>CM029452.1:15401746-16791532 GCA_017140165.1 Eucalyptus shirleyi | reverse complement strand
GTCTCAATCGTGGCGGAACACTTCCTCTCCTTCACCAATGAAGGCGAACAAACCAACCGTGAACTGGTTATTCATCGAGGCTGGAGAGCGTAGAGCTCAAACGTTTCCTCGTTGGAGAAACATGAACTGCGTTCACGATCTTCAAAATCAAGCTTTCGCATAGCTCCAGTGTTTCTAGTTTCTCATTTCCTGATTCTTTGCACAGAATAATCGAAGCTATATTTATTTATCCGCAGGCTTTGGGCAATACCATGGTCAATGTACAACTTGCTAATTGCTAAACAACCTCAACCGTAATAAAACGGTAAATTACAATATCAATTAATATGCTACCCACATTATATTGAAACTATTACACCGATCAGTCATATACGAAATTGACCAGCCATATTTGTTTATATTGGTTGCATGAAAAATTAAATGATCTTGTCAATTAAATATAAATATATTATTATATATTTGAATAAATGCATATTAAATTCAAAATGCGTATGTTATTATTCTTTGTTTTCATCCTCAAATGACTCAAATGTCCCTCCAGAATTAGTGTACCATCCCGTGGATAAAAATTATGAAACATTAAGAAAATTAACCGATTAACCAACATAAAATATTCTTATTATTAGTAACAATCTATATCTATAGATTATCATTAATGATGAAAATATTTTCATCACATTCATTATGCTAAGTGATACAAGCGATCATTTTAAGAAATTTTTTCTTTTTAAAAGTGTTGATAACCCCGACCGTAATAAAATGGTAAATTACAATATCAATTAATATAGTCCACATTAGGGAAAACTCTTAATCGAAAGGGCAATATATACAAAATTGACCAGCCCATATATGTTTATATCAAGGTATGAAAAATTACATGATCTTGTCAATTAAATATAAATATATTATTATATATTTGAATAAATGCATATTTAAATTCAAAATGCGCATGCTATGTACCGTTCGCTTTCATCCTCAAATGACTCAAATGCCCCTCTTAATTGCGTACTGATCCGTGGATAAAAATTATGAAACATTCAGAAAATTAACCGATTAACCAACATAAAATATTCTTATTATTAGTAACAATCTATATCTATAGATTATCATTAATGATGAAAATATTTTCATCACATTCATTATGCTAAGTGATACAAGTGATCATTTTAAGAAATTTTTTTTAAAAGTGTTGATAACCCTGACCATAATAAAATGGTAAATTATAATATTAATTAATATAGTCCATATTAGGAAAACTCTCACACTGATCAGTCATATACGAAATTGACCAGCCATATTTGTTTATATTGGTTGCATGAAAAATTACATGATCTTGTCAATTAAATATAAATATATTTTAGGAAAATTCAAATGTGCATGCTACACTGCTTTCATCCTCAAATGACTCAAACGTCCCTCTGAGAATTGCGGTATCCGAACATTCAGAAAATTAACCGATTAACCAACATAAAATAGTTTAGTAACAATCTATATCTATAGATGATCATTAATGATGAAAATATTTTCATCACATTCATTATGCTATGATACAAGTGATCATTTTAAGAAATTTTTTTTAAAAGTGTTGATAACCCTGACCATAATAAAATGGTAAATATAAATATGTATTCATATATTATTATATATGAAAAATTACATGATCTTGTCAATTATATTTGAATAAATGCATATTAAACCAAATGTGCATGCTACGTACCGTTTTTGCTTTCATTCTCAAATGACTTAAATGTCCCTCGAGAATTACCATGATACCCATCCCGTGGATAACAACTATGAAACATTAAGAAAATTAACCGATTAACCAACATAAATATTCTTATTATTAGTAACAATCTAAATCTATAGACTATCATTAATGATGAAAATATTTTCATCACATTCATTATGCTAAGTGATACAAGCGATCATTTAAGAAATTTTTTCTTTTTAAAAGTGTTGATTTTCTATGAGCATTTGTAGATTTTGCAATCAATTTGAACAACAACAACAACAAGAACAAAAACGATTGACGATTTAATGCACGACGACGATGACGACAACCACAACCACAACAACAACGACAATAACAACAACGATGACGATGACAACAATGACAACAACAACCACAACGACAACAATGACAACAACGACAATGACAACAATGACAATGACAACAACGACGACAACAACAACAACCACAACCACAACAACGACAACCACAACCACAACCACGACAACAACAACGACGACGACGACGACGACGACGACGACAACGACAATGACAACGACAACGACGACGACGACGACGACAACAGCGGCGACGACAACAACCACAACGACAACAACAACCACAACAACAACAACAATAATCTAGTCTCTACAACAACAACAATAATCTAGTCTACAACAACAATAACAATAGTCTAGTCTCTACAACAACAACAATAATCTAGTCTCTACCCTTCGCCTATAGCAGAAACGACACTAGTTAAAGATAGATACATGAGTAGCTCATCTCTCCGGCGAACAACTTCAAAAACTAATAGTTACCTACGATTCCAAAGTAGAAGCAGATTGTCAACAACAGCAACAACAGCAACAACAGCAACAACAACAACAGCAACAACAACAACAATAGCAACAAGAGCAACAACAACAGTAATCTAGTCTCTACCCTCCGCCTATAGCAGAAACTATAATAGTTAAAGATGGATACATGAGTAGCTCATCTCTCCATCGAACAAATTCAAAAAACTAATAGTTACCTACGATTCCAAAGTAGAAGCAGATCGACGACAACAACAACAAAGTGAGCATCAACAAGAGCAACAACAACAACAACAACAATAATAATCTAGTACCCCGCATCGTAGGCAAAAACTACAATAGTTAAAGATGGATACATGAGTAGCTCATCTCTCCAACTAACAAATTCAAAAACTAATAGTCACCTATGATTCCAAAGTAGAAGCAAACCGTAATCCTATATTAAATGATTTCATATATTTATTGTTAAACGCAAATTGCGTAACCCCAAGATTTCCATAACTAGAATAAAACATGCATAATTGAGTAGAAAGATTAACACACCTATTTTATGATCCATCGTTTTTGAAGCGGAAGTGGAAACACAATGTTCCACACACAAGTCTTTCTCCTCATTACCCTCCATATCACTAGCTCAATGAGGAACCCCCTCACGTTTAAGACAGAAAAAACGCCCCTTAGGTGAGGATACATGATAATTAGGTTAGAGAAGAGACTTGGAGCACTATTTATAGAGTTTTCAACCAGGCTCCTTCATTACGAGCCAGCTTAACTCGGCTCACACTTGCCGCTGCCCATATTAGACCAATTAAAAAACATTCTATCTCACCTTAGACCAACCATGTTTTACATAAAGAATCCATAAAACAGTAAATACAATATCAATTAATGTAGTCCACATTAGGAAAACTCTTACATTCTCCCACTTAGACTATATTAATTGAAAATCGTACTATATGTGCGTACATTTAGTCCAGATTCTTAATAATCAATCATATCCCATAAAGTCTTCAACATTGAATCATGGCGTAACTGCATGTATACACAGAGCTTCATGGTCACGAGTGCTCTCAACTTTATTGATATATATTCAATATGGTAGTGTGGCAATAGATAACATCTCTCATAGAGAGATTCCATTTGTCAATACCATTCTTTCTTACCTAAAGGCCACAAAACTTGTTCTACCAGAGAGTGTTTTATGGTTCCAATGAACCCACATATGTCTTGTCCTTATGGTTAACCTTTCTTTATATATAACAAGACATATGAATAAAGCTAATAACCGAATGCTCCTAGCCTTTACTCAAGGTTTATACAGTACCTTGGAGACTTTATCAATATTTATTTAACATAATAACAACACATTCAAAATATTTTATTGAATGCAAAAATTGATACATATCAAAGCTGCTACAAAAAGTGTGTAACGGAACACAGATGAAACATTTATCAATAAAGCCAAAATAGCTCTCACTAAACAATAGCATCCATGATGTTCCTAAGCCCATGCTAATGACATATTAAATACACATGGGCATAGGCCTTAATCAGTGAATTTGCAACCATATAATCTGTGAAAAATATGTTATATTATTATGTCACATTTTTATACCGTGGCTTCCTTTTGGTCAAAAATTTTGACCATCATATATTTAAACCCATTGAGACCTCTCCGTAGTAAATAAATAATACTACAAAATTGTTATCTCAATACAACCGTATGGGTCTATCCATAAAGTTAAAACAATTAACTCCTTCATGAGGTTCTAGGAACTAAAAGCCCAAGTAACAGCCTAAAAGAATGTTACTAACACTGCTTACATAGTAGAAGATGACATAGAACTTTATTTATTGCACTTCCGCTAATATAAATATGTATTCCGCTATTGATTGCATGTCATCATAACAGCCAACAAAATTTACATCTAAATACCCTACTAACTACAATAATTGAACATGTCTCAGAATTAGCATATAATCTCACATCCTCTTTAAGTACCTTAAAACCTTTTTGATAGCAACCAAGTGATCATGTCCCGGGTTTGACCGATATCTACCTAGAAATCCCATCGCAAATGCGATATTTAGTCTAGTGCAAATTTGAGCATACATTATACTTTTAAGTGCACTGACACAAGATGCACCCTTTAACTAGATTTTCTCAATATCTAAATAAAGATAATGTAATAGATTCGGTCCATCACCCTTCATGGCAGGAGCAATTCCTAGCTTGTAGTGATGTATATTAAATATTTCCAATATACAATCAGCAAATATCCTCCAAGAAAATATAATATAATATGGCAAAAATAATCATTACAAATCTCAATACAAAGAATATAAGATGTCTCAAGGTCACAACTTTGTAAGCAAAATATCATATACATAGAGTATGAGAAAAAATAAATTTTCTCCCACTGACCTTGCAAGATATTGAATTACTCCTGTTCCCAATTGAACAAGATAACAACACTATGAAACTTTAACAATATTGTTTGGAAACTTGATTAAGATCATGAATTAGAATTTTTCAGTCTACACACAAGTTTACTTGAATCTGCTGCAAAATCATCTAGTTGTACTATATAGATTTTATATCTATTTAATGTAACTCCATATCAAAATAAATTATTAATGCCATGTTCACTCTGAAAGAATCTTTAAAAATAGTAATAAGAAATAATTATTTCTTCACTATAAATTATACACCCTCTTTTAGAGTGGAAATTTTAGTTACAAGTTTAGTTTTAAACTTCACAATTTTCCTTTGAAATCCTTTTAATTTTGTATGTCAATTTGCAACTAATGAACTTGTGATCTTTGGACAAGTAAGTTAGTTTCCAAATACTATAAGGTTTCATAGATTGTATATCGCCCTTTTATGGCATCTAATCATATATTTGATTGAGAACAATAAATGACATTTATAAATATGCCACTACATCAACCATATAGTGATATTGCAGTCATGCTCTCACAAATAGACTATATAATTTAATGGAATAATTGATCGTCTTTCCCTAACAAATCTCTCGAGTAAAGTTACCACTACTTCATTCTATACTTGAGAGGTTTGAAAAAATTTCATCATAAACTATATCAAGAATAATACCTTAAACCTTAACAAGTTTAGTTTATGGTATAGAAAAATTAATAATTGTCTATACTAAAATTTTTTAGTATAGGTAAAGACAAAGACACAGTGATTTTCTATCGTACTATTATCCGTAATAGTCTAAGAGTAGCTATCCTCTATAATAACGTTGAACCGTAGAAACTTTTACAGTGTGTGATTCCATAATATTTGTACCTTCTTTATGGTCATAAAATTGATACCCCTTGAACAATCTGAGTAAGATACAAAATAATTCCAAGTGAATCTAAATTCCAACACACTTAATATTGAATTAGATAACCTCACTTCTGCATGACACCTCTAAATTTAATATGATTCAAGTCATTTATGTTCAGTCTATAACACAAAAGAAGTTTATGAAATAACTTTGATAAGAAATATCTTTTGTATGTGAAAAGATTGCTTTCAAAATATCAGCCCACAAAAGATCGGATAAATTAGTCTTACTAATCATACTCATCACCATGTTTATTATGATGCAATATGCATTTCAGTCAAATCCTTTTGTTAAGATTTTTAGGCATAGTAATTAAGTCACAACCCTTAATCTATCAAGCATTTGAGAAATGACCTTTTAAGATATTTCGCATTGTCATACTTGCCAAAATACTCACGAACACTATTAAACCTTATAACATTTTAAGACTAATTGTAATTATTTTATTCTTTATCTTGGCCATTTACTTCCACAATAATCTATAGAAGTCTTTAGATAATCGTTAAGAGTAGACATAATATCAACATTGTCAACTTTTCTACTCTTCCTTTAGATATGTGTGAGATTATTCCTTAAATAGAAAATTTTGGAAACAACCTCTTCAACTATATACGAGATGTATATGCCACTAGAACTTAAACATAATCTTTGTAGATGTGTCATAATTTTAGTATTAGATAAAACATAACTTTAAGCCATTAAAGCTTTCATCATCTTTTAGGAGTTCAGTCAGTAGACAAGCCACTTTTCAAGTGTTCTTAAATGGAACGCTTCATGGACAGTAAGCAAATTCTATTACTCTTTTCTCAAGCAGCAATCATATGTCCACTACTTCAAATTTGATGCAGTAAAACCCCAATAATAATGAAGTTATTAATTATAGAAAATGTGACTGAAAAACAAGCAATATATATATAATTAGCATCATGTGAGCACCGTGTAACTTGATATACAAGTACACATCCAGAGAGTTGTATGCATAATCATATAATCACCTTTGGACAAAATACATGACATGCAGTTGTATACTCCCCACATGATAGCTTATGAGAATATATTCTAATCTTCATGAATTCATCACCTTTGGGTAGATGAACCACTAGGATTAGTCAATTCTTTACCACACCATCATGTATCCCTCCATGAACTAATACACAATCACCTCCTTTGGGAATATGACCGCACATTAGATCAGGAGACATCTCCATCAGCATACGAGATCGAAATTTCTCAAACCTAATCAAGCGATCCACTTTAGCGGTCACTACTCAATTGAATCATTAAAACTCTCTCATACTAGGGATATAAACTTTACTACTTACATACATCATATACGCGCTTACCAACCATCTTGCTCGTCTCGTCGAGCCCAATCCGAATTTATGATTTAATTTTATTTTTATTGAACCAAAAATCACGAAAATCGCAAATTAAGGCAAAAAATTCTATGCGTTCGAGTTCTAAGGTTATGATTGCTTTGATACCACATGTTGAATGCAAATTATGTAACCCCTAGATCTCCATAACTAGAACAATAACATGCATAATTGAGTAGAAAGATTAACACACCTTTTTTAGATTAACACAATGTTCCACGCGCAAGTCATCCTCCTCTATTGCCCTCCGTATCACCGACTAATGAGACGGCCGTTCACATTTAGCGTTAGGTAAACGCCTATTAGGTGATGATACATGTGAGAATTAGGGTTAGAGGAGAGACTTAAGTACTATTTATAGAGTTTCCGAGCCCAGACCACCTCATTACGGGCCAGGCTCAACTCGGCCCACACTAGCCCCCCATATTATACTAATTAAGAAACCTTCTATCTCACCTTAGACTAACCCACTTTTACGGTAACTGTTAAAATAGTAATTTACAATATCAATTAATGTAGTCCACATCAGGAAAACTCTTACATTTATTTCCAAAAGCTTTTAGCTCAACCTTCAAAGACTGAGCCAAAATGGCCTCATAAGATCACATAATGCCATTTAGCGGGTTTTCATTGCGGAGACTGCGGCTAGGAGGTTCACTCCTATAACTGCAAATACTCTCTAGCAAAATTGTCCTCTTTGTCATTCTACATAAATTTGCAGCACATCTTTGGAAATGATATTGAAAGAGAGTGTTTGGAATAGTAGAGCAAGATGAAGACTTAGAGCATCGAATTCTCAAAGAAAATCAACAAATAAAATAAAATCAGAAGTCTTCACTATGAATGCATTTAGCAATTGTGAAGTCTAGCAGATAGTAGAGCTAGTCGGTCAAAGGATAAAATACATTTTAGGTGAATTCGAGTCTTCACTCCAAAACCGTAGAAAAATTATGTGAAACTTGATAAGGCTAGTAATAGCATCTAGAGGAGTGAATATGTGTTAAAACAAGTTTTTTACAAGACTTAACTAATTAATTGTCTTTTGAGGATAATCGATCGAAGATGTAAAATACTATATGCAGTTATATAAAGTTACGAATTAAAGTAAAGAGTTTAGGGAAAGAAAATTAAAACACAAGGTTTATAGTGGTTCGGCTTAGACCAAACCTACGTTCACTCTCCGCTAACAACCCACTAGCTAGATTTCACTAAGAACCAAAAGAGATTTTACAGTCTCACGTCCTTGATTTCACGTATAGAAACTTTACTACATTTCCTCAAGGTCCCACAAGTATTCTATCTCTCTTTTGAATACAATTTAAGCTTAGCGATTGAAATAGCAAAGAACTAGGAGCTTCAAATTTTGGAATTTTTCTTTTAAGCACACACTCGAATAACTTAAGCATCTTCCTTATATACTCCCCCATGCCTTTATAACCGTTGGCACCTTCCAAAGGAGTTATTCCAATCTAGCCGTTGGACAGAAATAATTAGGGAGATCTCAAGTTACTTAAAGAATGTGATGATAGCCCACCAATCCTGCTCGCCCATACAATCAAAATCTAGGTTTCCATAAGTAAAATCTTCTAGATATACTTTGCCAATCAACGGATCTCATCACCCATATTGATTTCAATAAGAATAATTGATCACCCATATTGATTTCAATAAGAATAATTGATCACAATATGCTATCTCTAACCTTGAGATCTTCTTTAACCGTACGAACCAAATCCTTAAAGATATACTCACATCTGGATAAGTCTTCTCTTCGTAGGTCTAGAACTATTGTTGACACCTAAATTTTTGCCCAAAGATATTTTATGTCAAATTCTTGCATATAGATTATCTAAGTGTTTAATATAGTGTTTTAAATGGAAAATGTTTTTCCTTAAAAAAAAATTAATTAATTAAAAAAAGAAAAAAGAGGAAATCGAAAAAAAAAAAGAAAAAAAAAAGAGCAAGTTGGGGCCAATGATCTAAATGTGACTAGCCAAGCCCAGGAGGTCAAATTGGAATTCAAATTGTAAGTTGGGGCCAAAATGCAATTTTTAAAAGTTGAGGGACCAATTCACAAATTTTGCAAAATTTGTGCCCAAGCCCCTTAAATCATCATCTTGGTCACCAATTAAGTAGAAATTGAATTTGGGTCAAATCGAATCAATCAAATCGAGCCAAAAAGACCAAATTTGTATTGAATTGTGTATTTTCGGATAAGAAAATGGCCAATTTTGAGGGACTTTCTTGCAAAATTGGGTGGGCACAATTGCGAAATCTGGTCGAGATCTTAAACTACTATACATGTACTCGCTAATTGATCAAAAATCGCAGCAAAATTGATGAATTAAAGCACTCAAATCAGCAGCCAAAACTTAGTCCACGAGTTGGTCTCAATTCGGAGTTGCTGAGTAAGCAACTTGGTGGCCCCACCATATCCTCCTCAGCTGCCCAACCAGCCCGATCTCTACACGTGATGGAAGAGCATTATTGGTACTGCAAGTGGACAAATATTGGTCAGAGATAAGCTGCTGAAGGCACGGGAAAACCGCACCAAATCCGGACACTCAACATCTGCAGAAATTGAAAATCTGGCTTTAAGTTAGAAAGTTGTTGAAGTAGCCCTGTTGACAGGCTTGGAAGGTGGACAAAAGACTGACCAAAAATTCCTTAATTCAGGGGATAAAATCACTAAAGCAAGGTCTTTCGAGGGATGAGAGAGAGGAGACAAGAGGGAGAGGAGGAGCTCACGGTCATCCCCCAAAGAGGGCCTCGAAGCAACTCGGAAAAGCAAACTCATAAATTTCAATTCAACCTCCAGAGAGAAAAGGGAAATTTTCACAAACTTGCAATCAAAATTAGCCAAAACCTTCAACTAAATAGTGAAACTTACTCAAAGATCTTTCCATCCATAGGCCGTACGTCCAAAATGGAGTTTAGTAATGTCTCCTAAAGCCCCCCGAAACAGTACCCTCTTGGCTGGCCAAGAAAGTCCGAAAATTTTTCTAGGTGTTGAGCCCGATCGGTCATGGGTGAGGGAAGGTGAGTGTTTTTGAGAAAATTGAGAGATAAATGAGGAAAAGCTTGACTTTCACCCCAAACTAGAATACATATAGTTCGTTTTGGTATTAATTTTTCCAACAAAAGAGAGATCCCGAAGTCTAATTTTTGAGGTCAACAAAAACCTTTGTTATCAGTTTTCTCTGCATATCTCATTTTCCAGTTTGAAGAAACCAACTTCCACATGCTTTTAGAGGACAATTTCTCGGTTTCCTTGACTAAGAGTCACTTGCAAAAGAAACTAGGAAGCAAGCTAAGCATCCTAGATGTATTTATGATCGAGTTTGAGCATGTTTCAACCATGAAAAATAAAGAGGAAGACCAACCCTGAAATCTGATTTCCGAGGTTGAAATTTTTCTAGGTGTTTGAAGCCTCTTCAAAAGCCATAAATGTTTGACTTGCTACTCCCACTTACATGCGTTTTATATCTTCATGAGCTTGATGAATGTCATGTGGGAGTACAAATGATGCATAGGTCACATTGGTTTGGTTTTTAAATTCCCGTGTGAACTATGAGATCATCTAAAACTTTGGCCAAAAACCAAGCCTATCAACATTAATTCATGGCTGGTCAATGTGAACTTTGCATGTGTACTTCTTCGAGAGGTCTTTTTGATGTGTACGATTGGTCATTCTCAATGATGTTTGTTGCATTTGAAATCCCATCTTACCTACTTTCACTCGGATTAAGTAATATTTCCCTTAGATCTTACGTGTGATGAGTGTCGGGGCTTCAATATGGGCATGTAACCTATTTGTTTGACTTGGGTTCAAACCCAGATTTGCAAAATTAGCTTAAACCCACATATTTGAGGATGATCTTAGCTTGGTTCTAGTGTGTTTTAAGCTATGATTTCTATCTAATATTATTTTTTGCATGTGGTAATATAACCTTGATATTTTAGTTCCACATGAGATAGATTATGAGTGACAATTGAAGGCTGCAACCATGGCTCGAGAATGCTATTAGGGCTAGTTTAATGCACATCAAGTGTTTAACAAAATGCCCAAACTAAGCTTGTATCTTGAAACGGTCGATTTGAGCTTGATTATTGTGATATTCATGTGCTATGTTACTCCATGTTAACATAGATCGGTTTAAGGAATTATTATTAATATATTTTTAAAAAATAATTTTAAAAAAAAGAGAAAAATATGAAAATTTCAAAAATATCAAAAAAAAAATGTTAGATAGCATCAAATTAGGATAGAAATGACATATATGAAATTTTCCTAATTTTAAAAGGTCATTTTCCTTTGTATTTTATAACCATTTTTGTAAGTAATCCATTTTGCGTAGATTAAAATTATTTAAAGTAATTTCATGCATATTTGAATTCTCATTTCGCTCATGAGGGTTCTGTCCGGGGACATGATAACAAGACCATGTAATATTATTTGCCCAACTTGTATCGGGTTTACCTTTTCCGCATTTATTTTCAAGTCATTTCAATTTCTTTGATGTTTATGTACACACCGCTTTTCATTAATTTGTGTGTAAATTTCTCTTCTAAATTATGTTAGGATTAGTCTAGACATTAAGGAAAACAAACCTACAAAAACATTTGCATGGATGCTTAGCAGTTTTATAAGGATTATAATTGGTAATTAAGATTGTATGGCCATTTAGATAAACAACCTTCCAAGTTAGTGGTACCGCAAGGGCGCTAACAGAATCATTGACGTAAAAAAGTCCCCAGTCCTAGAAATCTCTGATTGCGTAGGAATCGTGACAACACTCTTGCGTCTTGATTCGTTTCTAGCCAACCTCAATAAGTTAGTGGCGACTCCTAAAAATGCATAAGTTGTTAAGAATTAAAATTCAAAATCTAATGTCGCGCGAGGTATGGGCTTGGGAAAGCATGCGCCTAATTTAGAGCCGTTAGTCCGCCTCTTTAGGCAAATACCCCTAAACCTTCTTTCTTTTTTCACGGACGACAAAAGAGAGGTCGCGGCAGTTTGGCAACTCCACTGGGGATTTGGTTGCAAACCTTAGAGGACTTAGGCCGTAAAATCACAATTGATATATGGCTTAAGGGACACATATTCAACATAACTGCACTTTACGGTTCTAAAGGTCAGGTTGAGCCGCCGAAAACCTTCCTCCAACTCACAATTCCTGCCCACATGGTGATCGATTGATTGTTAAGTCTAGGATCAAAGAGAGGTATTGTGCACATTCAGGACCATTACATCCATTGGAACAAAACTCATGCTTTTATCCATTTTACTGAGCCGAAAGTAGAATTCAACCTAGCAATTCTGTAAGTTATGTTCTCATCAAAAGTGAGCTAAGGCGATGCTTCCTTTCTGTATCGTATTGCATATATTATTATACACCCTAGTCTTATCAATGGTTCTGAAGATGGACACTCTAAACACAATAGCGTCCCTTTCAATAAAGCTTAAACACACGCATCTTCCACCTTCGAAGAAGTTTCTATCGCAGATGCAGCCCCCACGTGCATATGACTTTCCATAATGTTCATGGCTGATGAGCTTCAACGGCCATGGTTTGGCTTTGAAATATGAGAACCACAGTCTACGGGCTTTTATTAACGTGTCTTTGGGAATGAACCAGGAACTCTGCTCAAGTAGACATTCACAATTTTGTCATCTCAAAAACAACCAATGATTTTTGAGGAAGACAATATGAGGATGCTTTATGTGATTTAAATCCAAGAGTTGTCATTATCACGAGGATCTTACCACATTGATTTTCTTCAGATGTATTAACTTCACCGCAATTTTAGAGAAAGGATAATCAAGTACAGATTTGCTGGCCGGTTTGAGAGCTTTGCGCAAGCCCCGCTTTTTCAACTTACCTATAGTAGGCGCAAACAGAAGAAGAAGAAAGGTTTTGCATTTTAGCTGTATTTTATTCTGGTTATGTAAAACTCATATCTGCCGACATAGCAACCCTAAATCAATCAATTTGAGTCTTACTAATGGTCTAGCTTCCTAAGGCCTATATGCACACCAATACAATTCTCAGCACAATCAAATCTCATGTGACCAGCTTGGCTTGTTTCCATTATTTATGAGATCCTCCAATACAAGCATATTCACACACAGGAGAACTATAGATAGAGAAACACTACAAGAGTGAATTAGCTCTAACACAATTTCTCTTAGCCTAACAATGTGGAGAGTTCCTTCATGGAATTCAAATCAAACACAAGAACAACACAGTCATGGGGAGAATTCGCTAATATATTAAGATTCACACCTGGAAAATCTCGTGATGAGCCTTTTGAACTTCTGTCCCTCTCCAAACTTTTTACTAACAAATGTGCATGGGAACTGCCATGAACTTTGCAAACCTAATCAAATTCCATTGCCATACAAAGCTGAGGACACTTGACTGAATGCAATTCATCCCTCAAGACTTCAAGCTCAACCAAAACATCATGGCAATCATCGGCACATTTAGTCCTAACACATACTGTAATATATGTGCTTTAAAAGAAAATAAAATAAAAGGAAAAAAAAGAGTTTCAAAAGTCAAAAAAGGAAGCTAAAGGATATTTGTGGAACCTTCGGCTGTGCTTTAAAAGAGAGAGAGAGAGAGAGAGAGAGAGAGAGAGAGAAGAGCATGGGCAGAAGCAGGGTTTCGAAAGAAATAGGGGAAAAGAGAGAAAGAAGAGAAAGGAAAAAGGGAAAAAGGAAAAAGAAAAAATTGGCACGCTCATGATCCGGACGTCTCATCAAGTCGACTCAAGTGTGTTTTGCAAAGCCGGTAAGAAATTGAAGCCTTTAATCACTTACTTGAAGCAATAGCCGCAATTAGGGCTCGAACGGATTTCTTGGATATTTGTGTGGCGAAACCCGATTTTTGAGTTGTTGAGCTGTATATTTTTGTAGAAATGGTACTTTGGGATGTTGTGAAGCTATAGCATCTTTCGGATCATGATTTGAGTTTGCGGTTTGTCCTGAACGGAATTTTAAAGTTAGGGGCGCATTCTAGTATTGTAGCGATCAGTAGCTTCAAAAAAAATTTTTTGTTATTTTCAGCATTATTTTGGGTTGGCTGAGTTAGGGTTGTTGTTTTACATTAAGAGAGCTTTCTAATGACTATAAGACGGCTTGAAACGGATTTTTGTGGAGGAAGTTATGGCATGACGAAGTTGGCGCATGGGCCGTGCCTAGTAGAAAATGATGGGTTTTCAATAAATGAGAGCTTTTGTGGCGCATAGGTGTTGTTTTATCAATAAATAGGCCTAGTATAGATGATTCATTATGCGAATATCCTTTTTACTTGGCCTTTTAATATTGTTTTTGCATTAATTGTTAGGAATCCGAATGCGTTGGTTCGAGTGAGCGTCGTAATTGATTTTTAGCTTTTCCCAGATGAGTGAAACTATTTCTACTTTGTATTTTAAACTCATATTTTGAGAAACGTGGTGGATTATATATTCCATGAGTTGATAAAAAGCATATTTTATTGCATAAAACAGGATCGAGATATTACTGTCATTTTTGTTATTCAAAGGGAGTTATATTCCGACTTCGATTTGAATGGTTGTTTGAAAAAGGATTTGTGGAATTCTTTGTGAAAGAATCTTGAAATGTTTTGGAGAATACTTTGATATTTATATATCAAATTTTGAGTTGTGATATGACTTCCTTTCTGATGTTGGATTACTGGATATTGTGATTGGTGATTAGTGCTCAATATCGCTGTAAACCCTGAGAGGTGTGTGGGTATGTGCATACTAATCTAAGATATCCTTGTGGGCCGAGCCACCGACTAATAATAGGTGGAGACCTTGCCAAGGGAGGAATCTTGATCGTCTTGTCACAAGCGATACGTGTGACCATGGTTAGACATTTAAGCATGAATTGGTCAATGGAGTTGACCATTGACGTATGATTTGAGTTTGGTTGATGGAATGAACCATCGATGTGATTTGATGAGATTAATCAATGGAATAGATCATTGATGCATGTTTTATAAGATTGACTAATGGATTGGACCATTGGTGTCTTTGGTATTTGAGTTATGTTTTAAATATGCATAGTGATTTCTCGATCCGTTTAGAAGAAATGTGTTACTCACTGAGCCGTGGTAGCTCGCTCCTTTTTTATAATTGTTTTTCAGGTTCTTCAGTGAGTTGTGAGTAGACGTGAGCATTCGTTCGGCGAGAACTTTTGTGGTGGAAACTTTTTGGTATGACTTGTGCATAGTGAATAGGTTTATAAGTTAGTCTTTATAGAAGGTTTATGTTTTGATTTTTATGGATTATAGATATACTATAATATTGTAACCAAATACCCATTTTTGTCAAATATATATATGTGTGTGTGTGTGTGTGTGTGTGTGTGTGTGTGTGTGGATGTATATATGTTGAAATCGGATTGAATTTTGATTATGTTGAGGCTGTGTCCTTTGGTAAAAGAACGGCTGTGTCATGCCCATTTTTCTTGTAAATCGGGGTGTGACATTTGTTGGTATTAGAGCTTAGATTTTGATTTGTTTAGGTATATTTGGGACGATGTGAGATTGTGTGATAGATTTTTTTTTAAAAAAAGTTAGCCTTTTAGATATTAAGTTGTAGCTCCGTTCTTGGATTCAAGTGATCATGCATGACTCGGAGACACTTGCTTCGCTTCGTAGAAATAGTAAAGGTAAGCAAGTTGTCGCCCCTAGTGCTAGAGACACGCCTCAAGCTTCTCAAGGTGCGTCTTTAAGGAGGAGACAGGAGGATCGACGTGATGGAATTCCTAACTCACATGAAGGCAGGGAAGTTAATCAACGGTCATTTCCCGAGTGACTTTGAGTAAGCCATGATTCATTGGTATCTTCAAGCAAAGGAATTAAGTGGAGATGGAGCAACTGGCTCATACACTTTTGCCTAATTCAAAGAGGCGAAACCACCCACTTACGATGGGAAAGCTAATCCTCTTGCAGCAGAGCAGTGGACTAAAAAGATCGAGGGGATCTTCAAAGTAGAAGGTGTTCCCGAAGACAAGAAGGTTAACTTTGCTTCTTGATACTTCGAAGGTGAGGCGAGCATTGGTGGGAGGAACGAGGCCAGCTCTTGGAGATAGGGATGGTGCTATAGCTTGGGAGGACTTTAAGCAGGCTTTCAATGCCCAATTCTTCCCAGTGTCATTTCAGGCAAAAATGAAGAGTGATATTATACACATATCTCAAGGCAACTCCATAATTTTGTAGTATGCAGCCCGCTTTAATCAGATGAGTAGATTTGCTGAGCAATATGTGTCTAATGAGCAAGATAAGGCTTATCACTTTCAGAGAGGGCTCCGATATGAAATTGGTTCGGCACTCACACCTCTAGCATTGACATCTTATAATGACGTGTTGGAACGAGCCATCAGAGTGGAGCAAAAGATTTTGGAGCGTGACGAGCAAGGTGTACCTCAACATAAGAAGTTGAGATCCACAGTTTATCAGGATAGCAGCACTGGTGGCAGCGGAAAGAGGAAAGCTTTTAATCAGCCAGGAAAGCCCAGAATTCATAATAATCCAGGGCCTTGTACTACTTGTGGGAGACGACGTAGCGGTCCTTGTTACCACAAGAGATGAGCATGTTTCACTTGTGGAAAAATGGGACATATGACACGTGATTGTCCAACACAGAAGATTGTCCCTGGAGAAAGTAGAGTATGTTTTGTATGTGGACAACCTGGAAATCGAGCATATACTTATTCTATGAGGAAGACCACACCTCCAATTGATAGGCCACAAGAAGGCCAGCAAAGGCAAAGGATGATTAGGAAAGTTTTTACAATGACAGGAAAGGATGCGGCGGCTTCTAATATAGTTGTTGCAGGTAATATTTCTATTGCCTCACAACTTGCTTATGCATTGTTTGATCCCGGTGCCACGCATTCCTTTACTACCGTTGACTTTGCAAAGAAACTTGATGTGTTGCTTGAGCTTCTAAGATATGAATTGCGTATTGATACTTCCTCTGGTGATTTATTGATTGATGATCGTGTTTTTAAGAATTGTTTGTTGCGAATTGATGATGTAGCATTGCCTATGGATTTGGTGGAGTTAGATATACGAGATTTCGATGTTATTCTAGGGATGGATTGGTTATCAAAATAATTATGCCACTATTGATTGTTATTCAAAGAAAGTTATTTTTCGACCTCCAAATTAACCCGAATTCTCTTTTCAGGAAGTTATGAAGGCACTTTTCCAAGGTTGATTTCAACTATGCAAGTAAGAAATTTTTTTAGAAAGGGTTGTTGCAGTTATTTGGCTTGTGTAAAAGATACAAGTAAAGAGCCGGTAAAGCTAGAAAATGTTCATGTTGTCAAAGAATTTCCTTATGTATTTCCTGAAGATTTACCTGGCTTGCCTCCTGATAGAGAGATAGAGTTTTGTATCAATTTAATGCCTAGTACAACACCTATCTCTAAGACCCCATATCGGATGGCACCTTTTGAATTGAATGAATTGAAGACACAACTACAAGAGCTTTTGGATAAGGGTTTTATCAGGCCTAGTGTATCGCCTTGGGGAGCTCCTGTTCTATTTGTGAAGAAAAAAGACGGTAGTATGCGACTTTGCATAGATTATCGAGAACTTAACAAGGTGACAATAAAAAATAAATATCCTTTGCCCAGGATTGATGATTTATTTTATCAACTTCAAGGGGCTCAGGTAATTTCTAAGATCGACCTTCGTTGTGGGTATCATCAGTTGAAGATAAAAGTTGATGATGTGCTAAAGACGGCTTTCAGAACAAGGTATGGGCATTATAAATTCCTTGTCATGCCTTTTGGGTTAACGAATGCACCTACGGCTTTCATGGATTTGATGAACAAGGTATTCAGGCAATTTCTTGATAGATTTATTGTGGTATTCATCGATGATATTTTAATGTCTTCGAGGAGTTTGGGAGAACATGAACAACACTTGAGAGTTGTTTTACAAACTTTGCGTGAAAAGAAGTTGTATGCTAAATTTAGTAAGTGTGCCTTCTGGCTTGATCATATAGAATTCTTAGGTCATGTAATATCAAAGGATGGTATCTCGAGTTGATCCAAAGAAAGTTGAAGCGGTTGTTCAATGGAATCGCCCTACCAATGTAACAGAGGTAAGAAGTTTTCTTGGGTTAGCAGGTTATTACAAGAGATTTATAGAAGGGCTTTCTAAAATTGCCAGTCCACTTACTCGCCTAACTCAGAAGGGAGTTAAATTTGTGTGGTCAGATCAATGTGAACGCAGTTTCCAAGAGTTGAAGAGGCGATTGGTGTCAGCTCCTATATTAACTTTTGCCTTCGTAAACCGGGTGGCTTTACAATTTATTGCGTTGCATCTAAGGAAGGTTTAGGTTGTGTTCTTATGCAAAATGATAAAGTTGTAGCATATGCCTCTAGACAGTTGAAGGCTCATGAGAAGAACTATCCTACTCATGATATGGAGTTGGCGGCAATTATGTTTGCCTTAAAAATATGGCGGCACTACTTGTATGGTGAAAAATATAAAGTCTTTACCGATCACAAGAGTTTGAAATATATTTTTACTCAGAAAGAACTTAACATGACACAGAGGAGATGGCTAGAACTTCTGAAGGATTATAACTTATCCATCAATTTCCATCCAGGTAAAACTAACGTGGTAGCTGATGCATTGAGTCACAAATCCTCTGGAAATATGGCAGCATTGCTCACTTCTCAAAAGCCTATTCTTGAAGATATGAGAAAGATGGACCTTGAGGTTTTGGTCCATCAGCTTGTTGCTCAATTAGCTAATCTTTGAGTACAACCGACATTGATTGACAAAATCAAGGGTAAACAAAATGAAGATCCTCAATTGGAGAAGATCAAAGAAGGTGTAAAAGCTAGGAAACAATATGACTTTAGTATCCATGTAGATGGGTCATTGAGGTTTCATGATCGATTATGTGTTCCCAATGATTTAGAATTGAAAAAGGAGATATTACAATAAGCTCATAGCACTAGATTCTCGATTCATCCAGGGAGCACCAAGATGTATAGGGATTTGAGAGGAAATTTTTTGTGGATCAATATGAAAAAAGATATTGTCAAGTTTGTCGACCAATGTCTAGTTTGCCAGCAAGTGAAAATTGAGCATCAAAAACCAAGTGGCAGCTACGCGCACTTGAAGTACCTAAATGGAAGTGGGAGCATATTACCATGGATTTCATCGTCGGCTTACCGAGGACACCTAGTGGTAAGAATACCATATGGGTGATTGTTGATCGATCGACTAAATCTGCACACTTTTTGTCTTATCGATTTGGTCTTTCACTTGAAGACATGTCGAAGCGATACGTCAATGAGATAGTGAGACTTCATGGAGTTCCAGTTAGTATTGTTTCCAACAGAGATCCTAGGTTTGTGTCTAACTTTTGGAAGAGTTTACAAGGGGCGTTAGGTACTCAACTCAACTTTAGCACAGCTTTTCACCCACAAACAGATGGTCAGTTAGAGAGAACTATTCAAACATTAGAGGATATTCTACGATCTTGCGTTATTGACTTTGGTGGTTCATGGGACGAACATTTACACTTGGCAGAGTTTTCTTATAATAACAGTTATCATTCCAGTATTAAAATTGCTCCTTTCGAAGCTTTGTATGGGCGTAAATGTAGGACTCCTATTTGCTAGGATGATTTTGGTGAGAAAAGATTAACCGACCCTGAATACATACAACAATCAGAAGAGAAAATCAGACTCATTCGAGAGCGTTTGAAAACAGCACAAAGCCGTCAAAAAAGTTATGCAGACCTTAAGAGGTGCAAAGTAGAATTTAATGTAGGAGACCATATATTCTCGAAGGTTTCTCTAATGAAGGGTGTCATGAGATTTGGCATGCGTGGTAAATTAAGCCCAAGGTACGTGGGACCATTTTTTATATTATAAAAGATTGGTGAAGTTGCTTATAAGCTAGCTTTACCTCCAGCATTATCCGGAGTCCATAAAATGTTTCATGTATCCTTATATGGAAATATGTGCCAAATCATGATCACGTATTGGATTTTACACCATTGAAGTTGAGAGAAAACTTAATGTACGAAGAGTAGCCCATTCGTATCATCGATAAGAAGGATCAGGTGTTGCGACGATGCACTATTCCTTATGTGAAGATCCAGTGACAAAATCACATGGAAAGAGAAGCCACTTGGGAACTAGAGGAAGAGGCAAGGTGCTAATACCCTCGCTTGTTTCATGATTGAGGTGCTTGTAAATTTCGAGGACGAAATTTTTTTTTAAGGAGGGGAGAATGTAATATATGGGCTTTAAAAGAAAATAAAATAAAAGGAAAAGAAAGAGTTTGAAAAGTCAAAAAGGAAAGCTGAAGGATATTTATGGAACCTTCGGCTGTGCTTTAAAAAGAGAGAGAGAGAGTGAGAGAGAGAGAGAGAGAGAGAGAAGAGCACGGGCAGAAGCAGGGTTTCGAAAGAAACAGGGGAAAAGAGAGAAAGAAGAGAAAGGAAAAAGGAAAAAAGGAAAGAAAAAAAAATTGGCGCACTCGTGATCCAGATGCCTCATCAAGCCAACTCAAGTGTGTTTTGTAAAGCCGATAAGAAATTGAAGCCTTTAATCACTTACTTGAAGCATTAGCCACAATTAGGGCTCGAAATTCGGACTTTGTGTGGCAAAGCCTAATTTTTGAGTTGTTGAGCTATATATTTTTCTAAAAATGGTACTTTGGGATGTTGTAAAGCTATAGTATCTTTCGGATCGTGATTTGAACTTGCGGTTTGTCCTAAACGGAATTTTAAAGTTGGGGGCACATTCTAGTATTGTAGCGATTAGTAGCTTTGAGCCTCTTTTTTCTTGTTTTTGGCACTGTGTTAGGGCGGCTAAGTTGGGGTTATTGTTTTACGTTAAAAGAGCTTTCTAAAGACTATAAGACGGCTTGAAACGGATTTTTGTGGAGGAAGTTATAGCATGACGAAGCTGGCGCATGGGCCGCACCTAGCAGAAAATGATGGGTTTTCGATAAATGAGAGCTTTTGTAACGCATAGGTGTCGTTTTATCGACAAATAAGCCTAGTATAGACGAGTCGTTATGCGAATATCCTTTTTACTCGGCTTTTTGATATTGTTTTTCCATTAATTGTTAGGAATCCAAATGCGTTGGTTCAAGTAAGCGTCGTAGTTGATTTTTGGCTTTTCCCAAGTGAGTGACACTATTTCTTCTTTGTATTTTAAACTAATGTTTTTAAGAAACGTGATGGATTATATATTCCATGAGTTGGTAAAAAACATATTTTGTTGCATAAAACAGGATCGAGCTATTACTGCCATTTTTGTTGTTCAAAGGGAGTTATATTCCGACTTCGATTTGAATGGTTGTTTGAAAAAGAATTTGTGAAATTCTTTGTGAAAGAATGGAGAATACTTTGATATTTATATATCAAATTTTGAGTTGTGATATGACTTCCTTTCTAATATTGAATTACTGGATATTGTGATTGGTGATTGGTGCTCAATATCGTTGTGGACCACGAGGGTGTGTGGATATGCGCATATGAATCAAGAATATCCTTGTGGACCAAGCCACCAGCTAATAATAGGTGGAGACCTTGCCAAAAGAGGAATCTTGGTCGTCTTGTCACGGGCGATACGCGTGACCATAGTTAGACATTTGAGCATGAATTGATCAATGAAGTGGACCATTGACATGTGATTTGAATATGGTCGATGGAATGGACCATCGATATGATTTGATGAGATTAATTAATGAAATAGACTATTAATGCATGTTTTATGAGATTAACCAATAGATTGAATCATTGGTATCTTCGGTATTTAAGTTATGATTATGTAATTGAGTTATATTTTGAATATGCATAGTGATTTATCGATCCACTTAGAAGAAATGTGTTACTCACTGAGCCGTGGTAGCTCGCTCCTTTCTTATAATTGTTTTTCAAGTTCTTCAGTGAGTCGCGAGAAGGCATGAGCATTCGTTCGGCAAGGACTTTTGTGGTGAAAACTTTTTGGTATGACTTGTGTATAGTTAATAGGTTTATAAGTTAACCTTTGTAAAAGGTTTATGTTTTGATTTTGGTGAATTATAGATATACTTTGATATTGTAACCAAATACCTCTTTTTGTCAAATATATATATATATATATATAAATGTGTGTGTGTGTGTGTGTGTGTGTGTGTGTGGATGTATATATGTTGAAATCTGATTGAATTTTGGTTATGTTGAGGCTGCGTCCTTTGGTAAAAGGACAGCCGTGTCATGCCCCTTTTTTCTTGTAAATCGGGGTGTGACACATACATATGCACACATGGGAGATCTGTCTCAAAGAAACGCTAAGAGAATGAATTAACTCTAACACAGTTTCTCTTAGCATTAACTCTAATGCAGTTTCTCTTAGCCTAAAGACATGGACAGTTCCTGTACGGTTTTTGAATCAAACATGAGAACAACACACTCAAGGGGAGAATTAGCTAATATATTAAGATTCACAGATTCAAACTTGGAAAATCTTGTGATGAGCAGTTCGAACTTTTGTCCCTCTGCAAACTTAGTTGATGAATGTGCATAGGAATGGCCATGAACTTTGCAAACCTGATCAAATTATATTTCTATACAAGACTGAGGACACTTGGCTGAATGCAGTTCATCCCCCTAGACTTCAAGCTCGACTGAAACATCACAGCAAGCAAAGGCATCTTCCACTTTCAGCAAGACAATTCCACAATTGCTGAGGCTCAGTTCCTCACATTGACATTGATCGATGGATATTCCATCTCAGACATCCTTTCATCAATTACAGTGACATGGAAAATGGAGTCCCCTCCAGATTAGAAGACCAAAGATTGGCCCCCACAGTAGTGCTCTGTAGATTCATTCAAACCCTTTGCTAGCCAAACCATCTCATCACATTTTTCCAATTCCACGGGCCAAATAATTGCACCATTCTCTCAAAAGCATCCTCCTAAACCTTCTTGTTATTCCCTGTAGGAAATATAAAACCCATAATCTTAATAAGCCTATGAGACCTGATTTCAAATTCAAAACGATGAACAACATAACAAGAATGCATAAACCAAAAAGGACATCTTGAAGCACATACTTTTCAGTTCATTCAGATTTGGAATGTGGCATTGATGAGTGTGCATCTGGATTATGATCAACCTCATAAAACCCAATTGGCATAGAAGTACACACTTTTTTGATTCCTCAAGACTATATAAAGGAGATATTATTTGGAATACTGAATTCATTTTGGACCAACGAAAGTGACAATTCCAGAGTTCATCTCAATCAATGTAAATTAAGTCCTAACCAGCACTGGTGTATATGTAGACTCTGAACACAAAATCATCCCTATCAATGAGTTTCTACATGCAGATGACTTTCTCTTGCAAATGTGGGCCAACCAGCGGAAAAGAACGCACCCCAACCCCCCCCCCAAAGAAAAATATCTAACCTACAACTCCTTAGCTTCACCATCCATGACCTGTCCGAATACCTAAGAGTCGCGATTTGCTTAATTTCCTGAATATGTTGCGTGATGAATTGAACAGGAGTAGACTGCCCATCTACATGGTTAAAAAACCAACATATGGTGAAGAATTGACCAAGACACAAGCATACCCTAATGAGAGAATCAAATCATATACAACGTGAGTTTTAGGCATTACTTGCTAGTTTCAAGAGTTTAATAGACAGTAAACCATACAACGAAAGCTATTAATCCAAAGTCAAGGTCAAATCTATGCTTCCAGAATGCAATAGGGTACACATTCAGAAGAAGCCTTCCAGTTCCTAAATATATTTTAAAAATTTCAATTTCAGCCACACAATCACAATCACAGGGGAAAGAGCAAATAAATTGTTAACTGGAACATTGATAGAATTGATCATTTAAACTTAAGCTATTTGATTCTTTCAAGCGCAGCTCAAATAAGGTTTTATCAAGCTATTGGTTCAATTTGACAAAGTAAAATCATCTTTTTTCCCCCAAATCTGATTAATATAACAAAATACAACAGTATCTCCCATTTGAAAACAAAATTATCAGTCATTAGATCTACAATGAAATTTCAGAATCATAACAAGCCTCCCCCTTATCTATTAGGTATTTCTCTTTAGTTATGGAGGCAGCAACATTCTTTGCAATTTGCTTGTCCATATCAATTAGTCTCGTGGTGTGATTTACATATATATTCTACGTTTACAACATTAAATAACTTTGTCCAATTTCTCCATATTAGAGAACTTGGATTCTATTCTTAAGACGCCTCAGCAATTGCTTTTCCAACAGCATCTATCCAAAAGGAGATGATTGTTATCTTTTCGTACCTCCAACCACCAGCTATGTCCCAATAACTGTACTTTCATCTTTTTCCCTGCTTCAATTACTCCAGAGTTAAGATATTTATACCTGGTTTTAAATATACACCCACGGACACTTCAAGGAAAATAAGATATCATGTAATATACCACACAATGAAGTAAACTTGGAAAGACACTAGAGTATAAGCAAAGATCTAAACAGCATTGATGTATTTGATTTTCAGACATTGCTAATCTGAGTCGATAAGCGTGAGATCATACCAAGCCATACTGAACATAAGAGGGCCTCATCACCACCTGCTCCATTGGAAAATTTGTCAGCTGATTTAAGAGCAGTGAGAGGCCTTGGATGCATGGGACCATAATAAACCAGCTCAGGATGCCTCAATCTGAGGCAATTGAGGGCCAGGGACAGACTCTATACCAGGGAATCCAGAGAGAAATCCGGCTTTAGCTGCAATAGCAAGAAAATATAAATGTAAATTCGGCTTCATCATCTGCATATCGCTAATCCTCTACAACCATCGATTGCACATGCCTCGTGATTTTACCACACAAAATCTAGTGCAATTCAAGAAGTGCAAGGGCATACCAGATTCTTCAATCACATCAGACGCTGTGCGAGAAAAAGACAAGAAGCTTTACTACTTCAGTGCATACATCCCCAACCAAAACACCGGTCGAGGTTGTTTTTCTTCAAGTGCACCGTGCGTATCCACATCTTCTACACATGATTATACTCTCATCGACATCATCTCCCGCAGCTAATGAAATGAAGCACATGCCTTCCACGACCATCATAGTTGCGTCGACTTCAAAAAGGACGAACAATCAACCAATGGGACCACCTAACTCTAGATGTATCCACTATCCAAAACCTTATCATACAGAGTACCGCAGGCCATGAAAGCCTTCTATAGTGGATGCACATCTAAGAGCACGACTTTATCCTTTTCAACAGTAGAAGCTCAGAGTCACCCTTCTCTTTTTGCAAAAACCATTCCCCCACCAAAAAAGATGAACGTTGGGAAATCCCTCCCATTGACTAGACATGCAGTATGCAAAAGCAAAATAGGTAAGAATCAAATTCAAATATGGTCAGCAGAAACTACTCTTCGAAAGGAACCGAATGAAAAGTGAAGCTAATTCCATGCTATTTCTCTAGATAAAAGAAGAGCCAGACAATGAGGGCACCCCGTGTCAAGCAAAACGAACCCATAGAAGAAGAACACTCGTAACTGTGCCTAGATTCGACCACAAGAGGATGGCGAACGAAGCAGCGAGAGAGACGGTTCCGTGAAGAGGCAGGTTAAGCACACTTCATTAGTTTGACTTGCCATGAAAAGATTTAACATAAATTGGAAACAAATTTAATCCTTGCAGCATCTCGTAACCAATCAAGAAAAAGAAACAGAGCTTCAAAAAAATTATTCTAGAATTTGAAAAGAACAACGGCAAAGAGAGTTATGCAAGCAGAAACAAAGACACGTTAAACTGCAAGAAATTCTTATGAGGATGAGCAGTTCGGACTATATTGAGAACAAGTCGTAAAAGTGGCGCCCTCATATTTTTGACAAGGCATGGAATTCTCTCTGAATAATTTCAAGTTCTAGATTTTTAAAAGAAATCTCTCCCTATATCAACTCCATTGATGAGAGCTCAAACACGCAGAATTGTCCTACGCTAACGCGTTTCTCTCGCCAATGCTCGCGAGGAAAGCACGGAAGATGTGGATTTAGGGGCAATAAAATTGATGGTTTGAAGAACAGAGCCCTAACTGAAGAAGAAGAAGGCGAAGATTGAGGAAGGTCTCTACGAAACCAACTTCCTGCTTCAAACTAATTCACGCGCAATAAGACACCAAAATCGGAAGAACTTACGAGTTTGCTGGGTTCAAGGGCGGAGGAGAGAGAGAGCACGATCTTCTCTCCAGCAACGATGACCACGATAACACTCCATCCGGTTGGATCTCCCTCTCTCTCTCCTACTTGGCTCTGCTCCGCTAAGTGCAGCAGCTTCGCTTCTCTCAGTCCTGGCATTCCGAACGCTTCGTTTGATGCCTATGGTGTCAAGAAGGAGAAGGAGAGCCCTGCTTTGCTTCCTGCTGTTCAGCGAACGAGGAGGCGAGATCGATCGATAGACTTGATGATGCGCTGATCGGACGTAATCAGTACTAGAAAAGTTACAAAAAAAAAAAAAAAGTTTTAAAATTTTACAGTGCTACCGAAAAAAGGGAAAAGAAAAAAGAATGAATGAGAAAAGGACATCAATTGAATCTTTACCAATTCTATGCGCATTTGTTTCATGCTGATAACTTTTGTATGATTGTATTGAATCATCACTCTCCCCCCAATTCCCATCCCACTTGTATCTAAATAGTGACAAATCTTCTAGTTCCGGTATGATTAGCGTACCCTTAGAAAATGTCTTCATCTTTGGGCACTCTTCTACTTCAATACTCCTTAAGAATGGAAACTTGAAAATGCAACTCGGGATGGAAGAGAAGCATTCTAGGTTTGGCAAATTTTGGAGTGTCAACTCATCAAGATCCCAAATCACTTTTCCTTCTTCGTCTCCATCATTTGCCACTATTTCTTTCATTCTTTCACATCCTATTATAGTCATACAATCGAGATTCACCAAATTTGTGACCATTGAAGTGGTTACTAGATGTACCAATCCAGAGGAATTCTTCACCACTAATGCCGTTAGATTCTTGAAGGATGTCACGGTCAGAAATATTGTTGTCAAACAAGGACAATCCCAAACCTCAAATGTCTTGATGCTTTGAAGAATTTTCAACACTAAAGAGCCTTCTCTCCATACACTCTTTAGGTTGTGTAGCTTGTTTAACTTAAGTTCTCTTAAACTTTCAAGCACCGGATGTTTACCATTGTCAACAAGTCCTTCATCCAAGAATATATCTTCAAAGGAGCTACAGAAGACCCCAAGGCTTTGTAGATTCTGAAATCTCTCTAGGAGGAATTTGAGAGGAAAAACGGCATTTTCATCATGAAAGCATGCCAATGTTAGTGCTTTTAGCTTGCCAAAGATGCCCTCTGGAAAATCTCAGTCTTGTATCATCTGAATATTGTTATCGACTAATCAAAGTCTCTCCAAGTTGGGAAAGTCCTATCGAATTGCCAATACAACAAGAGAAGTAAATTCAACAAAGTTTCAACAATAAATCATGTTCTGTAAAAAGTAAACCTATTAAGATGATTCACATGGAAGGTGGCCATCTTCTTAAAGTTCATTTTATCTCAAGAGCCCTACATTCAAGTCTCAAGCTTTTAAAAGTCTCGAATAGAGGTTGGTATGGTTAAGTTTGTAGAGTGAATTTGTCAAGATCCCTCCAAGCTCACCAAATTCATCTTTTATTAGAAATATCTTATCTTGTCAACTAAAATTAGTCATCTTTGGAAACTTATGTAATGGGATGCACATATGATATTACTAAAACATATGGGTTCACAAACTTAAAAGTGTGCTTAAGATATAATAAAATATCTTATGTTGTCTTCAAACTCATAGGTAAGGAGTTTTAGGTTATCTATAGTAATACAATAGGATGACTATGTATAAGACGAGATCAATTAAGGAATACAATAGAAAATATTGCATTAAGGTACTAATGTTATTTTTGTTAAAATTGTTTTTATTGATTTTTTTAAAGTTTTTAGAAGATGAAAGAGAGAAGAAAAATACCACCCCATGTGGTGGCCGCGTTGGCTTGGGCTTCCATCCCCTTCACAAAGGGGATGAGTTAAAATCCCAGCGTGGTCGCTAGTGGTCTTAAGCGTGACGCCGTGGTGGTGGGTCATGCGCTAGCGTCACTAGGAGGTTTACGGCGCGGCTGTCAGCTGCAAGCTAGTTCCTCCTGTCCCAAAAAGAGAGAGAGAGAGAGAGAGAGAGAGAGAGAGAGAAGAAAAATTCAAATGCACAACACATGTCAACAATGAGGTGGACCTCATGTCAAATTATCATTGATTTCCCCCAAAGAGCACCACTAGACTAGATTAGGAATATATTGTGCTTTCAACAAAAATCTGTAATTATTTTTGTAATTATAGGTAATGAAATATCTTATGGGTGTCCACAACTGAAAAGTATACTTAAGATATAAGAATTTTTTTAATGTTGTCAACAAACTAATAAGTAAGGCGGATCATGTTTTCTATAGCAATATAACATGGCTTGATTATGTAGTGGATATGAGATCGGTGAGTGCTTTAAAGAACAAAATAGAAACTAAGGGAGAGCAGCTCAAATCATACCCTCTCAAATAAAGAGTGTGCTTCTTGATTAGAAAGGCCCTGGTGATAATCTTTTTTAGCCCAATTGCTCATAGATTCTACCAAAGACAGCATGTTTGCTTTATCACAATGACTTACTCGCAATTCCTTCAAGAATGGCCAATTCAAAGTGGGCAAGTTGGTGCAGAAGTTCTTGAGGTTTGGCATATCATGTAACACTAAAGAGGTTAGTTTTGGAAAAAGATCTTGAGTAGTATTGGAATGTGGAGTCTCATTCCCACTAGCAACTATTTCCTCAATCCCACAAGACTCCACTTGAAGTTCCTTAAGTTGGGTTAGACTTGTAGACACCCAATGCGAAAACACTTTGTCAAGGCTCCCACAATTTAGAATATGCACTTTCCATAAATTGTCAAAAGTGAGAGTTTCTTGAGGACCGCCACTCCATATTTTGCTTATATTGTCCATTGGGAGAGAACCATCCACTTAAGCTGGGGACATTGTACTTGGCATATTGAGAAAAATGACGTAATGAATGTAATTACATTGAGTTATGACCTCAAAGAAAGAATTTCTAAACTTCCCTCACTCTCACAAATCATGAGAATTCGAGCGCTTGTCAATGACAAAAAAAAGGGAGTGGCTAATTGATGCTTTCATAAGCTGACTAATGACTAAGTCCAAGTATATTGCATTGCAACAAGCATGAAATTATAAATGCATTTATAATCAATAGTACGTTGAGCATCGAATTTTAAGTGCCTCAATTGACATTTTATGCTAGCAATGCCTCATCCCTTTAATTTTTAGAAAGTTCAATGATGAATACTTGGATTCTCGAACTTTCAAATTTGTTCACACTGATCATTATCAAAGCTGCTTGCACTGATCTTTTGATAATGCAAAATTAGATAAGGTAAGAATTTCTTAAATTTATTTGGTTCAAGGAATGAATGTAGCTAAAGCACAATTCAAAGAAGCTTTGATGCACGTGCTTCATGCGCAATCCGATCAGGATACACATACATATCATCCTTCTCTCTCCCTTACTTTGGTTCCAATACCGCGCTAATGGGTGCAAGATTATGATGCTCCAGCGATAGGTATTGTTGTTGTTACTATTACTAGTACTACTGTGTTATGACCTCTAAAGGATTGTCCAAGAAGCAAATACTGATATTTTTCATTTGGTTACAATAAAATTAATGCAACTATGACTTGTCATAGCAAAAAAGAAACAAAATGACTTTCCCCGCTTCCCTTAATCTATTAATACTCTTAATTGAAGATTTTGATGAGTATTTGAAATTATCTAACAATGTGGGAGAAACCTATTATTACAGACAGCTCATATTTGACATAAAAATGAAATTAACGCTATCACAACTTGTCACTACCAAAAAATCATATGAATATTTTTATGCTTCCCCAAATTTATTAGTATTCTTGCTTCAGTGTTATAATGACTTTTTGAAATATCCTCAAAATGTGAGAATACCTATTATTACATGACAACTTATACATGCAAATGACATTAGAAGTAAATAAATAATTAGCAATTACTCTTACAATAAAAAAAAAAAAAAGTAAACAAATGTATAATAAGCTATCGTTGCTTGCGACGGGACTTCCAGATCTGCAGCCATGGCTCTAGCGACAGTGGCTTGTCCATGGCTGCGAGCGATAGTGGTCAACTTCCAGATCTGCAACTCCGTTGCTATGGATGGCCAGATTTTGAGATCTATAGAACGATGAGACGGACCAAACAGAGGAAGCTGACCATGCTCGGCTTGGACACAGGGGGTCAGCCTAATCAAGGTGCCGGTGACTCTGCCATTGGCGACATCGGAGGAGGGGCGGAGGTTGGGCGGCTGTGGATGAAGGAGGAGGAAGAGAGGGCTAAAGATAAGATCTTTTAATTTTTCTTTGCCAGAATCGATGCCCCGACCGAATCGACGCTGAAATCGCTCCCGCATCAGAGATTCACTTTGATCCACCATAACCAACAAGCTCCGGTTCGTGTAATCAAGGTGAAATGAAATGACTCAGAGCGAACATTTCTTATAGGGGGAGAAATTATCAAATAGACTTTGTCTACTTTCTTCCTTTTTCTGTTTTCTTTTTTTCCTTTGTCTAGTGAGCGCACCGCAACAACACTGCAACATACGGAGGCCAAGGCCACCAAGGAAGGAAAGAGAGAGAGAGAGAGAGAGAAAGAGAGGGAGGAAGCAAAGCCACACCAGAAAGAGGAAAGAGAGCTTTCCAGTAACAGGGCGTTATTGAAGGGAGCGGGAGCAAATATTTTCATCATTCAATAGATTGGTGGGCCCAACTTTACCACATGTTGATTTGCAAATGATTCAATATGGATCCTACATGGTGTACTTAATGCACCTAATATTTTCTCTTAAGTAGTGTTGTTGATTCAATAATTTATTCCGATTTTTTAAAATTTTTATTTTAGCTAGGACATTGACTAAAAATTGTCATCTAGTTATGAAATAAGACTCGCAATGCTGGCGACCATCCACGGAATTGCTACTATTTATTGTCCAACTGTCCTATTCTCTCTTTTATTTTTTTTCCCTTTTTTCCTCCAATTCTTTTTTGAAAAAAAGCAATCTTCATTTTCTCTTGCCAAGCATAGATCATCTGTAGTATCACACTAATTATCACTCAATATGATAATTTAGAGTTAATATTTATTGTATAATGCAGGTACGTAATTTGATAGGTTGTTGAAGTATAGCGATAAATCAACAAAGATGATAGAAAACTTCATGCATATTGGCCTTTTTATTTTTGTTTATTTTGTTATCAAGAGCCAGCTCAAGCATTGGTGATTATTAAGATAAACAAAAGTTGATTGCACTGATCATTATCGAATTTTAGAGCACTCCAATGAAAAGAGCAATTCTCTCTAATTCCTCCAATTTCATTGTTTGGGAAGATGATTATGGTAGAAAGAGCTATAATAGCTAAGCAATTTGTGAACTAGGCTTTTATGATTATGAAGTTTTCTTTTCCCCTTTTCTTCATGTTTAACAGAACGACGCTAGTTTGCTTTTGTGCAAGAAAATATGAAGTGGGTGATACTTCATTTTTTTGCCATTTTTAAATGATATTATATGTTTACCTGTTTTGTTCTTTATAGTTGAAATTTCAAAAAGTAAATGTTTTCATATGGTTATTGTCATAACTTGTTTAAAATCCCTCTATAATCAATTTTGAGATACCGCACACAATATGATTTTATGAGCTCACCAAAATAATACTTCTAAAAATATATGAGAGATGGATAATTAATACTTATATTTGCTGAGGATTAGAAAAATTTTAATCTTTTAAGTAAATATTAATAGATTATGTACATGGATCAGTATAATTAAATGATTTTAAAAACACACATGGTTATCAATGTCTAAATTGTTTTGCATTAATAGTTTACGGATGTGATCATGGATTATTGTGGGAAGGAATATATTCTGGTCATCTTTGTTTAGGTATGAAACACAGAGTCCCGATCAAATTTGAGCAAAGCATTGATGATTGATATTACAAACAATTATATCTAGCACTTTTGTCTACATACCATGCATTGTCCAATTATATGCGAACGAATATGTTCAAATGAAATGCCCAAAATGCATTTGTTTGAGAAACGACCTGTGGAGTGAAAAGTGAAGGGGTGCCATTGTTAATCTCCATCAAAGATTGCCAAGTTAGACTTCTCATATTGGGGCAATGGGCAATGCTCAACTTTAATAAAAGAGGGCATTCTAGCATATAATTCTTCCACGAGAGGAAACTAGTCAAATTGGGCAAGCATTCCAAAGTTATCCACTTAAGATATGGGAATGTAATCTCCACCCCTGCGCTTCCCTACCCTTCTTCATCTACAATCACTCCTTCCATTTGATCACACTCCTTTATTTCGATCTGCCATAGATTGGGAAGGCACCGAGCCATTGATGGAACAAAAGCATGTCTCAAGTTACCACATTTATAAAGGCTAAGATGTTGTAGAGAATTGAAGCACATTATTCCTTGGAGATCTCTATTCCACAGTTGCCTCAACTTTGGTAGATTGACCAAGTGTAGATATTGTAGCAAAGGCAACACCTGAGTGCAATCCATATCCTCAAGCCCTTCAAGATTGAATATTTCTTCCAATGGCTTGCAATTGCGCACTTGCAAGCTTGTCATTCTTTTTAAAACAAGCATCAAACTGGATTGAATAGCATTAATAAATGATGGACATTTATCCACCACTAATGATTCTAATTGCCAAGATGACGTGATGGGATTAAGTTTTCCATGCCATTTTCCAATTAGCTCTGGGAACTCAAACAACCACATATACTTAGTCCCAACAAACGTAGCCTATTAGTAAATGCATCATTAAACATAAAATTCTAGTTAGCAAAAAAAAAAAAATTACTTTATTGGTGATAAGACAAAATCAAATTGCATAGAATTTAGCAACTGAAGCGTACCATTTCTTCCAACATATTTTGGATGGTCATGTTGAGGTTTCCTTCCAAAAATACTGGCACTTTGTCGCTTCATACCCTTCATTCAAACCTACTTTTACTCCCTTTAGCTTTGGCACCTCTATTTGTCCCTTGTGAAAGAACTTCATCTGGGGACATCTATTCACAATGATATCTTCCGAGGGAACATCAAAGTGTATCCATTTGAGCTAAAACACCTCAACCTAGTCAACCCATCAAGTTCTATATACTTCAATTGATTGAAAGTCACTACATGCCCCTCCTTGCCTCCCTCATCACTAATGACTTCTGTCAATATTTCACATTTTCTAATCCTCAATTTTGTGAGTCCCACCAAATTTTCAGCTATTGTCGATGTGAACATATTTGATAACCCATCACAAACTGACACATCTAGAGTTTTCATATGCTGAAAATAACTTGGAAAGGATGATGCTACTTTTCACTCATGACTTGGGCCTTCTATGGCTTCCACATTGATGCATAGCTCACTTAGTCCTTCCTTCTCGATGAGTTCCACAATGCTACATTGATTGATCTCCAACTCCTCAAGTTGGATTAGATATCTAGCTATTGAGGTCGAAAACAAAGAGGTAAGCCTAGCGCATCTCCAAGGGGTAACCGAATGTAGACACTGGAATTTAATATGACGGTAGAGTTCCCTATCCCATACTCAATTTAGCATTGGTAAGTCATCTAACTTCAGCTCTTTTAATGGAGAACAAGCAACAATCTTTCCAACTAGAGGATTTGGTGGCTTGAGTTTAAAAACAACTTCAACGGAATCACATCCTTTTGCCTTCAAAGTTTCCAGGTTCAAGAGCCATCCTAAAATGAAAGAAGGTACAACATTCACAAGCTTTTTGCATTCACTAACTGAAATCAATTTTAGCTTAGAGAAGGAATCCGCTTGAATTGGTTCGTGCCACATCATCTTGATGTTAATTATGCCCTTGATATATAAATTCTCCAAGTTAGGAAATGCAACCTGCAATACTCACAGAATTGGTGATTTAGTTAAATTACGAATTCATGAACTTCCAAGATGTAAATAAAGAAGAGTGCCACAACGTAAATTACGAATTTATGGAATTGGTAATTCTATCTTAAGTCGCACAAAAAAAAATCTCCATACTAATGTTGATGACTCCAGAACGGAAAGGCTATTGGAATATACTGGAGACAAAATAAAAAGTGCTAAGTAAGGATTCTGACCAGAATGTGTTAAGCATAGGCAAAATGGTAATTTGGATACACTCATGTACAATCATCTAATGACATTAGTGTTTCATAGATCCCAAACTAAAATAAAATCTCTCCCTTTGTACCTTTTTGGCTAACCTGAGAATGAAATAGCTACTATACTAGCAATTGTTAAATCACTTAGAGAAGGTCATTTAAGTTCCAATACAAATGAACTTCTTCGGTGAAATTGCACCATTTCGTAAATTCATTAATAATGAGGAAGAATTTATTTAAAGAAAAAAAAGGCAAGTCAAACGGGTAATCACCATTAGAGAATGCAACTAAGGGATCGCTTCAAGAAGAATATTAGCCATTAGAAAGAAAATGATGGAGAGATTGAGATTAAAAAGGCAATAGATCAGCCATCAAATGGTGCACTATAGTAAGAGATATGATTTTATCTAATACCGAATGCTTCATATCAACATTAGGTCACTCTAAAGCAATTATATAGTTAGGCTAAGAGAAAGTGATTAAAAAAGGAATCGCTTGGGTCAAATGAACAAATCCTACTCACATCATTCCCCACTTCAAACCACTATATATACTTAATCGATTGAAATTTCCTTTTAAAATTGTTTTTCTATTAATGCTGGAAGGTTAGTTATATGCGAACGACAAATCATATACATATACTCGAGTCAAATTATAGAAACAGTGTTAAATATCTCATTATAATAGATTAAAAATATCTAAGAAGGTCGACGTACTAATCCCGTGGGAGGGCCCATTTGTACAGCCTATCTTGGCTGCATAAACAACATTTTAGGTGAACGGCCTATATTACTTTTAGTTTAGTCAAAGTCAACGTGCTCGTACATTGCTATATTTCATTTCAACGAAAACATTCTTTCACTATGCGCTCAACAATTCAAATGACTCAACTGAAATGGCTGATTTGCGAAATGTATTTTATTTCTTTGATAAAAGTTCCATGAGAATGGTCTTGTAGTTCATGTAAGAACTAATAGAGGTGATATTTGAAGCCCAAGACCTGAGAGGTCTTGCTCAGTTAGGCGACGGAGAAGGCTTCGATTCCCTTTGCTAGTGCACTTAAGAGAGAGTAAAGCTTCCTTTGACTAGTAAAAGGAAAAAAAAACATGATATCTTGTAAGTGCAAATGAAGTCAAGTGAGTATCTTAAAGGCCCTTCATCTCCAGCTTCTTGAACCTTATAGCTCACTTTTCTCTCAATTGTTTTTTCAATTGCTTTCAATGTACATGCGTGCAATGTCTAAGCCATACGTGTGAGGTTGTTGAGAGTTTTAACTTTCTTGTGAATATCAGAAGTCTTTTAGAGATCCTATTCAGCAATTGTATTACCCATTCATGCTTTGCGCAAGTACTATAAGAGATGTTCAACCATCTTTATGGAAACTATTTCTAGAGAAATTAAAAGTGAGAAGATGCAACTCATACATGTCAGCAACTCTGAACACTTATGCTTTTGTTCCATCAATGGTTCGGTACCGAATAGCCCCTGTATTACGATATAACAAGGGCTGCTATTACGATTGGAGTTTGTTTGCATTTCACTAACAATATTAGGAATTGCAATATTTAAGAATTCATACTCATTTTGGTTACTAATGTCAATTAATTTATGCATGAAATATTTTTCTAATTGTCAAATTATATCGATTAGATGGAGATACACATAGCTTATGTCCCATTAGTCTAAGGCAAGATTGGGCCTCCCATATATATCATCTAGTTATGAGTCCAACTCAAAAATTAAACCTTGGGCTAACAATGGTATATGAATATGACTTATGGACATAGGGAGTTGATAGTTGAACGTGACATCATTCCTCATCCATTTAGGTCAGGCAAAAGGGACTAATTTACCCGCAAAACAACATAAATTTAGACATGTCAGCAATTGGGATATCATAATAATTGAGTGGACATGGGACATCATAATAATTGAGTAGCCACTAGTCATCACCAACGGTTGAGATCCAAACTATCCTTGAAAAATAGTAAATAACTTGAGATTATTTGAATTTATTTTTCCCTGTCCTTTTTTAATCACCTCAAGTATTCCTTTCAAGTTGGATGTGTATGTAGCCTATCCCAATTAATCTTCTTTGTTTTCATAATTTCCTTAATTAACATGTCTAAAAAGTGAAGAGACCCTTAGTCCCCATGACGGTGGAAAGCTTTATTTACTTTCTTTTTTTTTTTTTTTTTTTTTTTGTAAAGAGTAACTAGTTTTTTCTAAAATTTCATTGCTACAACTCTAGGAAAGCTTTCATCTGCCAAGTTACTCTCAATCTCCCATCTATCTTGCCATAACATTGCTCCCACCTATACAACAAGTTTAACTTTTTTGCATTTTGTTCATTATTCTATTGTCATCTCCAACAAGCCAATTTAGACTGCTGGAGATTTATTACAATTTGAAGAAACATTTGATTATAAACCCATGGATCTTTGCATCTCTAGATTTTACACAAAAATAATAATAATAAAAGGTACTAAGGCAACATTAACTCTTTAATGAAGATTTGGAATCCTAGAAAGTTAAAAGCCGCAAACACTACGACCAAAAAAAAAAAAGGCAAAGCCACAAAGGCTCTTCACAAAATTTCCCGATCTAGTTCCACTACTTTTTTTAAGGCAAGCTCTCTCCATGGAAGTTCAAAGCATGGGCTGAAGAAAAGTCACTCTGACATCACAATCTTGCGGGACCACCACTTATATCTCCCAACAGGGGAACTAACGTATGGAATGGGCCCAAGAAAGAGCAATCTTATCTAGTCAAATAAAACCCTTTACCTGCAACGATTTCCCCCCATATAAAATATAGCCTTGAGCTTCCTTGATTGAGGATATTGTTTATCCTTGGTTTACTAGTTTTCTTTCATGTTAGTAAATTACTATCCGTAGAAGTGTAGATAGGACCATAAAATATATCTACAGAGGCCTAAAATCATTTTCATTGATAAAAATAAATAACAAAGGATTTTTCACCTATAATTGCTTCTATATTTGAGGCTGCATGATTTGTCATCTTCTTCAAGCTAGGAGTAGATATTATGCCAAAAGGATCTCCTATAAAATGTTATCACTAAAGCTAGCTAAAGTGTTGACTACATTTCCACTTACCAGTCTAGAATTTAATATATTACAAATAATCGCCCTCACTTTCAATTGAATGCCATTAATTGTTCTTTGTGACAATATAATTTATCAACTTTGTAATTGTTCCCCTTTTTGAACTTGAAAATTTGTCATCTTCTTTAAACTTGGTGTAAAGGATGCAACAATGATCTAATACACAAGATTACGATGTTAAAGAAAAAGAAGGCAAAGTCAGAAAAGCTTTTGGCAAAATTTCCCGATCCGGCTTCATTATCTTTGAAAGCGAGCTTTGTTCATGGAAGCTCAAAACATGGGAAAAAGATAAGTTGTATGCAGACACACTTGCTCTTTTGATAGAAAGTTACTTGCTGCCCATTGAAGAATGCAATTTCAGTGCTAACCTGGTTGCCTGATGTACTACTTCCAAAGGCAAAAAACTTCTTGATATTATGAAACGCAATACATGCAAATTACGCAACTCTACTTTGCCACAATCATCAATTTCTATAATCCCGCACATTAATTTGCAATCGACAACTTCAATCTTTTCTATCTTTGAAAGTTCTCTCACCATTGAAAGAGGAAATAGAACTTCCATCTTGTCGCAACTTTCAACTCGTAGTACTTTTAATGCACTAAAGGACTTCGAGGTGATATTGTTTTTGGATATCTTCTCCAAGTTGATGAGATTCTCAAGAATTAATGACTCCAACATCTTGAACTTTGTGTGGGATGGCAATTGGAGGATGTAGTGGACGGAGGGACTATTCTTGACTTGTAAATGCTTTAATTCTAGAAAATCCTTTTGAGATAATGCACAAATACTTTGCTCAATTTCGCTCAACCCGTCCAAAAACAAATCATCACTTTTGCCTACGATACTTTGTATGCATCCTTTCCGAAGAACATCGCCTAATGGATCCAACTTGTGGTTTAATGTGCTCGATCCTTTTTCACTTGGCCAGCACTGCACGCTACCTATATTAATATTGAACTTGGAAAATTTCTCAACATTTACGTCCTTTGGGAGCACACTTGGATCAGGAATGGAGACATGTACAGTGCAAAGATTCTTTAGGTGATTTAACTCAATCAGACTGGCATTAGTTGGTTGAGTTTGCTCCACAGGATTCCATTGATTAAAGCTATTCTTCATATACAACTCCTCCAATTTGATCAATCTTCCAAGCACACCCAGTTCAATCATCTGAAGATGTGAATAATAGTTCAAGTCCAACAACCTCAACTATGTTAGTTGCCCAATTTCTTTCAACAATCGTTGAATTTCAGAGTCCACAATGCTAAGAATTTGTAATCCTTTTAGCTTGCCAAGAATGGCCACATCCTCTAGCGAACAGTACTTAAGACATAGAGTATGCAAGTTCTCTAAGAACTGAAATGGCTTTGGTGAATGAACGAGACGTATACTAGTAAGAATTAAGACCATGAGTTTCTCCGTAGAGTTGAAATATGAATCCGGAACCTCAAAAGATTCATCATTGGTGAAAAGCAAAAAAAGATGCGTAATTTGGGGCAATCTAATTCTTTAGGAAACTCCTTCATGTCAATGTGCGGAAAGCATACCACTCTACAACTTTTAAGCTTTTCCTTCAGCAACTTTGTTATCGACTTATCTTTATCTTTCAACACGAGAAGAGGGTGATCTTTTGATGCAACAGAGGCAACAAACTCACGAACCAAGTCATGTATCTTGAAACCATCCACATCTTCACTATCTAACAAAAGGGAGGAGGCTTGAAGAGTTCGAATCTAAGAGCTCAACCTATTTCTAGCGTCTTCCATGCTGCTAACTTCTTCAAATAATCCCAAACTGACGCTGTACCTCACCAAATTTTCAAGAGAAGGCATGGAGATACCATAAACAACACAAAGTTGTAATAATGACTTCTCATCCCCTTCTAATCTATCATAACTCCATTTCAACATCTGTTTTGTCAAGTCATTGATTTTGTTATCTTTAAACTTCTCGATTTTTTTCAAAGTGTCCTTCCATTCAGATAAACCGGCGTCTTTAAAACGCTTTGCCACTGCAATGATTAAGAAAGGCACACCTGCACATTTGTCGAGTGCTACTTCCACCCAAGGTTTGAACTTATCATCATGAGCTTTGTCTCCAACTATCCTCTCAAACAATCTTTTTGCCTCTTCCTCCTTCAGCCCACCAAGGTGGAAGTCCTTGTCACAGCCCATATCCCTTGGTAAAACATCGCGATCTCTCTACGTCAACAACAACTTGCATCCCATGGCTTTGTTGTCAGGTCCACAAGGAATGCCAACTGATTTCAAGTCGAGCCCCTTCCAAAGGTTGTCTAGTATTATGAGGACCGTCTTTTTGTTCCTCTCCTCGACTTTCAACCTCCCGTCAAGAAGTTCTGCTTGCACGCTGACATACTCTTCATTCTTTAGGTCACTCAGGCCCAACTTGTGTGCAATCTCTTCTTGAATCCACTTGATGTCTTGATGTTCGGACACGTCGGCGTGAGCAACCAGATCGAAGGACTTCTCTTCCCTTATTATTTTTTCGGTATCCGCCAAAAGGGTGGACTTGCCGACCCCACCCATCCCGTAAATCCCGACCACGCTATTGTCGTTATCAGCAAGAGCGTCCATGATGTTCTGTATCATCATAGCTCTGGATTCAAAGACGCCACCGTCCCTAAGCTTCATTAACGTTGACACAAAAGAAGCAGAACCTGTTGCAGTGGTCGACTGAACAACATCTTTGCCTTCTCTCCTGGCCGGATTCGAGGCAGCGACATTCCCCAAAGCAGGATCGATGAACGAGATGTCGTCCAGTCCGTTGAATCTGTTGCATTTTTTAGTGAGTTGATTAATGACCTCGATATTGCCCTCAGCCTTCCTGCTGAACTGGTAGCGAGATCTGGGGTCAGGAAGAGTCCCGTAGCAGCAAGTCTTGGTCGCCTTTTCGAACTCGTCCAACAGCTCTCGCGCCTCCTCCAAGGCCTTGCCAGCATTGCCTCCCACGCCGTGAAGACATCGTTGAATTTCCGAACATTGCTTCTAGCCTGTTCCGTAAGAACCTCAACCCTCTGAACCTCGTTCTTCAGATTCTGGACTTCTCCCCGAAGACGGTTGGCGAATCTCTTCGAGGAGATCACGTATCCGAATCCACGTTCGATGGGAACAATTACATAGCGCTTCAAGACATCCCATCCAATACCAACGACAGAATCTGCCGACATTTTTCTTTGTCTTGATTTTTTTTCCGAGAAAGAAAGAGCGACAAAAAAGGGAGACGGAGAGGGAGAATAATGAAAAGGAGCAGCAGAAACTAAAGAGGAGGAGGAAGAAGAATGGTTTAGCCGAGGAGAAGAAAGAGCGAAACAGAGCAAGAGACGAACAGAGCCAAGAGATTTGAGCACAGAAAAAGGGTGATGAATGGAGAAAGGAGAGATGATTATCACCTGTTAAAGTAGTGAACAGGTGATTCGACCCTCGGGATATGTACGCCCCGCATGGAAACATTTCTGTTCCTTTTCTGTTTCCGGGAACAGAAATAAAAAAAAAAAAAAGTGTTTCTGTTCCGGGGAACGATTTTTGAACAAAAGAACGTGTTTGGTAACGTTTGTTCCGGGAATAAAAAATAAATAGAAACACGTTTGGTAAATTTTATTCTTTTTTCGTTTCTTTTAATTTTTTAATATTTTTATTTTATTTTTCATTTTTTTTTCCTTTCTTTTTTATTTTTTTCTTTTGACCGGTCCCCGGCCTCGGGGGCCGGCGACAGGCCGGCAGCCTCGCCCAACCACGGCAAGGCTCGCCGGCCCTCAGCGAGGCCGAGCCTCACCATGATTGGGTGAGGCTCGACCTCGCCTTGGCTAGGCGAGCTCGGCCTCGCCGGGGGCTGGCGACACTCCGGCAAGGTCGTCAACCCTCGACGGCGTCGCCGACCCTCGACGGCCGGTCGCCGGCCATAGTCGAGGCCGGTGACCGACCAAAGGAAAAAGAAGAAGAAAAGAAGAAGAAAAGAGGAGAGAGAAGATGGAAGTGTTTCTTCAAAATTGTTTCTGGAACAAAAAGTAACTTTTTTGTGCTTCTTTTTTTTGCTCCAATTTTGTTCCAAAAACAAATAAAACAAAAAAAAAAAATAGAAACGCAACCAAACGCGTTTCTGTTCTTTTTTGTTCCCGGAAACAAAAAAAGTACAAAAGTGTTCCAGAAACGTTTTTTTGGAACGTTTCCATGCACGCCCGTAGTTTACAGGGTGTGTCAGTACCCACGTGACATGGAGTTCTAACGCTTACCACGCTGTACTGTTTGACAAAGAGAGAACACGTGACTTGTAACTTCACACAGTTGGCCGTCAAATCAATTTTTTATTGCGCTTCATAATGCCAAAAGATTCTGGATAGTCGACAAGTTGAATTTACGGACGGACTTCCGTATTTCTTTCTTCTGTTTAGCAACTACTATTACTCTTAATATAACTATAGAGATGCAGCGAAACAAAAGGAACTAATATGCACAAAATGAAACTCTTGCCCAGTGATCTCCCAAACTTTCTAGCATTATTAGTGCAGGATAACGAATTAGCTATAAAAAAAACAAAAATAGCTTATAATGTGTCAAAACAAATATCTGTATAAAGAGAATAATTTATTAGTTCACTGACATATGGACTTAGCTAAATAAACTTTACTACCAAATTAACTTGTTGAAACGATCTCTTCTAGAAATAATAAAAAGAATTGGATGTTTGATCATGATATTTTGTATAAATTATAGCTAAAGCTTGATGAAAGCATAAATGTAATTTAATATTTCAGAACATGCTTATGGTTCAATCTTCTTTTAAACAAATCAGCCTTTTTTTTTCTATGATTCAAAGGCTGAAGACGTTTTTCAGATAAATTCTTACATAAACAAATTTGTGGAATCAAAAGAGTAGGTGATAAGATTCAAACCATAATCTCTTATCAAATGTCTATAGTAAATAAGAAAATAAACGAGACAATAGATGAGAGAGAAAATGAAAAGGGCAGATTTATTATTCACTTTTGAAATAAAAGTCGGGTCCATTAACAATTGAGTTTACTTAGAAGGATGTAATTTAAGCTAAATTGAGTGCGTAAATAGCCCCCACCCAACATGCATGTTTGTACATTAATCATCACAACAACTTTAGAATATCTTCCTAACCATTTTTCGAAGGGTTTGGTGGAATAAAAGGCCCACTAGAGGAATCTTTTTTTTTTTTTTTTTTAGTCTTGGTGAATTTCACCCTTCAGGTGCAAGAAAATCCTATCATGACTTTCACTTTAAAGAGGTATTTACTGATAATGTTGATTATGCATCAATGAAAGATTAGAAAAGCATGTCAATATCATCATTGATTATGTGTCAGCATCCAAAATATTTAACATTAAAGTTTGTCACAATCCAAGAAAAAGCCATCATGACTTCCACTTTGAAGAAAAATTTGTTAAAAGTAAAATTGATGGAGTTCCTGGAGAGGTGGAATATTTGAGGTATATATACTCATATCCCAAGTAGAAGATTATAAAAATTGACATATGATGATATAGTTGGAAAAATTTTCTAATGGCTCTCTGTTCTTGCTCATTGAATCATAACTTAGATCCTTGCATCAAAGATTTACTTATTGATATGAGTTTAATATGATTTTTTTATTTTTCTTAACAACTGTATTGATCTAACATTTTTTTAAAATTTTTTTTCGAGAAAGAAAGGGACAAAACAGAGAGATGTAAAGAGAATGATGAAGGAACACAACAGAGCAAGAATGACAAGAGACGAAGAAGGGGAAGGGTTTTGGGTGCAAAAAAGAATTAGGTACTAGTCCTAAAACCCATTCCTTGTGTGGGTTGTGAAAGCATATAAAAAATATAGAAGTTAATATTATAATTAAGCTAAGTGAATGGTAAAAAATTGAATTTAGTTTTCAAAGTGGTACATAAATCGAAATATCTCTAAAATGTAAAATGGATGTGTTATTGATTTACATATTAAATACAGTTATTGATAATATCCTACTTATTGACATATGACTTGGCCCAACTTGACCCTTCTATCCAATTAATATGGACCATTAGTTAAAAATAACTCTTGACTTTTGGTGTATTGTCCTTCAAATTTTCACAAATTTACTAATAGAAAGCACCTCATCGCCATCCCTTCAAGTGAAAGAGAAAAAAAAAAAAAACTCGGTTCATAAGAAAAAATTGAAGTTGTTTAATCTTTTTTTGCCAACCATAATTGTTGGATTATAATGTCAAGTTACTCATAAATCCTTTTATTTATTATGACTACTTGAAATTTTATGATTGATAGTGATTAATTGAAAGTTATGACAACTAAGTGAATAATTTTTAAACGTAAACACCAATAGATGGACATAGAAATGGATGAATTTTATAGCAAAGACCTAAACCTCAAGGAAAAAAGAGAGGATGGGTATAGACTATGAAGCTCGTTAACCTAACCTTAGTTTAGGCCTTAACTAAACACCAGTCAATTCCCTGGGCATAGAAATGGCTAATTCTCTATGTTCCTTTAGTGGATCAGTTACCATCACCAATCCCATCCTTTTCCCCCACCGTTAATGGTAGACATTGATGAGTCGTCCATCCTTTCATCCTTTTCCAACGCCAATGTATTTGTTCTAATCCATCCTTTCATCTTTTCTTCGATCATTTTTTGGACAAACAGTGATTGGTACTATTCCTAAACCCGCTCCTTGCGTAGGTCAATGAAATCATATCTAAAATATAGGAGTAACATTATAATTAAGCAAGTTGTTAGATTAGAATGTCAATTGCAATTGTTACATTGGACATAATTTCAATTAAAATTGTTAGATCAAAACTTATAAGTAAATTAAACTTTTGTCATTCTTTATTAAGATTATTTTGTTGATTATTGCTACTCTTTATAGGACAAAAACAATATGGGAAACATTTCTAGTCACTACAAATATTGTTACGTGGTCTCTTATTCCAATTGGAGTTTCCCCATTATCTTTAGTATTAATACCCTGAAAAACCCCAAACTAATACACATGTGACAAATTTACCCCAAATTATTTTTTTAATCATAAGAAGCCCAAAACTAATATACATGTGACAAATTTACACTGATTGACTATAAACAATCATAAACTAGTACATTTATGACAAATATACCCCAAACTAATTTATTCGACTACAAAAAACCCCAAGCTGATAAATTTTTGACAAATATATCATCCGCTAAATTGGATTAATACCACAAAAAAATCAAAAAAATTGTAAACTATGACAAACAAAGTGTAAAATCCCAAATTGATTATCAACTATTACATGTTATTTAAGTTAATAATTTAATAGTAAAATTTAACAAAAACTAACAGATGGTAAGTTTATCACAAATATATCAATTTGTGGTAAATTTGTCAAATGTATATTAATTTAAGATTTTTTGTGGTAAAAAAAATAGTTTGGGATAAATTTATGGGTTAATTTGGTACACTTGTGACAAATTTACCCCAAACTATTTTTTTGACCACCAAAAACCCCAAACTAGTATACCTTTGACAAATTTACCCCAAACTAATACACTTGTGACAAATTTACCCTCTGTTAGTTTTCGTTAAATTTTATTCTCAAATTATTAAGTTAAATGACACGTGATAGTTGACCAGTATACTAATTTAGGATTTTACGCTCCGTTTGTCACAATTTATAATTTTTGTGATTTTTTTGTGGTATTAATCCAATTTAGCAGAGGGTATATTTGTCACAAATTTACCATTTTTTGGGTTTTTTGCAATCGAATAAATTAGTTTAGGGTAAATTTGTCATAAATGTACCGGTTTAGGGTTTTTTATAGTCATCGGTAAATTTTGTCACGATAGGTTTGGGGTTTTTCATTGTCAAAAAAATAGTTTGGGGTAAATTTGTCATAAGTATACCAGTTTGGGATTTTTTAGGGTATTAGCCCTAAATTTATTACAACAGTTTAAGGTTTTTTAGATTATTAACTATTCACTTTATACTTGGGTCTGTTTTGTGTCTTTTTCTTCAAACATTTATTTTCCAAATATTGCAAATTTTCAAAAATACACAATTATTGACAAGGAAAGTTACGGACTTCAACGTGACAGGTCCCTCTTCTAGAAGTGGATGGATTTTCTGCATTTTACTATTCCTTTGCTGGACCGGTCACCATCGCTTATGTCTATCTCCACGTCATTTCTTCTACCACTACTGGACAAAGATCGAAGTGTACGTAAATGTATGGCGACTGACCGGTGCCCTCACTTGTCTTCCTTCTTTCCTTTTACCGCTGAGAAACCTTGTTTTCCCACTTCATCCCTCCCGAGGAAATGATCAATTACCCTTGTCATGCTAGGATATGAGATGTCCTATCAAGGGTTTAAGGGGAATGGTCTCGATGATTTGCCAATCCAAATATAATATGTTGAATAACAATTTTTGATAATGTTCTCTTATTGACGAATTAGATTTGGGTTGACTTAGACCCTTATATCTAATTAATATTAATCATAAATTGAAAATAAATCTTAACCTGTCATTTATTATCTTTTCCATATCGGTTGAGAGAAAGCCACTCAAAGCATCCCTTTAAGTGAAAAAAAAAAAAAAAAACTCAGGTTATTTAATTTCTATGCCAACCATGATTATTAGATTAGACTGTGAAATTGCTCCTAAATCAGTATTCTATTATGACTATTTGAAAATGTCATGACAAATTTCTAATGAAAAAAATTTTATGCGTATTAAAATCATAAGGAATGTTTTCCTTGTAATTAAGTTCTTAAGGATAATTTACATAATAACAAGGTGCATATTAAAAATTTATCATGTAAAGTTAGAATCATCCTAAATAAAAGCAATTCTTTTATAAGGGCACGGACATGATAACCAGTTTATCTAAAAGCCCATAAGTTATCTTGCAAGATTCATGAACAGTTTAAGTTCATGTTTTTGGCTTGTATAGGTGGCTCAATCCTGAACAGTTTGCATGTAGATTCAAACGACCTCAAATCCCTGAGCTAGAAATCCCACAACGCCTCGCCCAACTGCACTAATCCTAGTGTTAAGCAAGCGCAATTTTTTATTATAAGGAATAAGTATATTTTGATAATATGGTGGGCCTCAACCTTGACGTCAGCTGTGAGGTAAGGGTGGCGACCGAATTGGAGGTCACTACAGATTGCAGGCCAGTGTAAAGATGGATGAGGGATCGATGTTAAAGAGAGTAATTGTATTTGGCATTCGGTGTCATTATAGAATCATAAAATTGCGCCAATCCTAAAGTTAAATAATTATCATAAAATTGTCATATGATGATATGGTAGGCATTTTGTTAATTTCTCCCTGTTCTTGCTCTTTTAAAAACTACTTATTGATATGAATTCAATATAATTTTTCAAGTTATTCTCAACAACAACATCGATCAAAATTTTCTCTAATTGTTCTTTAGAGAAAGAAAGATTGAAACAGACCAAGAACGTTGAAAGAAGAAGAAGGCGAAGAGATTTGGGTGCAAAGAAGGACGAAGGGTAGCATTAAAACGTAGCAACTTATTGCTGGGAAAGCTGATAATTAGTCTTAGTGGTTGCATGCTACAGAGCGCTTGCTAGACCTATCAATAAATCACTCCCGATTCCTTGCATATTTTGCTACTAAAGATCTCGAGAAAAGGATAGCACATGTTATAATAATTGTGCAGTACTAATTTAAATGTCACAAATATTTCAAAGCATTCATTCAAAATATTATGTCACGTCAGATTTTTGACATTTAAATTAAAAATTTTAAAAAATTTATGATACTTAAGTGATTGATTAAAAGTCATGACTATTGAATGAACATTTTAAAACGTAAACACCAATTAATGGACATATAAAAAAAAATGAATGATTTTGTAGCAAAGACTCAAACCATGAGGAAAAAAGAGGAGATGGGCACAAACCATGGAGCTCATTAACCTAGCTATAGTTAGGCCTTAACTAAACACTGGTCAATCTTTTGAGCATAGAAATATATGATTTTCTACATCGTTGTTCCTTTAGGTCCTGTTTGGTAATGTTTTTGTTACTAAGAATAGAATTATTCCATAAAGTAGATTTAAAACAGAATCAAGAAATAGAAAAAAGTTATTTATTTGTTCCTAAGAATGACTCAAGAATCGAGTAATTTTTTTTTTTTGTCTTTTCTTCTTTTTCTTTTTCTTCTTCTTCCTGTAGCTAGCAACAGGTAAGCTAGAGAAAGAAAAAAAGAAAAGGAAAATTTTATTAAAAAATTAAAAAAAAATTCTAAGAAAAAAAAAAAAAATTAAGGATTGTACTAAATGTATATCTACTTTGGGAATAGAAATTTTATATAGTTACTAAATGCATTCGAATGCTTAGAAATTTGTCAAGGGAATAGAATTGAAAAAAAATATATTTTTAAGCATAAATTGTGTTGAGGAATATAATGGTTACTAAATACACTCTCACCCTCACCGTCACCGATGTCCTTGTCTCCATTCTTTCCTCCACCACTAATGGACAAACATTGATGAGTTATCCATTCTTTCCTCCTTTCCCACCGCTAATGTGGTAGTTTTGATCCATCCTTTCATCCTTTCCTTCACTACCAATGGACAAACACCAATAAGGTACTAATCCTAAATCCGCTCCTTGCGCAAGTCAAGGAAATCATATTAAAAAAGGTTAATATCAAGAAAAACCCAAAATTGATAATATTTCTTTTGACCATCAACGACCCTAAATTGATAAACTTGTGATAAATTTATCAAAAACTAACTTTTTGAACCTCAAAAACTGTAAATTGGTACATTTGTGACCAAATTATTCTTCCATAGTTTCCGTGAAATTAGATTAATATCACAAAAAGTGACAAACTGGTACACATGTGATAAAAAGAGGCTAAAAACAAAACTAGTACAAATGTGATAGACATAAGGTAAAAATCTAAATTGGTACACTTGTCAACTGTCATATATCATTTAATAAGTTGAGGGTAAAATTTAACGTAGATTAATTGAGGGTAAATTTATCACATGTGTATTAGTTTGGAGTTTTTCATTTGGGATAAATTTATCATAAGTATATCAGTTTGGATTTTTTTTTTTTTGTCATAGAAGTAACATTATAACTAAGCAAATTATTATATTAGAATGTCAATTGTAATTGTTATATTAGACGTAACTTCATATAGAACTATTAGAGCAAAAATTCTAAGTAAATTAAACATTTTAAACTGGTTTACTTTTTGGAATAATACTACTCTTTACAGGACACAATTAATGTGGGAAACAATTGAAGTCGCCAATAACATTTTAGATCAAAACTTCTAAATAAACATTCTAAAACAGTTTACTTTTTTGAATAATGCTACTTTTTATGGGACAGCATTAATATGGGAAACAATTCGAGTCACCACTTACATTGTTTTGTGCTCTGTCATTTCAATTGGAGTTTTCCCCTTTTCTTTCAAATGCTTGGATCTATTTTGGGTATTTTATTTTTAAGATTTATTTTTCAAATATTGCAATTATCACAAATCGATTTTAAAATTTTACAAAAATATACACTTATTGATAAAATGAAGTTATGTGGCTTTTGATAATTTATAACCCTACTTTTTCTTTCACTTTTAATTTTTTTGAAGGACGGGAGTGTTGAAAAACAACAACATTTTGCAATAAATGGCTGAGTTCTAATACTAGCTATCCGATGATTTAGAAATTCAAGAATGACTCAAAAACCCAAGGAAGAAAGGTATGGATGGAGATCCACTTGGGAAGTTGAGTGTTAAGTAGATTGCCCCCATGTCATGACTGGCCAAAAGAAAAAAAAATTACAAAAGGGCCTCTATATGTCGGTTGCCTCCATCAAGACCAACGATATATGTCTTATAAACAACCAAGTGATAGATATAAATGACTCATAAAATGTAAGTATATATACATAATGGATGATTTTTTTTTTTTACATTTTACTGTTCCTTGATCAATTCCCATCACTAATGTCCAAGTCTCCACCTCATTTCTTCTACTTCTCGTGGACAACCATCCGAATATATGAAAGATTGCTTTAATTAGGGTAAGTTGTGGGAGAGGGAGAGAGAGTAATAGAGGGTGGTTGTAAAAGCTGAGATTGATTTCTGCATTTTGCTATTCCTTTCCTCGACTAGTCCCCATTGCCGATGTCTACCTCTACGTCCTTTGGTCCATCACTATTAGACAAACATCTAGGTATTCGTAAATGCATGAATTGACCAGGTGCCCTCACTTGTCTGGCCTCTTTCCTTTTACAATCGACAAACATTACTTCCCTACTTCACCCCTCTTGAGGCGACGATTCATAAGCAAAACAGTTGCCAATTATTAAGCTAAAACTAACAACTCTCTTGATGAGGCCCAAATAAACAAACTTCTCTCTTCACTTCAGTTAACCCTTGTTGCATGAGGTATGTAATGTACCTTTTAGAGTTCAAAAGATGATTGATCTTGATGATTTTCCATTATAGAGATTATATATCGATTATCAGTTTTTGATAATGCTCTCCTTATTGACACACTAGACTTTGGCTAACTTAGATCCTTATGTCTAACTAATATTAACCATTAGTAAGTCTTGACTTTTCATGTATTATCTTTGCAGATTTGTTGAAAGAAATCCCCTCTAGGCATCCCTTTAAGTGAAAAAAAAAAAAAAAAAACTCAATTCACAAAATAAATTTGAAGTTATCTAATTTTTATGCCCATCATAATTATTAAATTAGAATGTGAAATAATTATCATAAAACTGCCTTATTTTTATTAGCTCTCTATTCTTGCTCTTTCAAACATTACTTATTGATATGATTTTAATGTATTTATATCTATTATTTTCGACCGCCAGATTCAATTGATAATTTCCTTTGACTTTTCTTCTGAGAAAGAGAGCAAGTCTCACACCAATAATGCAAAGTGGACTCAATAATGCAAAGTGGACTCAATAATGCACGCCTATGAGGCATTGTGCAAGACAAGATGCCTTACACAGCACCCACAGTAAGGCAGTGAGGTGTTTCTATTCACTCGAAGTATTCATTGAGCTATCAAAACTTTCGTCCTTTCCTCTTCAAATTGATAGACGAGCTGTTTCATTTCACGCACTTCAATAGTCTGTCCTGATGCATCCACTAGAATCATATTATTGATCTTTTGAATGGACTCGATGCACTTGGATGGTCGCACCTTTTGAGGAGTATCGAACAAACACATCTTCTTCGGTGAAGACTAATAGGAACTTGATGGTACATCAATGGAGCTCGAGGGGACATCTGTTGGCATTGGCCCACAAAGTAGAGGTAGTTTGCAGACTCAACGCATCATGCACGAATTAATAGGGCAACATGTGAAATAAAAGAAACGGTTTTCATTCATTGCACTTTGCAAAAAAAAAATAGATGATGGCTCAAACTAGATTTGGAGCAGGATTTGACAATTAATAAGAAATTTAGGCATAGTAGTAATTGAATTTTTTGCGAAAATTGTCAGTAGGTCTTTGAACTCTTTTTTCTTGGTCAATTGTGTCTGTACATTGTGTATGTGTGTGTATATATATTTTAATTCTTTCAATCCCTTTTTAATACATGAGATGCAAATTATCTATTGCGGAATCCTCCTACGTCGTGTCTCTACCGCGCCATTAGGATGATAGAAGAAAACAAACCTCATGATGTCCCATTAAGAATTAAAGAGATCGGTGATCTCGACGACATGCCAATGTAGAGATTATATATTAATAGCAATTTTGAATAATGTTCTTATTATTAATGCCATATGTTGAAAATAAGTATTGACTTTTCATGTATTATCTTGACTTTTAATGTCAAGTTAAATAATTGCTGCTCTGGGCCTAAGCAACATGCAAAGATATTCCCCAACGATAGAGCTTTATAAGGCAAAATAGTACATATGGACCCCACTTTTGCATACGTGGTTCAATCTTGGACTGGGGAAATTATGCACTGTAGCCTTCTTAGAAATAATAACTTTAACAATGATGCCATAGGAAACGAAAGTATAGAGCAAGAGAACCGAATGCCATCATCAAATCATGTGACATAAAATGCTCATCATTGATAGGGTCTCATATTTTTAAGTACCTGCCATTTGTAAGAGATGCGATTTAACTAAAAACTAGTCAAAAGATAGCAATACGAGAAAAAAAAAAAAACATGGCTTATAAAAGTACAAGAGACACTACCAAACTCTCATGATTATAGTTCAGACTTGGTAGAGAATAAGGTAAATATAATTCAATCCTCAACTTTTTGACAAGATGTGATGGATCTTCGGCTCCATCATGCACGATTTGTTTAAATGCCTAAGAGTTGCAATTCGATTATTTTTCTTAATAGATTCCTTGAATAATGCAAAGAGAATTATCTACCCACATGCATATTTGAAAAAGCAATGTATAAATACAAAAAATCAAAATATAAACACAAACAATGAGAAAAATTAGATAATATGAAAAAAGATGAGCTATTTCAACTTAAACAATTGTAAAAATAAGAAAATAGAAAAGATCATATTGAGCTTGGTAGATGAGTGAAGGATGTTCCTTATTGCCATCGGAGCCAAATTTTGCAGAAACAAAATGGCTTTTTAATTGCATGAACCCTATCCTCCTAAGCCCAAATGATCTCACACTTTCGATTATGTGATCTTCACTTGAGATCCATATGATAAATGTTGAAACCCAAATATCTTCGAAACATCACTTTATCTAATTACTTTAATAGCATAGAGTTTTTCACGTGTGGAAATAGAGTTTCACGATCAAGGGAGGACATCAAATTAGACGATCAAAATTGACAAGAGCAAATTATCAATTTATTTGAGATATTATGAAATCTACGAGGTTAAGATTGTATCATGATCAATATGAAGACATACACAAGAATCCTCTATTTTCATCAAATTCGAGGTACTAGTGTTTTGGTATGCTAAGAAAATTGCACAAGCGGTATTAAACATATTATATGGAATGTAATCGAGTTTTAAACATTTCAATTGAACCAATTTAATCTTAACTCTTTGAGGAATAGTGTAATCAAGTTCTCTTGGCCAAGTTTTGTTTCATTTGTTTCACATGTCAATCTAATCATGACTGATTATCTTATATGTAAGGGTGATGGTGTGATATGAACTAAAATTACATGAAACGACGCTATTTAATCTTAGATAAACGTTATCATTGTTTGGTCGGGCAGCTAAAGCCCCGAATTATCAATGGATGAGGTAGTAATAGCACAAGCCTCGTCATTATCAAATGTGGACTCAACTGGGAGTGAGGACACCCCAATATCTAATTTCAGTCAAATTATTGGATCTCCTAAACATGAGCCACATGCTTAGCTTTTTTCCAATGACCAACAAACGAATACATATGGATCCATTTTTGCACAAATGGTTTAATCATGGCATTGGGGTAATAATGCATGGCTGCTTTCTCAAAAATTAATAACTTTAATAAGGATGTTATAGAAAATGAAAGTATAAACTAAGAGTATTGAATGCTGTCATCAAATCAAATCATTCGCCATGTGATACTTATCGATTAATAGGAACTCATATTTTTAAGTGTCTACTACTTGTAAAGATGTCCTTCAATTCAACACCAATCGAAAGATCGGATGCAACAAAAAAAATGGCTTATAAAATTACAAGTGGCACCACTAAACTCTTGTGATTGCATCTCAGACTTGACAGAGAATAAGTTAAATGTAATTTAGTTCTCATCTTTTTGACAAGATGTAATGGATACTTGGCTTCACGATGCACGATCTGTCTGAACACCAAAGATTTGTATTCAATTATTTCCCTCAATATATCCATGCAAAATTGCAAAGAGAATTGGCTTCCCGCAATCATATTTGCACAAGCAATATATGAATATGAAAGACCATAATATAAGCACATAGAATGAAATTTGAAAGTATTTGCTAAATTTGAAAGTATTTGCTAAAGTCATCCATCTTAACCTATCAAAATTTGTGCTCTCAGACTATACATTCAGTACACAATATAATCTCAAGTCTTATTCATAAAAACATTACCCGCACTATCGGCAAAGGTTTTTTCCAATATGGTTTGGGCTCCATCGCTGTTGTTCATGAGTTTTCGCAGCGTTGGCGGATCGATGACGCTGATGTCGCCCAGCATTCCAACGTAGTCCTCCAACATCCCTTCGACGAACAGGTTACCTTCTCTCCTGCATCTCATCACCATCTTCCCGTCACTCCCCACGACAAGTCTCCCTGCAAATGGATAGAACTTGACCAATACTGCAACTATAGAGGAAAATAATGATTAGACTTCACTTAAACAAGCTTTCACTACGCACTCTCTCTCATCCCCATGCCCAATTTTTGTCCTGGTTTTTGTGGAAGTAAGTAATCTGACCATTAATGTTTAAGGAGTTTCATACCTTAGTTACTGTTTAGCTTCAAAATGCTTCGTGGGTATCAGAGCTAAAGATGAGTTCGCAAGAAGATGGGGAGTTACAATTTAACAAAAAAATTTCGGTAATGCCGATATAGAATGTAATTTTGATTCCTATAATATTAAATTCGACTAATCTTAAGGAGGGGAGGGGCTTTTTCTTTTTATCCTTATTATTATTTTTGGTTTCGTGGAAAATATTTACAAGGAATGTGTTAATCAACGCATAATACACTTGTTAAACAACAATTCTACAATAGCACTGAGTTTTCCATGGCACTAACTTTAGTGTTATCACATATGTTGTCTACACCTGAAATTTTATCAACAATTCAAGCGTCCATCCTTGTAAAATTACAAAAATGGAAAATAGCAAAAACAACAAAAAGCAGTTAAAAAGAATGGATAAAAAAATAAATGATAAACTAATTAAAAAATAAGAACTCTTAGAAAATGATGGGTGTTAAAAAAGGGGACCTCTTCTGGTTCGTGGCCCAACTCACTTAGCTCTCCCTAGATGAAATTTCGTCGTAAGTGCATCAAGCTTGGTTGGCTGCAGTTCCTCTGGCCCACCCTATTTGCTAATAAGGTCACAACCCATTCCTAGCCAAAGATCACTTAAAATCAGAATCCCATCATTTCCGACGCCATTAGTCGTCCTACGCCATTAATCGGAAATGACAATGGGTCAATTTTCCAATAATAGGAAATTTAAATAGAAATCTCAAGCCATTAGACCTGTGGAAATTAAATATATTTCTTCGGAATTGAAATTATGAGAAAGAAAAGTGGAATTTTCCTTTCACAAGTGATATTGAAGTACTGTTCATTCAAGCTAGAACAAATCATAGGAAGCATACTCTTATCATTTATGAAAGCGAATTTTAAGCTGCAAATTCATTATACGAGCAATCAATCGAAAGTGCCTTTCTAACAATAAAGGGGACAAGAACAACCGACATAATCACCACCAAGGACATCTAGGAGGGATAGGGTGACGGAAGCCTGGCGATGGCCGATAGGCAACAAGCAGAGAGAGATCAATGCGTTCTCGGTTTTGAGTCGTGATTGATTATTGATGAAGTTAAGAAAAAAAGGAGGAAAATCACTAAAAATCCTAAAATATGCCCACTACGATACATCCATCTTAAGTTTTTTTTTTTTTTACGTCACAAAAGACTCCAAACTCTATTTATGTGTATATTCACTCTTTATCAATGAGTATCGTTAAAAAAAAAAAAAAAAACTGCCTATATGAATGACGAAATGTATACGTTGTTGACATCAAATGAAATAAGAACAATTTCGACCAAAAAAAAATATAAAATCGATCATACGAAATCTTGACAAAAGATAAATATGTCATATTGGTACAAAATTTAAAATTTTTGACGTCATAAGAACTAGAGTAAATAGGCCATATACATAATTTTGAGCTTTCGCGTAACAAAAAGAAAAATAAATGCGACAAAAATAAATATAATTTGGAGTTTTTTGCCGACTTTTTCGGGAAACGACGGTGGGTTCATTTTTCCTTTTTATTCTCTTTTATTTTCAAATTCAATTTCTTTTCATCCAAAGGACAACCACTGGCTTCACCTGTTCGCCCCGTTTTCCCACACAAAATCCGAATCGCTTCGCTTCGCGCCTTTTTTTTAATTTCTCCGTTGTTTTTCTCTTCGTACTCGCCGCTGCCAATCTTCATGCTCGGCATATCGTCTCGGATGATGACGACTCGGATTGGCCTCGGCTGCTGCGGTTGAAGGAGCGACGCCGGACCGGTGGAGGTGCCGAGAGCGAAACCCAAAGAATCCCATCCTTCGAATCGGCGAATCGTATCCAAATGATGATGATGATGATGATGATCCATCCAACCTCAGCCTTAGCAATCGGATAAAAGGCTCTTGTAAACAGCGAACGCCACCCTGCGTCCCTCTTTGCGCGCAGCATAGATGGGCGGAATAATGGAATTTCGAAAGGCGGCAATGAAGTGGGAGCGAGCAGAACGAAGCAAACAGTCGACAGGACATATTCTGGAGTGAATTGGAATTTGACTCGGAAGTTCAATCAGACATGAAATGGTCCTGTTGATGGTTCAGCGATGATGGTAGCGTAAGCCCGAGATGGCCCCGCGATAGATAAATCTGGTCCAGACATGGGCAAGGACAGGAAAGCGAGGACTTCAATCAGAGTGGCCGCAACTCGCATGTGGAATCTAATGGTGTGGTTTACTGTGGGGATGATCTAAATTGCTGGAGATGAATCAGGGGAATCCAGAGCTAGAGAGAGATGCGGAAAAAAAAAAATTTGGTCAGAGAAAAATCCGTCGGTTTGCAAGGAAGGTGTTTGATGGAATGACGAAGCTGGACTCTGTCTCCAAGGATTCCCGTTCGAGAGAGAGAGAGAGAATTAGCAAGCTTTATCTGGCGGTGAGAGCAAGTTCGAGTTTGAGAGGGCATGATGTTGTCAATTCTAATACGAAAAGCCACTGCCAGAGGCTTGGATGCTGTCTTGTCGAGAGAGGCTGCAGAATAGTTGTGCTGCAGAAATGTTGTTACGTAGTAATGCGACTGTGAGCAAATAGATGACTGTGTGAGAGGCTATGAATGCTGCATTTGATGAGGAAATGTCTGCAGATCCTAGAGTCTTTCAATGTGTCTAAAGGTTCTTTTCTTTGGCAGAAGTATGGACCTGAGAGCGTTGTTCATACTGCTATCACAGAGGCTGGTTTCACTGGAGTTGAAGTCGGTGCTGCTTTCTATGGTCTCAAGCCTGTCGTGGAGTTTATGACATTCGATTTTGCTATGCAGGTGATTGAACACGTTATAAATTCTGCTGCAAAGATGAACTGCATGTTGACTGGTAATATAACAGTCCCTACAGTTTCAAGAGGAGCTATGGCAGGAGTCGGTGCCTTACACTCCCATGCCCTGTGAAGATGTCGCCATCCCACCTGAAGGAAGCTTTACCGGATCCGACCTCGTTAGATCACTTGTCACCTCAGGGTCTATAAAAGGCAGGAATTGTCTGTGGCGTGCGAAATGAGAGTTGCTCATGAACGACATAACATCTCCGGTATCCCTCCAACCGGAGTTCTTCCTCATCCTCTGCCTTTTCCAGATTTGCAGTCACCAATTTCTTAATGCAGTGTGTTAGTTGCATTATTTGACGGCCTTGTCGTCAAAGAGTGGATAGGCTGCGTGGTTGCAAATCTAATTGGCATTTACTCAAGTCTCCTTTTCAGTTGATAATATGAGGGTACCGAAATGACCCATATGCTCAATATAATAATGTAGGCGCATTGTTATTACACTGATTAACTCAGCTTGTGATGTTTGGTATTAGCCTCAGAAAGCTTCACGTCTCCTTCGTCCTTTTCCTGCCTTCTTTTGTTCGAAAGGGTAAGCAATCATTCGCAAATTCTGGACATGCTTGTCTTGTTCCGAAGTAGTAATTGCTTTTGCTATTGAATGACACTCTTTGCCCTCATGAACTTTGATCGGTGACCTATCGTTGAACCGCTATTCTTTAAATCAGTCCATGATTCAGTCATGCCAAATTCGATTTGTTTATTACATGCTCTGGTATTCTAGGGGTTGAATGAATTCTTATTTGGGTCTGCTTTGCTTCATGGTTATTAATATCAATATTATGTGTTGCTTTATTCTGTAATAATGCGGTGTAGGAAATTGGTGAACCCCTTAAGCTCCCTCCTAGGCAACATCGTCATTGATGATAGGCTGTTTGGGGCATTTGTTTCTCTTGTATACATGTTTCTAGTGACGTCAGATTAACTTAAAGACTTTGGAAATACAGATAATGGAGATCCAAGGAAGTATCTTTGTGGATTTTTAAGCTGCTTTTGATGTGAAATTGAGGTCTTGGAATTTGACATTTGTTGATTCACTTTCGATCGATGCTAGATTCAATGCATTTATCATTTTTTTCCTTTTCTTCTTTTAAATGGTGATGTTGTCGCTGCAGGATTTGCCATCAGGGTTGCTGCGAAACCCGAGTATCAAATCAGATGAATTGTATGAGAATTGTTTTGTAGCTCATTCCAGTGGCTTCACACGCAAACCATAGTGATTCCTGATCTTATGTCTAGGGCTGGATTATTTTATCCAATTTTATGCGGAATCTGTAACTCTTGAATTATTCTGCCACCCTTTAAGGAACGTATCCATGGTGGAAATGAAATCTCATAGGATTTTCACTTTTTAGCTTTAACCGGCTGGTGTCTCATTGTCTTGATCTGGGCTTCTAGCTACACTTTTTCATCATCATTTCTCGATATGTAAATTATGTATATTTAGAAATGTTAAGTGATGCAATTACTTTTGGAGCTAGCTTTAGAACGAATCATGTGATACTTTAGCCTTTCAAATTCCTGGTTAAGCCCTTTCCAGTTTGACTTGGCAATCGTTGAGTTGTCTTCCACACTGACTGGTTTTAATATATATATACTCAAGTGCTAAGTTCCACAACAACTGTAGAGAAAAATAATGATCAAAGGACTCCACTTAAACGAGCTTTCACTACTCACTTCTCTCTTGACCTTATGCCCCATTTTTGGTCCATTCTCTGTGGTAGTAAGTAATTTGATGATTAATGTTTAAGTAGTTTCATTCGTTTGTTCACTACTTAATGGAGCATCTGTTGTTTTAGCAGATTTTGATTGAACATCTCTGTTTGTGGCTTTTCAAGTGTAGGATGGAAATAGATTGTTTGACTGCTTTAGTAATGTATATCCTTTAAATTTGATACCTTGTCTTTTCTGGTTCAAATGGAATAGTGTGACAATTTCACTTTTCTTGGATTGGCTTCCCCTCGACGGTGTCCACAGTTGTGGTATTTGGTGGGAATATAGTTACCATTTTCATGATTGTCGTGCTAGGCATTACAAATAGGAACCAAATGAGAACTTGTGGGGTATATTTTTGTTCTCCATGAATCTCTTCAACCAAGAGGTTGTATCATATAATGTTGTTTTATGAATATGCTGTTGTGGGGTTTGATTGCTGATGTAATCAGATTAGAATCATGACAAACTGGGAGGTTCACCGGTCCACCAAATGTTTTAACTGTATGCGTTAGGCATATAGCTCATGTGCATGCATGGGTTCTTTACCCTCCTAATATGGCATTGTGGAAGTTATTAATGTGTTTTGACCAGTTTGATAGGAACCAAATCATAGAGGCGAGGCATGTTCTGCTCAGCTAAGCTAATCATTCAGCTTTGCAGTCCATCCGAGCATGTTCAGGAAAGCCGTTTTCTATGTGCTTTCCAATCCTCAGAACAAAGTATTTCATTTCTAGACATAGCTTTCCTGCTGAACGCTACATATTATGGAGGCTTGATTATGTATCCTTCATGGCTTTTCAGATTTTCTCAGTTTGCAGTTTGAGTGAGCTCCTTAGCTATGTTGGTTTTACCTCATTCAATAATGCTGCATTTCCTAAATGTATCTTCTATAGTTCTCTTCCTTATGCTTTACAGGCATAACAACACTGGCCTTGAAGTGCCCTCGTGGTTCCTTGTATATTTTAAGGATGTCTCTTTGATATGTAGTTTTTTGATTGCTTCTTGAGGAAGTACTGAGTGTACTAACAATGTAGGTGTGACGTGGATTATACAATTATCACCAGCAAGAGTGACCACCCCAAGGGCTATCATTTTCTTCGTGCTCACAGGTCTATTCTTGCTCAGTTTCAAACACTTTTAATTGAGAAATTGATATAAATAGGAAGGAAAGCAAAGAACGGGGTGGGAGTGTAGGGGGAGAAGGATACGTTGGGTGGGAGATAATCGAAATAAGTGAGCCTGCATCACTTTTGTTCACGCAAAGGAAAAAGCACCAATAGTAGCAGCCACCCGTGCGTGGAAGAACCATGGAAAGAGAGAATGAAGTACTGTAAGTTTTCTTAAGCTGCTTCTAATGCGAAATTGAGGTCTTGGAATTTGACATTTGTCAATTCACTTTCAATCCATGTTTGATTCTATGCATTTATCATTTTTTTCCTTCTCTTCTTTTAAATGGTGATGATGTTGTTGCGGGATTCAACATCCAGGTTGCTGCGGAACCAAAGTATCAAATCACATCAGGTGAATGAGGATCATTTTGTAGCTCATTCCAGTGTCTTCACATGTGAACTGTAGTGGTTCCTGATCTTATGTATAGAGCTGGATTATCTTATTAAACTCAATGTGGAATTTGTAACTCTTGAATTATTCTGCTATCCATGATTGTTGAATTAGGTACTAGAAATATTTATTTTCAGAACGATGAGGCGTTTCCTGTGAACAAAAGCATAGAGGGGCCACACGAGCTGTGATTACTCATGTCATATGTCAGCAAACATATGATAAAATCCGTAGGACTATTTAAGGCGAATAGTCTGGATATCTCCCATTACCAAAGTTAAAAGAGTGATGGAAGGATTGAAAGGTAGAAAGCAAGTTCGTCTGAGACATTTTCTATATTAGGATTCAAGCAATCAATTCTCGATTGATTCCAATTGACTTTAGGGAGAGGAATTTCATTGATCATGATGTTAATTTATGTCGATGACACCTCAATAACTGGGAATTACATCAGGTCAAATTTTCCAATTAAAGGAAATTCAAATAGAAATCTCAAATTGAAAGGCCAGGGAAAAATTAAATGTTTCCATGGAATTTAAGTTGTGAGAAATAAAATAAATCCTTTCACAAGTGACATCAAACACTGTTCATTCAAGCGAGAATAGACCGCAGATAGCTAATGCACATGATTTGGTGGAGTGGATTTTAAGACATGAATTCAAGATATGAGCAAGATGAAAGTGCCTTCCTAACGGGAACAAGGATAGGAACAACAAACATAATCGACATTAATTAATATGAGCAATGAAAACAATAAGAGATGAATGATTCAAGATAGAGTCGGATTCGAGTAGGATGCTCAACAAGCGAAGCCTCAACGTGCAATAATAGCATGAAAAATGGCTAATTGTGACGTTAGAAGAACGGCAATACGATTATCTCATCCAATCATGTGTATCAATAGAAGTAATACTAATACTACAAGGACTAGGAATACTACCTCAAACCAGGCTCCATGCCAAGGACATCTAGCAGGGGCAGGAGGGAGCATGGTGGTGGCTTAATGGCAGCTATAGACGGCAAGCAAATGGACTGCATTTCTAATTAAAAATCTACCTAATAGTTGATGGAAAGACAAACAATGTTGATGTGGCACCCCATGTAACTTAAGTGAAATAAAAATGATGTCATCTTGGATCGATGGAATTTTGATGGAGGGTAAATGTGTCGCACAGATATAAATTCGGAGTTCTTGGTATCACAAGAAAAATTTATGTCATATGTACATAATTTCGAGATTTCGACATTTCAAAAAAAAAAAAAAAAAAATTCACCATACATATGTCACATTCATAAGCCAGATACTCAATAGTTGCAAGGGCAATTCGTAGAGTGATGATTGGCCTAAACAAAAAAGCAAACTTCGTAAAATGAAATATAGGCACCCGTACAACCCTTTAATCAGCAAGGATATCTATATCACGAACTCAAGGATATCTATATCACGAACTCAATCTACAAACTTGCAAAAATTGCTAGAAAGAAAAAATCAGCGAGACAATTAAGATCAGGTTGAGCCACTGGAAACCTTGAAGAAGCCCCAACTTTGAGAGGTTGTCTCCTGAAATGGAAGTCATAGAATCAAAAGTAATCAGCTTCCTCGGACTCACAACTCTGTGCCCTCATGGTGATTATTAAGTCTAGGATCAAGGAAAGGCATTGTACACATTCAAGACCATTTCATTCATTGGAACAAAACTCATGCTTTTATCCATTTTGCCGAATTGGAAGCAGAATACAGCCTAGCCAATCTGAAAGTCACATTCTCGCTAAAAGTGAGCTAAGCCGAAACTTCCTCTGCTATATCGTATTGTATAGTATTATCATTCAGCCAAGTCTTATCAGTGTTCTGAAGTTGGATAGTCCGAACACGATATTTTCCTTTTCAGTAGAGCTCAAACACACATGCGTCTTCCGCCTTCAGAGAAGTTTCTCTCATGAATGCAGCCCTACGGGCAAATAGCTTTCCATAATGTTCAGGGCTGGTGAGCTTCAACGCCATGCTTTGTCTTGAAATATGAGAGCCACGGTCTGCAGGCTTTTCTTAACGTGCGTCTTTAGGAATGAACCAGAAACTCTCTGCTCAATGAGACATTTCGCAATTTTGTCATCAGAAAGAAGAAAACAACCAATGATTTCTGAGGAAGACAGTATGAATATCCTTTTCAAAGAATGTAAAGAATATATATATATATATATATTGCCACTTGATTAATATCTAGATCTAGCATAGTCTAAGAGTTGTCATTGTCAAGAGAATCTTACCATATTGCTTCTCTTCAGATATATTCACCTCACCGTAATTTGGAGGAAAGGATAATCTTCACAACCCTGACTCTCTCAGCTTACCTACAGCAGCCGCAAACAGAACATGAAAAAAGCTTTAGCGTTTTAGGCGTAATCTATTCTTGTTATGTAAATCCCATCTACTGACATAGCAACCCTAAATCAATAAATCTGAGTCTTTCTAATGGTCTAGCTTCCTGAGGCCTATATGCACACCAATCCATTCTCATCAAAATGAAATCTGATATGACTAGCTCGGTTTCTTTCCATTATTTGTGTGAACCCCCAACACATACATATGTACATGCGGGAGAGCTATAGATGAAGAAACATTACAAGAATGAATTAGCCCTAACACAGTTTCTCTTAGCCTAATGGCATGGAGAGTTCCTGCATGATATTTGAATCAAATGAACAACACAGTCAAGGGGAGAATTTGCTAATATAATAAGATTCACACTCAGAAATCTCATGATGAGCAGTTTGAACTTTGTCCCTCCCCAAACTTTTTGCTAATGAATGCGCATGGGAACTGCAATGAACTTTGCAAACCTAATCAAATTCCATTGCCATACAAAGCTGAAGACACTTGACTGAATGCAATTCATCCCCCAAGACTTCAAGCTCAACAGAAACATCATAGGAATTGCTGGCACATTTAGTCTCAATACATATATATGCATACACGGGAGATCTAGAGAGAGAAACACTAAGAGAATGAGTTAGCTCTAACACAATTTCTCTTAGCATTAACTCTAACGCAGTTTCTCTTAGCCTAACAAAATGGACAGTTCCTGTACAGTATTTGAATCAAACACGAGAACAACACAATCAAGGGCAGAATTAGCTAACATTAAGATTCACACCTGGAAAATCTTGCAATGAGCAGTTCGAACTTCTGTCCCTCCCAAACTTTGCTGATGAATGTGCATAGGAACTGCCATGAACTTCGCAAACCTGATCAGATTCGATTTCCATACAAAACCAAGGACACTTGGCTGAATGCAATTCATCCCCCCAGACTTCAAGCTTGACTGAAACATCATGGCAATCAAAGGCACCTTCCACTTTTAGCAAGACAATTCCATAATTGCTGAGGCTTGGTTCCTCACATCAACATTGATTGGCGGATATTCTATCTCGGACATCCTTTCATCAATTATGGTGACACAGGAAATGGAGTCCCCTTCATATTAGAAGACCAAAAATTGAACCTCACAGACAGAGTAATGCTCTGCATATTCATTCAAACCCTTTGCTAACCAAACCATCTCATCACATTTTTCCAGTTCTACAGGCCAAACAATTGCACCATTCTCTCAAAAGCATCCTCTTGAACCTTTTTAATATTCCTGTAGGAAAAATAAAACTCATAATCTTAATAAGCCTATGAGACTTGTTTTTGAATTCAAAATGAACAATGAATAAACCAAAAAGGATGTCGTGGAGCACATACTTTTCAGTTCATTCAAATTTGGAATGTGGCATTAGTGAGTGTGCATCTGGATTGTGATCAACCTCATAAAACCCAATCGGCATAGAAGTACACTTCATTGATCCCTCAAGACTATATAAAAGAGTTATTATTTGGAATACTAAATTCACTTTGGACCAGTGAAAGTGACACTTCCACAGTTCATCTAGATCAATGTAAATCAAGTCCTAACCAGCACTAGTGAATATGTGGATTCTGAACAGAAAATCATCCCTATCAATGAGTTTCTACATGCAGATGACCTTCTCTTGCAAATTTGGGCCAACCAGCAAAAAAGAACATACCCCCTCCCCTACAACTCCTTAGCTTCACCATCCATGATCTGTCTGAATACCTGAGAGTCACAATTTTGCTAAATTTCCTGAATATGTTGCATGATAAGTTGAACAGGAGCCGAGTGCGCATGTACATGGTTGAAAAACCAACATATGGTGAAGAAAAGGCCAAGACATAAGCATACCCTGATGAGAGAATTAAATTGTAAACAGAGTGAGTTTAAGGCATTACTTGTTAGTTTTAGGATACAGTAAGCCACATGATGAAAGCCATTAATCCAAAGTCAAGGTCCAATCTATGCTCCCAGAATACAATAGGGCACACATTCAAAAGAAGCCTTCCAGGTCCTATGTATATTTAAAACACATCAATTTCAGCCTTATAAATCACAATCACAGGGGAAAAAGCAAATACATTGATGACTGTAACATGGATGGAATTGAAAATTTAAAATTAAGCTGTTTGATTCTTTCAAGTGCAGCTCAAATAAGGTTTTATCAAACTATTGGTTCAATTTGACAAGGTAAATCTTTTTTTCCCCAAATCTGATCAATCTAACAAAATACAACAGCATCTCCTATTTGAAAACAAAATTATCAGTCAGTAGGTCTACAATGAAATTTCATAATCACAACAAGCCAAACCCTTATCAATTAGGTCTTTCTCTTTAGTTATGGAGGCAGCAACATTCTTTGCAATTTGCTTGTCCATATGAACATAGTCTCTTTTTGCGATTAACATATATTTTCTACTTCTCTGACATTGAATCACATTGTCAAATTTCTCCATATAAGAGGACTTGGATTCTAATTCTAAGACGCCTTAGGAATTGTTTTTCCAACGCATCTATCCACAAAAAAAGGAGACGATTGTTTATCTTTTCGAACCTCCAACCACCAGCTTATGTCCCAATAATAGTCCTCTCATTCTTTTCCCTATTTCAATTACTCCATTGTTAAGATAAAATTGATAGTCTAAGGAACTGATGCTTTTAGACTCCAATATGGAACGAATTTTGAAAAACAGAGTCCTTTGCTAAAGAAGAAGGCGAGGATCGAGGAAGGTCTCTACGAAACCAGCTTCCGACTTCAACCTAATTCATGCGCAATAAGATACCAAAATCGGAAGAAACGTGAACTTACGCGTTTGCCGGGTCCAAGTGAGAGAGAGAGAGAGAGAGAGAGAGAGAGAGAGAGATCTTCTTCTTCGATGATGTCAGTGGAGGACCTCTATTGGTCCATGATCTGAAGTAGTGGACTGAGAAATTTACACGGAACGAATTTAAAAGCAGAGCCCTAGCTGAAGAAGACGACGGCGATTGAGGAAAGGTCTTTACAAAAATCAGAAGAAAATTACGCACAGCAAGACACAAAAATCGGGAAGAAATTCTGGCAGATGGGAGAAATGATGTGAGCAGAAGCGTGAACTTACGATTCGTCGGATACAGATGCGGAGAGAGAATGATCTTCTTCTTTGATGAAGTGAGCGGAGGACTGACTGTCCAGACTCGGCAGTGCCATCTTCTCTCAAGTCCTGGCAATTCCCGACGCTTCCTTTTCGCTCCCTCCTCCGTGAATGCAGCAGAGAGAGCCTCTGGTGTCGAGAAGGAGAACGAGAGCCTTGCTTCGTTCCTGCTGTTCAGTGAAGGAGAAAGAGATCGATCGATCGATAGAAAAGGGTTTGATGATGCTTTGATCCGACGATATCAATAATAGAAAAGATACAAAAAGAAAAATTTAAAAACTTACCGTTCTACCAAAAAATAAGAAAAAAGAAAAACGAATGGATGAGAGAATGACATCGATTGAATCTTTACCAATTCTATGTGCATTTGTTTATGCTGATAACTTTTGTATGGTTGTATTGAGATCATCACCCTCCTTCCAAGTCCCTCTCCACTTGTATCTGAATAGGCTCACCGAATCACGTAAGTGATATAGTTGTGGTGTGCTTAACGTACCCTTAGAAAATGTCTTCATTTTCGGACACTCTTCAACTTTAATAGTCCATAAGCATGGAAACCTGAAGGTGCAACTCGAGATGGAGGAGAAGCATTCTATGCTTGGCAGATGATAGAGTGTCAAATAGTGTAGATTTCCAAAAGAAATCACTTTTCCTTCTCCATTTTCATCATTGGCCACTATTTCTTTCATTCTTTCACATCCTATTATAGTCATCCTCTCCAGATGCATCAAATTTGTGACCGTTGAAACTGTTACTAGATGTACCAATCCAGAGGAATTCTTCACCACTAACTTCGTCAAATTTTGGAAGGATGCCACAGTTGGAAATATTGTCATCAAACAGGGACAATCCCAAATCTCAAATGTTTTGATGCTCTGAAGAATTTTCGACACTAAAGAGTCTTCTCTCCACACACGCTTCAGGTTACGTAACTTGTTTAACTTAATTTCTCTTAAATTTTCAAGCTCCGGATGTTTCCCCCCTTCAACAAGCCCTTCGTCCGGGAATATATCTTCAAAGGAGCTACATAATACCTCAAGGCTTTGTAGATTTCGAAATCTCTCTAGGAGGGATATGGAAGGAAAGATGGTATTTTCATCATGAAAGCATGCCAGTGTTAGTGCTATTGGTTTGCTAAAGATGTCATCGGGAAAATTTCCATCTTGTATCATCTGAATATTGTTATTGACTAATAAAAGTCTCTCCAAGTTGGGAAAGTCCTGTCAAATAGCCAATACAACAAGAGAAGTAAATTCAGCAAAGTTTTGGTAATAAATCATGTGTTGTAAAAAGTAAACCTATTTAGATAATTTGCATGGAAGGTTGGTCTGGTCAAGTGGATAGTGTGAATCTAAAATCAAGACCCCTACAATCATTAAATTCATCTTTTGTTAGGAATATCTTGTCAACAAAAATATATCTTCTTTGGAATCTTATGTAATGAGATGCGCGCATGATGTTACTAAAACATATGGGGTCCACAAATATAGAAGTGTGCTTAAGATATAAGATATACCTTATTTTGTCCGCAAACTTATAGGAAAGGGGTTCTAGTTTTCTATAGTATTATAACAGGACAACAAGACGACTATGCAATGCACTAAGGTACTAATGTTACTAATGTTACAACACGACGACTGTGCAGTGTATTAAAAAATACATTAGAAGATGGTGCACTAAGATACTGATGTTGTTTTTGTTTTTAAAAAAAAAAAGTTTGAATTGGTTTTTTTTTAGAGTTTGTAGAAGATGAAATAGAGAAGAAAAGTTCAAATGTGCGACACATGTCAATAATTGAGAGGACCTCTTGTCAAATTCTTATTGATGTCACCAAGGAGCACCGTTGAGTTAGATTAGGAATATATTCCATTGTTAATAGAATACTATAAATATTTTTGTAACTCTAGGTAATGGAATATCTTATGCATGTCCACAAATGAAAGTATACTTAAGATATTAGAAATATCTTAATGTTGTCGACAAACTAATAAGTAAGGGAGATCATGTTTTCTATAACATTATAACACGACATGATATGCAATGGATATGATATTAGTGACTGCTTTAAAGAACAAAGTAGAAACTAATGGAGAGTAGCTATAATCATACCCTCTCGAATGAAGAGTGCGCTTCTTGATTTGAAAGGTCTTGTTGATCATATTTTTGAGCCCAACTGTTCATGGATGCCGTAAAGGATAACATGTTCAGTTTGTCACAGTGAGTCACTCGTAATTCCTTCAATAATGGCCAATGCAAAGTGGGCAAGTTAGGATAGAAACTCTTGAGTTGTTGCATGTCACGTAACACCAAAGAGGTTAGTTCTGGGAAAAGATCTTGAGTAGTATTGGAGCATGGAGTGTCACCCCCGTTAGTGACTATTTCCTCGATCTCACAAGACTCCACTTGAAGTTTTTCAAGGTGGGTTAAACTTGTAGCTACCCAATACGGAAACAAATTTTCAAGGCCCTTACAATTCCGAACCTCCACTTTCCTTAAACAATCAAAAGTAAGAGTTTCTTGAGGAGTGTCAGTCCATATTTTGCTTAAATTGTCCATGTGGGAGAGATCCATCAACCTAAGTTGAGGAAATTGTACCTGCCATATTGAGATGAGAAAAAAAAAATGACACAATGAATGTGATTGCATTGAGTTATGACCTTAAAGAAGGAATTTCCAAACTTCCCTTGTTCTCACAAATCACGAGAACTCAAGATTTTGTTAGGGACATAAATAGGGAGGGGTTGATTTATGCTTTTATACAAGTTGACTGATGACTAAGGCCAAGGATATGAAAAACTGGATATAAAAAAATAAACATAGTAACTTCAATTGTTCACAACTTTTTTCTTTTTTATGCATGGAAAATTTTTATATTGAAAGAAAATAATTTCTTAATAGGCATGGGCAACATAACGACTTAAATAAATAACATAATGTTATGATCTCAGCAAAAGCAAGTTGGGACAATTTACTAGTTTTACATTGGACCATTGATAACATCCTTGAAATAATATTTATTCAGATTTGACATGAAAAAATAAAAATAGAATCTTATGGTGTACGAGTGGTCCACCCTTTGGCAAAAAGTGGGTGTGCACCCGTTGATCGCATTTTGTTTGTATGGAGAAAATCAAGAGTGCTTTTTTTTTTTTTTTTTGGCTACATCATGACCTCGACGAATTGTCCATTGAAAAGTGAGTATTGATATTTTTCATTTGGTTACAATATAATTAATGCAATTATGACTTGTCATCAAAAAAAAAAAAAAAAGACTTTCCACACTTCCTTAAATCTATCAATATTCTTAATTGAGGATTTTGATGAGTTTTTGAAATTATCTAATAATGTGGGAGAAATCAATTATTATATGACAACTCATATTTGACACTAAAATGAAAACAATTCTATCACAACTTGTCACTATCAAAAGATCAGGTGACTATTTTCATACTTCCCCAAATTTATTAGTATCGTTGATTGAGTGTTATAATGACTTTTTGAAATATTCTTAGAATGTGGGGCTAGGTATTATATGACAACTTATCCACGCAAACGACATTATAAATAAATAATTAGTGATAATTCTTACAATTAAAAAGTAAACAGATGTGTAGATACTTGTTGTAATTAAACATTCTATTCTACTAGTATAAAACGATAGAAAGAATTACGCAAAAGTATTAGAATAAGGAAAAAAAAAAGGATTTCGCCTGTCAGGGGAAAAAAAAACAAAACTTGTATAGAATCTGTAATAAAAAAAAAATGATATCACGCATTTTCAAGTGCCTCAATTTCGACCCAAAAAAATAAGTGCCGGAGGAGGTTGTCATTTACTGCGTTTAGTCTTCACATGAGGAGAACTTCATGAGACGGAATGGAAGTGTTGACTAGATGATTGAGTCCATTTATTTTTAATATTTTTTTATGTAGCTATGACATTAACTAAATATTGACTATTTTTTGGTCAGATGACTCAATATAAAAAATCTCAATTCCCCTCACTTTCCTTCTCCATCTACGCTTTTCTCCTCCATCTCCAGCCACATTGAGCCCAACCTTCCCGCGTCCCCCAGCCATCGCCACCATCGGAGTTGCCGGCGTCGCGTCCAAAGCGACCATTGCCGAGCGTCCAACCCTCTCCATCGTCTCTGTGGTCTACCCATTCATGACGCCTCTTGTCCATGGCCGCTCTTCCTTGGCATCTATTTCTCTGTTTTCTCTTTCGCCGTTTGACCTCGCAGTCCATGGATGAAGGGATCTCAAACTCGCCGTCAAGACTCATGGCCATGGACAAGCTGCGGTCGCCAGATCTGTGGAGGAGCCTCCTGGCGAGCCATGGATGAGCTAGGCTTGCGTCCATGGACGATACTAGATCTGGAGGCACGACTCCAGCTCAGATCTGGATGGGCAACAACCACGAGCCAATCGCGGGCGACGACGGAGGGGACAATGGCAGTCCATAAGCCTTCGTTGCTCGCGACGGGACTTCCAGATCTGCAACCATGTCTCTAGCGACAGCGGCTCGTCCATGGCTGCGAGCGGCGGTGGTCAACTTCCAGATCTGCAACTCTGTCGTTATGGACGGCCAGATTTCGAGATCTGTAGACTATGAGACGGACAAAACAAAGGGAAGCTGGCCATGCTCGGCTTGGACATAGCGGGGGTCAGCCTAATCAAGGCGCCGGTGACTCCGCCGTTGGCGACAGTGGAGGAGGGGCGGAGATCGGGCAGTTGTGGACGAAGGAGGAGGAAGAGAGGGCTGAAGAGAAGATTTTTTTAATTTTTCTTCGCCGGGAATCAACGCCCCGACCGAATCGACGCCGAAATCGCTTCCGCATCGGAGATCCACTTCGACCTGCCATAACCAACAAGCTCCAATTCGCATAATCACTCGGAACCCATGGAAGCACGCGCACAGAGAGGAGGCAAGCTTCAGAGAAGCGATTCCGAAGCTTCCGATTCAACCATTGGACAGACCACCCAATCAATCGCACCAAAAAAAAAAAAAAAACAGAAGGTAAGAGGATGAGGGGGAGGGGGAGGAAGAAGAGTTTTATTGTTACTTGACTCTATAGATTTGGTTCACTTTCTTTTTTCCCATCGTCGCGAAGAGGAGGATCAAGGTGAAATGAAATGACTCAGAGCGAACAGTTCTTAGAGGGGGCGAAGCTAAATCATCAAATAGACTTTGTCTAATTTCTTCCTTTTTTTGTTTTCTTTTTTCTTTTTCTTCCTTTGTCTAATGAGCACACCGCAACAGCACTGCAACAGACGGAGGCCAAGGCCACCAAGGAAGGAAAGAGAGAGAGAGAGAGAGAGAGGGAGAGGGAGCAAAGCCACACCTAAAAAGAGGAATGAGAGGTTTCCAGTAACGGGGCGTTATTGAAGGGAGGGGGAGCAAATATTTTGACCGTACCATATGTCGATTTGCAGATGATTTAATACGGATCCTACATGGTGTATTTAATGCACCTAATATTTTCTCTTCAGTAGTGATGTTGATTGGATAATTTATTCCGATTTTTTAAAATTTTTATTTTAGCTAGGACATTGACTAAATATAGTCATATAGTTATGAAATAAGACCTGCAATGCCTACGACCACCCACGGAATTGCTACTATTTATTGTCTAGCTATCCTATTCTCTCTTTTATTTTTTCCTTTTTTTCGCCATTTCTTTTTTGGAAAAAGCAATATGCACTTTCTCTTGCCGAGCATAGATCGTGTGCAATATCACACTAATTATCACTCAATGTGATAATTTAGAGTTAATATTTATTGTATAATGTTGGTACATAATTTGATAGGTTGTTGAAATATAGTGATTCAAGTATGATTTACGAACAGAGATGATGGACAACTTCATGCATATTGACCTTTTTATTTTTGTTTATTTTGTTATCAAGAGCTAGCTCAAGCATTGGTGATTATTAAGATAAAAAAAGTTGATTGCACGGATCATTATCGAAGTTTAGAGCACTCCAATGAAAAGAGCAATTCTCTCTAATTCCTCCAATTTCATTGTTTGGGAAGATGATTATGGTACAAAGAGTTGTAATAGCTAAGCAATTTGTGAACTAGGCTTTTATAATTATGAAGTTTTATTTCCCCCTTTTCTTCATGTTTAATAGAACAACGCTAGTTTGCTTCTGTGCAAGAAAATATGAAGTGGGCGATACTTCATTTTTTTTGCCATTTTTAAATGATATTATATGTTTACTGTTTTGTTCTTCAAAAAGTAAATGTTTTCATATGGTTATTGTCATAACTTGTTTAAAATCCCTTTGTAATCAATTTTGAGGTACCGCACACAATATGATTTTATGAGCTCACAAAAATAATACTTCTAAAAATATATGGAGATGGACAATTAATACTTATATTTGATGAGGATTAGAAAACTTTTAATCTTTTAAGTAAATATTAATAGATTATGTACATAGATCTGTAAAATTAAATGATTTTAAAACCACACATGGTTATCAATGTTTGAATTGTTTTGCATTAATACTTTATGGATGTGATCATGGATTATTGTGGGAAGGCAAAAATTTTGGTCATCTTTGTTTAGGTATGAAACATAGTCCCAATCAAATTTGAGCAAAGCATTGATGATTGATATTACAAACAATTATATCTAGCACTTTTGTTTGCACACATCATGCATTGTCCAATTATATGCGAACAAATATGTTCAAATGAAATGCCCAAAATGCATTTGATTGAGAGACTGACCTGTGGAGTGAAAAGTGAAGGGGTGCCACTGTCAATCTCCATTGAAGATTGCCAAGTTAGACTTCTCATCTTGGGGCAATGGGCAATGCTCAACTTTGATAAGATAGGGCATTCTAGCGTATGATTCTTCCATGAGAGGAAACTAGTCAAATTGGGCAAGCATTCCAGATATATCCACCGAAGATTTGGGAATGTAATCTCCTCCACCGCGCTTCCCTGCCCTTCTTCATCTGCGATCACTCTTTCCATTTGATCACACTCCTCTATTTCCATGTAACATAGATTGGGAAGGCACCGAGCCATTGATGGAACAAAAGCATGTCTCAAGTTGCTGCATTTATAAAGGCTAAGACAATGTAGAGAATTGAAGTACATCGTTCCTTGGAGATCTCTGTTCCATAGTTGCCTCAACTTTGGTAGATTAACCAAGTATAGATATTGTAGCTGAGGCAGCACCTGAGTGCAATCCACAGCTTCAAGCCCTTCAAGATCGAATATTTCTTCTAGAGCCTCGCAATCATGCACTTGCAAGCTTGTCATTCTCTCTAAAACAAGCATCAAGCTGGATGGAATAGCATTAATAAATGATGGACATTTATTCACCACTAGTGTTCTTAATTGCCAAGATGATGTGATGGGATTAAGTTCATCGTGCCATTTTCCAATCAGCTCCGGGAACTCATACAACCACATAAACTTAATCCCAACAAATGGAGCCTATCAAAAAATGCATCATCAAATGTAAAATTATAGTTAAAAAAAATTACTTTATTTGTGATAAGAAAAAATCAAATTGCACAGAATTTAGTAACTAAAGCATACCATTTCTTCCAACATATTTTGGATGGTCGTGTTGAGGTTTCCCTTCCAAAAATATTGGCACTTTGTTGCTCCATACCTTTCATTGAAACCTACTTGTACTCCCTTTAGCTTTGGCGCCTCTATTCGTCCCTCGTGGAAGAACTTCATCTTGGGACAAGTATTCACAATGATATCTTCCAAGAGAGGGAACATCAAAGTGTATCCACCTAAGCTGAAACATCTCAACCTAGTCAACCCATCAAGCTCCATATACTCCAATTGATTGAAAGCCACTACATGCCCTTCCTTTCTTCCCTCATCACTAATGACTTCTGTTAATATTTCACATTTACTAATCCTCAATTCTGTGAGTTCCGCCAAGTTTGTAGCCATTGTCGATGTGAACATATTTGATAGCCCATGACAATATGACACATGTAAAGTCTTCATATGCTGAAAATAACTTGGAAAGGATGATGTTACTTTTAGCTCATGACTTGGGCCTTCTATGGCTTCCACATTGATGCTCAGCTCATCCGGTCCTTCCTTCTCGATGAGTTCCACAATGCCGCATTGATTGATCTCCAACTCCTCAAGTTGGATTAGATCTTTGGCTATTGAGGCCGAAAACAAAGAGGCAAGCCGAGCGCATCGCCGAAGGGTAATCGAACGTAGACACTGGAATTTAATATGATGGTAGAGTTCCTTATCCCATACACAATTTAGCATTGATAAGTCATTTAACTCCAGCTCTTTTAACGGAGAACGAGCAACACTATTTCCATCTAGAGGATTTAGTGGCTGGAGTTTAAAAACAACTTCAAGCGAATCACATGCGCTTGCTCTCAAAGTTTCCAAGCTCAAGAGCCGTCCTAGAATGAAAGAAGGTATGATGTTCACAAGCTTTTTGCATTCATTAATTGAAAGCAATTTTAGCTTAGAGAAAGAATCCGCAGGGATTTGATCATGCCATATCATCTCGATGTTACCCATGTCCTTGATATATAAATTCTCCAAGTTAGGAAATGCAACCTGCGGTACTCACGGAATTGGTGATTCAATTAAATTAAGAATTCATGAACTTTCAAGATATAAATAAAGAAGAGTGCCAAGATGTAAATACGAATCCACGGAATTGGTAATTCTATCTTAAGTTGCACAAAAGAAAAAAAGAATAAAATGAAAATAGTAAAAAAAAAAGAAAAAAAAGAAAAAAAAAAAGAAGCAAAGCCACAAAGGCTCGTTATAAAATTTTTTGATATAGTTCCATTATATTTGAACTCAAGCTCTCTCCATGGGAGCTCAAAGCATGGGTTGGAGGAAAGTCACACTCTGACGTCACAACCTTGTGGGACCCACAACTTATATCTTCACCGCTCACAACTTTGTGGGACCCACAACTTATATCTTCACCGCTCTTTATTAATAGGGAAACTAATGTATGGCATGAGCCTGGCCCGCACCACCATGAAAGAGCAATATTGTCTAGTCAAATAAAACCCCTCCACTTGCAATGGTTTTCCACCATATAAAATTTAGCCGTGAGCTTTCTTTAATTGGGCAATTATTTATACTTAGTTTGCTGATTCTCTTTCATGTTAGTAAATTACGATCCGTACCAGTGCATATAAGTGCATCTAGAGGCCATGAAATTTATCTACCACGGCGTAACATCACTTTCGTTGGTAAAAACCAACAACAAAGCATTTCTCACCTGTAATTGCTCCCGTTTTTGAACTTGCATGATTTATCATCTTCTTTAAACCTGGTGTAAAGATTATACCAAAAGGATCTCCTATTAAATGTTATCACTAAAGCTAGTTAAACTGTTAACTATGTTTCCTCCACCTACTAGTCTAGAATTTTATATACTACAAATAATCGTCCTCAATTTCAAGTGAATGCCACTAATTGTTGTTGTGACGATCTAATTTATCAACACTGTAATTGCTCCCCTTTTTGAATTTGATATATTTGTCATCTTCTTTAAACTTGGTATAAAGAATATCAAAAGGATCTAATTACATTATTACGATGTAAAAAAAAAAAGCAAAAGTGATACTGAGACACGATAGCATGTGGGTCCCACAACTTATTTTTCCACGACTCTTTACTGATGGGAACGCTAATCTATTGCATGAGTCTTGGGCCCCACCATATAATTCAATGATAATTCCACGACTATAAAAGGGCAATCTTATTTAGTCAGCTAAAAGGCTCTACTCACAGTAAATTTTCCCATATAAAATGGCCATGTGCTTTTAAACTATTTTAACCAAGGTAAGTATTTAGTTAGTTCTTATTTTGGCTATGCTTTATCTTTTGCATATTTAATGCTTTTGTTATATTTAATATATTGACGTAGTGTAAATCATGTACCTCTCGTCTGAAGAGCGCAATGGAGCATGATTTGATGCGCACTTGACTCCGAGTTTCTCGTGAACCTATCATTGATTTTTCATTAGATGAAAAGATTATCATCATTCGTATTTCAAGGATAAATCTATCTAGAAGAAGATATTTAGTGATAAAAAAAAAATAAATCAATCTTACGCTTTCCATGAAAGAAGCACATCAAACTTTCCAATTTTTTTAAGTTTAAGTTGGTTAACATTGGGAATGCCAAAGTTTTTGATATTTCCAATCCCAACCCTTCTTCCTCCGTAATGATCGCCTTCATCTTCTCGCAATTATATATATGTAGATCTCTCAATTGTGCGAGAGATTTAATCATGGATGGGAAAAACAAAAACTCAACGTTATCCAAGCCCATGATGACTAATGTCTCCAATTTCGAAAAGGCAACCTGCAATATTCACTCATTGAATTAGTGATTCAGTTAAATCACAAATTCAGGAAGAGATGGAGATTATTAAGTTGCACAAAAGGGGGAAAAATGAATAAAATCAAAAAAGGAATAAAATCTCTATACTATTGTCGTTGCTAAACATGATAAGGAATCTTTCTCCAATCTTTACTTGGAAAATGATTGCAGAGCTTAATTTGATTAGTGAGCCAATTTTATTTCTTCTGAAAAATAACTTACAATAGAAAGCTTTATTTTCTTTCTTCCTTTTCATTTTTGGTTAAGAGTAACTAGTCTTCTTCAAAAGTTCATTGCTTTAACTTGAGAAAATCCTTCTTCCGCAAGATTACTTGAAATCTCCTATCTACCTTGCCATCGTCCGTTGCTCCCATCTATTACAACAAGTTTAACTTTTGTGTGTTGCTTTGTTCGACCACTGTCATCCCTGACAATCCAACCTTTCATTGCTAATTTTTGTCGGCTCCACCTCTTTACAATATTGGAAGAGATTTACTATAGTTATTACTTATTAGAAACATTTCTTTAGAATTTCATAGATCTTTGCAGCCCTAGTTTCTACGCCCAAAATGAAAAGGCATTGAGGCAAGAGTAAAATTCTTTAACGAAGATTTAGAACCCTTGAAAGTTAAAATCCCCAAAGCCTCTATGCAAACCATCCCAATCTAGTTCCTCTATTGCATGGGAAGTAGAAAGTCGGGATTCAAGTAGAGATACTTAGACACGCTGCCTTGGGACCACCATCAACTTAAATCTCCATGACTCTTTACTGACAGGGAAACTAAAATATGGCGTGATTCTTGGGCCCCATCATCAATTCCAGTGATAATCACGCCGCTATAAAAGGGCAATATTGTCTAGTTAGTTAAAAGGCTCCATTGGCGGCAACTTTTCCCTGTATAAAATAGCCGCATGGTGGCGCTTTGCATAGTTGGGCAATTGTTTATTCTTAGTTTAGTACCTTCTCTTTAATGTTATAAATCATTATCAAAAACCCATTCAACAGGATATCAAAAACAAATTTGTGTTTTTATTGCCAAAACAACGTCCAAATATATCTATTCATAATATATGCATGCATGAACATGCACAAAATTATGTACTCTTATAATTATGAAGCCTATACAGTGACTAAATGATTATTTCAACACGATACACAAAAGATGTGCATCAATTAGATTTGTATAATTGCTTTTATATAAAAACCCGATCCTCCTTCCTATTCTTCATTTTGGTTTTTAAGAGAGTCACCTATATCATACATTTTGGGGATAATAACAAAGCTTAATAACTAAATTCAATGGAATCCATTTCACGAGATTAAAAGTTACTTATGGAATTACTTTACTGCCAAAATTCCCTGCATTTTTTCCTTTATGAAACCCTATTAATATAAATATATTTGCAGCATGTAAATTGAAAATAACTCAGAACCTATCACAAACTAAATTTACATGGATTTCATATAATTAGTTAGATATCTATCCAATTAGGAGAAATGGAAGATTTCTTTATTTAATTACAGAGAAGGCAGGAATGGATAAGATAATAGGAAGAAAATAAACTGAAAATAACAAATTGAACAAGAATTGTAATATGTGATACATCTAACTAGCAAAGGAAAGAAAAGTTAATAAATAGTTACCTGTTGCCCATTGAAGAATGCAATTTGAGTGGTAACTTGCTTGTTTGATGTACTAATCAAAGGAGTTGACCTAGAGTTAAAAAAGTTATTGACATTTGGCAAGTTGTACAATTTCAATACACGTAAATTATGCAACTCCATTTTGCCACAATCATCAACTTCTACAATCCCGCGCATTAACTTGCAATCGTCAACTGTAATCTCTTCAAGCTGTGGAAGTTCTCTCACCATTGAGAGAGGAAACAATACTTCCATCTTGTGACAACGTTGGACTCGTATTACTTTTAATGCACTGAAGGACATGAAGGAGATTTTGTTGTTGCACATCTTCTCCAAGTTGACGAGATTATCAAGAAGTAACCACTCCAACATCTTAAAATCTGTATGGGATGGCCATTGGAGGATGTAACGGGTGGAGGGACTATTCTCGACTTGTAGATGCTTTAATTTTGGAAAACCTTTCTGCGATAATGTGCAAATATTTTGCTCAGTTTTGTTCAACCCATCCAAAAACAGATCGTCAGTTTTGCCTAAGATACTTTGTATGCATCCTTTATGAAGAATATTGCTCATTGAATCCAACTTTAGCTTCAGTGTGCACGATCCTTTGTAACTTGACCAGTGCCTCACATCACCTATTTGAATTGTATACTTGGTTAATTTCTTGACATTTAGGTCCTCTGGGAGCACACTCGGAATGGGAATGGACAAATGTAGAGTGCGGAGATTCTTCATGTCATTCAACTCAATCAGACTTGCATTAGTTGGCGGGGTTTGCTCAACCGCATTCCATTGATCAAAGCTATTCCACATATACAACTCCTCTAATTTGATCAAGCTTTGAAGTACACCCGGTTCAATTATCTTAAGTTTTGAACAACAGGTCAAGTCTAACAACCTCAGCTCTACCAGTTGCCCAATTTCTTTCGGCAATCGATGAATATTAGACCCCACAAAGCTGAGAATTTGTAGCCCTTTTAGTTTGTTGAGAATGGCTACATCATCTAACAAACAATTTTTAAGACACAAAGTGTGTAAGTTCTCCAAGAATTGAAACGGTGAAGGGGAGCAAGTGAGGCGTATTCCATTAAGATTTAAGACCATGAGTTTCTTCATAGAGTAAAATAATGAATGTGGGACCTCAAGAGATTTATTGTCTGACAACAACAACAAAATATGCAATTCAGGACAATCTAATTCTTGGGGAAGCTCCTTCATCTTAGCATAGGGAAAGCATATAGCCCTACAACATTTGAGCTTGTCCTTCGGCAACTCTGTTACCCACTTCTCTTCATCTTTCAACACGAGAAGAGGGTGATCTCTTAAAATGAACTGGGCAACAAAGTCACGAACCAAGTCATGTATTTTGAAACCATATGCACTTCCATCGTCTAACAAAAGGGAGGAGGCTTGAAGAGTGTTGATGAGTGTGCTCAACCTATCTCTGGCTTTTTCCATGCTGCTATCTTTTTGAAATATCCCCAAACCAAAGCCATACCTCAGCAAGTTTTCAAAGAAAGGCTCAGAGACGGCACAAGCAACACACAGTTGTAACAAACTTTTTGCGTCCTCACTTTCTAAATGATCATAACTTACTTGCAACAACTTATTTATCTTTGCACTTATTCCTTCGTTTGTACACTCCTCAATTTGATTTAAAGCATCCCTCCATCCAGATAAACTAGCGTGTTTAAAATATTTGGCCATATTGACAATTAGGAAAGGCAAACCTGCACATTTGTGGAGTGCTTCATCCACCAAGGGTGTGAAGTCGTCATCATGAACCTTTTCTCCCACCAGCCCCTCAAATAATCCTTTTGCCTCTTCCTTCTTCAGCTCACCAAGGGGGAAGTCCCTGTCGCAGCCCATTTCCCTTTTTAGAACGTCACGATCTCTTGACGTCAACAGCAACTTGCAACCTATGACTTTATTGTCATGTCCGCAAGGAATGCCAACTGATTTCAAGTCGAGCCCCTTCCATAGATCGTCCAGTATTATGAGGACCTTCTTTTTCTCCCTCTCCTCACATTCCAACCTCTGCTGCAGAAATTCTGCTCGCCCGCTAACGGACTCTTTGTTCTTTATGTCACTAAGGCCCAATGCATCCGCAATCTCTTCTTGAATCCTCTTGATGTCTGGATTTTCCGACACGTCGGCCTTAGCTACCCAATCAAATGACTTCTCTTCCGTTATTCTCCTTTTGACATCCACCAAAAGGGTGGACTTGCCGACTCCGCCCATTCCATGAACCCCGACCACGCTATTGCGGTTATCGGCAAGAGCGTCAATGATGTCCCTTATGATTGCAGCTCTGGATTCGAAGACACCATTGTCCCTAAGCTTAGACAACATAGAGGCAGGAGTGGAGGCCGTCACAGTGGTCGACTGAACGACATCTTTGCCCTCTCTCCTGGCTAGAGTCGGACCAGTGACATTCCCTGGAGCAGGAGCGCTGCCGGAGATGTCATTCAATTCTTTGAATCCGCTGCATTTTTGAGCAAGTTGCTTAATGACCTCGATCTTGCCCTCAGCCTTCCTGCTGAACTGATAGCGACATTTGGGGTCGGGAAGAGTCCCGTAGCAGCAAGTCTTGCTCGCTTTACTGATGTCGCCCAAGAGACCTCCTGCTTCCTCCAAGGCCTTGTCAGCACTTTGCTGCCATTCCATGAAGCCATCATGGAAATTCCGAAGATTGTTTCTGGCCACTTCTGCCAAAGTGCGGACCCGCTGAGTCTCGTTCTCCAGATTGCGGACTTCCTCCCGAAGACGATCGGCAAAGCTCTTGGAGGAGATCACATATCCAATTCGACGCTTGATGGGATCAACTGCATAGCTCTTCAAGGCATCCCATGCAATAGAAACGACAGAATCGACTGACATTTTTTTTAAAAAAAAAATTCCACAGAGAGAGAGAGATGAAAAGGAGGAGCAGATACTGAAGAATAAGAAGAAGAAGAGGAGGAGGAGGAGGAGGAGGAGGAAGGAAAAGGAAGAAAGGTTGCGCCGAAGAGAAGAAAGAGCGAATCAGAGCCAGAGATGAACAAGGTGAAGAGATTTGAGTACAAAAAAAACAAGACCAAGGAAGGTGAGCGTGGAACAGCAATAAATGGAGGAAGAAAGAGACGATTATCACCAGTTAAAGCGTAAACAAATGATTCGACTTAAATTATCGCCCTGGGAATATATGTCCTTCACACAAGTACGTCAACACCCACGTGACATGGAGTTCTGAGTTCTAACTCTTAAAGACTGTTATTCCTTTAGACACTCTTTACATGACAAAGATAATATGGGAAACCATTATGAGTCACGACTAACATTGCTTCGTGGTCTCCCATTTCGATTGTAGTCTTCCGTTATTCCAAATGCTTCGGGTCGTTTGGAGCCTTTTACATACAATATTTATGTTTTCAAATATTGCGGTTGTCACAAATTGATTCTTAAAATTTTCAAAAATTTACAATTATTGAAATGTGTTGTCATAATTTATAAGCCTAATTCTTTTCCTTTTCAATTTTTTTGAGGAAAAGCAAAACGCAGAAAAAACGTAACTTGAAAAAAGTTAGACGAAAAGAACCGGAAGTCGACAAAGCAAAAGACAATGAACCGACAGGCGACACACTGCTCCCCTAATGAGTGCATTCCGACTTTATTTTTCTTTAGCTACTCGCATTACTTGCACAAAGAAAAAGGCAATGAACTGACAATTGTACCAACACTATCATCTCGTGCCCAGGTTTCTCCTCCTCCACCACCTCCTCTGCTGCTCACAGTCCCAAGAGTTCACGTCTTCCTCTTTGGTTTCCTCAACTGGAACATCGGGTGCCTCCACAGCTTCCTCACTCCTTTTCTCCAACTCATACATGATTGTTAGATTAGAATGTCAAGTTACTCCTAAATCCTTATATTTATTATGACTACTTCAAAAGGTTATGACTAATTCCTGATAAAGAAAATGTTATGGCTAATTAAAGTTATGAGCGATTTTCTCTTTGTAATCAAGTAGATAAGGATCTTTCATATAGCTATGTAGCTTACAAGGAAAAAGTACATACAAACAAATTAGCATTTTATTTTTTTATAACCTTGAAGCACGATCGTGGAGACTAGTTTACGGAGAAGCCCATAAAATGTCCTGCAGTTTGCACGTAGTTTGTGAGTTTTGAACGGTCAACTTCCGGTTCTTGAGTTGGAATTTCCTCAATGCCCCAACCAACTATGACAATTCTGGAGTTAAATAAGCATACTTTTGTATTCTAAAGGGGAAGTGCATTTTGCATCTGTATAATTACTTAAGGAATGACAATGTTAATGTAGAATTATCATATTATTAATATTCCATAATTGCAATAGAGACGAGCTAAGTAATAAAATGCTATCATAGTTATGCCATATGATAGATATTCATAATATTGGCCTCAGACTTTGTATATTAAGCTAGCTAAAATTCTGTCTCTATTGATTTCACATGAAAAACTTGCCCATCAAAATTGTTAGGTTGGAAATGTCAATTTACCCCTAAATCTGTATATGACTGTTTGAAAATATTTTGACTAATAAAAACGATTAAAGTAATGAGGGGCATTCTCCTTGTAATTAGATTGAGTAGAACTTTTTATCTAGTTAATATTATCTTACATGAATAATCTATCTAGTCAGTGGTCGTGATATTAGCTTAGGCAGAGCCTAGGTGGCCACATTTTTTTTATTTTTTATTTTTGTATATGAAATCCATATTTTGTAAAATATTGATTTTTCTTTACTCAGCACAAAATTGTTTTTCTAAGTCAGCAAGTTGAATCAACAACAAGCTTCCATCTTTCTTCTGTTTAGCAATGACTATTGTTCTTAAAATAACTATGGAGATGTAGTGAAGCAAAATAAAAAATAAAAAATGAAATGCTCAAAATGAAATGTCGCCCAATGATCTCCCAAACATTTTAACATTATAAACGCAGAATATCTTATTCGCTATAAGAAAAAAAAAATTGTAAATTTGAATGTCTCAAAATCATTGCCTATAACCATTTGAATAAAGAGAATTATTTGTGAATTCGCTAACATATGAACTCATAAATTAAATCTCATACCAAGTTAACTGGTTTTTTTTTTTTTTTGGTCAGACAAGTTAATTGGTTGAACGATCTCTTTTATGAATTAATGAAAGTCCAAATGTGAAGAATCTACGAATTGAAGATTCGGTCTTGATAATTTGGAAAGGCTATAGCTAAAGTTCAGTGAAAGCATAAATATAAATTCATATACCAGGACATGCTTATGCTCCAATCTTTTAAACAAATCAGCCATTTTTCCTTTTTGTCTTTCATAGGCCGAAGATGCTTTTTAGATAAATACTTATACAAACAAAGAAGATTTGAATCAAAATCTCTTATCAAGTGTCCATAGTATATTAGAAAAAATACAAGACAATAGATAAGAGAGACAATGGAAAAAGGCCGATTTAGTTTTTGAAATAAAAGTCAGTTCTATTAGTGCTTGAGTGTTTGCTTATGTGTGGACATTTTGGTCAGTTTTCTTAAAAAGGATATGATTTAAGCTGAATTGGGCGCGTAAAGAGTTCCACCCACTGTGTGTAAACATCCCAATTCATCACATCGACTTTAGAAGATCTTCCTAACTATTTTTCAAAGATCATGGCGGAAAGGAAGGTCCGCTAGGGGAATTTTTCTTTTATAGTCTTGTGAATTTTTCGTTTTGGTCCAATGAAGCAATCCTCAGTAGAGCATCCTAGAAAAATTGATGGACCCACTAGAGGAGTGGATGAAGGAAGGGCAGCGTCAGAACGCGGCAACTTTTCGCTGGAAAAGCTGATAATTGACGGTTAAGATTTAGTATTACCGATCGGACGATTATATGATGAAAGTAGAAACGAAAGTAACTTAAAAACTCCGACTTATTTCTACAGAAGGAATAAGTATAATCAAATCCGAGTCGTTGATTGTGCTTTTTTGTTTGTCACGGCTCTTTACCTTTTTATTTTTTTCTCCTTTTTGCTTTGAGTTTGTTGGTCTTAAAAGAACGTATGAACGCCTTACTTGTGTGCTTTTTCGCTGGCACCTGCCTTTGGTTCATATGCTTAGCGGTTAAGTTTTACTACTTATCATATGGAAGACTTCGATTAGGGTCATGAATTAGATATTGTTTGATATTTTATTTTTCCTAATGCCATAATCAATTGAAAACTTCTATTTTATTGACTTCAAATCTTAGAACGACAAAAATTAAAACGCTCATGAAAACCTAAACAAAAGTAGGACCAACTATAGACATATCTTCTTAATGAAGAAACTACTGTTAATTCAAATTATAACCTATTCTATTCAAGTATTTGGATTTAGTACATTATACTTAAGCTACTTGAACTGGAAAAAGAATTGAAGTTTACTTTTCGAGATGTTATACCGATCCAAATAGCTCTAAAATGTAAAATGGCCATACTATTAATTTATTGATTGCATAGCAATTTATGATTATGTTCTACTTAATGACATGTTAGACTGCGGCCAATTTAGACACTTAATATTTAATTAATGTTGACCATTAGTTAAAAATAAGTCTTGACTTTTCATGTCTTATCTTTCAAATCTTCACATTTTTGTTGACAGAAAACCCTTAAGACTATTCAAAAACACTCAGTTCATAAGGGAAAATTGAAGCTGTTTGAATTTCTTGCCAGCCATTATTGTTGGATTGGCTTGTCAAATTCCCAAATGCATATGTCTGTCATGACGATTTGAAAAGGTAATGACCAATTTCTACCCAAAAAAATGTTGTGACTAATTAAAAGTCATGTGGGACGTTCTCTTTGTAATTAAGTTGATGAGGACCTTTCATATAATAACTATTTACTTTATGCGGAAAAAGTGCATTTTAAAAAGTTAGCACATCACCTTATCATTCTCCTAAAGTAAGCAATTTTTTTTTTTTTTATTAATCTAGGGGCATGAGCATTGAGACCTGTCTCTCTTGAAGTCTATGAAATATCATATAAGACCGGTTAACCTTGCACTCAGTATGTGGGATTTGTATGGACAACCTCTAGTTCTTGAGTTGAAAATCCCCCAATGTCCCAACAAACAGCGCTAATCCAGAGGTTAAGGAAGGATAATCCTTATTTCAGAGAATTAGTTTGCGTTTTGTATCATTTTATTAAGAGAGTGACAACGTTAACATAGAATTATCATATTACAAGGATCCAATAATTGCAAGATAGAGAGGCTAAGTATAATTTTTTTATATTGTAAAGAATAAATGTACTTTGAATTCTGGAAACTTACAATGTTAAAAAATTAAATCACACGTTAGGTATTGATAATATTGGCCTCATATCTACTTTGCTTATTAAGCTAGCTAAAATTGTATATGTTTATTAGTTTCACATGGCAAACCAAATTTGGCGAGAAAAACTATTAGGTTGGAAATATCAATTTACCCCTAAATCTATGTATGCACTATGACCGCTTAAAAATGTTTTGACTAATTAAATACAACTAAAGTCATGAGGGACACTCTCCTTGTAATTAGATTGAGTAGAACCTTTATCTATTTAATAAGGAATTAGTGCATATATCTAGATAACAAGGAACCTTTATCTTATATGAGTAGTCTATCTAGTTAATTGTGCATAATATTTGCTTAGGGGGAGCCTAGGTGGCTTCTTTTTTTATATATAAAGCACTTATCTTGTAAAATGCCGATTTCTCTTTACTCAACACAAAATTGTTTTTAAGATAGTTAACTAGTTGAATCAAACAATGAGCTTCCATCTTTCTTAAAATAACTATAGAGATGCAGTGAGACAAAAAGAATTAAAATTCACAAAATGATACTTTCACCCAATAATCTCCCAAACTTTCTAGCATTATAAACGCAGCATAACCAATTAAGTATACAAAATAAATAAAATCTAATGTCTCAAAATCATTGTCTTTAATCATTTGAATAAAGAGAATCATATGTAAATTCACTGACATATGATCTCTTCTCAATCAAATCTGTTACCAAATTAATTTGTTGTAACGATCTCTAAAATGAAAGTTCAAAAATGTGAAAAATCTAAGAACCGGAGATTTGGTCATTATATTTTGGGAAAATTATAGCTAAGGTTTGCTGAAAGTATAAATGTGATTTGATATTCTGGACCATGCTTGTGCTCCGATCTTTTAAACAAATCAGCCATTATTCTTGCGATTCATAGGTTGAAGATTAAAATCAAAATCTCTTATTAAGTGCCTACAGTAAATAAGAAAAGAGACGACAATAGATGAGAGGGACAATGGAAAAGACAGATTTATTTCATTTTGAAATAACAGGCAGGTCTATTAATGCTTCAATATATACATATCTGTATATATATATATATATATATATATAAATATGTGTGTGTGTGTGCGTGTGTATGTATATATGTATATATGTAAGAAAGATTCCTTTAGTGGGCCTTCCGTTCAACCAGAACCTTTGAAAATTAGTAAGGAAGATCTTCTAAAGTTGAGAAATTTTATAGTGGAAGATTGGAGATGCATGTCATTATCATCATCAATTATGTGTCCGCGGCCAAAAAGTATTTACCGTTAAATTTTGTAGCATCCAAGAAAAATTCATCATGCCTTCCGCCTAAAAAGGAGTCAAAACACATATTTTTGGAGCCACTAAAGGGGTGGATCGTTTAAAGTAGACATACACATAGCCCAATGAGAACATTATGAAAAATTGCATATGATGATATAGTAGGAATTTTTCTAATGTCTCTCCATTCCTGCTCTTTTAACCATAACTTTGACCCTTATATCTGAGAGTGCTAGTATGAACAAAATAAAGGAGTTACGGAAGAGAATAAAAACAAAAGATTTATAGTGGTTCGGCTTAATCCAAACCTACGTCCACTCTCCCACGATGATAGCTTTCTTGGCTGGATTCCAATATGCAATCAACAAGAGATTACAACTTCGAGTGCAAACACTTAGTAGATCACACTATCTCACTAAGTCACTCTCTTGGTATTTCTCTCACGATTACAAACGTTTAAGCTCTCAAGAGACAAGTATATGATCGAAAGTCGCTCAGACTTTGGAATTATAAATTCTACGCTCTGTCTCTTACTTGCTCATCGGTCCATGATCTCCTTAAATACTCCTCCACTTCCAAACTACCCGTTAGACAGTCTCCCGGAGAATCGTCTTCCAATATACCCATTGGACAGCTCTGTATCTAGAAGATTTGGTAGCCGTTGAGTGACAAAGGTAGAATCCCAAAATGATTCCGATCGCCCATACAAACGAAATCTTGGTTTCCATAAGTAAAGTTTCTTCGTATAGAAAGATCTTGTCTTCAACATCAAATTGTCAATCAATTAGATTGAATCAATCAAATCAATCTTGATGTGGAATCCAAACCAGATCACTAGCCGTTATATGATTGGGCTTGAGTTACGTTCTGTTGAGTTTGGATGTAAAGTCTGAAAGCAATAGACTTTACAATCTGAGTCTGTAGACTTTACAATCTGGGTCTAAACATATCTGCTTTTGAACAGATTTAGCTTTAAGGTCTATACCCAGTTCAGCTTTAGCATAGAGTCTGTCTTCTGGTTCATCATTCACGTTCAGTCTGGAATTAGTCAGAGTTGACAGACTTCTGATGTAGAACAGACTTTGACACTAAAGTCTGGTGGTCTTCAGACTTTGAGTCTTGAGTCTGGCAGTCTTCAGACTTTGACACAGAAGTCTGGAAATCTTCAAAATATACTTTGGACATATATTACGTTCAGTCTTCTAGCCGTCTTTTGACTTTGATAATATCCTCTACATGTTCTAACATCTGCATGGTCTATTACTCAACCATCAAACATGTTAGTAGCCTTTGATTTATTTTGTCATCTTCAAAACATCATAAGGGATTTCTCTAACAATCTCCCCCTTTTTGATGATGACAAAACAATCTCTGAATATGCAGATTTGTAAACATGCTTTTAAAAAAATTAATTTAAATCAAAGGATATCAGAAGATAACAAATAGATTGATAATCCAAGCCTACGTCCACTCTTCTGCACTGACAGCCTTCTTGGCTGAATTCCACTATGCAATCAACAAGAGATTACAACTTCGAGTGCAAACACTTAGTAGTAGATCACACTATCTCACTAAGTCACTCTTTTGGTATTTCTCTCACGATTACAAACGTTTAAGCTCTCAAGAGACAAGTATATGATCGAAAGTCGCTCAGACTTTGGAATTATAAATTCTACGCTCTGTCTCTTACTTGCTCATCGGTCCATGATCTCCTTAAATACTCCTCCACTTCCAAACTACCCGTTGGACAGTATCCCGGAGAATCGTCTTCCAATATACCCATTGGACAGCTCTGTATCTAGAAGATTTGGAGCCGTTGAGTGACAAAGGTAGAATCCCAAAATGATTCCGATCGCCCATACAAACGAAATCTTGATTTCCATAAGTAAAGTTTCTTCGTATAGAAAGATCTTGTCTTCAACATCCAATTGTCAATCAATTAGATTGAATCAATCAAATCAATCTTGATGTGGAATCCAAACTAGATCACTAGCCATTATATGATTGGGCTTGAGTTACGTTCTGTTGAGTTTGGATGTAAAGTCTGAAAGCAATAGATTTTACAATCTGAGTCTGTAGACTTTACAATCTGGTCCGAACATATCGCTTACGAACGCATTTAGCTTTAAGGTCCTGTACCGATTCGGCTTCAGATAGAGTCTCGTCTTCCGGTTCATCATTCACGTTCGGGCCCGGAATTAGTCGAGTTGATAGACTTCGATGTAGAACAGACTTTGACACTAATGTCTGGCGGTCTTCAGACTTTGAGTCTTGAGTCTGGCAGTCTTCAGACTTTGACACAGAAGTCTGGAAATTTTCAAAATATACTTTGGACATATGTTACGTTCAGTCTTCTGGCCGTCTTTTGACTTTGATAATATCCTCTACATGTTCTAACATCTGCATGGTCTATTACTCAACCATCAAACATGTTAGTAGCCTTTGATTTATTTTGTCATCTTCAAAACATCATAAGGGATTTCTCTAACAATATCAACAATTACTTCTTGAGATAAGTTTAATGTGATTTTTCTTATTTTTCTAAGCGGCAGTATCAATCTCACATTTAACTTCCCAAAAAGAAATGGAAAGAGAATGATGAAAGAGCGAAACAAACCAAGAATGATAAGTGACCCAACATGATTTGAGTGCAGAAAAGATTAGGTACTAGTCCTGAACCGGCTTCTTGTGTGGGTCATGAAATCATATTAAAAATATAGAAGTAACATTATAATTAAGCTAATTGAACGGCAAAAAGTTTTAATTTTTATTTTCAAAATGTTATATGAAAATAACTCTAAAACATAACGTGGAGTTGTTATTGATTCATGTAATAGCATTTTTTGATAATATTCTACTTATTAACATATCTGACTCGGGCCAGCTTAGACCACTCTGCCCAATTGATGTTGAGTAAATAAGTCTTGACTTTTTTCATGCATTGTTTTTTTCTTTCACTTAAGGGGATGATTATTAGGGGAGAAAGAGGAAATGGGGAGTTCGATTTCCCACCTTTTTAGGGGAGGGGACTGTTGGAGACAGGAATGTTTAGTTTTGGATGTGGGGTTCAACTCCTGTGCTTTGTAAAGAGATATGGCAAAAGTCTAAAAGTGAGTTGAAGTTAGAGTAGGATGGACAAAAAAAAAGTGAAAGAAAAAAGAAAAGAATACTCAATTCATAAGGAAAAACTGAAGTTGTTCAAATATTTTGCCAACCATAATTGTTAGATTATAATGTAGAGTTACTTCTAACAAAAAAAAAAAAAAAAAAACAAAACAAAACAAAAAGGTTATGACTAATTCAAGTCATGGGGGACGTCCTCTTTGAAATTAAGTTTTTTTGGTCTTTGAAATTAAGTTGATAAGGGCCTTTTGCATACTAATTATCCAGTTTATGAGGAAAAAAATCAACTATATTTTTTTATTCTATTTAGTATTTTTTGGAATAATTTCTTCAGCTTGAGTTGGGTTAAAAGCACGGAGCATAAGCGGGACCACCACCCCATAGCATGTAATCGTCTGCCCTGCACCCACCCTCCCAAAAGGGGAAGGACCTTTCCCTATGGGAATAGAAATGCATATAAAAAACTTATCATATAATGTTATCATTCTCCTAACGTAACCATCTTTTATGTAATCTAGGGCACAAGCGTGTAGACACATTTGCCTAGAAGTCCATGAAATGTTGATTTTACTTATTTACTCCTTACGTAAAGAAAAATCGTTGTGACCTTTCTTATCTATTGCAAAATCCCCTCTATTTGTTCGCCAATTTCTAGCCTGGATAGTGACTCTTGTTTGATGGAGAGTTATTCTTTGGAAATATATGTATATGTACAAGTTGTTCGGTCATCAATCGCCTTCTCCCATTGTTTCCACCATGGCTTTTGCTTCTTTTGTACGTCAATATGATTCCATAATCTCCACGTTAACTTTCGTTCTGGCTGTGGTACCGTGACTTGTTGAGTGTTAGATTTCTAGTGCTTGAACCTTATCGCTTTTCATTTAAAAGATGAAATATCCTCTTCTTCGTATTTCGGCTTTCATACTTATGTCAGTAGAATCGCCAAAATCTCTTGAAACCTTATTGATAGAAATCATATTTACTCTCTAATTTTAATCAGGAATTGTATAATCATAAAAAAATTGTGGGTAGCCAGATAATTTCAAACTATTCACTATCTAAGCCATGCCTATTTGAGTCATTATCAGCGAGGCTTTGCAAATTTTAGCGATGGAGACATCCGCCATGGGATAGCTAATGGACCAAATGCCATACATTGAAGAACCTGTCTTATGCTTTTGGCAATACTTTACCAAATCAAAGGCATACTTTATTTTCCACAAGAAAAAGTTGATGTCGACATCCGTTGTTACTTACTTTTGCTCTGGACTCCCATAGTCTCCACAGTAAAGAATTTCAAAAAATTAGTCTGAGTAGATGAAGGGATTAAAACTTTAAGTGGGTGAATCTTTAAATTAGATTCATGATCATTTTTAATGAATATCCTAATATTGAAGAAGATGACTAGTTCCCATGTGGATGCTAAAGCGGTCATGTCGTGTCTAACACTTCAAGCAAAAGCAAAATAGTGAGGATATATGCAAGTTCTGAAAGTGGTGAGTAATGGAATGAGGTGTCGACATATGTTTTTTCCACCCCTTTTGCTTTCTATTTGGAATCCAATTCACACTGCTTTAAAGCACTAAAATCAACTGATGATCCACCAAAACCCAATCTAATTGATGGATCTCTTGACTTTTTTGAGGTGATGCCAAATAGTTGTTATAGCCCCCACTGCTTACCCTTTCATCATTAGTTATCCTTAGCCTCCCTTGCTTTTTGAAAATGCACTTGTGTCGCTTTTATCTTTTCCAGGATCCCCATGTAAGATTGCGGGAGTCTTTGTCGTCTCGGCTTGGAATGACAAACACTTACACAGACTCATCAGATGAATCATAGCATTTTCCTAAAGTAAGCATTTTTTTTTTGTCGTAATTTAGGGGTAAGGACGTGTAGACACGTCTGTCTAAAAGTCCATGAAATATTGATTCTACACTCCTCACATAAAGAAAAACCATTGTGAGCTTTCTTATCTGCACCAGAATCTTATCTATTTGTTTGCCATCCATAGTTCTAGCTGGGATAATGATTCTTGTTTGACGCAGGGTTATTCTTTGGAAATATAAGCATATGTAGAGGTTGTCCGGTCCGATCACCATTCGCTTTCACAAATTGTTTCTACTGTGCCTATTTTCTTCTTTTGTAGGTTCCCGTGATGCGCAATATCTGGATTAGCTTTTGTTTCCAGCCGTGGTACTGTGACTCGTTGAATGTCAGATTTCTAGTGCTTACAGTTTTGATTTTCAATTGAAAGATGAAACATCATCTTGATCTTCGTACTCCGCTTTCGTACTTATTTAAGTAAAAATGCAAATATCTTTTAAAACCTTACCTTACGGAAATAAGTCACATTTACTCTCTAATTTTAATCAGGAATTGTACAACCATCTAAAAAGTTTGTGTGTAACCAAATAATTTTCCACTGTTCACTATCTTGGCCATGCCCATTTGAGTTATTATCAATGAGGCTTTGCAAATCTTAGCAACGGAGACATCCACCTTGGGTTAGCTAATTGGCCAAATGCCATACATTTGATGAACCTTGTTTATGCCTTTGGCAATATTTTACCAAAACAAAAGCATGCTTTAATTTCCACTAGAAAAAGTCGATGCCGACGTCCATTGTCACTTACCTTTGCTCTAGACTCCCGCAGTCTCCACAGTAAAGAATTTCGAAAAATTAATCTGAGTCGATAAAGGGATTAAGACTTTATATGGGTGAATCTTTAAATTAGGTTCATGGTCATTTTTAATGAATATCCTAATCTTGAAGAAGATGACTAGTTCCAATGCGGATGCTAAAGTGGTCATGACGTGTCTAATAATTTAAGGAAAAGTGAAATAGTGGGTATAGGTACAAGTTCTTGAAGTGGTGAGTGATGGAATGAGGTGTCGATGTTCAATTGAGCTAAGGTATTTTTTTTCCGCCTCTTTTGTTTTCTCTTTGGAATCTAATTCACACTGCTTCAAAGCACTAAACCCAATCTAATTGATGGATCTCTTGACTTTTTTGAGGGGATGCCAAATAGTTTTTATAGTCCCCACTGCTTTCAATTTCATCATTAGTTATCCTTAACCTCTTTAGCTTTTTGAAAATGCACTCGTGTCGCTTTTTCCTTTTTCAGGATCCCCATGTAAGATTGCGGGAGTGTCTGTCCTCACCGCATTGAACAACAAATACTTGCACGGACTTGTTGGATGAATCATAGCCATCGATCCTATAATACTCATCATATTTTGCCATTTACATTCCCTCATCTAGTCAAGATTTTTTGGAATTAGTGTATGTAAGAATATTCGCATATAGTCAATAGTGCATAATATTAGCTTAGGTGGAGCCTGAGTGGCCACATCATTTATTTATTTATTTTCAAAAGAACGTTGCAAATCTAATTCATGAAACAAGGAGAAGTCCTTCCTAGCTATTAGAGTGCTGTGTATCAATCTTAGAAACAAGCTGTTATTGTATACTTTTGTGGATATATATTCTCCGATTGATTTTGTATGTGAAGTCGGTGCATAATTTTGTGCTGGAAAGTATAATTTCTCAAAAGGAAATCTTACACCCAACAAACAATGATAAACATAATCAAATTCAGAGCATACGAGATGCGTGAAGCTTTGCAAAGTCTTCCTTTTGGATCAATTGCTCCTTTGGGCTTTACATTGTCAAATAATGCCCAGAAGATAGGATGTTTTAGGAACAAGCTCACCTTAGCTTATGTTGAGGGCTAGACCCTATGGACTGATTTGGTGCTTGGGCTTTGGACCGATGTATGAAACCGGGCGCGAGTTTAAGCCTAGTGGAAAGAGGAGGATATCTTTTTCTACAGTAGATTTCTATTTTCATATGGAGTTTAGATATTTAGTGCTATGACGAAATGAGCCTCGAAAGTTTTTCATGTAGACGATGCGGATACTTCTCTAATATATAACTCAAGCATTTCCATACAGTAACTAAACTTATACAAATAATCACACCAAGCCAACGAAATCGCATTCAGCAAACTTGATTATAAGCATGAATGCTCACTCACATTCTCTCAAGTCCTCCAGCTAGGTCTAAAGTCAAGCGGAGAGAATTAGGAAATAATTTTGCAACAGAAAGCCTGGTCTAGTCCGCCATGCCTCTTTTGTAAGGAACATATTTGGTTAATAAACGATTTGTGTGTGTGAGATTTTTTGGAGAACTAAGTAAACGGTGATCTATGTCACTTGATCATGCGTATATTCAATCACCTCCTCTGAAACCTGATATCTTATTGGATTTGATGGAAATGATAAGCAAAAATAAGCCTCGCTGAATTTGAGGGCACAAGTCTACCTTTTTCTATGCACGAAAGGATCAAATAAACCCTCCTTTTAATTCAAGGAAAGAAATTTTGTAGGCAAATATCTCTTATAATCGCTATTGACACTTAAATTTTGGCGATCTGATCATTTATTTATTGCATAGAAAATTAGGGGTTAATTTTATCCCTAAAAAAATATTAATTGCATAGCATATAATTTTAGTTGCATTTATCTATTTGTCTATCACTTTTGCATTTGATCAGTAGCGAATGAACTTCGATTTTACGAGTTGGCCATTCGATATATTATTCTTCCAATATTTGGTTAATCTTTCGTATATTCGGTGAGGACAAGCATAGGAAGGAGATACTGCAGAGAATATTCATCATGCATGGCCCTATGTGCAAAGATACGAGCATATGCATAAAGGAAATTCAGAAGATTAGCATGAGAAGGGAATGTTGAGCACGTTCTACACTACGGCCACATGGATTTGCAAAAACAAACAGAGAGATATATTCCTGCAGAGAAAGGCATTCGGTCAATGAGGAAAACAAAAGGAAATAGGATATATTTCAAAGCATGCACAGAAGGAAACAAAATGTGCTTTCTTTCCTCGATGGTTTACACCCTTTCACTATAAATGGACTCACTACAGGACAAAAAAGAGGAGGCCACACAATTGAAGACATGGCCATACACTAAATTGAGGGAAACAAAACACGTGAGAAAGAGAGGAGAGGTCCTTCGGCCAAGCCTTGGTCGAAACACCGCTCGTGCTATCCCTCTGCCACGGAGCCCAGCGACATTGAGCACCTGCCGCCGCGAGCTCCAACCTCAATGACGAAGCTGCTGTTCGGACGTGCCACCAGCACTGACGCTCAACCAGAGAGCATCTCTGAAATTTCCGTCCAAAACTAGCTGTGATCCAAGCTTGCTCTGAGCCTGCTCCACAACGTTTTAAGCTGTCTCGACAAGTTCCAGCAAGCGTTTGGGCCACGCTTCACTTTTGCCGCTAGAAGAAGTTTGCGCTCAATCAACCTTGAAAGGAAGTCCATTCGGTGGAGAGTCTGCAATGGTGCAAAGGGAAAATAAAAAATATAAATTGTGAAAGTGGCGGGAGTCAGGCGAAGAAAATGTGATCTGGATCCAAGAAGAAGAAAGTGAAGTGGAGATCTTGAAGGAGAGAGAAAGCATCACAAGAGGGATAGTCCACAAATTCATTGCGGTCCTTTTTTCTTTTTGCTCTAGCCAAGTTGAGGCGTCCATCGGGCCTACTCGTCCACTCGGTCAAGAACCACCATCGAAGTTTGTGTTTTGCAGGTCCATTGACGCGGTTGCTGTTTGCTGTCGTCAACATTGCCGCACGCTGCCCACCGCCATCCGAGCCTCAAAATTCACATAATTACGGCAACAAACCCAAGGATTCTCGGCGAAGGCCTGGCTTTAAATTTGAAGATTTCTTTTCGTGAGTGCAGGTTATTTGGGTCAGAGGGACATGTGAACCCGGTCAAAAGGACCATGTCAGTTTGAAGTCCAAGAGAGCCTTCGTGAGCCAGGCCCATCTCTTGGAACTTCAGGCATCCATCCAAAATTTATCGACCCATCATCATTGCTCGACACCACCAGATTGGTCCAGTGATATTGACGATCCTCGATGCTCCGGCGAGTCCTCCACTGAGCTCAGAGCCATCACCACCGCAATTCGCATGATTCGTTGTCCCTCTGAGTTTGGAAACGATATCTAAGTGATATTACAATTTAGGTAATAATTTTCATCAAATTGATCTTCATATATTTTTATTGCCTAATTTGTGAAGTTGCTATCTTGTATGAATCTTTAAATGATGCTATCGTAACCATAAATATAAAGTATATTTTTAAATTGGGAAATTTTCCTAATTTCACAACGCGCATACGATTAACAGTCCGATTTCACGCTCGAAATACGACTCGCAATTGCATAGAAAAATCGTCAATCTGATCTTAATGCTCGAGATTTGATTCGCAGTTTTATTTAAAATTGACCAATTCGATCTCATGCGCAGGATATGATTCATCAATTTGTGGATATCAATATTATCTTGCCTGATTTGCTATTGTATTGTTTGAATCAATTTCGTTTTCATAAAAAAGAAAATTAAAAAAATTGAATTATGATTAGGTTCGTTTTAGAATATTCCTCATCTTAAGGTTATCTTGCATATCTAGAATAGGAATTTTATTTCGAATTTTTTTAATAAAAAAACAAAAAATTCAATTTAGGATGCTAGTTTCTTTAAACTCAAGTTGCAATTTTAATTTCGAAATTTTTCATTAAAAAACACAAAAATCATCATGCATATGTCACGTAGAATTAGGGCATATTTTGTACGTCATTGCATATTAGGGTAAAATTGCACTTAGTTTAATTCTAGATATTTTTTTAAATTTATTATAAGTTTAGGTATTTTCTTAGATAGATTGCATTTTAGGATTATTTGGGTTAAGATTATATTTTAGTTTAAATTAGGATTTGGCTCAACCTAATTCCTAATACAAATTGAATAGGATCTTAATCTAGCTAGATAATTTTCACATTTTTCCTAATTCCGAATTTCATGAAAAATACAAAAAATGACTTAGGACAAATTAGTTCCATTTTCTAGGATAAATTGCATTCTTTTTAAGGAAAAAGAAAGAAAAAATGTCATGTGCATGTCATTAGGATTAGATTCATGAAATGCATGCCATTTAGTGATTGTTGCTAGGTCCATTTAATTAGAAATTAGATGTCATTAGAATTAGGTCATTTAGTTGATATTGCATCGCATATTGCATAATTTTCATTAAATAAGTGAAAAAGAAAAAAAAGGAAAATTGCGTGTTAATTAGAAATCATATCTAGGGTTGTTGATATGAATTCTTAATTAACATTGTAGATGCTTTTGTTGCTTTGAGGTAAGTTTAGCAATTTATTCATTGTTTTATCTGGGCATTAAATTGGTGGATTGCGCACCTATAATCATCTCACATGTTAGGGAGATAAATTAAAATCAATTTGAGTTGCCTGCAAAACATTTTTTCAAAATAAAAGAGAAAGGTACCGAGAAGGCGTTAGAGAAATCTGGCGTAATCAAGTCCCCGAACTCAGAAATCTCTGGTTTGTAGGAGCGTTACTTTACTTGGTGTCTAATTGACCTATCGAAAATAGATTAGTTAACTTAAGTCGTGAATTGGTATAGGTTTGGGAGAGCCGAGTTAAATTTAGGCTTAGTAATCCATTAGCCTAATTTTAGGTGGTGCACCTGAAAAATTGGGTCGTGACAATCACGAATCTCATGAATTCGTCATTCTTCGGAGACAATTCTCGTTGTAAAGAAATATAATTTAAAATAAATAAGATTTTAAACCATCGAAGCTCTTTGAATTTGAAATAATCAAACATCATTAATCATCATCCAACATTTTTTTTCTTTGATAGTAGTTCAAAAGTTTTTCTGAGTCCAGCTCCTCCATTTTCATACAAGTAGTGGAATCTTCAACTCAAGAAAAAAAAAAAGAATGGAGAACCCATTACGGGAACATCTATCTCACGTATATACATATAATGATGATGGAACCCACCAACAGAAGCCCCCTCGCCCTGTTTGTGTTTTATAGTGTTAGCGTCCTCGTCCGTGGGTGCAGGATCATCTCTTCGATAGAAAGGCTCTGCCTGCAACATTTTCTGCCGCGGAAATAACCTCGCCCTGATTCATTCTCTTGCTTATTTTTATTCATGTTTTTATCGTGTCATAGACACTACCATCTTTAAAACATAGTCGAAAACAATGATTCTAAATAGCAGGGCTTAATTCCTTAAAATAGCACCAATTTAGGTTCGAATCTCAATTCTTGCCCCAAACTTTTTTTTTTTTTTTTAATTATCTCATAAACAATCACCAACTTTGCCTTCCATATCTGAAGTCCGTCCAAAGAGCATCCTCGTACATCTCATTTGTCAATTCCACTCAATATTTTTATCCAAAATCAGAATTATATATAGCTTTTCCTATTTTTTGTTCTTTTTTTAATCTTTGTCAATGGCCACCACCATCCCACCCTGCCATCCTCCACTTCGTTCTTGCGGCCGCCGTAGTGTCTCCAGCCGCCAGCCCCACCACCGACCACATTGTCGGCTGCAAGCACGGATGGAACCCCGGAATCCAGACCTTCTACCTCGGCGACCTTGTACTCTCTCTGCACACATTTCTTTATACTCTTCAGTGGAATGAGCTAAATCTGTATTCCGGAGCCCATTTCCAATTTATTTTTTCAGTTTCTTGAAGACAAAGTTACTAACTACACCATGCTTCTATGCTGTCATTGCATTTCTTTTTTCTTTGTTTTTTTGCCTATATTTTAAATGAAACTGGTCGTGATCTTATTCTGAACAAAAAAATCTAAACTTTCTGCTGATTCACTCATTTTGAATCAAGAAACATGCACAGACTCGGATCGAAAAGCCATGGACGGACGGATATTAACCTCCAAAAATCTAGTTGTGGTTGCCGTCGACCCCGCTCGACCTTAATCAACCCAAGTCTGAGGTCCAGTTGACCCCCTATCTCGAATCTAGGGCTCGATTGAGCTTAGATCCAAAATTTGAGGCTCGAGAGCGCCGGCCGAGCTCGAGCTCGACAACAGCGAGGACAAGCCGCGGCCGGGCTACTGGACATCGGAAGCCAGGGGTCATCGGCCAAGAGTAGAGACGGTGGTGGTGGAGATATGTGGCAAGAGGCTGGGGAAAACAGGAATACGGCTGGGGTTGTGGAAGGTGGCGAGGTGGTGGTGGACGGAGGGCTGGGACGGCGGTGAGGTGGTGGACGACGGAGGGCTGGGCCGTTGACTGGATCGTACGGCTGACTCACGGTGGTCAGGTTATCATCCAGTGAAAGGAAGAAGAAGAAGAAAGAAAAAGGGAAATGGAAAAAAGAAAAAAAGAAAAAAGAAGACAGCATATATATATGAATTCTGACTTGGAAAAAGATAATGACGTGAAATTGATGCATCGAACATTTAACACCATTAGTTGATGGAAAGCTAATCGGGGTCAGATTTAGGCATCGAAGTTGATGATTTTTTGTTACAAAAAAAAAAATGTTATGCCCGAATTAAAACTCCAGATAAAGTTGATGCTTTTTTGGAGAATTAAGCTAAATGGCTAGTATAACTTACTTTCGTATTAAGAAGATTCGCTTTCTTGGTTTATCTACATAGGTGTTTCTCCTCCACCAACCACAATCACGCTTAACACTTTTTGTGCGAAATTACCTATCTTAATTTGAGAGAATTATATACTTTTCTTAGGTTAGCATTGTAGAGTACAACTTTTATTTGAGCCAAATACCAAGTAGAGAATTGCTCGCCTAGATTTGTCCACTCAATCGGCTAGAAAAAGTTAAATATCTTTAATTAATGTGCAAGTTCGAGCTATAAGTTAGGCATGGAATTTTCTAATATTAACAATCCGATTTGTTATGATTTAAGCCCCTAAATAAGTTTTTCAGGAGGTGAATATCTAGCGATGGTGGTTTGTGTTCACACTTATCTATTGGTCAATTATCCCTCTTTCAATCCATATGGAATTTGGAGCGTCACATGCATAAAAGAGTTTTTCAAATTTGTAAGTAACGCTCTGCAGATTGAAAGTAATTTGTAACCGTACATATTTTGTAATTTTTTTATCTGATTAATAAATTTTGTAAGTTTTAAAGTGACATTAAATTTTTAAATGATTTGGTAACTTTCACACAAGTTAGTTACTTTTCTTTATCATCGTCAATTGACATGAGTAAGGAACACCATCTAAGCCCCAACTCACTATACTTCTAATAATTTCTGCATGATTGGCATTAATTGCGTTTAATGCCATTAATTGCCCAAGTTCTCTTTTCCTTGCCTTGTGATTCATTTAATAAGTCGAGGAGGTTGAGCCCTCTTGTGGAACTATTTTTTAGGTCATTGCTAGTTTATAGAACTCTTTTTCGGTTGTGCTCGGTAGATGTCCGATTATAATTAGAATATATGTATTAATCACTAGAGAGCACTGGATATTTTGATTAATATAGACTCGAAGGACGGCTTTTACATCCTTTTATTGTCTCTCTTTGCTTAAATGAATATAAATTTCCTTTTGTGTTTTGAAATATAGAGAGTGGTTCGATGACGACGAAAATCTACTATGGGAGGAATAAGGAAATGAGGCTGTGTGACTTGTACTAGAAGGAATCAGCTTCCTCCGTCTCATGACTCATGACTCATCCGGTCATCCCCACGTGGTGACTGTAACACTAGGATTGATTAAAGGTATTTTTCCATTCATTAGAATAAAACTCATGCTTTTTTCTGATTTGTCAAATTTGAAGCAGATTTTAGCCAAGCAATTCTGAGCTAAAGTGATGCTTCCTTTGCCGTGTCCTACTGCATAGGATTTTTCACCTACCTCTGGCTAGTGGTCTTGAAGATGTATACTCTGAACACGACGTTGCCCCTTCTAATAGAGCTCGAACATGCACAAGCCTCCCTCCTTCAGAGAAGTTTCTCTCGAGAAAGTAGCCCAACCAACAGATAACTTTCCATAATGTTCGTGGCTAATGCGCTTCACCGGCCACGATTTGTCCTGATATATGAGAGCCACAGTCTACAAGCTTTTCTTGAAGTGCATCTTTGCGAATGGACTAGGAACTCTTTGCTCAAGTGCACGTTCCGCAGTTTTGTCATCAGAAAGAAGAAGACAACCAACGATTTCTGACCAAATCCTTTCCAAAGCATGCCAAGGATAAAAACAGAAATTAATGACCCGATGCACAATCAATCTAGAGCTAATATAGTCTAGCAACTCTGTGATTTAAATTCAAGTGTTGTCATTGTCATGAGGATCATACCACATTGCTTTTCTTTAGATATATTCACCTCACCGCAATGTGGTGGGGTTTTATTTTGCTGGCCGATTTGACAACTCTGCGCAAGCCCAATTGTTTCAGTTTATCTGCAACAGTTGCAAATTAGAACATGAAGAAAGCTTAGGCATATGCTATTCTTATTATGTGAAATTCATATCTCCTGACACATCAACCCCAATTTGATGGATCTGGGTCTTTCTAATGGTCTAGCTTTCGAGGCCTATATGCACACCAATGTCATTTTCAGCACAATCAAATTTGATATGACTCATTCGGCCTGTTTCCATTGGTTTGACATTTATGAGATCCCCTAAAACATACATATGTACACACGGGAAAGCTAGAGATAGATAAACACTACAAGGATGAATTATCTTTAACGCTCCCTCTCTTAGCCAAATCACATGGAGAGTTCCTATACGGAATACGGAATTGGAATCAAACACGAGAACACAGTCAAATGGAGAACCAGCTCGTAGACTAAGATTCATACCTCGAAAATCTCATGATAAGCAGTTCAAACTTCCATCTCTTCGCAAACTCCGTGCTGATGAGTGTGCATAGGAGCCGTCATGAACTTCGCAAACCCGATCTGATTCCATTCCCTTACAAAGCCGAGGACATTTGGGTGAATGCAATTCATCCCCCTAGACTTCAAGCTTGACCGAAACATCATGGAAATCATCGGCATCTTCCACTTTCAGCCAGACAAATGCCCAACTGCTGAGGGTCGGTTCGTCCCATTGGCATTTATTGGCGGATATTCTATCTTGGACTTGCTTTTATCGAATATGATTACATGAAAAATTGGAGTCCACTTCAGATTTGAAGACCAAAAATTGTCCCACACAGATAGACTAATGCTCAACGAATTCATCCCAACCGTTTGATAACCAAACCATCTCATCACATTTTTCCAATTCCACAGGCCATTGGAAGATTTCTCATTATATTTTCTCATGAACCTCTTTGGTGTTCCCCGTGGGAAAAATAAAACCCATAATTTTAACTAGATCATGACCCTTAATTTCAAATTCAAAATGAAGAACAACATAACGAGAAAGGATAAGGACATCCAGAAGCACGTCCTTCTCAGTTCATTTAGGCTTGGAATGTGGCATTAATGAGTGTGCGTCTGAATTATTATTAACCTCACAAACCCAATCGAAATTGAACAGGAGTAGTCTGCCGGTGCACTCCCCTGCCCCGCCACCCCCACCGCTTTTACCGTGTTCCCTCCCTCCTCTCCCGCCCGATCATCCTCAGGACGGGGCCCTTTCCCTCTTTTCGCCTTGGATCCGGATTCGTGCACCCGAGATCGAGCCGTTAATCACGTGCGGGGCTCCAACGATTAACGACAACGATGAGAACCCCTTTGGTCATGATTCCCCACATCCAGATAAGAATTTGCTCTTCCTTTGTCCTCTTTGACAAGTTTTCAATTCTTGTTTCGCCCTTTTCCTGGGTCTTCTCACGGGCTAATAACAATAAACCCTTTATTTTAGAAATTATGTTAGTCCTTGCATGTCACTCGATCGATAGGAAATAAAAGAGCACGATATTTTATAACGAATTATATAGCTCCAACTATTGTATCTTGATAAAAGTCTTTTTAACTTTCGGCTAGTAAGATGCTAGTGTTCCTGCTTTTATCACGGGAGAAAACAACTCACCTCAAGTTGTAGGTTTGGCTGGATGAATGATACCCAATTTAATGAAATGCGATTGGAGTTTTAGGTGTTGCTCCATTTGCCAAGAAAAGAAACGAAAAACAAGAAAATTACAAGCAATTCCCACAATTGGCTCGCTCGCATGACTGATATTACACAATGCTGAGAGAAAGGGGAGAGAAAAAAGGAACCCCAGAAAGGAGGAAAAACACACGATCTCCGAAAACTTGTGAGGTTAGTTGATATGGAAGAATAGCGTCCCTTATCATCTCCAACGGCTCCGTGGTCATTCGCTGGACCACCTATTATCTGTGGAAAGCAATAAAGGCCTCGTGGCCAAATGACTGGAGTGAAACCTTTTACTTATTTTGGGGGTCAGTCCAAAAATGTGTGACTGAGGACCTGGCCCGGACTGAAGCCATGCCATATGGGCCAGATCCAAGGGTCTGGCATGGCCCGAAATTTTTTTAAAAAAAAAAAAGATGTGTTTATTTTATTTTATTTTTTGCTTTTACTCTCCATGAGAAATTCAAATGGCACGTCCTAAATTCAAAAACCTTGAAGACATTAGAACAGGCTAGTAAAAACCTGTTTTGCCACTTGCTGGAGAGGGGGAGCGGGAGGGAGACCATGACATGAGCAAAAAAGTGAGTCCGTTCCATCACTCGCTTTGTAACTCGTTGACATGTGGGCGAGACACGAGAAGAAAGACTGAGAGAGAGAAAGAGATTGACCGAGCAAGCATACGGTGAGTCGCAGGGCTCAGGGCTCGAAGGTGGCACGGTGGCGGGTTGGTGGGGACTGGACGACTCGATGATCATGAGATAAGAGAGAACGAGAGATCAGGGAAAATGAAAGAGGCTTGGTGAGAAGGAAAATAAGACATTATTTCTAAATTACAAATGAAGCGGATAATGGCCATCTCAGCTTTAACTAAAATCCAAATTTCCTAAATTGGGCCCAACTGAAAGATATTTTGAAAATCTGACATTGAGATCCGAGGATTAGACCACTATGCCGGTGGTTCTTATGGTGATGCCCAATGCTTTGGCCACGGAGCATGCATCGTTGGATTGGCGTAGTCGGAACGTGCTACTTGCATGGATTTCGCTTATGGCCAAATTAAAGAGTGATGCCCATCCAATATCGGAGCATAGCTTCAACTTTTTGATTGTATCATTAGTTTTATCAGCAAATTAAAGATGTATAAATTAAAAAATAAATAACAAAAATACAAATAAAAGAAAATAGGGGATAAAATATTAAAATTCAGTTCCTTCATTGAAGAAGCTGAATTTTATTTGTATATTTTTTTTATTTATAAAATACAAATCAAAGACACAAAACAAAATAAAAAGAAATAACAAGAGTGCAAATAAAAGAAAAAAGAGAGGAGAAAAGAACAAGGTGTCTAAAATTCAGAGAAGAATCTCTCTCTTTCTCTCTCTACAAAACCATGAGGGAGTGAACCTGTCAACTGGAATCTCTTACGATCGTTGCTTCGAGAGATCTTCAGAGACAACAGGTTCCTCGTGACATTGAAGCGATGATGAAATTCGTCGTCTCCCGTTGAACTCTAGAATGAATTTCGATTCGTTCCAGATTTGTCTATTGATTTCTGTTTCGATCTTGTTTTTTCTCCCAATTCTCTCGCTGTCTTCTGAAATTCAATTGCCGTTGGTTGTGCTGTGTAGGAGGGAATGGAGTTTGCAAGGAAGGTGTTCGATGGAATGACGAAGCTGGACTTTGTTTCCAAGGATACCCGTTCGAGAGAGAGAGAAAGAGTTCGAGTTCAAGAGCGCATGATGTTATCGATTCTAATACGAAAAGCCAATGCCGGAGGCTCGGATGCTATGTTGTCAAGAGAAAGGCCACGGAAGAGTTGTGCTGCAAAAATGCCGTTACGTAGTTATGCTACTATGGGAAAGAGATGATTGAGAGAGAGGCCATGAATGCTGCGTTTGATGAGGAAATGTTTGCAGATGATTGTGAGAGTCTTTCAATGTGTCTAAAGGTTCTTTTCTTTTTAGAAGTATGAACCTGAGAGGGTTCTTGATTCTGCAATCACAGAGGCTGGTTTCGTTGGAGTTGGAAGTCAACGCTGCTTTCTATGGTCTTAGGCTGGTCATGGATTTTACGACATTCAATTTTGCTATGCTGCATGTCGGCTGTAGCGATATATCAGTCCCTATAGTTTCAAGAGGAGCTGTAGCAAGATTTAGTGCCCAACACTCCCAACCCCTGTGAAGATGTCGCCATCCCACCGAGAGGAAGCTTTACTGGATCCTGCCTCATTAGATCTTTCATCACCCTTAGGATCTATCAGACGTGAGAATCATCCATGGCACGTGGAATGAGAGATTCTCATGAACTGTCTAACATATCCGATATGTCCCTCCTACCAAAGTTCGTCCTCATCCTCTGCTTTTTTCAGATTTTCAGTCAGCTTATTTTTACATGCAGCGTGTTGCATTATTTGTATGCGTTGTCATCAAGGGGTGGATAATTTGCGTGAAGCTTTCTGAGGAAGCTTTCTGAGGCTAATGTATTAGCCTCAGAAAGCTTCACACCTCCTTCATCCTTTTTTCCTACCTTATTTTGTCTAAAAGGGTAAGCAATCATTGGCAGATTATGGACATGCTCGTCTTGTTACGAAATAGTAAATTAGTAATTGCTTTTCCTATTCAATGACACTCTTTGCCCTCATAAAATTTGATGGGTGACCTATTGTTGTATAGCTTAACCACTATTCTCTAAATTGTTATTTCATTCGGCAACAAGGGTGATTAGTCAGTCGTGTCGAATTCAATTTGTTAATTACGTGCATTGGTGCTCTAGGGTTTGAATGAATTATTATTTGGGTTTGCTTTTCTTCATGTTTATTAGAGAGACAATATTCCTTATTCTACTATACTAAATTGTCGCAGTTCAAGAACTGCAAAGGATCAGATACACAGCATGCTTGCCATCAATGCGACCACGTGAATCTCTCAATTTACTTTGGGAAGTAGATTTCGGTGTTGCAATGTTGTAGATGAAACAAACTGGAAATGAAAAGGCTATACCAATTTCTTTCATAACATTATTGTTAGTGGGCTTCTAAAAAGTTGCTGGAGTTTTGGGGTATTAATATTGTATTTTTTCAAGTTTCAGAGGATATTTCGACCAAAAAAAAAAGTTTCAGAGGATAGAGTCAAGTAAGATTATGACTTATTAGTCAATGGCGAGACGAACTTGATGGCAATTAATAAATAAAAATAATGAAAACCGATTCATTTGTTTTGTGAAAAATTGACGTTTTGGAAAATATTTCTCTATAAATAATCGCTTTTATCACTTGCAAAAATGAATAAATGAAAATGATTCAATTGTTATTGGTAATAAAAACATTTTTTTAACTGATTATTCAAGATATAATCAATTATTTTTAAGAAAAAGGCTTTTTCTAAACATTTATGTTTATTTTTCCTCTTCCAACCTGGCTAGTTGGGGACTCAGGTGCATGTGGTGCTCACAAGAGCCCATTTTTCCAAGAGGGGGGTGCAAGCGCGTAGCCATTGTAGCTATGAAGAGTTGGTCCACTTGCTAGCGGGCGAGCAATGGCCTTCGATCGAGCAGAGAACGTTTGTAGGACCTTCTTCGGCTATTTTATCCACTTTTTGCTATTTTCCGAAACCTTTGCCTCTTTATTTAATAAAACTACCCTCCTTTTCTCCAATTTCTGTCTTTTTTAAAACTCGATTGGCTGGATGTCCGTAGTACCATTCGATGGTTTAATCATCTGATCCACTCTCGAAAATAACACTTTGAGTAACTGCATAATGTGATGATCAATCGGACAAGGATATTTATCTTGGAGTCCCTCTCTCCCATCCGATTTTTGACTTTGAGATGTCATAAGCCCCTCCAATAACGTTCCTGCGTCGTCTAACGTCTAGCGACAAATGTGGTTCTTGGAGGTCAATATCAATGGGGATTGCATGACAAGGAGACCAAGTTGCACTTAGATCCAAAACTGGTAGGGATAGGGATCAAGATTCAGTTGATTAACCTTTTTTCCCAATTAAACGATGAGGAATTTAGTAGACATTGGCGTGAAAGTTTCTTAAATTGACTAACTATGAAAAGATGTAGCATAGATTGAAAATTGCTTGGCCAAGCATATCAAGATTCAGTTGATTTGCCCAGATAAATTCTGGTACGCACCCGCAGGGCCGAAAATTGAGACTTTGATCACGATATCATCTCCATCGACGAGCTCAAAACACGCAGACATCTACACTTGACGTTATATTATTGCCACGTGCACATAGCTCCTTAACTTCTCCGGCCGCGATCTGTCTAAATGCCTGAAGAGTGGCAACTACTTTGCTGTATGAAGATGTTTCTTGATGAAGCCACAAGGAGCGGTCTGCTCATCCGCATTTTCAAACAGCCAGTTTGATAAAGAAAGACCCATATATACACTCTCAATCCTCGTCTTTTTCAACTAGTTTCGGAACTTTTCCTTTTGACACTCTAAGGCAGCCTACCATGATCTGAAGTCACTGGCGCGAGTGGAAAAACATAACAAAAAAAAAAAATAAAACATGAGATAACCTCGAACATGGGACGAATTTGAAAACAAAGCCCTAGCTGAAGAAGAAGACGACGATGAAGATTGAGAAGGGAGGTTTTTACGAAACCGTCTTCCGACTTCAACTGATTCGTGCGCAACAAGACACGGAAATCGGAAGAAATTCTAGCAGGCCTGAGAAATGACTGGTGGTGGAGCTATCTTATTAAGTTTGCCGGATACAAGTGGCGGACGAAGGGCGAAAGAACGAGAACGTGAAAACGGACCTGATGTGATGTTCGTCACAATCCCACAAGATAATTGATGTTATAGGATGGAATGTACTGCTCTTGATCACAAAAAGTATCCAACCTGTATAAATGCCTAACAAACCGTATACGACAAAGCACAGACGATGATGTTAGTCAAAAGTGGACATTGTAATCTCTTGGCCAAGAGTATTCAAGAGAGGAGTCCATGGACGGAATATGTGCCACCCATTTGCACAAATCAATACTGAGATACGTGCTAAGAACACAGATAAAGTGGCAATCTTAAAGGTACACGCATCACCTATATGATGATTAACTAAGATGGCGAGTCATGGGTACAACTACTACGAGAGTATGATGATTCTATCGCGATGTGTTGCGCACACGGAACGTGCAAAGTGCGCTTCGAGATGCAAACTTTACTGTGTGCATCGATTCTACAAGAAATCAACTTAAGTACAAGTGCAGCCATGCTATCGGCGCTCAAATTCAACTCAAGGATGGAATAGTTGAGTACAACGACTAATCTTTAAGGGAATAATGTTGCAATATTGCACAAACAATGAATTGTAATTGAGTTTGGTCTGAAGTTGTTCTTAGGCTAAATGATGGAATATTGCTCCTATCGACTCCTGAATTTTTGCCAACAAGTCGAACATGCATTTGGGTAAATATAAATAATTAAAAAAATAATATTAAAAATAAATAACAAACGAAGAAAGAAAGAAAGATAAAAAAAAAAATCATAATCGAAAGGACCTGGTTCGGTTTGTTGGGCCTGGTTTAATCCGTGTAGCCCAGACCTTATCCACAAGGCGCAGCCCAGACCACCGTCCGCCATCTACAATCACCACAGGTCCACAGCCACCGTCGCACCACCATTGACGGCCACCACAGGCTCAGTGATGACACGATAGAACGCACACACCGAAGCTCACGAAGAAACCACCTCTCTTCGGAATTCTAGAGGATCCTTCATCGGTTCTCCTTTTCCATTGTCCTTTAGACACAGTCGAAACGCCGCTGTAGCGGCTCCACCATTGCCGGTTCCATTGCCGCAAGGCCTCCTCTCCTTCTGCTCTGTTTTCTGGTCACGCCGCCCAAACGTGCACGAGCCAGAGGTCAGTCGTCGACGTGGAGAGCTCCAGTAACTTTTCTCCGATCTGATCACGGACCGAAGTAAAAACTCACTCTCATCAAGGTAAATCCCACGCACTCTGTTTCTGCTGCTCAGGAACGAAACAGAGCCGGTTAGCTTTAGCTAATGTCTGTGAGTAAATCAGTTGAGATCGAAGCTTTATTTAACAACTTGGACTTGTACTGTTATTTTCGTGATGATCTGAAAGTCAATCCTTGCTGTGCATTGGCGTATGAGCTCCTTGGTTAAAATGCACGTTACTTGTTTGATAAAATGCTCGAACTAGATCAGTATGTAAATTCGATTCAATTCTCGAACCGCAAAAATCATATTACATAAATTCGATTTGTTCTCAACTTTTTGAATACTTATTATGGCCGACTTTGTCAGAATAGGATGCTCATTTGTCAAATAATGTTATTCTCGTCTCGTATGCTCGGCGTATGACATGAAAATTGTTGTCCCGTGGCTTGCTGATCCTTCTGGTTCGAGTTAAAAGTGTTCTGTATGAACAGAATTAAGTTTTGAATGTGTATTCTGTTGTGAAGGAGCAGAACATCTGCGTGTGCGCATGCAAAGAATGGACTCTCAGAATCGCCATTGATCTTTGCATATATACAATCTGTGCAAGAATTGCCATTGCCCCAAACTTGGAATGGATTTTAATCCTTTGGTGATGACCTTTCCTGATGCTGCGGTTTTCATTTCTCATCTCAAACTTGGACGACATTTGTTTTGTCATGCAGAATGGACTTGCAGACTTGCTGATAGAGCGGGCCCCATAGTGCCACTTGTCGTACACTGAATTGACAAATGTAATGATTACAGGGCTATCATTAGTTTATTGAAATATTTTCTTGCGAAGACATTAGTGAGACTAGTTACAGCCTTTGATCCGTTAAGTCTCCGTCGCCACCTTAACCGAGCTCGCACTAGCCGTGGAGCCACCTCGACTACATCAACTTCCTTCCCTCCCTCCCTCTGGTCTCATTTCCATTTCATATGCATACGTGCGAATTTCTGTTCTTGTCGATCCTTCATTCTTGTCTCGCTAAGCGATTGTGGTGCCCTTCTTCAGTTCGATCGGGGATTGGTTTCGGCTGAAGCCGATTGCTGTCGATTCGTTCCCTGTGGTTAGCGATGGGAGAACTTACGCTCACGGACCTATTGAAGAAGGCAACGTCAGATTTCCCCAACAAGAGAGCCGTCTCCGCCTGCGAGGAGCTCAACCTGACGCACATGCGGCTGCAGGAGCTTGTCAACCGCGCCACCGCGCTCATCACTGCCTTGCACCGACACCGTCGTGCTCACTTTCCTCAACACCATCGAGGTATGACTGGGTCATGTCGGTCTGTTCGCAAGTACAGATGGTACTGTTTAAATTGGAGAATGCAACATCTGGAAGATCGCAGTGATGATGAATTTCTAATGATGAGATCGATGTCTTGCAAAACATCGACTGGGAAATAGCTTGGAAAAGAAACAGAAAGATGTTTCTTGGGAATTTTACAGTACTTCGAGAACAGAGAAACGGATATGGCATTGATTTCTACTGAAAAAAATTGCATCTGAGGCATGAAATTTCTGAGAGCGCGTGGTGCAAATTGAACAGGAACAAATTGAATTGGGAAAAGCATGAAGAGCATTTTCTGTCGTGTCCAAGGGTTGTTTTCTGGGACGTACAAGCATCGATTCATCGTAAAAAAAGAGAGTCAAAGCTCATCTAAAGGAGATGGATGGTTTTAATGGAATCAAATGTCGACAAACTAGTTGTCTGCATATTCTGCATATGTGTGTATCTCCAATCCGCAGGGACTAGTGTGATAGTTTACTGATTGGAAAATATGTGTTCGTTTTGCAGTTTGTGATCCTGTTTCTGGCGGTAATCCGTTGCCAAGCCACTGCAGCTCCGCCCAACCCCATCTAAACAGCTAAGGAGTTTAAGTTCTACCTTTCCGACTCAGAACCGAAGCTCCTACTGACACCGCAAGAAGGAAACCGACTAGCTCAATCCAAGCTTAACATCCCCCCCTAACCGCCATGCTTCACTCTATTGATGCCAAAATCACTCTCTCTTCGACCGACGTAGAGCCGAGCCTTGACTCGATGTCCAAAGTCGTCAATGATCCCTCGGATGGAGCTATGTTCTTGCACACCTCCGGCGCTATGGGTCACCCCTCCCCAATTGCATGCTGCTAACTAGCGCAATTTGGCATCATCAGGTGGGGTACAAACTAACAGAATCAGACTATACCGTGATTGTGCTTCCATTGTTCCGTGTGCACAATTTAGTTGCTAGATTATTCAGTTGTTTCTTCTGGAGTTCTGCCTCAGCTTGTAGCTTCTCGTTTTCCTCTTGCAGCTCAGAGCTGTCTCCTTCTCATTCCTCAAGCCCCTATCGATCTTCTGAATATCCAACTCAGCTAGGTCCACAATCGACCTTATATTGTGCCAGTGCTCGGGCATAGGAACATCAATCTCCCTCGCCTTCTCTTCCGTGGTCAGATTCTCCAAGTTTGCTAATACCCTAACCTAAGGTCCACGCATGTCGAGTACCTTTCGCACAACTTCAACGCCCTGTTCCTACTTCTTCGCCAGTAGCTCTTCTGCGGTAATATATTTCGCTTTGTTTTTCAGCGTCGCCTTCTTCGCTTGCTTAGACCAAAAGCTTCTCCTTACCGGGCACGTCGGGTAATGGCTTCTTTTCCTCTGGCTCCAACGAGGCAACAGGTGCCTTTGCAGGAGTTGCTTTGTAAGTTGTTGAAATCCATACCCATATTCTTAGGACGCAACTTTGCTTCAATGAGCGTCACAATCCCCTGTTGGTTCTTCCCAAGATCCCCAAGCCCGGCCTATCCTCATCCACAGCAGCGGACTCGTCATCCTTGTTCTCTCTCTTCGAGTTCTCATCAATCTCTCTGTTCGACATGACCGTGCCGGTGGACACAAAATTCACGGGTTTCGACAGATCGGCCTTACTTAGGAGGTCCCTGTTCTTCCTCCGCTTCCTCTAGGAGGAGTCGCCGTGGTCCCAATCGGAGTCCCCCGAAGCAAAGACGCCGTAGAGCGCGTCGGCCTTGGTCTAGGCGCGCTTCTCCCACCGCCGCCGGTAATAGAACTCCCCGTCGATCCACTGCCCGCCCTCGTAATCGTTGTCCATCCAGAACCTCTCCATCTCTTGGTCGTTGTCCATCTTCAAGCAATCCCGGAGAAACGAAGCGAGTGACCTACGGTTTCAGGGGGAGTGTTCGGAGGAGGCGGAGAGAGGGGCGGCGCTGCCGTCGAACGCCTAGGTGGCCCGACGGCGTCGATGCGGTGGCGGCGGTTGGAGGCCGCGATAAGACGGTGCATCTCGGCTGGAGGGTTGGAGAGAGAGAGAGAGAGAGAGAGAGAGAAGAAGAAGAAGAGAGTGGCCGAATGCTCGAAGCGCAAGAACTGGAAAACCTAACAGATCTTCTGCTTCTTCTTCTTTCCTTTCTAATTTCTGAAATGTTAACAATTGTTGATTTATTTATTTATTTATTTATTTTTCCCTATTTACTTCAAGGAGAGGAAATTCATTTATCATGATTATTTAGTTTATACATTGATAATCGGGAATGAAACTGGGTTAATTCTCCAATTAAAGACCTTGGGAAATTTAAAAAATTATATCTCTTAAAAATTGAAGTTGCGAGAAAGAAAAATGGATCTTTCCCTTCAACGATTAAAAATTAAAAGTATTTACTAGATATTATTAAGGACGAAAGAATGACACAAGGCAAATCTAACAATTTCCTAATGAAGCCTAAAAGTTCAAAGTAATTAGGATTTCTTTGTAAACGCTCCAAGTCAATTTATGGAAAAACCAAAAAGAAGGGCATTTGGTATTTAAATTGCCCGAAGGAATTTTTCTATGGTCAAATAGTGATTCGAAATTGAAGGTATTCCGTGAAAAAATTGTACTAAAAGCTCAGTTTTAATTTGTGAAGCCAAGGTATGTCCCCACGAGATTACAGCCAGGACTTAGGAAGGGTGACTTTTGAAGATTTCCTCCATTTATTAGTTTTCACTTACTTTTATCATTTGAGGTATCGGTTAATATAGGGATTGGAAATCATAGGGGGATTAAAATTGGCGTGATGAAGATCATGACTAGATATTGAGTAATGAGATTTCTCAACAATAACCTTGCACTCAAATTTTGCACGTTGAAATTCTTAATCACTTCAATGGACACATTGACTCCTATGAATTGAATTGGTGTCAACACGACTAGGGCTTAGGGGTCTCTAATTGAGCCGCTACATTGCCAAACTTGAAATTGGCTCACCTCCTTACTCAGTGTTTGATTTGAGCTTGTCCAAGTATTAACTTCATGCTTATTTTGGAGTTTGTTTCGAATGAAAGGTCAATACACTAAATATACTTGTATGTTGATGATGATATCTATGTATAACAATCAAAATTTTGAATTAGGCTTACAAAATTTATTGAGCTAAGTATTGGCGAGTTCAAGGTTTCAATTGGTAAGATACTCGAGTAGCTAAAGTTAGAGCTTGACTAGATATTAGTTCTCGAAAAATCATCAACCCAAGCTCGAACAATTCATGAATAGAGTATGCACCGGGTGTAAGTAACAATTTTCTAAACTCAATTAGCTTGACAAGGGATCATATCTTAAGCTAGCATTAGTCAGCCATTTTACATAAGTTCTCATTTATAAATGAGAATATTAGAGAGTATGATTTGTAAAAACACTACAGATTTGTAAATTCTTTAAGGGGGAGGTTCCTCTTATGTCACTCAATCTAAATTACCTCAAAAACCCAATTATCATAATAACTCCAATTAAATTTTAAATGAACTGAGGGACGATTTTCTTCATTTTGTACTTGGGAAATGAAAAATCGTCAGTTATCGCCACTCTCCCTGCCCTCCACTGCTCTCCACGATCTAAATGTCACTAATTAATTGTGAAACAAAAATAATAAAAAGGTAATTGCATCTTTTTAAAGAGGGACTATCAATCATTTAAAATTTTAAAATAAAAATTTAAAATAGCATGTACGAAAATCAAAAACCATAAGACATCAAAACAAAGCTAGTAAGACCTGTTTTTCTATAGGTAGAGAGCGAGGAAGCGTAAGGGAGACCAAGACGCGAGCAAGCATAAAAGGGATTGAGGGTGTGAGCGAGACATATTAGATGGAGGCCATATGATGAGTGGTGGGGCTTGACCACGGCAGCGATGGCGGCTCAGCGGTGGCTAGATCTCGACCAGCATGAGAGACGGGAGAATGTGAGAAGTTGAGGCCTCAATGGGTGAGAGGGAATTGACATATGGGGACATATATATATATATATATAGTTTCCAATCTATGAATTGGGCTGGTTTGGCAATTATTCGGGTCTCAAACTCAAGGATAGTTTGAGGCCTAGTGGCCCGGCCCAAGGCTATTTAACCCCAAAATAATCAGGCCAGTTCGGGTGGTTCGATCTAGGTTTCTGGGTTTTTTTAATATAGACTCTTGGTAGTAGTATTAGCAGCAACATAAGTATGGTGTTATTTGGATTATTTAAGTATTACAAACTCCTTTAGTTACATGACCTAAGTTTACAATGTTACATATAGAAATATATTCAAGATTTGTATGTGAGGCATACACGTGTGTGCGAAGTAGGAGAAGAAAGATGAAAAAAAAATAGTGAAGTGGGTCATTTAGGGTACACGTATGATAACAATTTTATTTCTTTATTTTGTTATTTTTCTGTTCTAGGAACAGATTTAGAACAAAAATCCATTTGATAACGCCATTTTCATTTTTTTTATATCTAAAACAAATTGTTAGCTCAAAAATACTAAATGAGAAGTGAAAATTGTATACTTTTCTATTTCTGAAAAAAAAAATGAGAAATAAAAGTGAAGTGGTTTGTTAGGGCCACCACTCGTGGGCCGCTCATCTTTGCAAGACTTTTGGCAGGAAGAACTAAACAAGAATTGACCATCTAACGGATAAACACGCATTGCAGTGAACGTTGATTTGTGACTCAAATTATTAATATGAACACTTCACAGTGAGCACTTCAGGTGATGATCATACGAAGCACTTATAGCGCGCATATAGACACGCCGGCAGTGAAATTGACAACAAAAATCACACAAAAATGCTTGAGCCTCTCTTCATGAAGCTAAGAGCGAAGAAGAAGATTATAGTGTTTATTTTGTCCGATGCACGAAGGATGATCAGATCATAGGAAGAGGTCATCCGAGACAATGACGCTAAGGATCAGAGCCAGAGAAGGAGAAACGGACAAGTTCAGAGCAGTCCAAGCAAACTCACTAGAAAATAAGTGCTAATAGAGCTACGGCCTGCCGGTGGAGCAATGATCGGAGATGATGCTAGTGGCGCCAGGAGGTCTGTTGGAGGTCACTAGACGAAGCAAGAAGCCGAGAGAGATGATTCTCTGAATGTTCGGAAATCTCTGAGCCATTCCACCGTGTGCTCCGTGCTGAGTGCATGAGAGTTGTCGTGGACAAGCGACGGTGGGAACCGGTGGATTGAGGCGATGGAAAGAGAGCGAAGATGGAGAAGCGTCTGGAAATGGGTTGATCCGATAGAGAATTTTCCGCTGAGCTCCCGTTCGTGTGTTCCTCTTCCCGAATGCGAGCGCCTCGTGAGCATCGATGCTCTGCTGCCAGGACGCTTGACTTTTGTGGACGAGGTATGCAGTCTAGAGCAGTACTCTGATCGGGATGATTATGCCTTGGCATTCTACACCGTCCCGTGCAATCTGAGGCCCACCGCGGACAAGGGGTCGACTACTATACGCATGGTTCCTTCCACCATGCCGAGTGCTTCGGCCACGGTGCATGCAGTGGTGCGTGGGCACGTGCCGACCGTGCGCAAACACAAGTCCAGAGAGTGTGTGCATACATCGTGTCAGTGTGCAGCTTCTCGATTGTAGACTTTGGTACGAGCAGTATTCATTTACGGAATAAACTGAGCTTTTGTTGGAACATATCCAATGTCATGATGTGCCATGTCTAAAGAAATCAGTACTTCAATAATATCTCATTACAGTGTGATTTGAATGAGTGGTGTTGTTGGCGCCACTAATATTTGTATGTGTTTGAACTAATTAATCGTTACTGACCAAAAAAAAAAAAACTAATTAATCATCTATAAGTATGGATCAATTTAATCCGACATTGTGTGGGCTTGACCCGACTCAAAATTGACCAGTTAGATCTTGACAATACAAAGGTATCTCAATTAGAAAAAATAAAATAAAATTGAAGAAGACGGATTTCAATCTCACGAAGGCCTGCATTTGTTGTTTTAAAGGGTATTATAAGAATGTGGTGTGTGGGTGAGCGCATATGAGTGGAATTGGTGATGAGAACACAAAGGATTGTGAAGGATCTCTTAGTTCTTAGAGAAATTTTCTTAGGCTTAGCCCTGCAGCAAACTCGCATGATTTAGTTTTTCCACACCAACATTTGCAAGTCGTCTTCTTTTGCCTGATTCATAAGGTCGATTTGGGTATTGTTTGATGTGGACATTCCTCGAGACGTGTTTTCTTAAAAAGAAGAGAAAAGTAATATAATTTACATGAAGCCCCATTAATCGTGTGTCATTTAGAATTTATTTATTACAGTTTATAATTACACTTAACTTTCACTTTTCTCTTATAAATTCCCCCCCCCCCAACTTGAGTTTTCCACATTAGTTGAAGGGTAATTCAGTCTCTCAAGTTAATCTAAGACACAAATTGAAAATTTTAAATATTGATAGCATGCAAGGTGGTGTGTGAATCAGGAACCAATTGTGAGGAGGGTATTGGAAATTTTATACAATTAAATTTATGGGGAGATCCTTGGTCATGGAGTGTGCAAGCGGGGTACTAGAAATCAACTCAATCATGAGTGTAGCACGCAATTGGTACTCAAATTCAAATTAAGGATTATAGAGCTAAGTATGATAACTATCATCACTGAATGACATTGCAATATTGCACAAATAAGGGACTGTGGCAGAGTCGGCTGTGAAATTATTTTTTCGCCAGCAAGTTGAACATGCTTTTTTGTAAAGGTAAATAAAATAGAAAAAAAAGCAATAACAATGTTCCAACTCGGTCAGAAGTGAGAGGGCCGGTCCGGTCTGTTGGGTCTGATCCACAATCGTGGCCCAGATCGTGCCAGGCCCATTAGAGTAAGCCTCGGCCCAGATATTTTCCCTCACCGCAGCCCACGATCCACAGTCTCTCTCTCTCTCTCTCTCTCTCTCAGCCGAGTTTCAGAAGATTCTCCACCACTAATCGACACCAGAAATCCACCGTCCGCCATCTCCAATCACCAAAACAGCCACCGTCGAGCCACCATTGACGGCCGCCTCAGGGTCAGCGATCACAACAGAACGCATACGCTGAACCCGACGAAGAAACTCTCTTTCTCGGGAATTCTTGAGGCTTCTTCGTCAGTTCTCCTTCTCCGTCGTCCTCCAGAGACCATTAGCCGCCACCGTCGCCGCTACTCCGTCGCCGGTTTCGTTGCAGCAAGGCCAGCTCTCGTTCTGCTCTGTTTTCTGATCAAGACGCCCGAAAGTGCACGGACCCTTGGTCGTTCTCCCTTCGCCGGCCCCGACTATCGACGTGGTCACCATCGGGAACTTTGTCACTGAACGAAAGAGAGTCAGTGAGCTTTAGCTAATGTTTGTGAGTCAATCAGTTGCGGTTGAAGCTCAATTAGAAACTCGGACTCATAAGGTTATTTTCGTAATGATCTGAAAGTGAATCGTTGCTTTGTGTATGGGTACGAGCTCCTTGGTCGAAATGCCTATCACTTGTTTGATGAAATGCTCGAACTAGATCAGTATGTAACTCCGATTCAATCCTTGAACCGCAAATCATATTGCATCAATTCAATTTGTTCTCGACTTATCAAACCCTTATTATGGCCAAATTCGTTCGTGTGCTCAACAAATGATGTGAAAATTTGCTCTTTCGTGGCTTGCTGATCTCTCTGGTTCGAGTTAAAGTGTTCTATACGAACGGAGTCGAGTTTTGAATGTGAATTCTGTGGTGAAGGGGTGCGAGATCCGCATGGTCGTGTGCAAAGGATGGAGCGTCAGAATCGCCATCGATGTTCCTTGGGTGTTGTTCTCTTCCTCATTTTATGATGATTTGTGCACAAGAGGTGGAAAATTTTTATTTAGGCTTGGGTTTAATTTTTGGACTCAACTCATGGAGTTTTTTTGTCCTGAGGCTTGATCACGAGGCAATATATATTCTTTAGCCAACATCATATGGGATTAAATTCTTGGACTATACTTTCCGTATTTTACTTACTTTTGATGCTTTGATTATGAGCTTGGTTTATTAGGTGATGTTTTCGTTTACTATATTTTGATTATGTGATTTAAATCCGAAAGCAGTCATTGTTGCAAGGATCCGACCACATTGTTTTCTTCAGGTATATTTGTCTCATTGCAAGTCATATATAAATTTGCTGGCCGGTTCAAGGGCCTGTGCGCATCTAACTCTTTCAGCTTTACCTGCATTAATTGCAATCATAACATCAAAAGAAAGCTTTCACTTTCTAGGCATTCACCGATATGCGATACCTATATCTACCAATGTAGCGACCTTAAATCAATAGATGGAGTCTTTTTAATGGTCTAGCTTTCAAGGCCTATAAGCATAACACCAATATCATTTTCAGCACAATCAAATTTGGAATGACCAGTTCGGTTTGTTTCCATTGGCATGACATTTATGAGATTTCCCAACACATACATATGCACACAGCTGAGCTACGGATAGGGAAACATTATGTGGATCAATATGCTCTGACATAGTCTATCTTTGCCTAATGACGTGGGCAATTTCTGTACTGAATTTGAATCAAACAAGAGAACACGGTCGTAGAGAGAATGAGCTTGTAGATTATTCACATTCGAAAATCTCGCGATGAGCAATTCAAGCTTTGGTCTCTCCCAAACTCGTGCCGAAATTGATGCGAATGGGAACTGCTATGAACTTTGCAAACTTACAAAGCTGGGGATGCTACTTAGGTGAATGCAATTCATCCCCGAAGACTTCAAGCTCAGACCGAAGGCTTTTATCGAATATGATTTCATGGAAAATGGATTCCCCCTTCTTATCTAGAGACCAAAAATTGGCCCTCGTAGATTCATTCCAACCCTTCGATAACCAAACCATCTCATCGCACTTTCTTTCCAAAACCACAGCACACTCTCAGAAGCCTTTTTACTGAAGTCCGTCAAAGAGAATGGTCTTGAAGATATGGAGTGTTTCCGGCACGAAACATAAAATCATTTTCTTTTGCAATTGACCATAAATTTTGTTTCTCATTAACATAATGAAACTTCCGACAACTAAAACCATTTGAATCAGGTTGTAGCATAAATGATTTAATTTTTAAATTTCTCAAAAATATCAATAAGGATTTTGAAAGATATATCATATCTTGATGTACAATCGGATACCTACAATTTCATGAATCCCAATTTGTTGTTAAATCTCATTCAAACAGAATATAAAAATATCACATGGCAAAACCCATCCATGAGAATTGAGAATAAGAGATATTGGATTTTTTTTTCTTTTTGATTAATTTGGATCGAATTATCATTATTGATAGTTATATTAACATCTTATTCAACGTTTCGGTTGTGCTAACAAGGTAATTTCCAGTTAAAGCAACGATAAACATTAAAATATATCAGAACAAAGATTTGATATATTAAATGCTCATATACTTTTTCGGGATTGGTTAATTGAATGCTTATGTTAAACATCAACAAGATCAGAATCACGCAATTAAATTCTATAGCTTTTTCAAGGGCAATGAGAGCCCTTGGATGAGTAGAACAATGAAAAACCGACTCAGCAGGGCTCACTTGATATCAACCCTTTCAATGCATCTCGAACACCACCTTCAGAGGAGTTTCTCTCATGAATGTGGCCCAATGGGCAAATAACTTTCCAAAATGTTCATGGCTGATAAGCTTAGCCATGATTTGTCTTGAAATACAAGAGCCACGGTCTGCCGTCTTTTCTTAACGTGCGTCTTTTTGAATGAACTGGGAAATCTCTGCTCAAGTATAGAAATTTCGCAATTTTATCATCAGAAAGAAGAAAACAACCAATGATTTCTGAGGAAGACAGCATGAGAATCCTTTTCAAAGCATGTGAAGGATAAAAAAGAAACTATCGATCGACACACGATTAATCTAGCGCTAATATAATCTAGCGACTCCATGTGTTTTAAATCCAAGAGTTGTTATTGTCATGAGAATCTGACTATATTGTTTCACCTCACCACAATTTGGAAGACTAATAATCAAGTATAAATTGGCTGGCTAATTCAAGAGCTTTGCACAAGCCCGGCTTTTTTAGCTTACCAACAGTAGTTGCAAACAGAACATGAAGAAAGCTTTCACTCTCTAGGAATGTACTATTCTTGTTTTGTGAAACTCATAACTACCAACATTTTACACCTTGGACCCCAATTACTTGCCTTTTTCTGGTCTACTGAATTGACTATTTTAATTGATGACATTTTACACTTGTTAATTAATAAATGGTGTGTTTTGGCTATATTGAGAGTGGAAACAGAGGTAGTCTATATGAAATTGGAAGAGGATCTTGAATAATTAGCAAATGGAGGAAATAAAAAAAAATACATTAATTTTTCTCTCAAGAAGGTTCTGCATAAATAGCTTGCTGGCCTTTTCCACATCAAGTTGTAACATTTCTCTAAAGGTCCTGACAAATTTAGGAAAGCAATCAAGAAAGAGGAACTTACATTTTTTGCGCTTTGATATTTCTTGTTAATTCCTAGCGTGTACTAAAATTATGATTCGACAAATATTACACTTTTACATCTCGAAACTACATGATAGGCTTCAAATCTACTTTACTATATAAAAGTACAAATAAACTTTAGTAGAGTTTTTGATTGATGTGAATATTCATTTTGTAATAATTTTCTATATATCATTTCTCTTGCAAAAATTTATGTCAACACCAACATTAAAATAATATAACAAGTATCACATTTGCGTGATGAAAATTGCAATAAGATCGTGAATGATGAGATTTCTCAACAATAATCTTGCTTTTCGGGTTTTGCACGTGAGAATCCTCGACAGCTTCAGGGACACGTAGTCATCAATTAATCCAGTTTAGTGTCAACATGGCTGGGCCTTAGGGATCTAAACGACAGCTACGGTGACCATTGACCGGACTTTTGAGAGCTCGACTTGGTTTCACTCCCGGCGGAACTTCCTATTGAGCGTGGGTAATAATTTTTCCAACTTGACTTGCATGACAAGGGATCATAACTTGTGTTGGCACAGGTTGGCCATTGTAAAATAAATTCTTATTTTTATGTGTAAAGGATACGGGAGAGCGTGGTTTGTCAGGACATCAATAGACTGGTATCATGCACTATATATGCCGAATTCGTTAGTTAAATAGAGGGGCAAAAACGTTCTCATCCAATGAAGATACAACCAGTACTCTAGAATTGGAAATGACAAAGATATTCTATTGAATTAAAAATCAACATTAAATATGAATTACTGACTGAGAACCCTATTAGGAATGAGCCCTATTTATACCCAACTCAATTTGTGTGTTCATCTACACCAAACAAAAGATAGTTTTTAGAGAGGGAAAGACAGCGAACGTTATCATGATGCCCGCAACACGCGAAACCGCAATCCTGTTCATAGTACTTTCCCACTGTCTTTGTATCACAAGAAGCGATCTAGACATGACTTTTATGGACAAGGTATGCAATGGAGCGCGGTACTACAATTGGGACGATTATGCCGAAGCATTCCACGCCGTCTTGCAGGATCTGAGGTCCAGCACGGCTGAGAAGGGGTTCGACTACCACACCCATGCCTCTGTCAACCGTGCCGAGTGCTTTGGCCACGGTACGTGCAACGGCATGCTGACACAGGCCGATTGTACTAGCTGCATGGATTTTGCCTATGATGAAACCTGGAAAGTGTGCCCTTTTAGTGTTGGCGCACAACTTCAACTTCGCGACTGTAGACTTAGGTATGAGCAAAATTCATTCATGGAATAACCTAAGCTTTTATTAGATAATATCCATTATCATGATGTATCATGTCTTAGAAAATCGATAATCCGAAAAGTCTCATCGAAGTGTGATATGAATATGGAATGAGTGGCGTCGTTGATGCCGTTGATCTTTGTATATGTTCAAACTGGTTAATCATCAACAAGAAGGATCAATTTGATCCGAAGATGTTTGGGCTTGACCACCTCGAAATTGGTAGCATTATATCTTGACAAATCCAAAGCTAATCTATATTAAAAAGAAAATAGTCAAATTTAAAGAAGACGGCTTCCATCTCAAACTTTGTTAAGAGATTTCATGAAATGCCTATATCTGTTTTTAAAATGTACTGAAGGAATATGGTATAACAAATTGGACGACATCATGACCATAAAAATCGAGATCATTGTCAACCAACCGCATGAATATATGGAAAAAAATAAAGCATACACCATTAATGTAAAGAAAATTGATGCATACAAGCGATCTCATACCTATGATTTAAAGATCATAATTACTTACTCTTTTAAATTGATAATGTATTACAAGGACGGTGAGTACTATAATTACGCCAAATATATACTTTTCGAATATAATTCAAGTCAATAAATATATTTGTCTCTTTCAACATTTACCCCTCTTCAGACACATTTCAATTCTCTTCTTGCAACACGGTAGGCGTGTGTGCTCCTTCGCCAGTATAGTACAAAAGAAGATCCCCACGTGATAAAGCCAACTAGATTTCTTATTTAAGTGTTTTATTTCGTCATTGTTAAAATGATCTTATATTTAGTGGTGGACTCCGGTTTATAAAGAACTTTAAGGGCTTTTGAAAACAATACCATTTTCAGGAAAAATAAAAAGAGAATCCTCGATATTTGATATTAGAATTATAGGATAATGACATAAATAGTCCATGAATTTTGGCTCAATATGCAATGTGGTCCCTGAATATTAACATAATGTTCAATGTAGTCCTTGAACTTTTAGTTTGTATAATGTGATCCTAAAACTTTTGGTACATATTCAATGTAGTCTTTGAATTATATAAAAATGTTCAATGTAATCATTTAATTAATTCAAAATCAGGAACAATATTTAATTTAGAGACTAAATTGACTAGGTAACAAAATTTCAATGACTACATTAGACAAATTAAAAGATTAAAGATCACAGTGCACATTGGGCTAAAAATTAGATACCACATTGAATAAATTAAAAGTTCAGAGATCACATTACATATTAAGCCGAAGTTTATGGACCGTTTATGTGATTTTTCCTAAAATTATTTGTTTAGGTCAATGAAAATAGCATACACAAGGAGGAATGGAGATATGATGCCACGGATCGTGCTACGATTTTTTGCCTCAATTAAGAGCTAGCAATGTGTTCCCATTTTATTTGGTATTTAACCGTATATGAGAAAACCTCAAAAATTCCAACCCCTCCTCCTTCTTCTTCTCTCGCACCTTTTCTGCTTCTAGCATGTCCGGCCCGACTTGGACAACCATTGACTCCAGCCACTGTCATCTATGATAGAGAACTCCATCGCACCATCCCTAGCTTCGCTGACCCTCGAGCTTCTCTCTCTCTCTCTCCCCAATGTGCCGACCGTGAACTCATAGCAGTGTTGAGTCCGTCGATCGTGACGGAGCTCGGTGCAATGTGTCGAGCTCTGTCTTGTCGTTGCCAACAGATTAGTTGTTGATGGTGACAGATTTGGAGGCCCTTCTTCCAGATCTGTTTATCCTTGTCGTATCCCGGGACATCTCAGCTGAGATGGCTAGATGTGGTGCACAGAGAGAGAGAGAGAGAGAGAGAGAGAGAGAACTGAGCATGCGATAAAGCGAGCTAGAAAGAGCCGCAAGATGATGGCGTGATGACTATGGAAGCGTGGTTGAACGCATATCAGATGAGTGGAATAGGTGATGGGAACACAAACCGGATCGAGGGATCTTTATCCCTTAGCGTGCACATAAGAAATTTCTGAGGTTTAGCACGGCGGCGACTCATTATAAACACAGATTGTTCGACGGGCTTTTGTGTCTGGTTGAAGGGCACAACATGATCCAAATTTTTCCACGCCAATAATTGCAAGTAATCTTATTTTTCTTGGGTCATTCAAAAGGGGTTCTCGCCTATATTTTACCTGATGCATGAGGTCATTTGGGTACTTTATGATGAAGCCGTTTGCTGAGATGTGTTTTCTTGTAAGAAAAAAAGTGATTGTTGAGATACATGTGGACATATATTTACAGTATATCTTAACATTCATTCACGGAATAACCTAAGTTTTCGTTGAAAATTATATAATATCATGAGGTGTCACGTCCAAGAAAATCAATACTTCAATGTGATCTCATCATAGTGTGATATGAATGAGGATGAATGGTTTTGCTGGTGCTACTGGTCTCTATATATGTTTGAATCGATTAATTGTCTCCAAGAACATATCAATTTGATCTAACGATGTTTGGTTGTGACCCCACTCAAAATTGGCAATGTTAGATGTTGACATGTACAAAGTTATCTCTACCAAATAGAAAATAATTATATTCGAAGAGGATGGATTTCGATCTCGAACTTTTATTACACAATTTCATGAAATGCTTATGTCTGTTGTTAAAAAAACAAAAAGAACAACATCATAACTTAAAAAGTCTAGACATCTATCAACTAATTGGATAAACATACTGAAAAGTAAAGCATGCGCCACTCTCAAATCAATCGTGCATAAGACACCCGTGCAAAATTATTTTTACACACAGTGTTATAATTACATCAAATATTTTACTTTCGAAATTTGTCTCTTTAAACATTTACCCCTCCTCACACCCATTACAACTCTCTTTTTGCAAATGCCCTGACGGTTGTGCTCCTTCGATAGCATAGTACAAAGGAAAATCCCAAAGATAAAACCAACTAGATTTCTTATTAAAGTGCTTTATTTCATAATAATTGAGAGAATTCCATATTTGGTATCGGACTGCGGTTCATGAACAGCTTTTGGTGCTTCTGTCCCTAGAGCCCGAAACTCCCGGTCCATTTAAGTCGATAGTCACATCTAAAAAATTAATATTTGAAAAAATTAAAAAGAGAATTCATAATACTTGATATAAAATTACTAGTTTAGGTCGACAAAAATGGCATACACAAGGAGGAATGAAGATCAACTGCTACGAATTGTGCTACATGAAGAAGATCCTCACTTGGATTTTAAACGTGCATAAAATATCAGAAATTCTCTCTTGTTGCAACTTTCCTAAAAATACCGTTGTTGGCTGCCTCAATCAAGACAAGAATGGTAACTTACAAACAATTGAATATTACAAACGAAAAGAGCTAGTTAACTTGTTCGGTTATATAGTCATTATGTTGCTTTCATCTTGACATCAATGGAATATTTCTTTTATTGGAGGAGACATCATGATTGGAGTGAAGGTTATTTTACTTCATTAAACTAGAGAAAAGATCATGCTTACAAGGCTATTTCAATGGAAAATCGATGGTATAGATAATGAGTTGTAAAGAAACATTGATTAGACAACTTGGTGGCATGGTGTGGAGTAGTTGGAAAAGGCTCAAGCACTTGTCCTTTGTCTTTTCCCCAATAGGATAGGGATGAAAGTGTAGTTTAATTAATCCCTTCATTCACTTGCTGGTCCAATATCAGTTTTCTAGTTTTTCAAGTCAAATTGCATGAAAAACCTCAATTGGAATTGTCCAGTTTCTCCAGATTCTAACTCTTAAGACTTGCTTTATCATCTACTTTCCATGTAATCTTGATCTTGGGTTTTGACCGTTGACCAATTCAAGCTTAAAACAAATAATATACGAGGCAAGCTTTCAAATTTGAAGACATGCCATTAAAACTCGGGGGTCCTTAAAACAAAAGCCTAACGAAGGGGCATCCGAACGTAAAAAATCTCATAAAGATTGGAGGGATGGGCCACCCAAGGGGAAGGGAGAGCATTCAAACGTTGGGTTTTCACGACCCAATCGGCCACTTTGTTTGCGGACCGGTGACAGTGGGCCAAGGAGAGAAACTGAAATTGGGCCAAAGATAGATGGGCTTGCTCAGTTAAAGCTTGCACCTCCCCACCTCACGTGTGTATTCTACAACACCGCGTCGACCAGACTGGAGCTCCAACACACTCTCTCTCCTTGACTAAAAACATTTCAAAGCTTCGAGTAGGTGCATGGCTTCCGTCTAAAACGCCGGCAATGCTGGAATCTTCGTAGTAGAGCCATCCATTAGAGCTCCCGTTTTGTCCCAAAGAATTCCCGAAATAGCTCAAACTATTTTACCTACAAAAAAAGCTCCGCTGACATTGATTTTCAAGGTTTGCAACTTCGGTGGGTTCCAATTCTCTGCCAATTGAGACTTTTCTGTGTAAAGTTTCAGATTATGGTGATTCCATTCCAGAAATTACTGAGCATTGACTAAGTATGAAATGATTTAGCATGCATTAGTAGTTAGTATGTCCATGGAAAATCAGAAAAATATAATTGATGAAATATATTTACATTCCCTTCACATTGGAGCTAGTTACCCCACCGATTAGTTACAATCTACACTTCCCAAATATTACCGTATTAACCAACATCCGAAACGCTCGTCGAAAGCATTAAAGAATTTGGGAAGAACGAAAAGACAGTGATAAAGGCGGAGACATGACTAATATAACTACAATTCACACCATCAAATTCTCATGATGGGCACTGGGCAGGTATAGACTTTACTAGAACTGGGTAAAAGCAATTGACATTGCAGGAAACCTTCTAAATCATCAAGTTCGACAACATCGTCCCTTTCTTGTCGGAGAAATTGATCCTCGGGATTTGATATTTTGCCAATCCATCTCGGAATCACCTTTATCGAATTTTAACAACTGAAAAATGGAGTTGCCTCCTGAAAAGGTTGAGATGATGACGACCAATGGGGTAAATGCTCCATAACGTATTGACCTCATCGTTACTCCTTTCTTGTTGCCTAGTTGTACTACCCGTGATTTAAATAGTACCGATACTGATATACGACATGCGACATGATACAACATAACACGCCTACAAATTATTTCTTAAAAAACAGAAAATTTCGATATGCTAGAACACGTTGAATATTAAATATATATAATTATCATTTTTATGATTCTTTTTTTCTTCAGATTCACAAATAAATATATAATAAAAAAGAGTCTAAAATAAATTTACACCAAAAATATTAATTCGCTATTTGTTAATATCATTCATCATTTCAATTTGACAAATTTAGCTCTATTTCAATAATTTATAAAACTTGGAGAAAAAAAAAAGGCAATCCATATTCTAAACTCGCGTGTCAAAGGGCATTGAGACAAAAGAATACATTTGGACATCACTGAGCATGGTACAATCATGAGACTTTGGTAACAATGCATGGTTGCTTCTTGAAATAAGAACTTTAATAATTATAATATTCACCTCGTAATGCTTACTGTTAATAGAAACTCATATTTTCAAGTACCTACCATTTGTAAAAGACGTGATTTAATTAAACACTGCCAAAAGATTGCGATGCGAGAAAAGACATGGTTTATAAAACTACAAGTGACATTCCAAACTCTTGTGATTGCTGTTCAAACTTGGCAAAGAATAAGGCACATGTAATTTAGTCTTCATCGTTTCGATAAGATGTGATGGATCATCGGTTTCACAATGCACTATATTTGGATGACTAGAGTTGCAATTTTGTTATTTCCCTCAACATATCCCTTTGAGAATACAAAGAGACTTTTCTGCCCACATGCATGTTTGAACAAGCAATGCATGAATATGAAAGACCATAATATAAGCACATAAGAAATGAGAGAGCACAATAATATGTATATTCATAGCCTTAACTCTATGAATGGGGACTCAAAAGGTAGTAGGGACACCCCTTTTATCAGATGTCTTGTCAAATTATTGCATCTTGTGGACTTGAGTAACATGCATAGTTTTTTTTTTTTTTTTAACAATGACAGAGCTCTATCGATTTGGAATCTTATGAAGATATTCAAATCTTTATAGTCTGAAAAAAGGACAGATAGATTGCATGATGATCGAGGCAAAGATGCTTGACAACAAGACATTAAAAGGCAAAAGATCTCTTCAAATGCCACAACTCAGCACAAAGGGACACTTAAGTGTCATAACTTATGAAAGTGACACTTAGGCTGCGTTTGGTTGTGTTTATTTTTTTTTTGTTTTTAAACACTTTTTTTGTTTTTTTGTTCCTGGGAACAAAAAAGGAACAAACGCGTTTGGGTGCGTTTGTTCCTTTTTTGTTCTTTTGTTCCCAAGGAACAAAGAAACGAAAACAAGCAACACAAATTTTGTGTTTCTTGTTTCGGAACACAAATCGAAATACTTTTTTTTTTCTTTTTTCTCTTATTTTCTTGTTCTTCTTTCTTTTGGCCGGTCGCCGGCCTCGGCCATGGCCGACGACCGGCCGACGAGGGCCGGCGGCCTCGCCCAGCCACGGCGAGGCCGACGCTCGCCGTCCCCCAACGAGGCCGAGGCTCGCCGGCCGCTGGGCGAGGTCAGCCTCGCTGGATCTGGGCGAGCTTGAGCTCGCCCAGCCATGGCGAGGCCGACCTCGCGCCGGCCTGGGCGAGCTCGATCTCGCCCAGATCTGGCGAGGCCGGCGAGCCTCGGCCTCGCCTGGCGGTGGCTCGACGAGGCCGCGCCTCGCCCGCCGCTGGGTGAGCTCGGCCTCGCCGGATCAAGGCGAGGCCGACCTCGCGCCGGCCTGGGTGAGCTCGATCTCGCCCAGATTCGGCCTCGAGCTCGCCCAGGCCGGCGAGGCCGAGCTCGCCCGGCGGCCGGCGAGCCTCGGCCTCGCTGGCGGTGGCCGGCGAGCCTCGGCCTCGCTGGCGGTGGCCGGCGAGGCCGCGCCTCACCCGCCGGCGGGCGAGCTCGGCCCTCGCCGGCCGGTCGCCGGCCAAGGCCTTGGCCGGCGACCGGCCAAAAGAAGAAAAAAATGAAAAAGAAAAAAGAAAAAAAGGAAAAATAAGAAAAAAATATAAAAAATAAAAGAAATAAAAAAAATTATCCAAATTTACCAAACATGTTTTGTTTATTTTTTATTTCTGGAACAAGTTTACCAAACGCGTATTTTTGTTCAAAAATTGTTCCCCGGAACAGAAATACTTTTTTCTATTTCTGTTCCCTGGAACAATTTTTAAACAGAAACACAAATAAACGCGTCCTTAAGTGCCACATTCGAAGAGAAATGGATCACTTAGGGCGCGCATGAGAAAATTTCTATTTCTCGATTTCTCTATTTTCTCATTCTCAAAACAGGTTTGGAACAGCAATCCGTTTGGTAACGCAATTTGATTTCTCTATTTCTGAAATAGATTTCTATTCCGAAATAGAGAAATTGAAGAAATTAGAAGCTAAAATTTTTAACTTTTCAATTTCTGAAATAGAAATCAGAAGTTGAAATCAAATCATATAAAAGAATCTTATGCTTTCTTGCTAACTTAATTCACTCATAACCACAACTTCACAAATTATTGCTAATTTCTTTTTCTTATTTTGCTCGTGTTTTCTTTTTCATTTTTTTTCAATTTTTTTTTGATAACTTCCTCTTTAGGATGAAAGGCAATCGAATGGGTCCCCAATTTTAAAAAACGACCAAAGTTCTTAAATGATTACTTTAAAAAAATTGGGCTCTTTCCTCCTAGAAAGGGCATGCGCATGGTCAGTTGAAGAAAAAGTTCTTACATAATAGATGAATAAAAATTGTGCCTAGAAATTTAACCTCGTTTCTTTACAGATTCAAAATTCTTGCAAAATCAAAATAATTAGATTGTTACACAATCTTAAATTTTAATTCGAAGGCAAGAGGTTCAAGAGAATCTCTCTCTTTTCTATGCAAGGGCCATTAAAGGTTCATTGAGCAACAATAAAGAAATTAGGGGTGAGCAACTGGGCTGATTCAATTCGAGAATTAAAATAAACCAACCTTCCCCCGGTTGGTACTTCAAGGTAAAATTCTCATATATTCCTTTACACCATCAATTTTATTGTGTTAATAATATTGTATAATACTAGTCTTTGATAAAATGACAGGGTTGTATAGGCGCCATTGATGGCACCCACATTCATGCTTCCGTAGTACTTGTCTGAACCTACACAGGATGAGCGAGGGAAACCAAATAAATACATTTAGGAAAACCATTGCCAATAAAATGGCAAGGGATAATAACATGCCGGGAATTCCATGAAATTGTATTTTTAACTTTTGTAATGTATTAGTATTATTTCGACTATTATTTTGTATTTGAGGATTTCCTATATTGTTTTAGTATTATTTCGACTATTATTTTGTATTTGAAGATTTCCTATGTTGTTATCTAACCAATTTCTATTCCTAGAAATAGAAATTTTATTCTGTTATCAAACGGATTTTTGTTTCAGAAATAGAAATTTTGAGTCGTTATCAAATGGGTTTCTTTACTCAGAAACTTGTCTGGGGAATAGAAATTGACAAATTGATTTCTAGCTAGAAATCAATTTTTGTTTCAGAAATTTTGTCATGCGCAGCCTTAAGTGCCACTCTGGCCAAAATCCGGCCAAAATGCTGATGTGCGCAATTTTCAGCGAAATAAGTGCAAAATGACACCGTTTTGCATGCCGACATGGCCAAATAATGCAAAAATGGCATCATTTTGGAGCCGACGTGATAAAAAATAATATAAAAATTAATTAAAAATTAATTTTATTTAAAATATTTAAAAATAATACTTTGTAATATTAATTTTTTTTTTTAAAAGGTGGGGTAGGCGGCTGAGCCGCCACTAGGAAGGGCCGGCGATGGAGCAGACCAACAGCGAGGGTCGCCACCCTCTCCCAGATCCGGCGAGGGCCACCGACCCTTGTTGGATCTGGGCGAGGGCCGTGAGTCCTCGCCACTCGCCACAGATCTAGGCGAGAGTCTTAGCCCTTGCCCAGATCCGGCGAGGGTTGGAGGCCCTCACCAAGATTTGTGGCGACTAGCGATGGCTTGCGGCCCTCACCACCAGTGACCCCGGCCGACTGTCCCCCCCTTTGTTGCCAACCCTTCTCGGTGGCGATGAGAAGGCGGCGGGGGCTAAGGGCTTAGCCCACAGCCGCCTCCCTTTTTTTTCATTTTTTTTTTTAAATTTTAAAATTTATTTTATTTTTTAAATGTTTTAAATAAATTTAGTTTTAAATTAAATTTAATTAATTCCTATATTAAATTTTTTACCACGTCAGTACCAAAATGACGCCGTTTTGCACTCGTTACGCCGGAAAATTGACACGTCAGTGTTTTGGCCGAATTTTGGCCAGAGTGACACTTAAGTGATCCATTTCTCTTCGATTTTGGCACTCAAGTGTTACGTTCGTAAGTTATGGCACTTAAGTGTTCCTTTGTGTCAAGTTATGGCACTCTAGGGTCCGCGCGTCGACATTGAAGGGAAGCGAAAAAAGGAGTGACAATGGTTCCAAGAACACATGCCACCATGAAGCAGCGCGTGGAAGTTGCTTCATAGGAGAATTTTAGGCCGGTTTTCATCTTGGAGATATGTAGTCCAATTCACCTTGTCCATTCTGATTGGATGAGGTAAAGATAGCATTGCATTTTAGTGATAATTGTTTCATTTCACAAGCGTAAAGCCAAAGAATCCAAACTAGAATTTATACACTGATTAGTGCAATAATGCTATGGCACAACTTATTAGTTTTTGCGTGAGGCATGGGATAGTGGGGCTTGGCGGGACAAAATGGTCATGCCAAATTGAACAATTGACATTAATGTTTTTATTCGATGGCTGAGATCGTGCACGTAAGTTCAATGCCATTATTTTTTTACATCAATTTTTGTCGGTTACATCTGTGTATCCACGCAACTACTCTTCTTTTCAGAATAGTAATAATTGTTGAACGGATGTTGTGGAAAAGCGAATCATTCGTAGTACACTTTCTCACGATTGGTGCAGGACAATTGATTATGAATTCTTTGCAGATATTCATATCATTGAAGTCTAAAAAAGGATAAACATATCACTTGGTGACCAAGGCAAAGATGCTTGACCTTGCATCATTGATGCGAAGTGAGAAAAGGAGCAACGAGAGGTTTGAGGAATCTGTTAAGCTATTCTCCAAACCTAGAGCTCTATAAGACAAAAGAGTACATTTTTACCTCACTTATGTGGGCATGGTACAATCATGAGATTGTGGTAATAATGCATTGCCGCCTTCTTGAAATAAGAACTTTACTGATTAAAATATTCACCTCGTAATGCTTACTGTTAATAGCAACTCATATTTTCAAGTACCTACCATTTGCAAAAGAGGTGATCTAATTAAACACTGTCAAAAAATTGCAATGTGAGAAAATACATGGTTTATAAAACTACAAGTGACATTACCAAACTCTTGTGATTGTTGTTCAAACTTTGCAAAGAACAAAGCATATGCAATTTAGTCTTCATCATTTCGATAAGATGTGATGGATCATCGGTTTCACCGTGCATAATATCTGGATGACTCAGAGTTGCAATTTTGTTATTTCCCTCATCATATCCCTCGGCGAATACAAAGAGAATTGTCTGCCCACATGCATAAGCAATGCATGAATATGAAAGACCATAATATAAGCACTTAAGAAATGAGAGAACACAATAATATGTATATTCACAGCCTCAACTACATGAATGTGGACTCAAAAGGGAGTGGAGACACCCCATTTATCATATATCTTGTCAAATTTTTGCATCTTGTGGCCTTGAGCAACATGCACAGCTTTTTTTTTTTTCCAATGACAGAGCTCTATCGATTTGGAATCTTATGAAGATATCCAAATCATTATAGTATGAAAAAATGACAAATAGATTGCTTGGCGAACGAGGCAAAGATGCTTGACATTAAGACATTGAAGGGAAGCGAAGAAAGGAGTGACAATGGTTCCAAGAACACATGCCACCACAAAGCGACACGTGGAAGTTGCTTCATAGGAGAACTTTAGGCCGGTTTTTATCTTGGAGATATATGGTCCAATTCACCTTGTCGATTCTGACAGGATGAGCTAAAGACAGCATTGCATTTTAATGATAATTGTTTCATTTCACAAGCGTAAAGCTAGAGAATCCAAACTATAGTTGATACACTGATTAGTGCAATAATGATATGGCAGAGCTTATCATTTTTGGTGTGAGGTATGGCACAATGGGGTTTGGTAGAATAAAATGGTCATGCCAAATCCAACAGTTGACATTAATTTTCTTTTATTTGGTGGCTGAGATCATTCACGTAAGTTCAAGGCCATCACTTTGTTGCATCACTTTTTGTCGGTCAAATTTGTGTATGCATGCAACTTCTCTTCTTTTTAGAATAGTAAATAATTGTTGAAACGATGTTGTGGAAACCTAAATCAAGCATAGTGCACTTTATCATGATTGGTGAGGGACAATTGGTTATGAATCCTTCGTAGATAGATATATATATATTTTTTGGTACCAAGGGAACCTCCGCACTGCCGCTTCGCGGCGAAGAGTAAACCCTGGAGCTCAGGGCCTCCCACCACTAGTCCCTTTCGCAGTTAAGACGCGCGTTGTGCATGACACACTGCGTCCACGAAGTTTCGAACTCTTCCCCTCTTGCGAAAAGGGTACCAAGCTCTTAACCGCGCGGCCACCGCGGATGGTGGTATCCTTCGTAGATATTCATATCATTGAAGTCTAAAAAAGGACCGACAGATCACTTGGTGACTGAGGCAAAGATGCTAGACTTTGAATCGTTGATGCGAAGTGACAAAAGGAGCAACGAGAGGTTTGAGGAATTTGCCAAGCTATTCTCCAAACTCAGAGCTCGATGAGACAAAAGAGTACATTTAGACGTCACTTATGTGGGCATGGTACAATCATGAGACTGTGGTAACAATGCATGGCTGCCTGCTTGAAATAAGAACTTCAATAATTAAAATATTCACCTCATAATGCTTACTGTTAATAGAAACTCATATTTTCAAGTACCTACCATTTGTAAAAGACGTGATTTAATTAAACACATTCAAAAGATTGCGATGCGAGAAAAGACATGGTTTATAAAACTACAACCTACATTACCAAACTCTTGTGATTGCCGTTCAAACTTGGCAAAGAACAAGGCATATGTAATTTAGTCTTCATCATTTGATAAGATGTGATGGATCATCGGTTTCACCATGCACAATATTTGGATGACTCATAGTTGCAATTTCGTTATTTCCCTCAACATATCCCTCCGAGAGTACAAAGAGACTTGTTTGCCCACATGCATGTTTGAACAAGCAATGCATGAATATGAAAGACCATAATATAAGCACATAAGAAATTAGAGAACACAATAATATGTATATTCACAGCCTTAGCTATTTGAATGCGGACTCAAAAGGGAGTGGGGACACCCCATTTATCTGATGTCTTGTCAAATTATTGCTTCTTGTGGACTTATGCAACATGCATAGCTTTTTCTTCTTCTTTTTTTCCAATGACAGAGCTCTATCGATTTGGAATCGTATGAAGGTATTCAGATTATTATAGTCTGAAAAAAGGAAAAATAGATTGCATGGCGATCGAGGCAAAGATGCTTGATATTAAGACATTGAAGGGAAGTGAAAAAAGGAGTGACAATGGTTCCAAGAACACATTCCACCATGAAGCGACGTGTGGAAGTTGCTTCACAGGAGAAATTTAGGCTGGTTTTCATCTTGGAGATATATGGTCCAATTCACCTTGTCGATTCTAATTGGATGAGCTAAAGACATAATTACATTTTTATGATAATTGTTTCATTTCACAAGCTTAAAGCCAGAGAATCCATACTATAGTTTATACACTGATTAGTGCAATAATGATATGGCATAGCTTATTATTTTTTGCGTGAGGTATGGCACAATGGGGCTTGGTAGAACAAAATGGTCATGCCAAATCCAACAATTGACATTAATTTTCTTTTATTCAATGGCTGAGATCATGCACGTGTTTGGCGAAATTCAACTAATGATTGCCCTAGTTTGGTTACAAAAATATGAAGCCTTTAATAAAATTTTAAGTGTCAACATTTGTCATTGGAAAACATCTATTGAGATGCAAAGGGACTAGACCATGATGGTGTCTTTTTTCATGGATATACACATACATACATTCATACATACCTACGTACGTACGTATGTATGTATATTAAGGTGATTGGTTATAGAGTGAGTAACTTCCAGAGTAGTAATTTGAAAACTATCTTGTCGAAATCAGTTCCAAATTTTGAAACCAGATACTAAACTAATCAACTTTGGAATGTGCCTTTTTTTATTATTATTTTATTAGATATACAATATGCATTGTGTCAAATATGAATACATGTCTTATAAATAGCAAATAGAATAATATTTGGTAAATGAGAAGTAAATCTTCATAGACCACAACTCCTTTGAGGTAATTCATTGTGGAAGAGAGACGTGAGATCAAAGAAACCTACTAAAGTGAGAACTTTTCAAGAGGAAAAAGATCAAAGAAATCGAGTATTAGTGATAGAGAGAGTGAGACTGCTGAGAGTCAAAGAAATCGAGTATTAGTGATAGAGAGAGTGAGACTGCTGAGAGTCTGTTTGCGTGTGTGTGCGTGAGGGAGGGAGGGAGGGAGGGAGGGAGGGAGAGAGAGAGAGAGAGAGAGAGAGAGAGAGAGAGAGAGAGAGAGAGAGAGAGAGGTAATCGTGTGAAAAAGTTCCCAAATTGTATGTTGGTTTTCACCAGTTCTACCCTAGAACTAGCCTTGAGAAGTTTGGTTCTTGGGTAGAACCGACCATTACAATGCATAGAAACCAAACCTATCAAAGTCAATTTCCAAAATTTTTACAGAGGCACCAAACTGGTCTTTTATGAACCGACCAAGATGGGCTAGTTCCAAGGTTGAATAGGTCTAATTACACACCCTTAATATTTATGGCTTTCTATGTTGGAATTTAAGTGATTCATTCTAAAATAACACTACAAAAAAGTCTCACAACATCATACACGGTATCAAAGGAAGATTTTTGAAGTTCAAATTATTTAAAACCCCTTATTTGTCTTTTTTATTATATGTTTCCACTCTTAGCCTCAGGACAAGGGCATTGTGGGCCCTCCCTATTGCCAGCAAGAGTCATTAATCGTTGCTGGGGCCCAAGTTATTTCGTTGGCTAGAAATCCTATGAAGGAAAAATAAAAAAGAAAGAAAAAAAGAAAATTCATAAAACTTATTAAAATAGTACAAAAATCATCATCATCACTTTTGGTATAACCTGAAATATAAAAAAAAAAAAATGGGAGGAAATAATTGTGAAATTTCTTTGTATTTTAATGTGTGTAGAAGAAGAGAAAATATAAGGTAGGCTTTATTAAATGACTATCTAAAATAAAATAACAATCGAGGATATGCATAATCCAAATGAAATATAAGCGCAATCTTGAGAGATGAGGATAAATAAAAGAAATATCCTAATTAACTCAAACAATATGTTCGATTAAAATGTGCACATCAAATCCAAAAAAGTGAAAGGCACACACCTACATAATTTCAACAGTTGAAGCATGGACAGTTTAGTAAAACAATTGGAGCATGCCTATTTTTATGTGCGCAAGGGTCGACAGGTCTTCATGCAATGTGGGTTCCATTTATTTATTTATTTAATACAAGATGCATTAAAAGGAGAAATTGACTTTGAAGACCCAGTTCCACTTTTACTCCTGGTTTTATAAAATTGAAAATTCACAACGAGGAATTAATGTTAGTCCCTCATTAAACATATATAATGCAATTCATGCTTTGCAGGGTAATAATCATGAAAATGACTTATTTTGGGAATAATGGAAGCATTTCCTACAATATGAATATTGGACCTTTTGTTCAATAGCAGCACATGGACAATTGTAGCTATAAGCCTATATCTCTTTGGTTCTCAAAATTCTAAAACTCTTGGAAAGAATAAAACTTATCTTGGAGAGTAGATTTCAAGAATATGAACCCATCAACAAATCATATTATTAAATCACCTTTTTTTTAGAGTTTAAATCAATAAATTATAAGTCTACTAGATTTATTAACTGCTCAATCCCTCTTCAATTAGCCGATAGGGAATTTTTCTCTATGGTACGCTCACACTTGTACATTAATGAATACCTAACATGGATAATGACAACCCAAAGATACTCTTCCTAATGCTAAAGATATATAGATAGTGCCTAAAAAATGGTACTTTACCAAACAACCAACACAAACCCATTAATTCACAAAGAAAAATAGCACACACACCACCACCTGTGTAAAGAAAAAATTTACACGAACTTTTTGTTTGCCCTTACTTGTGTAAAACTTTCTTACATTACTATATGCTATGGCCACTCTTTCATAAATTGACTTTTGTATCTATAAGATTCCCTTTTTTTTAGAAAGTACATCACTTCATTGATGGAAGAATGTCATATAATACAACAAGCACAAGGAGCGCAACATCACTATGCTATTCTTACTCAAAATTAAGAAAAAATATTAGCTGCACAAGTTGTGCTAGCGCCACAAAGTAGATGCCCATTTATTAAGCAACATGTCCAAAAATGGCCCATTTGTCAGATTTTTCTCTCCTTCTATCTCTCCTCTTGCAAACTCGCACCTCCATTTCTCTTCTTCTTTGCTGTTTCTCCCTTCTTTTTTATTTTATTTTTTTCACTTTCTTTTCCTTCCACAACTTGTGTGGTTAATATTTTCTCACAAAAATGGCCTCATATGCCCTTAATTTACTCTTAATATCCGATCAATGGTGTACAAACCACATGCGTATAACTTTTTTTTTCACATTACTAGTGTATGTCATAGGTGCTCTTTCATAAATTGACATGTGTATCCATAAGATTCCCTTTTCTGGAAAGTACATCACTTTATTAATGGAAGCATATCATATAAAACAATAGGCACAAGCAATGCAACACCACTGCGCTAGTCCTACTTAAAACCGGGGGCGCGAAAACTATGCTTCATATACTCATATCCATGGATGAGACTAGAACTTGCTTTTCAGCGTGAGCTCATGCTGAATCAACTTCGAGAAAACATCCATGGCATCACGAGTAAGCCCCAGGGACACAACCAACTCGTCACTCTCCCTGCTCCGGGAAGTGACCAAGATGATGTTTTCGGGGACCGTCACCGGCGCCACCTGGAATGGCCTCCCGAACCCGAAATCCATCTTGTAGAAAGGGAGCCGGTTCCACTTGCTGATGCAGCAAGCGCTGCCCTCGCAGTCGACCAGGACCCTGTTCAGCTCAACGTGGTCGATAGCCGACCTTATGTAACTCTCGGTGACGGATGCGAGCGCCTCATGCACGGTCCTGACAGCGAACGAGAAGGGATTGCAGGTCAATTTGCCCGCGCTGCACTCAGCACAAGACCAAGCGATGCCGTTCCCAAAGTAGCCACTCGGTAGTGGGGGGTCGAACTTAGGGCGGCCGTCAACTGCAGTGAGTAGCTTCGTCGTCTCATGAGGACAAATTCCAAGAGCTTTGGTTCGCGAGATCCACACGAGCGCCGATATGACTTCGAAGGTCGTCGGGACTACGGAAGAGCCATTCCGGGTCGTGATTCTTGATGCTTTCTTGAGTTGAATGAGAGCATGTGGCTTGAAGTAGAAGGATCTGTAAACGAGGGGCTTGGTTTGGGGGTCGACCACGGGTCCAGGCCGCTGGTCTCTCGAAGCATACTCATGGTGGGGGAAATCGATGTGTGGAGGTCGCCTTGGGCGCAACATTGATCGATCGAGAAAGGGAAGAACTGATGGCGGCTTGGCTCGAGCTAGGTCTGTCCAGCAAGCTATGAAGTCCGTGAGGGCTTTCCCGTCGATAAGGACATGATTCATGACGATGCCGATGACGATCCCCCCGCACTTGAACGTCGTCACCTGGATTTCATGATAAACTAGAAGGGGATATCTACTCATGTGTACTAAACTAAATACGATCGAGGCATCTAGTGAAACCCACCATTTTCAATAGTATTTACCTGCACCGTTAGCAAAGGTACTTCCACTATGGTTGGGGCTCCGTCACTGTGCTTCACGAGTTTTCGTAGCATGGCGGGATTGATGGCACTGATATCGCCCAACACTGCGATGTCATTCTCCGACGTCGCTTTGACGAACGGGATACCTTCTCCGGTGCATCTCACCGCCATCCACCCGTCGCTCCCCACGACAAGTCTGCCCGCAAACGGATAGAACTCGACCAATGCCTTGGCTAATGACTTTCTAATTGTCTCGATCGCGGTGGGACGCCTTTCCCTCCCTTCGCCCTTGAAGGTGAGCATGCTCTCAATCACGTATGGGAAGATCTGGTCGAGGTTCGAGAGAGCATAGAGCCCACCAAACGTTTCCCTCGCTGGAGAAACATGTACTGCGTTTGCGATCTTCACATCAAGCTTTCGCCTAGCTCTAGCATTTCTCGGTCTCTCATTTCCTGCTTCTTTGCACCGAATAATCGAAGCTGTATTTATTTATCTGCTGGCTTTAGGCGATACCATGGTAAATGTACTACTTGCTAATTGCTACAAACAACCCTAACGAATTCAATTTCTACATTTCTCAAGCTAATGGAATTGACTGTAAGAAGCAAAACATGCAATCTCATGATCTCCATAACTAGAACAAGAGCATAGACAATAAAATAGAAAGATTAACGCACTTATTTTGGAATCCATTGTTCTTGATGCGGAAGTGGAAAAGCGAAATCCACGCGCAAGTATTTCTCCCCTATTTCCCTCTGTATCACTGGCTCAAGAGCTAGATGAACGCTCCTGAGGATACTTGTGAGAATTAGGATTACATAAGAGATTGAGTACTATTTATAGAGTTTCCAACTATACCCTTTTAATACGGGCTAGGCTCAACTTGGCCCACATCATCGATGTGAAGTGACAAAAGGAGCAACGAGAGATTTGAGGAATTTGCCAAGCTATTATCCAAACCCAGAGCTCTATAGGACAAAAGAGTACATTTGGACCTCACTTATGTGGGCATGGTACAATCATGACACTCTGGTAATAATGCATGGCAGCCTTCTTGAAAGAAGAAGAGACATGGTTTATAAAACTACAAGCGACATTACCAAACTCTTGTGATTGGTGTTCAAACTTCGCAAAGAACAAGGTGCGTGTAATTTAGTCTTCATCGTTTCAACAAGATGTGATGGATCATCAGTTTCACCATGCACTATATTTGGATGGCTTAGAGTTGCAATTTCGCTATTTCCCTCAACATATCCCTCCGAGATTACAAAGAGAATTTTCTGCCCACATGTATGTTTGAACAAGAATGCAAGAATATGAAAGACCATAATATAAGCACATAAGAAATGAGAGAACACAATAACACATATATTCACTGCCTTAACTATATGAATGGTTACTCAAAAGGGAGTGGGGACACCCCATTTATCATATGTCTTGTCAATTTATTGCATCTTGTGGACTTGAGCAACATGCATAGCTTCTTCTCTTTTTTTTTTTCAATGACAGAGCTCTATCAATTTGGAATCTCATGAAGATATTCAAATCATTATATTATGAAAAAAGGACAAATATATTGCTTGGCGAACGAGGCAAAGATGCTTGACATTAAGACATTGAAGGGGAGCGAAGAAATGAGTGACAATGGTTCCAAGAACACATGCCACCACGAAGCGACGCGTGGAAGTTGCTTCATAGGATAACTTTAGGCCGGTTTTTATCTTGGAGATATATGGTCCAATTCACCTTGTCGATTCTGACAGGATGAGCTAAAGACAGCATTGCATTTTAACGATCATTGTTTCATTTCACAAGCGTAAAGCTAGCGAATCCAAACTATAGTTGATACACTGATTAGTGCAACAATGATATGGCAAAACTTATCATTTTTGGTGTGAGGTATGGCACAATGGGGTTTGGTAGAATAAAATGGTCATGCCAAATCCAACAGTTGACATTAATTTTCTTTTATTGGATGGCTGAGATCATTCACGTAAGTTCAAGGCCATCGTTTTGTTGCATCACCTTTTCTCGGTTAAATTTGTGTATGCATGCAACTTCTCTTCTTTTTAGAATAGTAAATAATTGTTGAAACGATGTTGTGGAAACCTAAATCAAGCATAGTGCACTTTATCATGATTGGTGAGGGACAATTGGTTATGAATCCTTCGTAGATTGAACGCTAAAAAAGGACCGACAAATCACTTGGTGACTGAGGCAAAGATGCTAGAACGTGCATTGTTGATGCGAAGTGACAAAAGGAGCAACGAGAGGTTTGAGGAATCTGCCAAGCTATTCGCCAAACTCAGAGCTCTATGAGACAAAAGTGTACATTTAGACGTCACTTATGTGGGCATGGTACAATCATGAGACTGTGGTAACAATGCATGGCGGCCTTCTTGAAATAAGAACATTAATAATTAAAATATTCACCTCAATAGAAACACATATTTTCAAGTACCCACCATTTGTTAAATACGTAATTTAATTAAACACTGTCAAAAGATTAGGATGCGAGAAGAGACATGGTTTATAAAACTACAAGCGATATTACCAAACTCTTGTGATTGGTGTTCAAACTTGGCAAAGAACAAGGTGCGTGTAATTTAGTCTTCATCATTTCAACAAGATGTGATGGATCATCAGTTTCACCATGCACAATATCTGGATGACTCAAAGTTGCAATTTTGTTATTTCCCTCAACATATCCCTTGGAGAATACAAACAGACTTGTCTGCCCACATGCATGTTTGAAGAAGCAATGCATGAAAATGAAAGACCATAATATAAGCACATAAGAAATGAGAGAACACAATAATACGTATATTCACAGCCTTAACTATATGAATGGTTACTCAAAAGGCAGTGGGGACACCCCATTTATCATATGTCTTGTCAATTTATTTCATCTTGTGGACTTGAGCAACATGCATAGCTTTTTTTTTCCAATGACAAAGCTCTATCAATTTGGAATCTTATGAAGATATTCAAATCATTATATTATGAAAAAAGGACAAATATATTGCTTGGCGAACGAGGCAAAGATGCTTGACATTAAGACATTGAAGGGGAGCGAAGAAAGGAGTGACAATGGTTCCAAGAACACATGCCACCACGAAGCGACGCATGGAAGTTGCTTCATAGGAGAACTTTAGGCCGGTTTTTATCTTGGAGATATATGGTCCAATTCACCTTGTCGATTCTGATAGGATGAGCTAAAGATAGCACTGCATTTTAATGATAATTGTTTCATTTCACAAGCGTAAAGCTAGAGAATCCAAACTATAGTTGATACACTGATTAGTGCAATAATGATATGGCAAAGCTTATCATTTTTGGTGTGAGGTATGGCACAATGGGGTTTGGTAGAATAAAATGGTCATGCCAAATCCAACAGTTGATATTAATTTTCTTTTATTGGATGGCTGAGATCATTCACGTAAGTTCAAGGCCATCGCTTTGTTGCATCACTTTTTCTCGTTAAATTTGTGTATGCATGCAACTTCTCGTCTTTTTAGAATAGTAAATAATTGTTGAAACGATGTTGTGGAAACCTAAATCAAGCATAGTGCACTTTATCACGATTGGTGAGGGACAATTGGTTATGAATCCTTCGTAGATTGAACGCTAAAAAAGGACTGACAAATCACTTGGTGACTGAGGCAAAGATGCTAGAACGTGCATCGTTGATGCGAAGTGACAAAAGAAGCAACGAGAGGTTTGAGGAATCTGCCAAGCTATTCGCCAAACTCAGAGCTCTATGAGACAAAAGAGTACATTTAGACCTCACTTATGTGGGCATGGTACAATCATGAGACTATGGTAACAATGCATGGCGGCCTTCTTGAAATAAGAACATTAATAATTAAAATATTCACCTCATAATGCTTACTATTAATAGAAACTCATATTTTCAAGTACCCACCATTTGTTAGATACGTAATTTAATTAAACACTGTCAAAAGATTGGGATGTGAGAAGAGACATGGTTTATAAAACTACAAGCGACATTACCAAACTCTTGTGATTGGTGTTCAAACTTGGCAAAGAACAAGGTGCGTGTAATTTAGTCTTCATCGTTTCAACAAGATGTGATGGATCATCAGTTCCACCATGCACTATATTTGGATGGCTTAGAGTTGCAATTTCGCTATTTCCCTCAACATATCCCTCCGAGATTACAAAGAAAATTTTCTGCCCACATGTATGTTTGAACAAGAATGCATGAATTTGAAAGACCATAATATAAGCACATAAGAAATGAGAGAACACAATAATATGTATATTCATTGCCTTAACTATATGAATGGTTACTCAAAAGGGAGTGGGGACACCCCATTTATCATATGTCTTGTCAATTTATTGCATCTTGTGGACTTGAGCAACATGCATAGCTTCTTCCTTCTTCTTTTTTTTCCAATAACAGAGCACTATCAATTTGGAATCTTATGAAGATATTCAAATCATTATATTATGAAAAAAGGACAAATATATTGCTTGGCGAACGAGGCAAAGATGCTTGACATTAAGACATTGAAGGGGAGCGAAGAAAGGAGTGACAATGATTCCAAGAACACATGCCACCACGAAGCGACGCGTGGAAGTTTCTTCATAGGAGAACTTTAGGCCGGTTTTTATCTTGGAGATATATGGTCCAATTCACCTTGTCGATTCTGACAGGATGAGCTAAAGACAGCATTGCATTTTAACGATAATTGTTTCATTTCACAACCGTAAAGCTAGAGAATCCAAACTATAGTTGATACACTGATTAGTGCAATAATGATATGGCAAAGCTTATCATTTTTGGTGTGAGGTATGGCACAATGGGGTTTGGTAGAATAAAATGGTCATGGCAAACCCAACAGTTGACATTAATTTTCTTTTATTGGATGGCTGAGATCATTCACGTAAGTTCAAGGCCATCGCTTTGTTGCATCACTTTTTCTCAGTTAAATTTGTGTATGCATGCAACTTCTCTTCTTTTTAGAATAGTAAATAATTGTTGAAACGATGTTGTGGAAACCTAAGTCAAGCATAGTGCACTTTATCACGATTGGTGAGGGACAATTGGTTATGAATCCTTCGTAGATTGAACATTAAAAAAGGACCGACAAATCACTTGGTGACTGAGGCAAAGATGCTAGAACGTGCATCGTTGATGCGAAGTGACAAAAGGAGCAACGAGAGGTTTGAGGAATCTGCCAAGCTATTCGCCAAACTCAGAGCTCTATGAGACAAAAGAGTACATTTAGACCTCACTTATGTGGGCATGGTACAATCATGAGACTGTGGTAACAATGCATGGCGGCCTTCTTGAAATAAGAACATTAATAATTAAAATATTCACCTCATAATGCTTACTATTAATAGAAACTCATATTTTCAAGTACCGACCATTTGTTAAAAACGTGATTTAATTAAACATTGTCAAAAGATTAGGATGCGAGAAGAGACATGGTTTATAAAACTACAAGCGACATTACCAAACTCTTGTGATTGGTGTTCAAACTTGGCAAAGAACAAGGTGCGTGTAATTTAGTCTTCATCGTTTCAACAAGATGTGATGGATCATCAGTTTCACCATGCACAATATCTGGATGACTCAAAGTTGCAATTTTGTTATTTCCCTCAACATATCCCTTGGAGAATACAAACAGACTTGTCTGCCCACATGCATGTTTGAAGAAGCAATGCATGAAAATGAAAGACCATAATATTAGCACATAAGAAATGAGAGAACACAATAATACGTATATTCACAGCCTTAACTATATGAATAGTTACTCAAAAGGGAGTGGGGACACCCCATTTATCATATGTCTTGTCAATTTATTGCATCTTGTGGACTTGAGCAACATGCATAGCTTTTTTTTTTTTTTTCCAGTGACAGAGCTCTATCAATTTGGAATCTTACGAAGTTATTCAAATCATTATAGTATGAAAAAAGGACAAATATATTGCTTGGCGAACGAGGCAAAGATGCTTGACATTAAGACATTGAAGGGGAGCGAAGAAAGGAGTGACAATGGTTCCAAGAACACATGCCACCACGAAGCGACGCGTGGAAGTTTCTTCATAGGAGAACTTTAGGCCGGTTTTTATCTTGGAGATATATGGTCCAATTCACCTTGTCGATTCTGACAGGATGAGCTAAAGACAGCATTGCATTTTAACGATAATTGTTTCATTTCACTAGCGTAAAGCTAGAGAATCCAAACTATAGTTGATACACTGATTAGTGCAATAATGATATGGCAAAGCTTATCATTTTTGGTGTGAGGTATGGCACAATGGGGTTTGGTAGAATAAAATGGTCATGCCAAATCCAACAGTTGACATTAATTTTCTTTTATTGGATGGCTGAGATCATTCACGTAAGTTCAAGGCCATCGCTTTGTTGCATCACTTTTTCTCGGTTAAATTTGTTTATGCATGCAACTTCTCTTCTTTTTAGAATAGTAAATAATTGTTGAAACGATGTTGTGGAAACCTAAATCAAGCATAGTGCACTTTATCACGATTGGTGAGGGACAATTGGTTATGAATCCTTCGTAGATTGAATGCTAAAAAAGGACCGACAAATCACTTGGTGACTGAGGCAAAGATGCTAGAACGTGCATCGTTGATGCGAAGTGACAAAAGGAGCAACGAGAGGTTTGAGGAATCTGCCAAGCTATTCGCCAAACTCAAAGCTCTATGAGACAAATGAGTACATTTAGACCTCACTTATGTGGGCATGGTACAATCATGAGACTGTGGTAACAATGCATGGCGGCCATCTTGAAATAAGAACATTAATAATTAAAATATTCACCTCATAATGCTTACTATTAATAGAAACTCATATTTTCAAGTACCTACCATTTGTTAAATACGTGATTTAATTAAACATTGTCAAAAGATTGGGATGCGAGAAGAGACATGGCTTATAAAACTACAAGCGACATTACCAAACTCTTGTGATTGGTGTTCAAACTTGGCAAAGAACAAGGTGCGTGTAATTTAGTCTTCATCGTTTCAACAAGATGTGATGGATCATCAGTTTCACCATGCACAATATCTGGATGACTCAAAGTTGCAATTTTGTTATTTCCCTCAACATATCCCTTGGAGAATACAAACAGACTTGTCTACCCACATGCATGTTTGAAGAAGCAATGCATGAAAATGAAAGACCATAATATAAGCACATAAGAAATGAGAGAACACAATAATACGTATATTCACAGCCTTAACTTTATGAATGGTTACTCAAAAGGGAGTGGGGACACCCCATTTATCATATGTCTTGTCAATTTATTGCATCTTGTGGACTTGAGCAACATGCATAGCTTTTTTTTTTTTTTTTTTTTTTTTCCAATGACAGAGCTCTATCAATTTGGAATGTTATGAAGATATTCAAATCATTATAGTATGAAAAAAGGACAAATATATTGCTTGGCGAACGAGGCAAAGATGCTTGACATTAAGACATTGAAGGGGAGCGAAGAAAGGAGTGACAATGGTTCCAAGAACACATGCCACCACGAAGCGACGCGTGGAAGTTGCTTCATAGGAGAACTTTAGGCCGGTTTTTATCTTGGAGATATATGGTCCAATTCACCTTGTCGATTCTGACAGGATGAGCTAAAGACAGCATTGTATTTTAACGATAATTGTTTCATTTCACAAGCGTAAAGCTAGAGAATCCAAACTATAGTTGATACACTGATTAGTGCAATAATGTTATGGCAAAGCTTATCATTTTTGGTGTGAGGTATGGCACAATGGGGTTTGGTAGAATAAAATGGTCATGCCAAATCCAACAGTTGACATTAATTTTCTTTTATTGGATGGCTGAGATCATTCACGTTAAGTTCAAGGCCATCGCTTTGTTGCATCACTTTTTCTCAGTTAAATTTGTGTATGCATGCAACTTCTTTTCTTTTTAGAATAGTAAATAATTGTTGAAACGATGTTGTGGAAACCTAAATCAAGCATAGTGCACTTTATCACGATTGGTGATGGACAAGTGGTTATGAATCCTTCGTAGATTGAACGCTTAAAAACGACCGACAAATCACTTGGTGACTGAGGCAAAGATGCTAGAACGTGCATCGTTGATGCGAAGTGACAAAAGGAGCAACGAGAGGTTTGAGGAATCTGCAAAGCTATTCGCCAAACTCAGAGCTCTATGAGACAAAACAGTACATTTAGACCTCACTTATGTGGGCATGGTACAATCATGAGACTGTGGTAACAATGCATGGCGGCCTTCTTGAAATAAGAACATTAATAATTAAAATATTCACCTCATAATGCTTACTCTTAATAGAAACTCATATTTTAAAGTACCTACCATTTGTTAAAAACGTGATTTAATTAAACATTGTCAAAAGATTAGGATGCGAGAAGAGACATGGTTTATAAAACTACAAGCGACATTACCAAACTCTTGTGATTGGTGTTCAAACTTGGCAAAGAACAAGGTGCATGTAATTTAGTCTTCATCGTTTCAACAAGATGTGATGGATCATCAGTTTCACCATGCACAATATCTGGATGACTCAAAGTTGCAATTTTGTTCTTTCCCTCAACATATCCCTTGGAGAATACAAATAGACTTGTCTGCCCACACGAATGTTTGAAGAAGCAATGCATGAAAATGAAAGACCATAACATAAGCACATAAGAAATGAGAGAACACAATAATACGTATATTCACAGCCTTAACTATATGAATGGTTACTCAAAAGGGAGTGGGGACACCCCATTTATCATATGTCTTGTCAATTTATTGCATCTTATGGACTTGAGCAACATGCATAGCTTTTTTTTTTTTTTTTCCAATGACAGAGCTCTATCAATTTGGAATCTTATGAAGATATTCAAATCATTATAGTATGAAAAAAGGACAAATATATTGCTTGGCGAACGAGGCAAAGATGCTTGACATTAAGACATTGAAGGGGAGCGAAGAAAGGAGTGACAATGGTTCCAAGAACACATGCCACCACGAAACGACGCGTGGAAGTTGCTTCATAGGAGAACTTTAGGCCGGTTTTTATCTTGGAGATATATGGTCCAATTCACCTTTTCGATTCTGTCAGGATGAGCTAAAGACAGCATTGCATTTTAACGATAATTGTTTCATTTCACAAGCGTAAAGCTAGAGAATCCAAACTATAGTTGATACACTGATTAGTGCAATAATGATATGGCAAAGCTTATCATTTTTGGTGTGAGGTATGGCACAATGGGGTTTGGTAGAATAAAATGGTCATGCCAAATCCAACAGTTGACATTAATTTTATTTTATTGGATGGCTGAGATCATTCACGTAAGTTCAAGGCCATCGCTTTGTTGCATCACTTTTTCTCGGTTAAATTTGTGTATGCATGCAACTTCTCTTCTTTTTAGAATAGTAAATAATTGTTGAAACGATGTTGTGGCAACCTAAATCAAGCATAGTGCACTTTATCAAGATTGGTGAGGGACAATTGGTTATGAATCCTTCGTAGATTGAATGCTAAAAAAGGACCGACAAATCACTTGGTGACGGAGGCAAAGATGCTAGAACGTGCATCGTTGATGCGAAGTGACAAAAGGAGCCACGAGAGGTTTGAGGAATCTGCCAAGCTATTCGCCAAACTCAGAGCTCTATGAGACAAAAGTGTACATTTAGACGTCACTTATGTGGGCATGGTACAATCATGAGACTGTGGTAACAATGCATGGCGGCCTTCTTGAAATAAGAACATTAATAATTGAAATATTCACCTCATAATGCTTACTATTAATAGAAACTCATATTTTCAAGTACCCACCATTTGTTAAATACGTGATTTAATTAAACACTGTCAAAAGATTGGGATGCGAGAAGAGACATGGTTTATAAAACTACAAGCGACATTACCAAACTCTTGTGATTGGTGTTCAAACTTGGCAAAGAACAAGGTGCGTGTAATTTAGTCTTCATCGTTTCAACAAGATGTGATGGATCATCAGTTTCACCATGCAAAATATCTGGATGACTCAAAGTTGCAATTTTGTTATTTCCCTCAACATATCCCTTGGAGAATACAAACAGACTTGTCTGCCCACATGAATGTTTGAAGAAGCAATGCATGAAAATGAAAGACCATAACATAAGCACATAAGAAATGAGAGAACACAATAATACGTATATTCACAGCCTTAACTATATGAATGGTTACTCAAAAGGGAGTGGGGACACCCCATTTATCATATGTCTTGTCAATTTATTGCATCTTGTGGACTTGAGCAACATGCATAGCTTTTTTTTTTTTTTTCCAATGACAGAGCTCTATCAATTTGGAATCTTACGAAGATATTCAAATCATTATAGTATGAAAAAAGGACAAATAGATTGCTTGGCGAACGAGGCAAAGATGCTTGACATTAAGACATTGAAGGGGAGCGAAGAAAGGAGTGACGATGGTTCCAAGAACACATGCCACCACGAAACGACGCGTGGAAGTTGCTTCATAGGAGAACTTTAGGCCGGTTTTTATCTTGGAGATATATGGTCCAATTCACCTTGTCGATTCTGACAGGATGAGCTAAAGACAACATTGCATTTAACGATAATTGTTTCATTTCACAAGCGTAAAGCTAGAGAATCCAAACTATAATTGATACACTGATTAATGCAATAATGATATGGCAAACCTTATTATTTTTGGTTTGAGGTATGGCACAATGGGGTTTGGTAGAATAAAATGGTCATGGCAAATCCAACAGTTGACATTAATTTTCTTTTGTTGGATGGCTGAGATCATTCACGTTAAGTTCAAGGCCATCGCTTTGTTGCATCACTTTTTCTCGGTTAAATTTGTGTATGCATGCAACTTCTCTTCTTTTTAGAATAGTAAATAATTGTTGAAACGATGTTGTGGAAATCTAAATCAAGCATAGTGCACTTTATCACGATTGGTGAGGGACAATTGGTTATGAATCCTTCGTAGATATTCATATCATTGAAGTCTAAAAAAGGACCGACAAATCACTTGGTGACTGAGGCAAAGATGCTAGAACGTGCGTCGTTGATGCGAAGTGACAAATGGAGCAACGAGAGGTTTGAGGAATCTGCCAAGGTATTCGCCAAACTTAGAGCTCTATGTGTGACATCCAGATTTTCGAGTTTTAGTTTGACTGGATAATTACAATCCTGTCTCATCGCTTGTCAATTTATTGACGGGTCCGAAATTTCAATAAAGAAATTATCGGAAGAAAAATTGAAGACCAAAAGAAAATAGAAAGGAAAAGGAAAAGAGAAAAGGAAAATGTACATAAAGGCATTATGTATTTTATTTTTCCTTTTTCTCTCTCTCCCTCTCTTTTCTTTTCTTTCTTTTTCTTTCTTTTCTCTCTCTCTCCTCTCCCCTCCCCCTTGTGCCAATCCCCCTCCCCACGCCGAGTCTCTCTCTTGTTCCCCCTTGCCGTTTCCTACTTTGCTTTCTCTTCCCCCTTTGACTAGTCAAAAGTGATCCCTTCTCTCTCTCTCCTTCTCTCTCATCCCTCCTTCTCTCTCACGACACCCTCTCCCTCACCTCTGTTACAAGCAAAACCAGAAAACAAAAGCATAAGCGGAAGTTGCAGGGCACGAAGACAGCAGCTAGCCTCCGCTCGCCGCTCGTCCCGCCGCCGCACCGCCGCCCGCGCCCGCACCGCGCCCGTGCGCTCGCCGCCGTCTCGCCGTCCGTGCGCGCCTAGGCCGCGCGATCCAGCTCGGCCCAGCCCTGCTTCGCCTCTGTTTCGCACCGACCATCCACCTCTGGCCACCGCCTAGCCCCGCCGGACCACCCCCGCGACCCCCTCGCCCTCCGCCGGCTTCCCCTCTCCGCCCTAGCCGCCGGAGCAGCCCCGATCTGCTCCGTTCAGCCGCGACCAGCAAACCCACAGAGTGGGTATCTAGCTGTTCGTGGGCCGTTTTGGGCCGTTTCCCGGCCCCGGATCCGCGAGTCGCTTTGGGAACAATCGTTCCTCGCGTCGCCGCCGTCGGATTGATCCGATTTGTGCGCGATTTGGTGAGTAATCTCACTAATCCTGGATTAGTTGGCTAATTATGCTTTAGGTTGGTTTACTTTTAATTAATTATGTTTAGGTTGTTAGATTAGAAGTAATTAGCAATTATTAGTCAATTGTGATGCGATTTAGATAAATTGATTGTGCAATTAACAAGTAGACGTGGTCTACTATTTATTGGGAGTGTCTCGGGAATTTTCGGATCCCTAATTGAGCTTCAATTTGGCGATTCGGGCCTAAGTGGGATTTTTGGCATTTAAATATTAATTTTTGGAATTAAATTAAATAATTATTTATTTTCTGAAAATTCAAGGGAGATGGTCTGGAACCGGAATATTATGCTGATGATCGTGGCGAAGTCCGTTTATTTAATCGGACTTTATTTTAAGCTAAATTGAATTTTTAATATTGATTAATTTTCGGAATTAATTAAATAATTATTTATTTCCTGAAAATTCAACTGGGATGGCCCGTGACCGGAAAATTATGCTGATGACCGTGGTGAAGTCCGTTTACCTAATTGGACCTTATTTTGAGCTAAACAGAATTTTTAATATTAAATAATTAATTTTCGAAATTAATTAATTATTTATTTATTTTTCAGAAATTAAGATTGAGATGGCCGACGACCGAAATTTCGTGCCGATTGTCATGGTGCAATTTGTTTATTTAATCGAGTTGTAGTTTGTGTTGAATTGAATTATTTATGAAATTGAGAATTATCCTTTAATGGAATAATCTTTGATTATTGATTGGAAAATAACCGGGTGTCGATTGACAGCACCAAAAGTGTTTTGGTGGGCTGTAGAGAATGGTGGTAATTATGAAAAGGGAATTATAATATTTTGGCTAAGGCCGACCGTGTCCCCACACACGGCTATTTTATCGAGAAGGATATCAGATTAAATGGATTGAATGGTTGGATAGTATACTATATCACCCTACGGGCTCTGATATGTCAGCTTAGCGAGAGCAGTATACTGGTGTACTATATCAGCCTACGGGCGATATGTCAGCTTAGCGCGAGTAGTACACTTTATCAGTTAAGTGTGAGCATCGGGGGTATACTATATTAGCCTGCGGGCGATATGTCAGCTTAGTGAGAGCAGTATACCGGTATACTATATCAGCCTACGGGCGATATGTCAGCTTAGCGAGAGCAGTATACCTTAACCCTATCAGCTTAGTGCGAGCTATACTATCTATATATCAGCTTAGAGTGAGCAGTCCTGGACTATGGTCGGACTTATAGATAGTATTGAATGTGCCGACCAAGCATGGGTCGTGATGATGTGTAATCGACTAGGTCGATTGATCATTGCTTGATCTGATGTTGTGAATTGATCGATTGATTGGAAATGACTATGAGATGGTCTAATTGACTTGTAATCGACTAGGCCGATTGATCGATGATTCGATCTGAGTGTGACTTGATGTGATTCATTGCTTTGATTTGATGTCGTGGATTGATTGACTGATTAGAAATGACCGTGAGTGGTCTTGTTGGCGTTTAATTGACTAGGTCGATTTGATCGATGCTTCGATCAGTGATATGATTTCTTGGGTGCCTATTATGAATTGTACTGACTTGCAGGTGGGATATGAGGCCAAGGTACGTCTTCTGCCCTATGCGTGTATAGGCAGCCTATAGTATAATAGTTTACTAATTGGGCTTAGTGGGGTAGAACTCACTGAGACGTAGTCTCATCCCAGTTTGGGGAAAAACATTTCAGGACCCCGTTGAGGAGCTGAGGAGGAATCTGAGAAGGAGAACTCGGATGTGAAACCCGAGTAGAAGGATTTTTGGAAGAAGAAAATAATACCGAGAGAGATTTTGAGTATGACCTGAAGGGATTGAGATTCCATCTTCTTTTGTGAGCTCCAATTGATGTGAATAGTTATGAAGTTCTCTAATTGATGTCATGTACAAAAGTTTGGTTATAAATTTCAATATGAAAAATATGGCCCTGCTTTTCTATCCCATTATTTTATTGTCTGGGGATTTATAACTGCTTCCGCATGTGCTTAATAATTGAAAGGGTCGGCGATACTAGTCCTGGGATATCGCATTATAAAATTGACCAAGTGAGAAGGATGTGTGCGTGCCTGAGGATCGGGGCGTGACATCCTGTTTAAGTGGTATCAGAGCGAAATTCAAGATTGGAGTGATAAGGAGCGTTGACCATGGGATAGTTAGTAGGAAAGGCCTTTAAAGTCATGCTGGTGCATGTCTGTGTTAGCTGGATGTTAGAATTGATTGTCGTGTGAGGATCGTTCATCTTCTAATCCAGTGTGGATGTGGAAGACGGGTTTCAGTGTAAAGACTGAACCATGAGCGAGCAGGAGCTAAGAACTCCTATTAAGAGGACAATGTCCTCTGTGACTCGGGATAATGTACTGACAAAGGTCGGTACCCGAGGTGGTTGTGGTAGAGTGTTGGCTCTGGCCAGCTCGAGTGTAAGTACCACTGCAGGTTGGTACTAGTGTAGCAGCGTCGAATGATCCTAAGCTCAATAGGAACGTTCTGATGCAAGTATTTCTTGGGATCTGGATGAGCCTGTATGGTCAGAATCAAGTTGTTGCTGTTGTTGATACCCTGCTGAGATACAAAGTGGAGATGTGATCTAGGAGCGAGTCATTGCATTCGAGCCGAGGTATAGATCCAGTTCAGGCAAAAATGAAAATCGGTCAGGGAAAAGATCGAGGTCGAGAGTGGTTTTAGCAAACCGATGAGACAACCAGAAAGAGTGTGTGCTGTCACTTGGCAGGAGATAGAAGACTCACCTGATAGGTGTCAGAATTGTAGATGGAAGCATGGATAAATCTAGTGTCCGAATATGACTAGAACATGTTGTGATGATGACTAGCATGGCCATCAGATGAAGGACTGTCAGTGGAAGTCTAAGGTAGCATAGACATTGCTACTGCGGCCAGAACGCCACTAGGATGGCGAAAGGAATGGGAGTAGAATGGACCTTGCACCAATCAGAGAAAAAAATGTGTCGAAGGTGATTTTATTAGAGTAGCGCAGCAGAGTTTTGTGCGAAGTAGTAGAACTTAAATTGTTGAAGTAAAAGTGAAAGATAAGGGAATCACTATCAACAGTTGTGCTTGACTAGTTGCTAAGGTGTGAGTTTGACACCGCATGAATAGTGTGGGCTCAAGCAGCATTTAGTGATAATGAATCACGATCTTGGAGTAAGCCAGTTTAGTCCATTAACATGTGAAAGTGTCGAAGTTATTGGGAGTTGAAAAGAATCTTCGATTTCATTAATCTCATTGGCTGGAGGCAACTTGTTTGTTAGACGGAGGTTGCCAAGGTTGCTTAGCGATTGTCTTGGGTAAGACTGATTGAAGAACTAGAGATGGAGGACATCTCAGTGGTCTAAGAATTCCTAGATGTGTTATCACAAGAACTGTCAGATCGCCGTCAGAGAAAGAGATAGAAAGTGCGATCGAGCTAGCACCAAGATGGAGCAATTCTTGAAGGTTTCTTACCAGTTGTTGTTGTCTGAACTGGTAGAATTGAAAATGCCGATGTGAAGATTGATGAATGAGGTATTCGTGCATATCAGTGTATTACTTTGGGGAAACATTAGTTTTGTTTGTGAAAAGAAGAAAGATGGTTTGTTGCGAGTGTGCATCAACCATTGTCAACTCAATTAGGTGAAGATCAAGGACAAGTGTTCTTTACCAAAGATCAATGAATGGTGTGACTAGTTATAAAGAGTATTGATGTTTTAAAGGTCGACTTGAGATTATGAAGTCGTTAGTTATGAACCAGGATGGAGGTTGTAAGAAAGACAACTGTTCGTACTTGATATGGTCTTTATGAGAGTATTGTAAGATCGTTTGGCCTGGTGAACACTTCAGCCACTGTCATAGATTTGACAAATTGAGTGTTCAAAGAATATATAGATCAATGGTGATCGTGTGGTGTAGCGACATTATAGGGTGTACATTAAGTGTTGAGAATCACGAGATGCCCCTAAGAATGGTCGTGTGGTTACAGGTAAAGGAATCTTCATGGACCCAGCCAAGATCGTATCAGTTGTTAATGGACCGAGATCGACATCAATGTCAGAGATCAGAAGTTGTGGGGATTGGACAGATTACTACAGAAAGTTGTGAAAGAATTTTCAGCATCAGTATCATCGTGGGCTTGACCTCTAAAGAAAGAAGAGAAATTCATTGGCATAGACAAGTACGAGGATAGTTTCCAGAGCTTCAGTAAGATTAGGCTGCCGCACTTGTGCTAAACTTTTCATTTGGCTCTGGAAAGCATGAAATCTTTAGTGATGTATATTGCCAACGACTAGGTATGTATTGATACAACATGAGAAGATTGTTGCATCATCGTCCTGCCAGTGGAGACCTAACAAGTGGAATATGAAACGTTGTCGTAAATCAGAATTTTGGCAGAACTATAATAGTGATAAGGTTATCACCTTGGAGGACAAGATTATCACCTTGAAGGAACGAATCGAGTGATTGATGTGTTGAGCTAAGAGCCTTCAATTGTGCATAGACTGGCTAAAGTATAGACTTTACTTGAAAAGGGTTCGAAATTTGGTTTTCAAATTTGAGGTAGGCTACCTTTTAAATTTTATAGCCGCCCTCAAAAATTGAGCCAAATGTTCAAGTTGGAATCAGCGCCTAGTTGACAGACAGAGATGTTCAGAAGATCTTATAAGATGATCCTGGCAAGAAAGAACCTGATTTTAAGACTTTTAAAGATGGAACGTTCGGGTTCCATGAGGAATTGAGTGCACTTGACAGTGTAGCACTTAGGGAAAAGATCTTGTCAAAAGTTCACCATAGTATCACAGTTTTGACCAAATAGGGCAAGTAATCAGAATCGACGTCAGCTAAATTGGTATATCGATATGAAGGTAGATATCGCCAAGCAGGTTGCAAGTGTCAGAGGTGTCAGTAAGTGGAAGCTCGGTAATGCGAATCGGGAGAATTTTTACCATCACTCGAGAGTCCCAAGTGGAAATGGAAATATATGGCTTACTAAGGATTCAGGGGATTACTGATACCATTTGAGAATAGTGGTTGATCGATAGATGGAGTTGACCCACTTTGGTACAGTACGAATATATCTTGTTTTGAGTGTGTGATCCAGATTTCGGGCTTTGATTTCGATTAGATAACTTGGGCATTTCATCGACGCGATTACAGTGTTTTTCTCTGAGTTGGCCACTCATGAGATAACTAGACTAGCTGGGTGAGTTATTAAGGACTTCAAGGCAGATAGACTAAGAATTCGACCAGGAATCGATTTCTCGACCGTGCTTATCTTTAGAGATCATTACGGCACAGTTAAAAATCGAAGTAAGATCGGAAATAAGTTGGTTCGACTAAAATGAGTGACCAATCGTGGGTGACCCCACTAAATTGGAAAACTCTCGTCGACTGACACTAATTTGACTTTACTGTCGTTTTGGTACTCTGTGTCCGTACTTGAACCTTTGAGATTTTCACGACAATCGAGAGTCGCCAATGTGTCGAATGGGTTCATTGTGGCTCGAAGAAAATCGACCACGGGTCATTTGTCCTAAAAAGCTCTGAACACTACCCGGTAGCCTAGGTCACACTAAGAGCGTGTCGGAGTGAAATTAACCGCCAATCTAAATTCGATTTCAAAATTTGAAGATCCTATCTTGCCTCAAAATGGGTATATCGAAGTGTGTGTGTCTCGGATAGTTCACCGACATGGAGTGTCGAGGATGAATTATATCTCGAATCTAGATCAGAGATTATAGGTTGGCAGAGTTTTCAGATGGTTCTTTATTAAGCAGTGTATAGCAGAGAGTATAGAATTTCGGTGGTGAAAAGAAAGTGAAGAAAGATTACAGCCCAGGGTCAGCTCAATAATCAGTGTTTGCAGTTGTCAGATCAGTGTCAGAGTAAAAATTGCTCAGAATTGTCAGAAATTTTGAATCATTGAGGTTCGAAGGTTTATTAGGAAGTCGAGAAAAAGAGATCAGATGTGGATGATAGAATGTCTTATGTGAGAAGCTCAGTTCAGTTGTTGATTCAGAAAGAGCAGGTTTCGTGTACAAAGATGATCTCCTTGGTCAAAGTGGTTAGACAACGCCACGAGACCGAATGATCAGCGTGGAAAAGTGAGACTCGATGAGACGGCAATACCCCCCACCTTTCGTTTATGGATTGGTAAAGGTTTAAATTTCGAGGACGAAATTTTTATAAGAGGGGAAGAGTTGTGACATCCAGATTTTCGAGTTTTAGTTTGACTGGATAATTACAATCCTGTCTCATCACTCGTCAATTTATTGACGGGTCCGAAATTTCAATAAAGAAATTATCGGAAGAAAAATTGAAGACCAAAAGAAAATAGAAAGGAAAAGGAAAAGAGAAAAGGAAAATGTACATAAAGGCATTATGTATTTTATTTTTCCTTTTCTCTCTCTCCCTCTCTTTTCTTTTCTTTCTTTTTCTTTCTTTTCTCTCTCTCTCCTCTCCCCTCCCCCTCGTGCGAATCCCCCTCCCCACGCCGACTCTCTCTCTTGTTCCCCCTTGCCGTTTCCTACTTTGCTTTCTCTTCCCCCTTTGACTAGTCAAAAGTGATCCCTTCTCTCTCTCTCCTTCTCTCTCATCCCTCCTTCTCTCTCACGACACCCTCTCCCTCACCTCTGTTACAAGCAAAACCAGAAAACAGAAGCACAAGCGGAAGTTGCAGGGCACGAAGACAGCAGCTAGCCTCCGCTCGCCGCTCGTCCCGCCGCCGCACCGCCGCCCGCGCCCGCACCGCGCCCGAGCGCTCGCCGCTGTCCCGCCGTCTGCGCGCGCCTAGGCCGCACGATCCAGCTCGGCCCAGCCCTGCTTCGCCTCTGTTTCGCACCGACCAGCCACCTCCGGCCACCGCCTAGCCCCGCCGGACCACCCCCGCGACCCCCTCGCCCTCCGCCGGCTTCCCCTCGCCGCCCTAGCCGCCGGAGCAGCCCCGATCTGCTCCGTTCAGCCGCGACCAGCAAACCCACGAAGTGGGTATCTAGCTATTCGTGGGCCGTTTTGGGCTGTTTCCCCGCCCCGGATCCGCGAGTCGCTTTGGGAACAATCGTTCCTCGCGTCGCCGCCGTCGGATTGATCCGATTTGCGCGCGATTTGGTGAGTAATCTCACTAATCCTGGATTAGTTGGCTAATTATGCTTTAGGTTGGTTTACTTTTAATTAATTATGTTTAGGTTGTTAGATTAGAAGTAATTAGCAATTATTAGTCAATTGTGATGCGATTTAGATAAATTGATTGTGCAATTAACAAGTAGACGTGGTCTACTATTTATTGGGAGTGTCTCGGGAATTTTCGGACCCCTAATTGAGCTTCAATTTGGCGATTCGGGCCTAAGTGGGATTTTTGGCATTTAAATATTAATTTTTGGAATTAAATTAAATAATTATTTATTTTCCGAAAATTCAAGGGAGATGGTCTGGAACCGGAATATTATGCTGATGATCGTGGCGAAGTCCGTTTATTTAATCGGACTTTATTTTAAGCTAAATTGAATTTTTAATATTGATTAATTTTCGGAATTAATTAAATAATTATTTATTTCCTGAAAATTCAACTGGGATGGCCCGTGACCGGAAAATTATGCTGATGACCGTGGTGAAGTCCGTTTACCTAATTGGACCTTATTTTGAGCTAAACAGAATTTTTAATATTAAATAATTAATTTTCGAAATTAATTAATTATTTATTTATTTTTCAGAAATTAAGATTGAGATGGCCGACGACCGAAATTTCGTGCGATTGTCATGGTGCAATTCGTTTATTTAATCGAGTTGTAGTTTGTGTTGAATTGAATTATTTATGAAATTGAGAATTATCCTTTAATGGAATAATCTTTGATTATTGATTGGAAAATAACCGGTGTCGATTGACAGCACCAAAAGTGTTTTGGTGGGCTGTAGAGAATGGTGGTAATTATGAAAAGGGAATTATAATATTTTGGCTAAGGCCGACCGTGTCCCCACACACGGCTATTTTATCGAGAAGGATATCAGATTAAATGGATTGAATGGTTGGATAGTATACTATATCACCCTACGGGCTCTAATATGTCAACTTAGCGAGAGCAGTATACTGGTGTACTATATCAGCCTACGGGCGATATGTCAGCTTAGCGCGAGCAGTACACTTTATCAGTTAAGTGTGAGCATCGGGGGTATACTATATTAGCCTGTGGGCGATATGTCAGCTTAGCGAGAGCAGTATACCAGTATACTATATCAGCCTACGGGCGATATGTCAGCTTAGCGAGAGCAGTATACCTTAACCCTATCAGCTTAGTGCGAGCTATACTATCTATATATCAGCTTAGAGTGAGCAGTCCTGGACTATGGTCGGACTTATAGATAGTATTGAATGTGCCGACCAAGCATGGGTCGTGATGATGTGTAATCGACTAGGTCGATTGATCATTGCTTGATCTGATGTTGTGAATTGATCGATTGATTGGAAATGACTATGAGATGGTCTGATTGACTTGTAATCGACTAGGTCGATTGATCGATGATTCGATCTGAGTGTGACTTGATGTGATTCATTGCTTTGATTTGATGTCGTGGATTGATTGACTGATTAGAAATGACCGTGAGTGGTCTTGTTGGCGTTTAATCGACTAGGTCGATTTGATCGATGCTTCGATCAGTGATATAATTGCTTGGGTGCCTATTATGAATTGTACTGACTTGCAGGTGGGATATGAGGCCAACGTACGTCTTCTGCCCTATGCGTGTATAGGCAGCCTATAGTATAATAGTTTACTAATTGGGCTTAGTGGGGTAGAACTCGCTGAGACGTAGTCTCATCCCAGTTTGGGGAAAAACATTTCAGGACCCCGTTGAGGAGCTGAGGAGGAATCTGAGAAGTAGAACTCGGATGTGAAACCCGAGTAGAAGGATTTTTGAAAGAAGAAGATAATACCGAGAGAGATTTTGAGTATGACCTGAAGGGATTGAGATTCCATCTTCTTTTGTGAGCTCCAATTGATGTGAATAGTTATGAAGTTCTCTAATTGATGTCATGTACAAAAGTTTGGTTATAAATTTCAATATGAAAAATATGGCCCTGCTTTTCTATCCCATTGTTTTATTGTCTGGGGATTTATAACTGCTTCCGCATGTGCTTAATAATTGAAAGGGTCGGCGATACTAGTCCTGGGATATCGCATTATAAAATCGACCAAGTGAGAAGGATGTGTGCGTGCCTGAGGATCGGGGCGTGACACTATGAGACAAAAGAGTACATTTAAACCTCACTTATGTGGGCATGGTACAATCATGAGACTGTGGTAACAATGCATGGCGGCCTTCTTGAAATAAGAACATTAATAATTAAAATATTCACCTCATAATGCTTACTATTAATAGAAACTCATATTTTCAAGTACCTACCATTTGTTAAATATGTGATTTAATTAAACACTGTCAAAAGATTGGGATGCGAGAAGAGACATGGTTTATAAAACTACAAGCGACATTACCAAACTCTTGTGATTGGTGTTCAAACTTGGCAAAGAACAAGGTGCGTGTAATTTAGTCTTCATCGTTTCAACAAGATGTGATGGATCATCGGTTTCACCATTCACAATATCCGGATGACTCAAAGTTGCAATTTTGTTATTTCCCTCAACATATCCCTTGGAGAATACAAACAGACTTGTTTGCCCACATGCATGTTTGAAGAAGCAATGCATGAATATGAAAGACCATAATATAAGCACATAAGAAATGAGAGAACACAATAATAGGTATATTCACAGCCTTAACTATATGAATGGTTACTCAAAAGGGAGTGGGGACACCCCATTTATCATATGTCTTGTCAATTTATTGCATCTTGTGGACTTGAGCAACATGCATAGCTTTTTTTTTTTTTTTTTCCAATGACAGAGCTCTATCAATTTGGAATCTTATGAAGATATTCAAATCATTATAGTATGAAAAAAGGACAAATAGATTGCTTGACGAACGAGGCAAAGATGCTTGACATTAAGACATTGAAGGGAAGCGAAGAAAGGAGTGACAATGGTTCCAAGAACGCATGCCACCACAAAGCGACACGTGGAAGTTGCTTCATAGGAGAACTTTAGGCCGGTTTTTATCTTGGAGATATATGGTCCAATTCACCTTGTCGATTATGACAGGATGAGCTAAAGATAGCATTGCATTTTAAATATAATTGTTTCATTTCACAAGCGTAAAGCTAGAGAATCCAAACTATAGTTGATACACTGATTAGTGCAATAATGATATGGCAAAGCTCATCATTTTTGGTGTGAGGTATGGCACAATGGGGTTTGGTAGAATAAAATGGTCATGCCAAATCCAACAGTTGACATTAATTTTCTTTTATTTGATGATTGGTATCGCCCGGCACTGCGATGTCATTCTCCGACGTCGCTTCGACGAACGGGATACCTTCTCCGGTGCATCTCACCGCCATCCACCTGTCGCTCCCCACAAGAAGTTTGCCCGCAAATGGATAGAACTCAACTAATGCCTTGGCTAATGACTCTCTAATTGTCTTCATTGCGGTGGGACGCCTTCCCCTCCCTTCGCCCTTGAAGGTGAGCATGCTCTCAATCACGTACGGGAAGGTCTGGTCGAGGTTTGAGAGAGCGTAGAGCCCACCAAATGTTTCCCTCGCCGGAGAAACATGTACTACGTTCGTGATCTTCAAATCAAGCTTTCGCCTAGCTCCGGCATTTCTTGGTCTCTCATTTCCTGCTTCTTTGCACAGAATAATCGAAGCTGTATTTATTTATCTACTAGCTTTGGGCGATACCATGGTAAATGTACGACTTGCTAATTGCTACAAACAACCCTAACGAATTCAATTTCTACATTTCTCAAGCTATGGAATTGACTGTAAGATGCGAAACATGCAATCTCATGATCTCCATAACTAGAACAAGAGTATAGATAATCGAATAGAAAGATTAACGCACTTATTTTGGAATCCATCGTTCTTGATGCGGAAGCGGAAAAGCGATATCCACACGCAAGTCATTCTCCCCTATTTTCCTCTGTATCATTGGCTCAAGAGCTAGATGAACGCTCTTGAGAATACTTGTGAGAATTAGGATTACATAAGAGATTGAGTACTATTTATAGAGTTTCCAACCAAACCCTTTTATTATGGGCTAGGCTCAACTTGGCCCACACTAGCCAGCCCCATATTAGACTAATCAAAAAACCTTCTATCTCACCTTACACTAACCCCATAAAGCGGTAAATTACAATATCAATTAATATAGTCCACATTAGGAAAACTCTTACACTGATCAGTCATATACGAAATTGACCAACCATGTTTGTTTATATTGGTTGCATGAAAAATTACATGATCTTGTCAATTAAATATAAATATATTATTATATATTTGAATAAATGCATATTAAATTCAAAATGTGCAGGCTACGTACTGTTCTTGCTTTCATCCTCACATGACTCAAACGTCCCTCTGAGAATTGTGGTACCCATCCTATGGATAACATTTATGAAACATTAAGTAAAATTAACCGATTAACCAACATAAAATATTCTTATTATTAGTAACAATCTATATCTATAGATTATCATTAATGATGAAAATATTTTCATCACATTCATTTTGCTAAGAGATACAAGCGATCATTTTAAGAAAACTTTTTTTTTAAGTGTTGATTTTCTATGAGCATTCGTAGATTTTGCAATCAAGTTGCCTCACTTTGATTTTTATTATCGGCACCGAACCTTTATTTCTTCACAATTGATGGCACTTTGACTGGGATCTGACCAGCTTTCCAGTTGAATTTGACTTAATAGAGACACGGACCAATTTTCTCGCTTATAAGTATCACTATAAATGTAATATTTAAACTCACGTCAATATTTTAATATTAAAAAAAAAACTCTAGTTAAAATTAATCAAACTTGAATGCATATTTAATGTGCAAGATAGAAAAGGCACATACTTGAGCAATTTCAACTTTTAAAATTTTCAAATGTTGAGTCACAGCAATTAGAGCAAGTCTGTATTTATATGTGCAAGGTTTGACGGGTCTTCGTGGCCAAGCCCTGGGTCAACCTAGCTATGTGGGTTCCATGCATTAATAATCTCAATACAATATGCATTCCAAAGAGAAAATGACTTTGAAGACCCAATTCCAAAGAGAAAATGACAACCTCTTCTCGCTCCCTTCGCAAATTCCAAGATGTGATCCTCATAAAACACATGAATCACACGTAAGTACCGATCTCTTATCCGGGACAATGCTAAGCCTCTTACCTCCTGAATCTAAACTTGAGTCTTAATGCTCTGCTCACTTTCATTGACCTGGTAGGCATGTCATGCGATCCCCGTTTACCAGCTTGCCATTGCACACCCCATGGCCACATCAATAACCGACAAAGCTTTGGCTTGCGACACCGTAGTATGAAGCCGTCCAACACCAAGTTATCGACCCACTTGATCGACAACGTTTGACTTTACACCCTCAAAGGGGTTTAAAGGCTTGTACATGGTGGAAGTTTGTTTGTAAAAACAAACTAAGTGCATTTTTCTTGTCCCACATAGGAAAAGTAAGAAGAAGTGGGTCAATTAATAAGTGTGGGGTTTCTTTATTGTACCTAAAGAGATGATTGGATGTGGGCTAGTGGGTATGTGGGTGTGTGATTTTGGCGCGATTATTTGGCAGTTTAATTAGCACTAATCCCTTTGTTATTTTATTTTTATTTTTTATTTCATACGGTTATCTTATTAACTTTAATCAATTCAAAGGTTGTTTTTTTTTATTGAGAATTTTCGAAAATTAAAAAAAATTAATAAATAATAATTTCGAAATTTTATTTATTAAATAATAATATTTGTTTTATCCCGAATTTTTTTTGTCTTTTCAACACAACCTTTAAAAAAGATACTCGTTAAGTTTGCAACATTTTCCGAAGGGGTTGCATTTGTTTGCTTTTTAAGTTCTTACAAATGGACGTCTTTGTTCATCTGGGAAACTTTTGAAATGATACATTTGTTCGCTTTGCAACCTTTCACAAAGAGTTGTCTGCGTTTTAAGAATGTTTTATATATACATATCAGTTTTCAGAAGAAATGAGTGTGATCATTTTCGAGACTTCTCTCTAAAAAAACTACAAACATCTTTTCAATTGTTTCATAGGGAAATCCTGGAGAAATACTAGAATTGTTATCTAACACTCTCATTTGAGGCTTTGTTGTATCATGGAGGAAATTTGCCAGTGATTATTAGCAACTTTGTGGGGGCGTATAAATCCTTAAAAAAAAGTGATATCACATCTCAAAATCCGACTTGATTACTTGATCAAACTTCATTGTTCTACCCAATTCGAAGCCATATTTTTCCAACAGTACATACGTCCATTGCAAATTTTTTTTACCAAGGTGTATGCAATGTACTATGTTGTTTCTCCTCTTGGCTAAGTGCATTTTGGAATTTGCTAATTAGGTTGGCTAAGGCCCTCTTTGTTTATTTTTGTTTTTGTTCCGAAACAAAAGTTTATGTTCTTCTGTTCCGGGGAACAAAAAAAGAACATAAACATGTTTGGTAAAAATTTTGTTTCTTTGAACAAAAAATCTATTTTTTTGTTTCCAGGAACAGATTTGTAACATAAAGAAGAAGTAGAAAAAAGTTGTTTCTTGTTCCTAGGAACAATTTCGAGAAACACATCTTTCTTTTTCTCCTTTTTCTTCTTCTTTTTTCTTTCCTTCTTCTTCCTTTTGGCCACCTGCTGGCCTTGATCATGGCCGACGACGACGACTGGCCGTTGAGGGCCAGCGACCTCGCCAGAGTATCACCGGCCCCTAGCGAGGCCGACCTCGTGCTACCTGGGCGAGGCCAAGCCTCGCCGGTGGCCTCGGTGGCCAGGCAAGGTCACCAGCGAGGCTCGACCTTGCCTAGGCGACGCAAGGTCGGCCTCGCACTTACCTGGCGAGCTCGAGCTTGCCCAGATTTGGCAAGGCCAAGCTCATCCAGCTACCGGCAAGGCTCAGTCTCGCCGGGCCACCGCTGGGCGACGCTGACCTAGTAGTGGCCTGGCGAGGCCGCCAGCCCTCATCGACCGGTTGCCAACCATAGCTGAGGCTAGCGACTAGCCAAACGGAAGAAAGAAGAAAAAAAAGGAAAAATATAATAAAAATATTGAAAAATTAAAAGAAAGAAAAAAATTATACAAGTTTACCAAACACATTTCTATTCCTGGAGTAGAAATTTTTTCCAATTAGCAAGCACGTTCTTATACTTAGAAAAAAAAACTATTTCTATTAAAAAATTGTTCCCCGAAACATAAACATTACCAAACGTGCCTTAAATAGGCTTCTCAAGAGAGTCGATCTTTCTTGGGTTGGGTGTCGCGCCCAAAATTCCATTTTTCTTTTATCTTGAGGGTGTGATGTCATTATCGCATTTTACATATGTCCAATTAATTAATACTTTTTCTAATTCCGTAGCAAAACTAACTAATGTCATTTAAATCATAAAAAATATATGACTAGTCACTCATCCAATCCACAACAAGATTAGTTCTTGGTTTCATTAAATGTTATAGTAATCAAATTTACAATGTGCAACATTTGAGGAAAATAGTACTTTGAATCTATCTGAAAATGCCTTATGTGTGTATGAGCTGGAGACTTTGCATTTAATATTTTTTTAAAGTGATCTCTTGCGATAATGCCTCTACAATAGAGACATACTCTTTGCCTTCTCATCACCCAATGCCTAAATGAGAATGACACAATTTTCTAAGTGAGTGAGCCATGTTACCAATTGATCTTAAATGGCATCGAGTAAGCAAGGCATGCCAACAAAATCACATGACATAATGATATACTTAACAAAGACTTCACATTGAGCCTAATTTGAAAAGCCAAGATACTTGATTGACCATAAGATTTGAGTACAACATTCTAGGGGGGAAGAAAGTTCAGGTACTTGTGGTATCATGAGACTTGGCTATAACAAAACCATTATTTATTGTGTTATGCACTACTTGCTCCAATACACAAAAGAGGTAGCAGCACTAGAGGAGCATGAATTTTTGCCTCCTTCAATATCACCTGAACTTTTATCCTTGTTCAATCGAGTACGAAATGTCACATAATGTGTATCAACACGGCCTACTTGCTCACATGTGACTCACCTATTTGGAAAAAGTGTTGAGAAGGATTACCAAAGGAAACTTGAATAAATTAAGGCGTTGTTCGTCTCACAGAAAATAATTTCCGGAAAAACATTTTCCAGATTTTCTGGTGTTCGTTTCACAGAAAATGAATTCCTCAGGGAAAATGTTTTCTATGAAAGAAAAAAATGTCTTCTGAATTAGGAGAAAAGTGAAAAACATTTTCCTTACTTGATCTCTCTTATCTCACACCTCTACAAATTATCACTTCCTCCTCCCCTTTCTTTCTTCTTTTCTTTTTTTATTTGAATTATTTTTAATTTTCTTTTTCTTTTCTTTCTTTCTTTTTCTTTTCTTTGTTTCCCATCTTCTTCTTTCTTGGCTATTCGTTGGCCGTTGCTAGGCGAATCTCAAGCTCATCGATCTCAAGCTCACACTCTGCACTCTTGCTTATCATTTTCTTTATTTACTCTACCATGCAATTATACATTGCTTAAGCAAATGGCTCTACATGCTTTGCTCCTTTTTTTTCTTTTGTTAGAACATAAAAGACGCAGGGGGAGAACATGCCACTCAATTGGAAGATTCTCATGAGGGTTATACATGCTTTGCTTCTTTTCTCTTTTACTTCTTTTTAAAATCCATACAAACATTTTTTAGAGTAGATGAACATTTGGCGATAATGAGGAAACAAAGATATGAAGTAAGTTTGCCCGGATTTAAAGGCAAATTCATATTTAACGGATTTATAGGTCGGTAAGTGATGCATGCCTAAGTGGTGAAATCTTAGAAAATATTTTCCTTACTGAACACTGAAAAATATTTTCCGTAACATTTTCAGGTTTTAGTCGAATATCAAAAAATATTGTCATTTTCCTGGAAAATGGTTTTTGTGAAAATATTTTCCAGAAATGGCCCATTTTCCGTGAAACGAATGGACCCTAAAGGATGTGCTTTTCTATTTTTCATTTTCATGTTCTCTTTCCTCGTGAGTTTTGACAAACTCTTTCTCCACCACAAACGCTCCATCACCTTCTTCCTTGTTGCCATTGTCTATCATCGTCATTGTTTGCAACGGGACCTCAATTAACGGTCACAACCTTCGCTCAAGGTCAATCAACAAAGTTAAGTAGTGGTGGTTGTCGGCAATAGGCAGGGATAGTCTTGAGAAATTATTGGGGGTGCAAGTGGGATGCCTCATTTTTATGCAAGTCCATTTAAAGAGTGACATGTGTCAGAAATTTTGAAAGCCCCCCCTCCCTCCCTTTATCTCTCTCCTTTCTTATGCACCTCTTGTTTCTCTTCTTCACCATTTCTTCCTTTATTTCCCTTTCTTTTTTTGTCCTTTCTTTCCCTTTGGCTTGCGGCCAATGCTTGGCCATAGTCGGCGACCAACCATAGGTGAGGGTTGCTTTTCCTGGATTCGGCGAGGGCTCAATCTAGATCTAGAAGTTGTGGAGGGGGGTGATGACATTGGAGCCACGAGGGACATCGAGGATGTAGGGGCTAAGAGAAGGCTTGGCGTCAAACAATAGGGGGGGGCCTTGGGCTTATTCTTGGACATGTGGGGGCGGTGGAGGGAGGGGATGATATTGGAGCCGCAAGGGACCTCGAGGAGGCAAGGGTTGAAGGAGGGCTCGAGGTTGCAGGTAATGGCAATGGGAGACTTGGGCTTGTTCTTGAACCCAGGGGGTGGCCGTAGAGGCAGTGGATAACCTCAATAGTGGAGCCATCGTCAAAGTGGGGATCAATGGATGAAGCGATGGTGAAGGCAACTGACCAGGGCGTGGTTCGCAGGAGAGGGGGAGAGAGAACAAAGAGTAGAGGATCACATGAGAGGGAAAGAGATAGAAGAGACCATTTCTCACATGTGGGCTTAAATAGGACACATGTTGCTCATTAAATGGACTTGCGCAAAAATAACATCGCCCAAGTATTTTTGTCTAATTTTTTTTTTTGGGGGGGGGGGGTGGAGGAGGAAATAGAAAAGTAAAGTGACTTATCAAAACCAATGGTCACTTATCAACGTAACGTATCATCACTTATGGAGTAAGTGCCACATCACGGCATAACGTATAATCACTTATGGAGTAAGCGCCACATCAACACTTCCCAACAAAGAATTTAATGGATGGATCACATCGAGCACAATTCGCAAAGTTGAAACTACTCGATAGTAACAAAAAAGTTTACCTTCCTATCATGCAAGTTTCACATACTAAAGTTTTCAAATCTCCAACCTCTTAAATCTTTAGAGCTCTTCAAAACAACAAAGTTTACCTTCCTATCATGTGAGTGCCTTCTAAGTTCCTTCAAGGAATGCCTTCTGGAATCTGAACCCATCGACATATAATGTCATTTGATTACTTTTATTTAAGAGTCTTAAGTAATAAATTATAATTAAACTAGATTTTATTAACTGGTCAATCCCTATTTAGTCGCCCAAAGATGGAATATTGCTTGTAATATGCTCATGCATATACCTCAACATATTGCTTGTAATATGCTCACACATATACCTCAATAGATAATATATAGCATGAAGAAAAGACAATCCATCAATACTCTTCCAAACGCTAAAAGTATATAGATAGTGCTAAAAAAGGGATTACGAAAATAATTTGGTAAAATGGATGGACAAATAAATAGGGCATACTGAACACTCGAAAGAGTTGGCCTTGTCATGTAGTGAATTGATTATTTTATAAAAAGAAATGGAGCATAGACCACCAATGTGTTTAGATAATTTTACACAAGTGGATACGTGAAACCTTTGGCTATAATGTAATTAACATTGCCTTTTTTAGCGTATACTGTGGTTACTTTTTCATGAATTGACATTTGTTTCTCTAACATTCCCTTTTTCATTGATGGAAGCGTATCATATAATACATTAGACATAAGCAGCCCAACAGGCTCTGCGATAGTCCTCCTTAGACTTTAGCCATGTCTGCCAAACGAACACATGTACTCATTTTCATAACGAGGCTAAAAACTTGCTTTTCAGTGCGAGCTCAGACTGAATCAATTTTGCAAAAACATCCATGGCATCGCGAGGAAGCCCCAGTGACGCGACCAACTTATCGCTCTCCGCGCTATGAGAAGAGACCTAGACGACGTTGTGGGGTACAGTAGCTGGTGCCACTTGGAACGGCCTCCCGAACCCGAAATCGTCTTGTAGAAAGGGAGCCGACTCCACTTGCTGATGCAGCAAGTGTTGCCCTCACGATCGACCACGACCGTGTTCATCTCGATGTGGTCAACGGACGACCGTATGTAACTGTCGGTGACGCATCGGAGCGCCTCGTGCACAGTCTAGACAGCAAACGAGAAGCGCTTGTGAATCAGTTCACTCGCTCTGCACTCTGCACAGGACCAAACAAGGCCAGTCTCGAAGTATCCGCTCGGCAACGGCGTGTTGAACTTGGACCGACTGTTGACTGCAATGAGAAGCTTTGCTGTTTCATGAGGATCTATTCTGAGGGCTTTAATTCACAAAATCCACACGAGCGCCGATATGACTTCGAAGCTCGTAGGGACTACAGAGGAGCCATCGTTGGTTGTGATTGTGGACGCTTTCTTGAGTTTTACGAGAATGAGTGGCTCAAAGCAGAATGATTTGTGAACAAGGGGCTTGGTTTGGAGGTTGACTATGCATTCGGGACGCCGATCCATCGGAGCATACTCGTGGTGGGGGAAATCGACGTGTAAAGGTCACCTCAGGCACAATACCAATCGATCGAGAAAGTGATATAGCTAGTACGAGAACCTAGAGGGGGGGTGAATAGGTATAAAAAAAATTTCCTTGAAGATTGCACAATATTTAAACAGTTAAAGGATTTGCAACAGTTAAAAATTCAATCGCAAGACTGAGTAAGGGAAAGAGAGAATTGAACACTCGGTTTATAGTGGTTCGGCTTGATTCAAGCCTACGTCCACTCTTCTGCACTGACAGCCAATTGGCTGGATTCCACTATGATCAAAGAGATGTTACAGTGTTGATCTTCCTTGATTTCTAGGTGTAGATGATCTACCACACTCGCTCAAGGTGTCACCAAGTATAAACACTCTCTGTGTATACAATTTCGCTCGAACTGTATCGACTAACAATCAAGGTTCTTCAGACTCTGGAATTTTTCTATCGATCACACACTTAAAACAACTAGAACGTCTTCCTTTTATACTCCTTTATGCCATCATAGCCGTTGGCACTTACCAAAGGAATTCCTCAAATCTACCCGTTGGACGGAATCAATCAAGAAGATCATCCGAGCTATTTAAGGAATATGATGATAGCCCATCAATCCTGTTCGCCCATACAATCAGGATCTTGGTTTCCAAGAATAGAACATTCCAAGAATATTTCGTCGACCATCGGATCTTCAATCGATCTTAGATAAGAATCAAAGAATCCGAAATATTTATCCAACCAAAGAATCTTTTCCAGAGGATAGGATCGAATCCTCAACCATATACTTCTGCTTTGGATTTCCTTCGTCACTGGATTAGAAAGACTGTCAGTGAGAATAGACTTAAGTCTTGAGTCTTGATTCTTAAGTCTTGAGTCTTGAGTCTTGAGTCTCGAGAATACAAAGTCTTCAGACTTTAAACTGTCGGTCTCCGAACATCCAGACTTAGACTGATAGAAACGTTTTGTCAGCTTCAAAATATTCTGGAAAGATTTCTCCAACAATCTCCCCATTTTTGATGGTGACAAAACTTTCTTGTAGATTTGAACAACTTTGACCTGCAAAAACATTTCTCAAGCAATATGGCTAACTCATAAAGATTAATAAAACAACCAGACTCTGCATCCACAGAAAATTGGTTAGTCTTTCATGAGTAATACCATATAACAACACTTGATGTAAATGCAACCAGTCAAGCATCAAAATCCACAGCCAATTCAGTCAAATTTAAATTCACACCCAAGTTCAAGTTCTCAAGTCATACTCAACCATAACCATAATCACAAAAGTTAAAGTTTTAAAAAATGTTGTTGGTTCAAATTAGTTCTCCCCCTTTTTGTCATCATTAAAAAGGGTGAGAAAGGAGTCATGTCTGCTTGGGAATGCGCACGATCTGGAAATCCCCAATGGACTGGACTACTCCTTCGAGCTTCTTCAGGTCTTCCCTCAGTTGAGCTACCTCTTCTCCCTTAGCATTGGCTTGAAGTTGCAGAGCGAGGTCTTTGAATTTATCCTCCAGAGACTGAAGATGCTTGTCCAGCATTCTTCATGGCTTGGATTTCACAGTCCAGAGCATATATCTGGCCACGCATTTCCAGAAGAATATCCATGATACGACGAAAATCTGCAGAATCGTCCGTCTGTGTACTAGCATTGGCTTTCTCAGATGGTGTGTATGCAGACGATAGTGCTTCTGTTAAGTCTTGCAGATTTGGTTCTGACGTATCGTGACCTTCTTCAGGCAATTATGAGACCTGAACTTCTTCTGGGTCTTCTGGAGATTGTCTTAGATCTTCACTGACAGCAGCATGAGGTGTAGACCTCTCTTGCTCGTCAACTCCCCCTGTCTCTAGGACATCGAAAGGGGAAGAGTGATGATCATGCTCTTGTACAGCTTTTGATCTACTTTCTTCCCTTCTTCATCCTTGTCTATCTTCTGAGAACATGACATTGGTATGTTGGTCTTTTTGCACTTTTCCAATCCAAACCTTTTGACAAGATCATTCGCATATTTTTCTTGATGAATGAAAGTTCCTTCCTTCATTTGTTTCACTTGGAGTCCAAGAAAGAATGTTAACTCTCCCATCATACTCATTTCAAAGTCATCCTGCATAGACTTAGAAAATTTCTTGCATAGACTTTCATTAGATGATCCAAAAATAATATCGTCCACATATATTTGAACAAGTAAAAAGCTTTTGTTTTCCTTTTTGATAAACAAAGTAGTATCTACTTTACCTTTGACAAAACCATTTTGTAATAGAAACTTACTTAGTATGTCGTACCAAGCTCGAGGTGCTTGCTTTAAACCATACAAGGCCTTTTTCAGTCTGAAGACTGAGTCTGGCTTCTTTGGGTCTTCAAACCCAGGTGGTTGTTCTACATAAACTTCCTCATGGATAAATCCATTTAGGAATGCACTTTTGACGTCCATTTGGAATAACCTGAAATTTTTATAACAAGCAAACGCAAGTAATAGACGAATAGCTTCTAACCTTGCTACTGGTGGTAAGTCTCGTCATAGTCTATTCCTTCTTCTTGCGTATATCCTTTGGCCACGAGTCTTGCTTTGTTTCGTACGACTTTTCCTTCTTCATTTATCTTGTTCCTGAATACCCATTTGGCTCCAATAACAGTTTTACCTTTTGGTTTAGATGTTAGTTCCCAGACATCATTGATGTTGAACTGTCTAAGTTCTTCTTGCATAGCTTCGATCCAACTTTCATCAGATAAAGCTTCTTCTATGCTTTTTGGTTCAATTTCAGAAATGAGAGCCACAGCACTAGATTCTTCACGCCTTTTTGATCTGGTGCGGATTCCTTCATTGATTTCGCCAATAATGAGATCTTTGGGATGACTGGATTTGTGCTTCCAGTTACTAGTTGATTTGCCTGGTTGATGATCTCTTTCTTTATTTGAATCTTCATGAGTATCTTCATGTTGGACTTCCAGAGTCTGAGATGCTTCTTGAGTTGAAGACATTGGAAGGTCTAGAGCGGGTTCAGACTCTTCATATTGAGTCTGGCTGGATTCATCTTGCGTTGAGTCTTGGAATTTGACATTCATTGATTCCTCCACAGACTGGCTTTTCTTGTTATAGACTCTGTAGGCTTTGCTTGATGTAGAATATCCAAGGAAGATGCCTTCATCTGATCTTTCTTCAAACTTACCAACTCGATCATTTGCATTTTTCAAAATAAAGCATTTGCAACCAAACACATGAAAGTATGAAACAATAGGCTTCTTACCTTTGAACAATTCATAGGGGGTTTTCTCTAGAATAGGTCTTAGGAAGACTCTATTTATGATATAGCATGCAGTTGAAACAGCTTCAGCCCAAAATCGTGAAGAAATTTTACTTTCAATTAAAAGTGTTCTAGCTATTTCTTGAAGAGATCTATTCTTTCTTTCCACCACTCCATTTTGCTCTGGAGTATATGGTGAGGAAAACATATGATTAAAACCAGATTTATCACAAAATTTCGTAAAATCTTGATTCTCAAATTCACTTCCATGATCTATTCTTATACTTGAGATTGCACATCCTTTTTCATTTTGAACCTTTTTAGCAAACTTCTCAAAGTACGAAAAGGTTTCTGACTTACTTGCAAGAAAATATACCCAGGTAAAACGAGAGTAATCGTCTACAATTACTAGACAATATTTCTTACCTCCAATGCTCTGGGTTCTTGTTGGTCCGAAGAGATCCATATGAAGCAACTGCAGTACATGATTAGTAGATACATGATTTATTTGCTTAAATGAATTTCTTACATGCTTTCCCAGAATGCATGGAGTGCATAAGTCAGACTTTTGGTATGGCAATTTAGGTAGACCTCGAACAAGCTTCTTTAATGAGATTTTGGCTAATTGCTTCATGTTGATATGGCCAAGCTTTCTGTGCCATAAGACTGCTTCATCTTGAATTGAGATTAGGCATTGTGCTTCATTTGGTTTTACATCAAGGAGGTAGATATTTCCATGCCTTCGACCCATGAAAGACTAAGTCGAATCTTTACTAATTCCAGAACATATGCCTTCTTGAAAGGAGATCTTGAAACCAGTATCACACAATTGGCTAATGCTGAGAAGATTGTAATTGAGTCCTTCCACTAGAGAGACATTGCTTATTGTGAGATTTCCAATTTTCACAGTTCCGAATCCCACAATACTTCCTTTGCTATTTCCTACAAATGAAACTTTTCCACCATTTACTTGAATAAGCTTTATGAAGCAATTTGAGTCTCCTGTCATGTGTCTTGAGCATCCGCTGTCAAGATACCACTTTACCTTCTTTTTGACAGAGACCTGCATTCAAAAGAGAGTCTCAAGCTTTCTTTGGTACCCAAATTTTCTTGGGTCCTTTGGTGTTAGTAGGATAAGCATTATTGGGCCATACTTTCTTAACAGGCTTCCAAACCATAGGACACTCTTTTTCAAAATGATCTTGACTGTTACATTTTGAACACCTTAGAGCATTTCGACCTATAGACTTTACAAAGACTTTCTTAAAATGATTTTTGTAAGCCTCTCTCGACGGTCTTTTCTTAATTCTTTCTTTAACTTTAGGAAAATCAATCAAGGGAATTGTTTCTGCTGTCATGCCTAGACCAGACTTATTAAAGTAAGGTCTTTGGACTGAAAGAACTTTTTCAAGTTTTTCCGACCCTATTGAAAATTTCTTTGAAATATTTGATAAATCAGTTTTTAAGAAAGCATTTTCTTTTGAAAGTTTATCTTCATTCTCTTTAAGAGTAGAAACATTCAAGTTTAAACTTTTCACTTTTTCTTCTAAAATGTTTTCCTTTTGTTTTAAAACTGAGTTTTCCTTTTTAAGTTCGGAAATCTTTTTGAGAGAAGTCTTAAGACTAAAACATAATTCATCAATGTATTTAAAGACTTTGACAGGGATTTTATAATCACTTACCTCAAATTCACTATCTGAGTCTGATCCAGAATCTGAATCTGAGTCTGAATGTGCCATCAAGCATATGTTGGCATATTCATTATCACTCTCTTCACATTCTATATCACTCCAGGTTTCGGCTTTGAGAGCCTTTCGAAACTTCTCAGCTTTTCCTCTTTTTTTCCTCAGAAGAGGACAGTTGGGTCTGATGTGTCCCTTCTTCTTACATTCGAAGCAAACTACATCTTTGTTTGCTTCCTCATCATCAACAGACTTGGTCTGCTGTCTCTGAAAACTTTGTTTCTTTGAGTTGAACCTTCTGCCTTTTCTATTCAGTTTTCTGAATCTTCTTATCATGAGGGCGAGCTCCTCATCATCCATATCATCTTCAGAATCTGCATCATCAGAGTCATCATTTGATTTTAGTGCAATAGATTTCTTACCTCTTGGATCTTCGTCCTCATTAATTCGTTCCACTTCATAAGACTGAAGAGTTCCAATCAGCTCGTCGACAAATAGAAGCATAATTCTTTGCGTCTCTCTTATTGAAGTCTTTATATGATTCCAATCCTTGGAGAGTCCACGCAGAAGCTTGTTCACCTTCATGGGATCAGAAATTTTTTGTCCTTGGTTCTCAAGACCATTGACAATATCTGTAAAATGACTAAACATGTCAGTTATAGATTCTCCTGGTTTTATTTTGAAGGCTTCATATTAACCAAGGAGAATGTTAATTCTGGTCTCCTTCACTCGGTATGTCCCTTCATAAGTGATATGTAATCTATCCCATACTTCTTTTGCTGTAACACAAGAAGATATTCTGTTATATTCAGTTGGTGACAAAGCACAATATAAAGAATAAATTGCTTTAGCATCGAGTGCTTGTCTCTTGTTTATCTCTTCTTGAGACATTCCGCTGGCTTCAACAGTTTCTTTCCCTCTTTCAGATACTAATGCAGCAGGAGGAGTGATTCATTTTTCCACCACATCCCATTCCAGAGGATCCTTTGACCGTAAAAAAGCTTTCATCTTGTTTTTCCAGATGTTGTAATCTTTTCCATCAAAGTAGGGTGGTCTGGTATTGCTTTGCCCTTCCACCAGCCCTGGTGCTAGCATACTAGCCATGGATCTTTTACTCTAAAGTAAAACACTTCAAATAAAGTAAGAACACGAGCTCTTATACCAATTGATATAGCTAGTACGAGAACCTAGAGGGGGGTGAATAGGTATAAAAAAAATTTCCTTGAAGATTGCACAATATTTAAACAGTTAAAGGATTTGCAACAGTTAAAAATTCAATCGCAAGACTGAGTAAGGGAAAGAGAGAATTGAACACGCGGTTTATAGTGGTTCGGCTTGATTCAAGCCTACGTCCACTCTTCTGCACTGACAGCCAATTGGCTGGATTCCACTATGATCAAAGAGATGTTACAGTGTTGATCTTCCTTGATTTCTAGGTGTAGATGATCTACCACACTCGCTCAAGGTGTCACCAAGTATAAACACTCTCTGTGTATGCAATTTCGCTCGAACTGTATCGACTAACAATCAAGGTTCTTCAGACTCTGGAATTTTTCTATCGATCACACACTTAAAACAACTAGAACGTCTTCCTTTTATACTCCTTTATGCCATTATAGCCGTTGGCACTTACCAAAGGAATTCCTCCAATCTACCCGTTGGACGGAATCAATCAAGAAGATCATCCGAGCTATTTAAGGAATCTAATGATAGCCCATCGATCCTGTTCGCCCATACAATCAGGATCTTGGTTTCCAAGAATAGAACATTCCAAGAATATTTCGTCGACCATCGGATCTTCAATCGATCTTAGATAAGAATCAAAGAATCCGAAATATTTATCCAACCAAAGAATCTTTTCCAAAGGATAGGATCGAATCCTCAACCATATACTTCTGCTTTGAATTTCCTTCGTCACTGGATTAGAAAGACTGTCAGTGAGAATAGACTTAAGTCTTGAGTCTTGATTCTTAAGTCTTGAGTCTTGAGTCTTGAGTCTTGAGTCTCGAGAATACAAAGTCTTCAGACTTTAAACTGTCGGTCTTCGAACATCCAGACTTAGACTGATAGAAACGTTTTGTCAGCTTCAAAATATTCTGGAAAGATTTCTCCAACAGAAAGGGACGAATCGAAAGCAGCTTGGCTCGAGCCACATCAGTCCAATAAGTTATGAAGTCCGTGAGGGCTTTACCATCGACGACGACGTGATTTATGAGTTTTCGCACTGTCAGCAAAGGTTTTTTCCAATATGGTTTGGGCTCCATCGCCGTTGTTCATGAGTTTTCGTAGCATTGGCAAATCGATGATGCTGATGTCGCCCAGCATTCCGATGTCGTCCTCCGACATCGCTTCAACAAACGGGACACCTTCTCCTGTGCATCTCACTGCCATCTTCCTGTCACTCCCACGATGAGTCTCCCTGCGAATGGATAGAACTCGACCAGTATCTCGCCCAGCGATTCTCTGAGCATCTCAGTTGCAGCGAAATGAAGACGAGCAGACGCTGGGAGGAAGACGAAGTGACCAAATCTGGCCATGGTGGAAGACGAAGTCGAACAGACGCTGGGAGGAAGATGAGGCCATGAATACTTTTTGTTAGACGCAAATTGCGCAACCCCAAGATCTCCATAACCAGAACAAGAACATGCATAATTGAATAGAAAGATTAACGCACCTGTTTTGGGATCCATCAAACATAAAACGGAAGCATAAAAAGGATTACCCACATATATTAAGGGGATCCACGCATCAAGTCATTCTCCTCTATTGCCCTCCGTATCACTAGCTCAATAAGGCGGCCCCCCTCACGTTTAGCGTTAGGTAAACGCCCCTTAGGTGAGGATACATGTGAGAATTAGGGTTAGAGGAGAGACTTGAGCACTATTTATAGAGTTTCCAGCCAGTCCCCCTCATTACGGGCCAGGCTCAACTTGGCCTACACTAGCCAGCCCATATTAGACTAATTAAGAAACCTTCTATCTCTCTTTAGACCAACCTTGTTTTACGGTAACCGTAAAAACAGTAAATTACAATATCAATTAATTTAGTCCACATTAGGAAAACTCTTACATTCTCCCACTTGGACTATATTAATTGAAATCGTACCATATGTGCGCACATTTGATCCAGAGATAATTCTTAATAGTTAATCATATCCCATAAAGTCTTAAACACCGAATCATGACGGTAACTGCGTGTATACACACAGAGCCTTCCATGGTCACGAATGTTCTCAACTTTATTGATATTGATTCAATATGGTAGTGTGTCAAATGGATAACGTCTCTCATAGAGAGATCCCATTTGTCAGTCACCATTCTCTTACCTTAGGTGTCACAAAAAAACTTGTGCCACTAAAGAATGCTTTATGGTTCCAATGAACCCACATATGTCTTATCCTTATGGTTAACATTTCTTTATGTATCACAAGACATATGCACAAGGCTAATAACCGGATGCCCGAATACCCCTAGCCTTCACTCAAGGTCTATACAATCCCTTGAGACTTTATCAATATGTATTCAACATAATAACAACACATTCAAAATATTTTATTGAATGCAAAAGTTGATACATATCAAACCATTACTAAGTGTAACGAACCACAGATGTGAACTTTATCAGAGTAAAGCCAAAATAGCTCCCACTAAACAACAGTATCCGAAGATACTCCTAGGCCCATGTTAACGATATGTTACTAAAATATACATGGGCGTAGGCCTTTAGTTTGTGGATCTGCAACCACATCATCTGTGAAAATATGTTATATCATAAGTTACCCTTCTGTATCGTTTCTTTATAGTCAAAAATATCTGACCACCATATATTTAGACCCATTGAGACCTCTGTAGTAAATAAATAATACTACAAATTTGTTATCTCAATACAACCGTATGGGTCTATCTATCAAGTTAAAACGATCAATTCCGTCATGAGGTTTTGGAGCCTAATAGCCCAAGTAACAACCTAAAAGAATGTTACTAACTATGCATACATAGTAGAAGATAACAAAGAACTTTATTTATTGCATTTTCTACTAACATAAATCTGTATTCCGTTATTGATTGCATGTCATCAGAACAGCCAACAAAGTTTACATCTAAATACTCTACTAACTGCAAGAATTGAACATGGCTATAAATTAGTATATAATCTCTTGTCTTCTGTAAGTACCTTAAAACCTTCTTGACAGCAACCCAGTGATCATGTCCTGGATTTGACCGATATCTGCCTAGAAGTCCCGTCACAAAGACAACATTTGGTCTAGTGCAAATTCGAGCATACATTATACTTTTAAGTGCACTGACACAAGGTACACCATTTAATTAGATTTTCTCAATATCTAAATAAGGACAATGTGATAGATTTAGTCCATCACCCTTAACAACATGAGCAATTCCTGGCTTGCAATGATGTATATTGAATATTTCCAATATACAATCAGCAAATGTTCTCCGAGAAAATCTAATATAATATGGCGAAAACAATCCTTACAGACCTCAGTATTGTCTCAAGGTCACAACTTGTAAGCAAAATATCATGTACATAAAGTATGAGAAAAAATAAATTTCCTCCCACTGACCTTGCAGTATATTGAATCTTGCAGTATATTGAATTACTTTGTTCTCAATTGAATAAAATAACAACACTATGAAACTTTAATAATATTGTCTAGAAATTTGCTTAAAACCATGAATTAGAACTTTTTAGTCTACACACAAGTTTACTTGAATCTGCTACAAAATCATCCAGTTGCACAATATAGATTTTGTATCTATTTGGCGTAACTTTATATCAAAATAAATTATTAATGCCACGTTCACTCTGAAAGAATCTTTTAAAGAAATAGTTATTTCTTCAATATAAACAATCCACCCCTCTTTCAGAGTGAAAGCTTTAGTTACCAATTTGGCTTTAAATTCCACAATCTTTCTTTGAAATTCTTTTAGTTTTGTACGCCAATTTGCAACTAATAAACGTGTGATCTTTAGACAAGTCAGTAAGTTTCCAAACATGTTTCATAGATTGTATATCGCCTTTTATGGCATCTAATCACATACTTAATTGAGAATAAGAAACGACATTTATAAATATGTCATTACATCAACCATATAGTGGATATTGTAATCATGCTCTCACAAATAGACTATATAGTCTGATGGTATAACTGATCGTCTTTCCTTAACAAATCTCCTTAATAGAGTTGCAACCACTTCATTCTATGCTTGAGAGGTTTAAGAAATTTCATTATAAACTATATCAAGAATAGTACCTTGAACCTCAACAAGTTTAGTCTATGATACATGAGATTCCATAATTATCTGTATAGGTAAAGACAAAAACATAGTAACATCCATCGTACTATTATCTTTAATAGTCTGAGAGCAGTTATCCTCTACAATTACGTCAATTTTTAAAAACTTTAGAGTATGTGATTCCATAATTCTTGTACATTTTTTAGGGTCATAAAATCAATACACTTTTTGTATATGAAAAAATTGCTTTCATAATATCAGCTTACAAAAGACCAGATAAATTAGTCTTACTAATCATACTCATCACCATGTTCAATATGATGCATTTATGCATTTCGCCCAAATCTTTTTGTCAGAATTTTCAGGTATAGTAATTAAATTACCACCCTAGAATCTACCAAGTATTTGACAAATGACCCTTTAAGCTATTTCGCATTGTCATACTTGCCAAAATACTCATTGCCACTGTTAAACCTGACAACTTTTTAATCATATACGAGATGTATATGTCATTATAACTTAAACACAATTTTTGCAGATGTGTCCTAATTTCAATATCAGACAAGACATAATTTCAAGCAACTAAGGCTTCTTTCATCTTATAGTAATGTAGTCCGCAGGCAAATCTCTTTTCAAGTGTTCCAGAATGGAACGCTTCAGGGACAATAAGCAAATTCAATTGCTCTTTTTTTAAGCAACAAATCATATGTCCACAATTTAAAATTTGAAGCAGTAAAAAACCTCAATGATGATGGAATTACCATTTACAGAAAAGGCGACTGAAAAACAAGCAGTATATAATTAGCATCATGTGAGCATTGTGTAACTTGACGTACAAGTACACATCCAGAGAGTTACATGCAAAATTACATAATCACCTTTGGGCAGAATACATGACATGCAATTGTACACTTCCCACATGATAAGGGTTATGAGAATATGTTCCAATTCTTCGTGAATTCATCACCTTTGGGCATATGAATCACTAGAATCAGTCACTCCTCCACCACACTATCATGTATCCCTCCATGAACTAATACACAATCACCTCCTTTGGGAGTATGATTACGCATTAGACCAAGAGACATCCCAATCATCATACGAGACCGAAGTTTCTCAAACCCAATCAAGCGTGCCACTTTGGCGGTCACTACTCAATGGAATCATTGAAATTCTCTCATACCAGGGATATAAACTTTATTCCTCACATACACCATATATATGTGATTTTAACTTTAGTGATAGGGGCATCATATCACCAAAATCACATATCATGCTAATTACATTGCTTTATTCATTAATAAAAATTAATCATATATATATATATATATATTGATCACAGTAACACAAGAAACTTCTCATAACAGAGAATAAAACATCTGTTATGCACCCCAATTACATATTACCAGAACAACATAAAAAGAATGCTGATCTATAATATCTCTCACAAATTAACATCAATAGTAATACATAGTGCACCAAATCGACAAGCTTAATAGCTGATCCATTATCACTCATAAATTCATAAGGCAAAAATGACTCCAAGGCCAACAACTGATTTATTAATCAATTTTAGGTAGCAAATATCATTACTTCAACCAGTGGCCTATTAATTGAGTCAAACTAGAGAACCAAATATCTAAAATTTAACAGTAGATACTATTGTTCTGCATAAATGTTGTCATACTCCGTAACTATAAAAAATATTCAACTTGATAGACATTAACAAGTAACCAGATGAGTTCATGTACAATATGCAGTAACTTAATTGACATGCATTACCCACATTCAGCAGATGTGTTAATCAGTACATCAGTTTGGTCACGAGTCCTTAAGTCGTCTATCATTCAAAGATTACCAATGTGTAAAGGAGTATACTCGAGTAACAAAAGTTTCATAATCTTTATTGTTTCTCATCAGCTCAATACATAACTCAAATACAATCTCATATGAATTGTATCGCATTAAGCCAGCTTCAGTTCACAATAAAGTTTGATTTTTATTGACGAATCACACATTTTTATTATGTGATAACATACTAGTAACTCATCACCTGTATTTCCAAAATCACAGAAAATACAAGAAAAATACGCAAAAATACACTTAGGATTACATATGCAATTTCACATCAATAAAACTATCAAATATATAAAATAAATATACCACAAGATAGGAAATCACCATACGAGTCCAACGCCGCCAACCATGCACCAATCAGAGCCTCCACGCGCCCACACACGCCGCCTGAGCGCGCGGCGCGTGGAGCGCTCCACACGGCGCGCGTTCGACGCCTAGGCGGCGCGTGGCCGCGCGTGGGGGCGCGTGCGGACTCCTCTGGCGACGCTCCGCCGACCCTCTTGCTCGTCTCGTCGAGCCCAGTCCGAATTTGTGATTTAATTTAATTTTTATTGAATAAAAGGTCTCAAAAATCACAAATTAAGGCAAGATCCGTACTAATTAGGGCAAAAACTTTATGCGTTCAAGTTCTAGGGTTATGGAGGCTCTGATACCACATGTTAGATGCAAATTGCGCAATCCCAAGATCTCCATAACTAGAACAAGAACATGCATAATTGAATAGAAAGATTAACGCACCTGTTTTGGGATCCATCAAACATAAAGCGGAAGCATAAAAAGGATTATCCACATATATTAAGGGGATCCACACATCAAGTCATTCTCCTCTATTGCCCTCCGTATCACTGGCTCAATGAGGCGGCCCCCCTCACGTTTAGTGTTAGGTAAACGCCCCTTAGGTGAGGATACATGTGAGAATTAGGGTTAGAGGAGAGACTTGAGCACTATTTATAGAGTTTCCAGCCAGTCCCCCTCATTACGGGCTAGGCTCAACTCGGCCCACACTAGCCAGCCCATATTAGACTAATTAAGAAACATTCTATCTCTCTTTAGACCAACCCTGTTTTACGGTAACCGTAAAAACAGTAAATTACAATATCAATTAATTTAGTCCACATTAGGAAAACTCTTACACTTTCTCCCCGAGCGGTGAGGTGGTCGGGGAGAAAACTAAAAAGTAAAAAGTAATATTTTCTCCCCAAGCTACCATGGTGACAGCAGGAAGACGAAGCAACCGGATCTGGCCGGTGACCCGAAGATGAAGACGAACAGACGCTGGGAGAAAGACGAAGCCAAAGACGAATTGAGGAAGATGACGGAGAGGGTGACTCAGTTTGGATGTGCAGTTGGCCTAGACACGGCGTTGATGCCGGCGACGGCGGGAGGTGCAGAGGTCAAGCTGGTGGTGTGGACAAAGGAGGAACAGAGGAGGAATAGAGAGAAAGTGGAGGAATGAGAGAATTTCGAGAATTTCTAATTTCATTTCAATTCCATATCAGCAAAAGAGGAAGTGAGCTCGAGAGGGCTTCTTGATCGACTAAAAACAGATGGAGAGAAAGGGCGAGGGCTGCTTCTCGAGGGGTTCGGCTGAAAACCAGAGAGGGCGAGCGCTGCTCGAGAAGGAGACGGTGAGAGCTGCTCGTGGGAGCCACACAGAGAGAAAGAGCAAGCTCGAGAGAGGGTGAGCCAGAGGGAGGCTGGTTCTTGGAGAAAGAAAAAGCGAGAGAGAACCGACTGTGCTCTTGACATCTTCGGCGATGGTAGCGTTCCGGTGGCGGAGGAGGTGACGCTGCGGCGGTGAAGGACCGGAGGGGAGGCTGGTCAAGTGCGCTCCTCTCTCGCACGGCCGCGAGAATCAAACAAGGAAGGTTCGGAGAACAGAGGGAGATTCGAGCGAGAGTTGAGGAGGAGAGCGAAACTCGAGAGCGAGAAGGAGTTCCCTAGCAGCTCTACCACGCTCGAACCCTCTCCGACAACCTCTGGCCAACGCCCTCGAGCACACCATCTTTCGCTCCCAAATCTCTGCGTCGCCGGTGAGTTTCTTTTTCGGTTCGAACCTCCCTTGCCCGATGATCCCGGCTCGAAGATACGAAGGCGGCATACCAAATAGCCCGATTTGCCACGAGCTCGCCCGCTCGTTCGCCGTCTCCGAGCCGGACGATGAGGACCTGAACAACGTAAGAGAGGGGGAACATTGGAGAGGGGCGTGGAGGGCAGAATGAATGAGGAAGGGAAATCAGAGATTTTGGGCTGACCTCTAGGCGATGGGATTAGTGGGCGTTGGACTCAAGTTGAAGCTTGGCAAATGTGGGCTGGTTTTGGTATTTAGTTGAGCTTGGGCTCAGTATAATTATTTCAAAAGATGGGCTTAGATCATTTTGTAAATGGAGCTTGTTGAAAGCCTGGTTCGCCAAACCCACGAGGTGTCAAAAGGCAGCTTGTTTTTTGACCGAGCCCTGGTGCCCAGCCAGGTCCCTATTTTCGGAATAAAAAATTATTTTTATTAAAGATCGAAATTATAAAAGAAAAATGATATAAAGAATTAGAAGAATTAAAAATTCAAAAATTCCGAAAATTTCAAAAAAGCTTCTGAAATATAGAATTCCTTGGAAAAAGCTTTAAAATAGTCTTCTTGCAAGTCTTTCTCTTAAAATTGTGGAAGATTATTGATAAAAAATCATGCTTAATATTTGAATAAACTCTTACGGCTATGCAATAGGGTTTCAATGTTTTCTTTTTTAAGACGAATTATCATTTGATTATGCACTTTTCAATATATTGATTGTCATTTACTTTCAATCTAGTTAGGAATGGTATCTTTCTTATATATTAGCATTAAATGCTCGCTTTGCCATACAATTTATTCGATGTCCTTGATTACTAATTGTTATTATAATGATCACGCACACGAATGATCATTACACATGTTAATAGATAGGTCTAAAATCAATTCAAACTACATGACAAATATCTTTTTGTAAAAGCAAAATTAGATACCGAAAATGCATTAATTGAGTAATTAGTGTAACTAAGTCCTTGACCCTATGGTCTTAGGTCTATTGTGGAGTTGAAGTCAGTGTTGCTTTATATGGTCTCAGGCCTGTCGTGGAGTTTACGACATTCGATTTTGCTTTGTAGCCAATTGACTACATTATAAATTCTCCTACAAAGATGAACTACATGTTGGGTGGTGATAAGTCAGTCCCTATAGTTTCAAGAGGAGCTACAGTTAGGGGTGTAAATGGTTCGGTTCGATTTTTTTGAAAAGCCGAATCGAACCGAACCAATAAGGAAATTTATTGTACAGAACCGAAATATGATCTGAACTGAATCGAAATCTCAATTCGATTTGGTTCAATTTTTCGGTTTTTACTTTTGTGTTTGTTTTTTTCCTCTACATACACCCTTTCTATAAACTTTTTATTTAAAAAAATTAAATTATTTTTCTTTATTTTCTTCTTCTTCTTCCTCATTGGTTAGTCGCCGGCCGCGGCGACTAGCCAATGAGGAAGAAGAAGGAGGAAAAAAGGAAAAATAAAAAGAAAATAAAAAATAAAAAAAGGGCACGGGGGGCCCGTGGTAGAGTTCTCGGTTATAAAAAAAATTAGAAAATATTGTCATTTTTTAGAAGTGCGATAGTTTTCGCGAAACGAATAGAACCTTAATAGAAATTGGTTTAAAAATTTGTTCAATTGACTCCTTATGAAGAGATGTAGCATAGATTGATTATTGCTTTGCCGTGCATATCATGAATGCTCTTTGTAGACAATTAAGGTTGTAAAGAAGAAATAATTCAAGAGAAATAAGATCCTAAAGTATCGAAGCTCTTCAAAATTGAAATGATGAAAGATCAATAATCATCATCCAAAAATTTTCCTGTGATAATAGTCCGAAAGTTTTTCTAAGTCAAAGTCTATGAGTCTTTTTGCAAATCGTTCGAGTCCAGGTCCTCCATTTTCATATAGCAAGGTTCCTCCTTGGAGCAAAAAGAAAAGTATGGACTTTGTTATAGATAAGGGTATAAAATGGCCAAATTAGGCTCAAATAAAGATCTAAACCAGCGACTTAAACAAAGGTAATTTTATTCGAAATTTGTAATTTAATAAAAAATAAGAATATATTTCCCAAATGAATTGGGATTAGGTTTTCTTTTTCAATTTCACAATTTCAGATCACTCTTACTTAGAAACTCCTCCATTTTTTTTCTTCTCCTCCCCTTGTCACGTTTTCATTTCGAATGAGAAAATGAAATTGCCTAATCAATATTGAATAAAAATTTGATCTCACTGGCCAGCCAAATATTTACACCACATTTTCAGCGAATTGAGGTAATTTTTTCCGAAATTTGTGATTGGCCAAAAATAAAGAAAATTCCCCAACGAATCAGGATCAGATTTCTCTTTTCAATTTCACGGTTTTCTAGTCCCTTCCGTTGCAATTCTTGGAAACACCTCCATTGCTTCATCTCCTTCCTCTCCCGAGGATCGGGAGCCACCCCAGCAACGCCACCACAGTCCCAACAGCAAACCGTTCCTCTTCTTTTCACCACATGGCTTCTTCCCCCTCCTCCTCTTCCCGTAAGTTTTCTTAAGCCACTTCCGATGCGAAGTTGAGGTCTTGGAATTTGACACTTGTCGATTCACTTTCGATCGATGCTAGATTCAATGGTGATGATGTTGCCGCAGGATTCGACATCAGGGTTGCTGTGAAACCGAAGTATCAGATCAGTTGGATGAGAATCGTTTTGTAGCTCGTTCCAGTGGCTTCACACGCGAACCATAGTGGTTCCTGATCTTATGTCTAGGGCTGGATTATTTAATTCTATTCGACGCGGAATCTGTAACTCTTGGATTTTTCTGCTACCCACCAAGGAACGGATTGTGTCCATAGTGAAAATGAAATCTCGTAGGATTTTCACTTTCTAGCCTTTAACCAGCTTGTGTCTCATTGTCTTGATCTGGGCTCCTAGCAACATATATTCATTGTCAGTTCTCGATATGTAAATTCTGTATATTTAGAAATGTCAGTGATGCAATCGCTTTTTTGGAGCTAGCTTTAGCACGAATCATGTGATGGTTTTGCCTTTCAAGTTTCTGGTTAAGCCCTTTCTACTTCAACCTGGCGATCATTCAGGTGTCTTTCACACCGACTGGTTTTATTATATCTCCACAAGTGCTATGTTTCACTAGAACTATAGAGAAAAATAATGATTATAGGGCTACACTTAAACAAGCTTTTATTGCACACTTCTCTCTCGTCCATATGCCCCATTTTAGGCCCAATCTTTGTGGAAGTAAGTAATATGATGATTAATGTTTATGTAGTTTCGTACGTTTGTTAACTAGCATATGTTGTTTTAAAGGATTTTGATAAAGCATCTCTATGTGTAGCTTTTCAAGTGTAAGATGGAAATAGATTTTTCGAGTGCTTTAGTAATATATATCCTTTAAATTTGATACCTTGTCTTTTCTGGCTCAAATGTAATAGAATGGCAGTTTCACTTTTCTTGGATTCACTTCTCCTTAATGGTGTCCACAATTGTGGCATTTGGTGGGAATGTAGCCACCATGTTCATGATTGCCATGCTGGGCATTACAAACAGGAACAGATTGAGAACTTGGAGGATATGTTGTGGTTTTACATGAATCACTTCAACCAAGAGGTTGTGTCATATAATGCTGTTTACATATATGTTGATGTGTGTTCGATTGCTGATGTAGTCAAATTAGAATCATGACAAACAGGGTGGTTCCTTGGTCCACTAAATGTTTATGTGTTCGGCATCTAACTCCCGTGCATGCATGAGTTTTTTACCCTCCTAACATGGCATTGTGGAAGTTACTAATGTGTTTTGGCTAGTTGGTCAGAATCAAATCACATAGGCGAGGCTTGTTTTGCTAAGCTAAGCTAATCATTCAGCTTTGTTGTCCATCCGAGGCATGTTCATAAAAGCAGTTTTCTGCGTGCTTCCAATACTTGGAGCAAACTCTCTCATTTGTAGAAATGGCTTTCTTGCCGACTGCTACATATTATGGAGGCTTGGTTACGTATCATTCATGGCTTTTTAGATGTTCTAGGTTTGCAGTCTAGGTAAGCCTCTTAGCTATGTTGGTTACCTCATTGAATATTGCAGCATTTCCTAGATGTCTTCTATAGTTCTCTTCCTTCTTCTTTACACTCCTAAGACTGTACTGTGGAAGTTATATGTGGTTTTTAATTGATTCATTCGGAAGTACTAAGTGTATAAACATTGTAGGTATGACATGGACTGGACAAAATATCACCAGCAAGAGTGACTACCTCAAGGGTGTCATTTTCTTCATGCTCAGTTTCAAAAACTCTTAACTGAGAGACTGGTATAAATAGGAAGAAAACTCAAGCAAAGAACGGGGGTATCACTTTTGTTTATGCAAAGGAAAAGGCACCGATAGTAGCAGCCACCCACACATGCAAGAACCAAAGGAAGAGAGAATGAAGTACAAGCATATACAGTAGATACCTACCATGAGGACCAACTTGTTGGAAGGCAGAACGTAACATCTAGAGAATGGTGGAATCATACAGGAATAAACAAGGAAGAAAAACCAAAATTTGATAAATTGCAAGAAGTAATGTGCCACAAAAAATTCAAGAGCAACCATTCAGCGATTCCCAAAAATATTGAAGCATGCAACACTGCAGTTGTATCAACACGGTAGAAGATGGTGTTTCGATCTAGCCAAAATAGGAAGAGAAAACAAAAAAAAAAAAAAAAAAGAGTATGTCCACACAGTTCATGTAACATAAGAAGAGACATTAATCAGAAACGGGGATACGACTAAAATGATAGAAAACAATCATAATGAAGAAATTTAAAGTGATATGGAAAGAAACGAAAATTGTAGGTATGCTAACGAATGTCCGTGCATTCTACTTTAGCTTGATAGATGTCAAAATGAGAACACCAAGAAGTGCTACAACACCACCTTTGAGAAGCAACTGCATCTTCTATCTTAGTACTAGTGAAAAATCTGGGATTGCACACAAGTTATAATTACAGACTTTTCAACCACCAATTAAAAGATCGAGCTTTTCTGAGTAATTTCTCAAAACAACCAATAGAAAAAAGGACCATTTTACGCTGTCATTTCTTCTATTTTCTCCTGTACCAAGAGCATCCCAAATAATAGGAGAGATTACAGCTTACACTGTGGTTGTTTGGCTTGCCTAGATTTCACACTACAATAATCGACTCTTGATTTCTTCGACCAAGAAAAAAGAAATCAACTCTTGATTTCACCTAAAAAAATCTGATCTCCTCCCTTTGCCTGCAGCAGAAACTACAATAGTTAAAGATGGAACTACAATAGTTAGAAATGGATACATGAGAAACTCATCTATCTGATAAACAAATTAAAAAATTAACAGTTATCTATGATTCTAAAGCAAAAGCAGACTGCGTAGTCCTGCATCAAATGATTTCAGATATTTATTCTCAAAAATTTTCAACTCAACCTTCAAAGACCGAGCCAAAATGGCCTCGAAAGATTGCATAACGCTCATTTAACAGGTTTTCAATCAACTGAAGATGGGGAGAAGGCGGTGATTGCAGCTACGAGTAGCAGCCAAGTTGAAGGGGAAAAGGAGAGGGATTGATGGGAATTTTGTGGAAGTTTGATCGGATGAGGCTAGGCGTTCAAATTTGTTAAAGAGAACAACAGATGAGGAATCAATTGTGACGACTGGATTATATAGCGCATTTTTACAATTGGATTTTGATTTCAATCATCGCATGAACTTCAGAATTTGTAACCAATCAAAACCCAAGCAAACCATGGCCAATTCATGGATGTATCTAGAAACTTTTCCTAGTGGGGGCGAACTTCGGTAAATAATGATTATTTTAGTAAACAAAACGATGCTCTTGAACTCAATAATATGAGATGAAAATAACAGTTGCGTCTGTTTGGTTTGTTTATGGCAACTAGATTTTCATGATCCTGCAATTGCTTATTGAGGTTCATTAATTTGCAGGGACAAATTGAAATGAAAATAGTCATTATGAACTCAGTTATATAAATCTTTAGAAAATCCGATGGGGATAAAAGAGGATTTAAATACTCATGATAAATTTAGCTAGCTCCCGATCGGGTTATGCCTTGAGAACCTCCCCTCGTAACACAAGGCCATGTAACCCAAATGAGACGGAGAGTTTCGACCTGAGTTGGAGTGAATTAATCCCTACCCTCTCTTTTTTTAAACTTCTATATTTTTTTTGGTTTTTTCTTCATGGAGACTCATATGATGTCGTGTCGTCGTTATAACATTTTTAATCAGATATGTAAGACTGCTATGTATATATTACGTAGAAAATTGTTCAAAAAGTCTTCATAATTCATTGATTACATATGGGGAAAAAATGATGTTAATGTATCGGGCGATTGAAATTAAAGTTTAGTGACTTGATTATACAAAGTGACTACGTTTGACATTTACCCCACTTATGGAAAAATCTCATTTGCACACCAATTTGGTATATCAATTGTTTATACCCAGCACTTTTCGCACCATCGACTACATCGACTATTAGGTACAATGCAACTCTAAGATATTCCCACATTAAAAGTGAGGGATTATTACATTCTAGATGGATTCCATATTGAACGTGAAACTAGCTTAGCACGGAAAATATTGAGACAAAGTTAAGTTATTTGATGAAATGCGAAAACTTATGTTTCGAGGTTTACTGGAGTTGAGATTTTTTACTCTTAGAGTCCTTAGTGGGGAAAGAAAAAAAACAAGAATCAAAACGAAAACTAAATCTTCAAGCCGACGTCGTGATACGTGAGACGAAGAAATCAACTAGAATAAACTTTATTATTTACGCAGCACTGGGGCCCAAATCCAACTCCGAGATTGTAGAATTAGGTACCAGAAATACTCATTTTCATATTGATGAAGTGTTTCCCGCGGGGGATGGTAGGACCCCTGGACAGAAGCTGCCTTTTCCTTCCTTTTTATGATGCTAAGGACCCGGCGACCGATGTCAACAAAAATCCGTAGGACTAATTAAGGCAAATAGTGCAGTTAAACTATTGAAAGGTATTAAGCACATTTATGCAAGACATTGTTTAAATTAGGATTTTCTCCTGCTTTACTTTAAGGAGATGAAATTCACGATGTTAATTTACGTCGATGACATTTCGATAACCGGAAATGAAATTGGTTAATTTTTCCAATTAAAGGAAACTTAACTAGAAATCTCAAATCAAAAGACATAAGAAAAATTAAAATATTTCTACGGAAATAGAAGTTGTTTGAAATAAAAGTGGAATTTTGCTTTCACAAATGACATTAAAGCACTGTTCATTCAAACCGGGAACAGAACGAGGCAACGCGATCATCTCCACCGGCTTAGCTCTCGTTGTTTTCTCTTCAGCCTCGCCACCGATCTTCACGCTCTCGGCCTATCAGTCTCGGACGATGACGACTTGATCGGCCTCAGATTGCGTCGGTCGATGAAGGGACGCCGCACCGGCGGGAGGGCCGATAGAGCGAAACCCAAAAAAATCCCATCCTTTGAATTGGCAGACAGTATCCAGACGTTCCATTTGCCCACGAACTCTCTCCGATGAACGTTGCTTCGAGAAATCTCTGCAGACAGCTGTTCCTTGCTACATTCAGGCGATGACGGAATCCATCATTCGATATTCATCCTTACCAGGTCGTTTTCATCCCCAATTTGTCTGTTTGATTTTCTGTTTCGCCTTTGTTCTCTCTCTCTCTCTCTCTGGTGTTTGATGGAATAACGAAGTCGGACTCTGTTTCGAAGAACACCCCGTTCAAGAGAGATGGAGAATCGGCGATGTTTATCCAGCTTGATTGCTGTTTTGTTGAGAGGGGTTGCGGAAGAGTTGTGTGGCAGTGACGCCGTTACAGAGTTATGCTACTGCGGCAACAGAGATGGCTGCGAGAGAGGCATGAAAATCCCCTTTTCCCCGTTTAAAACAATGAGGGAATTCAGTAGACATTGGTGTGAAAGTTTCTTTAATTGGCTAACCATGAAAAGAAGCAGCACGGATTGGAAAATCGCTTGGCCAGGCATATCAGATTCAGTTCATTTGACAAAATGAGTTCCGAATGCTCTTCACATGAGAAGAAACTAAGAAAACTTCAATTTGTGCCGCCCACATGCCAAAAAAGGCTCGTCATAGAATCTTTATGAATTCGAAAAGAGATGATGAATAGAATCTAATGTATGTCCACATTGAGCTTGTAAAACCATGGGTTGTGCCTTGAAATTCAGAGTTGGTACATGGCTTAAGGGAAGCATATTCGATGCTACTACAACTTCAACAGTTCCAAAGGTTGGGTTGAGCCACCGGAAACCTTAAAGAAGCAACTAATTTGAGAGATTGTTTCCAGAAATGGAAGTTATCAAATCGGCTTCCTCTGTCTCATGACCCGTGGCCACATGGTGACTGCCAACACTAGGATCAAGGAAGGTATCATGTGCATTCAGAAGCATTCCATTCATTAGAACGGAACTTGTGCTTTTGTCCAATTTGCTGAATCAGAAGCAGATTTCAGCCTAGCAATTCTGCAGTCCTGTTCTCACCAAAATTGAGCTAAAAGCAATGCTTCCTCTGCTGTGTCCATTGCATAGTATTGTTCACCCAAGTCTTCTCAGTGGTTCTGATAAAGGACCCTCCAAAAATGACATCATCCCTTCTAATAAAGCTCGAGCACACATTGCCACCTGCCTTCAGAGAAGTTTATCTTGTGAATGCGGTCCAACTGGCAGAGAACTTTCCATATGATAACCGTGGCTGATGAGCATCGCCGGCCATGATTTGTCTTAAAATATGAGAGCCACAGTCTGCGGACTTTTCTTGATGCGCATTTTTGGAGTGAGCCGGTAACTCTCTGCTCAGGGAGACATTTTACAACAACCAATGAGCTCTGAGGAAGATAGTAGGAGGATCCTTTTCAAAGCATCTGAAGGATAAAAACAGAAATTATTGACACGATGCATGCTTAACCTAGAGCTAACATATTTTAGCAACTCTGTGTGATTTAAATCCAACAGTTTTCCTTGTCATGAGGATCTTATCGCATTGCTTTTCTTCAGATATATTTACCTTGCTGCAACTTCGGAAGAAAGGATACTCGGGCTTAAATTTGCTGGCCGATTCAAGAGCTCTGCACAAGCTCAGCTCTTTCAGCTTACCTGCAGCAGTCGCCAACAGAACATGAAAAAAGCTTTCCATTTCTAGGCATACACTATTTTTGGCCATGTGAACTCATGTCCATCGACATAACAATGCTAAATCAATAGATGCGAGCTTTTCTAATGGTCTAACTTCTGAGGCCTATATGCACAGCAATGTCATTTTCAGCACATTTAAGTCCAATATGACCGGTTCTGCTCGTCTTCATTGGCTTTGACATACATGAGATCACCCAACACATACATATGCACACAGGAGAGAGCTAGAGGCAGAGAAGAACTACGGGGATGAATTAGCTCTTACACAGTCTCTCTTAACTAGCGTCGTGGAGAGTTCCTATACAGAATTTTAATCAAACACAAGAACAACAGAGTCTGGAGGAGAATTAACTAGTGATTAAGATTCACACCTCGAAAATCTCGTGATGAGCAGTTTAAACTTTGGTCTCTCCCCAAACTCCGCGATGATGAATGTGCATAGGAACCACCATGAACTTCACAAACTTGATCAGATTTTGTTGCCTTACAAAGCCGAGGACTCTTGGGTCAATGCACTTCATCTCCCAAGACTTAAAGCTTGACCTAAACATCACGGCAATCGCCGGCATCTTCCACTTTCGCAAGGCAAATCCACAATTGCTGAGGCTCGGTTCCTCGCATCAACACTCATTGGCGGACATGCTATATCGGCGACACCTTTATCAAATATGATTACATGGAAAATGGAGTCCACTTCAGATTTAAAGACCAAAAGTTGGCCCTCGCAGATAGGGTAAATGCTCTGCAAATTCATTTCAACCCTTTGAAGTATGACCATCTCATCACATTTTTCCAATTCCTTAGGCCAAATAATTGCACCATTTCACACTTTGACAAGCATCCTTTTTTGAGAGACTTTCACCCTATTTTCTCATGAACCTCTTTGGCATTCCCTGTTGGAAGAATAAGACCCATAATCTTAATAAGCCTAAGAGACTTGATTTCAAATTCAAAATGAACAACAACCAAATAGGAATGCATTAACCGAAAAGGACATCCTGAAGCAAATCCTTATCGGTTCATTTAGATTCAGAATGTGGCAATAATGAGTGTGTGCATCTAGATTATTATGAACCTCACACCGGTGGGTTCCAGATCTGTTCTTCATCCTCGTCGAATCTCGGAAAATCTCAACTGAGATGGCTAGATGCGATGAAATGTTGACGGTGGTGGTGTGGAGAGAGAACTGAGTAAGCGATAGAGCGAGCTATACGGAGCCCCGAGCTGATGGCATGACGCGAACACAAACCGTGGCAAAGGATCTTTATCGCTTAGTGCGCACATAGAAATTTCCTAGGTTGCACAATAGTTGCATGAATTCGATCAACATAAAAGTTTCCTTAGAAAGAAAATAAAAACAATACAGCTTGCTTGAATCCCGATTAGTCACGCATCATGCAGAATATTTCTTGTTTAGTAGAGTTTAAATTAGACCATGTTTTCACTTTTTTATTGAAAAAATGCTCCTCCACTTTTCTGACGCCAACTTAAGTTTTGTTCACCATTGAATGGTGATTCGGTCTTTCAAGTTAATCTAAGATGCAAATTGGGAATTTCAAACGTCTACCACGTAAAGTGGTGTGGGGACTGCGAACCAATCGTGAGGGTATTGGAAAATTTTATATGGATTAAATTTAAGGCAAACATAATATTTGATTCAATTATACCTTGTGTGAATTTTAGGAAATAGGCAAATAGAAATAAGACATTCATAATATATATATATATATATATATATATATATATATATGTGTGTGTGTGTGTGTGTGTGTGTGTGTGTATTCTACTTTATACAAGGTTGTGAGATGAGGGGATGCATTATAGGGACGTCAAGAAATTTTGTCATGTATGACAAACCTTGAAGTAATGAAAACGATGAAGATTCGCATTTAGTCAAGATTCCAAGACTGATGGAGAATCACTAAGTTATTTTTGCCTATATCATAACAATGGCCGGACGATTAGTTGGAACTACTCTAAAGTTTGATTAAAGCAAAGATCCATTTGACGTGATTAATGACTAAGAGATCAGCTACTTAACCCAAATAATAATAATAATAATAATAATAATAATAATAATAATAATAATAATAATAATAATAATAATAAATGAGGGAGTGCCCTATTAGAACGAGTCCTTTCTATGGTCAAAGTGTGCTATGTAAGGAAGAGATGCAAACAAGAAAAAATAGCTGGAGTGGATATATTTGGGGTACATTTGTTTCCCGATAAATTCTCCTATTTTGTTTTCACTAAGATGGTGAGCATGAAAATCATCCTAAAGGACTTGGGCACTAAGATGGTGAGCATGATGCCACAGTGTGCTGCATGGATGGAGCATGTAATGGTGTGCTTCGAGGCCCAAGCTACACACCATGCATCGATTCTATGTGAAATCAACTCAATCACGAGCGCAGCGATATTATCATGCAGAAAATTAACTCAAGGATTGTAGAGTTAAGTACAAGGACTATTCTTTTACTGAATGAATATTGCGCAAATAAAGGATAGTAGTAGAGTTCAGTGTGAAGTAATTCTTTGGTTAGATGATGGAATGTTGCCTGTATTGACACTTGAATTTTTGCCAGGAAGTCGAACACGCACTGTGGTAAAAATAAATATAAAAATATGATATGAAAAATAGTAAAAAATAAGTAAAAACCCAAACAAAAAACGAGGAAAGAAAAGAAAGTAATTTAAAAAGGTCCAATTCAGTCAGACTTGACAGGGCCAGGTCCGGTCCGTTGTGCCTGATCCACAATCGGAGCCCAGACTGTACCAAGCCCATCAAAATAAGCCTCGGCCCGTCAACCCATTCGCTAGACCACATATAATTTGCAGTCAATTGAAAATTAGAAGCATCAATGAAGGGACCCGATTAGTGCACTTTTTTCATGAAAGGCATATATTATACGTACGTAGGACACAACCACAACGAAATTATGTAATATGTAGTACAATACGCATTCAGAAGCCAACAAAAGAGGACAAAAAGAAAATAGACGAGATATAAATTATTCACTAACTTTTTTATCACGTTTTTGTTTTTTAATATAATGAGAACCCAGAATCATGTGAGTACGATAATTGATTTGTTAGAGTATGCAAGGATTTTTGAGTCGATAACCAAATCATCTGTGAATATGCTATGTAAGGAAGAGATGCAAACAAGAAAAAGATTATGAATTGCACGACTCCAACAAATTAAAGGACATATAATTGAATAATAAGAATCAAACGAATCAAAGGACATAATTGCGTACATTGCAATTATGTTCCATAGGAGTAAATCCATCTCGTTTTGTATCTAGCCAGGGAACATTTGTAAGGCCGATGTAAAATGGGAGACCTAATATTTTTTGTCTTCATTTTTTCAATATGTCCTTTCCAAATAGTGAGCAAGTTGATGAAATTAAATATCAATGAGCCGTGTGAGAGAGTTTTCGGCATTTAAGATCACATGATGATCTCTAATGGGAGAAGGATGCGCAACCGGGGCAAATTAATCTTTAGTGCAATCGCGAGATTGATTGAAATAAATGCGACACCATGGATTGAACTTTACAAAGAGGCCAATCTAAATAGAATGAATATCCAGAAGAAACGACCTCAACTCGGATGAAAATGCTAACCTTGACAGGGTATCATCTCGTCCATTAAGCCAAACATTAAACGCAACCAGTATCTTTCCGAGCGGTCGTGAAGGAAGAAGGGAATCGAGGCCCGCAACGAATTCATCCGCAATGATTTCATCTTTGTGCACATCACATATAGGCATTCTAGAGGCTTCTTCATCAGTTTTCCCTTCTCCATCGTCCTCCAGACACTGTTAGCCGCCACTGTAGCCACTCCGCCATCGCTGATTTCATTGCAGCAAGGCCTCCTCTCGTTCTGCTCTGTTTTCTGGTCAGGACGGCTGAAAGAGCACAGACCCTTGGTCGCTCCCCCTTCGCTGGCCTCGATCGTCGATGTTGACACCTTCAGGGACGTCGTCTCCGATCTGATCATCGATCGAGGTCAAAACCTCACTCTCATCAAGGTAAATTCCACACACTCTGTTTCTGCCGCTTATGAACAGAAAACAGAGCCCGTGAGCTTTAGCTAATAATGTTCGTGAGTCAAATAGCTGGAGTGGATATATTTGGGGTACATTTGTTTCCGGATAAATTCTCCTAATTTTTTTTTCACTAATTAAAAATAAAAAGATAAAAATGGTAGAAAAACGCAAGTCTTAGTTGGGCAATTACGTTTTAAGAATGATTCTATTTGAATTTCATTTTATTCATGTTCTTCGGGTTTAGGGAGGTCATATCTCTTGAATCTTGAAATAAATTAAAATTTTACATTGTGTTGTTGTGAGATGAAATGGATTAAGAAAATAAAAATAAAAAAGTGAAAATAAGTGATATAAAAAAATTCCGGTTTGCTTTAATATTAGGATTAAATTCTGGGGTCACTTCGATGTATATCTTCATTAGGCTTGGTTTTAATTTCCGGACTTAACTTATGAGATTTTTTGTCCCGAGGCTTGATAATGAGACAATATATATTCTTTACCCAATATTGTATTGAGTTGAATTCTCAAACTTTAATTTCTATATTTACTTACTTTCAATCCTTGATTATGAGCTTGATTTATTAGGTGATATTTTCATTTTCTATGTTTATGTGATTTAAATCCAAGAGCTGCTATGGCCATGAGGATCTGACCACATTGTTTTCTTCAGATATATTTGCCTCACTGCAAGTTGCAAGATAGAATACCTAGATTTAAATTGCTTGCCGGTTTGAGGGTTATGCACACACCTTGCTCTTTCAGCTTTACCTGCATCGATTGCAAACAAAACAAGAGAAGAGAGCTTTCAATCTCTAGCCATACCTTGTTATGTGCGACTGGCATCTACCGGCATGGCGACCTAAAAACAATAGATTGAGTCTTTCAAATGGTCTAGCTTTCGAGACCTATAGGCACAACACCAACGTCACAATCATATCCTATATGACCGATTCAGTTAGTTTCCATTAGCTTTACATTTCCAAGATCTCCCCAACCCATACAGATTCTGTACGAAATTTGAATCAAACAAGAAAACAACACAGTCACATGGGGAGGTTTAGCTCGTAGATTATGAGTCGCACCTCGAAAATCTTGTGACGAGCAGTTTGAGCATCTGTCTCTCCCCAAACTCTCTGCTAAAATTAACGCAAATGGGAACTTCCATGAACTTCGCATGCTCACAAAGCTGAGGATGCTTAGGTGAATGCAATTCATCCCCCAAGACTTCAAGCTCAGACCAAAACATCATGGCCGTCGCCAACCGTCTTCCACATTCATTGAGACAAATCCACAATAGCCATGGCTTTGTTCCTCGCCATCGGCATTCGGCATCGATGGCAGATATTTTACCTCGGACGAGCTTTTATCAAGTACGATTTCATGGATTCATTCTAACCCTACCAAACCATTTCATCGCAATTTTCCCAATTCCATAGGCCAAGTAATTGCACCATTCGACGCTCTCAGAAATTCTCACCATATTTTCTCATGAAAGTTCCCCATGGGAAAAAATAAAACATATGATTTTAATAAGCCTACGGATCTTGATTTCGAATTTAAAACGAAGAATGACATAACGGAATGCAGAAAATAAATTTTCAGCATTCGGGAGATAACGCTAAGTATTTCTTTCTCCTTCCAGTAGAACAGATTGTACAGTTTATGGAACATTACTCCAGAAACCGCCAAAGAGAGCAACCTACACTTGGCGATCTCAAAGTAACATAGATGTAGACGGAATCATCTTTGCAAGACATTTTGCAGGAAGAACTAAACAAGTATCGACCATCTAACAAATAAACATGCATTACAGTGAATGTTGATTTGTGATTCAGATTGTTATTGTGAACACTTCACGGTGAGCACTTCAGCGACGATCATACAAAGCACTTGTAGTGTGCATATTGACACGCCAGCAGTGAATTTGACAATAAAAATCACACAAAAAAGCCTGAGTCTCTCTTCATGAAACTAAGAACGAAGAAGAAGATTATAGTGTTTATTTTATCCGATGCACGAAGGACTATCGGACGAGAGGAAGAGGTTGTCTGAGACAATGATGCTGAGGATCGGAGCCAGCGAAGGAGAAACGAACAAGTTCAGAGCAGTCCGAGCAAACTCACTGGAAAACAGGTACTAACAGAGCTACGGCCTGCCGGTGGAGCAATGATCGGAGATGATGCTAACGGTGCCGGGAGGTTTGTTGAAGGTCGCCATACGAGGCAAGAAGCGGAGAGAGAGAGAACTCTCTGGACGTTCAGAAATCTCTGAGCCTCCCCACCGTGTGTGATTTGTGCCGAGTGCATAAGAGTTCTGGCTGGCGATGGAGGACAAGCGACGGTGGCAACCAGTGGACTGAGGCGACGGAGAGAGAGCGAAGATGGAGTAGCGTCTGGAAATGGGGTTGATCCGATAGAGAAATTTCTGCTGAGGCTCCCGTTCGTGTGTTCCTCTTCCCGAATGCACGCGCCTCGTGAGCGTCGATGCTCTGCTACTCGGACGCTCGACTTTTGTGGACGAGGTATGCAGTGGAGAGCAGTACTCTGATCGGGACGATTATGCTGTGGCGTTCTACACTATCCCGCGCGATCTGAGGTCCACCGTCGCGGAAAAGGGGTTCGACTACTACGCATGCTTCTTTCCACCGTGGCCGAGTGCGTGCAGTGGTGTGCGGACACATGGCAATCGTGCGCGGACATGAGAAGAGTATGGAGAAGAAGGAAATTTTTTTAAATAATTAAAAATTCGAATTTTTTATAAAATAAAATAATTACAAAATAGGAAAATGCTTTTGGTGAAAGAAAGTGTTTGGTTTAGAAGTGAAAGAAAGGGGATGGAAAAAAAACGGAAAATATTTTCTCCACTTTTAAAGAAGTTTTTTCTGTTGATGGAAAATGCATTCCCCAATCAGTTTATTTTTCATAAAACAAACGTTGAAAAATTCGGAAAATGTTTTCTTGAAACTTTTTTTTGATGAAACAAATGTAGTGTTAATGTGCACATAGAAATTTCTTAAACTTAGTACCGTAGGAAACTCACATGAATCAGTTTTTTCACACCAACAATTGCGAGTCATCTTTTGCTTGGGTTAATTCATAAGGGTTCTCGCCTTTATTATCTAATTCATGAGGTTTGTTTGGGTATTATTTGATGGAGACATTCTCCGAGGCGTGTTTTCTTAAAAAAAAAAAAAAAGTGATATAACTTGCATGAAACTCAATTAATCGTGCATCATTTAGAATTTATTTATTAGAGTTTAAAATTAGACAGAACTGTCATTTTTCTTTTAAAAAAAAGCCCTTCCACTTTTCTCGTCTGATTGAATTTATGTACATTAATTGAAGGGTGATTCGGTCTTTTTAGTCAATCTTAAGATGCCTAGTGGGAATTTTAAATATCAAGAGCATGCAAAGAGGTGTGTGAACTGGGCACCAGACGTGAGGAGGGTCTTGGAAATTTTTAACAAATTAAATTAATGGGGAGACAATATATTAGGCAATTATAGGTCCCGCGATTTTTTAGGAAATAAACAGATAGAATAAGACATTCGACAAGAAGATTACACTTTATACAAGGTAATGAGATTGGGGGTTTGCAAGGACGTCATGAAATTTGTCTTTAATGACAAATGCGAAATTCGCCTATTCATGAAATGGAAGACGGCAAATTTCGAAACAATGAAAGTCGTGCAGATTCACATTCAATCAAAGGTGATGGAGTGTCCTATGAGAATGAGTACTTTTTATAGCCAAATTCCAATGGTGTGTTTCTCTATAGCATAAACAAAAGTGAATCAAAGAACTACATCACATAGAATTACACTTATGGTCATGGGCAATTTATGTAATTTGAGTATTTATGTAATTTGAGTATCATACAAGTGTCCCGAAAGTCTTGCAATGGAGAACCACGAATTGGAAACTTACTCAAAAGTTTTGGATTATGTCTTAATATGAGGTTTATTACTGAACTTGAGGGGTTTGCCTATTCTAACGAAACCACATTTGGCATGCCGATTGCTTTGGTCAGGGAGTGCACGATGGACTATTGACCTAATCGATTTTGCAAGAATCAATTCAAGCATGAGTGCAACCACGCCATTAGTGATCAAATTCAAATCAAGGATTATAGAGCTAAGTATGATAACTATCCTCACTAAATGACGTCGCAATATTGCACAAATAAGGGATTGTGGAAGAGTCGGTTGTGAAATTATTCTTTTGCCAACAAGTTGAACATGCTTTTTTGTAAAGGTATATAAGATAATAAAGAAAATTAAAAAAGAAGAAAGCAATAAAAAGGCTTCCACTCAGTCAGAATTGAGAGGGCCTGGTCCGATCTGTTGGGTCTAATCCACAATCGTAGCCCTGATCATGCCAGGCCCATCAGAGTAAACCTTGGCCCAGACAAGTTCCCTCATCGCAGCCCACAATCCACAGTCTCTCTCTCTCTCTCTCTCAATCAGCCGAGTTCCAGAAGATTCTCCACTACTAATTGACACTAGAAATCCACCGTTCGCCATCTCCAATCGCCAACCCAGCCACAGTTGAGCCACCGTTGACGGTCGCCACAGGCTCAGTGATAACACAACAGTACGCATACGCTAAACTTGACGAAGAAACTCTCTTTCTCGGGAATTCTTGAGGCTTCTAGATCGGCTCTCCTTCTCCGTCGTCCTTCAGGCACCGTTAGCCACCCCTGTAGCCGCTCTGCCGTTGCCAACTCTCGTTCTGCTCTGTTTTCTGGTCAGGACGCTCGCAAGTTCACGAACCTTGGTCGTTCCGCTTTCGCCGGCCCGATCATCGGCGTCGACACCACCGGGAGCTTTGTCAGTGATCTGATCACCGTTCGAGGTCAAAAACTTAAATGTCATCAAGGTAAATTCCATGCATTCTGTTTCTGCCGCTTATGAACGAAACATAGCCTGTTAACTTTAGCGAATGTCTGTGAGTAAATCAGTTGAGATTGAAGCTCAATTGCTAACTCGGACTTGTACTGTTATTGTCGTGATGATCTGAAAGTCAATCGTTGCTTTACATTTGTGTATGAGCTCCTTGATCAAAATGCATATTACTTGTTTGATGAAATGCTCGAACTAGATCAGTATGTAAATTCGATTTAATCCTCGAACTGCAAAATCATATTACGTAAATTCGATTCTTTCTCAACTTATCCAACCCTTATTATGGCCGACTTTGTCGGAATAGGATGCTCATTTGTCAAATGATGTTATGATTCTCGTCTCGTATGCTCGTTGACATATGACCTGAAAATTGGTGTCTCATGGGTTGCTGATCTCTCTGGTTCGAGTTAAAGTGTTCTATATGAACATAATCGAGTCTTGAATGTGATTCTGTTGTGAAGGAGTGTGAGATCTGCATGTGCGCATGCAAAGAATGGAGCGTCAAAATTGCCATTGATCCTTGCATTTATACAATCTATGAAAGAATCGCCATTGCCCCAAACTTGGACTGGGTTTTAATCCTTTGGTGATGACCCTTTTTGATGCTGTGGTTTTCATTTATTATTACAAACTTGGAGACATTTGTTTCTAGATAAATTCTTCAATTTTGTTTTCACTAAACAAAAAAAAAAAAAAAAAAAAGATTTTACCCCAAAAAAAAAAGAAATATGAAAATAAAAAATAAAAATGGTGGAAGAATGCAACGGTGGTTATATTTTAAGAATAGTTTAATTTATATTTCATTTGATTCATGTTCTTCTAGTCGACAATGGACGCTATCCTCTCAACTTTCAAGTTCCATGATTTCTTCACTTTTTCCCAGTAGAAATTTATGTTTGATGATTGAGAGAAATCTGTCCCTAAAGCAATTTTGTCAAATGTATTTAGATAATCAAAACTATAGCTTACACACCAATTAGTGAAATATTGATATGGCATAACTTATTATTTTTGGCGTGAGTTATGGGATAGCAGGGTTTGATAGGACAAAATGGTCATGCCAAATCCAATTGTTGACGTCAATTTTCTTTATTCGATGGCTGAGATCGTGCACGTAACTTTAACCCTAAAGAGTTCTACTGTTGTACAAATTGACGTGCCAGTTCCCTTGTAGAGAATCATTTCCATACTGTCCTTTCCCATATGGGCTTCCAGCAATACTAGCTCTTGTTCTTGAGTGGTTCAATGGCAATCCCCATTGTTCCTATATGGAAAGCTAAATTCTAGTTCTTTTCGCAAATGTTTTCAAAATCATTTATCAATGATGAGGGCGCTAGTGTTGTCTGTTTATAATAGAGATGTCAGAACCAAATTGAACCAAAATTTCATGCATTTTCGGTTCAAAAAAAAAAAAAATCGTTATGGAAAGGTCCGGACCTAGGCAGGGGTGGTGCTAAGGTAGCTTGGGATGACGTTTGCCTTCCAAAGGATGAAGGAGGGCTAGGTGTTAGGAGACTCCAAGATTGCAATAAAGCCTCCATGCTAAAGCATATTTGGATCTTGTTCTCCGACAAGGAAGCGCTATGGTGTAGATGGGTCCACTCCACGTTCTTAAAAAACAAGAATTTTTGGGTTGCTAGGAAGCCAACTTCTGGATCCTGGGCCTGGAAGAGCTTGTTGACCCTAAGAAGGAATTTCAGGATGGCCTTCTACTGGAAAATTGGCAATGGCCAAACAACCTCTCTGTGGTTTGACAACTGGCACCCTAGAGGGCCCTTGAACTGTTCTTTTCGACTCTCTTATCTATAGCTCAGGGCTCTCTAGACAAGCTTGTGTTGCTGACCTCTTCTCAGATGCTGGTCAAGCTCTTAGGTTGGTGCTTCAATCGTGGGGGCAACCTCTTCCGACCCTGACGAATGACCCGGATCGTTGCTGTTGGCGAGAAAGCTCTTCGGGCCAATTTACTATGGCATCGGCATGGAACTTTATCAGGAAGAAGAGGATGCAGGTCCACTGGTACTCCTTTGTATGGGACAACGCCATAGTGCCTCGATATCAACTCAATCTTTGGCTCATGGCCAAACGTAGGCTTCCAACCCAGGACCTCCTTTTGGCCTATGGTATTATTGGAAATGCGCTGTGCGTTTTGCAAGAATGTGCCCGACTCTCTTGACCACTTGTTTTTTGACCGTCGTGTCACGGCTAGCGTTGCTTTCTTTTGGGCGTCCAGATGCAATTTACCCTGGCGCAACAGAGGTTGGGGGGAGAATTTCAGATGGGCAACTACCTATTTGATGGGGAAAGATTTCTATAAGTGCATAGCCCGTTTTTCATTTGGCGCGTTGTGTCATATCATTTGGAAAAATAGGAATGACATCATTTTTAGAGACCAGCCTCTCTCTATTCCGGCCATTAAGAACCACCTCTTTAAAGTGGTTGGAGACAAGGCTATCACCTTCGGGAACGTCGAAGACAATTTCGAAATGAAGGCTGCAGAGAAGTTGGAGTCTAGACCCGATTATTTTCAATGGGGACCCGTAGGTCCTTGATCAGACAATGGCCTCCTCTTTGCTTTTGTCTCTGCTTGATAGCTGGTCGAGCTAGCCGTGCTTAGTTTGGCCTTGTTGTTGTAGTTGTTGTGCTGCCTCTGCGGCTTTTGTATCTCGTCACCCTTCCACTTCTTTTGTTACTACATTTGGAGTGTAAGTTACTGGTGTCGAGATCTTTTTGTACATTTGGCTTTTCTTAATATATATCTTACCTTTACCAAAAAAAAAAAAATCGTTCTCTCTTCTCCACTGCAGTTTTCTTCTCTCTCTCCTCCAATAGCATCAGACTCGCGCTCAACCCCCTCTCCAGGATTAAATTCCCCTCCTGCGAAACCTGCAATAGTGCAGCCATGTTCGCCACCTCCCCCAGATCGCCTTCCGGAATCTGAATTCCTTGCCGTAGGGCATGAATCCGAAGCTTCAGCCTAGCGATCCCGACAAGGAGGGGCTTCCTCTCGCAAGCCCGCCGCCGCTCCTTATGCAACCGCCATTGCTCCTCTCGGTGGTGGCGATGGGACATAGGGAAGAGGCAGAGAGAAGAAGGTTTGGGGACTATGAATGGGAGGGAGGATGGGCGTTGGTGGCGGACCCGGTGGAGGGGAGGACAGGTGCAGGGTGGGACTTGGTGGAGTGGTAGGTGGGGTATGGAGTGGGGAGAGAGACTCGGGTTCGGAGAGCAAGATGAAGAAGAAGACGAGGGAGAGATATTTTGCGAAGCCACCTCGATTGTACCAACTTCCCTCCCTCCCTCTCGTCTCGTCTCCATCCCATATGCATATGCAACCCTCCACCCTCCTCCTCCTCCGTCGTCGAACGCTCCAGTTTCCCCCATTCTCCTTTGTGCGAATTCCTGTTCTCGTCGATCCTTCGTTCTCCCTCTTGCCAAGCGGTTGTGGTGCCCCTCTCCAGTTTGATTGGGGATCGGTTTCGGGTGAAGACGATTCCTATCGATTTGTTCCCTGTGATTAGCGATGGGGGAACTTATGCTCACGGACCTGTTGAAGAAGGCGGCGTTGGATTTCTCCGACGGGAGAGCCGTGTCCGCCTATGGGGAGTTCAACCTGACGCATGTGCGGCTGCACGACGTCATCGCGCTCGCTTTCCCCGACACAGGTATGTATGTCCCGCCAATCATCACGTCTCCTCGTAAGTACGATGGTGCAGGTTTTCCATTTGTGCAATGATGCGAATTCAAATGCAGAAAATTTCCTGATGATGTTGTTTAAACTCAAGAATGCAATATTCGGAAGATCGCAGTAACGATGAATTTCTAACGATGAGATCGATTGCTTATGAAAGATCAACTGGGAAATAGCCCGAGATAGGAAAAAAGAATCTGAGGCATGAAATTTCCGTGCGCACGTGGTGCCATTGAGCATGAACAAATTGAATTGGGAAGAGCATAGAGAACATTTTCTGTCGCGACCAAAGGTTGTTTTTGGGGATGTGAAAGTATCGACTCATCGTAAAACAAAGTCAAAGCTTATTAGAAGGAGATGGATGGTTTTAATGAAATTAAACGTTGACAAACTAGTTGTCTGCATATTCTGCATATGTATGTGTCTCCAATCCGTAGGGACTAGTGTGATAGTTTGCTGATTGGAAAATATGTGTTCGTTTTGCAGTTTGTGATCCTGTTTCTGGCGGTGATCTGTTGCCCAGCCACTGTAGCTCCACCCAACGCCATCTCTACAGCTAAGGAGTTTCGAGTTCTACCTTTCCGACTCGGAACCGAAGCTTCTATTGACACCGCAAGAAGGAAACCGATGGGCTCAATCCGCTGCTTCCAAGCTTAACATCCACCACCTAACCACCAAGCTTCACTCCATCGATTCCAAATCACTCTCTTTGACCGATGTAGAGCCGAGCCTTGGCTCAATGTCCAAAGTTGTCAATGATCCCTCAGATGTAGCTCTGTTCAGGCACACCTCCGACGCTATGGGTCGCCCCAATTGCATGCTGCTAACTCAGGGCAATTTGGCATCATCGGTTCAGAACATCAAGTGGGTGTACAAACTAACAAAGTTAGTCTACCATGATTGTGCTTCCCTTGTTCCATGTGCACAACTTAGTTGCTGGATTATTGACCTCTTTATCTACTGGAGCCGCCATGGCCCTCCCAGCGGCTATTAGGTTCTCGGCACCCACATTTTGGGTAGATATGATTTCATACAACGCCGTAGATGTTTTCTAATTAATAAAGTTCTCTAATGAGAAGCATCATCAACATGAGAAACATTTTAAAAATTAGATGGTGATCTAGGGACAAAAATTAATAACTTAAATTGTTTACAAGTTTTTTTCTTTTTTATGTATGGAAAAATTTTGTATTTGCAAAGCCATGGGCAACATAATGACCTAAATAAATACCATATATTATGATCTCAGAAAAAGTGAGTTGGGTCTATTTGCTATTTCTACGTTGGACCATTAATAACTTTTGCTTGAGATTATATTAATTCACTTTTGAGGTGGGATCTAGTAGTGGGCCAGTGGTCCAACCGCTCGCAAAAAGTGTCCATGCTTGATATTCTCACATCAGGCGAGACAACTTCTGAAACCAACTGGGTACAAGGGGATCCCAAATCCCATATTTCAAGACATTCCTATCCTTGCAATAGAGATTTCCGTCGAAACAATTTCCAACCCATGTGAGGCGGGGATTCTGAAAAGGATCCCATCCCTGAAATACTCCTGATAAACAGAGGCAGTGCAAATGAGTAAGCAATGCAGGAGAAGTTACAGAGTTTATAATTATCAGGAAACCTTTTTGCATGTCACCAAAATATTTGGCTAGCGTATTCATTATTTCCTTCATGTTATTGAGTTGTTTCTTCTGGAGTTCTGCCTCAGCTTGCAGCTTCTCCTTTTTCTTTTTGCAAGCTCAGAGCTGTCTCCTTCTCATTCCTTAGGTCCCTATCGATCTTCTGAATATCCAACTCAACCAGGTCCAGAATCAACCTTATATTGTGCTGGAGCTCGGGCATAAGAACATCACTCTCCCTTGCCTTCTCTTCCGCATTTAGATTCTCCAAGTTTGCTAATACCCTAACCTGAGGTCCACGCACGTCGAGTACCTTTTGCACAATTTCAACGCCCTGTTCCTGCTTCTTCGCCAGCAGCTCTTCTGCTGTAATTTGTTTCGCTTTGTTTTTCAGCGTCGCCTTCTTCGCTTAGTTAGACCAAAAGCGTCTCCTTACCAGTCACGTCGGGTAATGGCTTCTTTTCCTCTGGCCCCAACGAGGCAACAGGTGCCTTTGCAAGAGTTTCCTTGTAAGTCGTTGAAACCCACACCCATATTCTTAGGACGCAACTTTGCTTCAGTGAATGTCACAATCCCTTGTTGGTTCTTCTCAAGACCCCCAAGCCCGGCCTATCCTCATCCACGACAGTGGATTCTTCATCCTCATTCTCTGTCTTCGAGTTCTCGTCAATCTCTCTGTTCGGCATGACAGTGCCGGTGGACACGAAATTCACGGGCTTCGACAGATCGGCCTTACCATGGAGGTCCCTGACTTCCTCCGCTTCCTCTTGGAGGAGTTGTCGTAGTCCAAATTGGAGTCCCCCGATGCAAAGACGCCGTAGAGCGCGTCGTCCTTGGTCTGGGCAGGCTTCTCCCTCCGCTGCCGGTAGTAGAACTCCCTGTCGATCCACTGCCCGTCGTTGTAATCGTTGTGCATCCCGAACCTCTCCATCTCCTGGTCCTCGTCCATCTTCGAGCAATCCCGGAGAACCGAAGCGAAGGACCTAGGGTTTCGGGGCGGTTTTCGGAGGCGACAGAGAGAGGGGTGGCGCTGCTGCCGAACGCCGAGGTGGCCCGGCGGCATGGATGCGGCAGCGGTTGGAGGCCGCGATACGGCAGTGTAGCTCGGCTCGAGGGTTAGAGAGAGAGAAGAAGCAGAGAGTGATCGAATGCTCGAAACGCAAGAACTGGAAAACCTAACGGATCTTCTTCTTATTCTTCTTCTTCTTATTCTTCTTCTTCTTCCCCTTTCAATTTCTCATATGTTAACGATTGTTGACTTTTTTTTTATTATTCCCCATTTACTTCAAGGAGAGGAAATTCATTTATCATGATATTTGTTGATGATATATTGATGATCAGAAATGAAATTAGACAAATTTTCCAACAAAAGACCTTAGAAAATTGAAAAACAATATTTGTTTAAGAATTTAATTTGCAAGAAACAAAAGTGAAACTTCCTATAGGAAGTACCTGGTGGAAGATGAATGACATGACAAATACTTATTGATTTAATTAATCTAAAAACTTGAAATTATTGAGGATTTCTCTATGTACACTCCCAGTTAATTTATGAAAAAAAAATGGAAAGGAGGATATTTGGTATTTAAAATTTCTTATCAATAAAGGAATTTTTCTATTATCAAATATTTATTCGAAATTAAAGGTATATTGTGACAAAAATTGCAGCAAAAATCCATTTTTCAGTAAACACACCATATATATAGAACTTGGGGAAAATTTCAAATAATGGCTTAAATTGTCTTCATTTTTTCAAATAAGGGTTTGAAGTAAATCTTGTTTCAAATAAGGACTTAAAATGCCACTATTTTCTCCAATAAAAGCTTGAAGTGAATCTTATTTCAAAGAACGCCCGATTATGTCTAATTCAAAAAATGGCTTAACTTTTTGGTTGGTCAATGGCATTTTAGTCATTTATCTTTTTTTTTTTAATTTTATCTTCTTCTTTTTTTATCTTTTTTTTTTTTTTTTGGCTTTTCTTTCTTATTCATTGGTGGTCAACGGCTTGCTAGCGTTGCCAGAAAGGGCAGGGAGAGGGTCGCCCTCGTCAATGTCGACGAGGTGACCCCTACCTTAGGGAGGCTACCGCGAGTGAGGCCAACCCTCACAAGGGTCACCTTGCTAGATTTAAGTGAGGGTGACCCCCTTAGTGGCCAGCAAGCGACGCTCTTGTTTGGACGAACTACCTTCACCTTGGGGTAGGCTACCCTTGCGATCATCAGCAAGGTTGGCCCTCGCTTGCAACTAGCAAGGGTCATCGAACCCCCGTCGGCCCACACAAGGCCGATTCTCACCTAATCTAGCGAGGCCTTGTAGGCCCTCATGGGCCCTTAACAGCAACCAGTGAAGGTGGCCGAGCTCATGCCAACCCTTACCATTGGCTAGCAAGGGTCGCTGAGCCTTCATCTGCAGCTGTTGGCCCTTTTTGGAAAGGAAAAAAGAAAGAAAAAAAGTGAAAAAAAAGAAAAGAAAAGAACAAAAAATAAATTAAAATTAAAATTGTAATTGGATGAAAATGCCTCTGACCGGTCGAAATATTTAACCAATGAGTGACCGATGAGGTTGGGCCCTTATCTCAAACAACCATGGCAACTTTGACCCCCTAGTTGAAACAATCATGGTCATTATATGCCTTTATTTGAAATAAGGTTCACTTTGAGAAAATGAGAACATTTCAATTCCTTATTTAAAATTTCTCTAAAATAGGAGTGTCATTTTGTCAGAAAAAAGTTACAGCAAGGATTTTTGAAGCCAAGCTACATCACTACGAGATTTATGGCTAGGACTTAAGAAAGGTGACTCTTGAAGATTTCTTACATTTATTAGTGTTCGCTTACTTTCGTCATCTGAGCTATCGGTTAATATAGGGATTGAAAATCATAGGGCGATTAAAACTTGCATGTTGAAGATCCGACTAGATCTTGAGTAATGAGATTTCTCAACGATAACCTTGCACTTGAGTTTCGCACGTCAGAATTCTTAACTGCTTCAATGGACACTTTGACTCTCATTAATCGAATTGGGTGTCAACATGGTTGCGGCTTAGGAGTTGAGTCTAATCAATTTGCTGCAATGCCAAACGAAAGATCATCTCAACTTTGTAGCCAATGTTTAAAACTAAATTTGAGCTCGACCAAGAATTAATTTCATGTAGAAGCTAGATTTACATGAGAAGTCGATAGGCTATATATATATGTGCGCGCGCGTGCAGATGATATGTCTATGCCTAATTTTATAACAATTATTTTTTTTTTAAAATTAAGTTTACAAAAGTATTGGCGAGCTAGAGCTTCAATTTGACAAGATTATGGAGTAGCTCGAGTTAGGACTCAACTAGATATTAGTTCTCATATAATCATCAACCCTAGCTCAAACTAACTCATGAATAATTTGACTTAATTTCACTCTTAATAGGCCTTCATATATGCTTGCTGGGAGAGGAATAGAGTATGCACTCGGTCTAGGTAATATGTTTCATAACTCGAAGCTCGACGAGGGATCATATCTTGCGCTAGCACTAGTTGGCTGTTCTACATAAATTTTCATTTGAACATAAGGATATTAGAGGATAGAATTTGTAAAATGACATTACCAAATTTGTGAATTCTTTAAGGGTAGAGATTATTCTTTTGATCTCTCAGTCTAAATTACCTTAAAATCAAATTATGATGATAACTCGGATTAGATTTTAGACAAATTCGGGCAATTTTCGTGGTTTAGTACTTAAAAGTGAAAATTGTTATCAACGGCCATTCTCCACTACTCACCGCTATCTAAATGTAACTAATAGATTGTGAAACAAAAATAATAAAAAGGGTAATCGCATCTTTTTAACGAGGGACTATCTATCACGTTAAAATATTTAGTAAAAAATTCAAATGGAATGTACGAAAATCAAAAACCTTAAGACATCAAAACAGGCTGGTCAGAACCTCTTTTCTACCGGTAGAGAGCGAGGAAGCAAAAGGGGGATCAAGAAGTGAGCAAGCGTAAGGGGGCTGAGGGAGCAAGCGAGACATATCGGACGGAGAGCATATGGTGAGTGGTGGGGTTTGATGGCCACATAAGTGGGGCTCGACGATGGCGATGGTGGCTTAGCGATGGCCGAATCTCGGCCAGCATGAGAGACTAGAGAACGAGAGTAGTTGAGTCCTCAATCGACGTGGAAGGGAGTTGACATAGGAGGTCATATATATATAGTTTCTTATCTATCAATCAGGCTGATTTGGCAATCATTCAGGTTCCAAACTCAAAGATATCTTGAGGCCAAATCGGCCAGCTTGAGACTGTTTGAGCCCAAAATTATTGGGCAAGTTCCGGCAGTTCGATCCGAGTTTTCAGGCTTCCTTTAGCAGCAGCAGAAGAAGTCTCATGTAATTCGGTTGTATAATTATCACGAACTCCATTAATTACATGACCTAAAGTTTACAATGTTACAAATATAAATATATTCAAGACTCATATGTGAGGCAGATACGTGTGTGCATAGTAGGAGAAGAAATAGGACAAAAAAAGTGAAGTTGGTCATTTTATCATAATGTGAATTTATTTCATAAACTTAGAGGATCCTAATGTTAAATTTTTCATGCACGTTGAGAGAGAGGGAAAAATTTCGTTAAAAAAAAATTATGAGATTAGGGTTTGCAAGGATGGCAACCATGAAGTATACTAATGGGCGAATAATTCATAGAAACAGCCGTGGAAGTTATCAAGAAAACATCCATGTGACATTATAAATGACTAAAATCGGGACTGACTTGGCCTAAAAACAAAGAATAAATGACGGATTGCACTATGGAGACGAACCCTTTTTATAGCCTAACTCAATTGTCTGTTTCTTTGTATTAAACAAAAGATAACCAAAAGGAAGGAAAGAGGGCTTTAGGATGACCATGTCCACATCACATACACTTATGTTCATGGGGCTTCTATGGGGTTCGAGTCTCGTAAGAAGTGACCTGGACGTGACGGTTATGTACAAGATATGCAACAACGTGCATTACACAGACCATTACGTATGAGCTTTGGATCAAGTCCTGACTGATTTGAGGTCCGACACCGCAACCAGGGATTCAACTACTACACCAGTGCTTATTATGGCGACACCAAATGCTTCGGTCATGGAGCGTGTGCTGTCGGGCTAGCGCAATTGGATTGTGCTACTTGCATGGATTTCGCTTATGATCAAATTAAAGAGTTGTGCATGCTCAGTGTCGGAGCACAACTTTAGCTTTTTCACTGTAGAATTAGATATGAGCAATATGAATTCACTAAATGATTGATCTACTCCTTCATATTTGGATGAGATTGCAAGTTCATCTTTATAGAAAAGGATTGATATGTTTTTTCCTCCCTATTGTTGATTCAAGAAAGAGAAAAAAAAAAAAAAAAAAGGGGGTTGTGCCGTATCAAGTCCTCAAAAGGGTTCGTTATGTTTTTTTCTCCCTATTGTTGATTCAAGAAAGAGAAAAAAGGGTCGTGCTGTATCAAGTCCGCAAAAGTTGACAAGTAATGGATGGCCGAGAGAGTATAAGAATCTTGCAAACAAAAATGTAAATTATTTGTATTTACTAGTTTTAAGAGTTTCAACTAACAGTCTTAACTAGCTAATAGAAGTTCTCAACCACAACCTACAATTCAAATTCAAAATGTCACAGTACAGTGCTCATAGACTCTAGAATGGTGTATACTATTTTTGAACTCTCATGGTAACACTTCAGGAGTTGCTAACACTGATCTTCACCACCACATCCTCTTAGTCTATGAATAATAGTGATCTTCTTTACACCTGATTAGTATTAAAAGATAAAATACAATCTTTAATTTTAGAATTGATAACCTTGTGAATCCAAAAATTTAAAAAAAAAATGAAATTTCCAAATCAAAATTTTACACAAATAGCCATTAACACTTCAAGGAAAACAACATCTCGTGTGATTCCAATGAATAACCAAAACAATTTGGGAAAACAGTGGACTATAGGGAAAGATGTAGGCGGAATTCACTTTCAGAGTTTTAAATTTCATCATTGCTTGAGGGATAATGTATCTATATAAGCACTTTTATCAAATATAGTTACATGAGTATAGTCTCTCCCATATTTAAAAACTATTGGGCGATTTGAGTGTCGGAATGGTGCATAAATTTCCAAATCCCTTCTAGAACTAAAACACGTCACAGTTTGACATTCTTTTGTAATACAAAACCAGGTTCCATAACCTGGAACCATGGCGAGCGCTGAACTAGAGATCCTTTCCAAAAAGGCAATGATAAAAGCGTAACAAGCTCAAGAGAGACATCCAAAGTAGAAAATGTGTGCAGGACTAACATCGAATGTATAGGAGTAACCAGGCCTAGAAATTATAAGATCGTAACTACCTCAGAAAAGAGCACTTACAAATAAAAGTGCACTTTCATCAGGTTCATCACAACATAAAAGAGGCATAAATCGCTTTTAACTAGTATATGGCCTAAAGTGACACTTCCAATGTTCATCCCAATTCAACCTAAACATCGTCTCTATTAATGAGCTCAGACATGCAGACATCCCCTTCATTCAAGACTAAGTTTTCCTCACAAACTTGGACCAACCACAAAGAAGTTCGCTAAACCATAGCGTCGATAGGTTCTGATGGTCACTGACCACAATGTATCCGAATACCTAAGAGTGGCAATTTGCTGGTTTTCTTGGCAGCATGTCTTCATGAATTCATGAGGAGCGCTCTGCCCATGAAGACATTTGACCAGCCGATATATGATAAGACATAGGAATGTAAGCATGTACTAAAGTGAAAAGGCAAACAAGAAGTAAATTTATGCTAGTAGTTGTTAGTTTCCAGAGTCCATATTAGCAGTCTAAAAGGCTTGGTGAAATGGTCTTTAATCACAACTTCCAAATCCGAAATCAAAACCCCACAATCATGTGCTCTTAGACTCTACACTAAGTACGTGTAATCAATATAAAGACATGCGTGAATCTGGTCAATATCCGAGTCACTAATCTTGCATTGCAATTAGGGGTGAGCAGTGGTCTAGGGTCGACCCTGGACCGACCCTGGACCGGCCCAACCCTGCCGGTCCTGGTCTGGTTCCCAAGGGGACTGGGTCGGTCCTTGGTCCTGAAATTCCAAGATCAACACTGTGCGGGTTGGTCCTCGGTCCTAAGAGTTTTGGGTCGGTCCAACCCTGGACCAACTCTGTATATTATATTATATTATTTATAATTCTTTTATATATTCAAACCTAAGTAAAATGTCTGTTATATTATATTATATTGAGATGTTCTATCAATAGCACTAATAGTAATTTCAATTTAAAACTTTTGTTGAGTATTAATTATGTGTCGTTTGTTTTGTTTTCAAGTGTTTAGAAGTTCAAGTGAATTAACAAGATGTGAAGTCATATATTCATGGTTTATATTAAATATTTTGAACTTTTTATAGTTTAATTGTATTTTACTAATGAATTTCAACTGCACTTTGCTTTTCAATTTGTGTCAAATGGTAGAAGTTTTTGAAGAGTAGAGTAGTACTGCAATTGCTACGGTGATTTGTTAGTCAAGCGGTATGAAGCTCATTTTTTGGTTGAGTGGACTCTACATAATCAAATGTAGGAAAACGCTTTTGCATATGGTGTTATGAATATTAAAGATAGATAATTACAAGAACTTTCCATCTTGTCCTATATCTCGATAAGCGGTTAGCAGGTACGAAATTTATATTATTATGTTATCTTAAATTTGCTAAATATGTATTTGTATTTATAGTTTAGTTGCATAATGTCGCATTGTCGATGGATATGTAATTTAAATTTGTAGGTTTGCTTTTTTAGGGAGTATAAAAAATAAGATGAAAAAAATTATCAATCGGTCCCGGGTTAACCCTGGAACCGGACCGAACCCATTGGGTTGGTCCGGTCCTTGGTCCCAGGCTCAATAGGGTCGGTCCTCGGTCCTAAAAATTGAGGACCGACACTGTACGGGTTGGTCCTAGGGTTAGGGGGTGGCCCGGACCAACCCGGACCATGCTCACCCCTAATTGCGATATGCATTCAAACAAACATGAAAAGCTGCACCTAGCGTCCTAGATGGGCCTATATACACAATAAGTGAGTGATCTTCTTTTGCCTGGCCAAAAAAAAGTGGTACTTCTTTTCTTCTTTTCATACCACTGAGGTGGTGGAACTAATTTTTGAGGTCTAGGGCTGAACTACCTTCCCGTAATTTCCGATCATAGTAGCTCTCGCAAAACCAGTCATTGCTAGGGAACAATATCCGACTAGTGGTGCCATGCTGTTGCAGTGAGTTCAATCATCCCAAGCCTAGGCCTGTTGCAGTAGTTATGGCTTAAGCTGGACATTTGAAGTTGCCTCTTCTTCCCAAGCCTAGGCAGCCAGAGAAAGTACCAAGTAGTCATTTTTGGGAGGAATTTATACTTAAACTAGAAGACAGAGAAAGTACCAAGTAGTCATCTTTGGGAGGAATTTATAATTCAAATAGAAATCATTAAATTCCTAACTTAAGGTTGTTATTGCCTTTGTCAACCCTCTGACCTTGTCTCCACACACACACACCCCTATCACTAGATTATTTCCTAATTACCGTCTGACTTATTGCTTTTCCCTAGTCCCTTTACTCAGTTGTTAAGATGCTTGTTTTAAACATATAACCACGAATGCTTCAAGAAAGATAACATATCATGCATTTCTATGAAAAGCATATTAACATGGGAAAAAATTACAGAGTGGGGTGCATATATAGAATAGGTGGCATTCATAATTGAGATATGCTGGTTATGAATGGAAATCTAGGCCTTACCGCCACTTCTTTCTTAGGAAAAGATGGCCACATCACTGTCTGGAAAAAGGGACACTCCGATTTGAGTTCTCTAGCTTTCTCAAGGGCAATGAGAGGCCTCGAGCACTTGGAATCATGAAAAACTGCTCAGGGGGGCTCACTAGACATTCAGACTTGTCTGTTCTAACCTGCACAAAAGAAAAAGGAGAAGTTTGATAAGACTGTAAGCAGGTAAGAAAGAGAAGCAAAGCCAAAAGTAAGTGCAGTTTCAATTGATTTGTCGCAACTGAATAAAGGAGGCATGAATAGCTTCATTAATATACAGACTCAAGTAACAATTCCAATGTTCATCTCAATTGGACCTAAATGAGGTCCTCACTAGCATAACTGGAGACGAAGACTATGACCATAAAATCGTCCATATCAATGTGCTCAAACACGCAGACATCCCCTTCATCCAGATAAGCTTCTCTCACAAAAGTGGGCCAACCACAGATATGTTTGCTGGATAATGGTGTTGATAGGTCATGAACTGCACCAGCCATTATTTATTTGTTCAAATACCTAAGAGTTGCAATTTGCTGGTTCTTCTGGATGTACCTCTTTATGAATTCACAAGGAACACTTTGCCAATATAGCATTATGAGGAAAAGATTGATACAAACAAACAATTAAGAGAAAAGACAAACAAAATGTAAATATAGTATTTACTAGTTTTAGGAAATTCAGTTACAGTCTTAACTGGCTAATAGAAGTCTTCAATCGCAACCTGCAATTTGAAGTTAAAATGTCACAATACAGTGCTCATAGACTCTACAATAGTGTACACAATTTTTGAACTCTCTTGGTAACGCTTTAGGATTTGCTAACATTGATTGTCTCCACCACATCCTCTTAATCTATGAATAATAGTAATCTTCTTTACCCCTGATTAGTGAAAAAATACAATCTTTTATTTTGGAATTAGTAACCTTATGAATCCATATATTAAAAAAAAAAAAAAATTAAGTCAAAACTGCCCCGATATTACATATATAGCCATGGACACTTCAAAGAGAATAACATCTCACATGATTCCTATGAAAAACCAAAACATTTTGGGAAAACAGTGGACTATAGGACAAGATGTAGATGGCATCATGGTTGAGATACGCCAATTATGAAAGACATAGGGGCCTTACCGCAGTTCTGTCCTTCATAAAAGTTGGCCCATCACCAATTTCAAAAATGGATACTCCGATTCAAATTCCCAAGTTTTTTCAGGAGCAGTGGGAAACCACGGAAATGTAAGGTCATGCAAAGCCTGCTCAGAGGGGCGCAACTGATATTCAGACTATTTGGTCTGACCTGCACAGAAGTAAAAGAAGAGCTCTCATAGGTACTGCTATATTATGTATCAAGTTACAACAATCTGCAAATCAATACATGTTATGATGATGCTATTGAGTACATGTTCTTCATGTGACATAACTAATTAACTACACTTAGCATATCCTAAATCGTAATGTAACCCATCAATATACAAAAGCTTATTAGGAAAATGTAAGAAACCAACAAGTCACACCTCTAAATTCTAATGATGAGCGTTTCAGGTTATAATTTTCTTTCTGATATTGAAGCACATCCTTTTCGGTTCATTTAGATTTGGGATGCGGCATTAATGAGTGTGCATCTGGATTACTGTGAACCTCACAAACCCAATGGGAATGGAAGAAGTACACTTCATTGATTCACCGAGACTAAACAAAGGAGATAAAATAATGAAAAGGTGAATTTATTTTTGATGAGCCAAAGTGACACTTTGAGAGTTCATTTCGATTAATGTAATCAAGTCCTTACCAACACTAATGAAAACATAGACTCTGAGCACAACATCCTCCCAATCAATGAGCTTAAACACACAAACATTTTCCTGCATGCAAAAGATTTTCTCTTGCAAATGTGGGCCAACCAGCAGAAGAAAATGCTCCCTGGTCATGTCCACAGCTCACGAGCTTCACCGTCCACGACCTATCTGGATACTTGAGAGTCGCAATTTGCTTGTTTTCCTGAATATGTAGCCTGATGAATGGAACATGAACAGTATTCCCATTTACATTGTTGAAAAACCAACATATGGTGAAGAAAGACCAACACATTAACATACACTGATGAGAGAATGAAATCACACACGGTGTGACTTTAAGGCAGCAGTTGCTGCCTTAAGGAGTTTTAATCAACAATAAAGCATACAATGAAAGTTATCAAACTCAATGTGCAATCTGAAGTCAAATGTCAAAATATACGCACCTGAAGTGTAATAGGGTACATAGCCAGAAGAAGCCTTCCATGTCTAAATATATAACACGCATGCATTTAAGCCATGCAAACCATAAGCGTAAGGGAAAAAGCAAAGATTTCGATGACTCGAACATGTATGGAATCAAAAATTTAAACTTAAGCTTTTTAATTCTTTCAAGCACAGCTAAATTAATGCTTTATCAAACTATTGGCTCAATATGACAAAGTAAAGTAAGCTTGCCCCCCCCCCCCCCCCCCAACCGGCGTCCTCAAATAGCTGAATATAACAAAATACAACAGTATCTCCTATTTCACATTAAAATTATTAGTCACTAGATCTACACTGAAACTTCAGAATCATAACAAGGCACCTCTTTATCTTTCAGGTCTTTCCCTTTAGTTATGGAGGCAGCAACATTCTTTGCAATTTGCTTGTCCATATCAACTAGTCTCCTTGTGTGATTAACATTTATAATCTCCTTCTACAACATCGAATCGCGTTATCAAATTTCTCCATACAAGACAACTTGGATTCCAATTCTTTTAAGAAGTCTCAGCAATTACTTTTCCAATACGTCTATCCACAGAAAAAGAAGACGATTGTTATCTTTCCGAACCTCCAGCCACCAGCTTATGTCCCAATAATTATCCTTTCATTCTTTTCCCTGCTTCAATTACTCCATTCTTATGATATATACCTGATTTTAAACATACACCCACAAACACTTCGAGGGAAATAACACGTTGTGCGGTTTACTACACAATGCAGCAAACTTGGAAATACACTATAGGCAAAGACATTACAACATGGATATATTTGGTTTTCAGTCATGCCAGTCTCAGTAAATAAGCTTGGGATCTTACCAAGCCATACTTAACATAAGATGGCCTCATCACCACCTTGAAAAAGGAATGCTCCGTTTGAAATTTGTTGGCCGATTTAAGAGAAGTGAGAAGCCTTGGGTACGTGGGAACATGAAAAACCAGCTCAGGGTTACCTTAATCTGCTAACTGTTTGGCCTCCCTGTACTTAAAAAACGACGACTTTAGCAACAATTTGTTTATACTTCATTAATTAGACTTGCCATGACAAAATTTAGCATAGGTCGGAAGTTAATAGTATCACCACCTCGTTCCGTAATTAATCAAGATTAAAACAAGAGCTTCTTAAGAAAACTACTCCAGAATTTGGAAAGAACAACGGAAAGAAAGTTCCGCGAACAGAAACAAGACATGTTAAACCGCAAATCACCCCTCCAAATTCTCATGATGATGAGCAGTCCGGAGTTTATCGAGAACAGGGCATCAAAGTGATTCCCTCATATTTTGACAAGGCATGGTGAGTCTCTAAAAATTTTCAAGTTGCACTATATCATCTCCATCGATGATGAGCTCAAACACGCAGAAATCTCCTACGCAGACACGTTTCTCTCGCCAATGCTCGTGAGGGAAGCACAAAAATATGTAGATTTAGGGGCAATAAATTGCTAGTGCTTTAAGACTCTAATGTGGAACGAATTTTGAAGAAGAAAGCCCTAGCTGAAGAAGAAGAAGAAGGCAAGGACTGAGGAAGGTCTCTACGAAATCAGCTTCCGGCTTATTCAAGCGCAATAAGACACCAAAATCGGAAGAACTTACGAGTTTGCCGGGTTCAAGTGGCGGAGAGAGAGAGTATGATCTTCCTTTTACGAAGTGAGTGGAGGATTGACCGTCCAGACTTGGCGGTGCCATCTCCGGCATCGCACTTTCCTCTTCTCTCCGGCAACGACGACGATAAGCGCCACTAACTTCTCTTAGTCCTCCGCGAAGACAGCACAGGTTCCCCCAGTTTTGCTTTCGAGGAAGAAGAAGAAGAAAGGTGGAGAGAGAGAGCCCCTGGCATCAAGACGGAGAAGGAACCTTGCTTTGCTTCCTGCTGTTCAGTGAAGGAGGCGAGATCCATCGATAGGCAGGGTTGATGATACTATCGGACGTAATCAATATTAGAAAAGTTAAAAAAAGAAAAATTTTAAAAACTTACGGTGCTCCCCAAAAAAAAAAAAAAGCGGAAAAGAAAAAAGAATGGATGAGAGAATCATATCAACTGAATCTTTACCGGTTTTATGTGCACCTGTTTATGATGATAATTTTTGTATGATTGTATTGAGATCATCACCCTTCTCCCAATTCATTTCCCACTTGTATTTGAACAACATCGCTGAATGTAGTTTTGGCGTGCTTAGTGTACCCTTAGAAAAGGTCTTCATTTTCGGACACTCTTCCACTTCAACTCTACCCAAGGATGGGAACTTGAAGCTGCAACTCGGGATAGAGGAAAAGCATTCTAGGCTTGGCAGATTTAGGAGTGTCAACATATACAGATTCCTAAAAGAAATCATTTTTCCTTCTCCATCATCTGCCACCACTTGTTTCATTCTTTCACATCCTATAATAGTCATCCAAGCGAGATGCACCAAATTTGTGACTGCTGAAGCTGTTACTAAATGTATCAATCCAAAGCAATTCTTCAACTCTAAGACCGTCAACTTCTGGAAGGATGTCACAGTTGGAAATATTGTTGTCAAACAAGGACAATCCCAAACCTCAAATGTTTCGATGCTCTGAAGAATTTTCAACACTAAATAGTCTTCTCTCCACACACACTTTAAGTTGTGTAGCTTGTTCAACTTAAGTTCTCTTAAATTTTCAAGTACCGGATGTTTCCTTTCTTCAACAAGCCCTTCGTTCGGGAATAAATCTTCAAAGGAGCTACAGAAGACCTCAAGGCTCTGTAGATTCTGAAATCTCTCTAGGAGGAATATGGAAGGAAACACGGCCTTTTTATCATGAAAGCATGCCAGTGTTAGTGCTTCTAGCTTGCTAAACATGTCATCCGGAAAATTTCCATCTTGTATCATCTGAATATTGTTATTGACTAATAAAAGTCTCTCCAAGTTGGGAAAGTCCTGTCGAATTGCCAATACAACAAGAGAAGTAAATTCAACAAAGTTTCGACAATAAATCACGTGCTGTAAAAGGTAAACCTATTAAGATCATTCGCATGGAAGGTGGTCCTCTTCTTAAAGTTCATTATATCTCAAGAACCTTGTGTTCAAGACTCAAGCTTTTAAAAGTCTCTTGTAGAGGTTGGTCTGGTCAAGTGTATAGAGTGAATCTAAATTCAAGATCCCCGCACTCACTAAATTCATCTTTTGTAAGGAAAATCTTATCTTGTTGACAAAAATTTATCTTCTTTGGAATCTTATGTAAAGGGATGCACTCAAGATGTCACAAAAACATATGGGGTCCATAAATTTAGAAGTATGCTTAAGATATAAGAAATATCTTATGTTGTCTGCAAACTTATAGGAAAGGGATTCTAGTTTTCTATAGTATTATAACAAGATAACATGATGACTAGTGTATTAAAAAATACAGTAGAAAATAGTGCACTAAGGTACTAATGTTATTTTTGTTATAAAAAAAATTGTTTGAATTGATTTTTTTAGAGTTTGTAGAAAATGAAATAGAGAAGAAAAGTTCAAGTGTGCAACACGTGTCAATAATGGAGAGGACCTCTTGTCAAATCCTTATTGATGTCGCCCAAGAGCACCATTAGGTTAGATTAGGAATATATTCTGTTATCAATAGAATACTGTAAATTTTTTTGTAACTCTAGGTAATGGAATATCTTATGCATGTCCACAAATGGAAGTGTACGTAAGATATTAGAAATATCTTAGTGTTGTCGACAAACTAATAGGTAGGGGAGATCATGTTTTCTATAACATCATAACGCGACATGATATGCAATGGATATGATATTAGTGACTGCTTTAAAGAACAAAGTAGAAACTAAGGGAGAGCAACTATAATCATACCCTCTCAAATGAAGAGCGTGCTTCTTGATCTGAAAGGTCTTGTTGATCATCTCTTTGAGCCCATCTGTTCATGGATGCCACAAAGGATAACATGCTCAGTTTTTCACAATGAGTCACTCGTAATTCCTCCAATAATGGCAAATTCAAAGGCAAGTTAGGACAAAAGCTCTTGAGTCGTGGCATGTCATGTAACTCCAGAGAGGTTAGTATTGGGAAAAGATCTTGAGTAGTATTGGAGCGTGGAGTGTCATCCCCACTAGTGACTATTTCCTCGATCTCACAAGACTCCACTTGAAGTCTTCCAAGTTGGGTTAAACTTGTAGCCACCCAATACGGAAACAAATTTTCAAGTCCCTTACAGTTTTGAACCTCCACTTCCCATAAACAATCAAAAGTCAGAGTTTCTTGAGGAGCGTCAGTCCATATTTTGCTTAAATTGTCCATGTGGGAGAGAACCATCGACCAAAGTTTAGGAAATTGTACCTGCCATATTGAGAAAAAAAAATGACATAATGAATGTGATTGCATTAAGTTATGACCTTAAAGAAGGAATTTCTAGACTTCCCTCGTTCTCACAAATCATGAGAAGTTAAGATTTTGTTAGTGACATAAATAGAAAGGGGTTGACTGATGCTTTTATACAATTTGACTGAAGAATAAGGCCAAGAATATTGCATTGCAACAAGCATGAAATTATAAATGCTTTTATAAATCAATAGTACGTTCAGCATCGACCAAAGAAAATAGTCATGAAATTTATATGGTGAACCGGATATAAAAAATATATAGAGTGACTTCAATTGTTCACAACCTTTTTCTTTTTTATGTATGGAAAATTTTTGTATTGAAAGAAAATAATTTCTTAATAGGCATGGGCAACATAACGACTTGAATAAATAACATAATGTTATGATCTCAGCAAAAACAAGTTGGGTCAATTTACTAGTTTTACATTGGACCATTAATAACACCCTCGAAATAATATTTATTCAAATTTGAGGTGGAAAAATAAAATAGAGTCTTGCAGTGTACCGAGTGATCCGCCCCTTGGCAAAAAGTGGGTGTGCACCCGCTGATCGCATTTTGTTTGTATGGAGAAAATCAAGATTTTTTTTTACTACATCATGACCTCCAATGAATTATTCATTGAAAAGTAAGTATTGATATTTTTCATTTGGTTACAATATAATTAATGCAATTACGACCTGTCACCAAAAAAAAAAAAGAATTGACTTTCCACACTTCCTTAAATCTATCAATTAGTATATGACAGCTCATATTTGATATTAAAATGAAATTAACGCTATTACAACTTATCACTACCAAAAGATTAGATGACTATTTTCATACTTTCCCAAATTTATTAGTATTGTTGATTGAGTGTTATAATGACTTTTTGAAATATTCTTAGAATGTGGGGCTTGGCATTATATAACTTATACATGCAAATGACAGTATAAATAAATAATTAGTGATAATTCTTACAATTAAAAAGTAAACAAATGTGTAGATACTTGTTATAATTAAACATTCTACTCACATAAAACAATAGAAAGAATTGCGCAGAATTATGAGAATAAAAAAAAAAAATTCCTCCGTCAGGGAAAAAAACACAAAACAAAACTTGCATGGAATCTGTTATAAAAAAAACAAAAAAAAAGGTCAAAACAATCAAATTTGGGTCGATATCGCGCATTTTCAAGTGCTTGAGGATTCGACCCATAAAAGAGAAGTGGCGGAGGAGGTTGTCATTTATTGCTTTTAGTCTTCACATGAGGAGAACTTCATGAGACGGAATGAAAGTGTTGACTGGATGATCAATTCCTATTATTTTTAATTTTTTATGTAGCCAGGACATTGACTAAATATTAAAAATCTCAATCCACCTCACTTTCCTTCTCCATCTCCATCTCCATCTCCATCCACGTTGAGCCCAACCTTCCCGCCTCCCTCCGCCGTCGCCACCGGCGGAGTTCCCGGCGCCGCGTCCAAGGCGACCATTGCTTGGCGTCTAACCCTCTCCGTCGTCTTTGTGGTCTGCCCGTTCATGACGCCGCTCGTCCATGGCCGCGTTCAAGCTCCGGCCCTCTCATCCATGGCCATTCTTCCCTGACATCTGTTTCTCTGTTTTTTCTTTCGCTGTTTGATCTCGCAGTCCATAGCCGTCGAGATCTCAAACTCGCCGTCAAGGCTCATGGCCATGGACAAGCAGTGGTCGCCAGATCTGTGGGGGAGCCTCCTCGCGAGCCATGGACGAGCTAGGCTTGCGTCCATGGAAGAAACCAGATCTGGAGGCACGACTTCAGTCCAGATCAGGACGGGCAACGACCACGAGCAGTTGTGACGATGGAGGGTGGCTCGGCCATGGATGGGGCCAACCACGAGCCGACCGTGGGCGTCGACGGAGGGGACAATGGCAGTCCATAAGCCGTCGTTACTTGCGACGGGACTTCCAGATTTGCAACCATGGCTACAGCGACAGCGGCTCGTCCATGGCTACGAACGACAGTGGTCGATTTCCAGATCTGCAACTCCGTCGCTATGGACTGCCAAATTTCGAGATCTGTAGAACGATGAGGCGGACAAAACAGAGGAAGACGGCCATGCTCAGCTTGGACATAGCAAGGGTCAGCCTAATCAAGGTGCCGGTGACTCCGCCGTTGGCGATAGCGGAGGAGGGGCGGAGGTTGGGCGGCTGTGGACGAAGGAGGAGGAAGAGAGGGCTGAAGATAAGATCTTTTAATTTTTCTTCGCCAGAATCAACGCCCGACCCAATCGATGCCGAAATCGCTTCCACATCGGAGATCCACTTCGACCCACCATAACCAACAAGATCCGGTTCGCGTAATCACTCGAAACCCATGGAAGCACGCACACAGAGAGGAGGCGAGCTTCAGAGAAGCGATTCCGAAGCTTCCGATTTAACCATTGGACGGACCACCCAATCAATCGCCCCAAAAAAGAAAGAAAAAGTAAGAGGATGAGGGGGAGGGGGAGGAAGAAGAGTTATTGTTACTTGACTCTCTAGATTATTTGGTTCACTTTCTTTTTTCCCCTCGTCACGAAGAGGAGGATCAAGGTGAAATGAAATGACTCAGAGCGAACATTTCGTAGAGGGGGAGAAGCTAAAATCATCAAATAGACTTTGTCTAATTTCTTTCTTTTTTATGTTTTTTTTTTCCTTTGTCTAGTGAGTGCACCGCAACAGCACTGCAACAGACAGAGGCCAAGGCCACCAAGGAAGGAAAGAGAGAGAGAGGGAGGGAGCAAAGCCACACAGAAAAGAGGAAAGAGAGCTTTCCAGTAACGGGGCAATATTAAAGGGAGGGGGAGCAAATATTTTGATCGTTCAAGTGATAGGTGGGCCCGGCTTTACCACACGTCGATTTGCAAATGGTTCAATACGGATCCTACATGGTGTATTTAATGCACCTAATATTTTCTCTAGTAGTGTTGTTGATTGGATAATTTATTCCGATTTTTAAAATGTTTATTTTAGCTGGGACATGGACTAAATATTGTCATCTAGTTATGAAATAAAACTTGCAATGTTGGCAACCACCCATGGAATTGCTATTATTTATCATCCAACTGTCATTTTCTCTCTTTTATTTTTTTTCCTTTTTATTGCCTTTTATTTTTTTTGGAAAAAAAGCAATCTGCATTTTCTCTTGCCAAACATAGATTGTATGCAATATCACACTAATTATCACTCAACATGATAATCTAGAGTTAATATTATGATAATCTAGAGTTAATATCTATTGTATAATATAGGTACGTAATTTGATAGGTTGTTGGAGTACAGTGATTCAATTATGATTTGCGGAAAAAAAAAAAACAACTTTAGACACATTGGCCTTTTTATTTTTATTTATTTTATTATCAAGACCCAGCTCAAGCATTAGTGATTATTAAGATATAAAAAAGTTGACAGCGGTGATCATTATAATGATCGAAGTTTAGAGCACTCCAATTAAAGGAGAAATTCTCTCTAATTCCTCCAATTTCATTGATTGGAAAGATAATTATGGTACATTGAGTTGTAATAGCTAAGCAATTTGTGAACTAGGTTTTTATAATTATGAATTTTTCTTTTCCTCTTTTCTTCATGTTTAATAGAATAGAATGATGCCGGCTTGCTTCCACGCGAGAAAATATGAAGTGGGTGATACTTCTTATTTTTTTGCCATTTTTAAATGCTATTCTATGTTTACTGTTATGTTCTTTATAGTTGAAATTACAAAAAGTAAATGCTTTCATATGGTTATTGTCATAACTTTTTAAAATCCCTTTGTAATAAATTTTGAGGTACTGCACACAATATGATTTTATGAGCTCACAAAAATAACACTTCTAAAAATATATGGAGATAGACAATTAATAGTTATACTTGCTGAGGATTAGAAATTTTTTAATCTTTTAAGTAAATATTAATAGATTATGTACATAGATATGTATAATTAAATGATTTTAAAATTGCACATGATTATCAATGTCTGAATTGTTTTGCATTAATGCTTTATGGATGTGATCATGGATTATTGTGGGAAGGCAAATATTCTGGTTATCTTTGTTTAGGTATGAAACATAGAGTCCTGGTCAAATTTGAGCAAAGCATTGATGATTGATATTACAAATAATTATATCTAGCACTTTTGTCTATATACCATGCATTGTCCGATTATATGGGAACGAATATATTCAAATGAAATGCCATAAATGCATTTGTTTGAGAGACTAACCTGTGAAGTGAAAAATGAAGGGGTGCCATTGTCAATCTCCATCGAAGATTGCCAAGTAAGACTTCTCATCTTAGGGCAATGGGCAATGCTCAGCGTTGATAAAATAGGGCATTCTAGCGTATGATTCTTCCACAAGAGGAAACTACTCAAATTGGGCAAGCATTCTAGATATATCCACAAAAGTTTTGGAAATGTAATCTCCTCCACTGCGCTCCCCTGCCCATCTTCGTCTATGATCACTCCTTCCATTTGATCACACTCCTTTATTTGCATTTGCCGTAGATTGGGAAGGCACCGAGTCATTGATGGAACAAAAGCATGTCTCAAGTTGCTACATTTATAAAGGCTAAGATACCGTAGAGAATTGAAGAACATTGTTCCTTGGAGATCTCTGTTCCATAGTTGCCTCAACTTTGGTAGATTGACCAAGTATAGATCCTCCAGTTGAGGCAGCACCTGGATGCAATCCACAGCCTCAAGCCCTTCAAGATCGAATATTTTTTCCAAAGGCTCGCAATTGTGCACTTGCAAGCTTCTCATTCTCTTTAAAACAAGCATCAAATTGGATGGAATAGCATTAATAAATGGACATTTATCCACCACTAGTGATTCTAATTGCCAAGATGACATGAAGGGATTAAGTTCACTATGCCATTTTCCAATCAGCTCCGGGAACTCAGACAACCTCATAAACTTAGTCCCAACAAATGCAGCCTATGAGAAAATGCATCATTAAACATAAAATTCTAGTTAGCAAAAAAAAAAAAAGCAAGTGCTTCATTGGTGATTGAAAAAAAAAATCAAATTGCACAGAATTTAGTAACTAAAGCATACCATTTCTTGAAACATATTTTGGATGGTCGTGTTGAGGTTTCCCTTCCAAAAATATTGGTACTTTGTTCCTCCATACCTTTCATTAAAACTTGTTCGTACTCTCTCCAACTTTGGTGCCTCCATTGGTCCCTTGAAGAAGAACTTCATCTTGGGACATCTATTCACAATGATATCTTCCAAGAGAGGGAACATCAAAGTGTATCCACCTGAGCTGAAACATCTCAACCTAGCCAACCTGTCAAGTTCCATATACTTCAATTGATTGAAAGCCACTACTTGCCCCTCCCCACCTTCCTCATCAGTAATGACTTCTGTCAATATTCTACAATTACTTATCTTCAATTTTGTGAGTGCCACCAAATTTTCAGCTATTGCCGATGTGAACATATTTGATAACCCATCACAAAGTGACACATCTAGAGTTTGCAGATGTTGAATATATCTTGAAAAGGGTAATATCACTTTTAGCTCATGACTTGTGCCTTCTATGGCTTCTTTAATGCTACTTGCGTCTTCTAGATAAGATTCACATACAACTAGCTCTTCCAAGTTGGGTAAACTCTCAACAAAACATGATGTGGATATTGAAGACTCCTGGGAGAGATGACGGAGCTCAAGAAATCTAAGCTTGTTGAAGAATTCTCCATCATGAAAATGCCTATACCATATCTCCATTCGTTCGGATAAATCCAATTTTAACTCTTGAAGGCTAGGGAATGCGCCCTGAGAAAATAGTCAAATCAGAACCTAAAGCCAGTTTAGCTAAAAGAGTATTCATGTATTATGATATAAATCCTACATATCGAGCACAATAACTACATTTTAAAATGTTGAGTCTCATGTGATTCAATGGAAAGATACATGCCTTTAGGAAACAAACATTATCGCTAATATTTTATATTTGACCTGTATCCATATTTGAACTTGATTAAGTCCTTAAATTCACATTTCTAAAGATATATCCCTTGTGAAAATAACTTTTGCATCAATTACAGTCACAATTGCATTAATTTCAGTTTTTAACATAAACAATAATGTCCCCTTTTTTCATTGTTAGCATAAGATTAGCACTCTTTATGGGGTTCAAATTAGACAACACACTTGTGCCATGGTAAGATCACATCACATACCACGTGTTTCCGATCTTTGTGGCGCTTAAGAGAGAGCTAAAAAATTGGAATTAGCCCTCTTTTTTAATGGGATCAACGAGTATGCATTTGTTAAGCCAAACATTGACAAGAATGTTCACTCAATACTTGAAGAACATATGATGTTTCAATGTTGTAATATTTCTACGGATTCAAGGAGAGTTGTACGATTTATATCTTCGTATGTGAAAGCTACTTGTATGAGATGCTTGGCTTAATCATTAGTTCAAATATTCACCATTGAAGCAAAACAAATAATTTTGCATCGTACCTTTTCTATGAAGAAGAGAGGGTGCTTATGAAATGGCATCTCATTCTTAGGTTGCGAAGCAAGTATCTCTACTTTGTTACAGCCAAGGACCTCCAAGGTCTTCAATGCCGGCCAATGTAAAGCGTGTCTTCCGGTGTAGATGCACTTCAACTCTATAAGAAGCTCAAGCTTGAGGGAGGTTAGCTTTGGGAAATCAAACCTGGGAATTGGTCCTTCTTCCTTCTCAATGAGTTCCACAATGCCACATTCATAGATCTCCAACTCCTCAAGTTGGATTAGATCTCTGGCCACTAAGGTTGGAAATAGGGAGGCGAGGCTCTTGCATTTGGAAACGCTGATAGAACGTAGACATTGAAATTTAACTTGATGGTGTATTTCCTTATCCCATATACACTTTAGCTTTGGTAAATTTGATAGCGTCAACTCTTTTAACAAAAGAGCAACATGATGTCCATCTAGAGGATTTGGTGGCTGAAGTTCGAAAACAACTTCAAGTGAAGCACATGCTTCTACCCTTAAACTTTCCAGGCACAAGAGCCGTCCTAGAATGTAAGAAGGAACAACGGTCACAAACTTATTGCAACTATACACAAAAAGCGATTTTAGCTTGGGGAAAGAATCTGCAATAGCTTGATTGTCCCATATCATCTCGATGTTATCCATGTCATTGATATGTAAGGTCTCCAAGCTAGGAAAAGCAACCTGCAAGCATTTGCTCATGAAATTGGCGATCTAGTTAAATTACAAATTCATGAATTTTCAAGATGTAAATATGGATGAGTGGCAAGATATAAATTATGAATTCACGGAATCGATGATTCTATCTAAAGTTGCACAAAAGGACAAAAAGAATAAAATAAAAAAAATAATTAGTAAAAAAAAATCTTCGTACTAACATCGATGACTCTAAGATGAGAAGGCCATTGGAATTACTGGAGAAATAAAAAAATTAAGTATTATGGTCTAGCCAGATTCTATTGACAATGGACAAAATAGTAATTTGGATATGCTCATATAATAGTTGTATAATCACATGTCTCCAGCAGATCCAAAAATTAGCTATCTCCCTCTCTTCAATTTAATTACTTCCATAATATAATGAATTAGCTAGTATACGTAGCAATAGTTGAATCACTTAGAGAGGAGGAAAATTCTATTTACAGAAACAAGAATCACGTTAAAAGGGTAATTAACGTCAGAACTTGTAAGTCACTGAATTGATGTGGTAAAAGAAAAATGCAGCTGAGGATCGCTTGAGGAAAAATATTAGCAATTAGAAAGAAAATGATGGAGAGATTAAGATTAAAAAGCCAACCAATCATCCATTATAAGGTGCAATACAATAGGAGGTGTGATTTTATCTAATACTGAATGCCTCACATCAATATTATATTACTCTAACGCAATTATAAAGTGAGGATAAGAAAAAGGAATTGAAAAAGGAATTGTTTGGGTCAAATGAACAAATCTTACTTACATCATTCCCCACTTGAAAGAAATCAATATATTTAATCGATTTAATTTTCCTTTCAAAATCCAGTGATCTTTTATCCATGCTAGAGGATCCAATAGTTAGATACCAACGACAGATTATACAAAAACTCGAGTCAAATAATTGAAAGTTTTCCTGTCTATAGAAAATTAAAATTATTTAAGAAAGTCGGCATGTTAATCTTGGGGGAGGGCCCATTTTTGAAGCCTCTTTGGCAGCATAAACAACATTTTGGGTAAGCGTCCTATATTACTTTTAGTTTAGTCAAAGTGGACCCGCCCATAAATTACTCTATTTCATTTTCCACTCAAATGATTTTCCAATATTCACTAGACAAGTTAGATAGCTAAGCTGAAATAACTGATTTGCGAAATGTATTTTATTTCTTTAACAAGAATGGTCTTGCAATTCATGTAAAAACTAAAAAAGGGGTGATTTCTGAAGCCCTGGACCCCAGAGGCCTTGCTCAGTTTGGCGGCGGAGAGCTCAAGTTCCTTTTGCTGGTCCAATGAAGAGAGAGTAAAGCTTCATTCGACCAGGAAAAAGAAGACAGAGAGAGATCTTGTGAGTGCAGATGAAGTCAAGTGAGCGTCTCAAAGGCCCTTCGTCTCCGGCCTCTTGAACCTCACTGCTCACTTTCCTCTCAATTGTTTTTCAATCTTTTTCAATGTCCGTGCGTGCAATATCTAGGCTGTACATGTGAAGCTCATGAGCGTTCTAAGTTTCTTGTGAATATTAGAAAGCTTTTTAAGGATCCTGCTTGGCAATTGTACTACCCATTCATGCTTTGTGCAGGTAACATAAGAGATGTTCAACCATCTTTATGAAAACTATTTCCAGAGAAATTAAAAGTAAGACATTGCAACTCATTCATGTTGGCAACTCTGAACACTTAATGCTTGCACGCACGCTACTCATTTTCTTTTTAAATATTTTGGCTATGCTTTGTCTCATGCATATTTGATACTTCTATAATATTTGATATTTTGACATAACATTAATCATGTACCTGTCGACCGAAGAGTGCATTGGAGCTTGATTTGATGCAGTCCTGACTTCGAGCTTCTCGTGAATCTGTCATCGGTTTTTCATTGGATGAAAAGAATGTCACCATTTGCATTACAAGGGTAATCTATGTACAAGAAGATCTTTAGTGAGGAGAACAAAATAAATCAATCTTACGCTTTCCACAAGAGAAGCACATCAAACTTTCCAAACATTGTAAGTTTAAGTTGGTCAACATCGGGAATGCCAGAGTTTTTGATGTTTCCAATCCCGACCCTTCTTCCTCCATAATGATTGCCTTCATTTTCTTGCAACGTTTTACTGTTAGATCTCTCAAGAGTTCGAGAGATTTAACCATGGTTGGGAAAAACATAAACCTAAGGTTGGGACAGTCATGCACCTCCAACTTCTTTAAATTATGGAAACTCACTATTCCATTAGGATTCTTGTTCCATATGCGTCTCAAGCTCCCTAGTCCCCTTAAATCAAAAGTGGTCAACTCAGACAGAGTCTCAACATCTCCACTAGCGCTTGGTCTGTCAAGATCGAAAATTTCTTGCACCGAATGGCAATTTGGTATGCTTAAATTGTGTAATTCGTGTAGTTTTACCAGCGACTCAAAGCTAATAACCTTTGACAAAGATCTGCACTGCACCACCTTAAGAGATCGAAGATTGCTCAGCCCCAATAGAGATTGATCACTCCATATTTCTTTTATATTGGGAAGTCCTTCCATTGTCAAGGACTCCAAGGATGGGATTGAAATCTAACGAACAAACCCATCAACATTAGCATTGACACATATAAAGGACAGTCGGAAATTTACACAATATAACAAGTATTATAAATGGTTGTCAAAGGAAATTCACAAGCAAGATATGTACAACCTTTAATATTATTTTTGCATGTACGGAAATCTATAACAAACGAAGGCTAATTTCCAATCCAAAAAAGAATTTTACTACCCCAAAAGAGAAATGAACTTTATCTTTTATTTACAATATAACAAGGGATGCTACTACGATTAGATTTTATTTGCATTTTACTAGCAATATCATGAATTGCAACCATCAAGAATTAGCACTCGTTCCATTTAAAAATGACAATCAATTAATGCATGAAATATCTATCTAATTGGCAAATTATATCGATTAGATGGAGATATATACAGCTCATGTTGCATTAGTCAAGGCGAGATATATCATCTTGTTACGAGCCCAACTTAAAAAATAAACCTTGGGCAAATGATGGTATATGAAAAAGACTTATGGCCAGAGAGAGTTGATAGCCGAACATGACATAATTCCTCATCCATCTAGGTCAGGAGGACTTTTTTTTTTTTTTTGGGTCATAAGGTCTAGAGGACTTGTCGCACACTGAAATTGTCTGCTTCTTGATATAATCCTACAAGACGGGCATTTCTTTGTCTTTTCCTTCTTAGATGTCTTCAATTTCTTCAAATTTATTAGGCAAAACGCGATTAATTTCCCCGCAAAATAACCTGAAATTAGACATGTCAGCAGTTGTGATATTGCAATAACTGAGTACTGGACTTCTTTTTCCTTATTTTCCATAAATGATCTCAATTGTCCCTTTAAATTCAGAGGCATATGTAACCTATCCTAATTAATTATCCTTGTTGCCATAATTTCCTTAAGGTGAGTCTAAATCCAGTCAAAATGTCTAAAACCATAACATTTGAGGTGAAGGGATCCGGCTGTCCCTGATGACAATGGAAAGCTTTATTTTCTTTTTCTTCTTTTTTTCTCCAAAAGTCCATTGCTATATAACTCTAGAAAATCCTTCATCTGCCAAGTTGCTCACAATCTCCCATTTATATTGCCATCGCCCTCGCTCCCACCCATACAACAAGTTTTTTTTAACTTTTTTTGTGTTTTGTTCATTAGACTATTGTCATCCCTGACAAACCAACCTTAGACTACTACTTTTATAGGCTGCCATTGCTTTATAATGTCGGAGGAGATTTATTATAGGTTTAAGAAGCATTTTATAAACCCATAGATCTTAGCATACGTAGGCTTTATAGAAAAAATAAAAATATCAAGAAGTACTAAAGCAGGAGTAACTCTTTCATAAAGATTTAGAATCCTAGAAAGTTAAAAGCCCCAAAGACTACCGAAAACAAGAAAAAAAGAAAAAGAAAAAGCAAAGCCACAAAGGCTTCCCCCATCTAGTTCCATTATTATTTGGAAGCCAGCTCTCTCCACAAGAGCTCAGGGCATGGGTTGATGAAAAGTCACACTCTGATATTCACAAACTTGTGGGACCCACCACTTATATCTCCACTGCTCTTTATTAACGGACAAACTAATGTATAACACGAGCCTTGGGCCCGCGCCACTCTAAAAGAGCAATCTTGTCTAGCCTAATAAAACCCTCCACTTGCAGCAGTTTTCCCCCATATAAAATACAGCCGTGAGCTTTCCCGAATTAGGGGCATTGTTAATCCTTAGTTTACTAATTCTCTTTCATGTTAGTAAATTACTATCAATGATCAATTTAACAAGTAGAAAGTTTTCTGTTTTAAATTCAATGATTGATGTTGCATATGGGATTAGTCTCGTAGAAGTGCAGATATAGGCCATATAATTTATCTATGACGGCGTAACATCACTTTCATTGATAATAACAAATAACAAATCATTTTTCACACGTAATTGCTCCCCTTTTTAAATTTGAATGATTTGTTATCTTCTTTAATGTTGTTGTAAAGATTATACCAAAAGGACTTCTATTAAATGTTATCACTAAAGCTAGTTAAACAATTAACTACGTTTCCGCCTACTGGTCTAGAATTTAATATACTATAAATAATTGCCCTCAATTTCAATTGAATGCCATTAATTGTATTGTGATGAGCTAAATTTATTAACTTTGCATTCAAAAGTTTTTCAATTACATAGCGCTTGAGTCTCTCTTCTAAGTCGGATTTTGAGATGACAAGTTTATCAATCAAAATATTAATTTTTCATATTATGAATGTTACAATCCATCGTATCTCAATTGCCATTTCACATGCTCGAGTATCAACAACATCTTGGCATGATGCTTCTAACTACGGTTGAGATTTTGCTGTGCTTTAAAATTACAAAGGACTGTCTATATAGCAAGTATTATAAATGGTTGGCGAAAGAAATTTACAAGCAAGATAATGTACAACCTTTAGGATAGCTTTTGCATGTACGGAAATCTATGATAAACAAAAGCTAATTTACAACCTCAAAAGACAACTGATCAACTTTACCTTTTATTTACGATATAACAAGGGATGCTGTCACGATTAGATTTTGTTTGCATTTTACTAGAAAAATCAGGAATTGCAATGATCAAGAATTAGCACTCGTTCTGGTTACTAATGATAATATGTTGATACAAGAAGTATTCATCTAATTGTCAAATTATATCGATTAGATGGAGATGTATACAGCTCATGTCCCATGAGTCCCGACGAGATCAGGCCTTCTATATCTATATATCATCTTGTTAGGAACCCCAACTCAAAAAATAAACATTGGGCAAACGGTGGCATATGAAAAAGACTTATGGCCAGAGAGAGTTGATAGCCGAACATGACATCATTCTTCATTCACTTAGGTCAGGAGGACTTTTTTTTTTTTTGGTCGTAAGGTCAAGAGGACTGTTCACACACTGAAATCGTCTCCTTCTTGATATAATCCTACAAGATGGGCATTTCTTTGTCTTTTTCCGACTTAGATGTCTTCAATTTCTTTGAATTTATTAGGCACAATGGGACTAATTTCCCCAAAAAATAACCTGAAATTGGACATTTCAGCAGTTGCGATATTGCAATAACTGAGTACTAGACTTCTATTTCCCTATTCTTCATAAATTATCTCGAGTGTCCCTTTAAATTCAAAGGCATATGTAGCCTATCTTAATTAATTGTACTTTTTGTCATTATTTCCTTGCGGTGAGTCTAAATCCACAGTCAACACGTCTGAAACCATAACATTAGAGGTGAGGGGATCCAGTGTCCCTAATGATGATGGAAAGCTTTATTTTCTTTTTGTTCTTTTTTCCCCAAAAAGTTCATTGCTATATGACTCCAGAGAATCCTTCTTCTGCCAAGTTGCTCACAGTCTCCCATTTATCTCGCTGTCACCCTCGCTCCAACTCATACAACAAGTTTTAACTTTTTTGTATTTCGTTCATTAGACTATTCTCATCCCCGACAAGCTAACCCTAGATTACTACTTTTGGAGGCTGCCAGTGCTTTATAATATCGGAGGAGATTTATAACCCCATAGATCTTTGCATATGTCGGTTTTACACAAAAAATAAAAATAAAAAGACGTACTAAGGCAAGGGTAACTCTTTTATGAAGAACTAGAATCCTAGAAAGATAAAAGCCCCAAAACTACAGCAAAAAAAAAAAAAAAAGCAAAGGGTCAAAGGGCCGTTGCAAAATTTCCGGATCTAGCTCCATTATTTTTGAAAGCAAGCTCTTTCCATGGGAGCTCAAAGCATGGGTTGAAGAAAAATCACACTTTGACATTGCGACCTTGTGGGACCCACCACTTATATTACCACCGCGCTTCATTAATAGGGAAACTAACGTATGGCATGAGCCTTGGGCCCACGCCATTATAAAAGAGCAAATCTTGTATAGTCAAATAAAACTCTATTTACAACAGATTTCCTCCTTATAAATTATAGCCATTAGCTTTCTTTAATTAGGCAATTGTTTATCCTTAGTTTACTGTTTCTCTTTCATCATAATAAATTACTATCCATAGAAGTCCAGATAGGAGCATCAAATATATCTACGATAGACTAACATCATTTTCATTGATAAAAACAAATAACAAAGGATTTTTCACCTGTAATTGCTCCTCTTTTTGAACTTGCAGGATTTATCATCTTCTCTAAACTTGGTGTAGATATTATACCAAAAGGATCTCCTATAAAATGTTATCACTAAAGCTAGTTAAACTATTAACTACATTTCCACCTACTAGTCTAGAATTTAATATACTACAAATAATCACCCTCAATTTCAATTGAATGCAATTAATTGCTGTTGTGATGAGCTACTTTATCAACTTTGTAATTGCTCCCTCTTGTTGAACTTGAATGATTTGTCATCTTCTTTAAACTCGGTATAAAGATTATACCAAAGGGATGTAATATACAAGATTATGATGTTAGGGAATAAAAAGAAAGAGGAGGAGGAGGAGGAGGAGGAGGAGGAGGAGGAGGAGCAAAGCCGCAAGGGCTTTTTGTAAAATTTCCCCAATGTAGTTCCAGTATCTTTGAAAGTGCTCTCTCCATGGACGCTCAAAGCAGGGGAAGAAGGTAAGTCGGACACTAGCGTGTGGGACCCATAATTTAAATTTCCGCAACTTTTTGCTGACGGGAATGCGGATCTTTTTGTGTGAGTCCTGGGCTCTATAATCAACTCCAGTGATAATTGGGCCACCGTGAGAGGACAATCTTATCTAGTCAACAAAAAGGCTCCACTTGGCGGCAATTTTCTTAGTTGGGCAATCGATCATTCTTAGTTTACTAACTTCTCTTTAACGTTAGTAAATCATTATCAACAACCAATTTAATAGTATATTAAACACAAATTATGGATTTGCATTTGTGATGTCCAAAGTGCATAAAAAGATATCTATGTATATAATATGCATGCATGAACATGCAAAAAACTCTATACTTTTATAATTATGGGTTCTATGCAATGACTAACTACTTATTTAAACACGATACACAAAACACATGCATCAATTAGATTAACATAGTTGCTTTTATTTAAAAACCCAGTCCTCCTTCCCATTCTATATCATACATTTTTGTGGATAATAACAAAGTTTGATGAGTAAATTCAATAGAATCCAAATCAAAAGGATAAGAATTACTTATGGAATTACTTTTGTGCTGAAATTCCTTTCAGTTTTGCTTTATGAAACCCTATTGATTTAGATATACTTGTAGCATGTAAATTGAAAACAACTCAGAATCAATCACAAAAACTAAAGTTACATGGATTTCATACAATTAGTTGGATTTCAAAACAATGAAGAGAACAAAAGACTGCTTTATCTAATTGCAGAGAATGCATGAACGAATAAGGTAATTAGAAAAAAAAAAAACTGAAAATAACAAAATGAATAAGCATCATACTATGCGTAGCATCTAAGTAGCAAAGGTAGGAAAAAGTAATACATATAATATTATTTTGACAGAAATTTACCTGTTGCCCATTGAAGAATGCAACTTGAGTGTCAACTTGGTCGTCTAATGTACTACTTGAAGGACTTGTCCTGGCAGTGAAAAAGTTCTTGATATTTGGCAAGTGATGCAATTCCAATGCATGCAAATTACACAACTCCACTTTGCCACAATCATCAGCTTCTACAATACTGCGCATTAACTTGCAACCTGCAACTTTAATCTCTTCTAGTTGTGGAAGTCTTCTCAGTAATGAAAGAGGAAACAAAACTTCCATCTTGTCACAATTTTTGACTTGAATTACTTTTAATGTACTAAAGGACTTGGAGGAGGGAATATGGCTATAGCATATTTTCTTCAAGTTGACAAGATTCTCAAGAAGTAATGACTCCAACATCTCAAAAAAACTAAGGGAACACCGTTGAAGGATGTAATGGACAAAGTGACTGTTTTGGACCAATAAATGCTTTAATTTTGGAAAAGATTCCTGAGATAATGCACAAATACTTTGCTCACTTTTGCTCAACTTGTCCAAAAACAAATCGTCGGTTTTGCTTAAGATACTTTGTACCCATTTTTTTCGAAGAACATCATTTTTTAGATCCAACTTGAGGTCCAAAACCCTTGATCCTTTGTGCTTGCTTGAGCGCATTGCATTACCTATTCGGATTTTGTACTTGGTCAATTTCTCGACATCTAGATCCTCTGGGAGCATACTTGGATCAGAAATGGAGACATGTAGAGTGCAAAGATTTTTCAAGCAATTCAACTCAATCAGACTGGCATTAGTTGGTTGAGTTTGCTCCATGACATTCCATTGATCAAAGCTATTCTCCATATACAATTCCTCCAATTTGATCAATCTTTCAAGCACACCTGGTTCAATTATTTGAATATGTGAACACTGGTTCAAGTCCAACAACCTCAGCTCCCTTAGTTGCCCAATTTCTTTCGGCAATCGTTGAAAATTGGAGTTCACAAAGCTGAGAACTTGTAATCCTCTTAACTTGCTAAGAATGGCCACATTCTCTAGGAAACAATGCTGAAGACATAGAGTATGTAAGTTCTCCAAGAACTGAAATGACGTCAATGAACAAGTGAGACGAACTCTAGTAAGATTTAAGACCGCAAGTTTCTTCATAGAGTTGAAAAATGAATCTGGAATCTCAAGAGATTCGTTGTAGGTGAAAAGTAAAAACATGCGCAATTTGGGGCAATCTAACTCTTTGGGAAGCTCCTTTATGTGAATATAGGGAAAGCATATCGCTGAACAACTTTTGAGCCTCTCATTTTGCAATTCTGTTGCCAAGATATCTTTATCTTTCAACACGAGAATAGGGCGATCTCTTAAAACGAACTGGGCAACAAAGTCATGAACCAAGTCATGTATCTTGAACCCATCTGTGCCTCCATTGTCTAACAAAAGGGATGAGGCTTGAAGAGTGCGGATAAGTGTGCTCAACCTATCCCTAGCTTCATTCATGCTGCTATCTTTTTGAAATATCCCCAAACCATAGCCATACCTCACCAAGTTTTCAAGAGAGGGATTAGAGACGCCACAAGCAACGCAGAGTTGTAACAAACTTTTTGCCTCCTCACTTTCTAAATGATCATAACTTAATTGCAACATCTTATTTATCACTGCACTTATTCCTTCGTTTGAACACCGCTTAATTTGATTCAAAGCATCCCTCCATTCAGATAAAACAGCATATTTGAAATGTTTCGCCACTGTGACAATTAGCAAAGGCAAACGTGCGCACTTACGGAGTGCTTCATCCACCAAGGGTCTGAACTCGTTCTTGTGAGCTTTGTCTCCCACCATGCTCTCAAACAATGTTCTTGCCTCATTCTCCTCCAGCATATCAAGTGGGAACTCCTTGTCGCAGCCCATTTCCCTTTGCAAAACATTTCGATCTCTCGACGTCAATAACAACTTGCATCCTACGACTTTGTTGTCATGTCCGCAAGGAATGCCGACTGATTTCAAGTCGAGCCGTTCCCATAGGTCGTCCAGTATTATGAGGACATTTTTTTCCTTCCCACCAGCTTCCAACCTCTTGCATAGAAGCTTCGCTCGCACGCTGACAAACTCTTCGTTCTTGAGATCTAGGCCCAACTCGTGCGCAATCTCTCCTTGAATCTTCTTGATGTCTGGATTTGCCGACACGTCGGCCTTGGCGACCAAATCGAACAAGGTCTTTTCCCTTATTCTCTTTTCAGCATCCACCAAAAGGGTGGACTTGCCGACCCCACCCATCCCGTGAACTCCGACCACACTATTGCTGTTATTGGCAAGAGCGTCTATGATGTCCTGTATGATCGAAGCTCTAGATTCAAAGATGCCATCATCCCTCAGCTTAATTGAGGCCGAGGCACAAGAAGCGGAGGCCATCATAGTGGTCGACTGGACGGCATCTGTGCCTTCTCTCGTAGCCGGAGTTGGGGCAGCGACATTTCCCGGAGCAGGATCGCTGAAGGAGATGTCCCTGAAATCACTGCCTTCTTGAGCGAGTTGCTGAATGTCCTTGATCTTGTCCTTGGCCTTCCTGCTGAACTGATAGTGGCAACAGGGGTCGGGAAGAGTCCCGTGGCAGCAAGTCTTGCTCGACTCTTCAAAGTCGCCCAACAGGTCTCGTGCCTCCTTCAAGGCCTGCTCAACACTTGCCTCCCACTCCATGACGTGACTGTAGACATTTTGAAGATTGTTTCTGGCCACTTCGGCAGCATTGTGGATCCTCTCAGCCTCGTACGCCAGCTTCCCGACTTCCTTCTGAAGATTCTGAGCGTAGCTCTTGGAGGATATCACGTATCCGAATTGACGCTTGATGGGAACAACTACCATCTTCAAGACATCCCATACAATTGCAACAGCGGGATCGATCAACATTTTTCTTTGATTTTTCTTTTCCGAGAAACAAAAAGCAAGAAGACGATCGGAAGAGATTTGAGTGCAAAGAAGATCGCCGAAGAGCAATCAATGGAAAAAAAACACAAGTGACTTTTTACTGGAAGATTTGATCATCAACGGTCGAGACTCAGAACAAGCAATCTAACAAACTATGGAGTTCGCCTGAACTAAATCCCAATCTACTCCTCGGAGATCCGACAGCTTAAAGTCATCACTAGGCAAAAATAACAATAGAAAATGACCGCTGTGGACCTTTTAAACAATCGAGTCATAGAAATAGGTGGCTGTACACACACACACACACACACACACACACACACACACACACACATAATACATAAGGGTTTTTTTTTTTTATGACCCAGGGAAGCCCCGTACGCCAGCGGCGGGGCAAACCTTGGGGTCGCACGAGGGAACCATCACCCCGTGACAGCAGTTAAAGCGCCAATCGCCTCCGTTAGGTTTCGAACCCTTCACCTTTGAGGAAAGGATTAGCCAAGCCTTATCCAGCGGAGCCACCATGGCGGGTGGTTATAATATAGAAGGGTTAATACTATGAAAAACTCCAAACCGATATACTTGTAACAAATTTACCAAAAACTAATTTTTTTATCACAAAAAACTTCAAATTGATACACATTTCCCTAAACCGGTACACTTGTGACGAATTTACTCTATATTAATTTATGTTAAATTTTGCTATCAAATTATTAAACTGAATGATATGTGATAGTTGACTAGTGTATCAATTTACAATTTTACTTTCTGTTTGCCATAGTTATATAATTTTTGTGATTTTTGTGGTATTAATCTAGTTTAATGGAGGGTATATTTGTCACAAATATACTAGTTTGGAGTTTTTGACAAATTGAATAAATTAATTTACGATAAATTTATCACAATTATATCAGTTTGAGTTTTTTTATGGTCAATTGAGATAAATTTATCATAAATATATTAATTTATAATTTTTTCATAATCAAAAAATTAATTTAAAGTGATTTTATTACACGTATATTAATTTAGAGTTTTCAAAAGTATTAACCCAATATAGGAATTGATGATTTCCTGCATTTTGCTTTATATAAACTGTAACCCCGGACAAGAGAACAAATAAGGACGGCTCCACCCACGTGACATGTACTTTATACACTCTGCCATCAACTCAATTTTAATGTGTACCAGACACCAGGGCAGAAGCACATGTGGACGCTTGGAATTCGCAGAGTACTTAAGAAAATACGTGGAAAGACACTTTATTATTTCTTATTATAATAATATTTTCATCGACACTGCATGTGAACGCTTGGGTGAATCGACACGTTGACAATTAGAATTTGGAATGTGTATACCAACGTTGCAATACCTAGTTGATTAGACAATGTTAGCATTCAGCAATAGAAGTTCTAATTGGTGCCCGATGGATGTTACCCTGACTTCGGTCAAACTAAAGTCCAGATGGTTTCAAATGTATTCGTGCAACGCATGTTAAACTAGGAGGACTTGGAAAAGGTATAAAAAAAAATCATAAATTTATTGTATTTGTATTATTTTAGTTCTAAATATTTTAATTAGATCAATTTTAATTCTAAACGTTTTCACATTGGTACTAATTGACTCAATTTGGTCAATTTATGTTAGAAATTGCTAACGTGAATGTAAGTTTCATACATGGCACGACCAAAGGCAGATGTGGACATTTTATATTAAATTTTATTATTTTTTTCACATTTTTTTATTAATTTTTTCATCTTTCATTTTCTTTTTCCCTTCTCTTTTCCTTTGTTTCTTTTTTGCCTTTCTTATTTTTCTTTCTTTCTTCCTTATCTTCCTCCCCCCACCTTCGATTGGTGGAGGTTGTTGGCTATTGTGAGGCCGAGGGTCGAACGCCCTCGCTGGCCATAGGCAAGATCGGTCGTTGCCAGCCTTTGGTGAGGGCAATCGAGGGCTAGGCAAGGCCGCCCCTCGCTAGATTCATCAAGGGGACCCTCACCTAGCCCTTGCCTACGGCTGGTGAGCGCTAGGAAACCCTCGTGCAACCTCGCTTGGATGAGGACGCCCTTACCACCGGGTCTCCTCTCTAGCTAGTGAGGGGCCTCATCTAGGCGAGGCTAGTGAGGGCTTCCTAGTGCTTGCCAGCCCTCGCCACCCCTCACCAAAGGTCGATGATGACCTGTCTTGCCTGTGGTCGGCGAGGACATCCCATTACTCACCCTCACTCGCAGCTAGCAACCTCCGCCAATCGGAGGCGGGGAAGGAACATAAGGAAGGAAGGAAAAAGGAAAAAAATTGATGAAACATTCAACAAAATAATTAAAAATATATATAAATGTCTGCATTAGTGCCAGTCATGCCATGTAGGATGATCGGGATCCAAATCAACAATTTCCAGTATTAATTGGCTGGATTGACTCAATTAATACCAATGTCAAAAAGTTTAGAATTCAATTGATACAATTAAAATGTTTAGGATTGAATGATACTAATGTGATAGGTTTAGAATTAGTACTTTTCCCATGAGAACTTCTCGTGCTACTAAATGTCATATATCAAAACACTTTAATAAGATAAAGCCGCGATTAATATGGATGGCTCCACATATGTTTGATATTGTTTATGTGTAAATTCTCCGAGGCCAACAGTTGCCCTTTAAGAGCACGCACACTACTATAAAAGTGAGTCCTTGGACTTTTTAGGAAAATTCTCCGTGATTATGTCGATTGTGTTTTTAGTGATAAGAAAGAGATGGATTACCAACTCTTTCCGGAAAATGCAGTGCAGTAATATTCTCCACTCGAAAAAAAAAATATCAAATGTATTGTAAGATCTTTTACTAGGCGAGTTTCTTGCTTATATTGAGAGCACCTCACAATTTGATTTTTTTTTTTTTTTAATCTCACGTAAGACTCACCATGTCAAAATTTGTGATTGACCCGAATACATAACATGTTTTTTGCTATTGAGCATCCTCATTGTATTTAGATGATAGACAAGCTGATCATTTAATTAAATTCATTTAATTAGGAAAACATCTATACATATGATTAAACTCTCTCGAAGTTTGTCATGACCGTCCCAAGTGTAGTCTTACCGAAGGGGAGTAGGTTTAGCGGATTGTTGAGCGGAAGGTAGCATTACCTCTGGTCGAGGTTTACTTGATCTCACTCTGCATAGATTTTCCCAAACTCTTATTCGTGCGATGTTGGAAAATTCAAATTCAATTGATCGAGAGATGGGATTGTATCATGTAAGAGTAGCCATAAACATGTTGTGATTGGCTAAGAGTTAAGAGCTAAGTAGAACGTGAAAGAAGGTTCTATTTTCTGCGAATCAAAGACTTTAAGAACTGGATCATACTAATCGTCTAATTATTGCCATTTCCATACCTAAACTTGATTTGTTTGCCTATAAGTTGGTCCATGTGTCAAATTATGGAATCCTAAGATTCTTTCCGCTAAGTGTTCTTGCACAATTATTCAATTTCATTTGTTCCTAAAGTGGGTCATACTCGCTGAAAATAGCTAAAGAAATCAAAGCGTAAAAACCATATAAGGAATTCAAAACAACACATCGAAAGGATAATGAAAGACAAGTAAGAGTAAAGTTAGGAAAAGTAAACCCAATATGAGTTGCGCAAAGATTATTACATGATCTTGTTATTAAACCCCGAGATAGGAACCTCTGTAATGTAAAATTAAAGCCTCATGTCACTCAAACATGATGAAATAACAAGAGTATGAAATGTGGTAAAGTAACCCAATACGAATTAGGTAGAGAATATATACTATCTTGTTATTAAGCCTCGGGACATGAATCTTTGTGAGATAAAAATTAAAGGCAAAGTCTAATTTCCGCTAAAGAGAATTCCCTACTAAAAAAATTGTATAATGATATTAAAGACAAAGACATCCATATATATATAAACCTAAAAGTAATCCTATTATAAACGCAAATTAGATTTATTTATCTTTTTCTTTTTATTTTTCATCCTATTATCTATTTATCTAAAAGAAAACACAATCTAAAAGCATATTGATTCTGATTGTCACTTTAACAAGTCCCTAATTCTTAAGCATATATTGTTTATGAATTCTATTTTGCACTTTAGAATGTCTCTTATTGTTAAGCATATATTGTTTGTTTGTATACAATTCTATTTTGCACTTTAGTAAATCAGTTTTGAAGATCACTTTAACATAACTCTATATATAGTTCTTAGAAGAGCTTAACAATGCCTAAGGAAATTGTCCGATCAATCCCGATCTTATTGATCATATGCTAATCTAGTCCTAAACTTTCATAATTTGTCAATTTAGTTATAAATTTTTGCCCAAAATTCCAATCGAGTTTTTTAAGCCAACTTTCTTAGAAAACCATTGATGTACAATGTGCCATAAATGATGGCCAACAATAACTAGACTACCATGTGAGTGATTTCTAATGAAAATTGACCAGGAGAACTACCTTGGAACTTGGCATAAAGCTTTTGGACTAAATTGGAAAAAAATTACAAGTTTATGATTAAATTGGCAGTTGCACAATAAGTTTGAGATTGATTAGGTAATTATCTCCTATAGATACTTTTCATTAAAAAAGGTAATTTAATATCTCTATATATACATATATATATATATATATATATATATATATATATAGAGAGAGAGAGAGAGAGAGAGAGAGAGAGAGAGAGAGAGAGAGGGTGTTTTGGACCGTAGATATTTCAAAAGATATAAATAAATATGTAATGACTTATGAATTTTATAATTAAATAATTGCGTGGTTCCTCATTATGACAAAATATTTTGTTGTATTTTACAAGTAAATCATTAACATTCGATAGAGAGAATACATAACGTGATAGACCATATTTAACAAAATGATGATATAAACATTAATCAAATCTCTGACAAATAAGAGGCTTGATGTCCAAATATCTTTTATGACATAATTATCCATATTTGACAGTAAATGATGGTAGCAAATTAAAAGAAGTATCTGTCATCATAAAAACAAAATTATGGTACATGCTTTGCAAATAAATAAATTTTAAAAATTAAAAGAAACAGCTGATAGCAAATCAATAGGATAAACAATTATACATTACTAGAAAAAGTCCATAAAACGAAAATAATGAATATGTATAGGTCAAATAACACGATGATGCATGTATCATAAATAACCGTAACTAAATGCATAATTGTTGATGACACCTTACTTATGGTGTAGAAGTCAAGTAGCATCACAGCATGCAAGGCATGAAATGTTTACAACCTTCAACGACGAGAGTTTAGCCTACATAAATACGTAAATGAACTTAGTTGTTGTCGGATACTAAGCATTTTAGTCATTATAACAATGAAAGTCGAGTATCATGCAATACATGATGAGTCCATAACCTTGTGCTTTCATTTGAGAATTTAGCCAATGGATATATTCATGTAAACTAAAATTTACAATTGGCAACCGCACAAACATGTAGACCAGAATATATCATTTAATGTGTAATACGTTGTACTGTAATTTTAGATTAATGACTATATTTAGATCACATGCTAGTTACTTAATTATTGAATTCAATTTGTTTTGCCAAATGTATAATTGTTTACATCGAAAAATGACCAAGTCTTTGTAAAGGAAATAATGTCGATATAATTGGGTATGGAGTTTGTAACAATTGATAGGGTTTTTGGTAAGTTAACGATAATAGAAGCTCTTATCGATGGCTATAAACAATAATTATAGATGACTGAGAGATACAGCCGCGGACGTACGATACGATGTTGACGATTATCAACTACTAAATTTTGCTAAATGTTGGACAACGGGAAAAGAAGAAAGGAAATAGTGAAGATGTCGATTGAAGACAAGGGCACCAAGAAATGGTTAACCCAGTAACGATTGTAATTGCTTGTGGACAGGATCCATACGCAGATAGGAGGCCTAAAATCTCGAGAATGCAGCTACGACCGCATTTGGAATAGTTGAGTCTTAATGAGAGGTTAGGGCTATGTAATTATTGCAAAGGATTATCATGACTACTTTTTTTTTTCCCTCTATGACCTTTATCAATTTTAATGGCAACTCCTGTTTAAGATCGCCACTACACCCCTTCCATTAAATTCAAAGATATATTCTTTGGTGAAATGTAGTTTACTGCTCAGGTTAGAGCCCATTTTGAGTTAAACAATAATACAATTTGTGGATGATAATTTCCCACATGATTGATGATAGTGGATGTAGACTAATCCTAGGACATATGGATCAATTATAAAATTGATTTTTAAAGGGATATGAGAAGCTAAGCTGCAACATTCATCACTCGTTATATCAACAATAAATAAAGAGTTCACATATCATATTTTGTGAATTTGAGCAAGTTCTTAAAAGGTTCAAGAGAGAAGAAATAGACGGAGGATCTGCCTTGAGGTGAGAAATCCTATGACATCACCTTCCGTATTCTCACTCATCCAGAAGAAAAATAAAGGATGGAAATTGAGGAGAAGGGGCGGGCGGGAGTGGCGTCCAGGCACCGGGACAATTAAATAAGGCGTTCGCCTGGCGGGCGCTGGGGTCTTCCCAGACTACCGCAGGCAACTGCTCTAGGGAGCTTGCTCCCTGCTTATTCAACCTTTTTTCGCACAATTGTTGTAACCAACTTTCTGACTGGGTGCCCTTGACATAAGGATCGATTATAAAATTGATTTTTAAAGAGATATGAGAAACTGTAAGATTCATCAGTCGTTATATTAACAATAAATAAGAGTCCACGTATCAATTTTTTTTTTAAAGTATGTTCTTTTACTGGGAAGGAAAACCCAACTCGCCAGACTCATGAATGTCCACTAGTCACGTGGACAACAAACTATAGATCTTCGTAAAATCTAATCTTAGTTGAGGCCTTAATTAAACACAATCAATTCCTTAATTAAGGCAATTGGCCGTCGCATCATAATTGCAGAGTAAATTGAATTATACAAATACTTTATAAAGTAAAAACCAAATGATTTCCAACTGCTAAAATAACAAAATGATCTGACTTGAATTATATGAATACTTTATACACTCTGTCACACTGATAAAACAAAATGTAATTAAGAAAGAGCAACAAATAGAAAGATAGGTGGCACCCACGTGATAAGGACAGGCCACACCCACCCATGCACGTGATAAGTAGCATCTTTAATCTTTTTCATAATATAAATATTTTCATCGATATTTCTATGTGGGCACTTTTGTGAATCAACCCGGTGTGACAATTAGAATCTGAAACCCATATAGCACCTTCAATCAAAACACAATTATTACAATGACTGGACTTAAATCATCGCATATGAGCGATAGGTACCTTATGTAGTTTGTCATTCTTCGATATAAGCAAATGTAATTAATGAAGAGAACAAAAGGACGAGGACATATCAAAACCATGCGACCTGTAGTTCTATCTGGAGGTGGGGATATGTGTTAAAAATCCATTTTCAACTCAATTTTAGTCTCACGGGGAGTACATAAGACACTCTAATTTTTTTAGCTAGTTGAAATGATATTGAAAAAAATCATATTTTGATTCCGTGTGAGTCCACGTGGGTTTGCATCAGACTCATTTTCAACCCATTGTGAGTCTAGCAAAATGAGCAAATAAATTGTTACTAATGTCATGGGGAGATCTCATTTCAGCATCCCCAAATATTTTTTAATTAAAAGTTGAATATGGTAATATAAATGATTTTCTTGTTTCTTTATCTGACCAGTCATCATCACCAATAAGTAACTTTCCACATCCTTACCTCCACCTCTACTAGAAAAGCACTGATCAATGAAATCACATTTAAAATATATAAATTATATTATAATTACACAAATTGTTAGATTATAATGTCAAATGTAATCGTTCCATTATATGTAACTTCAATTGGAATTGTTAGATTAAAACTTCTAAGTAAATTAAACTTTTTCCATTCTTTATTAAAATTTTAAATTAGTTTACTTTCTTAAGTATTGCTACTCTTTACGGAACAAAATTAATATGAGAAATAATTCCGAATCATCAGTAACATTGTTTCATGGTCTCTCATTCCGATTGGAGTTTCCTCCTTATCTTTCAAATGGTTGGGTCCATTTGGAGTGTTTTACTTTTAATATTTATTTTTCAAATATTGGAGTTATCACAAATCAATTATAAAAATTTTCAAAAATTATAATTATTGACAAATAAAGTTATGTGGCTTTTGATAATTTTTATGACCCTCAATTTTCTTTCTATTTTAATAATTTGGAAGGATGGGAAGCATCGAAAAACAGCAACATTTTGCTGGAAAATTTACAATAAACGGCTGAGTTTTAATACTGGCTATCCAGCGATTTAGAAATTTAAGAAGATTCAAAAACCCAAGGAAGAAAGAGGAGATGGAGTATGGCTGGAGCTCCACTTGGGAAGTTGAGTAGTGAGCAGACTGGCCCTGCGTCGTTGCTGGCCAAAAATGAAAATACAAAAAGGCCGGTAGGTGCCGGTCGCTCCATCAAGACAAGAACAATAATAGAGTGATACACCATTTGATCACAGAAATAGATGACTCATAAAAAGCATATGTATGGAAATGGATCATTTTTTTTTTGTTACATTTTGCTGTCCCTGATCAGTCACCATCACTAATGTCCAAATCTCCACGTCCTTTCTTTCACTGGTCATGGACAACTATCTAAATACACGAACGATTGCTTTAATCAGGGTAAGTTGTGGGAGAGGTAGAGAAAGAATAATTGAGGGAAGTTGCAGGAGATGAGATGGTTTCCTACATTTTACTGTTCTTTTACTTGAGCAGTCACCATCACTAATGTCTACCTCTACGTCCTCTTGTCCGCCGCTACTGGACAAAACATCTTGGCATTCGTAAATTGACCGGCTCCTCTCCCTTGTCTCGTAGTATTCATTGAGCTGTCAAAATTTTCGTCCTCTTCTTTTTCAAATTTCCTACCGAGCTGCTCCATTTTCCACTATCGCTAGAATCATATTATTGATCTTTTGAATGTACTCGATGCGCTCGGATGGTCACACCTTTTGAGGAGGAGTATCGGACAAACCCATCTTCTTCGGTGAAGACTGATAAGTACTTGATGGTACATAAACGGAGCTCAAAGGGACATGTGTTGGCATTGGCCCACAAAGTAGAAGTAGCTTGCAGACTCTGCGCATCATGAAGGAATCAATAGGGCAACATGTGAAATAAAAGAAACGGTATTTTTTTTTTTTTTGGGTAAAGTAAAAGAAACAGTATTCATTCATTGCATTTTCCAAAAAAATAGATGATGGCTCAAACTAATTTTGGAGCGGGATTTGATAATTAACAAGAGATTTAGGCATCATAGTAATTGAATTTTTTGCAAAAATTGTAAGTAGGTCTTTAAACTCTTTTTTTTTGCCAACTGTGTCCGTGCATTGGATATTCTTTCCATTTTGTCAAACATGCAAATGGAGTTCATGATGTAGATAGTCTATTGCGAAATGCACCCACGTTGTATGTCTACCATGCCATCAGGATGATAGAAGGAAATAAGCTTTGTGATGTCCCATTAAGGACTAAAGAGATGAGTGATCTTGATGATATGCCAATGTAGAAATTATATATTAAATAGCAATTTTTGTTAATGTTCTTCTTGACAAATTTGATTTGGGCCTAGATCCTTATATCTAATTAATATTAACCATTTGTTGAAATTTCATATATTATCTTTTGTGAATTTGTTGATAGAAAGCTCCTCTAAGTGTCCCTTTGAGCAAAAAATGTTTTTTTCATAATATATGAACCTATTTTGTACCAATTTTAATTTTCTCGAGGAAAAGCAAAATGCAGAAAAATGTTTTCTTTAATGTAAGTGCAAACAAAGAGAACTAGAAGTTGATAAAAGTGATGATCAAACATCGTGTGGAATCTTTTCAGAATCAATTTTGTGTTAAAAAATTAAGTAATCGATTGAAAGTTCTAACACACAAATGAATAATTTAAGATTGTAACCGGTCCTCTCAGTTCGATTCCCAAATTCCAGGATTGAGACCTGGACCAACTAGTCTTGGAAGCAGGAATCGGACCGATTGACCCAATCGGTAAATTTACTATTTTGGACCCAAAAAAATGAAAAATAGGAGAAATTTAGAGGATTTAGAATTTTTTCTTAAAAAAATTAAAAAATATATATATATAATTAATCGGTCTGGAATTGGACTGACTAGCCATCGATTCCAAAAGCGAAAATCGAAAATTAGACCGCCCTCTTTGAGAACCACTCAAAACTAGCTGGGCTGGTCCGGTCCGAGCGTTTCGCGGTGCAGACCCCTACCAGTCATAGATGATTTTCTAGCAAACGCCCAAATCACAGGGAAAAAAGAGGAAATCGGTAGATACTACGGAGCCCATTAACCTAACTTTAGTTAGGCCTTAACTATACACCAGTCAATTCCTTGAGCATGAAAATGTATGGTTTTCTATATTATTGTTCCTTTACTGACAAGTCACCATCACGAACGTCCGTATCTCCATCATTTTCTCCGTTGCTAAATGGACAAACGTTGATGGGTTATCCATCCTTTCCTCCTTTCCCACGGCTGATGTACCAGTCTTGATCCATCGTTTCATCCTTTCCTCCATCATTAATGGAGAAACACAAATTAGGTACCAGCCCTAAACCCTCTCCTGCGGGGAATGAAAATCATATTTAAAAAAAATTAATATAACGAAAAATCTTAAATAAATAAATTATTAATTTTTTTATTATAAAAAATATCAAATTAATACACTTGTCATATATTTATCTAAAGCTAACTTTTTGACCTCCAAAAATCACAAATTAATACATTTGTGAAAAATTTACTTTAGTTAGTTTCTTTTAAATTTGATTAATATCATGAAAGACCACAAATCAATACACATATAATAAATGGAGGGTAAAACCTCAAACCAATACGTCCGTTAACTACCATGTGTTATCTAACTTAACGATTTTGTAATAAAATTTTAACGGAAGTAATGAAGAATAAATTTGTCACGTATACACCAATTTCAGATTTTATTTGGGGTAAATTTATCATATATGTACCAATTTAGGGTTTTTGTGATATTAACCATATTTAAAATATAAAAGTAATACTATAATTAGGCAAATTGTTAGATTAGAATGTCAATTGTAATTCACATGAGATGTAACTTTGTGTAGATTTGTTAGATCAAAACTTCTAAGTAAATTAATTATTTCAAACCAATTTATTTTTTGAATAATGTTGCTCTTTACATGACACAATTAATATGGGAAAAATTCGAGTCACCATTGGCATTGTTTCGTGGGCTCTCATTCCAATTGGAATTTCCCTCTTTCCTCTGAAATGCTTGGGGTCTATTTTGTGAGTCTTTTGCTTTTAACATTTATTTTTCAAATATTGTAGTTATCACGAATTGGTTTTAAAAGTTTTCGAAAACTTACAATTATTGCCCACTTACGAGGGGTTTTCATAATTTATAAACCTAATTTTTCTTTCACTTTTAATTTTTTTGAAGGACAGGAAGCGTCGAAAAATAACAACATTTTGCTCGAAAAGTTTATAATAAACGACTGAGTTCTAATATTAATTATCCAGCGATTTAGAAATTTACAAATGACTCAAAAAACGAAGGAAGAATGAGGAGATGTGATATGCCTGGAGCTCCACCTAGGAAGTTAAGGGCGCTCCTGACAACATTTCTATTTCTCTATTTCTTTGTTTTTCTAATCCCGAGAACAGGTTTGGAACAGAAATCCATTTGATAAACGTAATTTCATTTTTCTATTTCTGGATCGATTTCTATTCAGAAATAGATTTAGAACAAAAATCAGAAGTTAAAGTTTTTAACTTTTTTATTTCTAAAACAGAAATGAGAAATCAAAATTTTCCTTATCATTCACTCTCACCACCGCTCGTGAGATGCTCGACGCCCGCCGCCAGTTGCTGACCACCCTCCCTCCATCGACCTCGACCATCGGCCGCCAGCCACTGGACGCTGGCCGTCGATTGCCAACCGCCAGTCGCTGGATGCCAGACGGCCACTGGACGTCGGCTGCTCATTGCCAATCGTTGGATGCTGGATGCTCACCACCAACCATCGGATGTCCGTCGCCAATCGTCTGCTGCTCGCCACCGACCGTCCGATGTGTATTACCTGTCACCCACCGTTGGACTCCAACCACTAGCCACCCGTTGCCAGCCTCCAGTTGCTGGACTCCGGATGTCAAATGTCAGACGTCGAACTCCGGACATTGGACGCCGATTGCTGGTTGCCGAACTTTGACGTTGGACTCCGGACGTTGGCCACCCGCCGTCGGTCATCAGACTCCGGTGCTGGCCACCGGACTTCAACCGCCTGTCACCAGTCACTGGATGCTGAATGGCATCGCCGAATGTCGAACTCCAATCATTGGATACCGGTCGTTGCCACCTCTAGAAATAGAAACTTTATTCTGTCATCAAACGAATTTTTATTTTAGAAAATAGACATTTTGAATCGTTATCAAACGCGTTTTTTTGTTCAAAAAATTGTCACTATAAATTGAGAAATCAATTTCTTGCAAGAAATTAATTTTTATTCCAGAAATTTTATTATGCGCGCCTAAGTGGTGAGTAGACTGCCCCCATGTCGTCACTACCCAATAACAAAAATACAAAAAAAGGCCGGTCGCTTCATCAAGACAAGAACGATAATGGACTGATAAACAATATATTTGATAGATATAGATGCCCACAAAATATATATATATATATATATATATATATATATATATATATATATATATATATATATGAAAATGGATGATATTTTTTTGCAATTTACTGTTCCTTGATCAGTCCCCATCACTAATGTCCAAGTCTCCACATCCTTTTTTTTTTTCACTGCTCATGCTGCTCATGGACAACCATCTAAATATACAAAAGATTGCTTTAATTCGGGCACGTGGGAGAATGGGAGAGAGAGAGAGTAATTAACGGTACTTGTAGGAGCTGAGATGGTTTTCTACATCTTACTGTTCCTTCACTCGACTAGGCACCACCATCACCCGTGTCTACCTCTACGTCCTTTTGTCCGCCGCTACTGGACAAACATCTAGGTATTTGCAAATGCATGAACTGACCGGGTGCTCTCACTTGTCTGGCCTTTTTCCTTTTACTGCCGAGAGGAACGTTGCTTTCCCACTTTACCCCTTCTGAAGCAATGATGATTTAAGCAAAAGAGTCCCTAATTATTAAGCTAAAACCGACAATTCTCGAGGCCCAAACGAGGAAGCTTTCCCTTCACTTCAATTAATCCCTTATTGCGTATGGATACGTGATGTCCTATTAAGAGTTTAAGAGATGAGTGATCTTGATGATTTTCCATTATAGAGATTATTTATTGAATAGCAATTTTTGATAATGTTCTCCTTATACATTAGACTTTGGCTAATTTAGATTCTTATGTCTAACCAATATTAACCATTACTTAGAATTAAGTCTTGACTTTTTCACATATCATCTTTTGCAGATTTGTTGACGGAAAGCGCCTTTCGGCATCCCTTTCAGTGAAAAAAAATAAAAACTCAGTTTGCAAAATAAAATTGAAATTGCTTAATTTTTATGCCAACCATAATTATTAGATTAGAATGTGAAATAGGTATCATAAAATTGCCATATGATGATATGGTTGGAATTTTGTTAATGTCTCTCTGTTCTAGCTCTTTTAAAAGTTACTTTTTGACATGAGTTTAATGTAATTTTTCCTGTTATTCTCAAATGGCAACATCAGTAAATAATTTTCATTGATATTTCTTTTGAGAAAGAGAAAGCAAGTCCCACACCAATAATGGATAGCGGACTCAATAATAGAGGCTTATGGGGCATGGTGCAAGACAAGACACCTTACATAGTAGACATGGTGAGGTGTTTCTATTCACTCGAAGTAGTCATTAAGCTGTCAAAACTTTCTTCCTTTTGTCCTTCAAATTTCCTGACAAGCTATTCCATTTCCCACTCTTGAATGGTCTGTTTGGATGGATCCGCTAGAATCATATTATTGATCTTTTGAATGTACTCGATGCACTCATATGGTCGCACCTTTTGAGGAGATAGGAACTTGACGGTACATCAACGGAGCAGGGACATGTGTTGGCATTGGCCCACAAAAAAGTAGTTTGCAGACTCTGCACATCATGCACGAATCAATAGGGCAACATGTGGAATAAAAGAATCGGTTTTCATTGATTGCATTTTCTAAAAAAATTGATGATGGGTCAGACCAGTTTTGGAGAGGGATTTGATAATTAATAAGGAATTTAGGCATCATAGTAAGTGAACCTTTTGTGAAAATTGTCTATAGGTCTTTAAACTCTTTTTTTTTTTTTTGCTAATTATGTCCGTACATTATATATATTTTTTATTCTTTCAAATCCTTTTTGTCAAACATGCAAATGGAGTTGATGATGATGTGGACTATAAACACGAGATGTGGATAGTCTACTGCAAAGTGCCATCAGGATGACAGAAGAAAATAAACTTTGTAATGTCCCATTAAGAGTTAAAGAGATGAGTGATCTCGATGATATGCCGATGTAGAGATTATATATTAAATAGTAATTTTTTATAATGTTCTTCTTATTAACACATTTGATTTGGGCTTAGATCCTTATATCTAATTAATATTAACCATTGGGTAAAAATAAGTCATGACTTTCATGTATTATTTTTTGTAGATTTGTTGATAGAAAGCTCCTCTAGGTGTCCCTTTAAGTGAAAGCCAAAAAAATTCACTTCACAAATAAAAGTGAAGTTGTTTAATTTGTATGCCAACCATAATCATTATATTAGAATGTGAAATAAGTATCATAAAATTGCCATATGATGATATGGTTGGAATTTTGTTAATGTCTCTTTGTTCTTGCTCTTTTAAAAGTTACTTATTGATATGAGCTTAATGTAATTTTTCCTATTATTCTCAAAAGGCAACATTGATCGATCGACAAGTTTCTTTGATTTTTCTTGCGAGAAAGAAAGACTGAGTCTCACACCGACAATGCACAGTGGACTCAATGATACAGACTAGTGGTCAACAACAATGATGATTATGTGGACTATGTACATGGGATGTAGACCGTCTACAGTCAAATGCGTGCGTGTGATTTGTCTACTGCGCCGTTGGGACGATAGGAGAAGGAGGAGTGAAACGGAGCAAGAATGAAGAGAGATGAAGAAGGTGAAGAGGTTTGAGGGCAAAAAAGAACGAAGGGCGGCATCAAAACACTGCGACTCTTTGCTGGAAAAATTCCATAATTTTTTAGTAGTTGCATGCTGCATGAGGCGTGCTTGGACCTAACAATCAAAATTTCATGATATCTCTGCATATTTTGCCGCCAAAGATCTCGTTATAATCACCTTGGTTTATCATTAATCTATTGATTTATTTCCACAATGTAGCCAAATCTTTCATCTATTTAGTTTTTTCAAAAAGCATCTTGGACTAGCGAGAGACATGAGACATCCCACTATTTAATGTCTAGTTAAATTATTGCTTCTTTTGGCCCTGAACAATGTGCAAAGCTATGTTGCAGGGAGGCTGGTAGACCATTAGGTGTATTATGCGTGGCGCCCTGATGGTAGGTCCGGGGCTAGCGTCACCTGGGGATTTACGTGACGGCTGTCGGCCAAAGCGGTTCATTCGGCAAAAAAATAATAATAATAAAAATAAAAATAATGTGCAAAGCTATTTTCCAACGACAGAACTCTATCCGACAAAAGAGCAGATATAGACCCCACTTTTGTATGCACGGTTCAATCATGGGATTGGGGTGATAAGGCATTGATGCCTTGTTGGACTTGGAACATGATGTCATAGAAAAAGAAAGTATAGAATAAGAGTACTGAGTGCTATCATGAAATCATTTGCCATGTAATGCTTATCGTTAATAGAGACTCATAGTTTTAAGTACTTCCCATTTATAAAAGATGCAATTTAATTAAACACTAGCGAGAAAAAACATGGCATATGAAACTATAAGTTACCCTACCAAACTCTTGCGATTAGAGTTCATACTTGATAAAGAAAAAGGTAAATGCAATTTAGTCCTCATCTTTTTGAGAAGATGTGATGGATCTTCGACTTCACCGTGCATGATCTGTCCGAATGCATAAGAGTTGCAATTTGATTATTTCCCTTAATAGATCCCATGAAAAATGCAAAGAGAATTGTCTTCCCGCATGCATATTTAAACAAGCAAATGTGGACTTGACGGGGAGTAGGGACACCCTAATATCTGATGTCTAGTTCAATTATTGCATCTTTTGGACCTGACCCACATGCATAGCTTTTTTCCAATGATCAACAAAAGAATACATGTAGACCCCATTTTTACATGAATGGTTCAATTATGGGATTGGGATAATAATGCATTGCTACTTTTTTTGGAAATTAATAACTTTAAGAAGGATGTCATAGAAAATGAAAGTATGGACTAAGAGTTCTGAGTGTTATTGTCAAATCATTTTCCTACTTAAGGAAAAAAAATTATCAAGATCCCATTATGACCAACTTGGCTTATCATTTCTCTATTGATTTATTTCCACATTGTGGCCAAAATCTCTCCTGTCTGATTCTTTGTTATATGCTAAGCCTTTTTCAAATAATCAAGGCTTTTGTCTTTATTGCTTTTTTCGAAAGCACCTTTATTAAAGGTGGACTCAAGATGAAGGAAGGACTTCCCACTATCTAATGTCTAGTCAAATTATTGTATCTTGTGAGATCGGTTTTATCACTCCCTTATCATTTACCCTTTTAAGAGTGGACGAACTCAGGCAAGCCCGAGCATCGTCATAGCTTTTTTTTAGCAACAATAGAGCTCTATCAGACAAGAAGAGTCCATAAGAACCCAACTTTTGCGTGCATGTTTGAATGGGATTGTGGTAATAATGTATGACTACTTTCTTAGAGATAATAACTTTTAATAAGGATTTCATAAAAAACAAAAGTATAGACTGAGAGTATTGAATACTAACATCATATCATTCACTGGAACTCATATTTCCAAGTACCTCCCATTTGTAAAACGTATGATCTAAATAAACACCAGTTAAAAGATCGCAATGTGAGCAAAACATGGCTTGTAACTACAAATGACACCACCATGCTCTTGCAATTGCAATTCCAACTAGGCAAACAACTAGTAAATGTAATTTAGTCCTCATCTTTTTGATAAGACGTGATGGATCCTCAGCTTCATTGTGCACGATCCGTTAGAATGTGTAAGAGTTGCAATTTGATTAATCCAAGGGGAATTATCTGCTCGCATACATATTTGAACAAGGAATGTATGAATATGAAAGACCACAATATAAGCAAACAAAGATAACACATAAGATGTATATTCGCGGCACTTCGCAGTATTTGCTAATTTGAAGAATTATAATCAGAAACCTTTGATTGTATAATATGCTGTAAAATCTGAAAGAAATAAATCTTAACCTATCAAAAATTGTGCTTTTAAATTACACATAGGGTACATAATATAATCTCAAGTCATAGCCAGACGTATCAAGGATAAAGTAAACAAAGTGAAAACTCAAAAACAAACTAAAATTATGAGGCAAGCTTTTCGATTTGAAGACACGCCACTAATGAGTTAAGCTTAGGACCTTTCCACGAATCTCATCATATCATATAGCTGCATCACCACTTTGGAATAAACTGACGCTTTGATTCAAATCCATTGGCTAATTGAATCCAACTAAGGGTAATACGTTTGGAAATGATTGACAAAATGATGTGATAGTCTGACCAACTAATTCACGTTACTTTTATAGATCAATTTTATGAATTAATTCTTATAGTTGTGGTACTACTCTTTCTTGATAATATTCAAACTATATGTGTAAAAATATTAAAAGCTTTTATCTTGTTTGTTGCCTGACTAGACACAAGCTTACTCTAAACTCTAGATCGAGAAGATGTTACGACTTCAAAAATAAGAGTGCTCGAAAAATATGAGCTATTTCAGCTCAAACAATTGTAAATATAAGAAGAATAGAAAAGATTGGCTTGACCTTGACCATAACCATGGCTTTAGGAAAATCCATCAGTCGTCAGGGAAGAATGTTCCTTGTTGCCATCGAGCCAACTTTCAAAAAAACAAAATGGTTTTGAAATTCCATAAACCTAGTCCTCATGAGCCCAAATGATCTCATTCTTTGTACGACGTGATTCTCACTTAAGACTAAAATGATATGCCTTAAACCCAAATATGTCCCAAATACCACTCTATCTAGTTAATTAATAGCATAGGTTTTTAACGTGTAAATATAATTTCATGATGAAGGCAATGGATAACATCAGACAATCAAAATTGACAAGTGCAAATTTACTCGGCAAATACCGTCATGATTTACATGACACACGAGAATCTTCTATTCTCATCAAAGTTCGGGGTTCTAGTGTTATAGTATTGCTAGAAAATTACAGTCATTATTGAACATATTGCACAGAATTAACTCTTTGAGGAAAAGTATAATCAAGTGTTCTCGGTCAAGTTTTGCCTAATTTATCTAACGTATTAGTCCAATCACGTTCGATTGTCCTTAGTGTAAGGAAGATGGTGTAACGTGGACTAAAATAACATGAAACAATGCTGTTTGTTCTTAGATAAACAGCTTCATGCTTGATCGAGCGGCTAAAGCCCCAAATCACTGAATCTTTAGCTCTAAAGTTCGACTTAAACAAAAAGGTCAATGGTATATATAGCAACGAATAGAAGTAAGCCCCAACACCCCCACCACTAAGTTAGTAACTCGACCCGTCTAAAACAAGACTATTACACAAATACGCCTAAACAAACTCGCGACAAAAGGGGCATGGAACAAAACATAAGTGATTTTAATGGTAAAAATGAAAATTGCCAACGGATGCCCATTTTTTCCCAACAGTGACCAACTTGGCTTATCATTAATCTATTGCTTTATTTCCACATTGTAGCAAACATCTCGGGTGTTGCGTCACTTGTGCTAAGCCATTTCCGAATGATCAACGCTTGGTTTTTTCAGCTTTTTTATAAAGCATCTTTATTAAAGGTGGACTCAAGAGGGATATGGGACACCCCACTAGCTAATGTCTATTCAATTATTGCATCTTTAATTAGGGGATGCTAGTGATAACGCATGGCTGCTTTCTTGGAAATAATAACGTTGATAAAGATGTCTTGGAAAAGGAAGTATCGACTAACATTTGTGAATGTTAAAGGCGCTTTACCTATTCTTTCTTTAAGTTATCAAAATAATCAACACTTCCGTCTATTAAGCTCTTTTTATAAAGCATCTTTGTTAAAGGTGGACTCGAGAGAGTGGTTGGATGAAGATAATCAAGGCTTTCAACTTTTTAGCTTTTTTGTAAAGCATCTTTATTAAAGGTGGATCGAGAGAGAGATGGGATCACGATAATCAATGCTATCATCTTTTTAGTGTTTTCATAAAGCATCTTTAGTGAAGGTGGACTTGAGAGGCAGATGGGACACCCCCACTATCTAATGTCAATTCAAATAATTGCATCTTTAATGACAGGATTTTTGGTGATAGTGCATGGTGCTTCTTTGGAAATAATAACTTTAATAATGATATCATGGATAGTGAAGATATAGACAAAGGTCTTTGAATGTTAAGACACTTTTACCTTTTCCTTTTTTCTACTTTTTGCTTTGAGTGGCGTAAGGAACAAGCATCAAATCCAAATCTGAGCATCTACATTTTTGCTTTTTGACGTACCGATGCTTTTTGATCTACTGCTGTGCCAGTAATTGCCATATAGAGACTTCATTCATGGCGTACATTAGACATGTTTGATGTTCTTCTTTCAATGCCATAATCAATTGGAAACTTCTATGTTTATTCACTTTAAATTTCAGAGCAATATAAATTTCTAAGTTAGCAATAAGTAAAATGCTCCATTAAATGTAAAATGGCCATGTTATATATGTATATTGAATAGCGAATTTCGATAATGTGCTACCTATTGACATATTAGACTTGAGCTAACTTAGAGAATTAGAACTAATTAATGTTGACCATTAGTTAAAATTAAGTCTTGTATTTTCATGTATTATCTTTCGAATTTTCCCACGTGTTGACAAAAAGCCCTTCAAATCATCCCTTTAAGTGAAAAAAAAAAAAACTCAGTTCATGAGGAAAAATTGTAATTGTTTAATTTTTCTGCCGATCAAAGTTGTAAGATTAGAATATCAAATGACTTGTTAAACTGTATATAATATGACTATTTAAAAATATTATGACTAATTTCAAAAAAAAAATTATAACAAAACAAAAATTTTCAATCTGAATAGTCTCACGTCCTCATTCTTGAAATGCATTCTTGCACATTTAAGACTAAAGGACTTTTTTTAGATTGAGAACTTCCTTTAAATCGTTAATTTAAAGTCTAACCAGTGTCCTTGCATTCTTGTTAGATCGAACACTTGTCTCTTATTGATGAGCTTTTTGCGCATAGAGTCCAAGAATTTCCTTCAAATCATGACGATCACTGAATAGAGCCGAACTAAACAGAGCCTGATTCGTGACCTGGACTGGGCCTAGCCCGTGATCGAGATATGCCCTTGTTCGTTGCCTACATGCGCCCTGGTTTGCAACTTGGCCTAACTTGATCCATATCTGAAAATTTCTTACTCGCCATAAGTTACGACACTTTCTGCTTCTCTGTATCTTGATTAATTTTTTTCGTTTCCCTATCCGCCTAGTCTATATTGCTATGTTTTGATATACTAATATGACCTTGCAAGGAAGTAAAATTGAATGATGGGGTGCCATAATTTTGGAACTACATGTCAATCTAGGTGAATCTCACTTAATAAATTGCCAATGCCATGCCGATGTTTGATTGAATCAATGCACGTATTAAGTAGCCTTCAGAAGGTTCACAATTTCATCGAATTGCAAGCTTAGTTTAAATTAGTGATTGCATTTTTGTACAATTATGCATCATCATAATATCTCCGAAGCACTCTCATTGAATAATATTTGGCAAAAAGATGAGCACTTGCACTGTTATTCCGTTTGGCAACAAGGGGTAATTAGTCAGTTGTGTCGAATTCAATTTGTTAATTACGTGCTCTGGTGCTCTAGGGTTTGAATGAATTATTATTTGGGTTTTCTTTTTTTCATGTTTATTAGAGAGACAATATTCCTCATTCTACTATACCAAATTATCGCAGTTCAAGAACCGCAAAGGATCAGATACACTGCACGCTTGCCATCAATGCAACCACGTGAATCTCTCAATTTACTTCGGGAAGTAGATTTTGGTGTTGCGATGTTGTAGATGAAACAAACTGGAATTGAAAAGGTTATACCAATTTCTTTTGTAACATTATCGTTAGTGGGCTTCTAAAAAGTTGCCGGAGTTTTGGGGTATTAACATTGTATTTTTTTCAAGTTTCAGAGGATAGAGTCAAGTAAGATTATGACTTATTAGTCAATGGTGAGACGAACTTGATGGCAATAAATACATAAAAATAATGAAAACCGATTCATTTGTTTCGTGAAAAAATGATGTTTTGAAAAATATTTCTCTATAAACAATTACTTTTATCACTTGCAAAAATGAATAAATGAAAATGATTAAATTGTTATTGGTAATAAAAATATTTTTTTAACTGATTATTCGAGATATAATCAATTATTCTTAAGAAAAAAGGCTTTTTCAAAACATTTATGTTTATTTTTTCCTCTTCCAACCTGGCTAGTTGGGGACTCAGGTGCATGTGGTGCCTACAAGAGCCCATTTTTCCAAGAGAGGGTGCAAGCGCGTAGCCGTTGTAGCTATGGAGAGTTGGTCCACTTGTTAGCGGGTGAGCAATGGCGTTCGATCGGGCAGAGAACGTTTGTAGGACCTTCTTCAGCTATTTTATCCACTTTTTGCTATTTTCCGAAACCTTTGCCTCTTTATTTAATAAAACTACCTTCCTTTTCTCCAATTTCTGTCTTTTTTAAAACTCGGTTGGTTGGATGTCCGTAGTACCGTTCAATGGTTTAACCATCCGATCCACTCTCGAAAATAACACTTTAAGTAACTGCATAATGGGATGATCATTCGGACAAGGATATTTATCTTGGAATTCCTCTCTCCCATCCGATTTCTGACTTGGAGATGTCATAAGCCCCTCCAATAACGTTCCTGCGTTGTCTAACGTCTAGCGACATATGTGATTCTTGGAGGTCAATATCGATGGGGATTGCATGACAAGGAGACCAAGTTGCACTTAGATCCAAAACTGGTAGGGATAGGGATCAAGATTCAGTTGATTAACCTTTTCTCCCAATTAAACGATGAGGAATTTAGTAGACATTGGGGTGAAAGTTTCTTAAATTGACTAACTATGAAAAGATGTAGTGTAGATTGAAAATTGCTTGGCCATGCATATCAAGATTCAGTTGATTTGCCCAAATAAATTCTGGTACGCACCCGCAGGGCCGAAAATTGAGACTTTGAACACGATATCATCTCCATCGACGAGCTCTAAACACGCTGACATCTACACTTGACGTGATATTATTGCCACATGCACATAGCTCCTTAACTTCTCCGGCCGCGATCTGTCTAAATGCCTGAAGAGTGGCAATTACTTTGCTGTCATGAAGATGTTTCTTGATGAAGCCACAAGGAGTGGTCTGCTCATCCGCATTTTCAAACAGCCAGTTTAATAAAGAAAGATCCATATATACACTCTCAATCCTCGTCTTTTTCAGCTAGTTTCGGAATTTTTCCTTTTGACACTCTAAGGTAGCCTACCATGATCTGAAGTCACTGGCGCAAGTGGAAAAACATAACAAAAAAATAAAACATGAGATAACCACGAACATGGGACGAATTTGAAAACAAAGCCCCAGCTGAAGAAGAAGACGACGATGAAGATTGAGAAGGGAGATTTTTACGAAACCGTCTTCCAACTTCAACTGATTCGCACGCAACCAGACACGGAAATCGGAAGAAATTCTGGCAGGCCGGAGAAATGACGGGTGGTGGAGCTATCTTATTGAGTTTGCCGGATGCAAGTGGCGGGCGAAGGGCGAAAGAACGAGAACGTGAAAACGGACCTGATGTGATGTTCATCACAATCCCACAAGATAATTGATGTTGTTTATAGGATGGAATGTACTGCTCTTGATCACAAAAAGCATCTAACCTGTATAAATGCCTAACAAACCGTATACGACAAAGCACAGACCAGGATGTTAGTCAAAAGTGGACATTGTAATCTCTTGGCCAAGAGTATTCAAGAAAGGAGACCATGGACGGAATATGTGCCACCCACTTGCACAAATCAATACTGAGATACGTGCTAAGAACACAGATAAAGTGGCAATCTTAAAAGTACACGCGTCACCCATATGATGATTAACTAAGATGGCGAGTCATGGGTACAACTACTACAGGAGTATGATGATTCTATCGCAATGTGTTGCGTGCACGGAACGTGCGAAGTGCGCTTCGAGATGCAAATTATACTGTGTGCATCGATTCTACAAGAAATCAACTCAAGTACAAGTGCAGCCATGCTATCGGCGCTCAAATTCAACTCAAGGCTGGAAGAGTTAAGTACGAAGACTAATCTTTAAGGGAATAATGTCGCAATATTGCACACACAATGAATTGTAATTGAGTTTGGTGTGAAGTTGTTCTTAGGCCAAATGATGGAATATTGCTCCTATCGACTCCTGAATTTTTGCCAACAAGTCGAACATGCATTTGGGTAAATATAAATAATTAAAAAATAAATAATAATATTAAAAATAAATAACAAATGAAGAAAGAAACGAAAGAAAAAAAAAAATCATAATCGAAAGGACCTGGTCCGGTTTGTTGGGCCTGGTTTAATTCGTGTAGCCCAGACCTTATCCACAAGGCGCAGCCTAGACCACCGTCCGCCATCTACAATCACCACAGCCACCGTCGTACCACCATCGACGGCCACCACAGGCTCAGCGATGACACGATAGAACGCACACACCGAAGCTCACGAAGAAACTATCTCTCTTTGGAATTCTAGAGGATCCTTCATCGGTTCTCCTTTTCCATTGTCCTTTCGACACGGTTGAAACGCCGTTGTAGCGGCTCCACCATTGCCGGTTCCGTTGCCGCAAGGCCTCCTCTCCTTCTGCTCTGTTTTCTGGTCACGCCGCCCAAACGTGCACGAGCCAGAGGTCAATCGTCGACGTGGAGAGCTCCAGTAACTTTTCTCCAATCTGATCACAGACCGAAGTGAAAAACTCACTCTCATCAAGGTAAATCCCACGCACTCTGTTTCTGCTGCTCATGAACGAAACAGATCCGGTTAGCTTTAGCTAATGTCTGTGAGTAAATCAGTTGAGATTGAAGCTTTATTTAACAACTCGGACTTGTACTGTTATTTTCGTGATGATCTGACAGTCAATCCTTGCTGTGCATTGGCGTATGAGCTCCTTCGTTAAAATGCACATTACTTGTTTGATAAAATGCTCGAACTAGATCAGTATGTAAATTCGATTCAATTCTCAAACCGCAAAATCATATTACATAAATTCGATTTGTTCTCAACTTTTTGAATACTTATTATGGCCGACTTTGTCAGAATAGGATGCTCATTTGTCAAATAGTGTTAGTATTCTCGTCTCGTATGCTCGGCGTATGACATGAAAATTGCTGTCTCATGGCTTGCTGATTCCTCTAGTTCTAGTTAAAAAGTGTTCTGTATGAACAGAATCGAGTTTTGAATGTGTATTCTGTTGTGAAGGAGCAGGAGATTCTCCTGCGTGTGTGCGTGCAAAGAATGGACTGTCAGAATTGCCATTGATCTTTGCATATATACAATCTGTGCAAGAATCGCCATTGCCCCAAACTTGGAATGGATTTTAATCCTTTGGTGATGACCTTTTCTGATGCTGCGGTTTCATTTCTTATCTCAAACTTGGACGACATTTGTTTTGTCGTGCAGAATGGACTTGCAGACTTGCTGATAGAGCGGGCCCCATAGTGCCACTTGTCGTCCACTAAATGGACAAATGTATTGATTACATGGCTATCATTAGTTTATTGAAACATTTTCTTGCGAAGACATTAGTGAGACTAGTTACAGCCTTTGATCCGTTAAGTCTCCGTCGCCACCTTAACCGAGCTCGCACTGGCCGCGGAGCCACCTCGATTGCATCAACTTCTTTCCCTCCCTCCCTCTGGTCTCATTTCCATCTCATATGCATACGTGCGAATTCCTTCATTCTTGTCTCGCCAAGCGATTGTGGTGCCCCTCTTCAGTTCGATTGGGGATTGGTTTCGGCTGAAGCTGATTCCCGTCAATTCGTTCCCTGTGGTTAGCGATGGGAGTACTTATGCTCACGGACCTATTGAAGAAGGCAGCGTCGGATTTCCCCAACGGGAGAGCCGCCTCCGCCTGCAGGGAGCTAGACCTGATGCACATGCGGCTGCAGGAGCTCGTCAACCACGCCACCGCACTCATCACTGCCTTGCACCGACACTGTCGTGCTCACTTTCCTCAACACCATCGAGGTATGTCTGGGTCATCTTGGTCTGTTCGCGAGTACGGATGATGCTGTTTAAATTCGAGAAATCAATATCTGGAAGACTGCGATGACGATGAATTTCTAATGATGAGATCGATGTCTTGCAAAACATCGATTGGGAAATAGCTTGGAAAAGAAAGAGGAAGATGTTTCTTGGGAGTTTTACAGTACTTCGAGAATAGAGAAACGGATATGGCATCGACTTCTACTGAAAAAAATTGCATCTGAGGCATGAAATTTCTGCGAGCGTGTGGTGCAAATTGAAAAGGAACAAATTGAAATGGGAAAAGCATGAAGAGAATTTTCTGTCGGGTCCAAGGGTTGTTTTCTGGGACGTACAAGCACCGATTCATCGTAAAACAAAGTCAACGCTTATCAAAAGGGGATGGATGGTTTTAATGAAATTAAACGTTGACACACTAGTTGTCTGCATATCCTGCATATGTGTGTGTATCTCCAATCCGCAGGGACTGGTGTGATAGTTTTCTTATTGGAAAATGTGTTCGTTTTGCAGTTTGTGATCCTGTTTCCAGCGGTAATCCATTGCCGAGCCACTGCAGCTCCGCTCAATCCCTTCTCCACAGCTAAGGTGCTCGAGTTCTACCTTTCCGACTCAGAACCGAAGCTCCTATTGACACTGCAAGAAGGAAACCGACGGGCTCAATCCGCTGCTTCCAAGCTCAACATCCCCCACCTAACCGCCAATCTTCACTCTGCCGATACCAAAATCACTCTCTTCGACCAACGTAGAGCCGAGCCGAGCCTCAACTCGATGTCCACAGTTGTCAATGATCCCTCGGATGTAGCTACGTTCTTGCACACCTCCGGCGCTATGGGTCACCCCTCCCCAATCGCATGCTGCTAACTCAGCGCAATTTGGCATCATCAGGTGGGGTACAAACTAACGGAATCAGACTCTACCGTGATTGTGCTTCCGCTGTTCCATGTGCACAATTTAGTTGCTAGATTATTCAGTTGTTTCTTCTGGAGTTCTGACTCAGCTTGCAACTTCTCTTTTTCCTCTTGCAAGCTCAGAGCTTTCTCCTTCTCATTCCTCAGGTCTCCTATCGATCTTCTGAATATCCAACTCAACTAGGTCCACAATCGACCATATATTGTGCTGGAGCTCGCGCATAGGAACATCACTCTCCCTCACCTTCTCTTCCACGTTCAGATTCTCCAGGCTTGCTAATACCCTAACCTGAGGTCCACGCATGTCGTGTACGTTTTGCACAACTTCAACACCTTGTTCCTGCTTCTTCCCCAACAGCTCTTCTGCTGTAATGCGTTTCGCTTTGTTTTTCAGCATCGTCTTGTTCGCTTGCTTAGACAAAAGCTTCTCCTTACCAGGCACATCAGGTGATGGCTTCTTGTCCTCTGGCTCCAACGAGGCAGCAGGCGCCTTTGCAGGGGTTTCTTTGGTAGTCGTTGAAACCCATACCCATATTCTTAGGACACAACTTTGCTTCGATGGGTGTCACAATCCCCTGCTGGTTCTTCCCAAGGCCCCCAAGCCCCGCCTATCCTCATCCATAGTGGATATAATTTTGAAATTCTGACATCACAAAAAATAAAAAAATAAAAAATCACTATAGATGTGTCACATTCTTAAGCCAGATACTCAGCAGTTGTGATCGCCACTCGTGGAGTGATGATGCATTCAACAGTTGGATCATTGGCCTAAAGAAAATAGCAAACTTCGTACAACCCTTTAATCAGCAAGGATATATGTCACGAACTGAATCTACGAACTTGCAAAAATTGCCAGAAAGAAACAAATCTGCGAGACAATTAACTATTAGCTCATTAGATATTACCAGATTAAGGAAAATGGGCCACTCTCTCGATTGACCCATTTTCCTCCAAGTCACGTTTGAGATATTGTGCAGTTTCCATGTACACTCCCATAGCAGCAAATACTATGGCAACATTGTTGGCAAAATTGTCCTCTTCGTCATCCTACATAAATTTGCAGCACATTTTCATAAATGATATTGAAAGAGAGTGTTTGGAATAGAAAGATGAAGACTCATAGCATCGAATTCTCAAAAAAACAACAAATAAAATAAGATAAAAAATCTTCACAAAGAATGCATTTAGCAATTGAGAAGTCTAGCATATAATAGTGGAGCTAGTTAGTCAAAGGATAAAATACATTGTAGGTGAATTCTGAACCTGAACTCCAAAACCGTAGGAAAATTCTGTAAAACTAATGGTAGTTCCTTAAATTATCAAGGCAATAAAACTCATAGAGCAGGGTATTATAACATTGGTATACAACAAAGATGCAACATATATCTTGGTAATACCATCAGCCTTCTCCAATTGCTTCACAAGACTAGCCAGGCGGAAATCTGAGTTAGCTATTTTGTTATGAGGAAGACCAGCAGCAAAGAAAGGTGGGATCTTTTGTCCACGAGCTATGGAATTCGTTACATCAATGGAGGAAATTCCTGTTTGTATCATCTCTTCCAGGTAGGTTCTTTCACTGGGATTTATAGAACTTCCTAAAAAAGAGGGAGTTTATCTATTATATAGGACACCACAAGAAAGTTCTTGGGATTGCCATAGGTGCCATGGAGTATAAATGGCTCCATGGCCAATCAAAATTACTATCACAATGACACAACTCATCAGAAATATCCAGGTAAGCCTCTGGCAGAATTGGAGAGCCATTATCAATGGGCTTTCTAGAACCATTAAATATGAACCCAAGCGTATCCAAGGACACAAGTGTTTTCAGAACCTACATTAAAAGAAAAATGTGATAACTCCACAATAAATTTCTAAAGGTTCTTTTATTTATCCAAGATTAAAGAGAGTAAATGCTGACACAGCTGAAGAGATTTGTAAAGATAGGAAAACAATGCACTTTTGACAGCCTTTCATGAGGCCAAGGCCAAGACATATGCCAAATTATTTCTCATGCTACAAGTGAAATCTTGTTGCCAACATGTAGGAGCATTTAGTTCCCAAATATGGAAAAAACAAATCTGACTCTTTCTTTCTACAGAATGATGAAACATTGTTTTATTAGGAAAACAAAAACAAACAGCATGCATAATTACCTCGCCAATGAATTGCACAATGGTGTATTTGTTTTCAATCCCAGAAGTACCTTCATAAACCTAGCAACAAGAGAGTGAAACATGGATGACCAGAAAGCTTTACGTACTGGAAGTCTAAGATGAACAACCACCAATCACACAAGCATGAGTAGAATACTTATATTTAAATTTTACTGACAGAGAAACTAGTGAATAACAGAACCTACAGAAGTTTGACAACAATTAGAGACATATAGGAAAGATTATTAGCCTTTTGCAGAGCCAAAATAACCCACACCATGACTAGACTTCCATCACTCGAGAGCAGAGAGGATCTATAATTGCCTAAACGGAATGCTAATTAGACTCTTAACATTGTTCTCAAGAAATTCAATCACATTTCAATTATCATCCCATATGATGTTCTCACATTTCATCACATATACCTAAGATAATACTCTTCATGTTCTGCTTTTTCTAATGCTTGCAATGAATGACAGAGAATTCACTGGGTCATCAGCTGAAAAGTATTGCACGCAAAGTTGACCCAAGTATTGCAGTCCAAACGACAAAAATGCAGTATCAAGAGAGCTAAAGGAAAAAAGAAGAGGCCGGCAACTGAGACTGAACCTGCACAGCAACTTTCTCTCCATCAACTTCAAGGACTTGCCCACGTCTAGTTGTTCCATCACCCAAGCGGATATTTACTATCTCTTGATACTTTGGTCCCTGATATACAACATAATTAATCCAACATGTTAGTATAGGAGTCCACTGAACCTCATAAAATTATAACCAGTGAAATTTACCTTGACTTTGTCGAGTGTAACCAACAGCCCAGCAACACCAGAGACAGTCCTATCCTCTGCAAGCAGCAAAGCAATTGTCTGAACAACTGATAACTAAGACCCAGCGACTAAGGCATGCTAAACATTTGACTCGGACAAGAGCTAAATCATTCCTCACCTCTCAGCCAATATATATGAAATGATAGAGATTGTGTAGATCTTAGTAATAAATGTATTAACCGTTGTCATAACAGGGGCAGCATAAACTTTTCAGAAACGAGAAAGCTATATGGAAAGCCTCGAAAACAACAATATCCCATGACTAAAGTTCTGATTCCAAGCACGGTGAAATTGAGATGGCGAAAGACATAATAAGCCACGAACAAGGAGACAAAGCTACTCCCCACAATACAGACAAAACTTAATTATGAGATTTAAGCATCCCAGCAGATTTTTATTGTCCGTAGCTCCAAAAAAAAAAAAAATTTGAAAGCGGAGAGGGCCGAAAGCTCACCCATGCCGATCTCCAGCGTCCCCTCTTCCATGTCATAACTCATCGGTGTTACTCCCATCTCCAAGTCCCAAGCCGCTCGGAAATCTATACAGAGAAAAGCGTTAACCGAAGGACCGATCAGGAACGGCTAGCGAGTCACCCTCGCACCACAACTGAATCCAGAAGTGACTATATAATGCCAAAAAATAGAGGAAAACCGAACCACTGTTCGACCGAGCTTAACTCTGCACAACTTTCGCTCACTGCGGTGATTTCTCAGGACGTTTTCAGTTCAAATCATCACTCGTTTCCAAGTGGTCTCGGATTCACGGTCGGCAACAAGGAAAAAAAGAAAAAAAATCCGACATGAACTCCATTGATGAGCAAAACGACAATAGCATTAAACATCACTCAAGGACACCAGATTCAAACCTCCATCAAAACACCTAAGAATCCACAAAACGAATGCATGATTCGAACCGGAAGAAGGACAGGAAAAGAGAGAGAGAGAGAGGATCACCGAAGTTTCTAAAGACAGTGAGCGACGGAATCGATCACGAGGTGAGTAGATAGTGAGGGTGATGGTGGAGCGACTCGGAACTCACTGAGCCGGGAAGTGCGTCGGGATGGAGGGAGAGATCCAATAAAGGTACTCGAAGCAAAGAGACGCAACGCAATGGGCGTCCTTGATGGCGTCGTTTGGAGTTTTTGATGCCTTTTTCAAGGAAAAGAAAAAGAAAATGATGGCTGAGTTATGGGATGAATCTTCCTCTCAGGAATTCCATCTTTTGTGCAAGTCTTTGCTGCTTCTTGAAGCGGCGGGAGGGCCGAGAGTGAACCCAAAGAATCTCATCCTTCGAATCGGCAGATCCTATCCACCAGCCAGACATCCCCATTGTGTGCAGCATAGAGAGACGAAACGAAGGACGCGAGCAACGGCATTTGAAATCCGAAAGGTGGAGATGAAGGAAAGCAAGAATCAACAGAACATATACTAGAATGAATCGAAATTGGACTCGGAAGTTCAATCGGATAGGAAACGACCCTGATGGAGGAAGACTTGCTGAAAAATGATGATGGACATAGGGAAGGTGTTCGTTGAGTTGCCCCAAAGAGAAATCGAGATTGAGACGATTCTGTAACAATGATGATATCTGTCAGGTCAATATTCGGACTCACCACCGGGTCATTTCATCTCCCATTCGACTCTAGAATTAATTTCGATACATACTGACTACGTCTATTGATATCTATTTCATTTCGTTTTTCTCCAATTATCTCGCCGTCTTCTGAATTCCCATTGCCGTCGATTGCACTGTGGAGGAGGGATCGAGTTTGCAATGAAGGTGCTCGATATAATGACAAATTACATTTTTCGTGCAAGTCTTCCTTTTGACCGATTTCTCATAGGCTCTCTATATTTTCCTTTCGTCTTTTATTTCTTTTTCTTTAAAAAAAAAAAAATTCAACGCGTTACTTCCTTCTCATCCAAAGAACCACCGCCGGCTTCACCTTGTTTGCCCCGTTTTCCCCACAATCCTCACGCAAAATCCGAATCATCTCCATCCACCGCTTCGCTTCGCGACTTTTTATTCTTCCTTGTTTTCTCTTCGTGCTCACCACCGCCAATCTTCATGCTTGGCGTATCTTTTCGGATGTTTTTGATGACTCAGATTGCCCTTTGTTGCGGTTGGTTGATGAAACTACGTCAGACCGGCAGGAGTGCCGAGAGTGAACCCAAAGAATCTCATTCTTCGAATCGGCGGATCCTGTCCAGATGATGATGATCCATCCAACCTCACCCTTGGCAATTAGATAAAGCTCTCTTAAGCAGTGAACACACCCCGCTTTCCCTTTGCGCGAGGCATAGATGGGCAAAACAAAGGAATTCGAAAGATGGCGATGAAGTGGGAGCGAACAGAAAGAAGCAACGAATCGAGAGAACATATTTTGGAGTGAATCGAAATTTTGACTCGGAAGTTCAATTGGATATGGAACACCCTAGATGATGATGGTTTGGCGGCGATGGCGGCATGAGCTCGAGATGGCCCGGTCACATATAAATCTGGTCCAGACGTGTGCAAGGACAGGAAAACGAAGACAGGAATCGGAGTGGAATTAGTGTGGCCACGACTCAAAATGTGGAATCTGGTGGTGTCGTTCACTGTGGGAATCTGAAGCGAGATAGATCTGAATTGGCGGAGATGAATAAGGAGAGTCCGGAGGGAGAGAGAGAGAAAAGATGCAAAAAAAAAACATCTGGTCGGAGAAAATCTGGAGAGAGAGAATCCAACCGCGAACGGAGAACCCACCAACGATTCATCGAGACTGAGCTCTCTGACGATTGTTGCTTCCAGCACCGATCGAAGCACAAAAAGCGTCGCTACCGGTTTGAAGATGCTGCTCGCTACGCTGCCGTGGCAGCGGAACTTGACCACGGAGTTTCCTCAATCAATAGTCGACAAATACCGGGACGTTCCATCTCCGATTGAACTCTAGAATTGTCTTCGATTCATTCCAAATTTCGTGTTTGATTTCCGTTTTGCTTTTATTTTCTCCCATCCTCTCGCCATCTTCCAAATTTCCATTGCTGTTGATTGCACTTTGGAGGAGGTATCGAGCTCTCGCAAGGAAGAGAGATAAAAAGAGAGAATCGGCGAGCTTTATCCAGCGGGGAGAGCAAGTTCGAGTTCGAAAGCGCCAGGACGTTGCCGATTCTAAGACGAAAAAAGCCACTGCCGGAGGCTCAGGTGCTGTGTTTGTCGACAGAGAGAGGCCGAAGAAGAGTCGTGCCGCAGCGACGCAAAGATGCCAGCGTATTTGCTTTTGTCACGTATATCAACATTCAGTTAATATGAAAAAGAAAAATAAAAAAATTCCGAATGCTCCCACATGAGAGGAAACTGACAAACTTCAATTTGCGCCCACATGCGAGAAGACTGATCACAAAATCCTCAAGAAATCAAAGCATTGGTTCCAAATCCCTTGCCTCCAAGTGTTAATGCCTGATATTCTCACAGCAGGCAAGACAACTTGTGAAACCAACTGGGTATAAGGGGATCCCAAATCCCATATATCAAGACATTCCTGTCATTGCAATAGAGATTTCCGCCGCGAAACAACTTCCAACCCATGTGAGGCAGGGATTCCGAATAGAATCCCATCCCTGAAATACTCTGATAAATAGAGGGAGTGTAAATGAGCAAAGAATGATCAGGAAACCTTCTTTGCATGTCACCAAAAGACTTGGCTAGTGAGTCCAATGTCAATGTTCCCATTGACTTTTCCTCCTCAATCCGGCCTAGCGTATTCGTTATCTCCTTCACGTTATTCAGTTGTTTCTTCTGGTGTTCTGCCTCAGCTTGCAACTTCTCCTTCTCATTCCTCATGTCCGTATTGATCTACTGAATATCCAACTCAGCCAGGTCCACAATCGACCTTACATCGTGCCAGAGCTTGGGCATAGGAACATCGCTCTCCCTCGCCTTCTCTTCTGCGTTCAGATTCTCCAAGTTAGCTAGTACCCTAACCTGAGGTCCACGCATGTCGAGTACCTTTTGCACAACTTCAACACCCTGATCCTACTTCGCCAACAGCTCTTCTGATGTAATATATTTCGCTTTGTTTTTCAGCGTCACCTTCTTCGCTTGCCTAGACCAAAGCTTCTCCTGACCGGGCACATCAGGTGATGGCTTCTTTTCCTCTGGCTCCAACGAGGCCACAGGCGCCTTTGTAGGAGTTTCTTTTGTAGTCGTTGAAATCCATACCCATATTCTTAGGACGCAACTTTGCTCCAATGGGTGTCACAATCCCCTGCTGGTTGTTCCCAAGATCGCCCCCTTTGTAATCAATTTTCTCGAGCAACTTCACTCCAATTCCCTTGGTGTACTTCTCGAAGCCACCCACGTTTCCTGATTCATAAGAATCCCTCTTAGCCCCACCTTGCTGCGCTTTCTTCTCCAATTTCGATTGCTCTCTCCTCCTCTCTGCTCCCTCCTTGATCTTCCGCCCAAATGCCGTCGGCAAGAAACCATCCTCCTCCTCGCCGTTCTCATCGAAACCATCGTCTCGCTTCTTAAACCCCAAACCCACCCCAGCACCAACCCCCAAGCCCGGCCTATCCTCATCCACGTCAGCGGACTCGTCATCCTAATTCTCTTTCTTCGAGTTCTCATCAATCTCTCTGTTCGGCATGACCGTGCCGGTGGACACGAAATTCACGGGCTTCGACAGATCGGCCTTACCTAGGAGATCCCTGTTCTTCCTCCGCTTCCTCCTGGAGGAGTCGTCATAGTCCGAATCGGAGTCCCCCGACGCGAAGACGCCGTAAAGCACGTCGTCCTTGGTCTGGGCGCGCTTCTCCCTCCGCCGCCGGTAGTAGAACTCCCCGTCGATCCACTGCCCGTCGTGGTAATCGTTGTCCATCCCGAACCTCTCCATCTCCTGGTCCTCGTCCATCTTCGAGCAATCCCGGAGAACCGAAGCGAGGGACCTAGGGTTTCGGGGGGTGTTCGGAGGTGGCGGAGAGAGAGGCGGCGCTGCTGCCGAAAGGTGGCCTGGCGGCGTAGATGCGGCCGCAGCGGTCGAAGGCCGCTATCAGGCGGTGCAGCTCGGCTCGAGGGTTGGAGAGAGAGAGAGGGAGTAGAGAGTGACCGAATGCTAGAAACGCAAGAACTGAAAACCTGACGGATCTTCTCCCCTTTTTAATTTCTCAGATGTTAACAATTGTTAATTTTTTATTATTATTCCCTATTTACTTCAAGGAGAGGACATTCATTTATCGTGACTGTTTAGTTTATGTTGATGATATATAATGATAACCGGAATGAAATTGGGTTAATTTTTCAATTAAAGACCTAGGAAAATTGCAAAAATTATTTTTTAAGATTTGAAGTTGTGAGAAATAAAAGTGGAACTTTTTTTTCTTAAATGATAAGAAGTACTTGTTGAGAGAGACTAGCATGACGCAACTTAATGATTTACCAATTAATCCAAAAAGTTGAAATTATCAAGGATCTCTCTATGTACGCTCCAATTTATCATATGAAAAACGAAAAGGGGGACATTTGATATTAAAAATTTCTTCTCGGCCGAGGGATTTTTTCAATTGTCAAATGATTATCCGAAATTAAATTATATTGAGACAAAAATTGCCGCGAAAGCCCTCTTTTCAGTAAACAAACAAATACATAGAACTGAGGAGAGCGAACTGGAGTGCCATTTTGTCGGAGAAAAGTTGCAGCAAGGATTTTTTAAGCCAAGCTACGTCCCCCACGAGATTACAGCTAGGACCTAGGAAAGGTGACTTTTGAAGATTTCCTACATTTATTAATGTTCACTTACTTTTATCAGCTATTGGTTAATATAGGGATTGAAAATTATAGGGGATTTAAAACTTGCGTGACCAAGAGCACAACCCAATCATGAGCAATAAGATTTCTTGATAATTTTGTACGTCGGAATTCTTAATTGCTTCGATGGACACATAGACTCTTATTAATCGAATTGGATGTCAACACGGTTGAGGCCTAGGGGTCTCTAATTGAGCCACCCGAGCTGGTACAATGCCAAACTCGAGATCGACTCAACTTCATACTCGATGTTTAAAACAAGATTTGAGCTCAACCAAACATTAATTTAATGCTGGAGCTTGATTCAAACAAAAAGATGATATACTATATATTACATGTGTGCGGATGAGGATGTTAATATTTAATTTTATTAACAATTGATTTTTTTGAATCAGGCTTACAAAGTTTATTGAACTAAGTATTGATGATCTCGAGCTTTCAATTTGCAAGATACTCAAGTAGCTTGAGTTAGAGCTCAACTAAATATTAGTTCTCAAATGGTCATCAACCCAAGCTCAAACAACTCATGAATAATTTGACTTTGGTTTCACTCCTAGTAGGCCTTCATACATGCTTGCTGTGAGAGGAATGGAGTTTGCACAGGGTGTAGGTAATGATTCTCCCGACTCGATTATTATTCTACGTAAATTTTCATTTGAACATAAGGATATTAGAGAATATGTTTATAAAATAGCATTACCACGTTTGTAGATTCTTTAAGGGAGAGGTTCCTCTTTTGATATCTCGATCTAGATTGCCTTAAAAACCAAATTATGATGATAACTCGGATTAGATTTTAGACTAATTCAGAGGCGATTTTTGTCATTTAGCACTTAAAAAGTGCCAATCGTCATTAACGGCCACTTTCCACTAACATCTACTATCTAAATGAAACTAATAAAGTGTTAAACAAAAAAAATAATAAAGAATTAATGTCACAAAAAATCTAAAATTGGTATACACATGATAAATTTATCTCAAACTAATTTTTTGACTAATAAAAACCCCAAACTGATACATCACACATTTACCCCAAATTAGTATTTTGACTACTAAAAATCATCAACTGATAACTTTGTGATAATTTTGTTGTTTGTTAGTTTTCGTTAAAATGGACTAATACTACAAAAAATCACAAAATAGTACAATTGTAACAAATGGAGGAGAAAACCCCAAATTGATACCCCTGTCAATTGTCACGTATCATTCAACTTAATAATTTGATAATAAAATTTAATAGAGGGTAAATTTATCATAGGTGTACTAGTTTAGAGTTTATCGTGAGATAATTGCTTCTTTTCAAAGAGAGATTAACTATCATTTTAAAATTTAAAATAAAAAATTCAAATAGCATGTACGGAAAAAAACAAAAAACCTTAAGACATCAAAACAAGCTAGTAAGTACTTGTTTTCTACTGGTAGAGAGTGAGGAAGCATAGGGAAGACTAAGACGTGAGCAAGCAGAAGAGGGAGCGAGACGTCTTGGACGGAGGGCATATGGTGAGTGTGGGGAATCGATGGCCACATAAATGGGGCTCGACGGTGGTGGCAATGGCAGCTCAACGATGGCTGGATCTCAACCAGCGAGAGAAATGGGAGAATGAGAGAAGTCAAGCACTCAACTGGCAGGAATGGGAATTGACATAGGGGCCATATATATTTGCAGTTTCTGACTCAAGCATAGCTTGAGGCCAAGTGGGCCGGCCCAGGACAATTTGAGCCCAAAATTATCAGGCCAATTTGGATGGTTCGATCCGGTTTTCGGACTTTTTTTTATTTTTTATTTTTTTAATACACTCTTAGTAGTAGTATTAGCAGTAGCAAAAGTATCGTGTTATTCGGGTTATATCACTACCATGAACTCCATTAATTACATGACCTAAAATTTACAATGTTACATATAGAAATATTCAAGATTAGTACATGAGGCTGACATGTATGTGCAAAGTAAGAGGAGAAAGGACAGAAAAAGAAGAAGTGAGTCATTTATTGTAATGTGAATTTATTTTGTAAACTTAGAGGATTCCAATTTAAAATTTTTCATGCATAGTAAGAGAGGGGGGGGGAATTTTATTAAAAATTATGAGATTAGGGTTTGCAAGGACAGCAACAACATATTACACTAATGGACAAATAATTCATAGAAAAAGCTTTGGAAGTTATCAAAAAAAATCCATGTGACGTCATAAATGACTAAAATTGGTACTGACTTAGCCTGATAACAAAGAACAAATTATGGATAGCACTATGGAGACAAACCCTTTTTATAGCCAAACTCAATTGTGTGTTTCCTCGTAGCAAACCAAAGAGAACCAAAAGGGAGGAAACAGGGCTCTAGGATGACCTTGTCCACATCACATACACTCCCACTTATGTTCATGGGGCTATTGTGGGGGTCTGACTCGTAAGAAGTGACCTGGATGTGATGCTTATGTACAAGACATGCAACGAGGTGCGGTACCCGAACGATTATGCACAAGCTTCGGGTCAAGTTTTGCCGATCTGAGGTTTGACACCACGATCGGGGGATTCAACTAATGCACCAGTGCCTCTTATAGCGACGCCAAATGCTTCGGCAGTGGAGCCTGTGCTATCGTGCTGGGGTAGTCGGACTGTACTACTTGCATGAATTTCGCTTGTGGTCAAATTAAAGAGTTGTGCACGCTCAATGCTGAAACATAGCTTCAGCTTTTTGACTATAGAATTAGATGCGAGCAATATGAATTCAATGAGCAATTAATCAATTCCTTCATATTTGGACGAGACCGTGAGTCCATCTTTGCAGAAAAGGGTCCGATGTGTTTTTTTCTCTCCCTATTGTTGAATCAAGAAAGAAAGAGGAAAAGGGTCATGATGTATCAAGGCCGTAAAAGTTGACAAGTAATAAATGGACGAAGAGCATCTTGTGATATAAATAAAAGTTGTATCGTGTTGACAGTTTGTTACCTTTAGGTTAGGTTTGGCATGGCAAAGAGTAATTTGTCTTATTTTTATTTTCTTGTTTGCTTTTCTTTCCTTTTCCTTTTCTATTCCTTGATAAAAAAAGATATTTCATTCTCTCCAAATTATTTTAATACATATAAGTTTTTAAGCTTTTCTGAAGAACAATGCCATTTCGTACCTTGAATTGCAAGACAAAATTCACTAATAATAAAACAATGTCGGGAGAATTATTAAAAAAACTCATAAACTTATTATAATTGTGCTAATTGATTCTATTTTTTTTTTTTTGCCAATTCAATTCTAAATTTTTCACATTTGTGCCAGTTAAGTCCATTTTGCCAATATTGATCAACTGGTGCACCAACATGACACTGCTGAAGGTGATGTGGACATTTTATAATATTTTAATAATTTTTTTTTTGAATTTTTTATATTTTATTTTGTTGTTTTTTCCCTTCACACCCTCGCCAGCCCTCACTTGGTCTGGGCGAGGGGCTGTGCGCCCACATCCTAGCCAACCGTAAGGGTAGGAAAAAAATAAAGAAAAGAAAAGAAAACAACAAAATTATAAAAATAAATCAAAAAATATTGAAATATTATTTAAAAGTCCACATCTTGATTTCCACTTAAAAAAAGAGAGCAAAAGACAAATTGATGGAGCAACTAGAGAAGTAGATTGTTTCAAGGTAGATGCACTAGTTAATAATCTGAATTGACATACACAAATATAAAGGTTATATCACAATTACCATTTTGATTGCCATTTTACCAAGTTCCATTACTCGGCCATTAGGATGGTCAGTTGGCCATAAATACTTCAACGAAAATAACATGTCACGTTGTCTCATATTTGAAATATGCCAATGATGAATGGAGATGAAGAATGTACAGTTCTTTTCCTTTCATGACAAGAAATTGCCATATCACCATTTTGAAAAAGGGACATTCTGACTCAAATTCTCTAAGCTTTTTCAAGTGCAGTGAGAGGCCTTGGACAAGTAAAACACTGAAAAACCGGCTCAACAGGGTTCACTGGGCATTTAGGCTGTTTGGTCCGACCTCCGGTTAAGAAAAGAACTCTCATGGGCACAAATGTGAATTTTTTCGATTTACTATGAAAGGATCCAGCATAGTTTGGAAATCAACAAGTGCGAACATAAAACAGAATTTTGCACGCTCTTCGTATTAGATATAACTGATTGACTACAACTTCGAACACCCAAACCAATGCCATCAACCAACATTCCAAAAGCTTCTCATCAAATTTTTAAAAATTTGAAGAGTGACTAAGAAAACTATGTCATGTGCACGCACCTCCAAATTATCTTGAGGAACAATTTGGAACTTCTGTCACTCTTTGACGTTGGAAGCTTAGTCCTCTTTGGTTCCAAGCATATTATTTTAAAAAGTCGTATCAATGAGTGTGCAATTTAATCACTTTGAAACTCACAAATAGAAAAGGAATTCATCACCGTAGAAGGCAGATAAGAAGGTAAATGCAGTTTAGCCAATGGTTTCCAACATGGCCAGGAACCCTATGAATCTTCAAGGTCCGTGAGGTCTTTAGATTCTTCCCATTTTCTCGAGAGGAATTCGCCCTCTGGGTTTTATATTTCATCTTGCTTGAGGGGATAATGTATCTATATAAGCTCTTTAAACAAATATAATTACATGAGTATAGAGTCTATCTCTCCCATCTTTGAAAACTATCAGGTGACCATGACTGATGGCATACTGCATAAATTTCATTTGTTCTACAAAACCAGGTAGAATAACCAGAACCACGATAATGCTAAACTAAGGTCCTTTCCAAGAAGGCAATGATAAAAGCGTTACAAGCGCAAGAGAAATACCCAAAGTAGAAAATGTGTGCAAGGCTATTCATCACAATATCCGATAAATGGAGTGGCTAGGCCTAGAAATTATAAGATTGTAACTAGTTCAGAAAAAAGCACACTCAGAAATAAAAGTGGACTTTCATCCGGTTCATCACAACAGAAAAGAGGCATTGATCACATCTAACTAGTATATGGCCTAAAGTGACACTTCCAGTGTTCACCTCCCAATTCAACCTAAAGATCATCCCTATCAAGGAGCTCAAACATGCAGACATGCCCTTCATTCAAGACTAAGTTTCTCTCACAAACTTGGACCAACCAATAGAGAAGTTCACTACAGCGTAGCACTGCTAGCTCCTGATGGTCACCAGCCACAATGTGTCTGAATACCTAAGAGTAGCAATTTGCTGGTTTTCTTGACTGCATGTCTCTATAAATTCATAAGGAACACTCTGCCCATGAAGACATTTGACCAGCCAATGTATAATAAGACAAAGGAATGTAAGCATACACTAAAGTGAAAAGGCAAACGAGATGTACATTTATGATAGTATTTGAAGTTTCCGGAGATCTGTATTAGCAGTCTAAAAGGCTTGATGAGATGGTCTTTAGTCACAACTTGCAATCTGAAATCAAAATATCACAATCCTGTGCTCGTAGACTCTACACTAAGTACGTGTGATCAATATAGAGACATGCACAAATCTGGTGGATTTCCAAGTCACCAATCTCACATTGCGATATGCATTGAACAAACATGAAAAGCTACGCCTAGCATCCTAGATGGATACATATACACAAAAAGTGATCTTCATTCGCCTGGCAAAAAAAAAAAAAAAAAATTAGCTGCCTTTCTTTGTTTCATACCACGGAGGTGGTGGGACTAATTTTTGAGGTCTAGGGCCACACTACCTTCGCTTCATTTCTGATTGCAAGTTTGAACCTGCTTGCAATAGTAGCTCTTGTAAACCATTTGTTGCCAGGGAGCAATATCCGATTAGTGTTGCCGTGCTGTTGCAGTGAGCCCAGTCATGCCAAGCCTAGGCCTGTTGCAATAGCTATTGCTTAAGCTGGACATTTCGTGTTGCCTCTTCTTCCTAAGCCTAGGCAGCCAAAGAAAGTACCAAGTAGTCATTTTTGGAAGGAATTTATACCTAAACTAGAAGACAGAGAAAGTACCAAGTAGTCATCTTTGGGAAGAATTTATACTTCAATTAGAAATCATTAAATTCCTAATTTATGGTTGTTATCGCCTGTCTCAACCCTCTGACCTTGTCACCACACCCACCTATCACTATGTAATTTCCTGATTACTGTCCGACTTATTGTTTTTCCCTAGTCCCTTTAGTTGTTAAGGAGCCTGTTTTAAACATATAACCGTGACCACTTCAAAGAAGATAATATATCCTGTGTTTCTATAGAAAGCAAATTAATGCAGGAAAAAATTGCACAATAGGGCACATATATAAAATAGGTGGCATTCATAATTGAGATATGCCAGTTATGAATGGAGATCTGGGCCTCACCATTATTTCTTTCTTAAGAAAAGATGGCCATGTCACCATCTGGAAAAAGGGATATTCTAACTTGAATTCTCCAGCATTCTAAGGGGCAGCGAGAGGCCTCGGACAATTGAAACCATGAAAAGGCTGCTCAAGAGGGCTCACTGGACATTTAGACTATCTGCACAAAAAAAAAAAAAAAAAGGAGAATTCTGGTAAGACTGTAAGCAGGTCAAGAAAGAGACGCAAAGCTAAAAGTAAGTGCACTTCCAATTGATTTGTCATAGCTGAATAAAGAAGACATGAATTACTTGCAGGCGACACTTCCAATGTCCATCTCAATCAACCTAAATGAGGTACTTACTAGCATAATTGGAGATGGAGATTGACCATAAAATCGTCCCTATCAATGAGCTCAAACATGCGGACATCCCCTTCATCCAGACAAGCTTCTTTCACAAATGCCGCCCGACCAGCTGGATAATGGAGTTGATAGGTCTTGAGCTGCACTAGCCATAATTTGTTCAAATACCTAAGAGTTGCAATTCGCTAGTTCTTCTTAATGTTTCTTTATGAATTCACAAGGAACACTACCAATGTAGTATAATGAGGAAAATAATAAATACAAAGAAATAATAAACGGAAAATGCAAACAAAATGTAAATTTATGCTAGTATTTACTAGTTTCAGGGAGTTTAATTAATAGTGTTAACTGGGTAATAGAAGTCTTTGATCCCAACCTGCAACTTGAAGTTAAGATTTCACAATACAGTGCTTGTAGACTCTACGGTAGTGTACATAATTTTTTAACTCTCATGGCAAAAGTTCAAGAGTTGCTAACACTGATCGTCCCCACCACATCCTCTTAGTCTATATATAATAGTAATCTTCTTTACACCTGATTACTGGAAAAAAAAAATAGAATCTTTCATTTTAGAATTGGTAATCTTATGAATCCATAAATTTAAACAATAAAATTTCAAAATCAAAACTGCCCCTGTTTTACAGATAAAGCCATGAACACTCCAAAGAAAATAACAACTAATGTGATTCCTATGAAAAACCAAAACGACTTGGGAAAAGAGGGGACTAAAGGGAAAGATGTAGAAGGCATCATGGTTGAGCTATGCCAATCATGAAAGGACACAGGGACCATACCGCAGTTCTATCCTTAATAATAGTGGCCACATCACCAATTTCAGAGATGGATACTTCAATTCAAATTTTCTAGTTTTTTCAAGAGCAGGGGAGGCCGCAGAAACATGGAACCATGCAAAACTGTTCATGGGGGCTCACTTGACATTTAGATTGTCTGGTCCAACTTGCACAAAAGAAAAAGGAGAGTTTTCATAGGTACTGCTGTAAACCTTCTGTCAAGTTACAACGATCTACAAATCAATGCATCCAATCATGTTACTAACGTTTACATGTTTTTCACGTTAGACAAAACACACTAGCTACACTTGGCATCTCCTAAATTGTAATGTCACCCATCAATATACAAAATCTTATCAGGAAAATTTCATAACTTTTGAGACAGACCAAGAAAAAGAATGCAACACTGTGCAGAAAAGCGCAACTTAGAAACCAACAAGTCACACCTCTAAATTCTCATGCTGAGCGTTTAGGTTATAATTTTCACTTTGACATTGAAGCACATTCTTTTTGGTTAATTTAGACTTGGGATGTAGCATTAATGAGTGTGCATCTGGATTATTGTGAAACTCACAAACCCAATGGGAATGGAAGACGTACACTTCATTGATTCACCAAGACTAAACAAAGAGATATAACTATGAATACTGAATTTATTTTGGACTATCTAAAGTGACACTTCCAAAATTCATTTCGGTCAATGTAAACCAAGTCCTTACCAGCACTAGTGGAAATGTAGACTCTAAACACACATCCCCCCTATCAATGAGCTCAAACACACAAACATCTCCTAAGTGCAAACGAGCTTCTCTAGCAATTGGGTGTCAAGCAGCGAAAAAAAAGTCCATGGCTCTTGAGCTTCACTGTCCACGACCCATCTGAATACCTGAGAGTTGCAATTTGCTTGTTTTCCTGATTATGCTGCCTGATGAATTGAAAGGAGTAGTCTCCTCATTTATGTGGTTGAAAACCAACTTATGGTGAAGAAAGACCAAAACATAAGCATACACTAATGAGAGAATCTAATCACACAGCGTGAATATAAGGCAGTAGTTGCTACTTTTAGGAGTTTTAATTGACAATAAACCCTATAATGATAGTAGACAATCTCAGACTGCAACCCAAAGTCAAATGTCAAAATATATGCTCCTAGGTGCAATAGGGTACATGACCAGAAAAAGCCTTCCGTGTCCCATATATATTTGAAACGATGAATTTAAGCCACACAAACCACAAGAGCAGGGGAAAAGGCAAAGACATCAATGACCGGAACACGGATGGAAGTGAAATTTTAATCTAAGCTGTTCAATTATTTCAAGTGCAACTCAAATTTTATAAAAATACTGAATCAATTTGACAGAGTAAACTCATCTTTTTTTCTCAAATTTATGATTAATGTAACAAAATAAAATAGTATCTCCTATTTGAAAACAAAATTATCAGTCATTAGATCTACAATGAAATTTCAGAACCATAACTAGCCACCCCCTTATCTTTCAGGTCATTCCCTCTAGTTATGGAGGTAGTGACATTCTTTGCAATTTGCTTGTCCGTATCAACTAGTCTTCTCGTGTGATTTACATATATATTCTACTTTTACAGCATTGAATAACATTGTCAAGTTCCTCCATATAAGAGGAATTGGATTCTAATTCTTTGGACTTGCCTCGGCAATTGCTTTCCAACACATGTATTCACAAAAAGGGGACAAATGTTATGTTTTCAAACCTCGACCACTAGTTTAAGTCCCACTAACCGTCCTTTCATTGTTTCCCCTGCTTCAATTACTCCATTGTTAAGACATATACCTGGTTTTAAACATATACCCATGAACACTTCAAGGAATTAACAGGTCATGTTGTTTACTGCATTAAGTCAACTTGGAAATACACTAAAGTATACGCAAAGATATAAACAACATCCATATGTTTGATTTTCAGACATGCGAGTTTGGGTCAATGAGCGTGGGATCACACCAAGCCAAAGCAAACATAAGAGGGCCTCCTCACCACCTTTGAAAAAGGGATGCTCCATTTGAAATTTGTTGGCCAATGTAAGAGCAGTGAGAGGCCTTGGGCGCGTGGGACCTTAAAAAACCAGCTCAGGATGCCTCAATCTGCTCAAATGTTTGGACCAGCCTGTACTTAAACAACAACTTTAGAGACAGTTTAAGTACAATTCATTAGTTTGACTTGCTATGAAAAGATTTTAGAATAAATTGGAGATAAATTTTATCCTCCCAGCATCACTTAACCAATCAAGATTATAGGTGATTCCTCAGACAATCCAGACTATATTGCGATCAAGGCATAAAAGTGACTTTTTATATTTTTGACAAGGCATGGAATTCTCGGAATATTTTCAAGTTCCATGATTTCTCCCTTTTTCCCGGTAGAAATTTGTACCTGATGTTACAGAGATATCTCTACCTAAAGAAATTTCAACATGAGACCTTGAACACAATATATCATCTCCATCTATGAGAGCTCAAACACGCAGAAATCTTGCCAATGCTCGGGAAGGAAGCACAGAATATGTAGATTTAAGGGCAATAAATTGCTTGTTTGAGGAACTCCTGCTTTTAGACTCGAATGTGGAACGGATTTGAAGAATAGAGCCCTAATTTACGCGCAATAAGACACCAAAATCGGAAGAAAATGAACTTACGATTTGTTTGATGCAAATGCCGAGAGAAAGTGTGATGTTCTTCTTCTTTGATGAAGTGAGTGGACGATTGACTGTCCAGACTCGGTTGTGCCGCCTTCGGCAGTGATGACGGCGACAACGACAGCGTTTGGTTGAATCTACTTGGCTCCGCTCCGCTAAGTGCAGCTTCGCTTCTCGCAGCAGTCCTGGCAATTCCTGATGCTTCATTTTCGCTCCGTCCTCGGTGAAGGCAGCAGAGGTTCCCCCCAGTTTTGCTCCACCGAGGAGGAAGAAGAAAGATGGAGAGAGAGCCTCTGGCGTCAAGAAGGAGAAGGAGAGCCCTGCTTCGCTTCCTGCTGTTCAGTGAAGAATGAGCCAAGATCGATCGATCGATAGGGCTGACGATCATGCTGATCGGACATCATCAATGATAGAAGAGTCACAAAAAGAAATTTTTAAAAAGACTTACTGTGTTGCCATAAAAAATAAAGAAAAAGAAAAAAGAATGGATGAGAGAATGACGTTAATTGGATCTTACCAATTTTATGTGCCTTTGTTTATGCTGATAACTTCTGTATGATTGTATTGAGATCATCACCCGTCCCCCAAATCACTCTCGACTCGTATCTAAACAGCGACACATGATGTAGTCTTGGCGTGCTTAGCGTACTCTTAGAAAATGTCTTCATTTTCGAGCACTCTTTTACTTCAATTACCTGAAAGGATGGGAACCTAAAAGTGCAACTTGGGATGGAGGAGAAGCATTCTAGGCTTGGCAGATTTTGGAGTGTCAACCATAGTAGATTCCTAAAAAAAATCACTTTTCCTTCTTCATTTCCATCATTGGCTACTACTTCTTTCATTCTTTCACATTCTATTATAGTCATCCATTCGAGATGCACTAAATTTGTGACTGCTGAAGCTGTTAATAGATGTACCAATCCAGAGCAATTCTTCACCTCTAAGCTTGTCAACTTCTGGAAGGATGTCATAGTCGGAAATATTGTTGTCAAACAAGGAGAATCCCAAACCTTAAATGTTTTGATGCTTTGAAGAATTTTCGACACTAAAGAGTCTTCTCTCCACACACACTTTAAGTTATGTAGCTTGTTTAACTTAAGTTCTCTTAAATTTTCAAGCACCGGATGTTTCCCTTCTTCAACAAGCCCTTCGTCCGGGAATAAATCTTCAAAGGAGCTACAGAAGACCTCAAGGCTTTGTAGATTCTGAAATCTCTCTAGGAGGAATATGGAAGGAAAGACAGCCTTTTTATCATGAAAGCATGCCAGTGTTAGTGCGTCTAGCTTGCTGAACATGTCCTCCGGAAAATTTCCATGTTGTATCATCTGAATATTGTTATCGACTAATAAAAGTTTCTCCAAGTTGGGAAAGTCCTATCGAATTGCCAATACAACAAGAGAAGTAAATTCAACAAAGTTTCGACAATAAATCATGTGTTGTAAAAAGTAAACCTATTAAGATGATTCGCATGGAAGGTGGCCAGCTTCTTAAAGTTCATTATATCTCAAGAGCCCTACATTCAAGTCTCAAGCTTCTAAAAGTCTCAAATAGAGGTTGGTATGGTTAAGTTTGTAGAGTGAACTTGTCAAGATCCCTCCAAGCTCACCAAATTCATCTTATTAGAAATATCTTATCTTGTCAACTAAAATTAGTCATCTTTGGAAATTTATGTAATGGGATGCACGGATGATATTACTAAAACGTATGGGTCCACAAACTTAAAAGTGTGCCAAAGATATAATAAAATATCTTATGTTGTCTTCAAACTCATAGGTAAGGATAGTAATATAACAGGATGATTATGTACAAGACAAGATCAATTAAGGAATACAGTAGAAAATAGTGCATTAAGGTACTAATGTTATTTTTGATTTTTTTTAGAGTTTTTAGAAGATGAAATAGAGAAGAAAAGTTCAAATGTGCAACATGTTTCAACAATGAAGTGGACCTCATGTAAAATTTTCATTGATTTCCCCAAGGAGCACCACTAGACTAGATTAGGAATATATTACACTTTCAACAAAAATCTATAATTACTTTTGTAATTATAGGTAATGAAATATCTTATGGGTGTCCACAAATGAAACATATACTTAAGATATTAGAAATATTTTAATGTTGTCAACAAACTAATAAGTGAGGGAGATCATGTTTTCTATAGCAATATAATGTGGCTTGATTATGTAGTGGTAGTGGACATGAGATCGGTGAGTGCTTTAAAGAACAAAATAGAAACTAAGGGAGAGCAGCTGAAATCATACCCTCTCAAATAAAGAGTGAGCTTCTTGGTCTGAAAGGCCCTGTTGATAATCTTTTTTAGCCCAATTGCTCATAGATGCTACAAAAGACAGCATGTTCGCTTTATCACAGTGAGTCACTCGCAATTCCTTCAAGAATGGCCAATTCAAAGCAGGCAAGTTGGCACAGAAGTTCTTGAGTTGTGGCATATCATGTAACACCAAAGAGGTTAGTTTTGGGAAAAGATCTTGAGTAGTATTGGAATGTGGAGTCTCATTCCCACTAGCGACTATTTCCTTGATCCCACAAGACTCCACTTGAAGTTCCTTAAGTTGGGTTAGACTTGTAGCCACCCAATGAGGAAACACATTTTCAAGGCTCTTACAATTTTGAACCTGCACTTTTTGAAAATTGTCAAAAGTGAGAGTTTCTTGAGGACCGTCACCCCATAATTTGCTTAAATTGTCCATATGGGAGAGAACCATCTGCACAAGCTTGGGACATTGTACCTGGCATATTGAGAAAAATGATGTAATTAATGTGATTACATTGAGTTATGACCTCAAAGAAAGAATTTCTAAACTTCCCTCACTCTCACAAATCATGAGAATGCGAGAGCTTGTTAGTGACCAAAAAAGGGAGCAGCTAATTGATGCTTTCATTTAAGTTGACTAATGACTAAGACCAAGTATATTGCATTGCAACAAACATGAAATTATAAATGCATTTTTAATCAATAGTACATAGAGCATCGACTTTTAAGCGCCTTAATTGACATTTAATACTAGTAATGCCTTACCCCTTTAATTTTTGGAAAGTTCAATGATGAATACTTGGATTTTCCAACTTTCAAGGTTGCTTGCATTGATCATTATCAAAGTTGCTTGCATTGATCTTTTGATAATGCAACATTAGATAAGGTCAGGATTTCTTAAATTTACTTGGTTCAAGGAATGAATGTAGTTGAAGCACGGTTCAAAGAAGCTTTGATGCACGTACTTCATACTACAATCCAATTGGGATATGCATACATATCATTCTTCTCTCTTCCTTATGTTGGCTTCAATGCTGCGCTGATGGGTGCAAGATTATAATGCTCCAGCCATAGGTATAAGTTGGTTCCACATATATTTCTTATCAATTAAAAGAAATTAACTTCCCATTTTCATCTCTAGAGATTTAGAAAATTATTAGCAAAAGTGAATTGGTAGCATGGGCATTGATGTTTATTTGTATGGAGGTAAGAAATCTTGTACATTGATGCTTATTTGCTTTTCAATAGCATGGACTTGGAAGATGATTATATAAGCATGTCCATGTATATATGGAAAGGATGGAGAAACACTACCCCCATTTTTTTGGCCATATGGTGCCTCAATCATCATCAAATTTCAATCATTGATGCATTGAGTGGTAAATTCCAGAAATAACTTTTTTAAATAGATCAATGGCTGGGATCAACAAGCCACAGAATGGGAGCACTAGTGAGATTTGTGCATCTTCACTTACAATTGACTAGCAACTCGAGTCCGACACTAATCAAATGTGTCTTCCTACGACAGAGATTATTTCCTCTATTTACTATGAGCACCACTACTTATTCAACACTAATACCAATTGCGAACATTACTTATGGATATTCAATTAATAAAGTTCACTAATGAGAAGCATCATGCAAATTAGATGGCGAACCGGATAAAAACAAAAGAGAATATAATAACTTCAATTGTTTACAAGTTTTTTCTTTATTATGTGCAGAAAATTTTTTGTATTGAAAGAAAATAAATATGTAATAGGCACGGGCAATATAATGATTGTAATAATTAACATATATTATGATCTCATAAAAAAGCAAGTTGGGCTGACTTACTAGTTCTACATTGGACCATTAATAACTTTGCTTGAAATATTATTTATTCACTTTTGTGGTAGAATCTTGTGGTGGGCCAGTGGTCCAACCGCTCGCAAAAAATGGTAACCTATTTCTTATCCTTAATAGATGCCTTGTGTTGAGGATTTTGGAGTTTTGTTGGGTGTTGGAGGCCAAAAGAAAAGTAAAAAAAAGTGGATGACCACAATATGTTTGTTTGGAGAAAATCAACCACGTTTTTTTTTTTTTTTTTACTGTGTTAGGATCTTTGACAGATTGTCCACTAAGAAGCAAAGTATTAATATTTTTCATTTGGTTACAATAAAATTAACACAACTACGACTTTTCACAACCAAAAAAACAAATGACTTTCCACACTTCCCTTAATCTATTAATATTCTTAATTGAGGATTTTGTTGAGTATTTGAAATTATCTAACAATATGGGAGCAGACTATTATTATAGACAGATCATATTTGACACAAAAATGAAATTAACACTATCACAACTTGTCACTACCAAAAAATCATATGACTATTTTTATGCTTTCCCAAATTTATTAGTATTCTTGATTCAATGTAATAATGACTTTTTGAAATATCATCAAAATGTGGGGATACCTATTATTACATGACAACTTATATATGCATATGAAATTAGAAGTAAATAAATAATTAGTGATAACTATGATAAAAAAAGTAAACAAATGTATAAATATTCCTTGTGATTAAACATTCTGCTCACAAGCAACAATAGAAAGAATTGCGCAGAAGTATTAGAATAAGAAAAAACACAAGCATTTCTTCCGTCAAGGAAAAAAAAGCAATAACCGAAACTTATAAGGAATCCATATTTTTTTAAAAAAAAAGAAGGCCAAAAAATCAAATTTGCGTCCGCACAATTTCAAGTGCCTCAGGATTTGACCCCAAAAAAGTACCGGAGGAGGTCGTCATCCATTGCGTTCATTCTTCGCATGAGAACTTCATGAGAAGGAATGAAGTACTGACCGGATGATTTATTCTTATAATTTTTAATTTTTTTATGTAGCTGAGACATTGACTAAATATTCACTCTTTTCTGGTCAGATGAATAAATATAAAAAATCTCAATCCACCACACTTTTCTTCTCCATCTACACTTTCTCCTCCATCTCCGACCTCATTGAGCCCAACCTTCCCGCCTCCCTCCGCCGTCGCCGTCGGCGGAGTTGTCGGCGCCGCTTCCAAGGTGACCATTGCCGGGCGTCCAACCCTCTCCGTCGTCTTTGTGGTCTGCCCGTTCATGATGCTGTCTCGTCCATGGCCGCTCTTCCCTGACATCTATTCCTTTGTTTTTTCTTTCGCTGTTTGACCTCGCAGTCCATGGCTGTCGGGATCTGAAACTCGCCGTCAAGGCTCATGGCCATAAACAAGCTGCGATTGCCAGATCTGTGGAGAAGCCTCCTCGCGAGCCATGGACGAGCTAGGATTGCGTCGATGGACGAAACCAGATCTGGAGGCACGACTTCAGTCCAGATCTGGATGGGAAACGACCACGAGCAGCTGTGACGATGGAGGGGTGGCTCGGCCATGGACGGGGCCGATCACGAGCCGACCGCAGACGACGACGGAAGGGACAATGGCAGTCCATAAGCCATCGTTGCTCGCGACAGGACTTCCAGATTTGCAGCCATGGCTCCAGCCACAGCGGCTTGTCCATCGCTGTGAGCGATGGTGATCGACCTCCAGATCTGCAACTCCGTCGCTAAGGACGGCCAGATTTCGAGATCTGTAGAATGATGAGATGGACAAAACAGAGGAAGCCGGCCATGCTCGGCTTGGACATAGCAGGGGTCAGCCTAATCAAGGCGCCGGTAACTCCGCCGTTAGTGACAGCGGAGGAGGGGCGGAGGTTGGGCGGCTGTGGACGAAGGAGGAGGAAGAGAGGGCTGAAGAGAACATTTTTCTAATTTTTCTTCGCCGGAATCAACGCCGCGACCGAATCAACGCCAAAATCGCTTCCACATCGGAGATCCACTTCGACCCGCCATAACCAACAAGCTCCAGTTCGCGTAATCACTCGAAACCCATGGAAGCACGCTCACAGAGAGGAGGCGAGCTTCAGAGAAGCGATTTTGAAGCTTCCGATTCAACCATTGGACAGACCACCTAATCAATCGCCCCAAATAAAGAAAGTAGAGGAGGGGGGGGGGGGGCGAGGGGAAGAAAGAAGAGTTATTGTTACTTGACTCCGTAGATTTGGTTCACTTTTTTTTTCCGTTGCGAAAAGGAGGATTAAGGAGAACCGAAATGGCTGAGAGAGAACAATTCTTTAAGAGGGGAGAAGTCTAAAACACTAAATAGACTTTGTCTAATTTCTTCCTTTTTCTATTTTTCTATTTTTTTTCCTTTGTCTAGTGAGCGCACCGCAACTGATGGAAGCCAAGGCGGTGGTGTGGTTCACATATAGGGCCCGTTTGGTTCGGCTTTTGGGGAATGCATTTGCCAAAATGCAAATACCTTTGGCTGAATGGGGTTTTCCGAAATGCAAATATCGTTTGGTAAAATTTGCATTGAGATGCAACTTTGGCCAAAATACCGTTTGGTAAAATTTACATTTGCAAAAGACTTTTATTAAATTAAAAAAACAAAAAAACATTTGTCTTTTTTTTTTTTGAAATCCGGCCACCGGACCGCCGGATCCGACGGCCGGACAGCCGGATCCGGCACCGGATGGCCGGATCTGGCCGCCTGGGTCGCGCGACCTCAGGCGACCGTCGCCTGGGGTCGCGCGACCTCAGGCGACCGTCGCCTGGGGTCGCACGACCCCGACGGCCGTCGCCTGGGGTCGCGCGACCCAGGCGACGGCCGCCGGGGTCGCACGACCCAGTCGGCCGTCGCCGGGGTCGAGCGACCCAGGCGACGACCGCCTGGGGTCTTGTGACCCCAGGCAACGGCCGCCGGGGTCGCACGACCCAGTCGGCCGTCGCCGGGGTCGAGCGACCCAGGCGACGGCCGCCTGGGTCGCGCGATTCAGGCGACAGCTGCCTGGTTCGCGCGACCCAGGCGTCGCTTGAGGTCCGGCGACGGTCGCCGGGGTCGGGGGACCCTTGGCCGGCGGTCGTCAGCGCTTTGCCGACGGTCGTCGGCCTCCAATCGGCTTCTCTCCGGTGAAGATGAACAGTAGAAGTTGCATTCCGAAAGCAACTTCCCAATGGACCTCTCCCCCTCCATTTCCCTAAAGTCCCTTCAAGCCCCTTGGAGATGCAATTGCATCTCCCCAAAGTCCCCAAAATATTGAACCAAACACCACTTACTTTTGCCCAAACCCCTTTAGAGGCCGAAAGCCCCTTCTAAATGCCGAACTAAACGGGGCCATAGAGATGCACCTTCGCGGAGGAAAGAGAGAGAGGGAGCAGAGCCGTGCCAGGAAGAGGAGGGCAGAGCTTTCTAGTGATGGGCTGTTATTGAAGAGAAAGGAGGAGCAAAAATTTTAATGGCTCAACTGACAAGTGGGTACGGCATTGCCACGTGTCAGTCTACGAATGATTCAATACGAATCCTATGCAATGTATCTAATGCACCTAATATTTTCGCTTCGGTGGTGGAGTCGATTGGATAATTTATTCTAATTTTTAAAATTTTTATTTTAGCTAGGACATTGGCTAAATATTGTCATCTAGTTATGAAATAAGACTCGCAATGTCGGCAACCGCCCATGGAATTGCTACTATTTATTATCCAGGTCTCCTTTTCTCTATTTTTTTTTTTCCTTTTTTTTGCCATTTCTTTTTTGGAAAAAACAATTTGCATTTTCTCTTCCCAAACATAGATTGTGTGCAATATCACACTAATTATCAGTCAATATGATAGTCCATAGTTAATATTTATTGTATAATACAAGTACGTAATTTGATAGGTTGTTGGAGTATAGCGAATGGAGAATGATTTATGAATGGAGAAGGCAAACCACTTCATGCATATTGACCTTTTTATTTTTATTTATTTCATTATCAAGACCTAGCTCAAGCATAGGTGATTATTAAGAAATAAAAAAAGTCAACTCATTGATTATGGTATAATGAGCTGTAATAGTTAAGCAATTTGTGAAATTGGCTTTTACAATTATGAAGTTTTTTTTTTCCCCTTTTCTTCATGTTAAATAGAACGACACTAATTTGCTTCCACGCAAGTAAATATGAAGGTGTGATACTTAATATTTTTTTCTGCCATTTTTACATGCTATTATGTGTTTGCTATTTAGGTCTTTATAATTGAAATTGCAAAAAGTAAATGTTTTTATATGGTTTGTGATCACTTTTTTAGGAACCTTGCTAATTAATTCTAAAGTACTACGCATGATATGATTTCATGAACTTACACCAACTTAACACTTCAAATAGAATATAGAGATGTACATATAATAGTAATATTTATTGAGGATTAGAATATTTTTAATCTTCATATTAAATATTAGAAGATTATGTATATAAACCTGCACAAAGCACAAAATTTGCATCATACCGTGCATTGTCCAATACTATGAGAACATGTTCCAAATGAAATGCCAAATATGCATTTGTTTGAAAGACTGACCTGGGAAGTGAAAAATGCAGGGGTGCCATGATCATTATCCATCCGAGATTGCCCAGTCAAGCTTCTCATCTTGGGGCAATGGTTAATGCTCAGCATTTGTAAGTTGGAGCATTCCAGCGTATGATTTTTTGTCGAGAGGAAACAAGTCAAATTGGGCAAACCTTCCAATTTCATCTGCCCGAGCTTCGGGAATGTACTCTTCTCCACTGCACTTCCTTGCCCTTCTTCCTCTATGATCACTTCTTCCATTTGACCACACTCCTTTATTTCCATCCGATAAAGATTGGCAAGGCACTGAGCCATTGATGAAGTAAAAGCATGTCCCAAGTTACTGCAATTATAAAGGATGAGAGTAGCCAAAGAATCAAAGTGTATTGATTCTTGAAGATCTCTATTCCACAGTCGCCTCAATTTTGGTAAATTGGCCAAGTTCAATTCCCATAGTTGAGGTAGTATTCGAGTGCTTTCCACAACCTCTAGCCCTTCCAAATCAAATATTTCTTCAAGCAACTCACAATCACGCACTTGCAAATAGCCCAAATTGTCTAAGACAAGCATCAATCTGGATGGAATAGCGTTAAAAAATAACGGACATTTATCAATCACCATTGATTGTAATTGCCAAGACGACTTGATGGGACTAAGTTTGTTATGCCATTTTCCAATCAGCTCGGGGAACTCAGACAGCAATATTTTCTCTACTCCAACAAATGTACCCTATCAAAAAAATGCATTGTTAAGCGTAAACTTCTAGCTAGCAAAGAGCGATTATTCATTTAGTGGTCAAAACTATCAAAATACATGGAATTTGGTAATTGGTGCATACCATTTCTTCAAACATATTTTGGATAGTGATGTTGAGGTTTCCTGCCCAAAACCACACTTCCTTTGACGCTTGAACTCTTTTTAATTTTGATGCCTCTATCGGTCCTTGAGAGAAAAACTTCATGTTGGGACACCTAGTCACAATGATATCTTCCATGAGCGGGAACATCAAAGTGTATCCAGCTGAGCAAAAACTTCTCAACCCTATCAACCCATCAAGCTCCATAGACTTCAGGTGATTGAAAGCTACTATACACCCCTCCCCACCTTTCTCATCATTAATGACTTCTGTCAATATTCTACAATTACTTATCCTCAATTTTGTGAGTGCCACCAAATTTTCAACAATTGTTGGCGTGAACATTTTTGATAACCCATCACAATGTGACACATCTAGAGTTTGCAGATGTCGAATATATCTTGAAAAGGGTAATATTACTTTCATGTCATGACTTGTGCCTTCTATGGCTTCCTCATTGCTACTTGGGTCTTCTAGATAAGATGCACATACAACTAGCTCTTCCAAATTGGTTGAACTCTCAACAAAACGACATGTGGATATTGAAGACTCTTGGGAGAGATGATGAAGCTTAAGCAATCTAAGCTTGCAGAAAAATTCTCCATCATTAAAATGTCCATGCCATATCTCCATCTGTTCCAATAAATCCAATGTTAACTCTTGGAGATTAGGGAATGCACCCTGAGAAAATAGTCAAATTAGAATTTAAAGCCAACTTAGTTAAAAGAGTATTCATGTATCAGCATATAAGACCTGTATGTTGCACACAATAACTATATTTATAAAATATTGAGTTTCATGTGATTCAATGAAAGGAAATGTGCCTACATCAATTAAACATTATCACTGATCTTTATACTTGTATAAATATTTGAGCTTAAGTAACTCTTTACATTCACGATTCTAAAGATAAATCCCTTGTGAAAATAACTTATGCATCAATTACAGTTACACGTGCACAAATTTCGGTGATTAATGTCAACAATAATGTCACTTCTATACATTTTTAGCAGGATAGGATTTAAATTAGACGACACACTTGTACCATACTAATATCATAACACATGCCACGTGTCTCATCTTTGTGGCACTTAGGAGAGAACTAAACCCTTAGAATTAGCCTAAATGTTTATTAAAAGGGGATCATTAAGAATGCATTTGATACATTTGAAAAGAATGTTCAGTCAACAATTGAAGAACATGTGATGTTTCAATGTTGAAAATATTTCTATAAATTGAAGGTGAGTCGTACAGTCTACATCTTCCTATGTAGAGTTATTTGTATAAGATGCTTGGTTGTGACCCTAATCATCACTTTAAATATTCACTGTGAAAGCAAAAGAAGTAATTTTTTGTCGTACCTTTTCTATCAAAAAGAAAGGTAGTTTATCAAGTTGCACCTCATTCTCGGAGTGCGATGCAAGTATCTCTACTTTGTCACAGCCATACACCTTCAAGGTCTTTAATGCCGGCCAATGGGAAGTATGTGTTCCTCTGTAGAGGCACTTCAACTCTCTTAGATGCTCAAGCTCAAGGGAGGTTAACATTGGGAATACAAACTTGGGAACTAGTCCTTCTTCACTCTTGATGATTTCTACAATGCCACATTCATCGATCACCAACTTCTCAAGTTGGATTAGATCTCTGGTTACTGAGGCTGGAAACAAAGAGGTGAGGCTCTCACATCCTGAAACGCTAATAGAACGTATACACTGGAATTTAATTTGACAATGGAGTTCCTTATCCCATATGCACTTTAGCTTTGGTAATCTTGATACCGTCAGTTCTGTTAATGGAAGAGCAATAGGATGTCCATCTAGATGATTTAGTGTCTGGAGTTCAAAAACAGTTTCAAGCGAACCACATCTTCTTGCATCCAATCTTTCCAAGCTCAAGAGTTGTCTTAGAATGAAAGAACGAACTATGCTCACAAGCTTATTGCAATCAACCACACGAAGGGTTTTTAGCTTGCGGAAAGAATCCACAGCAACTTTATTGTCCCATATCATATCAAAATCATCCAAGCCACTGATATCTAACGCCTCCAATTTAGGAAATGCAACCTGCAATATTCGCTCACGGAATTGATGATTGAGTTAATCATGAACTTCCAAGATAGATGGGTGTCAAGATGTAAATTTCGAATTCATGAAATTGGTGATTCTGCCTTAAGTTGCACAAATGTCCATACAAAAATGTCGATGACTCTCTGACCAAGAAAAAAAAGAATGTTGATCTAGAAGGCTTTTGGAATTAATGCAGAAAAAACAAAAAGCCGGAATTCTAATAGGATTTTGTTGACATTGGCAAAATGGTAATTTGGATATGCTCCTTAACTATCATATAATCACATTTATCTCTCATAATCTCAAATTTAAATGAAATCACTCCCTCTCTTAAATTTAGTCAATTTCCCAGAATAATCAAATCACAATTTGTGCTTCTTCTTTTTTTGCTAACCCAAGAATGAAATAGTTGGTATATGTGGCTTTTGTTAAATCACTTAGAAATGGTAAATTAAGTTACAATATGGATGAAATAATTAAATGAAATTGCAGTGCACTTAGAGAAGTCACTGAATGATCACTTTGGTCTTCTAATTCATGTTAAAACTTAAAAGAGTGATTTCAGATGCCCTGGACCCTAGATTCTTGCTCAGTTTGGTGACGGAGGGGGCTCAATACCTTTTGCTGGTGCAATTAAGGGAGTCTAAAGCATTTTTCAATTAGGGGCAAAAAAGGGGATCTTTTAAGAGCAAATGAAGTCAAGTGAGTATCTTAAAGGCCCTTCATCTACAGCTTCTTGAACGTTACTATCACTTTCCTCTCCATTGTTTCTTAAATTGCTTTCAATGTGCATGTGTGCAATGTCAATGCCATACATGCGAGGTTGCTAAGAGCTTTGAGTTTCCTATGAACATTAAAAAGCTTTTAGAGATCTTGTTTGGCAGTTGTATTACTCATTCATGCTTTGTGCGGGTACCATAAGAGATGTTTAACCATCTTTATTGAAACTATTTTTGGAGAAATTAAAATTAAAAAATTGCAACTCATACATGTGGGCAACTCTCAGTACGTATGTTTGTACACCACTCATTTTCTTTAAAATATTTTTAACCAAAGTACACTTTGTAAGTTATTTAGTTAGTTCTTATTTTGGCTATGCTTTTTCTTTTGCATATGTAATACTTTTGTTATATATAAACTATTTTGACGTAACATTAATCATGTACCTCTTGATTGAAGAGTGCGGTGGAGCATGATTTGATGTAGTCATGACTTCGAGCTTCTCGTGAACCTATCATAAGTTTTTTGATGGATGAAAAGAATGTCACCATTTGTATTGCAAGGATGAATTTATCCACAAGAAGATCTTTAGTGATGAAAACAAAAAATCAATCTTACACTTTTCATGAGAGAAGTTCATCAAACTTTTTAAACAATTTAAGTTTAAGTTAGTTAACATTGGGAATGCCAGAGTTTCTGATATTTCCAATGCCAACCCTTCTTCCTTCATAATGATCGCCTCCATCTTCTTGCAATTAGATACATGTAGATCTCTCAATTGTGCGAGAGATTTAATCATGGATGGGGAAAACAAAAACTTGACATTATCCAAGCCCTTGATTTCTAATGTCTCCAATTTCGAAAAGGCAACCTGCAATATTCACTCATGGAAGTGGTGATTAAGTTAAATCATGAATTTAGGAACTTCCAAAATGTTAATATATACATGTGCCAAGAAGAGAGGGGCACTATTAAGTTTCACAAAAGGGAAAAAAACGAATTAAAAAAAAAGAGTAAAAAAATCTCCATTTTATTGTCATTGCTAAACAGTCTAATCTTTACTTGGAAAATGATTGCGGAACTTAATTTGATTAGTGAGCTAGTTTTATTCCTTCTGAAGGATAACTTACAATGGATAGCTTTATTTTCTTCTCTTTTTTTTTTTATTTTTGGCAAAGAGTAACTAGTCTTCTTCAAAAGTTCATTGCTTCAACTTGAGAAAGACCCTTCTTCCACAAAGTTACTCGAAATCTCCCATCTACCTTGCCATTGCCTGTTATTCCCATCTATTACAACAAGTTTAACTTCTCTACGTTTCTTTGTTCAACCATTGTCATCCTCGACAATCCAACCTTCCATTGCTACTTTTGTCTGCTCCACCTCTTTACAATGTCGAAAGAGATTTATTATAGTTAACGGAAACATTTCATTATAATCCCATAGATCTTCGCAGCTCTAGTTTCCATGCCCAAAATGAGAAGGCATCAAGGCAAGAGTAAAATTCTTTAATGAAGATTTAGAACCCTTGAAAGTTAAAAGCCCCAAAGCCTCTTTGCAGACCCTCCCAATCTAACTCCTCTCTCGCATGCGAAGTAGAAAAGTCGAGGTTGAAGTGGAGATACTTAGACACGCTACCTTGAGGGACCCACCATCAACTTAAATCTCCATGACTCTTTTCTAAGGGGGAAACTAATATATGGCCTGAGTCTTGGGCCCCACCACCAACTTCAGCTATAACGGCATTGCTATTAAAGGGCAATCTTGTCTAGTCAGCCAAAAGGCTCCACCAATAGCAACTACTTCCCGTGTAAAATAGCTGCGTGATTTCCTTAATTGGACAATCGTTTATCCTTAGTTCACTTGACTTCTTTTAATGTTAATAAATCACTATCAATGACCAATTTGACAGGATATTAAACACAAACTGTGGATTCGTGTACAAATGTATCTATACATACGTTAAAAGCCAAAATGTGAAGACATTTAGTCAAAGGACTAGGTATTTAGATTTGTAAATTGCCATGGAGAGAAATCGCAATGACCACATGTGGTCCCACGAGATTGCGGAACTACCAGTTTTTCTTGATAAAATATTGAAGCAACATAAAAGTCACAATCTAAGTTTGATGGACTAAACAGCAAGAGAACTCAAATTTCGGCACAAATTTCTTGAAGATTAAATTATGGAGCACTTGAAGCTTTGGATATTAAAGTAACACATACTTAGTAGCCAAATTAAAATACAAGGCCCATTGAAACATTTGAAGTAAGTTTCTATAAAACTATTTGGACTTTAAGATAGTGGATTTTCCATCAAGGCATCAAGTTCCATTTTTTGATATTGTTACAGACTTGGCCTTATTAACATGAATGAATCTTCCCAAAGGAGTATTTAAGGGTGATCACAAAATAAGATGATTATTTAAGGTGAATCTTACTCATGAATCATTTCGCGAGACATTCTCTAGTCGACGTGGGATATGGAGCTATACAAAAGTAATTTCTTTCACCACAAGGGATTCTAACTTTGCGGTGTAAAGTGAAGAAATGATGAAGATCACCTTGGAACTCCAAGAACAAAAATTCCGAATTTGCAATGAAGATTTGTTGTGACATAATAAAAATCATACAAATGCCAAGGCCTACTTTTACCATAAAAAATCTATGCACAAAATTCTGTACTCTTAAAATTATGGGGCCTATGCAATAATTAAATACTTATTTAAACACGATACACAAAAGGCATGCATCAATTACATTAGCATAGCCACTTTTATTTGAAAATTCAGTCCTCCTTCCCATTCTTCGTATTGGTTTTTAAGAGGGTACTTATATTATACATTTTGTGGATAATTAAAAAAAAAATTGATAACAAAATTCAATGGAACACATTTCAAAAGATTATAAATTACTTTACTTATGGAATCACTTTAATGCCAAAATTCCCTTCAATTTGTCTTGAGGAAACCCTATGAGTATACATGTAACACATAAATTGAGATAACTCAGAACCAATCACAAACTAAATTTGCAAGGATTTCACACAATTAGTTAGATAACATATCTCTTTTGGATTGGGAAGTCCTTCCATTGTCAAGGACTACAAAGATGGGACTGAAATGTAACGGAACCATCAACATAGCATTTACAATTACAAAAGACAATCAGAAAATTTATGTAACACAACGGGCATTATAAATGGTTGCTGAAGAAATTCATAAGGCAGATAATGTACAACCTTTAGGATAATTTTCGTATGTATGAAAATCTATGATAAACAAAAGCTAATTTACAACCTTAAAAGACAACTAATGAACTTTACCTTTTATTTACAATATAACAAGGGATGCTTTTACGATAGGATTTTATTTGCATTTTACTTGCAATATCAAGAATTACACTCATCGAGAATTCACACTCATTCTGGTTACTTTATGCGTGAAATATTTTTCTAATTGTCAAATTATATCGATTAGGTGGAGATAGATACAGCTTATGTCCCATTAGTCTCATACAAGATTGGGCCTTCTATATATCATCTAGTTACGAGCCAACTCAAGAATTAAACCTCGGGCGAACGATGGTACGTGAATATGACTTATGGACATAGGGAGTTGATGGCTGAACGTGACATCATTCCTCATCCATTTAGGTCAACAGGACTTTTCACACACTGCTATTGCCTGTTACCTTGATAAAATCCAACAAGACGGGCATTTTATTGTCTTTTCCTTCTCAGATATCTCCAATTTCTCCAAATTTATTAGGCAAAAAAGGACTAATTTACTTGCAAAACAACATGAAATTAGACACATTAACAATTGCGTTATCACAATAATTTAATAGTCACTAGTCATTGCCACCGGTTGAGATCCCAATCATCCTTGAAAAATAGTAAATAAATTGAGATTATTTGAACTTCTTTTTCCCTATCATTTGTAAATTACCTCGGGTATTCCTTTCAAGTCGGATACATATGTAGCCTATCCTAATTAATCATCCTTCTTGTCGTAATTTAGTTAATCAAAATGTCTGAAAGGTGAAGAGACCCGTGGTCCCCATGACGATAGAAAGCTTCATTTACTCTTTTGGGTTTTTTTGGGGGGGTGAAAAGTAAGTAGTTTTTTTTTTTTTCAAAAGTTCATTGCTACAACTCTAGGAAAGCTTTCATCTGCCAAGTTACTCTCAATCTCCCATTGCATCTCGCCATCACCCCTCGTTCCCACCTTTACGACAAGGTTAACTTTTGTCTTTCGTTCATTATTCTATTGTCATCCCTGACAAACCTTAACTACTACTTTTGTATACTACCACAGTTTTATAATGTCGGAAGAGATTTATTACAATTTTTAGAAACATTTCATTATAAATCCATGAATCTCTGCATATCTAGGTCTCACACAAAAAAATAAAAATAAAAAGAAGTACTACGGCAAGAGTAACTCTTTTATGAAGAATTAGAATCCCAGAAAGTTAAAAGCCCCAAAGACACAAAGGGAAATTTCCCGACCTAGTTTATATTTGAAAGCAAGCTCTGTCTATGGGAGCTTAAAGCATGGGTTGAACAAGAGACACTCTGACATCACAACTTTGTGGGACCCACCATTTATATCTCCACCGCTCTTTATTAATAGGGAAGCTATATATGGCTTGAGCCTTAGGCCCGTGCCAATATAAAAGAGCAATCTTGTGTAATCAAATAAAACCGTGTTGGGAGGGGAGGGGGGGTGCGGGTATAAAATATGGCCGTGAGCTTTCTTTAATTGGGCAATTGTTTATCCTTAGTTTAATTATTATTTTTCATGTTAGTAAATTACTGTCCGTAGAAATGTAGATAGGACAATAAAATATATCTACAACGGCCTAATATCATTTTCGTTGATAAAAACAAATAACAAAAGAATTTTCACCTGTAATTGCCCCAGTTTTTGAATTTGCATGATTTTTCATCTTCTTTAAACTTAGTGCAAATATTACACCAAAAGGATCTCCTATAAAATGTCATCACTAAAACTAGTTAAACTGTTAACTATGTTTCCACCTACTAGTCTAGAATTTAATATACTACAAATAATCACCCTCAATTTCAATTGAATGCCATTAATTGTTGTTGTGCTAAGCTACTTTATCAACTTTGTAATTGCTTCCCCTTGTTTAGCTCAAATGATTTGTCATCTTCTTTAAACTTGGTGTAAAGATTATACTAAAGGAGGATCTACTATACAAGATTACGATGTAAAAAGAAAAGCGAAGAAGAAAAAGACAAAACCATAAAGCTCTTTGTAAAATTTCTCCAGTGTAGTTCCATTATCTTTGAAAGCGCTCTCACCATGGAAGCTCAAAGCAGGGGAAGAAGATAAGTCACAAACCAGCATGTAGGACCTACAACTTAAATTTCCAACACTCTTTTCTGACGGGGAAGCCAATCTACCGAGTGAGTATTAGGCCTCATGATCAACTTCAGCGATATTGCACCGGGCAATGTTATCGAGTCAACAAAAAGGCGCTATTTGCAGCAATTCTTCCCCATATAAAATAGCCATGTGCTTTTCTTAATTGGGCAATTGATCATCCTTAGTTTACTAACTTCTCTTTACCTTTAGTAAATCACCATCAATAACCAATTTAATAGGATATTAAACACAAATTGTGGATTTGTTTTTGTGATATCAAAAGTATGTACAAAGATATTTATGTATACAATATACATGCATGGACATGCACAAAACTCCGTACTTTTATAATGCATCAATTAGATTAGCATAGTTGCTTTTATTTAAAAAAACCGGTTCTCCTTCCCATTTTTCGTATCGATTTTTAGAAGAGTCACCTATATTATGATAAGAAAATTCAATAGAATCTATTTCAAAAGATTTAAAATTACTTGTGGTACTACTTTAGTGCCAAAATTCTCTTCAATTTTGCTTTATGAAACCTTATTAATATAGATATACTTGCAGCATTTAAATTGAAAATAACTCAAGGCCTATCACAAACTATATGTACATGGATTTCATACAGTTAGTTGGATTTCTACACAATAAAAAGAATTGCAGAGAAGGCATGAATGGATAAGGTTATTAGGAAAAAAAATGAACTGAAAATAACAAAATGAATAAGCAACATACTATGTGTTGCATCTAATTAGCAAAGGTAGGAAAAAGTAATAAACATTATAGTCTTTTGAAAGAAAGTTACCTGTTGCCCATTGAAGAATGCAATTGGAGTGCCAACATGATCCTCTGATGTACTACTCGAAGGAGTTGTCCTAGCGATGAAAAAATTCTTGATATTTGGTAAGTGGTGCAATTTCATTACACGCAAATTTTGCAACTCCACTCTGCCACCATCATCAGCATCTACAATCCCACACATTAACTTGCAAGAGACAACTTCAGTCACTTCTAGTTGTGGAAGTCCTCTCAGTAATGAAAGAGGAAACAAAACTTTCATCTTGTCACAACTTATGACTCGAATTACTTTTAATCTACTGAAGGACTTGAAGGAGGAGACGTGGCTGGAGCATATCTTCGTCAAGTTGATAAGCTGTATGAGAATTAATGATTCCAACATCTCAAAAGCACTAAGGGAATGCCATTGGAGGATGTGATGGATAGAAGGACTATAGTTGACCTGTAGATGCTTTAATTTTGGAAAGCCTTCTTGAGATAATACGCAAATACTTTGCTCACTTCCGTTCAACTCGGCCAAAAACAGATCGTCTGTTTTGCTTAGGAGACTTTGTATGCATCCTTTTCGAAGAACATCACTTGTTGGATCCAACTTGAGATCCAAAATCCTCGATCCTTGGTCCTCTCTCCAGGGTCTTGCAGTACCTATTCAGATTTTGTACTGGGTTAATTTCTTGACATCTAGGTCCTCTGGGAGCACACTCGGATTGGGAATAGAGACATGTAGAGTGCAAAGATTCTTCATGTGATTCAACTCAATCAAACTGACATTAGTCGGTTGAGTTTGCTCCTCGGGATTCCATCGATTAAAACTATTCTCCATGTACAACTCCTCCAATTTGATCAATCTTCCAAGCACACCCATTTCAATTATTTGAAGATGTGAACAATAATTCAAATCTAACAACCTCAACTCTACCAATTGCCCAATTTCTTTTGGCAATCGTTCAATTTTGGAGTTCACAAAGCTGAATATTTGAAGCCCTTTTAGCTCACCAAGATTGGCCACATCCTCTAGTGAACAACTGTGAAGACTCAGGGTATGTAAGTTCTTCAAGAATTGAAATGGCGTCGGCGAATGAGTGAGACGTATGCCAGTAAGATTTAGAACCACAAGTTTCCTCATGGAGTTGAAATATGAATCTGGAACCTCAAGAAATTTATTGTTGGTGAAAAGCAAAAAGATGTGCAATTCAGGACAATCTAATTCTTCGGGAAGCTCTTTGATGTCAATATAGGGAAAGCATATTGCCATACAACTTTTGAGCCTCTCCTTCCACAATTGTGTTGCCACCTTATCTTTATCTTTCAAAAAGAGAAGAGGGTGATCTCTTAAAACGAACTGGGCAACAAAGTCACGAACTAAATCATGTATCTTGAAAGCATCACTGCCTCCATTTTCTAATAGAAGGGAGGAGGCTTGAAGACTGTTGATGAGGGTATTCAATCTATCTCTAGCTTCCTTCATGCTGCTATCTTTTGGAAATATCCCCCAACCAAAGCCGTACCTCACCAAGTTCTCAATAGAAGGCTCAGATACGCCATAAGCAGCACAAAGTTGTAACAAGCTTTTCGCATCCTCACTTTCCAAATGATCATAACTCAACTGCAACACCTTATTTATCACTCCACTTATTCCTTCATTGGTAGAACGCTCAATTTGATTTAAAGCATCCCTCCATCGAGATAAAGTAGCGTTTTTTAAATGTTTCGCCATTGTCACAATTAGCAAAGGCAAACCTGCACATTTGCGGAGTGCTTCATCCACCAAGGGTATGAACTCTTCATCATGAACCTTGTCTCCCACCATCCTCTCAAACAAACCTCTTGCCTCTTCCTTCTGCAGCACACCAAGGTAGAAATCCCTGTCGCAGCCCATTTCCGTTTGCAAAATATGTAGATCTCTCGACGTCAGCAATAACTTACATCCTATGACTTTGTTGTCAAGTCCGCAAGGAATGCCGACTAATCTCAAGTTTAGCGGCTTCCACAAGTTGTCCAATATTATGAGGACCTTCTTTTCGTTCCTCTGCTCATTTTCCAACCTCTCGCGTAGAAGCTTCGCTCGCAAACTGATATTCTCTTCCTTCTTTATGTCACTGAGGCCCAACCAGTGTGCAATCTCATCTTGAATCTTCTTGATGTCTGGGTTTTCCGACACGTCGGCCTTAGCGACCCTATCAAACAACTTATTTTCCCTTATTCTCTTCTCAGCAACCACCAAAAGGGTGGACTTGCCAACCCCGCCCATCCCGTGAACCCCAACCACGCTGTTGTTGTTATCGGCAAGAGCATCCATGATCTTTTGTATGACAGATGTCCTGGATTCGAAGATGCCATCATCCCTAAGCTTGATCGAGGTTGAGGCAAAAGATGCAGAGGCTGTTGCGGTGGTTGGCCGGATGACATCTTTGCCTTCTCTCCTAGCCGAAGTTGGTCCAGCTACATTCCCCGGAGGTGTACGGCTGTAGGAGATGTAGAGTTCCCTGCAATTTGCAGTGAGTCGTTTAATATCCTCGGTCTTGTGATTGGCCTTCTTGCTGAACTGATAGCGACAACTGGGATCGGGAAGAGTCCCGTAGCAGCAAGTCTTGGTCGCCTTTTCAAAATCGCCCAACAGGTCTTGCGCCTCCTTCAAGGCGTTCTCAGAACTTGCCTGCAACTCTGTGGCCCGGCTATAGACATTACGAAGATTGTCTCTGGCCTCTTCCATAGCGTGGTGGATCCTCTCAGCCTCATGCTCCAACTTCTTGACTTCCTCCCGCAGATTGTTGGCGTAGCTCTCGGAGGACATGACGAATCCGAATCCACGCTTGATGGGAGCAACTACGCACTTCAAGACATCCCATGCACTAGATATGGCGGGATCGATCGACATTTTTCTTTGATTGTTTTGGTCCGAGAAACAGAGAGCGAGAAATCAGAGAGATAGACAGAGGGAATGATCAAAGAAAGCTGCAGATACTGAAGAACAAGAGGAGGAGGAAGAATGGTGGTGCTCAGGAGAAGAAAGAGCGAAACAGAGCAAGAACGATGAGAGACGAAGGCGATGTGATTTGATTGCCCGAAAGGACGAAGGAAGGGAATGGCGAATTGCAATCAAATATAAGCATGGAAGACAAAAATGGAATGGTCGACTTGTGAACAATGACTAACAGAAATGGATGATTTTCTTCATTTTATTATTCCTTTAGTCGACCGGTCACCCCTAATACACAAAAATTGATAAGTCTAGAGTATGGTATACAGTCTCTTTGCTTGATTTTCCTTTTTCAAAATTTTACATTGCACGCGCATCATGTGGCTTCCAAAAAAAATATATATATATATATAATTACCAGCTGTCAAAATAACAAAATGACTCGACTTAAATCATCGCCCGTGTAAGAAGTACTTTATACAGCGTCAACATCAATATAACAAAATTTAATTAATATAGAGAACAAACGGACAAGGAGAGGCCACACTCACGTGACACATAGTTCTGTCTAGAAGTAGCGATTGGGTTATAAATCCATTTTTCAACTCAATTTTAACGTGTCAGGTTGCATATGAGTCAATTAAAATTTTAAAACTCAATCAAGATAAGTTCAAAACATCAAAGCTCAGCTCTACATGGATCTTTGTAGGCTTACAACAGACTCATATTCAGCCCATTTTTATTACTAACTCAAGCCAAAAACGTAACTGCGTGAAAAAACATCATTAAAAAACATAAAAACAGCATCATTTCGTTGAAATAGTCCATGTCACACCTTGGCATCGCATGTATAATTGTTAACAATGACTGCACTACCACATCGAATAGATTAAGTGTGACTTGGACGGAATGGTTGGATTGCATTTTTTTTTCTCAAAGGTTTATGATTATATTGGTTCAATTAAAAATAATTTAAGACTCGATTGATTTCCATATAAGAAGTTTAAAACTAATTGTACAATTATATCAATAATTTACCTGGTTAGTAGTGCATAATATAATTTGATGTGGAGCTTAGATGGCCACAATTTTTTTGGAGAGTGCATGAAATTCAATTCTTAAAGGCAGCCCTTAGGGTAGAGGGTGTAATTACGAGATTATATAGAGGTAGATTTTCACATTGGTTTTATTTGTGAAGTTAGTGCATAGTTTTATATCAAAGAGTATGACTTACCAAAAAGAAAAAATCACACCGGATAGAATCGAATTCAGAGCACTTTCTACACACAGAGATATCGTAAGTGAAAATGGAAAAAAAAAAAAAAAAAGGCGAAGGAAAAGTTACCGCAAGCTAAAAATGTGAAATGTGGGAAGTTAACCATAACAAAATATGTATTTTAGCATCCTGTCCTTTTTGGTCTCTTAAGGAAATATTACATAGGGACAAATTTGGGAACAACCCTGATAGAGTATCACACGTGAAATTTAATTTTCTCATAGCATCCAAAAAAAGCAAGACCCCTTTATGATTGGTCCGTACATCCTCAAGAATATTTCTTTTGATGCATTTTAAGAGGGGAAATCTATCGTCAACCGATCTAATGTTAAAGTTAGATCTCTTGCTGTTGAAAAATATTACAAGGAATCCATACTGATAAGTTTTTTAACATATTAATAAGGTTGCACCTTGCACGTTACTCTTAATAAAAACTATTTGTACTTGGTAAATGTATCTATTATAGGGTAAAAGATTTTTATATATGGCAAAATATTCCATATGTTGTAAAAATTCTCATGAATAGCAAAAACGTGTTATTTTTTAGTTGTGTTTCCTTTTCATCAGCATAATATCAACAAAAATCAATCAACAAAATCAAATAATGATTAACCAAAAGAAAAGCCAAAAACAAGATTAATAAAATATATCAACTTAGAATAAAAACACAGTTTGGGCAGTTTTAATTGTCAAACACTCAAAATGAAGGTAGGTGGTGGTTAAAATTTATCTCTCTGCTATTAAAAAAATAAAAAGAAGGATACTATTGAAATCCCAAAAATTAGTGAAGTGTACGCCAGCTGGGGTGAGTGCAATAGCCATGGCCTTTGATGTTCTGACTTTAGATTAGAACCCACATGTCCCAAATTCCGTCTCTATTACATGCTACACTTTAGTTAGCAATATCTATTTACTCTTTCAAGCTCTTCACAAATTTTTTCTTCATATTGCTGTACGGTGTACACGACCTCTCTTCGCCGAAACTTGCATGAAGTGAATTTCTTTGACAGCCCCGGGGTTCTCTCCCGGCCCGGTATGAGGGAAATGCTGCTTTTCTTGAATCATTTTTTGACAAGGACAGAGAATGGTAATGGTAAGTGAAGATGGACACGCTGATATGCAGGACAACTTGGCCCTTGGTGGGAGAGGCCAGTTAGGCTAGCGGTGACTTGAAGTATTGTGAATTCCTAAGGAAGCTGAAAACTTTTAGGACACTACTCCAAGTCGTCACTTAAAAGTAAAAAATAAAAAATAAAAATAGACCGCTTTCCTTTGCCTCAATCAAGACAACAATGTGGACTTCTAGATAATCGAGCTATATAAACATCAATTCGGTACTAGTGCTGATTATTAAGTCACCATCTTTACAGTATGTATATTGAGATGGAGGATTTTTTGTATTTTATTATTCCTTGACCAGTCACCATCACCAATAATAATGTGTGGCTCTCCGACCTTTCCACCATCACTTATGGACGTACATTGATTAGATATCCACCCTTTCCTTCACTATTTATAAACCGAAATATCATAAAAAAAAAATACCAATTTAATTTTGAAATTTTCAATTTTATTAATTTAATTTTAAATCTTTTGACGATTGGTCAATATAATCATTTAAGTCAGTTTTTGATGAAAATTGCTTATGTAAATGCTTATCGTCTTAAGTGATATAACAATCACGTAAGTGATTTTCGATCAAAATTAATTAAAAAGACTACAGTGACAAATCATCAAATTTTTATGACTAAATTATCAAAATTGAAAAATATATAATTAAATTGGTTGTCGTACAATGACTTTAAGACTTTTTGAATAATTACTCATTAATAGACAAATATTGATTAGACATTTTTACCAAAAAAAAAAGACAAATAATGATTAGACATACATAAATTAAGTATTTGTCCTATCCTCCATGGATAATGATTGATTAACTACTACTCCTAAACCCAGTCCTTGTACTAGTCCATGAAATCATATTAAAATTATAGAAATAACATTATAATCAAGCTAATTGTTAGATTGTAACGTCAAATGTGATTGTTAGGTTAGATGTACCCTCAATTATAATTTTAAGATTAGACCTTCTAAGGAAATTAAAATTTTGCTATTTTTTTATTAACATTGTTAACTAGTTTACTTTCTTAAAATACTGCTACTTTTTACATGAAAAAAATAATAATATGGGAAATGATTGAGTGCAACAACTAACTTTACTTCATGTTCACTCATTCATATTAGAGTCTCCCTCCTCCCCTTATCAAATGCTTGGGTTTATTTAGAGTCTTTTACTTTTCACATTCATTTTTCAAATATTACGATCATCAAAAATTCATTTTTCAAATATGGTTTTTTTTTAATTTATGAACCTATTTTGTCCCAATTTTAATTTTCTTGAGTTAAAGAAAAATGCAAAAAGTTGTTTTTTTATGTAAGTCGATAAAAGTGCAGATGGAATCTTTTCATATCAATATTGCGTATAAAAAAATTATGATACATAAGTAATCGTTTGAAAATTATAACCCAAATGTAAAGACCAATCGATGGACATAGAAATGTATGATTTTCTAGTAAACACCCAAATCACGAGAAAAAAAAAAGGAGATAGGTACATACTATGGATCTCGTTAACCTAACCTTGGTTAGGCCGCAACAAAACACCAGTCAATTCCTTGAGCATGGAAATGTACGATTTTCTGCATTATTGTTCCTTTACTGACTAGTCATCGTCACTAATGCCTGTGTCTCCATCCTTTCCTCCTTTCCCACCCTAATGTACTAGTCCTGATCCATCCTTTCATCATTTCCTCTACCATTAACGGACAAACACTGATTAGGCACTAGTCCTAAACCTGCTTCCAATGAAAATTGTATTTAAAAAAGTTAATACCACAAAAAATTTAAACTAATAATTAATTTTTTCACTATCAAAAATTTCGAATCGATACAAATTTATCTCAAATTAATTTTTTGACCTCTAAAAATGTCATCATATGCTAATTTCCGTTAAATTTAATTAAATTGCAAAAAAATCACAAATTGATATGCATATAATAAGTAGAGTATAAAAAATTAGTATGCCAATCAATTGCCACATATCATCTAACTCAATAATTTAATAATAAAATTTAATAAAAACTAATGAATGATAAATTTGTCACGTGTGTATCAATTTAATATTTTTTTTGTCAAAATATCAGCTTGGAATAAATTAGTCACATGTGTATTAATTTGGATTTTTTATGATATTGACCATATTTAAAAATAGAAGTAACATTATAATTAAGCAAATTGTTAGATTAGAATGCCAAGTGTAATTGTTGCATTAGACATGACTTAATATAGAATTGTTAGACCAAAATTTCTAAGTAAATTAAAAAATTTATACCAGTTTAATTTTTTAAATAATGACACTCTTTATAGGATACAGTTAATATGGGGAACAATTCAAGTCACCACTAACATTATTTCGTGATCTCTCATTCTAATTGGAGTTTCCCTCTTTCCTCTTAAATGTTTGGGTTTGCTGTGAGTCTTTTACTTTTAACATTTATTTTTAAATATTGTAAATATCATAAATTGGTTTTAAAAATATTAAAAAATATACAATTATTGACAAGTAAAGCTATGTGGCTTTTGATGATTTATAAACCTAATCTTTCTTTCACTTTCAATATTTTAGAAGGATGGGGAGTGTCCCAAAACATCAACATTTTACTGGAAAAGTTTATAATAAGTGGCTGAGTTTTAATACTAGCTATCCAGCGATTTAGAAATTTGAGAATGACTGAAAAACCCAAGGAAGAAAGAGGAGATAGGGCATGGATGGAGCTCCACTTGGCAAGTTAAATGGCAAGCAGACTGCCCCCACGTTGTCATTGGTCAAAAATAAAAATACAAAAAGGCCGCCGTATGTCGGTCACTCCATCAAGACAAGAATGATAATAGGCTGGTAAATTATTCGGTGATAGAAATAGATCGCTCGAAAAAAGTATATATGGTAATGGATGATTTTTTTTTTTTACTGTTCTCTAATTAGTCACCATCACTAATGTCAAAATCTACCCGTCCTTTTCTTCCACTTCCACTGCTCATGGACAACTATTTAAATATACGAAAGATTGCTTTAATTAGAGGGTAAGTGGGGGAGAGGAAGGGGGGAGAGTGAGTAACTAAGGATAGTAACAGGAGCCGAGATGGTTTTCTGTCTTACTGTTCCTTTACTTGACTTGTCACCATCACTTATGTCTACCTCCGCGTCCTTTTGTCCACCGCTAGGCATTCGCAATTGCATGAACTAACTGGGTGCCCTCACTTGCCTGTCCCCTTTCCTTTTACTGCTTTTAAACATTGCTTTCCCACTTCAGTTCTCCTGAGACAATGATCAATTACGCAAAAGAATCCCTAATTATTAAGCTAAAACTGACAACTCTCTTGATGAGGCCTGAATGAGCAAGCTTTCCCTTCACTTCAATTAAACCCTTGTTGCGTGAGGATGTGTGATGTGGCATTGAGAATTCGAGAGATGAGTGATTTCGATGATTTTCCATTATAGAGATTATATATCGAATAGCAATTTTTGATAATGTTCTTCTTATTGACATATTAGACTTGGGCTAACTTAGATCCTTATGTCTAACTAATATTTGTTAGGGAAATCCCTTATGATGTTTTGAAGATGACAAAATAAATCAAAGGCTACTAACATGTTTGATGGTTGAGTAATAGACCATGCAGATGATAAAACATCTAAAGGATTTTATCAAAGTCAGAAGATGACCAGAAGACTGAACGTAACATATGTCCAGAGTATATTCTGAAGATTTCCAGACTTCTGTGTCAAAGTCTCAAGACTGCCAGACTCAAGACTCATATTATAAAGTCTACAGACTCAGATTGTAAAGTCTACAGACCCAGATTGTAAAGTCTCAAGACTCATATCGTAAAGTCTACAGACTCAGACTTTACATCCAGATTCGATGAATCGTAACTCAAGCCCAATCATACAACGGCTAGTGATCTGGTTTGGATTCCACATCAAGATTGATTTGATTGATTCAATCAAATTGATTGACGATTGGATCTTGAAGACAAGAATTTTCTATACGAAGAAGCTTTACTTATGGAAACCAAGATTTCGTTTGTATGGACGATCGGAATCAATTTGGGATTTTACCTTTGTCACTCAACGGCTACCAAATCTTCTAGATACGAGCTGTCCAATGGGTATATTGGAAGACGATTCTCGGGATCTTGTCCAACGGGTAGTTTGGAAGTGGAGGAGTATTTAAGGAGATGAAGGACCGATGAGCAAATAAGAGACAGAGCGTAGAATTTATAATTCCAAAGTCTGAGCGACTTTCGATCATATACTTGTCTCTTGAGAGCTTAAACGTTTGTAATCGTGAGAGAAATACCAAAATAGTGACTTAGTGAGATAGTGTGATTTACTACTAAGTGTTTGCACTCGGAGTTGTAATCTCTTGTTGATTGCATAGTGGAATCCAGCCAAGAAGGCTGTTATCGTGGGAGAGTGGACGTAGGCTTGGATTAAGCCGAACCACTATAAATCTTGTGTTTTTATTCTCTTCCCTAACTCCTTTATTTTGTTCATACTAGCACTATCAATAATATTAACCATTACTTAGAATTAAGTCTTGATTTTTTCATATATCATCTTTCACAGATTTGTTGACGGAAAGCCCCTTTCGGCATCCCTTTAAGTGAAAAATAAAAAATAAAAACTCAATTTGCAAATTAAACTTGAAGTTGCTTAATTTTTATGCCAACCATAATTATTAGATTAGAATGTGAAATAGGTATCATAAAATTGCCATATGATGATATGGTTGGAATTTTGGTAATGCCTCTTTATTCTAGCTCTTTTAAAAGTTACTTTTTGACATGAGTTTAATGTAATTTTTCCTTATTATTCTCAAATGGCAACATCAATCGACAATTTTCATTGATTTTTCATCTGAGCAAGAGAAAGTGAGTCCTACACCAATAATGCATAGCAAACTCAATAATAGAGGCCTATGGGGCATCGTGCAAGACAAGATACCTTACATGGTACACACAGTGAGGTGTTTCTATTCACTCAAAGTATTCATTAAACTGTCAAAACTTTCGTCCTTTTGTCCTTCAAATTTCTTGATAAGCTGTTCCATTTCCCACTCTTCAATGGTCTGTTTCGATGGATCCACTAGAATCATATTATTGATCTTTCGAATGTACTTAATGCACTCAGATAGTCGCACCTTTTGAGGAGTCTCGGACAGATGCATCTTCTTTGGCGAAGATTGATACGAACTTGATGGGACATCAACGGAGTTCAACATGTGTTGGCATTGGCCTACAAAATAGAAGTAGTTTGCAGACTCTGTACACGAATCAATAGGGCAACATGTGAAATAAAAGAAATGGTTTTCGTTGATTGCCTTTTCAAAAAAAAAAAAAAAAAAAAAAGATGATGGCTCATGCCAGTTTTGGAGTTGGATTTGATAATTAATACGGGATTTAGGCATCATAGTAATTGAACTTTTTGCGAAAATTGTCGATAGGTCTTTAAACTCTTTTTTTTGCCAATTATGTCCGTATATTATATATATTTTTATCCTTTCAAATCCATTTTGTCAAACATTGCTCTGCCACTTCATCCCTCCTGAGGCAATGATCAATTATTAATCTAAAACTGACAACTCTCTTGAGGAGGACCAAACGGGCAAGCTTTCCCTCTACTTCAATTAAACCCATATTGCATGAGGATATGTGATGTCACATCAAGAATTCAAGAGATGAGTGATTTCTATGATTTTCCATATAATCAAATAGCAGTTTTTGATAATATTCTCCTTATTGGCACATTAGACTTGGGCTAACTTAGATCATTATGTCTAACTAATATTAACCATTACTTAGAATTAAGTCTTGATTTTTTCATATATCATTTTTCGCAAATTTCTTGACAGAAAGCCCCTTTCGGCATCCCTCTAAGTGAAAAAAATAAATAAATAAAAAAAACTAGTTTGCAAAATAAAATTGAAGTTGCTAATTTTTTATGCCAACCATAATTATTAGATTAGAATGTGAAATAGGTATCATAAAATTTCCATATGATGATATGGCTGGAATTTTGTTAATGTCTCTCTGTTCTAGCTCTTTTAAAAGTGACATTTTGACATGAGTTTAATGTAATTTTTCCTATTATTCTCAAATGGCAACATCAATAGACAGGTTTCATTGATTTTTCTTCTGAGAAAGAGAAAGAAAGTCCCACGCCAATAATGGATAGCGGACTCAATAATAGAGGCCTATGGGGGCATCGTGCAAGACAAGACACCTTACATAGTACACACGATGAGGTGTTTCTATTCACTCGAAGTATTCATTAAGCTGTCAAAACTTTCGTCCTTTCGTCCTGCAAATTTCCTGATAAGCTAATCCATTTCCCACTCTTGAATGGTCTGTTTGGATGGATCCACTAGAATCATATTATTGATCTCTCGAATGTACTTGATGCACTCATATGGTCGTACCTTTTGAAGAGATAGGAACTTGATGGTACATCAACGGAGCTCAAAGGGACATGTGTTGGCATTGGCCCACAAAAAAGTAGTTTGCAGACTTTGCGCGTCATGCACGAATCAATAGGGCAACATGTGGAATAAAAGAATCGGTTTTCATTGATTACATTTTCTAAAAAAATAGATGATGGCTTAGACCAGTTTTGGAGTGGGATTTGAAAATTAATAAGGGATTTGGGCATCATAGTAATTGAACTTTTTGCGAAAATTGTCAATAGGTCTATAAACTCTTTTTTTTTTTTTTTTACTTATGATGTCCACACATTATATATATATTTTATCCTTTCAAATCCCTTTTGTCAAACATGCAAACGGAGTTGATGATGATGTGGAATATATACATGAGATGTAAATAGTCTAATACGAAGCGCCATAGGATGATAGAATGAAATAAACTTTGTGATGTCCCATTAAGATTAAAGAGATAGGTGATCTCGATGATTTGCCAATCTAGAGATTATATATTAGATAGCAATTTTTTATTATGTTGAAGTTGAAGTTGTTTCCTTTTTTTACCAACATAATTGGTAGATTAGAATTTCAAATTAGGCCTAAGTCCATATATTCATGACTATTGGGACTAATTTTTTTTAACAAAAATAATGTTATGACTAATTAAAGTCACGAGGGAAGTTATATTTGTAATTAATATGATCATGACCTTTTGCATAATAACTACCTAGTTTATGAGAAATAAGTGCATATAAAAAGAGTGCCATATAAATTTGGGATACTCTTAATGTAAGCATATAATTTTTCTTATGATATGGGGGCATGGGTATGGAGACCTCTCTTCCCATAATTCTATGAAATATCCTGTAGGCTTTATGAATTGGTTAAGCTCAGGGCTTTGGCCTGTGTAGTTGGCTCCAACCTAAAGCAGTTTGTGGGATCCTAACAAGCAACCTCCTATTCCTGAGTTGGAAATCCCCTAGCATCCCAATCAGCTATGTCACTCCTGGGATTTAGTAAGCATGTTTTTTTTTTTTTTTTTTTAATTCTAAAGAATGAGTGTATTTTGCATTCTATATCATTTTGAAAATGACTGTGTTAACATAAAATTATAATATTATTGATGTCTGATAATTGCAAGATGGTGATGTTAAGTAAGCATAATTTTTTTTCTTGTAAAGTACAAGTGTATTTTGCATTCCGCAGAAGTTCTTAACCTAAAGTTTGTACTCTTTTACGAGATAAATAAAAAAAATTTAGTCAAATTTGTCTCTCGAATTAAAGTTGGTGCTTTATTTTTTTGGAGCTAGACCCAAAAAACTATGCCTCACTTTTCCTCCCTACTCTTCCTTTTCTACGATTTTGAAACTCTACTACAAAATCTTACTTCTTTCCCATAATTGTTATAAAATTCATAAGCCTCCTCATAAGAGTTAAACTCCACACCCTTGCCCATGATAGGTATTTTGATTCTCCTCTCTGCTTAATGAAAAGAAGAAAAGAGCTACATACTTATTCGATATAACCCAACTTCCATTTCTTTTGGTGTTAAAGGTCCTTATTCTCTATCATATTTTGGTCTCGTTTTGGTATCGGCATTATTTTCATCAATCACTTTACCTTTAATATGAACTTCACCTATCTAAAAAGGGGTTTCTCGAAAAAAAAAAAAATCAATATGTGAGTCAACACCTTATATTAGGTTATTTTGCAATGATTGGATGTCCCCCATTTTATTTTTACTAGATTAATTAACTTAAAGAGGTTAAAGGTGATTTTTTTTTTTTTTTTTTTTTTTTACGATATGTTAAAAGGCTGTATAATATTTCGTGGTAACCTAGTATAGAACCATTGTTATTGAAGTCCGCTGTACGCAATAATTCTTCAATTAAGGAGGAAGTAGGAAGAAACAGTTGCAACAATACGTGGTGAAGCTTTTTCTTTGTTAATAAAGTTTAAAAAAAAAAATGAACATCTGAAAGAGAACGCAGAAGTGCAAATGCAAGTCATTTCAAAACTCATCCAGTTGCCAATTCTTTGAAAAAAAAAAACGGTTTTTGTGATCAAGATGTATATCTAACTAAATAAGAGGTAGTTAAAATACATATACTTTTAGGCATATTCATGTGTGCTTGCATACATACATACGTATGTATATTCATAGTTATGATGGGATTGTGTGCGGTTATAAGTTAGTTGCACACTAGTATATACATTAAATGTTTTATGCTTTCAAGAGTAACAAAAGGAAATGATTGATGACTTTACTTGGTGCTTAATTTGGAGGGAGGGCATTTTGACTGACATTTCATTCAGAAAGGGATAAAAGTTATTTTAAGGATATTTGTAAGGATTTCCCATTTTAAAGTTGTAATCCGGTTGCGCATTACAAGCATAATAGAACTCGTGGTCCCATTTGCGCCGTCGCTATTGGAAGGGCGCCGTCGCTATTGGAAGAGACAGTGCAGTTACGCAATAGCGGAACTCTTCTTTGTTAACATCCCACACTAGTCACTTGATGAAAATATTCCCGTTGGAAAATTGGAGTTGCATATCAGTATCAACATTGATCACGCGCTAGAGGCTAAAAGCATTTACTGTTAAAGTTTGTAACATCCCAGAAAACCCCATCATGACTTCCACTCAAAAAAGGAGTCAAATGACAAATTGATGAAACCACTACAGAAGTGAATTGTTTGAGGTAGACGCATTCATACTCCGCGTGGAACATTATCAAAAAATTCCCATATGATGATGTGGTTGGGGTTCATCTAATATCTATCCGTTCTCACTCTTTTAACCATTACTTAGATCCTTCTTTTTGAGATATACATACTTATGTTAGAAAGTCTTATACCGCAGAATTGGTATGGTATGCAGCAATTAACATATCCTAGTTTTTGAGTGAACTTGGCTTCAATAAAACATATTGGCCGGCTCGGACATGGGCTTTTCTTTGGCGATCTCTCTGGTTAAAGGTATCAAATTCTACTAGACACTCCTAAGAAGTTATGCTAGAGCCAATGATTGATAGCTAATGGCCAATCCCAATGTATACCAATGTTTGGAGAATATCTAAGGAAAGGAATCTCGTGATCAACATGGTTTTTGGGGAGCCTTCATAGTTCGATCTAGCAAAAGAGACTTGGAATGAAGGTAGGTGTTGTTGTGTAGCAATGTGGTCCTGATGCTAACCTTCATGATTCAGTTTGGAGAAAGAGACTAGGGATGACGATGGTCATTATTGTTATTTTTGTTAGCACACGCACTAAAGCAGAGATTCTAATTGAGTCGTGTTAATGGAGAATGATACTTGAATTAAGGGAAATCAAACATAATACTAAGCCAACACACGAGAGGCGAATGTTAAAATGAATGTGTGAGTTGGGTTAGAAAAGTTTCACAATGGAGAATTGATGTCATATTAAATAGTTAATATATCATAGTTGATCAATAACTTTTTAGCTCATGTTTTTTTTAGTAAAGATGGATTAACCGAATATGTTAATGGGCTCAAACTTGAGCTTTCTTTTAATAACCTCTCCACTTAAAAGGATTAAACTTTTGCTACACACTGTTAACATTTGTATCAATAATTATTTATTGATGTGAGTTTAATATAATTTTCCATTTTTCTCAACAGCGGCATCGATCTGGTATTTTCTTGGATTTTTTTTTTCTAAAAAAGAAAGAGCGAGAAAACGTTCGGATAAAAACCCCTCAAAAGCTGTTAAAAAAAAAAAACCCTCAAAAGGCAAAGTTGAGAGAAAAAGAGAGGGAGAGAGAGAACGATGAAAAAGAGTCGTGACTCGTAGATACTTCAGAAAAGGAGGACGAGGGCTTCAGAAAAGGAGGACGAGTGCTATAGCCTATATAGCAAGGAGAAGAAAAAGTGAAACAGAGCAAGAATGATGAAAGACGAAAAGGCGAAGAGATTTGAGTGCGAAAAAAGATGAAGGAGAGCGTCAAAGAGCAATCAATGGAGAAAGAGACATGGTCACTTTTTGCCGGAATATTTGATCAACAACGATTGAGAGGTACTACTAGTGTTCCAATGATTTAAAATCTTAACAAAGGCTCAAATCACGAGGAAGAAAGATGGGATGGGTATGGACTATGGAGCTCCGCAATCTAACCTTAGTTAATACTTTAACGAAACCCCACTCAATTCCTTCGGAAGCTAAAAAGTTGGGAGCAAAGGGCTCCAAGTCCTTAGAGCCTTCACGGCCAAAACTAATTTCTTTGTCGGTCGCGTCAATCAAGACAATGATGGTAGTCTAATAAATAATCTATTAATAAATGGAGCAGGACACTAGCACCAACCTTTCCTCCAATGCTAATGGATAAACATTGATTAGATATCCATCCTTTTCTTCACCGCTTTAGACAAACATAATTTAGGCATCTAGTTTTTCCTCCACGTCTGATGGACAAAAATTGGTTACGTAATAGTGCTTCCCCGCTCATTGTGCTGGTCCCTGAAATCACGTTAAAAATTTAGAATTAACATGACAAATAGGCTGATTGTTAGATTATAAAGCCAATTATGATTGTTAGGTTAGATTTAAGTGCAGTTGTAATTGTTAGATTAGAACTTCTAAGGAAATTAAATTTTTGCTATCCTCTTAACATTTTAAACTAGTTTACTATCTCGAGCACTACTACTCTTTAGATGATAATATTAATACGCAAAATCATAGTGATAACTGCTACTCTTTACATGACAAAATTAACATGCAAAATCATTGCCAGCCAGGACTAACTTTGCTCCTTGAGCTCTCGTTCATATTGAAGCCTTCGCCACCCCCGCCCCGTCCCGTCCCGTCCCCCAAAAAAAAAAAAAAAAAAAAAAAAAAACCCTCTTCTTCTTTTTTTATTTTTCCCAAATACTTGGTCCTGTCTCTAAAGCTTTTTCCTTTTCACATTTATTTTTCAAATATTGCAGTTATCAAATATTGATTTTTAGACTTTTCAAAAATACACATTTATTGACGAGTTATTATATGGTTTTTCATAATTTATGAAACCTTTTTTTTTCCCATTTTTAATTTTCTCGAGGGAGAGCAAAATGCAGAATTTTTTTTTATATATAAGTGTAAGCAAATAGAACTAGATGTCGACCAAAGTGACTATGGAACTCGTGGAATTTCTTCAAAATCACTCTTGCGTATTCCCATTTCATGACAATCATATCGGACAACGACAAAATGTTATGCCGAGTGCCACGTCAATCTCGTTGAAAGGGCATATTCCACTAACTATGAAGGCGTTTCCTTCATATGCAACTTGCTGAGTCATTACGCATAGCACCTCGAATGAGTGCACTCCGACTTTGATTTTCATTAACTACTCCTATACTCAGACAAAAGCAAAAAGTAAACTCACGCGTCTTCTTCGCTGGCTTGCTCAACAGGAACACCAGGTGGCTACTTAACTTCCTCGCTCCTTTTCTCACACTCAGCCATAATTGTTAGATTAGAATATCAAATTACCTCATAAACCTTATATTTGTATTGACTATTTAAAAAGGTTATGACTAATTTATAACAAAAAAATACTATGACTAATTAAAATCACGGGAAAATTATCTAATCAGTCCTAAAATCTATTATACATATGCTAATTTAGTTTTAATCATTTCAATTTTTTGTTAGTTTAGTTTTACAGCTTTACAAACAATTCCAATAAAACCCTTTTGATGAATTTTTGCCTAAAATTATTGATGTGGTAGTCCAGTCATCGCTGGCCATTCTAAGTAACACACGACCATTTCAACGTCGGAAATTGGCCAAAAGGACTATATTAGAATGTTGTGCAAAGGTTTATCACTGAATTGGCAAAATCGAAAAGTTTAAAACTAAATTGGCATTCATACAAATATGTTTAGAATCAATGGGTAATATTCCTCAAAGTCATGGGAAATGTTCTCTTTGCAATTAAGTTGACAAAGATTTTATGCATAATGACTACCTAGTTTATGAGGAATAAGTGCATATGAAAAATCCCATGTAAAATTAGCATTCTCCTAAAGTAAGTGTAATACCATGTAAAGTTAGCATTCTCCTAAAGTGAGTGTGCGTGTGTGTGTGCGTGCGCGTGCACGTGCATGTGTGTAATATAGGGGTAGGAGTGTGGAGAGCCATTTACTCAGAAGCTCATGAAATATCATGCCAATTCCATGAACCAGTTAAACTCATATCTTTGGTCTATGTAGGCGACTATAACTCAAAGCAGTTTGCATGTAGTTTGTATAATTCGAACCGACGATCTCTAGTTCCTAAGTTGAAAATCCTTAATGACCCAACCAATTGCGCCAATTCAGGGGCTATGTATGCATAATTTTTATAGTAAAGAGTAGTCTATTTTCTATTCCGAACCATTTCTTAAGAAAATGACAAAGTTAACATAAATTCATCATATAGTAACATTCAATAAGTGCAAGATAGAGATGCTAAGTAAGTATAGCGTTAAAATAATAGTATCATATGATAGATAGGCATAATATTGGTCTCTGATCTGTTTTGAATATTAAGCTGGCTGAAATTCTCTTTATTAGTTTCACATGACAAACTTGCCCATAAAAAAATTGTTGTGTTGGAAATGTCAATGTACCCCTAATCCCATATATGAATTATGACCGTTTGAAAACATTTTGACTAAATAGAAACAATTTAAAGTCATGAGAGACATTCTCCTTGTAATTAGATTGAGTAGGACCCACGTAGCTAATAAGGAATTAGTGTCTATAAGTACATCATGATATATGAATAAGCTATCTAGTCAGTAGTGCAAAATATTAGCCTAGGTGGAGTCTAAGTGGGCACATTTTTTTAAGGGAGAACGTTGCGAATTCAGCTCTTAAAATAAGGAGAAGTATTTTATAGCTATTTAGAATGCTGTGTCAACCTTAGAGGCAAGGCATAGAGAAGAGACTGTTATTGCATAATTATATAGATATTGACTCTCATGTTGATTTTGTACGTGAATAAGTGAATAATTTTGTATCAAAAGTATAGTTCCTCAAAAAAGAAAATTTAAAATCTTGTACCAAATTAACTCGTTGAAATATTCTCTTTTACAAAATAATGAAAGTTTGAACACGACAGATCAAAGAACTGAAGATGTGGTCATAATAAATTGGCAAAATTATGGCTAAAGCTCGACGAAAGCATTAGTGTAATTTGATATTTAGGAACGTGCTTATGCTCCAATCTTTTAAATAAATCAGCCTCTTTTTTTATTTTATTTTTATGATTCATAGGTTGAAGACGGTTTTTAGGTAACTTCTTTCATGAACAAAACTTTGAAATCACAGGAGTAGATGACAAGATTGAAACCGGAAACTCTTATCAAGTGTCTATAGTAAATAAGAAAATAGACCAGACAATAGATGAGAGAGAACTTGGAAAAGGCAGATTTGTATAATTTTTAAATAAAAGGTAAGTTTATTAATAATTGAGTTTACTTAAAAATACGTGATTTTAAGCTAAATTGGGAGCGTGAATGGCCTCGCCCAATGTGTGTGAACATGCATGTATACACCAAATCATCACAACGACTTTAGAAGATCCTCCTGACTATTTTTCAAGGGTTTCGGTGGAACGGAAGGCCCACCAGAGGAATCTATCTCTTTTAGTCTTGGGAATTTCACCTTTCGGTGCAATAAAGCAGCAATGGAAGACTGAAGATGGATGTCCATATCAACATTGATTATGTGTGAAATGTCAAAAGTATTAACTGTAAAATTTTGTAGTAATCCAAGAAAAAAAAACATCATGACTTCCTTTTTTAAGGACTCAAGAAGACAAATTGATGCAACCAGCAGAGACGTGGATTTTCGAGCTTGATGCACTCATAGTCCAAGTAGAACATTTATCAAACAATTATCATTTTATTTTATAATTGAGATTTTTCTAATGTTTTTTTGCTCTTGCTCTTTAACCACAAATTAGGCCTTTCTATCAACAATTTTACTTCTTGAGATGAATTTAATGTGATGTTTCCCATTTTTCTCAACAGTATCATCGATTTTACATTTTTCTTTGATTTTTTTTTAGTTGAGAAAACCCAGAAAAAAAAAAAAAAACAAAGAGACAGAGAGAATAATGGAAGAGCGAAAGAATGACTAGGGACAAAGAAGGCAAAGAGATTTGAGCGCAAAAAAGGATTAGGTACTATTCCTAGGCCCACTCCGCGTGTTGGCATGAAATCATATGAAAAAATAGAGAAGTAACTTTATAATCAAGCTAATTGAATGGGAAAAAAATTGAGGTTTTATTTTTGAAATGGTATGCAAATCAAAATAGCTCTAAAGTGTAAAATGGCCGTGTTACTGATTTATATATTGAATGGCAACTTTTGATGATATTCTACTTATTGATATATGACTTGAGCCAACTTAGAGCCTTCTACCCAACTAATGTTGAGCATTACTTGAAAATAAGTTTTTACTTATCATGTATTGTCTTTCAATTTTTCACAGATTTGTTGAAAGAGAGCCCCTCATAATCATCCCTATAAGTGAGAAAAAAAAAGAAAAAACTCACTTCATAAGTAAAAATTGAAGTTGTTTAACTTTGTTTGCCAAGCATAATTGTTACATTATAATGTCATGTTATTCCTAAATCCTTATATTTATTATGACTATATGAAAAAATTATGACTAATATTTAACAAAAGAAAAAGGTTATGACTAATTAAAGTCATGTGGGACATTCTCTTTGAAATTAAGGTCATATGGACCTTTTGCATAATAGCTACCAAGTTTCTGAGTAATAAGTGTAGATAAAAAAGTTACCAAATTTAGTTAGCAATTTCCTAAAGTAAGCATTTTTTTTTTTTTTTTGTAATTTAGGAATATGGTCGTGTAACCACGTCTATTTAAAAGGCCATGAAATATCGATTCTACAATCCTCACATAAAAAAAACCATTGTGAGCTTTCTTATCTGCTCCAGAATCTTCTCTATTTGTTTGCCATCCCTAGTTCTACCTGGGAAAATGATTCTTGTTTCATGCGGGGTTATTCTTTGGAAATATATGCATATTTGGAGGTTGTTCGGTCGGTTCACCATTTGCTTTCACCAATTGTTTCTACCGTGCTTTTTTCCTTCTTTTCGAGGTCCCCATGATGCGCGATTTCTGGATTAAGTTTTGTTTCCAGCCGTGGTACTGACTTGTTGAAGGTCAGATTTCTAGTGCTTGGACAGTTTTAATTTTCAATTGAAAGATGAAACATCCTCTTGATCTTCGTACTCTGCTTTCATACTTATTTAAGTGAAAATGCCATAATCTTTAAAACTTTACCTTACCAATAGAAGTCACATTTACTCTCTAATTTTAATAAGGAATAACCATCTAAAAAGTTTGTGGATAACCATATAATTTTTGACTGTTCACTATCTTAGCTCTGGCCATTTGAGTCATTATCAATGAGGCTTTGCAAATCTTAGCGACGGAGACATCCACCTTGGGATAGCTAATTGACCAAGTGCCATACATTTGATGAACCTGCCTTATGCCTTCGGCAATACTATACCAAAAAAAAAAGCATGCTTTATTTTCCACTAGAAAAAGTTGATGCCGACATCCATTATCACTTACTTTTGCTCCGGACCCTCGTAGTCTCCACGGTAAGGAATTTCAAAAAATTAATATGAGTTGATAAAGGGATTGAGACTTTATGTGGGTGAATCTTTAAATTAGGTTCATGATCATTTTTAATGGATATCTTAATCTTGAAGAAAATGACTAGTACAAATGTGGACGCTAAAGCAGTCATGTCGTGTCTAATACTTTAAGGAAAAGCAAAAAAGTGTACATAGGCACAAGTTCTGGAAGTGATTAGTAATGGAATGAGGTGTCGATGTTCAATTGAGCCAAGGTATGTTTTTTTCCACCTCTTTTGCTTTCTATTTGGAATCCAATTCACACTGCTTCAAAGCACTAAAATCAACTCATAATCCACCAAAACCCAATCTAATTGATGGATCTCTTGACTTTTTGAGGCGATGCCAAATAGTTATGGTCCCCACTACTTTACTTTCATCCTTAGTTATCCTTAGCCTCTCTTGCTTTTTTAAAATGCACTCGCGTCAGGATCCCCATGTAAGATTGCAGGAGTGTCTATCCTCCCCGCTCGGAATGACAAATTCTTACACACTCATTAGATGAATCACAGCCGTTGATCCTATAACACTCATCATATTTTGTGCTTTACATGCCCTCAATCTAAATTCTGAGGTCTAGTCGAGATTTTTTGGAATTAGTGCACGTAAGAATATTCTCATTTGAGTAATCTATTTAGCCAGCAGTGCATAATATTAGCTCAGGTGGAGCCTAAATAAGTGGCCAAAATATTTACGTATTTTTTTTTCTAGAGAAGTTGCAAATCTAATTCTTAAAACAAGGAGAAGTCCTTTCTACCTATTAGAGTGTCGTGTATCAATCTTTGAAAAAAGCTGTTATTGTATAATTTTGCAGATATGTATTCTCCAATTGATTTTGTTTGTGAAGTTGGTGCATAATTTGTGTCAGAAAGTATAATTTCTGAAAAAAAAAATTTACACCCAACAAACAATGATAAGCATAATCAAATTCAGAGCGTATGAAATGCGGGAAGCTTTGCTCCTCAAGCAGGGAAAGTCTTCCTTTTGGATTAATTGCTCCTTTGGGCTTTACATTGTCAAATAATGCCCAGAAGATAGGATGTTTTAGGAATGAGCTCACCTTAGCTTATGTTGAGGGCTAGATCCTACGGACCGATTTGGTGCTTGGGCTTTGGACCAATGTGTAAGCCTAGTAGAAAGAGGCAGATATCTTTTTCTATTGTAGATTTCTGTTTTCATATGGACTTTAGATATTTAGTGCTACGACGGAATGAGCCTCGAAAATTTTTCACGTAAACAATGTGGATACTTCTCTAATATATAACTCGAGCATCTCCATACAGTAACTAAACTTATACAAATAATCCCATCAAGCCAATGGATTTGTCTTAAGTAAACTTGATTATAAGCATGAATGCTCACTCACATTCTCTCAAGCCCTCTTGCTAGGTCTAAAGTCAAGCGGAGAGAATTAGGAAATGATTTTGCAACAGAAAGCCTGATCTAGTCCACCATGCATATTGGTTGATAAACGATTTGTGTGTGTGAGATTTTATGGATAAATAAGTAGATAATGATCTGTGTCACTTGATCATGCATATATTCAATCACCTCCTCTGCAACCCCATATATATAACAAAATCTCGTTGGACTTACAAGAATGATAAACAAAAATAAGCCTCGCTGGATTTGAGGGCACAAATATACTTTTCTCTATGCACGAAGGGATCAGATAAACCCTCCTTTTAGTTCAAGGAAAGAAATTTTGCAGGCAAATACCCTTCATAATCACAAATCTCATGAACCCATCATTCTTCACAGATAATCTTGATTGCAAAGAAATAGAATTTATGATAAACAAGATTTAAGCCATCAAAACTCTTTGAAATTGAAATAATGAAACATTATTAATCATCATCCAACAATTTTTTATTTGGTAGTAGTTCAAAAGTGTTTTTGAGTCCAGCTCCTCCATTTTCAGATAAGTGATGGAAGCTTAAACTCAAGAAAAAGAAAAGAATGGAGAACCCATTACAGAAACATCTATATCACACAGATAAATATAATGATGATGGAACCCACCAATAGAAAGCCCCTCGCCCCGTTCGTGTTTTGTAGGTGTTAGTGTCCTCGTCTGTGGGCGCAGGATCATCTCTTCAATAGAAAGACTCTGCCTGAAGCATTTTCTGCTGCGGAAATAGCCATGCCCTAATTCATTCTCTTGCATATTACTGTTCATGTTGTTATCATGTTATAGACACTACCATTTTTAAAACATAGTCGAAAACAATGATTCTAAAGAGCAAGGGCTTAATTCCTCAAAATTGCACCAATTTAGGTTCAAATCTCAATTCTGGCCCCAAATATTTTTTCTTTAGTATCTCATAAACAATCACCAACTTTGACTTCATATCCAAATCTGACCTCTGTTAACTTTTTGTCCGTCCAAAGAGCATCCTTAAGCGTCTCATTTGTCAATTCCACTCATTCCTTTTTTCCCAAATCAGAATTATATATAGCTTTTCCTTTTTTTTTCTTTTTTTAATCTTCCTTCTTCCTTTCGCTACCTAAAGGTTGTCCGTCCATGGCCACCATCATCCCACCCTGTCATCCTCCACTTCATCCTTGCGGCCGCCGTAGTGTCTCCGGCCTCCGCCGCTGCCACCAACCACCTTTGTCGGCGGCAACCGTGGATGGAACTCCAGCATCCAGACCTCCTACCTCGGCGACGTTCTACTCCATCTGCACACATTTCTGTGTACTCTTCAGTGGAATGAGCTAAATCTGTATTCCAAAGCCCATTTCCAATTTTTTTCTTCAGCTTCTTGAAGGCAAAGTGACTAATTATAGAATGCTTTGCATTTTTTTTTTTTTTTTTTTTGCTTATATTTTAAATGAAACTGGTCGTGATCTTATTCTGAACTAAAAAATCTAAACTTTCTGCTGATTCACCCATTTTGAATCAAGAAACATGCAAAGACTCGGATTGAAAAGCCATGGACGAACAGATATTGACCTCCGAAAATCCAGTTGTGGCTGCCGTCGACCCTGCTTGACCTTAATCAACACAAATCTGAGGTCAAGCTGTTCCCCATATCTCGAATGTAGGGCTCGCTTGAGCTTAGATCCAAAATTTGAGGCTCGAGAGCTCCGGCCGAGCTCGAGCTCGACGACGGCGAGGATGAGCCGCAGCCGGGCTACTGGACATCGGAAGCCAGGGGTAATCGGCCAAGAGTAGAGGCGGTAGTGGGGGAGATATGTGGCGAGAGGTTGGGGAAAACAGAAATCTCAGCGGCGTTCGAGGGCGGAAGCGAGGATGAACGGCTGGGGTTGTGGAAGATGGCGAGGTGGTGGTGGACGGAGGGCCGGGCCGTTGATTGGATCGTGCGGCGGCTGACTTACGGTGGTCAGGTTGTTGTGTAGTGAAAGGAAGGAGAAGAAAGAAAAAGGAAAAATGAAAAAGAGAAAGAAAGAAAGACAGCATATATATAAATTCCGACTTGGAAAAAGATAATGACGTAGAATTGACGCATCAAACATTTAACACTATTAGTTAATGGAAAGCTAACCGAGGTCAGATTCTGGAGATTGAAAGTAATTTGTATCCATACATAATTTGTAAATTTTTTGTTTGATTAATAAATTATCTAAGTTTTAAAGAGACACTAAATTTTTAAATGATTCAGTAATTTTCACACAAGTTAGTTACTTTTCTTTATCGTCATCATGCAACATGAGTATATGATGCCATCTAAGGCCCAACTCAATATAATTTAGATAAATTCTGCATATTTCACAATAATCGTGTTTAATGCCACTAACACCCCCAAGGGCGCCCCCCAAAGTCCTTTTTTCCTAGTCTAGTGATTCATTTCCCTAGTCAAGGAGGTCATGTCCTCTTATGGACCTATTTCTAGCTCATTGCTGGCTTATACAACTCTTCTTATGCATTAACCACCAGAGAGCACTGAATAATTTGATTATTATAGACTTGAAGGATGGCTTTCACATCCTTTTATTCTCTCTCTATTTGCTTAAATGAATATAAATTTCCTTTCACGGTTTGACGATGATGGAAATTTTCTATGGAAGGAGTAAGGAAATGAGGCTGTGTGACTTGTACTGGAAGCAATTAGCTTCCTCCGTCTCATGAATCATCCCTACATGGTGACTGTAACACTAGGATTGATTAAAGGTGTCTTTCCATTCATTAGAATAAAACTCATGCTTTTATCCGATTTGTTGAATTTGAAGTAGATTTTAGCCAGGCAATTCTGGGCTAAAGTGATGCTTCCTCTGCTGTGTCCTATTGCATAGGATTTTTCACCTATGTCTAGCCAGTGGTCTTGAAGATGTATACTCTGAACAGTGAACACGATGTTGCCCTTTCCAATAGGGCTCGAACATGCACAAGCCTCCCTCCTTCAGAGAAGTTTCTCTCGTGAGTGCAACCCAACCAACATATAACTTTCCGTAATGTTCGTGGCTAATGCTCTTCACCGGCCGTGATTTGTCTTGATATATGAGAGCCACGATCTGCAAGCTTTTCTTGAAGTGCGTCTTTGGGAATAGTCCGGGAGCTCTTTGCTCAACTGCACGTTTTTTTGCCGTTTTGTCATCAGAAAGAAGAAAACAACCAATGATTTCTGTCCAAGATAGTACGAAGATGAAGATCCTTTTCAAAGCATGTTTTAATAAAAAGAAGATAATGACCGGATGCACAATTAACCTAGAGCTAACATGGTCTAGCTACTGTGATTTAAATCCTAGTGTTGTTATTGTCATGAGGTTGCTCTTCTTTAGCTATATTCACCTCATTGCAATTTGGTCGGGTTTAATTTTGCTGGCCGGTTTGACAACTCTGCACAAGCCCAATTGTTCCGGTTTATCTGTAGAAGTCGCAAATTAGAATATGAAGAAAGTTTAGGCATATGCTATTCTTATTATGTGAAATTCATATCTACCGAGACATCAATTCTAATTCGATGGATTTGGGTCTTTCTAATGGTCTAGTTTTCAAGGTCGAAATGCGCACCAATGTCATTTTCAGCACAACCAAATCTGATATGATTCATTCAGCTTGTTTCCATTGGCTTGACATTTATGAGATCCCTTGACAAATGCATATGCACACACGGGAAAGCTACAGATAGATAAACACTACAAGGATGAATTAGCTTTAACGCTCCCTCTCTTAGCCTAATCACGCGGAGAGTTCCTGTACGGAATACGGAATTGGAATGAAACACAAGAACATAGTCAAGTGGAGATCAGCTAGTAAATTAAGATTCATACCTCCAAAATCTCGTGACGAGCTGTTCAAACTTTTGTCTCTTCCCAAACTCTGTGCTGAAGAATGTACATAGGAACCGTCACGAACTTCGCAATCCCGATCAGATTCCATTGCCTTACAAAGTCAAGGACACTTGGGTGAATGCAATTCAATTCCCTAGACTTCAAGCTTGACTAAAACGTCATGGAAATCGCAGGCAGCTTCCACTTTCAGTGAAACAAATCCCCAGTTGCTGAGGCTCAGTTCCTAATATCAGCATTCATTGGTAGGCATTCTATCTTGATTATGTGGAAAATGAAGTCCACTTAAGATTTGAAGACCAAAAATTGGCCCTCACACGTAGTGTAGTGCTCTCCGATTTCACTCCAACCGTTTGAATACCAAACCAGCTCATCACAATTTTCCAATTCCACTAGTCATTGAAAGATTCTCACCATATTTTCTCATGAACCTCTTTGGTGTTTCCCGTGGGAAAAATAAAACCCATAATTTTAACTAGGCCATGACACTTAATTTCAAATTCAAAATAAAGAACAACATAACGAGAATGCATAAGAAAATCATGAAGAAGTCCTTTTCAGTTTATTTAGATATGGAATGTGGCATTAATGAGCATGTGTCTGGATTATTATGAACCTCACAAACCCAATCGAAATTGAATAGGAGCCCTCTGCCCGTGTACTCTCCCACCCCGCCACCCCACTTCTGTTACCGTGATCCCTCCCTCCTCCCTCCCACGATCTTCAGGACGGAGCCATTAATCATGTGCGGGGCTCCAACGACTAATGACGATGATGAGAACCCCTATACTCAAGCTTCCCCGCATCCAGATAAGAATTTGCTCTTCCTTTGTCCTCTTCAACATGTTTTCAATTCTTGTTTCGCCCTTTTGCCGGATTTTCTCGCAGGGTAATGACAACAAACCCTTTATTTTAGAAATTATATTAGTCTTTTCATGTTACTTGATCAATAGGAATTAGAAGAGCACAATATCTTATCACGAATTAGATAGCTCCGGCTATCATGTCTTGATATAAGTCTTTTTAACTTTCGACTAGTAAGATGCTAGCGTTCCTGCTTTTATCACGAGAGAAAACAACTCAACTCAATTTGTAGGTTTGGCCGGATGAATGATACCCATTTTAATGAAATGCAATTGGAACTTTAGATGGGTTGCAACGGATTGGTGTTGCTCCATTTGCCAGGTAAAGAAAGAAAAACAAGAAAATTACAAGCAATTCCCACAATTGGCTCACTCGCATGAGCTGATATCACACAATGCTGAGAGAAAGGGGAGAGAAGAAACGAACCCCAAAAAAGGGAAAAACGTGAAGAGAAGAGGCGAAACCAAACCGGTCTCTAAAAACTTGTGAGGTTGGCTGATATGGAAGAATAGCGTCCCCTATTCATCTCCAACAGTTATGCAGTCATTTGCTGGACCATCTATTAGCTATGGAAGCCGATGAAGGCATCGTGGCCAAGGACCGGAGAGAATTTTTTTTTTTGGAGGGAGGGGGGGGGTAATACGAGACTGAGGGCCTGGCCCAGACTGAAGCCATGCTTTTTGGCCTAGACCCAATAGGACTGGCACGGCCCGAAATTTTTTAAAAAATTGTTTATTATTATTATTATTATTATTATTATTATTATTATTATTATTATTATTTACTCTCCATGAGAAATTCAAATAGCACGTCATAAAATCAAAAACCTTGAAGACATCATAACAGGCTAGTAAAAACCTGTTTTGCTACTTGCTGGAGAAAGGGAGAGCAGGAGGGAGACCATGACCTGAGCAAAAGAATGCCTGTGTCCCATCACTCGCTTTGTAACTCGTTGGCGTGAGTGTGAGAATGAGAGAGGTCGGGACCTCAATATGAGCGATGGGGAAAATGAAAGAGGCCTACAGAGAAGGAAAATGAGACATTATTTCAAAATTACAAATCGAGCAGATATAGATCATCCCAGCTTCAACTAAAATCTAAATGGCCTAGATTGGGCCTACTAAAAGATATTTTGAAACTCCGACACCAGAACCTGAGGATTAGACCATTATGCCAGTAGTTCTTTTGTGATGCCTAATGCTTCAATCACAAAGCATGTGTTGTTGAATTGGTGCAATCGAGACATGCTATTTACATGAATTTTGTTTATGATCAAATTAAAGAGTGATGCCCATCTAGTATCGGAGCATAGCTTCAATTTTTTGATTGTAGCATTAATTTTCTCAAAGCATATTAAAGATGTATAAAATAAAAAAAATAAATAACAAAAATACAAATAAAATAAAAGAGAGGGGATAAAATATTAAAATTCAGTTCCTTCATTGAAGAAGCTGAATTTTATTTGTACTTCTGTTATTTATAAAAATACAAATCAAAGACATATAAAATAAAATAAAAAGAAATAACAAAAGTACAAATAAAATAAAATAGAGAGGAGAGGAGAAAAGAAGTGTCTAAAGTTCAGAGAAGAATCTCTCTCTCTCTCTATGAAGACATGAAGGAGTGAAGCTGTTAACTGGAATCTCTGACGATCGTTGCTTCGAGAGATCCCCAGAGATAGCCAGTTCCTCGTGACATTGAAGCGATGACGAAATTCGTCATCTCCCGTTGAACTGTAGGATTAATTTCGATTCGTTCCAGATTTGTCGGTTGATTTTTGTTTCGATTTTGTTTTTCTCTCAATTCTCCCGCTGTCTCCTGGAATTCAATTGCCGTTGGTTGTGCTGTGGAGGAGGGAATCGAGTTTGCAAGGAAGGTGTTTGATGGAATGACGAAACTAGACTCTATTTCCAAGGATACCGAGAGAGAGAGAGAGAGAGAGAGAGAGAGAGAGAGCAAGTTCAAGTTCAAGAGCGCATGATGTTATCGATTCTAATACGAAAAGCCAATGCCAGAGGCTCGGATGCTATGTTGTCAAGAGAAAGGCCACGGAAGAGTTGTGCTGCAGAAATGCCGTTACGTAGTCATGCTACTATGGGAAAGAGATGATTGTGAGAGAGGCCATGAATGCTGCGTTTGATGAGGAAATGTCTGCAGATCCTAGAGTCTTTCAATGTGTCTAAAGGTTCTTTTCTTTTTAGAAGTATGGACCTGAGAGGGTCGTTGATTCTGCAATCACAGAGGCTGGTTTCGTTGGAGTTGAAGTCAACGCTGCTTTCTATGGCCTCAGGCTTGTCATGGATTTTGCGGCATTCAATTTTGCTACGCTGCATGTCGGCTGTGGCGATATATCAGTCCCTATAATTTCAAGAGGAGCTGTAGCAAGATTCAGTGCCCAACACTCCCAACCCCTGTGAAGACGTCGCCATCCCACCGAGAGGAAGCTTTACTGGATCCTGCCTCATTAGATCACTCATCACCCTCAGGATCTATTGGACGTGAGAATCATCTGTGGCGTGCGAAATGAGAGGTTCTCATGAACTGTCTAACATATCCGATATGTCCCTCCTACCAAAGTTCGTCCTCATCCTCTGTTTTTTTCAGATTTGCGGTCAGCTTATTTTTACATGCAGTGTGTTGCATTATTTGTATGCCTTGTCGTCAAGGGGTGGACAATTTGCGTGAAGCTTTCTGAGGCTAATGTATTAGCCTCATAAAGCTTCATGCCTCCTTCATCGTTTTTCCTACCTTATTTTGTCTGAAAGGGTAAGCAATCATTGGCAGATTATGGACATGCTTGTCTTGTTACGAAATAGTAAATTAGTAATTGCTTTTGCTATTCAATGACACTCTTTGCCCTCATAAAATTTGATGGGTGACCTATTGTTGTATGGCTTAACCGCTATTCTCTAAATTGTTATTCCGTTTGACAACAAGGGTAATTAGTCAGTCGTGTCGAATTCAATTTGTTAATTACGTGCTCTGGTGCTCTAGGGTTTGAATGAATTATTATTTGGGTTTGCTTTTCTTCATGTTTATTAGAGAGACAATATTCCTCATTCTACTATACCAAATTGTCCCAGTTCAAGAACCACAAAGGATCAGATACACTACATGCTTGCCATCAATGTGACCACGTGAATCTCTCAATTTACTTCGGGAAGTAGATTTTGGTGTTGCAATGTTGTAGATGAAACAAACTATAAATGAAAAGGCTATACCAGTTTCTTTCAAGTTGCCGGAGTTTTGAGGGTATTAATATTGTCTTTTTTCGAGTTTTAGAGGATAGAGTCAAGTAAGATTATGACTTATTAGTCAATGGTGAGACGAACTTGATGGCAATAAATAAACAAAAATAATGAAAACTGATTGATTTGTTTCGTGAAAAATTGATGTTTTGAAAAATATTTCTCTATAAACAATTGCTTTTATCACTTGCAAAAATGAATAAATGAAAATGATTAAATAGTTATTGGTAGTAAAAACTGATTATTCGAGATATAATCAATTATTTAAAAAAAAAAAAAAGGCTTTTCAAAACATTTATGTTTATTTTTTCCTCTTCCAACCTTGCTAGTTGGGGACTCAGGTGCATGTGGTGCCCACAAGAGCCCATTTTTCCAAGAGAGAGGGTGCAAGTGCGTAGCCGTTGTAGCTATGAAAAGTTGGTCAAGCGGGTGAGCAATGGCGTTCGATCGGGCAGAGAACGTTTGTTGGACCTTCTTCAGCTATTTTATCCACTTTTTGCTATTTTCCGAAACCTTTGTCTCTTTATTTAATAAAACTACCTTCCTTTTCTCCAATTTCTGTCTTTTTTAAAACTCGGTTCGTTGGATGTCCGTAGTACCGTTCAATGGTTTAATCATTCGATCCACTCTCGAAAATAACACTTTGAGTAACTACATAATGTGATGATCATTAGGACAAGGATATTTATTTTGGAGTCCCTCTCTCCCATTCGATTTCTGACTTTGAGATGTCATAAGCCCCTCCAATAATATTCCTACGTCGTCTAACGTCTAGCGACAGATGTGGTTCTTGGGGGTCAATATCGATGGGGATTGCATGACAAGGAGACCAAGTTGCACTTAGATCCAAAATTGGTAGGGATAGGGATCAAGATTCAGTTGATTAACCTTTTCTCCCAATTAAACGATGAGGAATTTAGTAGACATTGGCGTGAAAGTTTCTTAAATTGACTAAATATGAAAAGATGTAGCATAGATTGAAAATTGCTTGGCCATGCATATCAAGATTCAGTTGATTTGCCCAAATAAATTCTGGTACGCACCCGCAGGGCCGAAAATTGAGACTTTGAACACGATATCATCTCCATCGACGAGCTCAAAACGCGCAGACATCTACACTTGACGTGATTTTATTGCCACGTGCACATAGCTCCTTAACTTCTCCGGCCGCGATCTGTCTAAATGCCTGAAGAGTGGCAACTACTTTGCTGTCATGAAGATGTTTCTTGATGAAGCCACAAGGAGCGGTCTGCTCATCCGCATTTTCAAATAGCCAGTTTAATAAAGAAAGACCCATATATACACTCTCAATCCTCGTCTTTTTCAGCTAGTTTCGGAACTTTTCCTTTTGACACTCTTAAGGTAGCCTACCATGATCTAAAGTCACCGGCGCAAGTGGAAAAACATAACAAAAAAATAAAACATAAGATAACCTCAACATGGGACGAATTTGAAAACAAAGCCCTAGCTGAAGAAGAAGACGACGATGAAGATTGAGAAGGGAGATTTTTACGAAACCGTCTTCCAACTTCAACTGATTCGCGCGCAACCAGACACTGAAATCGGAAGAAATTCTAGCAGGCCGGAGAAATGACGGGTGGTGGAGCTATCTTATTGAGTTTGCCGGATGCAAGTGGCGGGCGAAGGGCGAAAGAACGAGAACGTGAAAACGGACCTGATGTGATGTTCGTCACAATCCCACAAGATAATTGATGTTATAGGATGGAATGTACTGCTCTTGATCACAAAAAGTATCTAACCTGTATAAATGCCTAACAAACCGTATACGACAAAGCACAGACGAGGATGTTAGTCAAAAGAAGACATTGTAATCTCTTGGCCAAGAGTATTCAACAGAGGAGACCATGGACAGAATATGTGCCACCCACTTGCACAAATCAATATTGAGATACGTGCTAAGAACACAGATAAAGTGGCAATCTTAAAAGTACACACATCACCTATATGATGATTAACTAAGATGGCGAGTCATGTGTACAACTACTATAGGAGTATGATGATTCCATCGCGATGTGTTGTGCGCACGGAACATGCGAAGTGTGCTTCGAGATGCAAACTGTACTGTGTGCATCGATTCTACAAGAAATCAACTCAAGTACGAGTGCAGCCATGCTATCAGCGCTCAAATTCAACTCAAGGATGGAAGAGTTAAGTACGAGGACTAATCTTTAAGGGAATAATGTCGCAATATTGCACAAACAATGAATTGTAATTGAGTTTGGTGCAAAGTTGTTGTTAGGCCAAATGATGGAATATTGCTCCTACTGACTCCTGAATTTTTGCCAACAAGTCGAACATGCATTTGGGTAAATATTAATAAATAAATAAAATATTAAAAATGAATAACAAACGAAGAAAGAAAAAAAAAAAAAATCATAATCGAAAGGAGCTGGTCCGGTCTGTTGGGCCTGGTTTAATTCGTGTAGCCCAGACCTTATCCACAAGGCGTAGCCCAGACCACCGTCCGCCATCTACAATCACCACGGCCACCGTCGCACCACCATCGACGGCCACCACAGGCTCAGCGATGACACGAGAGAACGCACACACCGAAGCTCACGAAGAAACTATCTCACTTTGGAATTCTAGAGGATCCTTCATCGGTTCTCCTTCTCCTTTGTCCTTTCGACACGGTCGAAACGCCGCTGTAGCGGCTCCACCATTGCCGGTTCCATTGCCGCAAGGCCTCCTCTCCTTCTGCTCTGTTTTCTGGTCACGTCGCCCAAACGTGCACGAGCCAGAGGTCAATCGTCGACGTGGAGAGCTCCGGTAACTTTTCTCCAATCTGACCACGGACCGAAGTGAAAAACTCACTCTCATCAAGGTGAATCCCACGCACTCTGTTTCTGCTGCTCATGAACGAAACAGAGCCGGTTAGCTTTAGCTAATGTCTGTGAGTAAATCAGTTGAGATCGAAGCTTTATTTAATAACTCGGACTTGTACTGTTATTTTCGTGATGATCTGAAAGTCAATCCTTGCTGTGCATTGGCGTATGAGCTCCTTGGTTAAAATGCACATTACTTGTTTGATAAAATGCTTGAACTAGATCAGTATGTAAATTCGATTCAATTCTCGAACCGCAAAATCATATTACATAAATTCGATTTGTTCTCAACTTTTTGAATACTTATTATGGCCGACTTTGTCAGAATAGGATGCTCATTTGTCAAATAGTGTTAGTATTCTCGTCTCGTATGCTCGGCGTATGACATGAAAATTGTTGTCTCGTGGCTTGCTGATTCCTCTGGTTTCGAGTTAAAAGTGTTCTGTATGAACAGAATCGAGTTTTGAATGTGTATTCTGTTGTGAAGGAGCAAGAGATTTGCGTGTGTGCGTGCAAAGAATGGACTGTCAGAATCGCCATTGATCTTTGCATATATACAATCTGTGCAAGAATCGCCATTGCCCCAAACTTGGAATGGATTTTAATCCTTTGGTGATGACCTTTCCTGATGCTGCGATTTTCATTTCTTATCTCAAACTTGGACGACATTTGTTTTGTCGTGCAGAATGGACTTGCAGACTTGCTGATAGAGCGGGCCCCCATAGTGCCACTTGTCGTCCACTGAATGGACAAATGTATTGATTACGTGGCTATCATTAGTTTATTGAAATATTTTCTTGCGAAGACATTAGTGAGACTAGTTACAGCCTTTGATCCGTTAAGTCTCCGTCGCCACCTTAACCGAGCTCGCACTGGCCGCAGAGCCACCTCGATTGCATCAACTTCCTTCCCTCCCTCCCTCTGGTCTCATTTCCATCTCATATGCATACGTGCGAATTCCCATTCTTGTCGATCCTTCATTCTTGTCTCGCCAAGCGATTGTGGTGCCCCTCTTCAATTTGATTGGGGATCGGTTTCGGCTGAAGCTGATTCCCGTCAATTCGTTCCCTGTGGTTAGCGATGGGAGTACTTATGCTCACGGACCTATTGAAGAAGGCAGCATTGGATTTCCCCAACGGGAGAGCCGCCTCCGCCTGTGGGGAGCTAGACCTGATGCACATGCGGCTGCAGGAGCTCGCCAACCACGCCACTGCACTCATCACTGCCTTGCACCGACACCGTCGTGCTCACTTTCCTCAACACCATCGAGGTATGTTTGGGTCATCTTGGTCTGTTCACGAGTACGGATGATGCTGTTTAAATTCAAGAATGCAATATCTGGAAGACCGCGATGACGATGAATTTCTAATGATGAGATCGATGTCTTGCAAAACATCGACTGGGAAATAGCTTGGAAAAGAAAGAGAAAGATGTTTCTTGGGAATTTTACAGTACTTCGAGAACAGAGAAATAGATATGGCATTGATTTCTACTGAAAAAAATTGCACCAGAGGCATGAAATTTCTATGAGCGCGTGGTGCAAATTGAACAGGAACAAATTGAATTGGGAAAAGCATGAAGAGCATTTTCTGTCGTGTCCAAGGGTTGTTTTCTGGGACGTACAAGCATCGATTCATCATAAAAAAAAAGAGTCAAAGCTCATCTAAAGGAGATGGATGGTTTTAATGGAATCAAACGTTGATAAACTAGTTGTCTGCATATTCTGCATATGTGTGTATCTCCAATCCGCAGGGACTAGTGTGATAGTTTGCTAATTGGAAAATATGTGTTCGTTTTGCAGTTTGTGATCCTATTTCTGGCGGTAACCGTTGCCAAGCCACTGCAGCTACGCCCAACCCCATCTAAACAGCTAAGGAGTTTAAGTTCTACCTTTCCGACTTGGAATCGAAGCTCCTGCTGACACCGCAAGAAGGAAACCGACTGGTTCAATCCAAGCTTAACAGCCCCCCCAACCACCATGCTTCACTCTGTTGATGCCAAAATCACTCTCTCTTCGACTGACGTAGAGCTGAGCCTTGACTCGATGTCCAAAGTCGTCAATGATCCCTCAGATGTAGCTATGTTCTTGCACACCTCTGGCGCTATGGGTCACCCCTCCCCAATCGCATGCTGCTAACTAGCACAATTTGGCATCATCAGGTGGGGTACAAACTAACAGAATCAGACTATACCGTGATTGTGCTTCCATTGTTCCATGTGCACAATTTAGTTGCTAGATTATTCAGTTGTTTCTTCTGGAGTTCTGCCTCAGCTTGTAGCTTCTCGTTTTCCTCTTGCAGCTCAGAGCTGTCTCCTTCTCATTCCTCAGGTCCCTATCGATCTTCTGAATATCCAACTTAGCTAGGTCCACAATCGACCTTATATTGTGCTGGAGCTCGGGCATAGGAACATCAATCTCCCTCGCCTTCTCTTCCGCGTTCAAATTCTCCAAGTTTGCTAATACCCTAACCTGAGGTCCACGCACGTCGAGTACCTTTCGCACAACTTCAACGCCCTGTTCCTGCCAGTAGCTCTTCTACTGTAATATATTTCGCTTTGTTTTTCAGCGTTGCCTTCTTCGCTTGCTTAGACCAAAAGCTTCTCCTTACCGGGCACGTCGGTTAATGGCTTCTTTTCCTCTGGCTCCAACGAGGCAACAGGTGCCTTTGCAGGAGTTGCTTTTTAAGTCGTTGAAATCCATATTCTTAGGACGCAACTTTGCTTCAATGAGCGTCACAATCCCCTGCTGGTTCTTCCCAAGACCCCCAAGCCCGGCCTATCCTCATCCACGGCAGCGGACTCGTCATCCTCGTTCTCTCTCTTCGAGTTCTCATCAATCTCTCTATTTGGCATGACTGTGCCGGTGGACACAAAATTCACGGGTTTCGACAGATCGGCCTTACTTAGGAGGTCCCTGTTCTTCCTTCGCTTCCTCTTGGAGGAGTCGCTGTGGTCCCAATCGGAGTCCCCCAAAGCGAAGACGCCGTAGAGCGCGTCGTCCTTGGTCTAGGCGCGCTTCTCCCACCGCCACCGGTAATAGAACTCCCCGTTGATCCACTGCCCGCCCTCGTAATCATTGTCCATCCAGAACCTCTCCATCTCCTGGTTGTCGTCCATCTTCAAGCAATCCCGGAGAAATGAAGCGAGAGACCTACAGTTTCAGGGGGAGTGTTCAGAGGAGGCGGAGAGAGGGGCGGCGTTGCGGCGGAACGCCTAGGTGGCCCGGCCGCGTGGCTGCGGCAGCGGCGATTGGAGGCCGCGATAAGACGGTGCAGCTCGGCTCGAGGGTTGGAAAGAGCGAGAGAGAGAAGAAGCAGAGAGTAACCGAATGCTCAAAGCGCAAGAACTGGAAAACCTAACGGATCTTCTTCTTCTTCTTCTTCTTTCCTTTTAATTTCTCAGATGTTAACAATTGTTGATTTATTAATTTTCCCTATTTACTTCTAGGAGAGAAAATTTTTTAGTTTATATATTGATAATCGGGAATGAAATTGGGTTAACTCTCCAATTACAGACCTTGGGAAATTTAAAAAATTATATTTCTTAAAAATTGAAATTGTGAGAAAGAAAAATGGATCTTTCCCTTCAACAATTGAAAGTATTTGCTAGATATTATTAAGGACGAAAGAATGACACAATGCAAATCTAACAATTTCCTAATGAAGCCTAAAAGTTAAAAGTAATTAGGATTTCTTTGTAAACGCTCCAAGTCAATTTATGGAAAAACCAAAAGAAGGGCATTTGGTATTTAAAATGCCCGAAGGAATTTTTCTATGGAATAGCGATTCGAAATTGAAGGTATTTTGTGAAAAAGGACATATCAGACTCCTATTAATCGAATCGGTGTCAACACGACTGGGGCCTAGGGGTCTCTAATCAAGCTGCTACAATGCCAAACTTGAAATTGGCTCACCTCCTTACTCGGTGTTTGATTTGAGTTCGACCGAGTATTAACTTCATGCTTATTTTGGAGCTTGTTTCAAACGAAAAGTCAATACACTAAATATACTTGTATGTGGATGATGATATCTATGTATAATTATATAACAATCAAAATTTTGAATTAGGCTTACAAAATTTATTGAGCTAAGTATTGGTGAGTTCAAGGTTTCAATTTGTAAGATACTCGAGTAGCTCGAGTTAGAGCTTGACTAGATGTTAGTTCTCGAAAAATCATCAACCCAAGCTCGAACAATTCATGTATAAAGTATGCACTGGGTGTAAGTAACAATTTTCCAAACTCAATTAGCTCGACAAGGGATCATATCTTAAGCTAGCATTAGTCGGCTATTTTACATAAGTTCTAATTTATAAATGGGAATATTAGAGAGTACGATTTGTAAAAACACAACAAATTTGTAAATTCTTTAAGGGGAGGTTTCTCTTACGTCACTCAATCCAAATTACCTCAAAAACCCAATTATCATAATAACTCCAATTAAATTTTAAAGGAATTAAGGGACGATTTTCTTCATTTTGTACTTGGAAAATGAAAAATCGTCAATTATGGCCACTCTCCCCTGCCCTCCACTGCTCTCCACGATCTCAATGTCACTAATTAATTGTGAAACAAAAATAATAAAATAGGTAATTGCATCTTTTTAAAGAGGGACTATCTATCATTTAAAATTTTAAAATAAAAAATTAAAATAGCATGTATGAAAATCAAAAACCATAAGACATCAAAAGAAGCTAGTAAGACCTGTTTTTCTATAGGTAGAGAGCAAGGAAGCGTAAGGGAGACCAAGACGCAAGCAAGCATAAAAGGGAGTGAGGGAGCGAGCGAGACATATTAGATGGAGGCCATATGATGAGTGGTGGGGCTTGACCATGGCAGTGATGGCGGCTCGGCGGCTGCTAGATCTTGACCAGCGTGAGAGACGGGAGAATGAGAGAAGTTGAGGCCTCAATGGATGAGAGGGAACTGACATATGGGGACATATATATAGTTGCCAATCTATGAATCGGGCCGGTTTGGCAATCATTCAGCTCTCAAACTCAAGGATAGTTTGAGGCCTAGTGGCCCGGCCCAAGGCTATTTGAGCCCAAAATAATCGGGCCAGTTTGGGTGGTTCGATCTAGGTTTCTGGGTTTTTTTTTTTTTTTAATATAGACTCTTGAGTAGCAGTATTAGCAGCAACATAAGTATGGTGTTATTTGGATTATTTAAGTATTACAAACTCCCTTAGTTACATAACCTAAGTTTACAATGTTACATATAGAAATATATTCAAGATTTGTATGTGAGGCAAACACATGTGTGCAAAGTAGGAGAAGAAATATGAAAAAAATAGTGAAGTGGGTCAACGCGTATGATAACAAATTTATTTCTTTATTTTGTTATTTTTCCGTTTTAGGAATAGGTTTGGAACAAAAATCCATTTGATAACGCCATTTTCATTTTTCTATATCTAAAACAAATTGTTAGCTTAGAAATACTCAATGAGAAGTGAAAATTTTATACTTTTCTATTTCTAAAAAAAAAAAAGAGAAATAAAAGTGAAGTGGCTCGTTAGGGCTACCACTCACGGACCGCTCATCTTTGCGAGACTTTTCGCAGGAAGAACTAAACAAGAATCGACCATCTAACGGACAAACAAGCATTGCAGTGAACGTTGATTTGTGATTCAAATTATTAATATGAACACTTCACAGTGAGCACTTCAGGCGATGATCATACAAAGCACTTATAGCGCGCATATAGACACGCCAGCAGTGAAATTGACAACAAAAATCACACAAAAATGCTTGAGCCTCTCTTCATGAAGCTAAAAACGAAGAAGAAGATTACAGTGTTTGCTTTGTCCGATGCACGAAGGATGATCGGATCATAGGAAGAGGTCATCCGAGACAATGACGCTAAGGATCAGAGCTAGCGAAGAAGAAACGGACAAGTTCAGAGCAGTCCAAGCAAACTCACTGGAAAACAAGTGCTAATAGAGCTACGGCCTGCCGGTGGAGCAATGATCGGAGATGATGCTAGTGGCGCCAGGAGGTCTGTTGGAGGTCACTAGACGGAGCAAGAAGCCGAGAGAGATGATTCTCTGAATGTTCGGAAATCTCTGAGCCATCCCACCGTGTGCTGCGTGCTGAGTGCATGAGAGTTGTCTTGGCCGGCGATGGTGGACAAGCGACGGTGGGAACCGGTGGATTGAGGCGATGGAAAGAGAGCGAAGATGGAGAAGCGTCTGGAAATGGGTTGATCCGATAGAGAATTTTCCGCTGAGCTCCCGTTCGTGTGTTCCTCTTCCCGAATGCGTGCGCCTCGTGAGCATCGATGCTCTGCGGCCCGTGCGCCTCGTGAGCGTGGATGCTCTGCTGCCAGGACGCTTGACTTTTGTGGATGAGGTATGCAGTGGAGAGCAGTACTCTGATCGGGATGATTATGCCTTGGCATTCTACACCGTCCCGTGCAATCTGAGGCCCACCACGGAAAAGGGGTCGACTAATATACGCATGGTTCCTTACACCATGCCGAGTGCTTTGGCCACGGTGCATGCGGTGGTGCGCGGGCACATGCCGACCGCGCGCAGACACAAGTCCAGAGAGTGTGTGCATTCATCGTGTCAGTGTGCAGCTTCGCGATTGTAGACTTTGGTACGAGCAGTATTCATTTACGGAATAACCTGAGCTTTTGTTGGAAAATATCCAATGTCATGATGTGCTATGTCTAAGGAAATCAGTACTTCAATAATATCTCATTACAGTATGATTTGAATATGGAATGAGTGGTGTTGTTGGCGCCACTAATATTTGTATTGAACTAATTAATCATCTATAAGTATGGATCAATATAATCTGACATTGTGTGGGCTTGACCCCACTCAAAATTGACCAGTTAGATCTTGATAATACAAAGGTATCTCAATTTAAAAAAAAAAAAAAAAAAGAAATTTGAAGAAGACGGATTTCAATCTCACATTGAAGGCTTGCATATGTTGTTTTAAAGCGTATTATAGGAATGTGGTGTGTGGGTGAGCACATATGAGTGGAATTGGTGATGAGAACACAAACGATAGTGAAGGATCTCTTAGTTCTTAAAGAAATTTTCTTAGGCTTAGCCCTGCAGCGAACTCGCATGATTTAGTTTTTCCACACCAACATTTGCAAGTCGTCTTCTTTTGCCTAATTCATAAGGTCAATTTGGGCATTGTTTGATGTGGACATTCCTCGAGACGTGTTTTCTTAAAAAGAAGAGAAAAGTAATATAACTTACATGAAGCCCCAATAAATAGTGCATCATTTAGAATTTATTTATTAGAGTTTATAATTACACTGAACTTTCACTTTTCTCTTATAAAATGTCCCCCCCCCCCCCCCCCCCCCCCTCCACTTTTCTCACCCCAACTTGAGTTTTCCACATTAGTTGAAGGGTAATTCAGTCTCTCAAGTTAATCTAAGACCAAAATTGAAAAATTTTAAGTATCGATAGCATGCAAGGTGGTGTATGAATTAGGAACCAATTGTGAGGAGGGTATTGGAAATTTTATCCAATTAAATTTATGGGGAGATCCTCGGTCACGGAGTGTGCAAGTGAGGTACTAGAAATCAACTCAAGCATGAGTATAGCACGCAATTGGTACTCAAATTCAAATTAAGGATTATAGAGCTAACTATGATAACTATCCTCATTGAATGACGTTGCAATATTGCACAAATAAGGGACTGTGGCAGAATCGGCTGTGAAATTATTTTTTCGCCAGCAAGTTGAACATGCTTTTTTGTAAAGGTAAATAAAATAGAAAAAAGAAAAAAAAAGCAATAATAAAATTTTCCAACTCGGTCAGAATTGAGAGGGCCGGTCCGGTCTGTTGGGTCTGATCCACAATCGTGGCCCAGATAATGCCAGGCCCATTAGAGTAAGCCTCGGCCCATATAGTTTCCCTCACCGCAGCCCACGATCCACAGTCTCTCTCTCTCTCTCTCTCTCAGCCGAGTTCCAGAAGATTCTCCACCACTAATCGACACCAGAAATCCACCGTCCGCCATCTCCAATCACCAAAACAGCCACCGTCGAGCCACCATCGACGGCGGCCTCAGGGTCAGCGATCACAACAAAACGCATACGCTGAACCTGACGAAGAAACTCTCTTTCTTGGGAATTCTTGAGGCTTCTTCGTCGTCCTCCAGAGACCATTAGCCGCCACCATAGCCGCTCCTCCGTCGCCGGTTTCGCTGCAGCAAGGCCAGCTCTCGTTCTGCTCTGTTTTCTGATCAAGACGTCCGAAAGTGCACGAACCCTTGGTCGTTCCCCCTTCGCCGGCCCCGACTATCGACGTGGTCACCACCGGGAACTTTGTCACTGAACGAAAGAGAGCCAGTGAGCTTTAGCTAATGTTTGTGAGTCAATCAGTTGCGGTTGAAGCTCGATTAGAAACTCGGACTCATAAGGTTATTTTCGCGATGATCTGAAAGTGAATCGTTGCTTTGTGTATGGGTACGAGCTCCTTGGTCGAAATGCCTATCATTTGTTTGATGAAATGCTCGAACTAGATCAGTATGTAACTTCGATTCAATTCTTGAACCGCAAATCATATTGCATCAATTCAATTTGTTCTCGACTTATCAAACCCATATTATGGCCAAATTCGTTTGTGTGCTCAACAAATGATGTGAAAATTTGCTCTTTCGTGGCTTGCTGATCTCTCTGGTTCGAGTTAAAGTGTTCTATACGAACGGAGTCGAGTTTTGAATGCGAATTCTGTGGTGAAGGAGTGCGAGACCTGCATGGTCGTGTGCAAAGGATGGAGCGTCAGAATCGCCATCGATCTTCCTTGGGTGTTGTTCTCTTCCTCATTTTCTGATGATTTGTGCGCAAGAGGTGGAAAATTTTTATTTAGGCTTGGGTTTAATTTTTGGACTCAACTCATGGAGTTTTTTGTCCCGAGGCTTGATGATGAGGCAATATATATTCTTTAGCCAACATCATGTCGGATTAAATTCTTGGACTATACTTTCCGTATTTTACTTACTTTTGATGCCTTGATTATGAGCTTGGTTTATTGGGTGATGTTTTCGTTTTTACTATATTTCGATTATGTGATTTAAATCCGAAAGCAGTCATTGTTGTGAGGATCCGACCACATTGTTTTCTTCAGGTATATTCGACTCACTGCAAGTCATATATAAATTTGCTGGCTGGTTCAAGGGCCTGCGCGCATCTAACTCTTTTAGCTTTACCTGCATTAATTGCAGACATAACATGAAAAGGAAGCTTTCACTTTCTAGGCATTCACCGATATGCGATACTTATATCTACCAATGTAGCGACCTTAAATCAATAGATTGAGTCTTTTTAATGGTCTAGCTTTCGAGGCCTATAAGCATAACACCAATATCATTTTCAGCACGATCAAATCTGAAATGACCAGTTCAGTTTTTTCCATTGGCATGGCATTTATGAGATTTCCAAACACATACATATGCACACAGCTGAGCTATGGATAGGGAAACATAATGTGGATCAATATGCTCTGACATAGTCTATCTTTGCCTAATGACGTGGGCAATTTTTGTACTGAATTTGAATCAAACAAGAGAACACGGTCGTAGAGAGAATGAGCTTGTAGATTAAGAGATTCACATTCAAAAATCTCGCGATGAGCAATTCGAGCTTCGGTCTCTCCCAAACTCATGCCGAAATTGATGCGAATAGGAACTGCTAAGAATTTTGCAAACTTACAAAGCTAGGGATGCTACTTAGGTGAATGCAATTCATCCCCGAAGACTTCAAGCTCAGACTGAAGTATTGTGGCCATTGTCGGCATCTTCCACCCTCAATGACATTCGACATTTGGCGGTGGATATTCTAATTCAGACGCGGCTTTTATCGAATATGATTTCATGGAAAATGGAGTCTCCCTTCTTATCTGGAGACCAAAAATTGACCCTCGTAGATTCATTCCAACCCTTCGATAACCAAACCATCTAATCGCACTTTTTTTCCAATTCCACAGCACACTCTAAGAAGCCTTTTTACTGAAGTCCGTCAAAGAGAACGGTCTTGAAGATATGGAGTGTTTCCAGCACGAAACATAAAATCATTTTCTTTTGCAGTTGACCATAAATTTTGTTTGTCATTAATATAATGAAACTTCCGACAACTAAAACCATTTGAATCAGGTTGTAGCATAAATGATTTAATTTTTAAATTTGTCAAAAATATCAATAAGGATTTTGAAAGATATATAATATCTTGATGTACAATCGGATACCTACAATTTCATGAATCCCAATTTGTTGTTAAATCTCATTCGAACATAATATAAAAATATCACATGGAAAAACCCATCCATGAGATGAAATAGCCACATGTACCATGTTTAGTTGAGAATTGAGAATAAGAGATCTTGAATTTTTTTTCTTTTTGATTAATTTGGATCGAATTATCATTATTGATAGTTATATTAACATCTTATTCAACGTTTCGGTTGTGCTAACAAGGTAATTTCCAGTTAAAGCAACGGTAAACATGAATAATATATCAGAACAAAGATTTGATATATTAAATGCTCATATACTTATTTCAGGATTGGTTAATTGAATGCTTATGTTAAACATCAACAAGATCATAATCACGCAATTAAATTCTATAGCTTTTCAAGGGCAATGAGAGCCCTTAGATGAGTAGAACAATGAAAAACTGACTCAGCAGGGCTCACTCGATATCGTCCCTTTCAATGCATCTTGAACACCACCTTTAGAGGAGTTTCTCTCATGAATGCGGCCCAACGGGCAAATAACTTTCCAAAATGTTCGTGGCCGATAAGCTTCAACAGCCATGATTTGTCTTGAAATACGAGAGCCATGGTCTACCGTCTTTTCTTAACGTGCGTTTTTCTGAATGAACTGGGAACTCTCTGCTCAAGTATAGAAATTTCGCAATTTTATCATCAAAAAGAAGAAAACAACCAATGATTTCTGAGGAAGACAACATGAGGATCCTTTTCAAAGCATGTGAAGGATAAAAAAGAAACCATTGATCGACACACGATTAATCTAGCGCTAATATAGTCTAGCGACTCCATGTGTTTTAAATCCATGAGTTGTTATTGTCATGAGAATCTTACTATATTGTTTCACCTCACCACAATTTGGAAGAATAATAATCAAGTATAAATTGGCTGGCTAATTCAAGAGCTTTGCACAAGCCCAGCTTTTTTAGCTTACCAACAGCAGTCGCAAACAAAACATAAAGAAAGCTTTCACTCTCTAGGCACATACTATTCTTGCTTTGTGAAACTCATAACTACCAACATTTTACACCTTGGACCCCAATTACTTGCCTTTTCTAGTCTACTGAGTTGCCTATTTTAATTGATGACATTTTACACTTTTTAATTAATAAATGGTGTGTTTTGGCTATATTGAGAGTGGAAACAGAGGCAGTCTATATGAAATTGGAAGAGGATCTTGAATAATTAGCAAATGGAGGAAATAATTAAAAAAAAAAATACATTAATTTTGCTCTCAAGAAGGTTCTGCATAAATAACTTGCCGGCCTTTTCCACATGAAGTCGTGACATTTCTCTAAAGGTCCTGACAAATTTAGGAAAGCTATCAAGAAAGGGGAACTTACATTTTTTGCGCTTGGATATTTCTTGTTAATTCATAGCGTGTACTAAAATTATGATTCGATAAGAATCCACAAAACGAAAACGCAATTTGAACCGGAAGAAGGGAAAAAAGAGAGAAAGAGAGAAGATCACCGAAGTTTCTAAAGACGATGAGGGATGAAATCAATCATGAGGCGAGTGCAACTCGGCTTCATGGCAGCAGTAGACAGCGAGGGTGCTGGTGGAGCGACTGGGAACTCAGTGAGCGGGGGAGCACCTCAAGATGGAGGGAGAGATCCGATAAAGGTACGTGAAGCGAAGAGACACGGACAATGCTGTTGTTGATGGCGTCGTTTGGAGTTTTTGATGCCTTTTTCAAGGAAAATAAAAAGAAAATGATGGCTGAGTTACGGGACGAATCTTTCTCTCAAGGAATTCCATCTTTTGTGCAAGTATTCCCTTTGACGGGCTTCTTGGACCAGCGGGAGGCCAAGAGTGAACCCGAAGAATCTCATCCTTCGAATGGGTAACAAGTTCGGCATCCGCTTTGTGCGCGGCATAGAGGGGCGAAAGGAAGGACGCAAGCGACGGCATTTGGAATCCAAAAGGTGGCGATGAAGTCGGAGAGAACAGAAGGAAACAGGAATCGACAGAACGTATACTGGAATGAATCGAAATTGGACTCAAAAGTTCAATCGAATAGGAAACGACCCCAATGGAGGAAGGCTTGGTGAAAAATGAAGATGGACATAGAGAAACAATGCATGGCGAAGAACTCGACTCACGGAGTTTCTTGGTTGTTGAATGTGCTATGTCCTCTGAGCAGAAGGTGTTCGTTGAATTGCGCAAGATAGAAACGGAGAGTGAGACGATTCTGTAACAGAAAGCGGAGGAAGGAAGATCGCGCCATAAGAAATATCCATGGATAGCCAGTTCCTCGCTGACATTCGGGCGATATGATATCTGTCAGATCGACAGTCACACTTACCACCAGGTCATTTCATCTCCCATTCGACTCTAGAATTAATTTTAATACATTCCGACTTCTTCTTTTTTTGGGTCTAAATACGTTCCGACTTCATCCATTGATATTTGTTTCGTTTTGTTTTTCTACAATTCTCTCACCGTCTTCCGAATTCTCATTGCCATAGATTGCACTATGGAGGAAGGATCGAGTTTGCAAGGAAGGTGTTCCATGGGATGACGAATTACATCGTTTGTGCAAGTCTTCCTTTGGACCAATTTCTCGTGGATTCTCTATATTTTCCTTTCGTCTGTCTCTCTCTTTTTTTCTTTTTTCTTTTTTTGTCCTTTCTTTTTCCTTTTTTATTTATTTTCTACACTTTACTTCCTTCTCGTCCAAAGAGCCACCATCGGCTTCACCTCGTTTGTCCCGTTTTCCCCGCAATCCCCACGCAAAATCCGAATCATCTCCATCCGCTGCTTTGCTCCTTTTTGTTCTTCGTTGTTTTCTCTTCGTGCTCACGGCCGCCAATCTTCACGCTTGGCATATCGTCTCGGATGATGACGACGACTCGGATTGGCCTCGGCTGCCGTGGTCGATGAAGCGACGCCGGATCAGTGGGAGAGCCAAGAGCGAAACCCAAAGAATCTCATCCTTCAAATCAGTGGATTGTATCCAGATGATGATGATCCATCCAATCTCAGCCTTGGCAATCGGATAAAGCTCACGTAAACAGTGAACACACCACCCCCACATCCCCTTTGTGCGCACGGGAGACAGGCAAAACGATGGAATTTGAAAGATGGCGATGAAGTGGGAGCGGAACAGAACGAAGCAAGAGTCAACAGGACATATTCTAGAGTGAATCGGAAATTTGACTCGGAAGTTCAATCGGACATGAAACGGCCCTGATGATGGTTCAGCGGCGATAGCCACGTGAGCCCGAGATGACTCGATGACAGACATGGGCAAGCACAGAAAAAGCAACGACTCTAATCAGAGAGGCCACGACTCGAATATAGAATCTAATGGTGTGCTTCACCGTGGACATGATCTGAACTAGTGGAGATGAATCAGGGAATCCGAGCCAGCGAGAGAGAGAACGAGAGAGAAGATGCAAAAAAATATCTAGTCGGAGAAAATCTAGAGAGAGAGTCCAACCGCCAATGGAGCACCCACTAGCGATTCATCGAGATTGAGTTCTCTACCGATTGTTGCTTCCAGCACCGACTGAAGCACAAACAGTGTTGCTACCGATTCGAAGATACCAGTCACCTTGCAGCCACGACAGCGAAACTTGACCACGGAATTTCCTTGATCAACAGTCACACTTGCCGGGACGTTCCATCTCCGAGACGTTGCGCTTTTGTTTTCTCCCATCCTCTTGTCGTCTCCCGAATTTCCATTGCCGTAGGTTGCACTTTGGAGGAGGTATTGAGCTCTTGCAAGGAAGAGAGAGAGAGAGAGAGAGAGAGAGAGAGAGAGAATTGGCTAGCCCTATCCGGTGGCGAGAGCGAGTTCGAGAGTGCCGAGCCATTGCTGATTCTAAGACGAAAAGCCACTGTTGGAGGCTCGGATGCTATGTCGAGAGAGAGAGAGCCTCCGGAAGAGTCCTGCCGCAGCTATGCAAAGACGCCAGCGTATTTGCTTTGTCATGCATATCAACATCCAGTTAATATGAAAAAAAAAAATGAAAAAATTACAAAAGGCCTTCGCATGAGAAGAAACTGCCAAACTTTGCGCCCACATGTGAAAAGAATGATCACGAAATCTTCAAAAAAATTGAAAAGAGACGATGAAAAGAATTTGATGTAAGTTCACAGGAGCTTGTAAAATCATCGTTACTTCCGTTTACAATTTTAAAGGTCAGGTTGAGCCGCCGTAAACATTAGAGAAGCACCAAATTTAAAAAATCATCTCTAGAAATGGAAGTTACAGAACCGACATTAGTTGTCAGCTCCCGCCAACTCACGACAGTTTGCCCACATGGTGATCACTAAGTCCAGGATCAAGGAAAGGTATCGTACACGTTCAGGACCATTCCATCCATTGGAACAAAACTCACGCTTTCATCCATTTTGCCGAACCAGAAGCAAAATTCAGCCTAGCAATTCTGTAAGTTCTGTCCTTACCAAAAGTGAGCTAAGGTGATGCTTCCTCTGCTTTATCGTATCGTGGTATTATTATACATCCAAGTCTTATCAGTGGTTCTGAAGATGGGATGGATTCTCTGAACATGATATTTGTCCCTTTCAATAAAGCTTGAACACACACATCTTCCATCTTCAGAGAAGTTTCTCTCGTGAATGCAGCCCAATGGGCAGATGACTTTCCATAATGCTAGTGGCTGATGAGCTTCAACGGCCACGATTTCTCTAGAAATATGACAGCCTTGGTCTGCGGGTTTTTCTGTAACGTGTCTTTGGGAATGAACCAGGAACTCTCTGCTCAAGTAGACATTGCGCAATTTTGTCATTACAAAGAAGAAAACAACCAATGATATCTGAGGAAGATAGTATGAGGTTGCTTTATGTGATTTAAATCCAAGAGTTGTCATTATTACAAGGATCTAACCACATTGTTTTTCTTCAGATGTATTAACCTCACCGCAATTTAAGAGAAAGGATGATCGAGTATAAATTTGTTGGCCGGTTCAAGAGCTCTGCATAGGCGCCTTCAGCTTACCTACAACAGTCACAAACAGAACATGAAGAAAGCTTTTGCTTTTTAGGTGTATTCTATTCTTGTTTTGTAAAACTCATATCTGCTGACACAGCAAACTTAAATCGATCTGAGTCTTACTAATGGCCTAGCTTCCCAAGGCCTATATGCACACCAGTACGATTCTCAGCACAATCAAATCTGATATGACCGGCTTGGCTTGTTTCCATTACTTATGAGATCCCCCAACACATGCATATTCACACACAGAAGAACTATAGACAGAGAAACACTACGAGAGTGAATTAGCTCTAACACAATTTCTCTTAGCCTAACGATGTACTTCCTGATGGAATTCGACTCAAACACAAGAACAATTCAGTCAAGGGGAGAATTTGCTAATATATTCAGATTCACACCTAGAAAATCTCATGATGAGCAATTTCAACTTCTGTCCCTCCCCAAACTTTTTGGTAACGGATGTGCATGGGAATTGCAATGAACTTTGCAAACCTGATCAAATTCCATTGGCATACAAAGCTGAGGGCACTTGGCTGAATGCAGGTCATCCCCCTAGACTTCAAACTCAACCAAAACATCACGGCAATTGCCACCACATTTAGTCCCAACACATACATATGCACACACATGGGATCTAGAGACAGAAACACTAAGAGAATGAATTAGCTCCAACACAGTTTCTCTTAGCATTAACTCTAACACAGCTTCTCTTAGCCTAGCGACATGGACAGTTCCTGTACAGTATTTGAATCAGACACGAGAACAACACAGTAAAGGGAGAATTAACTAATAAATTAAGATTCACACCTGGAAAATCTTGTGATGAGCAGTTCGAACTTTTGTCCCTCCCAAACTCTGCTGATGAATCGCCATGAACTTTGCAAACTTGATCAAATTCCATTTCCATACCAAGCTAAGGACACTTGGCTGAATGTAATTCATCTCCCCAGACTTCAAGCTTGACTAAAACATCACAGCAAGCAAAGGCATCTTCCACTTTCAGAAAGACAATTCCACAATTGCTAAGGCTTGGTTCCTCACATTGACATTGATTGACAGATATTCTATCTCGGACATCCTTTCATCAATTATGGTGACATGGAAAATGGAGTCCCCTTCAGATTAGAAGACCACAAATTGGCCCTCATAGATAGAGTAAGGCTCTGCAAATTCATTCAAACCCGTTGCTAGCCAAACCATCTCATCACATTTTTCCAATTCCACAGGCCAAATAATTGCACCATTCTCTCAAAAGCATCCTCTCGAACCTTTTTGGTATTCCCCGTGGGAAAAATAAAACCCATAATCTTAATAAACCGATGAGTCCTGATTTCAAATTCAAAACGAAGAACAACATAACAAGAATGCATAAACCAAAAAGGACATCTTGAAGCACATATTTTTCTGTTCATTCAGATTTGGAATGTGGATTAATGAGTGTGCATCTGGATTATGATCAACCTCATAAAAGCCAATCAGCATAGAAGTTCACTTCCTTGATTCCTCAAGACTATATAAAGGAGTTATTATTTGGAATACTGAATTCATTTTGAACCAGCGAAAGTGACAACTCCGGAATTCATCTCGATCAATGTAAATCAAGTCCTAACCTGCACTAGTGAATATGTAGACTCTAAACACAAAATCATCCCTATCAATGAGTTTCTACATGTAGATGATTTTCTCTTGCAAATGTGGGCCAACCAGGGGAAAAGAACCCCCCCCCCCCCCAAAATAAAAAGAAGAGAAAAAATTCTCATCTACAACTCCTTACCTTCACCATCCATGACCTGTCCGAATACCTGAGAGTCGCAATTTGCTTAATGTCCCGAATATGTTGCACGATGGATTGAACAGGAACACACTGCCCATCTACATGGTTGAAAAACCAACATATAGTGAAGAACAGACCAAGACATAAGCATAACCTAATGAGAGAATCAAATCGTACATGTCGTGAGTTTAAGGCATTACTTGCTAGTTTCAGGAGTTTAATAGACAGTAAACCATATAACGAAAGCCATCAATCCAAAGTCAAGGTCAAATCTATGCTCCGAGAATGCAATAGGGTATACATTCAGAAGAAGCCTTCCAGATCCTATATATATTTAAAACATATCAATTTCAGCCACACAAATCACAATCACAAGGGAAAAAGCATATACATTGATAACTGGATCATCAATAGAATTGAAAATTTAAACCTAAGTTATTTGATTCTGTCAAGCGCAGCTCAAATAAGGTTTTTATCAAACTGTTGGTTCAATTTGACAATGTAAAATCATTTTGCCCCCAAATTTGATTAATATAATGAAGTACAACAGTATTTCCGATTTGAAAACAAAATTATCAGTCATTAGATCTATAATGAAATTTCAGAATCATAACAAGCCACCCCATTATCTATTAGGTCTTTCTCTTTAGTTATGAGGCAGCAACATTCTTTGCAATTTGCTTGTCCATATCAACTAGTCTCCTGGTGTGATTTACATATATATTCTAAATTTACAGCATTGAATAACATTGTCCAATTGCTCCATATTAGAGAACTTGGATTCTATTCTTAAGACGCCTCAGCAATTGCTTTTCGAACAACATCTATCCAAAAAAAAAAAAACAAGAAGAAGAAGAAGAAGAAGACAATTGTTATCTTTTCGAACCTCCAACCACCAGCTGACGTCCAATTACTCCAGTGTTAAGATATTTATACCTGGTTTTAAACATACACCCGCGGACACTTCAAGGAAATAACGTATCATGTGGTATACTACACAATGAAGTAAAGTCGGAAGTACACTGGATTATAAGCAAAGATCTAAAAAGCAATGATATATCTGATTTTCAGACATTGCCGGTCTGAGTCAATAAGCGTGGGATCATACCAAGCCATACTTAACATAAGAGGGCCTCATCACCACCTCGAAAAAGGGATACTCCGTTGGGAAATTTATCATCCAATTTAAAAACAGTGAGAGGCCTTGGGTGTATGGGACCATAAATAACCAACTCAGGGTGCCTTAATCTGCTAACTGTTTGGTCCTCCAAGTACTTGAAAAATGGCAACTTAAATTTGACTTGCCATGAAAAAATTCAGCATAGATCAGAATCAAAAGTATCCCCCACATCATTATGTAATCAATCAGGATTAAAACAAGAGCTTCTTAGAAACTGTTCTGGAATTTGAAGAGAACGACAGAAAGAGTTAGGCATGTAGAAACAAGACATGTTAAACCGCAAGTCACCCCTCCAAATTCTCATGATGATGAGTAGTCCGGAGTTTATAGAGAACAAGGCATCAAAAAGACTGTCAACATTGTTCTACTCACATTGACATCTTCCGTAGCCAATGAAACGAAGCACACACCTTACATGACCATCCTAGTTGCATCAACTTCAAAAAGGGCGAACGATTGACCAATAGGACCACCTAACTCTAGATGCATCCACTATCCAAAAGCTTATCATAACAAGTGCCGCAGGCCGCAAAAGCCTTATGTAATGGATGCACATCTAAAAACACAACCTTATCCTTCTCAACGGTAGAAGCTCGAAGGGTTCGCTTTTTCCAATAACCATTCCCCCAACAAAAAAGACGAACACCAGGAGTTCCCTCCCATTGACCAGACATGCGGGATGCAGAGGCGGAATAGGTACGAATCAAATTCAAATATGCTCAGCAGAAACTACACTTCAAAAGGAACCAAACAAAAACTGAAGCTAAATCCATGTTATTACATAAAAGAAACGCGAGACAACGATGGCACCTCAACTGTACCTGGATTGGACCACAAGAGGATAGCGAGCAAAGCAGCGAGAGGGACAGTTCTGTGAAGAAGCAATTTAAGCACACTTCATTAGTTTGACTTGCTATGGAAAGATTTAGCATAAATTGGAAACAGATTTTATTATTACAGCATCACGTAACCAATCAAGAAAAAGAAAAAGGGCTTCTTAAAAATTATTCTAGAATTTGAAAGAACGACGAGAAAGAGAGTTCTGCAAGCAGAAACAAAGACACGTTAAACCGCAAGAAATTCTCATAAGGTAAAGCAGTCCAGACTATATTGAGAACAAGGCGTAAAAAGTGACCCCCTCATATTTTTGACAAGGCATGGAATTCTCTCTGAATATTTTCAAGTTTCATGATGCTCGAGAGATATCTCTCCCTATATCATCTCCATCGATGAAAGCTCAAACACGCAGAAATGTCCGATGCAGACGCGTTTCTCTCGCCAATGCTCGCGAGGAAAGCATCTAAGATGTGGATTTAGGGACAATATATTGCTAGTTTGAAGAAGAACAACGGGACAGAGTTACGCAAGCAGAACAGAGCCCTAGCCGAAGAAGAAGAAGGGGAGGATTGAGGAAGGTCTCTACGAAACCAACTTCCGGCTTCAAACTAATTCACGCGTAATAAGACACCAAAATCTGAAGAACTTACGAGTTTACTGGGTTCAAGGGCGGAGGAGAGAGAGTACGATCTTCTCTTCAGCGACGGCGACGACGATAACACTCCATCTGGTTGAATCTCCCTCTCTCTCTCTCTCTCTCTCTCCTACTTGGCTCCGCTCCGCTAAGTGCAGTAGCTTTACTTCTCTCAGTCTTGGAATTCCCGACGCTTCGTTTGACGCCTATGGCGTCAAGAAGGAGGAGAGCCCTGCTTTGCTTCCTGCTGTTCAGCGAAGGAGGAGGCGAGATCGATTGATAGACAGAGTTGATGATGCGCTGATCGGACGTAATCAATACTAGAAAAGTTACGAAAAGAAGAAAAAAATTTACGGTGCTACCAAAAAAAGGGAAAAGAAAAAAGAATGGATGAGAAAAGAACATCAATTGAATCTTTACCAATTCCATGTGCGTTCATTTATGCCGATAACTTTTGTATGGTCGTATTGAGATCATCACTCTCCCTGTAATTCACTTCCCACTTGTATCTAAATAGTGACACATATTCTAATTTCAGTGTGCTTAGCATACCCTTAGAAAATGTCTTCATTTTCGGGCACTCTTCTACTTCAATATTATAAAAGGATGGGAACTTGAAGTTGCAACTCGGAATGGAAGAGAAGCATTCTAGGTTTGGCAGATTTTGGAGTGTCAACTCATCAAGATTCCCAAAAGAAATCACTTTTCCTTCTCCGTATCCATCGTCTGCCACTATTTCTTTCATTCTTTCACATCCTATTATAGTCACGAAATTGAGATACACCAAATTTGTGACCATTGAAGCTGTTACTAGATGTACCAATCTAGAGGAATTCTTCACCACTAACGTCGATAGATTCTTGAAGGATGTCACGGTCGGAAATATTGTTGTCAAACAAGGGCAATCCCAAACCTCAAATGTTTCGATGGTTTGAAGAATTTTCAACCCTAAAGAGCCTTCTCTCCATACACTCTTTAGGTTGTGTAGCTTGTTTAACTTAAGTTCTCTTAAACTTTCAAGCATCGGATGTTTACCATTGTCAACAAGTCCTTCGTCCAGGAATATATCATCAAAGGAGCTATAGAAGACCTCAAGGCTTTGTAGATGTTGAAATCTCTCTAGGAGGAATTTGAGAGGAAAAGCGGCCTTTTCATCATGAAAGCATGCCAAAGTTAGTGCTTTTGGCTTGCCAAAGATGTTCTCTGGAAAATTTCCGTCTTTTATCATCTGAATATTGTTATCGACTAATAAAAGTCTCTTCAAGTTGGGAAAGTACTGTCGAATTGCCAATACAACAAGAGAAGTAAATTCCACAAAGTTTCAGCAATAAATCATGTAATGTAAAAAGTAAACCTATTAAGATGATTCGCATGGAAGGTGGTCATCTTCTTAAAGTTCATTATATCTCAAGAACCCTACATTCAAGTCTCAAGCTTTTAAAAGTCTTGAATAGAGGTTGGTATGGTTAAGTTTGTAGAGTGAATCTATCAAGATCCCTCCAAACTCACCAAATTCATCTTTAATTAGAAATATCTTATCTTGTCAACTAAAATAAGTCATCTTTGGAAACTTATGTAATGGGATGCATGGATGATATTACTAAAACGTATGGGTCCACAAACTTAAAAGTGTGCTCAAGATATCTTATGTTGTCTTGAAATTCATACGTAAGGAGTTTTGGGTTGTCTATATTTAATACAATAGGATGACTATGTATAAGACAAGATCAATTTAGGAACACAGTAGAAAATCGTGCATTAAGGTACTAATCTTATTTTTGTTAAAATTGTTTGTATTGATTTTTTTAAAGAGTTTTTAGAAGATGAAATAGAGAAGAAAAGTTCAAATGTGCAACACGTATCAACAATGAAGAGGACCTCATGTCAAATTTTCATTGATTTTCCCAAGGAGCACCACTAGACTAGAATAGGAATATATTATGCTTTCAACAAAATCTGTAATTTTTTTTTGTAATTATAGGTAATGAAATATCTTATAGGTGTCCACAAATTAAAAGTATACTTAAGATATTATAAATATTTTAATGTTGTCAAAAAACTAGTAAGTGAGAGAGATCATGTTTTCTATAGGAATATAACGTGGCTTGACTATGTAGTGGATATGAGATCAGTGAGTGCTTTAAAGAACAAAATAGAAATTGAGGGAGAGCAGCTGAAATCATACCCTCTCAAATAAAGAGTGAGCTTCTTGGTCTGAAAGGCCCTGTTGATAATCTATTTTAGTCCAATTGCTCATAAATGCTACAAAAGATAGCATGTTCGCTTTATCACAGTGAGTCACTCACAATTCCTTCAAGAATGGCCAATTCAAAGTGGGCAAGTTGGCACAAAAGTTCTTGAGTTGTGGCATATCATGTAATACCAAAGAGGTTAGTTTTGGGAAAAGATCTTGAGTAGTATTAGAATGTGGAGTCTCATTCCCACTAGCGACTATTTCCTTAATCCCATAGGACTCCACTTGAAGTTCCTTAAGTTGGGTTAGACTTGTAGCCACCCAATGCGGAAACACATTGTCAAGGCTCCCACAATTTTGAACTTGCACTTTCCATAAATGGTCAAAAGTGAGAGTTTCTTGAGGATGGTCACTCCATATTTTGCTTAAATTGTCCATATGGGAGAGAACCATTCGCCAAAGCCGGGGACATTGTACCTGGCATATTGAGAAAAATGACATAATGAATGTGATTACATTGAGTTATGACCTCAAAGAAAGAATTTCTAAACTTCCCTTACTCTCACAAATCATGAGAACACAAGAGCTTGTTAGCGGGGAAAAAAAAAGGAGCGGCTAATTGATGCTTTCATTTAAGTTGACTAACGACTAAGGCAAAGTATATTGCATTGAAACAAGCATGAAATTATAAATGCATTTATAATCAATAGTACATTGAGCATCGACTTTTAAGTGCCTCAATTGACATTTTATGCTAGCAATGCATTATCCCTTTAATTTTTGGAAAGTTCAATGATGAATACTTGGATTCTCGAACTTTCAAATTTGTTCACACTAATCATTATCAAAGTTGCTTGCATTGATCTTTTGATAATGCAACATTAGATAAGGTAAAAATTTCTTAAATTTATTTGGTTCAAGGAATGAATGTAGCTGAAGCACAGTTCAAAGAAGCTTTGATGCACGTGCTTCATACTGCAATCCAATCGGGATACACATACATATCATCCTTCTCTCTTCCTTACTTTGGCTCCAACGTTGTGCTGATGGGTGCAAGATTATGATGCTCCAGCGATAGGTATAAGCTGGTTCTACATATATTTCTTATCAATTAAAAGAAATTGACTTCCCATTTTCATCTCTAGTAGATTTAGAAAAATCCAAAAATTATTAACAAAAGTAAATAGGTAGCACGTACATTGATATTTATTTGTATAGAGGTGAGAAAATCAACTATGTTTTTTTTTTTTTTTTACTATGTTATGACCTCTGACGGATTGTCCAAGAAACAAAGTATTGATATTTTTCATTTGGTTACAATAAAATTAATGCAATTATGACTTGTCATAGCCAAAAAACCAAAATGACTTTCCACATTTCCCTTAATCTATTAATACTCTTAATTGAGGATTTTGATGAGTATTTGAAATTATCTAACAATGTGGGAGAAACCTATTATTACAGATAGCCCATATTTGACATAACAAATGAAATTAACGTCATCACAACTTGTCACTACCAAGAAATCATATGAATATTTTTATGCTTCCCCAAATTTATTAGTATTCTTGCTTTAGTGTTATAATGATTACAATAAAATTAATGCAACTATGACTTGTCATAGCCAAAAAACCAAAATGACTTTCCACACTTCCCTTAATCTATTAATACTCTTAATTGAGGATTTTGATGAGTATTTGAAATTATCTAACAATGTGGGAGAAACCTATTATTACAGATAGCCCATATTTGACATAAAAAAAATGAAATTAACGTCATCACAACTTGTCACTAGAAATCATATGAATATTTTTATGCTTCCCCAAATTTATTAGTATTCTTGCTTTAGTGTTATAATGATTACAATAAAATTAATGCAACTATGACTTGTCATAGCCAAAAAACCAAAATGACTTTCCACACTTCCCTTAATCTATTAATACTCTTAATTGAGGATTTTGATGAGTATTTGAAATTATCTAACAATGTGGGAGAAACCTATTATTACAGATAGCCCATATTTGACATAAAAATGAAAATAACGTCATCACAACTTGTCACTACCAAGAAATCATATGAATATTTTTATGCTTCCCCAAATTTATTAGTGTTCTTGCTTTAGTGTTATAATGACTTTTAGAAATATCCTCAAAATGTGGGGATACCTACTATTACATGACAACTTATACATGCAAATGACATCATAAGTAAATAAATAATTAGCAATAACTCTTACGATAAAAAAAAGTAAACAAATGTATAGATACTCCTCATGATTAAACATACTTCTCGCAAGCAACAATAGCAACAATAGAAAGAATTACGCAAAAGTATTAGAATAAGAAAAAACACAAACATTTCCTCCGTCAACGAAAAAAAGAAGAAGCAATAACTAAAACTCGCATGGAATCTGTAGTAGAAAAGACCAAAAAATCATATTTGGGTCAGTGTCGCGCATTTTCAAGTGCCCTAGGATTCGACCTAGAAAAAGAAGTGCCGGAGGAGGTTGTTATTTGTTGCCTTCACTGTTCACATTAGGAGAACTTCATGAGACGGAATGGAAGTATTGACCGCACGATTGATTCCTATTATTTTTAAATTTTTATGTAGATAGGACATTGACTAAATATTGGGCTTTTTTTTTTTGTTTTTTGTTAGATGACTAAATATAAAAAATCTCGGTCCACCTCACTTTCCTCCTCCATCTCCACCCACATTGAGCCCAACCTTCTCGCCTCCCTCTGCCGTCGCCACCGGCGAAGTTGCCGGCACTGTGTCCAAGGCGACCATGGCTGGGCGTCCAACCCTCTCCATCGCCTTTGTGGTCTACCCGTTCATGACGCCATCTTGTCCGTGGCCACATTCAAGCTCCAACCGTCTCATCCATGGCCGCTCTTCCCTGACATCTATTCCTCTGATTTTTCTTTCACTGTTTGATCTCGCAGTCCATGGCCATTGGGATTTCAAACTCGCCGTCAAGGCTCATGGCCATGGACAAGCGGCGATCACCAGATCTGTGGAGGAGCCTCCTCGCGAACCATGGACGAGCTAGGCTTGCGTCCATGGATGATACCAGATCTGGAGGCACGACTCCAGTCCAGATCTGGACGAGCAACGACCACGAGCAGCTGTGGTGATGAAGGGGTGGCTCGGCCATGGACGGGGCCGACCGCGAGACAACCGCGGGCAACGATGGAGGGGACAATGGCAGTCCATAAGCTGTCGTTGCTCACGACGGGACTTCCAGATCTGCAGCCATGGCTCTAGCGACAGTGGCTCGTCCATCGCTGCAAGCGACGGTTATCGACTTCCAGATCTGTAACTCCGTCACTATGGACGACCGGATTTCGAGATTTGTAGAACAATGAGACGGACAAATTAGAGGAAGTGGGCCATGCTCGGCTTGGACATAGCAAGGGTCAGCCTAATCAAGGCGCCGATAACTCCGTCGTTGGCGACAGCGGAGGAGGGGCGGAGGTCGGGCGGCTATGGATGAAAGAGGAGGAAGAGAGGGCTGAAGAGAAGATTTTTTTTTTTAATTTTTCTTCGTCGGAATCAACGCCTCAACTGAATCGACGCCGAAATCGCTTCCGCATCGGAGATCCACTTCAACCCACCATAACCAACAAGCTCCGGTTCGCGTAATCACTTGGAACCCATGGAAGCACGCGCACAAAGAGGAGGCGAGCTTCAGAGAAGCGATTCCGAAGCTTCCGATTCAACCATTGGAGAGACCACCCAATCAATCACCCCAAAAAACAGAAGGTAAGAGGAGGAGGGGGAGGGGGAGGGGAGGAAGAAGAGTTATTGTTACTTTGACTTTGTAGATTTGGATTTGGTCCACTTTCTTTTTTTCCCATCGTCGCGAAGAGAAGGATCAAGGTGAAACGAAATGACTCAAAGAGAACATTTCTTAGAGGGGAAGAAGCTAAATCATCAAATAGACTTTGTCTAATTTCTTCCTTTTTCTGTTTTCTGTTTTCTTTTTTTCCCTTTGTCTAGTGAGTGCACCGCAACAGCACTGCAACAGATGGAGGCCAAGGCCACCGAGGAAGGAAAGAGAGAGAGAGAGGGAGGGAGGGAGCAAAGCCACACCAGAAAAGAGGAAAGAGAGCTTTCCAGTAACGGGGCATTATTGAAGGGAGGGGGAGCAAATATTTTGATCATTCAATTGATAGGTGGGCCAGGCTTTACCACATGTCTATTTGCAGATGATTTAATACGGATCCTACATGGTGTATTTAATGCACATAATATTTTCTCTTCAGTAGTGTTGTTGATTGGATAATTTATTCCAATTTTTATTTTAGCTAGGACATTGATTTAATATTGTGATCTAGCTATGAAATTAGACTTGCAATGTCAGCAACCACCCACAGAATTGCTACTGATTATTATTTAGCTGTCCTTTTCTCTCTTTCATTTTTTCCTTTTTTTCACCATTTCTTTTTCTGGAAAAAGTTATCTACATTTTCTCTTGCCAAACACATATTACATGCAGTATCACACTAATTATCACTCAATATGATAATTTAGAGTTAATATTTAGTGTATAATACAAGCACGTAATTTAATAGGTTGTTGGAGTATAGCGATTCAAGTATGATTTACAAACAAATAAGATGAATTGCGTCATGCATATGTACCTTTTTATTTTTATTTATTTTATTATCCAAACCCAACTTAAGCATTGATCATTATCAAAGTTTAGAGCACTCCAGTTAAAAGAGTTGCTCTCTCAATTCCTCCCAATTCATTGATTGGGAAGATGATTATGGTACAATGAGTTGTAATTTCTAAGCAATTTGTGAATTGGAATTTTACATTATGAAGTTTTATTTTCCCCTTTTCTTCATGTTTAATAGAACGATGCTAGTTTGCTTTTGCGCAAGAAAATATGAAGTGGCGATATTACATTTTTTTTCTTTTTGCCATTTTTAGATGCTACTCTATGTTTACTGTTAGCTATTTATAGTTAAAATTGCAAAAATTGAATGTTTTACATGATTATTGTGATAACTTTCTTAAGAACCTCGCTAATTAATTCTAAAGTACCATGCATGATACGATTCCATGAATTGACACCAACTTAACACTTCCAAAAGGATACGGAGATGTACAATTCATAGTTATATTTCTTGAGGATTAGAATATTTTTAATCTTTGTATTAACTATTAGAAGATTATGTATATAAACCTGCACAAAGCACAAAATTTGTATCTATCGTGCATCATCCAATACTACGAAATATGTTCGAAATGAAATGCCAAAAATGCATTTGTTTGAAAGACTAACCTTAGGAGTGAAAAGTGAGGGGGTGCTATGGTCATTCTTCATCCAAGATTGCCTAATCAAACTTCTCATCTTGGGGCAGTGGGCAATGTTCAACACTCGTAATGTGGGGCATTCCAGCATATGATTTTTTCCCAAGAGGAAACAAGTCAAATTGGGCAAGTATTCCAGTGTCATCCGCTTGAGCTTTGGGAATGTAATCTTCTCCATTGTGCTTTCCTCTCCTTCTTCCTCTATGATCACTCCTTCCATCTGACCACACTCCTTTATTTCCATTAGTTCAAGATTGGCAAGGCATCGAGCCATCAATGGAGAGAAAGCATGTCCTAAGCTGCTGCAATTATAAAGGATGAGATTCTTTAGAGAATTGAAGCATAGTGATTCTTGAAGATCTTTGTTCCACAATCGCCTCAATTGTCGTAGATTGACCAAGTTCAATCCCCATAGCCGAGGCAGCACTCGAGTGCTTTCCATAGCCTCCAGTCCTTCTAGATCAAATATTTCTTCAAGCACCTCGCAATCACGCACTTGCAAAAACCATAGATTTTTTAAAACAAGCATCAAACTAGATGGAATAGCATTAACAAATGATGGACATTTATCTACCACCAATGATTCTAATTGCCAATTCGACTTGATGGGATTAAGTTCGTTATGCCATTTTCCAATTAGCTTGGGGAACTCAGATAGCATCATTTTCTTTTCTCCAGCAAATGTACCCTATCAAAAAAAAAAAAAAGCATCATTAAACATAAACTTCTAGCTAGCAAAAAGCGATTATTCAGTTAGTGGTCAAAACCATCCAATTGCACGAAATTTGGTAACCGGTGCATACCATATCTTCAAACATATTCTGGATGGTGATGTTGAGGCTTCCCACCCAAAACCACAATGCTTTTGATACTTGAACTCTCTCCAACTTTGATGCCTCTATTGGTCCTTGAGAGAAAAACTTCATGTTGGGACATCTAGTCACAATGATATCTTCCAAGAGTGGGAACATCAAAGTGTATCCACCTAAGCTGAAACTTCTCAACCCTATCAACCCATCAAGCTCCATATACTTCAGTTGATTGAAAGCCACCACACATTGATTCCCACCTTTTTCATCACTGATGACTTCTGTCAATATTCTACAATTACTTATCCTCAATTTTGTGAGTGCCACCAAATTTTTAGCCATTGTCAGTGTGAACATATTTGATAACCCATCACAATGTGACACATCTAGAGTTTGCAGATGTTGAATATATCTTGAATCCTGCATATCAGGCAAAATAACTGCATTTTAAAATGTCGAGTCTCATGTGATTCAATGGAAAAAAAAATGTGCCTTCATGAAATAAACATTATCGCTGATCTTTTATATTTGACTTGTGTCCATATTTGAACTTCATTAACTCCTTAAATTCACATTTCTAAAGGTATATCCCTTGTGAAAATAACTTCTGCATCAATTATAGTCACAATTGCATTAATTTCAATCATTAATGTCAACAATAATGTCCCATCTTTTCTTTGTTAGCATAAGATCAGCACTTTTTATAGGGTTCAAATTAGACAACACACTTGTGCCATGGTAAGATCACACCACATACCACGTGTTTTTCATCTTTGTGGTACTTAAAAGAGTGCTAAATAATTGGAATTAGCCTCTTTTTAAAGGGGATCAATGAGTATGCATTTGTTACATCAAACATCGACAGGAATGTTCAATCAATACTCGAAGAACATATTATGTTTCAATGTTGCAATATGTCTATGGATTCAAGGAGAGTTGTACAATTTATATCTTCGCTTGCAAAAGCAACTTGTGTGAGATGCTTGGTTTAACCATCACTTCAGATATTCACCATCAAAGCAAAACAAATAATATTGGATCGTACCTCTAAATCACTTACAAACAAGGAAGAACTGATTTAAAGAAACAAGAACCATGTCAAAAGGGTGATCAACGTTAGAAGTTACGGAATTGATGTAGTAAAAGAAAATTGTGGTGGATCGTTCGAGGAAGAATATTAGCAATTAAGAAGAAAATGATGGAGAGATTGAGATATAAAAAAAAAAAAAAAAGCCAACCAATCATCCATCAAAAGGTGCAATGCAGTAGAAGGTGTGATTTTTCCTAAATCCGAATGCCTCAAATCAATATTATATCACTCTAAAGCAATTAAAGAGGGAGGCTAAGAGAAAGCAATTAAAAAAAGAATTGCTTTGGTCAAACAAACAAATCTTACTTTCATCATTCCCCACTTGAAAGAACTAAATATACTTAATCGATTGAATATTCACTTTAAAATTCATTGATTTTTATTCATGTTGGAGGACCCAATAGTTAGATATCAAAGATAGATCATACTTATACTCAATTCAAATAATTGAAGGTTTTCCTGAATATCCCATTATAGAAAATTAAAATTATTTAAGAAAGTCGACGTATTAATTTTGTGGGAGGGCTTGTTTTCACAGCCTCTTTGGGTGCATAAACAACATTTTAGGTAAACAGCCTATATTGCATTTAGTTTAGTCAAAGTGGACTCGCTTGTAAATCACTCTATTTCATTTTCCTTTGAAACATTCTTTCACTATGCACTCAACAAGACATATGACTCAACTAAAATATCTCATCTGCGAATTGTATTTTATTTCTCTAACAAGAGTTTCATAAGAATGGTCTTGCAGTTCATATAAAAACTAAGTAGGGTGATTTCCTAAGCCCTAGACCCCAGATATCTTGCTCAGTTAGGGGATGGAGAGCGCTTAAATTCCTTTTACTGGTGCAATTAAGAGAGAGAACAAAGCTTCCTTTGATCAGGAAAATAAATGAGATCTTGCAAGTGCAAAAGATGTCAAGTGAGCATATTAAAGGCCCTTCATCTCCGGCCGCTCGAACTTTGTTGCTCACTTTCCTCTCAATTGTTTTTTCAATTTCTTTCAATGGACTTGCATGCAATGTCTATGCTGTACATGTGAGGCTGATGAGAGTTTTAAGTTTTTTTTTTGGAACATTGGAAAGCTTTTAGAGATCCTATTCGGCAGTCGTATTACCCATTAATGCTTTGTGTAGGTACGATAAGACATGTTCAACTGTATTTATGGAAACTATTTGTAGCAAACTTGAAAGTAAGAAATTACAACTCATACATATTAGCAACTCTGAACACTTATGCTTGTACGACACTCATTTTCTATTAAAACATTTTAACCAAAATATACAATATAAGTAACTTAGTTTTTATCTTGGTTATGCTTGTCTCCATTATATTTAATATTTTAACATAGTGTTAATCACGTACCTCCTGATTGAAGAGTGCAGTGGCGAGTGATCTAATGTGATCTTGATTTTGACTTTCTCGTGCACCTATCATTGGTAATTCATTGGATGAAAATAATATCACCTTTTGTATTGCAGGGAAAAATATGTCTACAAGACAATCTTCTGTGATAAAAACAAAATATCAATCTTACACTTTCCACAAGAGAAGCATGTCAAACTTTTCAACCGTTCTAAGTGTAAATGGGTTAGTGTCGGGAATGCCAAAATTTCTGATGTTTCTGTTCCCAACCCTTCTTCCTCCATAATGATTGTCTCTGTCTTTTCACAATCTGATATGGTTAGTTTTTTCAGTTGTGTGAGAGATTTAAACATGGATAGGAAAAATATAAACCCAAGGTTATCAAAGACACTAATTTCCAATGTCTCCAATCTCTGAAAGGCAACCTGCGGAATTTGCTCATGGAATTAGTGATTAATTTAAATCTCGAATCCGTAAATATACATGAGTGCCAGAGGGAGAGGGGGATTAATTAAGTTGCATAAAAGGAAAAAAAGAATAAACATAAAAACGGAGTGAAAAATCTCCATACTAGCATCGTTTCCAATTTCAAGTCTTTCCTTCACTAAAAAAACTTGCAATGCTAAGCTTAATTTGATGAGTGAGCTAGTTTTATTCTGTCCGAAGAATTTCTCCATTAGAAATGTATTAGCGAGTGGAGCATTACTTATCCATCTCTGTATAATAAAGCAAACTTGACAACACTTTCAACCTCAAATTTCGACCTAGAAAAAGTTCAATTGATATCCATGGAATGAGAACTACGGTGAAAGTTAAAAGCCCCTAACGACTACGGCGATTAAGAAAAAGCAGAGACGTAAAGGCTCAAACACTACCTTGTGGGACCCACAATAAACATGTCTAGGACCCTCTACTGACGGGGAGATTAACATATTGCAGAAGTCTTAGGACCCACCATCAGCTTCAATGCTTATCGCCACTAATCAACGATAAAGCCACCTCAACTTTTGTTGGACAAAATAGTTGTGCACTTTTCTTAACTAGGCAATTGTTTGTCCATAGTTTACTAACTTCTCTTTAATGTCAGCAAATCACTATCAAATAACCAATTTAACAGGATATCCAACAGCCATTGTGCATTTGTGTTTTTGATGCCAAAAATACGTGCAAATATATCCATAAATAATCATGTGTGCAGGGAACATGCCCAAAATTCTCTACTCTTACAATTATGGGGCTTGTGCAATGACTAAGTGCTTGTTTAAACGCAATACAAAAAAGACGTGCACCAATTAGATTAGCATAGTTGCTTTTATTTAAAAACCATGTCCTCCTTTCCATTCTTCATGTTAGGTTTTTAAGAGAGTTGCCTATATTATACATTTCATGGGTTATAACAAAGTTTTGATAACTAAATTCAGTGGAATCGCTTATAAAAAGTTGAAAATTACTTTACTAATGAAATTACTTTAGTGCCGAAATTCCCTTTGATTTGCTTATGAAAGCCTATGAATATGGATGTACTTGAAGCATGTTTTTGAAAATAACTCAAAATCTATCACGAACTAGATTTACATGGATTTCATATAATTAGTTGGATTTCCTAACAATGAAGAGAAATGGAAGATTGCTTTATCTAATTATAGAGAAGGCATGAACAGATAAGGCAATTAAGAAGAAAACAAACTAAAAATAATGAATTAAATAAGCACCATAATCTGCATTAGATCTAATAAGCAAAGGAAGAAAACATTGATAAATAATTAACATCTTTTGATAGAAAGTTACCTGTTGTCCATTGAAGAATGCAATTTGAGTGGCTACTGGGTCATCTAATGTGCTATGGCTACTGGGTCATCTAATGTACTACTTGATGGAGCTGACCCAATGGTAAAAAAGTTCTTGATTTTTGGCAAGTAACGCAATTTCAATGCATGCAAATTATGCAACTCAAATTTGCCATTCTCATCAACTTCTAAAATCCCCCGCATTGACATGCAATTGACAATTTTTATCTTTTCCAGTTGGGGAAGTTCTCTCACCGATGAAAGAGGAAATAGAACTTCCATCTTGTGACAACATTCAACTCGTACTACTTTTAATGCACTGAAGGACTTGGAGGAGATATTGTTGGTGCATATCTTCTCCAAGTTGATGAGATTCTCAAGAAGTAATGACTCCAACGTCTTAAAATTTGTATGGGATAGCGATTGGAGGATGTAATGGACAGAGGGACTATTCTTGATGCATAGATGCTTTAATTCTAGAAAACCTTTTTGGGATAATGCGCAAATACTTTGCTCAATTCCGTCCAACCTATCCAAAACCATATTGTCAGTTTTGCCTAAGATACTTTGTATGCATTCTTTCTGAAAAATATCACTTATTGGATCCCACTTGAGCATCAATGTTTTTGATCCTTTGTGACTAGACCGGTGCCATACTTCCCCTATATGAATTTCATACTTGGTTAATTTCTTGATATTCAGATCCTCTGGGATCACACTTGAATCGAGAATGGACACATGCAAAGTGTAGAGATTCTTCATGTTATTCAGCTCAATAAGACTAGCATTAGTCTGTAGAGTTTGGTCCATAGCATTCCATTGTTTAAAGTTATTCATGTACAACTCCTCCAATTTGATTAAGCTTCCAAGCACACCTAGTTCAATTATTTGAAGATTTGAACAATAATTCAAGTCCAATAACCTCAACTCTACCAATTGTCCAATTTCTTTCGACAATTGCTGAATTTTGGAGTTCTTAAGGCTGAGAATTTGTAACCCATTTAGCTCGCCAAGAATGGCCACATCCTCTAACGAAGAATGATCAAGACATAGAGTGTGTAAGTTCTCCAAGAATTGAAACAGCGAAGGTGAACGACTGAGATGTATCCCGCTAAGATTTAAGACCATGAGATTTCTCATAGAGTTGAAATACGAATCTGGGACCTCAAGAGATCTATTATTTGTGAACAACATAAAGATTTGCAATTTGGGGCAATCTAATCCTTTGGGAAGGTCCTCCAAATCAATGTAGGAAAAGCATATTGCCTTACAACTTTTGAGCTTATCCTTCGTCAACTCTGTTACTGCCTTATCTTTATCTTTCAAAATGAGAAGAGGGTGATCTCTTGAAATAATTGAGGTAACAAACCCACGAACCAAGTCATGTATCTTGAAACCATCATTTTCTCCATTTTTTAACAAGAAGGAGGAGGCTTGAAGAGTGTGGATAAGTAAGCTCAACCTCTGTCTAGCGTCTTCCATGCTGCTATTTTCTCCAAATAACCCCAAACCCATGCTGTATCTCGCCAAGCTTTCGAAAGAGGGCTTAGAGACACCATAAACAGCACAGAGTTGTAATAATGTCTTCGCCTCCTTGCATTTTATACGATCATAACTCACTCGCAACGTCTTATTTATCACCTCACCCGTTTCTTCATTCCAAATTTGTTTCAAAGCATACTTACATTCAGAGTAACTAGTGTCTATAAAGAGTTTCGATATTGCGAGAATTAGGAAAGGCAAACCTGCACATACGTGGAGTGCTTCCTCCACCAAGGGTTCTAACTCAACTTGAACTTTGCCTCCCACCATCGTCTCAAACAATCTTTTTGCCTCTTCGTTTTCCAGCCTACCAAGGAAAAAGGCATTGTCACAGCGCATTTCCCTTCGCAAAACACATTCATCTCTCGCCGTCAACAACAGCTTACATCCTATAACTTTGTTGTCAAGTCCACAAGGAATGCCGACGTCCTTCAAGTCGAGCCGCTCCCACAGATTGTCCAATATTATGAGGACCTTGTTTTTCTTCCTCTCCAGATCTTCCAACCTCTCGCGCAGAAGCTTCGCTCGCAAACTGACATTGTCTACCTTCTTTATGTCACTAAGGCCCAACCAGTGTGCAATCTCTTCTTGAATCTTCTTGACGTCTGGATTTTGCGACACGTCAGCCTTAGCAACCCAATCGAACGAATTTTCTTCCCTTATTCTCTTCTCAACATCCACCAAAAGGGTGGACTTGCCGACCCCGCCCATCCCGTGAACCCCGACCACGCTATAGCGGTTATCCACAAGAGCGTCCATGATGTTACGTATCATCAAAGCTCTGGATTCGAAGTCGACAGAAGAAGTGGAGGCTGTTGTGGTGGTCGACTGGACGACATCTTTGTCTTTTGTCCCAGCTGGAATTAGAGCAGCGACATTTCCAGGAGCGGGACCGGTGCAGGAGATCTCCTTGTTACTGTTTTCTAGAATGAGATTCTTAATGTCATCGGTCTTGTGCTTGGCCTTCCTGCTGAGCTGATAGCGACAATTGGGGTCGGGAAGAGTCCCGTGGCAGCAAGTCTTGCTCGCTTTTTCGGGCTCGCCCAACAGGTCTCCCGCCTCTACTAAGGCCGTCTCAGCACTTAACAGAAAATCCGGTACCCATCTGTAAATACTCTGTGGATTGTTTCGGGCCACTTCCGCGGCATTGTGGACCCTCTCAGCCTCGTACTCCGGATTCCCGACTTCCTTCCGAAGATTGTCGGCGTAGCTCTTGGAGGACATGACGTAGCTGAATCCACGCTTGAGGGGAGCGACTAAGCACTTCAAAACATCCCATCCAATTGGAATGGCACATTCGGTCGACATTTTTCTTTAATTTTTTCTCCGAGAAATAAAGAGCGAGAAAACAGAGAGGCAGATAAAGAGAACGATGAAAACGAGAAGCAGATAATGAAGGAGGAGGAGAAGAAGAGGAGAAGGAAGAAAGGTTGTGCCGAGGAGAAGAAAGGGCGAGACAGAGCAAGAACGATGAGAGACGAAGAAGGCAAAGAGATTTGAGCGCAGAGAAGGATGGTGGAAGGGAATGTCGAAGAGCGATGTATATAAGCAGGGAAGAGCTCGGTAGCCTTAACTAAACACCAGTCAGTTCCTTTATAAGTTGGGTAGCATCCAATACAGACAAGAATGGAATGGGGGACTTGTAGACGATGACTAACACTAACAGAAATGGGTTATTTTCTTCATTTTATTTTTCCTTCACTTGACCGGTTACTGCTAATGCACGAACATTGATTAGGCGCGAGAAAATTATAGAAGTAACGAAAGCTAAGCCCACGTAGTAACAATATTGGATACAGTCTGTTCGCTTGATTTTTTTTTCTAAAATTTAAATTGCATGCGCATCGTGGGGCTTCAAAATAGAAAATAAAAAACATACAATTACCAGCTGTCAAAATAATAAAAATGACTCGACTTATATCATCGCCCGTGGAATGAGTGCTTTATACAGTGTTAGCATCAATATAACAAATGGTAATTAATAAAGAGAACAAACGGACAATGATAGGCCACACTCACGACGTAGTTCTTAAAGAAGTAGCAATATGGGTTATAAATCCATTTTTCAACTCAATTTTAGTGCGTCAGGTTGTATATGAGTCAATTAAAATTTTAAAACCCAATTAAGATAGATTTAAAATATCAAAGCTCAGCTCTACGTGGATTTTTGTAGGTTTGCAACAAACTCGTATGCAACCTGTAATTACATAATAAAAAAAATCATGAAAATCGATAAAAATGACATCATTTTTTTTTGGAAATAATCCACGTCACACCTCTGCATTATATGTAAGATTGTCTATGATGACTGCACTATCATGTCGAATAAATCAAGTATGACTTGGTCAAAATGACTGGATTACATTTTCCCTCAAAGGTTTACGATTAAATTGGTTCAATTAGAAATAATTTAAGACTCGATTACTTAGTGATTGCATTGTTATACAATTGTACGTAATAATAATATCTCTAAAGCAATTTCGTTAGATAGTATTAAGCGAAAAGTGGAGTTTCCTTTATATTTGAAAACAATGAGGTGAATTGACCAATGGAGTAATGCTCTAGGAGTCCCTGACACCCTTTCCACAAGGAGAAGTTGTTACTATTTCGCTTTTCTAGTTCTATATTCTAGGTTGAACTGGCCGGAGACTTGAGAAGCATTGAACTCGAGAGATTCTTTCCACAGCTTCTCAAGAAACTTTTTGGAATTAATTCTTCATTATACAATAACTCAACATAGTCAAACCGAAGTGCAGAAAGAAAGGATAAACTTCGGTTGCCTCCATCAAGAAAAGAACGATAATAGTCTTATAAACAATCTAGTGATAGAAATAGATCACTCATGAAAAGTACATACATGGAAATGGACGATTTTTTTTTTTAACAATTTACTGTTCTTTGATAAGTCACCATCGCTAATATCTAAGTCTCCACGGCCCTTTTTTTCGCTGCTCATGGACAGCCCTCTAGATATACAAAAGATTGCATTAATTAGGGTCCTTGTGAGAGAGGGAGAGACGAGTAATTGAGGGTAGTTGTGGGAGCTGAGATGGCCCTTAATGCGCACTAATCCTTTGAATCCAGTACCAACGGGTATCATCCCTCCTATAACAACGTTCCGATGAGTCCCTCTTCTAGAAATGAATGGCTTTTTTGCATTTTACTGTTCGTTTACTTGACCATTCACCATCAATGATGTCTATCTCCTTGTCCTTTTGTCCGCTGCTACTACACGGACATATAAGTATACATAAGATTTCTTTAATTAGGGTCGTTGAGAGAGACATAGAGATTAAATGAGAATAGTTGGGGGAACCTAAGACGGTGTTTAATGCGACAACTTCCTTTTCCTGCATCCTTACAAATATATGACAACCGACTGGGTGCCCTCTTTCATTTTACCGTCGAGAAACATTACTTTCCCACTTCAAACCTCCCGAGGCAATGATCAGCAAAGGGTCAGGCAATTATGAAGCGAAAACTGATGGCTCTCTTGACGAGGCCCAAGTGAATTGCATACTTAGTTTAAATTAGTGATTTTATCGTTGCAAAATTGTATGTCATCATAACATTTTTGAAAAGAGGAGTTTCCTCAATATTTTAAAACTATTATGTGGATATGGGCAACGGAGTAATGCTCCATGAATCCCCAACACCCTTTCCATATTGAGAAGATATTTTGCTTCGCTTTTCTAATTCTATTGTCTAGGTTCAACCGCCTGGAGCCTCGAGAAGCATCAAGTTCGAGAGATCCTTCTCACAGCTTCTCAAAAAATTGAAGACACGGGTATAGGGATAAAGCAAACAAAGTGAAAACTGGAGCTAAAAAGCAAACTATAATACAAGGCAAGCTTTCAAATTTGAAGACATGCCATGAATGGATCAAGCTTGGGATTTTTCCATGGATATTTCTATATAAGATAGCTGTATCACCTATTTGAAAAACAAATGCTCCAATTCAAATTTGTTGGCTAATTGAATCCTAGTAAGAATAATGCTTTTGGAAATGATTGATCAAATGTTGTGGTAGTCTAACCAACCTACTCACATCACTTTTATAAATCAGATTTATAAATTAATTCTTATAGTTGTATCATTATTCTTTCTTGATAAAATTCAAATGATTTGTGTGTAAAAGAATCAAAAACTTTTGTCTTGATTGGTGCCTCACCAGATGCACTAGACCGAGACGAGATTACAACTTAAAAATACGAGTAATTGAAAAAGACGAGATATTTTTTTTTTTTGGTAAGGTAAAAAAAAAAGACGAGCTTTTTTGACTCAAACAATTGTAAAAATAAGAAGAATAGAAAGGATCAGATTGACCTTGACCATAACCATTGCTTAGGAAAATCCGCACGCATGAGGGAAGGATGTTCCTTGTTGCCATTGAACCCAATTTTGAAGAGAAAAAATGGTTTTTTAATTGCATGAACCCGGTCCTCATGAGCCCAAATTATCTTACTCTCTATAATGTGATTTTCACTTGACACCTAAATGATACGCGTTGAAACCAAATCACCCCCATGTACTACTTTATCTAATTACTTTAATGGCGGGGAGTTTTTTTAATATGTGGAAATAGAGTTGCACGATGAAGGGAGAAGATACAATTAGACAAACAAAATTAACAAGTGCAAAATTGATTCACTCGACAAATTATGAAACATATGAGGTTAGGATTTTGTCATGATCAATATGGAGATATATAAAAGAATCTTCCACTCCCATCAAAGTTCGTTAGTATCGCTGGAAAATTACACAACCAATAAATAATACATTCAACAGAATTGACACTTTGAGGAAAAGTGTAATTAAGTACTCTTTGTAAAGTTTCACCTGATTTAACTATCGCGTTTGTCCAATCATTGCCAATTGTCTCTACATGTAAGGAAGATGGAGCGACATAAACTAAAACTACATGAAATGACATTGTTTGTTCTTAGATAAACAGCGTTGGTGCTTGGTCAAGAGGCTAAAGTTCCAAATCACCAAATCTCGAGCCCTAATGTTTGACTTAAACAAAAGGGTTAACGGTATAAAGCAACAAATAGGAGCAAGCCCTAACATTCCCATTAGCAAGTGATCGATTGAAAGTTATAATACTTAAGTGAAGATCTTAACGAATGTATTTTTTAGCAAAGACCCAAACTATGAGGAGAGAAGAGGAGATGGGTACAAACTATGGAGCTCCTTAACTTTAATTTTTTTTTTTTTTGGGTTTGAAGCTAACTCTAGTCTAGGCCTTAATTATACGCCAATCAATTCCTTGGGCATAGAAATGGATGATTTTCTACATTATTGTTCCTTTATTGGACTAGTCACCATCACAAATGCCATCCTTTCCTCTGCTAATGGTCAGATGTTGATACACTGCTAATGTATTAATGAGTCCTAATCCATCCTTCCCTCCATCGTAGGTACTAGTCCTAAACTCGCTCCCTATATGAGTTGATGAAACCATATTTAAAAGGGTCAATACTAAGAAAAATCCTAAATTGGTATGTCTACAAAATATTGATCTCAAAATAATTTTTTTTATCATAAAAAACCTCAAACTGATATACCCGTGGCAAATTCAACCCAAATTGATTATTTTTACTATAGAAATGCCTAAATTGATACATTTATTACAAATTTGCCCTCTATCAATTTAATTTAAATTAGATTACTAAATGAATGGTAAAACCCAAAACTGGTATGCTCATCAACTACTACGCATAATCTAATTTATCGATTTGATGGATAAAATTTACAGAACTAACAAATGGGTAAATTTGTTTTGGAGTTTTGATAGTCAAAAAATTAGTTTGGGTTAAATTTGTTATAAATTTATTAGTTTGGGGTTTTTCATTACATTAACCCTATTTAAAATATAGAAATAAAAGTATAATTTAGCAAATTGTTAGATTAGAACGCCAATTGTAATTGTTACATTAGATGGAACTTCATATAGAAGTGTTAGATCAAAACTTCCAAATAAATTAAACATTTTATATGAGTTTACTTTTTTGAATAATGCTACTATTTACATGACACAATCAATATGGGAAACAATTCGAGTCCCCACTACCATTGTTAGGTAGTCTCTCATTCCAATTGGAGTTACCCCATTTCTCTTAGGGAAAATTTCAAATAAGGGTTTGAAATGCCTTCGTTTTCTCAAATAAGGACCAGAAGTTAATATTATTTCAAATAAAGACCTAAAGTGGCTAAATCGTCTCAAATAAAGGCCCAAAGTGGCCAAATCATCCTAAACAAGAGCCTTTGGCTAGCTGGTGACTATCCTAGTCATCAGATAAATGATATTTTGGTCAAAAAAAATAGTAACTATTTTTAAAATTTTTTGATTTTTTCCTTTTTGATTTTTCTTTTCCTTTTCTTTTCTTCCTCTTCCCTCCCTTGGCCATCACTGTCAATGCTCGACGGAGGCCGCCTACCTCAAGCAAGGGTTGCCCTCATCAGATCTTGCAAGGAACGCCCTTGCTTGATGTTGGCAAAGGTTGCCCTTGCCAGATCTAGCGAGGAACGCCCTCACTCGATGTCAGTGAGGATGGCCCTTGCCTGATTTAGGCAACCTTCACATTGGCTAGCAAAGGGAAGGGGGGAAAGAAAAAGAAATAAACAAAAAAATTACATTAAAAGACAAAAATGCCCTTCGATCTGATAGAATATGCCCATTTTAAAACTAATATGGTTACTTCGGACTTTTATTTGAAATAAGTTCCACTCTAGGCCCCTTTTTGAAATAATTTGGCTACTTCAAACCCTTATTTGAAATAAAGTCCACTTTGGACTCTTATTTGGGAAAACGAGGACGTTTTGGATCCTTATTTGGAATTTTGCCTTTCTCTTAAATGCTTGGGTCTATTGCGAGTCTTTACTTTTAACATTTATTTTTCAAATAATTAAGTTATCACAAATCGGTTTTAAAAATTTTCAAAAACATAAAATTACTACCTAGTGAAGCTACGTGAGTTTGCATAATTCATAAACCTAATCTTTATTACGCTCTTAATTTTTTTGAAGGATGGGGAGCGTCGAAAAACAAAAACATTTTGCTGGAAAATTTTATGATAAACGGTTGAGTTTTAATACTAGCTATCCCGCTATTTTAAAATTTAAGAATGACTCAAAAACCCCAGGGAAGAGAGAGGAGTCCGGTATTGATGGAGTTGAACGGCCAGCAGATTGCCCCACGTCGTCACTAGCCAAAAATAAAAAGTAATAAAGGGCTGCTAAACTTCGGTTGCCTCCATCCAGAAAAGAACAATAATAATCTTACAAACAATCCAGCGACAGAAATAGATCACCTACGAAAGTACACAAATGGAAATGGATGATTTTTTTTTTTTTAACAATTTACTGTTCCTTGATCAGTCACCATCACTAATATCCAAGTATCCACGGCCTTGCTTTTGCTGCCGATGGACAACCCTCTAAATATACGGTAGATTGCATTAATTAGGGTAGTTGTGACAGAGGGATATAAGAGTAATTGAGGATAGTTCTGGGAGTTGAGATGGCCTTGAATGCGATGAGTCCCTCCTCTAGAAATGAATGGTTTTCTGCATTTTATGTTCGTTTACTTGACCATTCACCATCAATGATGTATATCGCCTTGTCCTTTCGTCCGCTGCTACTGCACAAACATATAAGTATACAAAAGATTGCTTTAATCAAGGTAGTTGAGAGAGACACAAAGATTAAATGAGAATAATTAGGGGAAGCTAAGACGGTGTTTAATGTGACACCTTCTTTTTCCTGCATCCTCATAAACGTATGACAACTGACCGGGTGCCCTAACTCGTTTGGCCTCTTTCATTTTACCATCGAGGAACATTGCTTTCCCGCTTCAACCCTCCCAAGGCAATGATCAATTAAGCAAAAGCTCAGCCAATTACGAAGTAAAAATTGACGGCTCTCTCAACCAGGTCCAAATGAATTGCTTGCTTAGTTTAAAATGGTGATTTCATTGTTGCACAATTGTAGGTTGTCATAACATTTTTGAAAAGAGGAGTTTCCTCAATATTTTAAAACTATGATGTGGACATGAACAATGGAGTTATGCTCCGCGAATCCCCAATACCCTTTCCACATACAAGAAGGCTCCGTTTGTTTCGTAGAAAATAATTTTCGGGAAAATATTTTTTGGATTTTCCGGCATTCGTTTCACGGAAAATGAATTCCTTGGGGAAAATGTTTTCCATGAAAGGAAAAAAGTCTTCTAAATTAAGGGAAAATGTTTTCCACTTTTGAAAATTGGAAAACATTTTCCTCACTTGATCTCTCTTATCTCACACCTCTATAAATCCTCACTTCCTCCTATCATTTCTTTTTCTTCTTTTCTTTTTTTTTTGTTTGAATTATTTTTTAATTTTCTTTTTCTTTTTTAATTCAAAATATTTTTAATTTCCTTTTTCTTTCCTTTTTATTTTTTTCTTTGTTTCCCATCTTCTTCTTTCTTGGCTAGTCGTCGGTCATTGCCAGGCGAACCTCGAGTTCGTTGATCTCAAGCTCAAGCTCTGCGCTCTTACTTATTTTTTTTCTTTATTTATTCTACCTTGCAATTGTACATTGCACAAACAAAGAGCTCTACATGCTTTGCTTCTTTTTTCTTTTGTTTATTAGAACACAAAAGAGGCAAGGGAAGAACAGACCATTCAACTGGAAGAATCTCATGAGAGCTGTACATACTTTGCTTATTTTCTCTTTTGCTTCTTTTTAAAATTCATACGAACATTTTTTAGAGTAGATGAACGTTTGATGACAATAAGGAAACAAAGATATGAAATAAGTTTGCTTGGATTTAAAGGCAAGTTCATATTTGATGGATTTATAGGTCAGTAAGTGATGTATGCCTATGTGGTGAAGTCTTAGAAAATATTTTCCTTACCGAACACCATAAAATATTTTTCAAAACATTTTCAGGTTTTAGTTAAACACCAGAAAATATTGTCATTTTCCTAAAAAATGACTTCTGGGAAAATATTTTCCGGAAATTGTCAATTTTGCGCGAAACGAACGAACCCGAAGATATTATTGCTTCGCTTTTCTAATTCTATAGTCTAGGTTCAACTGCCTGGAGCCTTGAGAAGCATCAAGTTCGAGAGGTCCTTCTCATAGCTTCTCAAGAAATTTGAAGATGCAGGTATAAGGGATAAAGCAAACAAAGTGAAAACTCAAGCTAAGAACAAACTATAATACAAGGCAAGCATTCAAATTTAAAGACATGCCGTGAATGAATCAAGCTTGGGATCTTTCCATGGATATACTCATATAAGATAGCCATATCACCATTTTGAAAAACGGATGATATGATTCAAATTTGTTGGCTAATTGAATCCTATTAAGAATAATGCATTTGGAAATGATTAATCAAACGATGTGGTAGTCTGACCAACTTATTCACATCACATTTATAAATCGGTTTTATAAGTTAATTCTTATAGTTGTATCATTACTCTTTCTTGATAATATTCAAACGATTTATGTGTAAAAGAATCAAAAACTTTTTGTCTTGATTTGTGCTTCACTAGACGCACTAAACTGAGAAGACATTACAACTTAAAAAATATGAGTAATTGGAAAAAAATGAGCTATTTTGACTCAAACGATTGTAAAAATAAGAAGAATAGAAAAGATCAGATTGACCTTGACCATAACCATTGTTTAGGAAAATCTATCGCACATGAAGGAAGGACATTCCTTGTTGCCATTGGAGCTAATTTTGAAGGGAAAAAAAAATGGTCTTTTTAATTGCATGAACCCAGTCCTCATGAGCCCAAATGATCTTACTCTTTGTGTAATGTGATTTTCACTTGAGACCCAAATGATACACGTTGAAACCAAATATCTCTCATATACTACTTTATATAATTACTTTAATAGCGTGAGTTTTTAACACATGGAAATAGAATTTCACGATGAAGGGAGAAGATACAATTAGATAAACAATATTGACAAGTGTAAAATATCAATTCACTCGAAAAATTATGAAATATAGGAGGTTAGGATTTTGTCATGATCAATATGGAGATATTAAAAGAATCTTCCATTCTCATTAAAGTTCAATAGTATTGTTGCAAAATTACACAATCAGAAAACAACATATTGCACAAAATTAATATTTCGAGGCAAAGTACAATTAAGTGCTCTTTGTAAAGTTTCACCTGATTTAGAGTGCGCATGATAAAATTTCTGAAACAGAAATTAATTTATGGCCAGAAATTGAGAAATTAAAAATTTTAGCTTATGATTTTTTCTTCAAATCAATTTCTAGGTTCCAGAAATAGAAAAATCAACTTGTGTTACCAAACATATTTATGTTTCAAACCTGTTCTGGGGAACAGAAAAATAGAAAAATAGAGAAGTAGAAATTTTATGATCCCAGCCTTAACTAATGCATTGGTCCAATCACGGCCAATTGTCCTACATTTAAGGAAGATGGTGCGAAGTAGACTAAAACTACATGAAATGATGTTGTTCCTTCTTAGATAAATAATGTTGGTGCTTGGTCGAGAGGCTAAAGTAAATCACCAAATATTGAGCTCTAATGTTCGACTTAAACAAAAAGGTTGATGGTATAAGGCAACAAATAGGAGCAAGCCCCAACATCCCCACAAGCAAGTGATCGATTGAAAGTTATAACACTCAAGTAAATATCTTTTAAACATAAACACTAATCAAAGAACATGAAAATGGATATTTTTTTAGCAAAGACCCAAAACACGAGAAAAAAAAAAAAGAAAAGAAAAGAGGAGATGGGTACAAGCTCGTTAACCTAACTTTAGTTTTTTTTGGGGGGGGTCTGAACCTAACCTTAGTCTAGGCCTTAATTAAAGACCAATCAATTCCTTGGGCATAGAAATGGATGATTTTCTACATTATTGTTCCTTTAGTGGACCAGTCACCATCACCAATTCCACCCTTTCCTCTGCTAATGGGCAAACGTTGATGCACCGCTAATGTATTAATTAGTCCTAATCCATCCTTTCATCCTTCCCTCCACTGTTAATGGACAAACATTGATTAGGTACTAGTCCTAAATTTGCTCCTTGTGTGAATCGATGAAATCATATATAAAAGGTTCAATATTAAGAAAAATCCTAAATTGGTATATCTGCAAAATATTTATCTCAAACTGTTTTATTTATCATAAAAAATCCAAAATTAATATACATGTGACAAATTTAATCCCAATTAACTTTTTTACTATAAAAAAAATCCTAAATTTGAACATTTATGACAAATTTCCCTCACTTAAATTAGATTACTATCACAAAAACAACAAATTAGTACATTTGTGACAAATGGAGGGTAAAACCAAAAACTGGTATATTCATTAACTGCCACGTATCATTAAATTTAGCAATTTGATTTATGGAAATAATGGATGGATAAATTTATCATAGGCGTATTATTTTGGAGTTTTGATAGTCAAAAAATCAATTTGGGTTAAATTTGTTATAAGGTTATTAATTTGGGGTTTTTCTTGGCATTAACCCCATTTAAAATATAGAAGTAACAGTATAATTTAACAAATTGTTACATTAGAATGTCAATTGTAATTGTTACATTAGATGGAACTTCATACAGAATTGTTAGATCAAAACTTCTAAATAAATTAAACATTTTATATGAGTTTACTTCTATGAATAATGCTACTCTTTACGCGACACAACCGATATGGGAAACAATCCGAGTCCCCACTACCATTGTTTGGTAGTCTTTCATTCCAATTGGAGTTTCCCCCCTCCTCTTAAATGCTTGGGTCTATTGTGAGTCCTTACTTTTAACATTTACTTTTCAAATATTTAACTTATCACAAATCCATTTTAAAAATTTTCAAAAGCATACAATTACTACCTAGTGAAGTTATGCGGGTTTTCATAATTTATAAAACCTAATCTTTCTTACACTTTTAATTTTTTTGAAGGATGGGGAGCATCGTAAAACAGCAACATTTTGCTGGAAAAGTTTACAATAAACGGTTGAGTTTTAATACTAGCTATCCAGCTATTTTAAAATTTAAGAATGACTCAAAAACCTCAGGGAAGAAAGAGGAGTTGGGTATGGATGGAGCTTCACTTGGGAAGTTGAATGGCGAGCAGATTGCCCCACGTCGTCACTGGTCAAAAATAAAAATAATAACGGGCTGCTAAACTTCGGTTGCCTCCATCAAGAAAAGAACGATAATAGTTTTATAGACAATCCAGTAATAGAAAGAGATCACCCATGAAAAGTACATACATGGAAATGGATGATTTTTTTTTTTCTTACAATTTATTATTCCTTGATCGATCACCATCATGAAAAATCCAAGTCTCTACGGCCTTTCTTTCACTGCTCATGGACAACCCTCTAGATATACAAAAGATTGCATTAATTAGGGTCATTGTGATAGAGGGAGGGACAAGAGTAATTGAGGGTAGTTGTGGGAGTTGAGATGGCCTTTAATGCGATGAGTCCCTCTTCTAGAAATGAATGGTTTTCTACATTTTACTGTTCGTTTACTTGACCATTCACCATCAATGATGTCTATCTCTTTGTCCTTTCATCTACTGCTAGAGCACAAACATATAAGTATACATAAGATTGGTTTAATTAGGGTAGTTGAGAGAGACATAGAGATTAAATGAGAATAGTTGGGGGAAGCTGAGACGGTGTTTAATGCGACAACTTCCTTTCCCTGAATCCTCATAAATGTATGACAACTGGCTAGGTGCCCTCACTTGTTTGGCCTCTTTCCTTTTACTGTCGAGAAACATTGCTTTCCCACTTTAACCCTCCCCTCTCAAGGCAATGATCAATTAAGAAAAAGGTTAGCCAATTATTAAGCGAAAACTGATGGCTCTCTCGACGAGGCCCAAATGAATTGCTTGCTTAGTTTAAATTAGTGATTTCATCGTTGCACAATTGTACATCATCATAACATTTTTGAAAAGAGTGTTGTAAAATATCGCGTGGCGAATATATAATAGAGAAGAGATTTAAGAAGAGAAAGCAAATGAACACTAGAGATAGTAGCAAGATGAGAGAGCTTTATTTCTAGTATCTCACTGTCGTGTTTCTGTGTGATTGTATATTGTACATCAAAACTAAACTCATATTTATAGGAGAACAAGAATGTACTTATCATTAATATCAATGTATCGAATGATACATGTACAGGATAAGGGAGACGAACGTTCATTATATAGGGAGATGTACTTAGAACATTTGATACAAATGTACCATAATAAGTACATTGGATAAGATGAATATAATGAATATTCATTCATGTATTCTATCCATTCATGTATTTATGTATCGAATGATACATGTACAGGATAAGGGAGACGAACGTTCATTATATAGGGAGATGTACTTAGAACATTTGATACAAATGTACCATAATAAGTACATTGGATAAGATGAATATAATGAATATTCATTCATGTATTCTATCCATTCATGTATTTCATAACAAAGAGGAGTTTCCTTAATATTTTAAGACTATGATGTGTACATGAACAATGGAGTCATGCTCCTTGAATCCCCAATACCCTTTCCACATACAAGAAGATATTATTGCTTTGCTTTTCTAGTTCTATATTCTAGGTTCAACTGCAAAAAGCCTCGAGAAGCATCGAGTTTGAGAGGTCCTTCTCACAGCTTCTCAAGAATTTTTTTGGGATCATATATTTTTTTAGACAATAAAAAATTTGAAATAGTCCAAGGAGTTTATTATTTTCTCATAGAAGGTGTGAAAAGAGTCACAAAGGCGGATTAGGTTAAGATAAACTATAAATTCATTTAACACCCATATATTTTTGGATTTTGATATTCTAAACCTATTTATAACCCATTTTCTGAATATAATTAGCTCATATAATAATTCATTCATCAAATATGAGTCCATTTTAATAGATCTAGTGAATTGCAAGCTAAGTTTATTTTATTGGTTGCATTTTTGTCCGACTATACGTCATCATAATATCTCCCACACACTCTTGTTGAATAATATTAGGCAAAAATAGGATTTCCCTTGATATTTGAAAACTATGATATGAACATGACCAATGGACTAAAGCTCTATGATTTCTTGCTACCCTTTCTGTGGTGAAAACATGTCATCATTTCACATTTCTAGTTCTATAGCTTGGGCTGAACCAGCCAGAGCCTTGAGAAGCACCGAGCTCTAGAGATCCTTTCCACATCTTCTTGAGGAAATTCTTGGAATTAATTATCTATTATAAAAAAAAAAATTAAAGCAACATGTCCATGACAATAAGTTATCATAGTCAAAACGAAGTGCAAAAAGGAAAGGAAGAAAACTAGTAAGTTTCAAATTCTGCAAAAATTGGATGCAAGATCAGTTTCCATAAACAGCGTGCTTCAGTATGGGTGCGCATTGAATTTTAGTGATAATTGCTTCATGTTAAAAGTGTAAAGCTAGAGAATCCTTTGATCAGTGCAATGATGATATGGCTCAGCTTATTTATTTTTGGCGCGACGTATGGGACAGTGGAGTTCGGCAGGATAAAAAGGTCTTGCCAAATTCAACGGTTGACATCAATTTTCTTTTATTCCACGGCTGAGATCGTGCACATACCTTTGGGTTTAAAGAAGCAGGGGACTACAGAAAATCCGTGAATGCGTGCACGTGCTCTTCTTTTCCAAATAGTAAATAATTGTTGTAAGGATGCTGTGGCAATCTGGATTATGTATAGTACATTTTATTGCGATTGGTTCATGACATTCAATTGGAAATTCTATGGAGATATTTACATTCATTACAGTCTAAAGAAGGACAAATTAATTACTCGGTGACCAAGGCCAAAATGCTTGACAGTAAGACATGAAAGCAAAGTGAGAAAAGGAGTAACGAGGTGTTCGAGGAACAGTAAGACACCAGCAATGTCACATGATGGATGCTCTATATTGACAGATCGACCCGTGACTAGTTTGGCCGAATGAAGTGACCAGCGGAAGTTGCTTCAAAGGACAATTTGCTAGTTGATTTCCCTTGGATGAGCTAAAGACAAAAAACAAAATTGTATGTAGTATTAAATTTCGAAATTGCATGAATTTTATGAAACATCTAGTGTAAGTATGGCCAATCTCATGTGCTCCCAAATGAAGTAATTTAGTGCATCCACGTTATCGCGTCTTTTTTGCGTTGTATCAATTATTTAGATTCCCAAGTGTAAAGTATCTAAATTTATATTGAGTTAGCATACGTTTCATGAATGGGTTAAAATGTGATCCCAGCAAGCTCTTGCCAATTCTTTAGCCCGTAAAAAAATGCGTGGCTTGGGATATTCTAGCCCGAGGACCTGGCCCAAACTGAAACCATGCCATGAGGCCCAGACCCAATACGATTGGGCATGGCCCAAAATCTGAAAAATGCGTGTATTTTTTTTTTTTTTTAACTTTCCATCAGAAATTCAAATAGCACGTCCGAAAACTAAAAACCTTGAAGTCATTAGAACAGGCTAGTAAGAACCTGTTTTGCTACTTGCTGGAGAGTGGGGGAACTTGAGGAAGGCCATGACTCGAGCGAGCATATGGTGAGTGGTGGGGCTTGGCGGTTATAGTAGGGGCTCGATGGTGCCACGGTGGCTGCTTAGTGGGGACTGGATGACTCAATGAGGATGAGAGAAGAGAGAATGAGAGAGGTTGAGACCGAAGTATTCATGAAAAAGTAAGATGGCGTAGCCTTGGGGAGAAGGAAAACGAGACATTATTTCTAGTTTATGAACAGGGCGGATATGGGAGCTGTATTTAAAATCCAAATTGCTTATATCGGGCCAAATTGGAAGATTTTTTCGAGGCATGGTGGCATGGCTCGGGACTATTTTAGCCCCAAAAAATCGGTCTGGCTTGGCGGTTCAGTCTCGATTTTCCGGCCCACGTTTTTTTTTTTTTTTCTGTTTTTGGGCACACCCCTAGTTGTAATATTAATAGTAGTGGTATAGTGTTATGACGATTATATGACTCAAGTTTACAATATTACATTATAAAAACGGATGTGGAGAAAGTATTGAGTAGTTAGAATGTACAGCATCTTATGCCGACGCTGTATGCATTTTGGAGGTCCAATCATAAAATGCCACGTGTTGGTGACGTGGAATAAATAAAAAATAAAAAATCTCACTCTCTCTCTCTCTCTCTCTCTCTCTCTCTTTTTCCTTCCATTCTACGTTGTCCCCAGCCATTCGCAGCCGTGGTCCTCTGATTTCCAGATCTCTTCGAGCGTCGGCAACTCCACCGGTGGCCAGAGACCTCGTTTTTCCAGCGTGAGCTCTGATGACTCCTGCCGATGGCCATGGACCTTAGATTTCCAAGTTTCCTCCGGCGACCGTGGACCTTGGATTTTCATGTATTTGTGAGCACCTAGAATTCCAGATCTGGACGAACGACATCAACGATGGCCATGGACGAGCGTCGACATCGCTTGCTGGTCTCATATAATCATATAAACAGTTGTTAGACAGATTTGGAGCGGCGCCCATTTCCAGATTTGTACAGAGACATATTTGATGGCCCTTTAAAGATATCAACCTTGATTTTTTTTTATTTTAATATGATGGACCTTCACTCCAGTGGCGTATGCTTTAATGGCTACGCCATTGATGGTCTCAAAGTGAGATTGACTTGAAAGTCTCTACTTTTGGTTGATCGCTTGGGGAAGCAAATGGACGAGCTGCGAGTTATTGTAGGTTGCTATCTCGTCCATGAACGGGCAACGAATGCGGGCTGGCGTGATGACAGAGCAGGTGGCTTGACCATAGACGGTCGCCCTGGATGTGGATCCAGCGACTCTGCTGATGATTGCAGATGGAGGAGCTAGCTGTGGCGGCGGAGAGAGAGAGAGAGAGAGAATTTTAATTTTTTTTATTTATGTCCGCATCATCGACACATGGCATTTTTTGATTGGACTTCAACAATGCCACGTCCGCCTATGACATGGTGCATTCTAACTACTGAGTTCTTTCTCGTCAGGGAGAAACGTATGTTTAAAGTAGGAGGGGAAAGAGGCCAAAAATTTGCAGTGAAAAGTAGGAGGGAAAAGAGGCCAAAAATTTGCAGTGGGTCATTTATCATAAGGTGAATTTATTTCTTAAAATGAGAGGATCCCACCTTTCGACTAAATTTCTGATGCATACATACATACATACATACATACATACATACATACATACATATATATATAGAGAGATTTCATACAAAAACTGATTTAAAAAACCTCTATATGACATGATACAGGATCAAAGGAGATTTACTTAAGCCTAAAAACAGAAAGTGAATGACGAAGTGCACCGTAGGAAGGACCCTATAAGCCAAACTCAATTGGGTGGTTTTTTTTTTTTTTTAAATTTTATAGTAAACCAAATAAGAACCAAAAGGTAGGACCAAAGGACCATAGGATGACGTAAGTATGCATCACATAGAATCACACTTATTTTCGTGAGAATTCTATAGGCTCCAATTCTCATGAGAAGCGACCTAAATGTGAAACTTATGTACGAGGTGTGCAATTGACGATCAATATTGTGAATGGGAAGATTAGGCATGAGCTTCGAGTCAATTACTAGTTGATCTAAGGTCTAACACCGCGACCCGAGACTACTATGCCAGTGCTTCTTCTGACAATGCTCAATGCTTTGATTATAGAGCATGTATTGTTGAGCTGGTACAATCAGAATGTGTTATAGATATGATTTTTCGCTTATGCTCAAATTAAAGAGTTAGGCCCGTCCAGTGTTAGATCACGGCTTCAATGCAATACGAATTCACTAAACGATCAATCAGTTTATTTAAATTTTAGACGAGATTACGAGTCCATTTTTAAGGATAAAGGGTCTTCATGCAATTTTTCCTCCCTTTCGTTGGTTCAATAAGGAGGAAAGGGGCCACGAAGCATTAAGTTTACAAAAGCTGACAATTAATAATTAAATAAGGGCACATAAGGTTCACTAATATGTAAGTAAAGGAGGGGCCTTAGAGTTTCATCGTCGTTGACACGTGGATTTTTACTGGCAATAAATATTTAAGTAACAAAAAATACAGATGAAAGAAAAGAAAAGAGAGGAGAAAATAATAAAAATACTCCGCTCCTTGGTCGGTCTCTCTCTCCCGATTGCTCCGTCTCAATTCTCTCTCTCTCTCTCTCTCTCTCTCCTTGATCTAATCTCAATCCAGCAACGCACATTGAGCAGAGAAGAATCTCCTTCTCTCTCTACGAAACCAAAAGGGAGTGAAGCTGTCAATTGGAATCTCTCTACAGCTGACGCTTCCCTGCATCCACAAATGGAGCTCCCACCAGCTATTCATCCAGATTAAAAAACATCGGTTGCAATGTGGAGGAGGGAACCGAGTCTGCAAGGAAGGTGTTCTGTGGAATGACGAAGTTGGGCTTCGTTTCGAAGAATACCATTTTCAAGAGGGAGAATTTGTGAGCTTTATTTGGCAGTGCAAGCAAGTTCGAGTTCGAGAGTACAAGATGTGGTCGATCGTAAGACGAAAAGCCGCTGTGGAAGGCTTGGATGCTCTGTTGTTGAGAGAGAGGTTGCGGAAGAGTTGTGTTGCGGAGATGTGGGTTATAGAATTACGGTACTGTGGTGAAAGAGATGAGTGTGAGAGAGGCTCTGAATACAGCACTTGATCGCATTTTTGTACAATTATACATCATCATAATGGGACTTTTAAGATCATACCGTTCAAATAAATCAATAATCATCTTCCTATGCAACATTAAATATCTTTGCAATAGGTCTTTGATGGATGCGAAGCAATACACAATCAGGTCATCAAAAGCAAATTACTCATTCTCGTAATAGGATTTACAATATGCATATAAAACAAACCCAGTGAAAACCAACATCACTAACACCTTCAATCGTTTCCACTAGAAAGAGAAGATTGATAAAATCCTTTGTTTGAAGAAAAAATAGGGAATCTATTTACACTTAATCAATAGAAACAACATGCATAGAATAGTAAGGAAACCAAATCTCTTCAAATTTCCCGCATAAATTGATAGTGGAGTGCCCGTTTCGAATTTAGGGCTTTGTCAACAAAAAAAGCTCTAGATCCCAAACTCTAATGGGTTAAAGTGTCTTCCCCGCGCTACCAATTTGCCATTTGGACTTACTTGCTTTTGGCTCAAAAGTGAAACCCTATCTCATGTTTTTGCTTACGCTCTTGTGCTCGCAAGAGAAGCTTTCTCTAATATTTGTCCTTTGAAAGAATGGTAAACCTTAAGTTCCAAAATGAGAATTATTATATTCAAACTACTTCACGTATATTAGAATTCGCAAGGAGAAGGGGGAGTGTCAATTTAACAAATTTTTGTCGGTAATGCCAACATAGAATTTAAATTGGAATTTTAGACTCTAAAATTTGATTTATTTTAGAAAGGGAAGAGCCTTTTCTTTCTGCCCTTGTCATCACTTTTTGCTTTTTGGAAAATTTTTTCAAAGAATGCAATAATCAATGTAGAATGCACTTGTCAAACAACTAAATTACGAATGTGTCGAGCATTCGATGGCACTAATTTTAGTGTTATCATGTACGTTGTCGACACCTGAGCTTTTGTCAACAACTCAAGCATATGTGGTTGTAAAAGTACAAAAACAAAAAAAAGAAGGGCGAGAAAAGAATAGATAAATAAATAATGAACTAATTATATAAATCGGCTCCAGCCCATTTCATTCACCAAGTAGGCTTTCCCTTCTTTTCCCTGCCCTCTCGGAAGACTAGAGGCGCGCGTGGAAGCCGAGGGGGAATCGCGAGATTCGCCGAGCGGAGAGCACAGCGAGTGGAACGAGTTCAGCGCAACAGAATTTCATGAATTGCGCTAGAGAGAAATAGAGAGCGAGATGATTCTGAAACAATTGGTGGAGGAAGGAAGGTCATGCCATAAGAAATTTCCACATATAGCCGGTTCCTCGTGACATTCAGACGATGATGATGTCCATCGATCTACAGTCGTACTCACCACTGGGTCATTTTCATCTCCAATTCGACTCTAGAATTAATTTCGGTATGTTCCAACTTCGTCCATTGATATCTATTTCATTTTGTTTTTCTCCAATTCTCTTGTTGTCTTTCGAATTTCCAGTGGGTTAGTGGTCCAAACGCTTGCAAAAAGTGTTAGTGCTTGATATTCTCACAGCAGGCAAGATAACTTCTAGAAACCAACTGGGTATAAGGGGATCCCAAATCCCATATGTTAAGACATTCTTGTCCTTTCAATAGAGATTTTCACCGCGAAACAACTTCCAGCCCATGTGAGGGATTCCAAAGAGGATCCCCTCCTTGAAATACTCTGATAAACAAAGGAAGTGCATACGAGCAAGCAACGCAAGATAAGTTACAAAGTTTATAATCATCAGGAAACCTTCTTTGCATGTCACCGAAAGAATTGGCTAGTGTATTCATTATGATTTTTGGTTTTGTGAAAATATTTTCAGGAAATGTGTTAGAATACACTTGTCAACCAACCGATTCACAAAAGTACCAAGCTTATCATAGTACTAACTTTAGTGTTATCACGTCAACACAATTCAAGTGTCTATCCCTATGAAAGTACAAAAATAGAAAATAGCAAAAACAACAAAAGAGAGCCAAAACGAATAGATAAACAAACAAATAAATAATAAACTAATTTAAAAATAAAAACGTTTAGAAAATGATGGGCGTTCAAAAGGGGGGCTTTTCTGGTTCGTGGCCCAATTCACATAGCTCTGACAAGATGAAATTTCGTCTTAAGTCCATCAAGTCTAATTGGCTGCAGGCTGCAGCCCCTCTCCAGCCCACCCCACATGCTAATAAAGCCACGACCCATTCCCAGCCGAAGATCTCTTGAAATCTTGGAATCCCTTATTTCCGACGCCATTCGTCGTCGTACGCCATTAGCCGGAAATTATATTGGGTCAATTTTCCAATAAGAGGAAATTTAAATAGAAATATGAAGTCGAAAGACATGTAGAAATTAAAAACAATTCTACGGAATTGAAGTTGTGAGGGATAAAAGTGAAATTTTCCTTTCACAAATGACATCAAAACACCGTTTATTCAAGTACGAACGAGTCATAGACAACAGATTTGCATGATTCACGAAAGCGAATTTCAAGCCATGAATTCAACCCTCGAGCAATCTAGAGACCAAAGCGCTTTCCTCATACTAAAAAGGACAAGAACAAATGACATAATCACCACCAAGGACATCTAGGAGGGAAAGAGCGATGGGAGCTTGGTGGTGGCCGATAAGCGACAAGCAGATGGACTTGCTTCCATGAGAGAGATCGACATATTCTCAATTATGAGTTGTAACTGATTATTGATGAAGCCAAGAAAAAAAGGGGGAAAATTATCAAAAATTCCAAAATTTGACCACTATGACACATTTACCTTAATTTTTAAAATATATTTACCCTTCGTCAATAAGTAGTTTAAAAAATTTGCTATATGGATAATGGAAAGTGAACATATTGATGTCAAATGAAATAAGAACAACTTCAACTGAAAAAAATATAAAATCATCATGCAAAAGGTGAATGTCATACTAGTACAAACTTAGGATTTTTTTATGTCATAAGAAAAAATTTAGGATAAATATGTCATGTACATAATTTTAACAGAAGGAAAAGTAAATGCAACAAAAATGAATATAATTTGGAGTTTTTTACCGGCTTTTTTCGAAAACGACGGTGGGTTCTTTTTTTTTTTTTTTACCTTTTTTTATTATATATTTTCTATTTTCAAACTCAATTCCTTTCTCTTCCGGAACAACCCCAGGCTTCTCCCGTTTGCGCCGTTTTCCCACACAACATCCGAATCATCTCCATTCTCCATCCCCCGCTTCGCGCCTTTTTTATTCTCGTTTGTTTTTTCTCTTCATGCTCGTCGCCGCCAATCTTCACGCTCGGCGTATCATCTCGGATGATGATGACAGACTCAGATTGGCCTCGGCTGCCGTGGTTGACGAAGCGACGCCGGACCGGCGGGAGTGCCGAGAGTGGAACCGAAGAATCTCGTCCTTCGAATCGGCGGATCGTATCCAGATGATGATGATGATGATCCATCCGACCTTAGCCTTGGCATTCGGATAAAGCTCTTGTAAACAGTCAACGCCACCGGGCATCCCCATTTGTGCGCGGCGTGGATGGGCGAAATAATGGAATCGGAAAGACGGCTGGGAGCGAACAGAAAGAAGCAAGAATTGGACAGCACATATCCTGGAATGAATCGAAATTTGTCTTGGAAATGAAACGGGCCTAATGATGGTTCAACGGCGATCGCAGCATGAGCTTGAGATGGCCCGGCCACAGATAAATTTGATCCAGACATGGATAACGACAGGAAAGCGACGACTTGAAATGCGAAAAAAAAATCTGGTAGGGAGAGAGAGAGAGAGAGAGAGATGCGAAAAAAAATCTGGTAGGAGAAAAATCTGGAGTTTGCAAGGAAGGTGTTTGATGGAATGGCGAAGCTGTACTCTCTTTCCAAGGATACCCGTTCGAGAGAGAGAGAGAGAATCAACGAGCCTTATCTGGCAGTGAGAGCAAGTTCATGTTCGGGAGCGCATGATGTTGTTGATTCTAATAGGAAAAGCCACTGCCGGAGGCTTGGATGCTGTGATGTTTAGAGACATAGTTATGCCACCACAGTAAAAGAGATGACTATGAGAGAGGCTCTGAATACTGCATTTGACGATGAAATATCTGCAGATCCCAGAGTCTTTCTAATGGGTGAGGAGGTCGGAGCAACGGTTTTTTTTCTTTTTGGGCGGAAGCATGGACCTGAGAGGGTTGTTGATACTGCAATCACAGAGGCTGGTTTCGCTGGAGTTAAAGTCGGCACTGCTTTCTATGGTCTCAGACCTGTCATGGATTTTATGACGTTCAATTTCGCTATGCAGGCAATTGAACACATTATAAATTTTGTTGCAAAGATGAACTGCATGTCGACTGGCCATATATTAGTCTCTATAGTTTCGAGAGGAGATGTAGCAGGAGTTGATGCCTGACGCTCTCAAGCTCTATGAAGATGTCGCCATCCCAACCGGAGGAAGCTTTACCGGATCCGGCCTCATTAGATCACTTATCACCCTTAAGGTCAATGGAACATGAGAATTGTCAATGGCGTGCGAAATGAGAGTCACTCATGAGCGGTGTAACATCTCCGGTATGTCCCTCCAACCGGAGTTCTTCCTCATCCTCTGCTTTTTCCAGATTTGCAGTCACCAATTTCTTAATGGCGTGTGTTAGTTGCATTATTTGAAGGCCTTGTCGTCAAGGAGGGGATAGGCTGCATGGTTGCAAATCTAACTGGCATTTACTCAAGTCTCCTTTTCAGTTGATAATATGATGGTACCATCATGACCCCTATGCTCAATATAATTACGTAGGTGCATTGTTATTACACTGATCAACTCAGCTTGTAATGTTTGATATTAGCCTCCGAAAGCTTCACGTCTCCTTCATCCTTTTCCTGCCTTCTTTTGTTTGACAGGGTACGCAATCATTCACAAATTCTGGACATGCTTGTCTTGTTCCAAAGTAGTAATTGCTTTTGCTATTCGATGACACTCTTTGCCCTCATAAACTTTGATTGGTGACCTATTGCTGAACCTCTATTCTTTAAATTAATTACGTGCTCTGGTGTTCTAGGGATTGAATTAATTTTTATTTGGGTCTGCTTTGCTTCATGGTTATTAGTATCAATATTACGTGTTCCTTCATTCTGTAATAACGCAATGTAGGAAAGTGGCGAACTCCTCAAGCTCACTCCTAGGCAACATTGTCATTGATGATAGGCCATTTGGGGCATTTGTTTCTCTTGTATACATGTATCTAGTGACATCAAATTAACATAAAGACTCTCTGGAAATACAGATCATGGAGATTCGAGGAAGTATCTTTGTGGATTTTTAAGCTGCTTCCGATGTGAAATTGAGGTCTTAGAATTTGACATTTGTCGATTCACTTTCGACCGAGGCTAGATTCAATGCATTTATCATTTTTTTCCTTCTCTTCTTTTAAATGGCGATGATGTTGCCACAGGATTCACCATCAAGGTTGCTGCAAAACTGAAGTATCAAATCAGATCAGTTGTGCGAGAATTGTTTTGTAGCTCATTCCAGTGGCTTCACACGCAAACCATAGAGATTCCTGATCTTATGTCTAGGCTTGGATTATTTTATCCAATTTGATGCAAAATCTATAACTCTTGAATTATTCTGCCACCCACCAAGGAACGTATCCATCATGGAAATGAAATCTCGTAGGAATTTCACTTTTTAGCTTTAACCAGCTTGTGTTTCATTGTCTTGATCTGGGCTTCTAGTGAAATGAAATCTAGTAGGATTTTCACTTTTTAGCTTTAACCAGCTTGTGTTTCATTGTCTTGATCTGGGCTTCTAGCGAAATGAAATCTAGTAGGATTTTCACTTTTTAGCTTTAACCAGCTTGTGTTTCATTGTCTTGATATGGGCTTCTAGCTACACATTTTCATCATCATTTCTCGATATGTAACTTATGTATATTTAGAAATGTAGCTTTAGAATGAATCATGTGATACTTTAGCCTTTCAAATTCCTGGTTAAGCTCTTTCCAGTTCGACTTGGTGACCATTGAGTTGTCTTCCACACTGACTGGTTTTAATATATATATCCTCAACTGCTAACACAACAACTGTAGAGAAAAATAACAATCAAAGGACTCCACTTAAACGAGCTTTCACTACACATTTCTCTCTTGTCCTTATGCCCCATTTTTGGCCCATTCTTTCTGGTAGTAATTAATCTGATGATTAATTATGTAGTTCCATTCATTTGTTAACTAGTTAACGGAGTATTTGTTGTTTTAGCGGATTTTGATTGAACTTCTCTATTTGTGGCTTTTCAAGTGTAGGATGGAAATAGATTGTTTGTGTGCTTTAGTAATGTATATCCTTTAAATTTGATACCTTGTCTTTTCTGGTTCAAATGGAGTAGTATGTCAGTTTCACTTTTCTTGTATTAGCTTCCCTCAACAGTGTCACTTTTCTTGTCTTTTCTGGTTCAAATGGAGTTGTTGTTTTAGTAGATTTTGATTGAACATCTCTATTTGCGGCTTTTCAAGTGTAGGATTGAAATAGAATGTCCGAGTTTGTTATATGTTCTTCAAAATTCAGTACCTTTGTCTTTTCTGGTTCAAATGGAATGGTATGGTAGTTCCACTTTTCTTGGATTAGCTTCTTCTTAACGGTGTCCTTAGTTCTGGCATTTGGTGGGAATGTAGTCACCAGTTCATGATTGCCATGCTAGGCATTTACAAACAGGAACTGAGAACTTGGAGGGTATGTTTTGGTTCTCCATGAATCACTTCAACCAAGAGGTTGTATCATATAATGATAGTTACTAATATGTTGATGTGCGCTCGGCTGCTGATGTAGTCAGATTAGAATTATGACAGGTAGAGAGGTTCACCAGTCTGCTAAACTTTTAAGTGCATGCATTGGAGATCTAACTCTTGTACATGCACGAGTTCTTTATCCTCCTAACATTGCATTGTGGAAGTTATAAATCTGTTTTGATCACTTTGATCAGAATCAAATTGTAGAAGCGTGTTCTACTAAGCAAAGCTAATCATTTAGCTTTGCTGGCCATCCAAGGCATGTTTGAAAAAGCAGTTTTCTATGTGCTTCCAGTGCTTGGAGCAAAGTCTCTCATTTCTAGACATTGCTTTCCTGCTGAAAGCTTCATATTATGGAGGCCTGGTTACGAATCATTCATGGCTTGTCAGATATTCCAGGCTTGCAGTCTGGGTGAGCTTCTCAGCTATGTTGGTTTTACCTCATTGAATATTGCAACATTTCCTAGATATGCCTTTTATAGTTCTCTTCCTTCTGCTTTGTTCTATGTTTTAAGTATGTCTCTTTTATATGCAGTTTTTTTTCTGCTCCAAGAGGAAGTACTGAGTGTATTAACAATGTGGGTATGAAGTGGATTAGGCAAATATCACCAGCAAGAGTGACCACCCCAAGGGCTATGATTTCTTCGTGCTCTAAGGTCTGTTCTTGCTTAGTTTCAAATACTCCCAATAGAGAAACTGATATAAATAGGAAGAAAAGCAAAGAAGGGGGGTGGGAGTGCGGAAGTTGAAGGATTCTTTAGGTGGGATCTAATCGAAGTAAGCGTGTATCACTTCTGTTTATGCAAAGATAAAGGCACCAATACCAGCTGCCATCCACACATATGAGAACCAAAGAAAGAGAGACTAAAGTACTTGCAAGATCGCCAAGATTTCGTGATCCGCTACCGAACTTATTCCAATTCAATGAGTATTCTCAATATTATGCTACATATAGTCCGCATGTTACAACAAAATTAACATTTACTAAAATGATGGTATGAATAGTAGATACCCATATAGTCCGCATGTTGCAATAAAATTAACATTTACTAAAATGATGGTATGAATAGTAGATACCACCAACGAAGCACTTGATTTGATACAATGCAAGAAGTGAAGTGATAGTAAAAATTGAAGAACTCTCGTTCAGTAAGTCCAAAAATTTTGAAGCATGCGACACTGCGGTTGTATCAATACAGTAGAAGACAGCATTTTGATCCAGCCAAATAGGAAGAGAAAATAGAAAGAGTTCGTCCACGGCAGTTCAAGTAACATTTAAAGAGACATTGATAAAAAACAGGGAGACAAACATAACACAAAAAATAATAAAAATGAAGGATTTTAAAATGATATAGAAATAAAAAGAAAACTGTAGGTACACAATGATTCTCCATTCATCACATTCTAATTTAGCTTGATAGATGTCAAAATGAGAACACGAAGAAGTGCTACGACACCTTTGAGGAGCCACCACATCCTATATCTTGGTACTTGTAAAAAAGTAGCAAATAAACCACCTATATAAATATCATGATGGCATTTCAAAGAATTGTATGTCACTAGCTCTTTCCTCTTATATACTACCATAAGTTGTGTGGTAAATACTACATGACCATGTCGAAGATAATCCGTAGTGGGCAATAGTATTTCCCTTTGGGTCCATATGCAACTATAGTGAACATCATCCTAAATTCCTTCAGTGCTCAGATGGCAAGTCATGAATACACCTGCTATAGCGTGTATATTGAATCCACTGCAATGTTTTGCGCCGATAGAGCATGCAATGGTATGCTTCAACACCCAGGCTATGCATTGCTAGAAATCAACTTAAGCACGAGTGCAGGTACGTTATTGGTGCTCAAATTCAACTCAAGGATTGTAGAGTTAGGTACAAGGACTATTATTTCACTAAATGACGTTGCAGTATTGTGTACATAAATGATTGTAGTAGAGTTCGATGTGAAGTAGTTTGTTGGCAAGATGATGGAATGTTATCCTTGTTGACACTTGACTTTTCCCTGGCAAGTCAAATACGCATTATGGTAAAAAGAAAAAGAAAAATATAATATAAAAATAGTAAAAAATAAATAAAAACCCCAATTGAGTCATAATCGAAAGAGCCAGGTCTGGTCTGTTGGGCCTGATCCAAAAGCGCAGCCCAGACCATTCGAAGCCCATTGGAGTAATCCTTGGCCGGTCAACCCATTCGTGCCAGACCACATCAAGCACAAGCCCATCACAATTATTAGGTCCTTGCCTTGCCGTTGCCATTTTCGCTTTGCTGTCAATTGAAAATTAGAATCCTCAAACCCGACCAGTCGACTTTTTTCATGAAAGGCACATATATACGTACGTAGGACACAACCACAGTGAAATTATGTGATACGTAGTACAATACGCATTCAGAGGCCAACAAAAAAGGAACGAAAGAAAATAAACGAGATGCAAAGTATTCGCCGTCTTTTTTGTCACATTGTTATTTTTCAATTTGATAAAACCCATAATCATGTGAATATGATAATTGATTTGTTGGAATATGTGGAGATTTTCGAGTCAATAATTGAATCATTTGTGAATATGCTACGTAAGGAAGGGATTCAAACAGGAAAAAGATAATGTATTGCACAAATCCAACAAATTAAAGGACATAATTGAACTACACTAATCCAACAAATCAAGGGACGTAATTGCATAAATTGCAATTATGTTCAATAATGGAGTAAATCTATCTCATTTTGTATCCTTCTGGGAACATTTGTAAGGCAGATACGAAGTGGGGACCTCTAATTTTTTTGTCTTCATTTTTTCTATATATCTTTCCCGAATTGCAAGCTCGTCGATGAAATTAACTTTGTGAGAGAGTTTTAGGGGGTTTAAGATCGTGTATCAATCTCTGATGAGAGAGAGATGAGTAACATGGACAAATTAATCTTTAGCACAAGCGCGAGATTGATTGAAATAAATGTGGCACTAAAATGTATCGAACTTTACAAAGAGGCTAGTCTAGACAGAAAAAAATATCAAGAAAAAAAGACCTCGACTCACAACAAAATGAGGCGTGACATGATGAAAATGCTAATCTTGACAATGGTGTCATCTAATCCATTTAACCAAACGTAAAATGCAACCAATATCTTTACCCGCATCAAAAAGGAAAAAGGGAATGGAGGCTCGTGATGAATTCATCGCTAGATATCGATGGAATCACCCCCCCCTCCCTCTCTCTCGATAGAATCAGCTTCATCTGCACTCATCACATATAGGCATTCTAGATGCTTCTTCATTGGTTTTCTTTTCTCCATCGTCCTCCAAGCATCGTTACCCGCCACCGTAGCTTTGCCATCATCGGGCTCACTGCAGCAAGGCCTCCTCTCATTCTGCTCTGTTTTCCAATCAAGATGCTCGAAAGTGCACGGACCCTTGGCCATTCGCCCTTCACTAACCCCAATCATCGACGTCATTGCCCTTGGGAACTTTTTCTCTGATCTGATCACCGATCGAGATCAAAATTTCGCTCTTATCAAGGTAACTTCCACACACACTGTTTCTGCCAGTTATCAATGAAACAAAGCCAGTGAGCTTTAGCTACTAATGTTTGTTACTAAATCAGTTGTTGTTGAAGCTCGATTAACAACTTGGACGTGTACTGTTATTGTCGTGATGATCTGAAAGTGAATCGTTGGCTTGTATTTTGAAAGTGATAATTGTCACAATCACCCAATTAGTTGAATAAGATAGGTAATCTTAGGTTTACGGATATGTTTTAACATAAATTGCGATTGACAGTTTTACTGCAGTGGGAACAATTATTCAAGATCATCATCAAGAATGAGCTTGCACCTAAGTTTCATGGCTATCAATCACGGGCACAGCTTGATATGTTTGGAGGACGGATTCACGATCTCGAACTTTCAAAAGTAGAATTGCATTCTTCAATGGCAGAGTCACAAGAGTGATTACAACAACTCACAACATCAAAGCAACTTGTTAGGTTTATTGAAAATCTAAAAATGATAAGATTGCAACTAGCTCTAAAAAGAGAACAAAGACCAAATGACATGCGGTATATTGGTTTGAACTGATATGCGGCGATGCTTTCAGTGTTCATCTCAATTCACAGGGGTAAGGGTAGAAAAAGATCACGTACCGGTCATGAGAATGAAGAAAGTTAAGGCGCACAAGTTATTCAACTAAATGTCAATGAGCCTATGAACGGAAAAATATGGTTTGGCGGTGAAGGAAGGAACTATCATGCGTCCAAATATCAGAACAATGCCACAAATACGAAGTTCGTTGTGCAGTTATTCCTTTGCCGGCAAGTTGAATATGCTTTTTGTAAGGATAAATAAAAAAAGAGCTCCAACTCAAAATTGAAAGGGCCTGGTCAATCTGTTGGGCCTGATGCACAAGCACAGCCTAGATATCACCAAGCCCATTAGAGTAAGCCTCGGCCTAGACAATTTCTCTCACTAATCGACACCAGAAATCCACCGTCTGCCATCTCCAATCACCAACAGCCACCGTCGAGCCACCATTGACAGCCGCCATAGGCTCTGCGATAACACAACAGAACGCATACACTGAACCTGACGAAGAAACTCTCTTTCTCGGGAATTCTTGAGGCTTCTTGATCGGCTTTCCTTCTCCGTCGTCCTTCAGACACCATTAGCCACCCTTGTAGCCGCTCCGCCATTGCCAGTTTCGTTGTAGCAAGGCCAACTCTCGTTCTGCTCTGTTTTATAGTCAGGACGCTCGCAAGTTCACGAGCCTTGGTCGTTCCGCTTTCGCCGGCCCCGATCATCGGCATTGACACCACTAGGAGCTTTGTCAATGATTTGATCACCGTCCGAGGTAAAAAACTTAAATGTCATCAAGGTAAATTCCACACACTGTTTCTGCCGCTTATGAATGAAACAGAGCCTGTTAGCTTTAGCTAATGTCTGTGAGTAAATCAGTTGAGATTAAAGCTCTCTTAGCAACTCGAACTTGTACAGTTATTGTCGTGATGATCTGAAAGTCAATCGTTGCTGTACATTTGCGTGTGAGCTCCTTGATCAAAATGCATATTACTTTTTTGATGAAATGCTCGAACTAGATCAGTATGTATATTTGATTTAATCTTGGAACTGTAAAATTATATTACATAAATTCGATTTGTTCTCAACTTATCGAACCCTTGTTATGGTTGACTTTGTTGGAATAGGATGCTTATATGTCAAATGGTGTTATGATTCTCGTCTTGTATGCTCGTTGACGTATGACCTGAAAATTGCTGTCTCATGGCTTGTTGATTTCTCTGGTTCGAGTTATAGTGTTCTATATGAATAGAATCGAGTCTTGAATGTGTATTCTGTTGTGAAGGAACGCGAGATCTGCATGTGTGCATGCAAAGAATGGAGCGGCAGAATCTCCATTGATCCTTGCATTTATACAATCTGTGAAAGAATCGCCATTGCCCCAAACTTTGGACTGGCTTTTAATCCTTTGGTGATGATCCTTTCTGATGCTGTGGTTTTCATTATTATCTCAAACTAGGAGACATTTGTTTCTGGATAAATTCTTCAATTTTGTTTTCACTAACAAAAAAAAAAAAAAAGAAAAAAAAAATGGTGGAAGAATGCAACGATGGTTATATTTTAAGAATAGTTTAATTTGAACTTCATTTAATTCATGTTCTTCTAGTCTGACAAGTGACAAGGGACGCTATCCTCTCAACTTTCAAGTTCCCTGATTTCTTCACTTTTTCTTGGTAGAAAAACTATAGCTTACACCCTATTAGTGAAATATTGATATGGCATAATTTATTATTTTTGGCGTGAGTTATGGGATGGTGGGGTTTGGCATAACAAAATGATCATGCCAAATCCAATCGTTGACATCAATTTTCTTTTATTCGATGGCTGAGATCGTGCACGTAACTTTGACCCTAAAGAGTTCAGCTGTTGTACAAATTGACATGCCGGTTCCCTTGTAAAGACTCATTCCCATACTGTCCTTTCCCATGTGGGCTTCCAGCAATACTAGCTTGTGTTCTTGAGTGGTCCAATGGCAATTCCCATTGTTCCTATATGGAAAGCTAAATTCTAGTTCCTTCTTGCAAATGTTTTCAAAATCATTTATCAATGATGGGGGACCTGTTTATAGTAGAGGTGTCAGAACCGAATTGAAACGAAATTTAATGCATTTTCGGTTTGAAAAATAAAAAAATAACGGTTCTCTCTTCTCTGCAGTTTCTTTCTCTCTCTCCTCCAATAGCATCACACTCGCGCTCAACCCTCTCTCCAGGATTAAATTCCTCTCCTGCGAAACCTGCAACAGTGCAGCCACGTTCGCCACCTCCCCCAGATCGACTTCCGGAATCTGAATCCCATGCCGTAGGGCCTGAATCCGAAGCTTCAGCTTGGCGATCTCGACAAGGAGGGACTTCCTCTCGCAAGCTTGCCGCCGCTCCTCGTGTGACCACCGTTGCTCCTCTCAGAGGTGGCGATGGGACTTAGGGAAGAGGCAGAGAGAAGAAGGTTTGGAGACTGTGAATGGGAGGGAGGATGGGCGTTGGTGGTGGACTCGGTGGAGGGGAGGATAGGTGCAGGGTGGGACTTGGTGGAGTGGTAGGTGGGGTATGGAGTGGGGAGAGAGACTGGGGCTCGAAGAGTAAGATGGAGAAGAAGACAAGGGAGAGATATTTTGCGGAGCCACCTCGATTGTACCAACTTCCCTCCCTCGTCTCGTCTCCATCCCATATGCATACGCAACCCTCCACCCTCCTCCTCTTCAGTCGTCCAACGCTCCAGTTTCTCCCATTCGTCGATCCTTCGTTCTCCCTCTCACCAAGCAATTGTGGTGCCCCTCTTCAGTTCGATTCGGGATCGGTTTCGGGTGAAGACGATTTCCATCGATTTGTTCCCTATGATTAGCAATGGGGGAACTTATGCTCATGGACCAGTTGAAGAAGGCGGCGTTGGATTTCTCCGACGGGAGAGCCGTGTCCGCCTATGGGGAGTTCAACCTGACGCATGTGCGGCTGCACGACGTCATCGCGCTCGCTTTCCCGGACACAGGTATGTATGTCCCCCCAATCATCGAGTCTCCTCGTAAGTACGATGGTGCAGGTTTTCCATTTGTGCAGTGATGCGAATTCAAATGCAGAAAATTTCCTGATGATGCTGTTTAAATTTGAGAATGCAATATCTGGAAGATCGCGGTAACAATGAATTCCTAACAATGAGATTGATTGCTTATGAAAGATCGACTTGGAAATAGCTCGAGATAGGAAAAAAGAATCTTGAGGCATGAATTTCTGTGCGCGCATGGTGCCATTGAACAGGAACAAATTGAATTGGGAAGGGCGTGGAGAGCGTTTTCTATAGTGTCCAAAGGTCGTTTTTCGAGATGTACAAGTATCGATTCATCGTAAAACGAAGTCAAAGCTTATCAGAAGGAGATGGATGGTTTTGATGAAATCGAACGTTGACAGACTAGTTGTCTGCATATTCTGCATATGTATGTGTCTCCAATCCGTAGGGACTAGTGAGATAGTTTGCTGATTGGAAAATATGTGTTCGTTTCACAGTTTGTGATCCTGTTTCTGGCGGGAATCCGTTGCCTAGCCACCGCAGCTCTGCCCAACCCCATCTACAGAGCTAAGGAGTTTGAGTTCTACCTTTCCGACTTGGAACCAAAGCTTATATTGACACCGCAAGAAGGAAACCGGTGGGCTCAATCCGCTGCTTCCAAGCTTAACATCCACCACCTAACTACCAAGCTTCACTCCACCGATTCCAAAATCACTCTCTTCGACTGATGTAGAGACGAGCCTCGGCTCAATGTCTAAAGTTGTCGATGATCCCTCGAATGTAGCCCTGTTCATGCACACCTCCGACGCTAGGGGTCGCCCCAATTGCATGTTGCTAACTCAGCGCAATTTGCCATCATCGGTTCAGAACATCAAGTGGGTGTACAAACTAACAAAGTTAGACTATTGTGATTGTGCTTCCCTTGTTCCATGTGCACAGCTTAGTTGCTGGATTATTAAGCTCTTTATCTACTGGAGCCGCCATGCCGCCATGCCCTCCCGGCGGCTGTTAGGTTCTTGGCACTCACATTTTGGGTAGATATGATTTGATACAACGCCACAAAGATGTTTTCTAATTAATAAAGTTGAAGCATCATCAAAATTAGATGACAAATCAGGGAAAAAAAATTAATAATTTAGATTGTTTACAAGTTTTTTACTTTTTTATTTACAGAAAATTTTTGTATTTGCAAAGGCATGGACAACATAACGACTTGACTAAATACCATATATTATGATCTCAGAAAAAGTGAGTTGATCCATTTACGATTTCTACGTTGGACCGTTAACAGCTTGCTTGAGATAATATTTATTAACTTTTGAGGTGGAATCTTGCAGCAGGGCCAGTGGTCCAACCGCACGCAAAAAGCGTTGATGCCTGATATTCTTACAGCAGGTAGGACAACTTCCGAAACCAACAGGGCATAAGGGGATCCCGAATCCCACATATCAAGACATTCCTGTCCTCGCAATGGAGATTTCCACCGCGAAACAACTTCCAAACCATGTGAGGCAGGGATTCCGAAGAGGATCCCATCCCTGAAATACTCTGATAAACAGAGGGAGTGCGCAAACGAGCAAGCAATGCAGGATAAGTTACAGAGTTCATAATCATCAGGAAACCTTCTTTGCATGTCACCAAAAAACCGGGCTAGCGTATTCATTATCTCCTTCACGTTATTCAGTTGTTTCTTCTGGTGTTCTACCTCGGCTTGCAACTTCTCTTTTTCCTCTTGCAAGCTCAGAGCTGTCTCCCTCGCCTTCTTTTCCGCATTCAGATTCTCCAAGTTTGCTAATACCCTAATCTGAGCCTCACGCTTGTCAAACACCTTTTGTGCAACTTCAACACCCTGTTCCTACTTCTTCGCCAACAGCTCTTCTACTATAATATATTTCGCTTTGTTTTTCAGCGTCGCCTTCTTTGCTTGCTTAGACCAAAGCTTCTCCTTACCAGGCACGTCAGGTAATGGCTTCTTTTCCTCTGGCTCCAACGAGGCACAGCCGCTTTTACAGGAGTTTCTTTGTAGTCGTTGAAATCCATACCCATATTCTTAGGACGCAACTTTGCTTCAATGGGTGTCACAATCCCCTGCTGGTTCTTCCCAAGATCGCCCCCTTCGTAACCAATTTTCTCGAGCAACTTCATTCCAATTCCCTTGGTGTACTTCTCGAAGCCGCCCACGTTTCCCGATTCATAAGAATCCCTCTTTGCCCCACCTTGCTGCGCTTTCTTCCCCAATTTCGATTGCTCTCTCCTCCTCTCCGCTCCCTCCTTGATCTTCCGCCCAAATGCCGTCGGCAAGAAACCATCCCCCTCCTCGCCGTTCTCATCGAAACCATCGTCTCGCTTCTTAAACCCCAAACCCACCCCAGCACCAACCCCCAAGCCCGGCCTATCCTCATCCACGTCAGCGGACTCGTCATCCTCATTCTCCCTCTTCGGGTTCTCATCAAACTCTCTGTTCGGCATGACCATGCCGGTGGACACGAAATTCACGGGCTTCGACAGATCGGCCTTACCAAGGAGGTCCCTGTTCTTCCTCTGCTTCCTCTTGGAGGAGTCGTCGTAGCCCGAATCGCAGTCCCCCGACACGAAGACGCCGTAGAGCGCGTCGTCCTTGGTCTGAGCGCGCTTCTCCCTCTACTGCCGGTACTAGAACTCCCCGTTGATCCACTGCCCGTCGTCGTAATCGTTGTCCATCCCGAACCTCTCCATCTCCTGGTCCTCGTCCATCTTCGAGCAATCCCGGAGAACCGAAGCGAGGGACCTACGGTTTCGGGGGGTGTTCGGAGGCGGCGGCAGTCGGAGGCCGCGATACGCCGGTGCAGCTCGGCTCGAGGGTTGGAGAAAGAGAGAGACAGAGAGAAGGCAGAGAGTGACCGACTGCTCAAAACGCAAGAACTGGAAAACCTAACGGATCTCTTGTTCTTCTTGTTCTTCTTCTTCCCCTTATAATTTCTCAGATGTAACAATTGCTGATTTATTATTATTATTATTCCCTATTTACTTCTAGGAGAGGAAATTCATTGATCATGAATTTTTTTAGTTTCTGTTGATGATATACATTGATAATCGGGAATGAAATTGGGTAAATTTTCCAATTATAGACCTAGGAAAATTGAAAAAAGAAGAAGCATTTCTAAGGAATTTAAGATGCGAGAAATAAAAATGGAAATTTCCTTTAACAATGAGAAGCATATGTTAAATATTAGAAAGGACAAAGTATTAATTTCATGTCGGAGGTTGATTCGAACAAATAATTAATATACTTTATGAACTTGTGTATGGATGAGGACGTCTATATATGGTAATTAAATTTTTTTAATTAAGTTTACAAAGTTTATTAAGTATGTTAGTAGAAATCCTAAACAATGCTTGTGGTGATACCAATACTCCAAAAATTTTCTTTTTTTATTTTGTCACCAAAATCCCCCAAACTTGTACCGGTGTTTAGGGTATTGGTGACGCAAAACATGATTTGGGTATTGATGTTCTAATGAGAAAATTTTAGGATTTTATATGGTAAACAAATACTTTATTGTCATGTTGGTACAAGTACAGGAGTTTTGGTGACAAAAAAAGGGGGGGATATTAAGGTTACTAGAAATAGTTTAAACTTTTTTGCGTAGTATTTTCTCTTTTAATTAATAAATCTAAGGAGTTTATTTATATTTTCTGTTTTTTTTTTTTTGGTAAGGTTATTTATATTTTCTGTTTATATGCAATTATAGCTATAATTCTGTGTAATCCCTAATATAGCTGCACGTAAATAGAAGTTTTACGGAATTCACTACTCTTCAATCCCTCTCCCTTGTCGATGGTGGTACGACAGTTGATGTAATACTAATATATAAAATGATCCTACTTCTATAATAGTAAAAGATTACTCCGGACCAAAAAGAAATATACTAGCAAAAGATAACTACAATTTTATAAACTACAATGTCTACAGATATTAGAGAAATCATGACTGGGGCTGTCATAAATTGATAGTGCTATAGCCAATATAGGCTTTTATTTTATTATATAATCATCAGTTATTAATATTCATAACACGGACAATAACATTATCACATTACAAAAATATGATAAAATAACAAATTAATAGATCAGAAGTCATTCATTACCAATGCTATTATGAATTATTATTACCATGCTTTTATTTAGTTACACAATCAATACAGCTATCAAAATTCGAAATATAAAAAAATATTTTTATTACATTATTATTAGTATAATATAGCTTATATATGCGATCTTCTTGGAGAGAGAATGTAGGAGTTTTTGATATTTTATCTCTATTTTCAATGCAGATCAGATAAGACAGTTATAGATAAATCAAGATTTATAGTAGATTCACAACCCTATTTCATTATGCCTATCTATTGTTTTGTGTCTTTATTACTACTTTCTTGTGAGTTATAGACCATGTAAACCAAACCCATCTCCATTGTCGATTGCATGAGCCCCATTGTGGAGCATCCACATAATTAATAGATGAGATGGTATTGTTTTACATGATTTATAAGTTATGCATTAATTTCATCAATAGCGCCACATTTGAACTTTAAAAGAATTATATCCACATCCATTTTTTTTTTTTCAAAATCATAGTAAGACTCGATGGCTAACACGTAAAGAGGCTGGATGTCAAAGTACTACATTATACACATATGTAAGTATACTGATGATGCCCTCGCTCAACTCTCTGAAATTTCCACTCTGCAATCTAATCCAAATTATCAGTCATGAAGTCGGTCTAGCCATCTAACTGGGGTTCAACTCGCGGCGAGAAGATGCACCGTGTCATCATCCGGAAGCAATTGCAAAAAGATTAGAAGAGGCAAAGGATTCATGATGAACCGAACTAGCTATCAAGGATGAGGACAGTGACGCCGAAGAAGGTGACAGCATCGGGTTTGCAACAGCATACGAAGGCTGATCGCATCCCTTGCAAAGAGTGCAAGAGAAAGAAGCAAAGGGGCGATGGATTAGGATTTCACTTTTGCCCAAGCGATAAGGTACTAGTTGGATTCAGGACCAAGGCAGGTCCAATCACCTACCCCTCAGCAAGAAAGTCCGGCCCACGTTCATGCACAGTAGAAAGAACTGGTTAAACCCCGTGGTCTTGGCGGGAGGCAATGCTCCCATCCACATTTATAGTTCTTGTCGAAAAACTCAGAACTTATCCTTTCAAAGTTTTTAAAGTTTTTGGGTTCATTCCGTTTGGATTCGAGCTTATCGATGGAATACTTCTTCTCATTCACATCCATGTAATGTTTTAGTGAAGATTCAATGAGAGATTCTCAAGATAACCAATGAATGATTCTCAAGATAACCATACTTGTTTATAAGTTTATATGGAGATAGATTTGTTGAGGCCAATCCTTTTTAAAGATCTGTTCACTTCATTGGATTGCCCATATTCTTGGAATGCATAATTATATAAGATATTGAAATCATCAAATTCCACATGAAAAAAGTATATTTTATCACAATTCTGTTCATAATGGCAATTAAGAATCCAACACCCCGTGCCATATTTCTTATGACCATTATGGACAAAACTCTAATGAAGATGTTTTTGGGTCATTTGTATTAGTTTGAGATATTGATGAGACGAAAAGGATTCGGGACATGTTGGTCTCTTATGAAAAGCTCAGGATTTCGTATAGAAATATTCCGAACAAAGGTGTTGCTAAGGAAAGAGAACAAAGTTTTCGAAATACGTAGTGAAATGAGTATTATTCGAAACCTAAACTCTCCCCTTATTCGATGACTTACAAGTGCGAGACCCTAATTCCTTGACAAAACTCATTTCGCAATTTGTACATTGAAGCATGTCAAGCTTTTAATTGATATTGACATTGATATTGACATTGACGTTACGGATAGGGAAAGTTAAAACTCTTTGGGTTGTCCTTAGCGGTTCAAGGGAAGGAATGACCTTCACGACAACACAATTTGGTTATTACAGTCCTTGCGTAGGTAAACAGACATGTTGCGAACAAGTTAATTTGAATGATCGAGTTAATATCTGATTCATTTCAACGCAAGAGTGATCTGAAAGAGAGAATATTATTGGAATTATCCATTTCTAATTCTGTCGGCCGGTGAACTACACATATATGCAGACGTCACGTCTGCTGAAGTCCAGAAAGCAGACATTCTTTGGATAAATTCATCCCTGAACAGACATTCCAGCGAATTAACGATTTAAGAGGACTTCTTAGGCAGCAAGGGATCAGATATGAACTAGGGTTCAAAGTCCGACTTCAAATACCGAGCAAGCATATCGGCATAAAGCTCGTACCGAGCAGTCATTCTGAACCCCAACTTGTCTTTCAGTTGCCTGCAGGGGTTGAGATCCATGTCGGAGACCAGCAATCCGTCTCTCCGACGGAATAGTGATGGCATGCATGAGGCATCTCGAGCTGAAAAGTGACTGGATCCATAGAAGCGCCCGAAATCTGTGTGCGGCTTCCCGTCACCTGATGTGGACAGATTGGGAAATCTCTCTTCCTACCCGATTAATTGATCCAACGAAATAACTGTTGGCAATGGCAGCATTTCGGGCCTGTGAATTGATTTCACAATGAACACAGTTGACTTAACCAAGGTGATAATCAAATAAGTTCATTTAAATTTGCAGTTGTTTGTCAAGCTCCAACTATTTGCAATAAGACTTTAAGTTGTTTATTCTTACTACGTTTTAGTTGTTTCCCTTCATGGTGAAAAAAACGTGATGCTAACCTTTGCGCCAGGAAGCACAACACACAAAGGTTCCAGAAATCTATCAAGAAAAACATGATGACCAACATAAATTCATAGCAACAAGTTCCATAAATTCCGGCATAGGATAGGGAATTGTAAATACCTCAATCGGCCACATTGTCTCGCTCAGTTCACCAACGGTTGCAGAAGGGTTGAACACAATCTTAGCATCATTCAAGCCAAATGCTAACCGATTCAAAGGATGGTGCCTCCCATAGCAAATATTGACAGTGATCTTTCCATAAGCAGTCTCAAACCCAGGATGCCCAGTATTACCATATATAGTAGGTACTTTAGTTAAAGTTTCCACCCCTGGGGATGTGGTTCTGCCAAATGCAATCATCAAGCTTTTCAATATGACAAGTCCAAAGGGATAAATCAAATATAGGGGCCCCAAACCTTTACACTTACCTTTCGATGCTTGCCCATAATATTGCCACAATTGCCTATAATAACAGCAGTATTCCAGATAGTCTCCCCATGGTTTATGTCCCTCTCAAGGATAGGATTAACAATGACCATGTTATATTTTTTCGCCAGATCCTGAAGAAATCTTGTTGATTCCCAATCGACAGGCTCTGCGAATTCACACCACCTCTTCTCTTTTGTACAAAAGGCAAATGGCATCATCCATGCTTCCCAGATTAAGATTATTTAGTTCAGTAGCTGAACTTCAGTCTTTCAAGTCCATAAGGGGAAACTCAAAAATGTATAGCTCAAGCTCTATGACGTGACTAACCTGCAAGTATAATATGTTCACTCCTGAAGCACCTGCAGCATCTATCATTGGTTTTACATTCTCATGGATAGCCCTCTTCTGTTCCAGAAAGGGAGCAGTTGTGGGATAAACTATAGAGTTCTGAATAAGCCCAACTCTGACAACTCGCAGTTCTCTTAATAACTCCTTGTCTGCTGTAGTTAAAAAGATTCTAGTCAGAAGGAATAAAAACTAAAGGATCCTGCTGAGAATTGCAGGAAGCAAGGTAATGGTTAGCAACTACCAAATTGCGACTACCACAAAGAATATGTAAGAATACTTCTTAGCTTCATGACAGAAATTTTAATCAACTAGCATAATTTGACTACCTCAAACTTTGCATGCTTCTCTATTCCGCTGTTTCACCAACTCCATAGAATCCCAACATGGTTCAAAACTATATAAATCAGAATTTCTCACACCTTCCATCTCATGGAAAAGCTCAGAATCAAGTATCCACGCTATAGATTTCATAATAACTCATTTTTGGGACTATGCTATTCAAGACCACCCTCTAGTGGCAAGTTCTCAATATTGCCAAAGGACATCCGGACCAGACATTGGCAATTCTTTACTTTTAAATATATATTTGCCCACTTAGGACCATATATATAAATTTTGGCAACATGATTTTATTTGGTCCGTACTGTTATATTGATCACTAATGTGAAAGACTTCTGAGTTATAGACAGAGACTCCCTATGCTCCTTCTCAAAGAGAACAGGAGCACACATTGGAAGATCTTTGCTCATGTTTCTCAGAACTGCCAAATATTTATTGGCAAGAAGTCCCATTTGCAGACCCAACCAGTGCTGAAAGAACTTGCTTCATAGGCTATTGTGGTGACTATGGATTAAGGAAATCATTAATCGAGTGTTTGCTAGATGAGTTAAGCCACTTTATCTCCCATGGTTGCAAAGGGACATAAGGCCAGGATTCTAAGGAGCGGCACTTGACATGCCACATCGAATAAGCAGGCAGAAAAACGGCAAACAAATGTTTACCTGTATGTTGAAATCACACTCAGATGAGAGAGCTTTTGCACAAATCTGCCAGAGGAACAGCTTCAAGAGTGCTTCCACAGTTCAGTCCCATAAGTAAACGGCTGACTTCCTGAAATCAATATCATAAGTAAAATCGCACCACAATGGAATGGCATGCTTTGGATTTTTGACATTTTATGAAGAGAGGCATTGATATAGCTCCTGTTAATTTTGAAATATGGTTCAATTACTCAGTGAAGACAGGGAAGCCAAAAGAGATAACATTCTCTTGTTCACAGATTAGCTCAAGATCGTCACTCCATTTGCAAAAGAATGTTGCCTGGAACTTCCTCTTCAAAATGTTCAAGCACACGCAATCTAGTGAACAAATTGCACAAAACACTGGCAAGAAATAGAATTATCCTTTCAAACCTTCATCTATAAAGCCTTTTTCCTTCGATGGTTTTATTAGTGATAGGCTTAAGGCCTGTCCGCCCATGTTGGGCCTAAAAGCCCGGCCCACAGGAATAGGGCCCGTGGATGGAGGGACGTATAAAAAGGAGGAGAGAGAGAGAGAACACACCTTTTGGAATTAAAAAGAACGTACGTACGTTCCTCTCCCACACACTCTCTCTCTCTCCCAAAAAGAAAAACAGTGAGGCACAAGGCAACGTTTTTCTTCCTTTCAAGGTGAATTGGCGTCATCGGATTGAACAGGGCCAAACTCTCTTCCTTTTATCGGTGTCGGTGTTTAATCTGTGGCTAACAAGGTATGCTCGAATCTGTGGTATGCTTTAGGATCGGTGATACGTGATTTTCCCGGGCTTGTCTTCCGCATTTGTTTTAGGGGTTCGATTTAGTGTCGAATCTGGTTTTTGGGAATCCGTTAAATCCCAACATTGGTATCAGAGCCCTAGTTCATGTTTTCCCAACCCTTTTCATGTTTTTTGATTGATTTTTCGCGAAGAAATTCGGTCGACACGGATCGGGGCAAGACATCCCGACACCCAAGCACTGTTCATCCATTTTTTCGAGTTTCTGTAAGTCGAAATCGATTTCTGAAGATATAGGGTGAAAGGGCTCGTCGAGACGAGTCCGGCGACATGTCGTGCGCCTCCAGGAGACGCCGCATGCGCCCACACGCGCACCCAAAAGCCGCTACGCGTGGGCACCACGTGCCGATCGGCGAACTGGCCCTTGCGTGCCGCCGCCGGTGAACCGGCGCGTGCTGATGTCACCGTGACATCACGGTAATCGCCGGCATGACATCATCGATGACGTCATTGCCGATGACCATTGGCCGGCCGGTCACTGGCCGGCAACCCAACTCGACCAGCGGATGCTTGGCACGCGCACGGCACGTGCCGGCTGACGTCTGCGTGACGTCAGCCCGCGCACGCGTGCCGCACGTGCCGGTCGGTTCGTCCGACCCGGCCCGACCGGCCTGACCAGTCCGACTGGCCCGTCCGATCCGACCGGTCTGATCAGTCCGACGTTCGACGACCCGCCGCCCATTGACCATTGACCGACCATTACCCGACGACCATTGACCGTTGACCATTGACTTGGGAAAAAAAAGGGAATTTGTTTCTTTTTTCATTTATACCTATGTGGGTTATATGTAATCCATTATTTATTCTGCATTTGTTGCATGAATTATGAAAAATTATGTATTTTCCCTAATGCAAATTATGGATTATAAGTAATCTATTTTTAGTTCTGCATTTGTTGCAAGAACTATGATGCGTTATGCATGGATACCTGCAATTCCGAAAACGGACAAGGGAAATGCAAGACTTAATAGGCTGATGTCAGATTTAGCTAACTATCGATGACATGGCGGTGATTTAGTATCACATGTGGTCAGGGTCAATCAGATGATATAGGAAATCATCTGGAATTGTTATCTTATGCCGGATTTTGAGAAGGTGCCGATTTTGATGAACACTCTTCCACCTGAATGGCAAGCAGTGTTAGATTGGCTATGGAAGGTCAACATGGCCCCGGGTTATAGGAGGCTAGTGGAAGCTTTTGTAAGAGAGTACTATAGGAATGAGTTGACCAAAACTTCAACCCTTAGTTTGAGCGCCACATGGCGCAGAGTAAATGCGCCTTGGTGGCAACATGAAAGCTCTCTAAAAGTTTTTCCATGGTTGGCAAATGTGCCTTCAGTTTTCTCAGATGTTTTAACTGATAGATTAGAATGGACATTCCCTATTTATTTCTTAGATTAATTATGAGATGTTTTATGGGTTTGAATATCTCTTTCCATGTTGATATGTTTCTCTATATATATTGCTTAGTGTAATATGTTAGTTGTATTATGTGAAAGCATAATTGTTCTATTGGATGTTGATTATTATTTGTTTTCTGTTATTGCCTACTGTTGTGGATAGTTCATAGAAGTTTTTTGTAACTTCATAGAATTTATTTTGCATATGACAATTATATTAATAATAATTTTGAGTTAGGATTTTTGGATGATAATTGGAAACATAGTGACCTTTTGATTCTAAAACCTTACTTGAAATTATTCATTGATATGATGGGTCTGTGCAAAAGTAGATGCATAAATGATAGGCATTAATTATTCGTGCATGTATATCTGATGTGTTTAGATCGATGATTTCAACAATTAAGAACGTAATTGCTGATATGAACGGCAACAATTGTGAAATATTGAATATGAAGATTCAATATGTGCTGGAAAAGCAGGAAGCACTAGAAGCTCTTGACCATGTTATGGAAGATCTTGAGGATGCCATGTGCCACCTTGAGCTAGCTGAGGACCACCTAATGGCATATGAGCAGAAAATAAATATTTGCAATGGTGGTTCTAGCTTAGAAAGGGCTTTGAGCTTTAAGTGCAAGCGTATTGATTCGTTCAATATGTGGGAATGCAAAGGATCAAGTCCTTATTGCAAGAAATCAAGAGTTAACCAACACAAGAGAGGAAAACGTCCTTAAGTGAAAAAAATGTCAAGGGTGAGGTGTTACAATTGTGACAAGAGAGGTCATTATGCTCGCGACTGTCGTGAGCCAAAGAAGGTATACACCTCTTGTACATTTGAGAACTTTTCTTTTGTATTAAGTTCTACATCATTCGCTGAATCCAATCCTTTGTGGACTGTAGATTCAAGAGCGACAGACTATGTAGCGAAAGATAGAGAATCCTTCATGGAATTTTGACAAGTACCAACTAGAACTAAGTGGATTTATGTGGGAAACATCTCCAGAGCCGAAGTTAAAGAGATTGGCACCTGCCAATTGAACATGTGTGGTTGACGCACCTTGTTCCTACATGATGTTATATATGCTCTGGAGATTCGTCGAAATTTAAGTGTCTGTTTTAATGTTGGTTAAGCTTGGTTTTAGTGTGAACTTTCATAATAGAGGTGTAGATTTGTATTTGGATACAAACTAATATGATTGTGGTCACTTTCTGGATGGTTTTATTGTAATGTTGACTGTGGTAATGTCAATATTTGTTATTCCCTTATTTCACGTCTTCTACTTCATATGATAATGATGTGAATATGGTGGCATGCTAGACTTGATCATATTGGCCAACAACGTTTGAATAGACTAGCCAAAGAGGGCTTATTGAGCAACATTGAAAAAATCGATTTGCCTATATGTGAACATTGCCTAGTAGGGAAAACGACAAGGAAATCATTTGGAAAAAAGTAAAAGAGCTGAATTTCCTCTACATTTAATCCATTCTGACGTATGTGGTTCAATGAATGTGAGAGGAAGGCATGGGGCTGTTTATTTCATCACTTTTAATAGATGATTATACTCGATTTAGATATGTCTATTTGATTTCTCATAAATCTGAAACATAAGTTGTTTCAAAATGTTTATGAACCTAGTTGAAAATCAATTAGACAATAAAATAAAAGCATTGAGATCCGATCGAGGTTGAGAATATTTATCTGATGAATTCAGAAAATTATGTGATGAAAAAGAAATAGAAAGACAGTTGTCTATTCCATAAACTCCTCAACAAAATGGTGTTGCAGAGAGAATAAACAAAACCTACTGGAAATGGTTAGGTCCATGATGGCGCGTGTTAACTTACCCATTACTTTTTGGAGTGATGTGTTGTTAACTGCTACCTATATACCTAACCGGGTGCCTTCCAAATCAATTAATTCCACTCCATATGAGTTATGGACAGGTAGAGAACCAGACTTAAATTTTCTAAAGTCATGGGGTTGTACTGCCTATACTCATGAGTCCTCTCACAATTTTGGGAAATTGGGTCTCAGAGAAAAGAAGAGTATTTTCATAAGATACTCGGAACATTCAAAATGGTATGTGTTCATAGGTGAGCAGGAAAGTGGGAGTATAATTGAATTTGAATCACGGGATGTCACATTCTTAGGGGATGAATTTCCTAAGAAGTGCGAAATAGGGAAAAATTACTCCCTATTTGAGACCTTGGATCAAGATAATGATATTAGTGGAGTTCATCCAAGTGGGAGTAATATGATAAGTGATGAATTGAATTCAACTCATTCTCAATTACAATCACATGATGAAACGACATCATCATTACCTAATCCAAGTGGGAGCATAATGGGGAATGATGTGGAAAGTGTACAATCTCCCATACGACGAACAAGTCGCCAAAGTATTCCCCGTCGACATTTTGACATTGAAGGGGAAACTTTTATGATTGCTCCACAAGATGAGGATGAGCCAAGAAACATTAATGAAGCTCTAAAATGCCCTGGTAAGGAAAAATGGATTCATGCAATGGAAGAGGAAATTGAGTCAATAAAATCAAACCAAATCTGGAAACTGGTTGATCTTCCAAGAGGACGTAAAGCTAATGGGAACAAGTGGGTTCTTAAAATAAAGCGAAAGGTTGATGGCTTGATAAAAAGGCATAAGGCTTACCTTATAGCGAAGGGGTATAATCAACAGGAATGAATTGATTATGAAGAAACATTTTCTCCTGTAGTGAGATTTACCTCGATTCGCATTATTCTAGTAATAATGGTTAGTATGGATCTTAAGTTACATCATATGGATGTCAAGACTGTTTTCCTCAATAGAGAATTAGATGAAGAAATATATATAGAACAACCAGCTAGTTTTATAGTGGAAGGCTAAGAATGTGAGGTATGTCGACTTTTGAGATCGATATATGGCATTAAGCAGTCATCGAGACAATGGTATATACGTTTTTTCATAATGTCATAATGGCATATGACTTTACAATGATAGATGATGATCATTGTATATATATCAAAAGATCCAAGGATCAATTTGTGATTATATCATTATATGTTGATGATATATTAATTGCCGGAAGCAATATGGAGTTTGTTAATACTGTCAAGAGTTGGTTGTCTTCCAACTTTGAGATGAAGGATATGGGTGAGACTGCATACACTCTTGGAGTTAAGATTTCAAGAGATCGTTCGAAGAGATCATTGTCTCTTTCGCAAGAAACCTATATAAATAAGGTTCTTAAACGATTTCGTATGCAAGATTATAAACCCATAGACACTCCTATTGCAAAAGGTGAAGGATTGAGCCATAAACTGTGTCCAAGGACTCCACAAGAGAAGTAACAAATGAAGCATGTTCCTTATACTAGTGCTGTTGGAAGCTTGATGTACATTATGATGTGTACAAGACCTGGCATATGTTTTGCAGTTGGAATGGTGAGTAGATACCAATTCAATCCAGGTCCAGCATAATGGAAAGTTGTTAAGAGAATACTGAGGTATCTAAAGGGGACTACTGATTATATGCTGAGTTATTAAGGAAAGGATCTGCGACTCTAAGGCTATTCTGATGTTGATTGGGGAGGAGATTTAGATGAAAGAAAATCTACCTCTGGGTTTGTTTTCTTACCGAATAATGGCACCATATGTTGGAGCAGTAAGAAACAAAAGTGTATAGCCTTGTCTACGATGGTAACTGAGTTCGTGGCATTATCAATAGCAATATAAGAAGATGTTTTGGCTTAAAAGATTGTTGGATCATTTAAGTGTTATTGAAGTGCTGCAGATTCGTTATTGGTTAACTGTGATAGCCAAGCAGCAAAAGCGTACACCAAAGATCTAAAATTTCATGGCAAGACCAAACATATAGATACCAAGTATAACTTTGTCAAAGATATGGTTGCACGAAAGGATGTGAACTTACAGTATATATTACGCATAGAATGGTAGCAGATCCCGTAACAAATCCAATACCTAGAGATGTGTTTTGTGGCCATATGAAATCTCTAGGATTGCGTAGATTCTGATGTACTAGATTGTAATTTCCCTGAAGTGTTCACATATGATGAATTTGTGTTTTTCATCATTAATGCCTATGAATCTTTGTTTGATCTTTATGCATCTTAATGCTAAGTACATTAGTTTAAGCTGAGAAAGTATGTTGGATAGATATAAGATTAGCCCACTCACACGGGTAATCGCCTCTATTTACTGTGTGATAAATAGAGATGAAACTATTTTTAAGCTTATTATCTAGGTGATAATCGAGAGCTCAAGCTTAAAACATGAATATCGCCTTAACTGAATGTTAAGATGAGAACATAATACTTACGATGTCCGAAAGTAAAATACCCAACATATTTTACTTTATCTGTCTAAAATGCCATATGTGAGTTTTGATGAATTTTGTAAATGAGTATATATATGAACTCAAGTTAGACATTGGGTATGTCTGAACTATCATCTGTACGGTATTGAAGGTGTAAACATACGCACCATGGGAAATGAGTTAATACCGTAATATATATTTCATGCTACATATGCATGAGACGATCAATAAGAGTAGCAAAAAGTTTGATCTCAACTTTTATGTCGTGTGAGACTCTTGAGGAAAAGAGTTCAGCAATTCTAAGTCCCCTCATGACTCTTACTTATTCTCAAGATTTCTATTTAGTGTTTGCTATCTTAGGATGTTGCCAATGATCATGAGTTGATTCGATCTGATGGGACATTTCTAGAAAAGCAAGCTAAACTGAAATTGAGAGTTTGAAGGAAATAGGAAGATCAAATTTGGAGAATCACATTGTAGTTTTGTATTCACCGGTTAACCAATTATGACTGTGTTTGTGGTAATCATAATTGTGAATACAATATATATCATTGTTTGAAAGAGATCAAGAGAGATATAAATGTGATCGATCGATCTAGGGTACTGCATACTAAATCTACTCAGAGTGTGATGCCCATTATGAGCGGCTATATATTCATAACAGATGTATGGCAATGAGCTTTCAAAGTATGCTGGTCACACAGATTATTCACCGGTATGAATGTTGAAGAGAGGTAAAGAGAATTCTATTCGGCCCACCATGTGCAAGTGGGAGATGATGGTTTTATTAGTGATAAGCTTAAGGCCTGTCTGCCCATGTTGGGCCTAAAAGCCCGGCCCACAGGAATAGGGCCTGTGGACGGAGGGACGTATAAAAGGGAGGAGAGAGAGAGAACGCACCTTTTGGAATTAAAAAGAACGTACATTCCTCTCCCACACACACTCTCTCTCTCTCCCAAAAAGAAAAACAGTGAGGCACAAGGCAACGTTTTTCTTCCCTTCAAGGCAAATTGGCGTCATCGGATCGAACATGGCCAAACTCTCTTCCTCTTATCGGCATCGGTGTTTAATCTGTGGCTAACAAGGTACGCTCGAATTCGTGGTATGCTTTAGGATCGGTGATACGTGATTTTCCCGGGCTTGTCGTCCGCATTGATTTAGTGTCGAATCTGGCTTTTGGGAATCCGTTAAATCCCAACACCTTCTGTCTCCAGCTAACGGTAAATTATCATTAAGAAAAAAACCTAGGATTGTAACCCTATTTGCTGACATGTCAATTGCTGAGTCACTTAAGTTGTCTCCACACATATATATAATATATTCAAAAAGTACGAATTGGAAAAGTACCAGTGCCAGAATATCTTCCTTCAAAACGAATGTTTGTCAATTTTAATTCCACGGAGGTAAAGAGATCAACTTCAATTCCTTAATCACTTAAAAAAATCCAATTAAAGAAGACGACAACACTACACGCAAAGTCAAATGGATCAACAGAGACGAGGATTCAAAATTCCGCGAATGTAAAACGAGACGGTCTCTCTCTCTACCGAAAATCGTAGTTCAGAAGAAGAGACAAGTTGCAATGAGAAAGGAAGACCCGAAAGACTTTGGGGTGGAGATGGTCGCCAAGAAGGCGATCGAGCGACTCATATCCGAAAATCAAGCCGTTGAGGAGGACGCGATCGAACGACGCAAAACCGCAAAACCGCAAATTGAGCCGCCACCGACGGCGGTGGACTCCTCTTGGACTTGTCTGTTCTGCGTCGTCTCCATGTGCACGTTGCTCACAGGTCAAGCCTGGGCAGAGAAAGAGCGCGCGCATGAGTTTGAATTATATAGGGAGGAGGAGGAGGAGGAGGAGGATGAGGGGGAGGATGGAAATGAGATTTTATAAAAATTTCCAGCGAAGATTGTGAACTTTATAATTGCGCACGTGGAATCCCTCCCTATTATTAAACAAATCACTTCTTATATTTTTTTTTTCTTTTTCCTTTTTTTTTCAACTCTTTCCTAGGATATATGTTGGCACACAAAAGAAAAAGGGAGGAAAAAATTGAACAAAATAAATCCCGAACATTTTTCCTGCTGTACCATTCAGTCCTTAACATTAATCCCCAAATGGGTTTGATTTGGGTACAATTTGATCCTTCTAGCGAGCTATTGATCAAATTTAATTGTACCAAACACCGGTAATCCGATGTGGCATTTTCAATAGTTTTTTGGATATGTAAGGGCTATTGCGGTTCTCACATGATATCATGATTAGAGAAAAATAAAAATTGAGAAAATAGAAAGAAAAAAAAAGGGTCAACGAAATGAAAAAAGGAATTTTCATAAATAACCAAAAAGAAATCAACTAGAGAAGAGAGAGAGTGTAGCCGGCCAGGGGCATTGAAGGTTTGGGGACGGCTGCGATCTTCAGAAAATCACCCACCCATCCCCGGTGCCTCTGTCTCTCATTTTGGTTTCTTGGATTTTTATAATTAATTTTTGCCTTTTTTTCTGCTTTTCATTTTGATTATATAATTTTTCACTTTTTTTTCTATGAATGCGGCACCACATGGCACCACGTTAGCACCAAATTACTACCGCCAATCCACTGTCCTCGATTTGAAATCCACCGGTTCAAATTTGGAAACAAATCTCCGAAATAGATAATAATCCTTATCCAATTTGATATTTTAGATTCATTGCATATTTTGAATGATTGTTATCTGACTTTGAATATTTGAAATTGATAGGCATATCTAATTAAGATTATTTTCTAGTTTGCAACGCGGATATAATCTATAATTTGATATCTAAGATTTGAGATGAGATTGTGGATTGTGCGGAATCGAATAACTTGATCTTTAAAGCTTATGATGAAGTTATTCATTTAATTTGCATCCAATTTTGAGCTGAGTGGATATTGATTGCTATTTTGAGTTTATCTCTTTCGATTTGATGCTTATCTCATCTGATTCATTTTCCTTATCCAAAAAAATATAAAAAAGATGCATTGCATGTAGTATAGATTCATTTTTATAGATTAATTTGCATATCGAATGGTGTTTATCTAACTAAGATAAGTATCCGAATAAAATAGGACTTAATCTAAACTAATCTAGGTTTAGTGGGATAATATCTCATTTTAGATAGTTTATTTTCCATTGTTTATTAGTTTCGAATTTTAATAAAATGTGTCAAAAATATCATGTGTATGTCATATAAAATTAGATGCATAAATTTCATGTCATATTTCCTTTTCATGTTGCCACGTCATCTTAGGGATTGTAGTGTTTTTATTTTGTTACTATTTACAATTGGAATGGGTGTGGATGGTCCACTTATCCTTCGGTTATATGAATTTGTTCTTTCATTTAATGCGCCACTTGTTCAATATACGATAATAATCTTGTCGCCACGCATGAAGTTAGGTTTCTCTCAAGTGCATTCCTCTCAACTTTTTGACGGTAATGGTACGTGAACATCCAAACCTCTCTCTATGCTCCTTTCTCCCAAATCGAATTGTTTGTTTCCCGTTCTCATGGCCACATCTAATTCCATTCGCTCGTCTCTTATCTTCCCAATGTTCTTATCAGGCTTGATATTGATCACTGCTATCATTTGGAAGGGTATAGTGATTTCTCTTTCTATTACCTATCGAATTTGATTGATCGACAATCCCTCAATGTAATAATTACAGTGGGATAGACCTGATCGCCCCCGGGGGGGTGGCGCTTGATGCGTGCTTGAGCCAGGGCCAATCTAAGGGTAACAAGTAATAAACCTATCCTCGACCCCCAAAAAAAAAAAATTGCTGCTCCCATTACTTCAATCATTAGGATATTAGTTTTTTTTGGTCGAAAACGGAAAATATATTATAACTTCAGAAGCTTACAACCAGACAGTAAAGCATCAGTATATACAAGATCTAGCAAAATGTAAGGCAGGAAGGAATTCCAATCTTGGGCCGACGTCTTCGACAAATGGGCCTTCACGGCCCAGTCCGCAACAGAGTTAGACGCACGCAAATAGAACCAAACAGAGGTTTGGGAAAAGAGAGAGTAAAGCTGTCGCCTCCGCAAGCAAAACCCTAGTCTCCCATGGCGGCGAATCCTCCCCTGAAACTGCGGCAACATCAGTGCTGCAGTCCTATTCCAGAGCGATGTGTACCTAGTGAAGCCCCTGTTGTAACAGATGCTGGAGGGCAAAGGTGAGGGCTTGAAACTCTGCAATCAGTGCTAAAGCAGCAGGGAATCGGGCAATATAGATGTCGGTAAGTTGACCATACTGATCTCGACATATAGATGCCATAGATCCATTGGCGCTTCCTGGCTAAAAAGAGGCATCGATATTGCATTTGAAAGTGCCAGGTTGCGGTGGTTTCCAAATCTGATGAGGGGGCTGTTTTTTGGTAGGTCGTGAGGGAGAAGAAAGGACTGAAACCTGATAAAGGCAAGTCTGCGACAAAGCTGTGTCCATTGCTACAGTTGAATCGAGACATTGGCCACGGAAGATAAAACCATTTCGCATTCTCCATATTTGCCATAAAACATTGGTAAGTAATTCCAGACCAGGTAAGCAACTCTGCAGTACAGCTGTTTCTGTTAACCAAACTTCGAATCTAGTAATCGTTGAAGCCCTGATATCTAGATTGATTTGAGGATGATTCCAGATGGTTTTAGTCCACGGACAGAATAGAAATAGATGCTCTATTGTCTCTGGAATGCGCTGCTTACACAGCTGGCAAAATGGTGCAGCAAGAATATGTTTTCTAAACAGATTGTTAGAAGTAGCAAGTGCATTTTGACATGCTAACCATAGAAATATACGAAGTTTAGGAGTAGTCTGCATAGCCCATAATTTCTTCCAGAGTAGCTTAGGATATTGATAAGATGTTGATGTTGTATTCGTGCTGTGATTGTTGCTGATAGAAGTCAGAGCATGATAATTGCTCTTCACCGTATGTCAATCGGCCTTAGTGGCTGTCCAGACTAATTCATCTACAGCAACAGCAGGTCTAACTGGAATGGTTAGTACTTCTGCTATGATCTGGTCATCTAGAAAACTCCTCATCAGAGATAAATCCCAGCTGTTGTGGATTGGATCAATGAGATCAGCCACCAGTTTTGGTCCTTCTCTAGTTGCTGGTCCACCAAGAATTCCTCTTGGTAACCATCTATCCTCTCTAATGCTGATGTTCCGTCCATCCCCCACTGACCATCTAACATTTGGTAAAATTGCATCCCTGCCAACTAGAATACTCTGCCATCCCCAAGATGGTCTATGGCCTCTAGGCGCCGATTGGAAATCTGTGGAATGATAGTATAGTCCTTTAAAGATTTGACTCCATAAATCTTGAGGTTGTTGTATTAGTCGCCAAGCTTGTTTACCAAGCATAGCTCGGTTGAAATCAATAAGATCACGGAATCTTAGACCACCATTTTCCTTACTCTGCTTCAGAATATCCCATCTATTCCAATGTATCCCTGCTTTATTCTAATCATTCTTCCACCAGAACCAAGCAATGCTATGTTCTATAGTTTTGCAAAGAGACATAGGAAGTTTGAAAATCGACATAGCATAGTGAGGAATCGCCTAGATGATAGATTTAATAAGAATTTCCTTACCACCTTTCAAAATAAGTTTTTCTTTCCATCCTTCCAATTTAGCTTGTACTCTCCCTAAAATCCAAGAGAACATTTCCTTTTTAGAGTGACCCCAATCAGACGGAATTTCCAAATACTTTCCATATCGTTGTAGCATCGATACTCTGAACTCAAACGACAGATTATCCTATAAACTAAAAGGACAATGCTTGCTAAAAATAAGTCCCGATTTGTTTCTATTCAAAGCTTGGCCCGTAGCGAGGCAATACTGATTTAAAATATTGGCTAGATTCTAACATTCCTTAATTGGTTGCTTCAAGGAAAAAGATTGCATCATCCGCAAAAAAGAGATGGGACAAGGTTGGACACCATCTGTTTAATTTAATGCCCTTTATATGACCCAAGTCGACTGCTTCAGTAATCAGAGTAGATAAAACATTCTTTAACAGAATAAAGATATATGGAGAGAGAGGGTCACCTTGTCTGAGGCCACGAGTTGGAGAGAAAAAAGGAAGCAACTCGCCATTAAAGCAGACACTGTAAGACGTCGTGGCTATACATTGAAGTATCAAGTGTACCCACCTTGGATGGAAACCCATTTTGAGGAGGTAGTCGTTAATGAAATCCCATTCAACTCTATCATAAGTCTTTTTCATGTCGGTCTTGATTATCACATTAAATCTGCCTGTTCTCTTTCTGATCCGAAACTGATGAAGAACTTTTTGAACAATTAGTATGTTATCTTGAATCTGTCGTCCCTTCACAAAAGCAGACTGTTCCATGGAAATCAAATTAGGAAGCAAGGGTTTTAGGCGATTAGCAAGTACCTTAGAAATGACTTTATAAACAAAGTTACAAAGGCTAATCGGTCTGTATTGATCTAGGCTCTCAGGATGAGGCATCTTGGGAATCAAAGTAATGATAGTTCGGTTTAGGTTGCTAGGCATCCTTCTTGATTGAAAAAAATTTTGTACAAGGAGAAAGAGATCTTCCTTAATAACCTCCCAATGAGTCTGAAAAAATAATCCACTGAAACCATCAAAGCCGGGAGCCTTTATAGTTCCCAACTAAAAAGTAGCTTGGTGAACCTCCTCTGACGAGATCGATGCCAGCAGCTTGTCATTCACGTTTGGAGTGACAACTTGCGGACATTGATCTAATATAGGTCCATAATCTCTATTTCCCACTGTCGTATATACATCAGAAAAGAAATTGGTCACCATTGCTTTCAATGTATCTGAATCCCGGATCCATCGCTGATTTTCATCCCGCAACATGATAATCCGATTTTTCTGCCTTCTCTAAAGAGCTACGGCATGAAAAAACTTGGTATTCTTATCACTCCACCTTAATCATTGAATTCTAGAGCGCATAGCCCGATGTTGCTCTTCTTGGTGCCAAATCCGCCTTAGATCCTCTTTGATATGATTTACTTTATTACCATCGAAACTATTATACCTCTGATTAATGATATCCTGAAGACATTGGTGTAAAGCTGTGATTTTAAGATCAGCCCTAGTAAATTTTGAATGACTCCACTTTGTCAATGCAAAAGATACCTTTTTCAACTTTAGAGTGAGGTTAGAACTTCTCGCTTGAACTGAATTCCATGAATTTGAAATGATACTCCGACATTCTTCATCTTCATTCCAATATGATTCAAAAGTAAAAGCCTTCCCTCTTCTATTATGTGTTGCTGCTGTATCGATAAGTAGAGGGCTATGATCAGAGCCCACAGCAGGTAATGCGAAGACATCAGTATTAGGAAATAGCAGTCTCCAAGCAAGGGTACACAGTTCCCTGTCCAGCCTTTCCCTTACTAGTTCATCACCCTCCCTATTATTCATCCAAGTAAACCGATAGCCTTTACTTTCTAACTCCATCAGGGCACAATCGTTAAGAACTTGCCCAAAGGAGAGCATACGAAAATGATGAGCCGGCCTTTTCCCTATCTTTTCCCATGGATAAAGGACCTCGTTAAAATCACCCACACAAAGCCAAGGTAGTGCATTAGCCGAACTTATTCTTCGCATGGCATCCCACAAGATTTGTTTAAGCCGAAAATCAAAGGGAGCATGAATGAAAGTAAGTTGGATAGTTTGGTCTCCCTACACTTCCCTATAAGTCATATCAATATAATCTTTGGAAGAATGGAGCACTTCAATGAAAACCTAGTTGGTCCAAAAGACTGCTAGACCTCCCGCCAAACCAATAGGATTGATAACATGAGCATTAGAGAAACGTAGACTGTGTTGAATACAAGTAAGCTTCATTTCACTATTCTTGATTTCCATTAAGAAAACGATACTGGCCTTTTCCTTGGCCATCATGGCCTTTAGCGCTTCAACTGTCAGGGAAGTGCCCAAACCTTGGCAATTCCAACATATAAGTTTCATTTGTGTGGTGATGGCTGTTTAGGGCCAGCCACCATAGCCCGAGTTCAGTCTTTTGCCATGTTAAGCACAAGTGTTTCCATCAGATTGGCTTCGTCCAGGTCATGCAAAAGTAAACTTTTTTTTGTCATATGGCGTATAGCGCTTCTATTTTTTAGCAGCACCCATATTAGGTATCATCCGTGAAGTCTTAATCTTCCTATGTAGCTGATTATCCATAGTAGGTAGCTGAGGCCCCTTCATTTTAACTGATGCAGGTATCAAAGCGGTATGAATAGAAGTCCCATCCATAAATTCCATCGGAGAATGCTACTGGTTAGTTCCTGTAGTGTTCTGAGGTATTGGATAAACCGGTTGAGCTACTGTTGCTACTACGGTATGATTCACTGGAGGCAAAAGAGGTACATTCAGCAACCGTGACGGAGGCGTCTCAGGTATAGTATCTTCAGACGGATCTATTATAGTTTGAGGTGCATAGAAAGATTGCCAAAAAGGACTAGCTTCTTTGACTTCAGCCTTTAGCCACTGACCATAGACCATACTGTCTCGTGTTTTAAATTTAGTTGCATCATAGGGAATTTCCTTGCAATACATTACATAATGACCTAACTTCCCGCAAGAGTAACAAAAATGCGAAAGACGCTCATAGCGGAAATCCAGCCACAACAATTTCCCATCAATACGAATCAACTTACCTATTCTTAAAGGGTCTTGCAGATTTAATTCGACCCTCACTCGACCTGTCCTAGCAATAGGTCCCTCTTTAGTGTCAAGTCGGACTTCTATTACCCAACCAATGTCTTGCACAGCCTTAGTTATCATCTTCTCAGTGGTCCATTCCAAAGGCAATCCGAAAATTTTTATCCAGAAGGCACATGTTGAAAAATCATAACAATGTAGAGGGGTATTGGGCTGCCATGGCCTAAGTATAAAGAGATGACCCGAAAAGAGCCAAGGCCCACCATCCAAAACACGTTTTTTTATCAGCAGCCAACTGAAATTTAACTACATATAGTCCAACCTCTCGTTGTGAAAAGTCAACTCGCTCAGTTCGCCAAGCTTTTTTTAATGTACTCTAGAATGCAGGGAAATTGATGGACAAATTAGAAAGTATCCTCCCCACTAAAGTTAAGCTGCATTCTTCCAATTTTTCAGGAGGTGGTGCATCATCCCAGACATCTATGTTCTTCTCAGTTGTAAGCCTACCCAATCTGGAGCACAGGGCAGCTAGTCGCACAGAGTCAGGGAACTCTTCTGATGCCATCCAACTATATGAAGAACAGCAACACGAAAGCCCAGTAGTCTAACGAAGTACTGGGTAAGAACCGAGAAGAGGCCACCGATACAATTCATCAAGAGTGGTAGATCCTTGAAGGCCCGACATGCAGAAAGCAAGACAATCGAGACGGCCAGAATTATGAAGAAACAGAGGAACTGAATCTTACCATGTGCAATTCTGGAGATATAAACCGAACAACTTTGAAGATACCGCATAAGAGCAGAGTCCACCTTCAATTTCGAAGAGCGCAATCAGGATTCAAGATATAAAAACAATCGAAGGTAGTGCTTGTGGTGAGAGCCCATCAGTAATTCCAAAGAAGATGACAAGCACTCGATACTCATGAAAACGGATAAAGACAGAAGACAAAACCCTTAGAAAAGGGAAGACAGAATTAAGAAGCAGAGAAAGATGGTGGAGGTCAAATTTAGGGTTAGGGTTGTAGTAACCATAGCTAACAGAGGGTTTAGAATTCTCTACATTTCGAGAGGGGATGGTCTCTGCATTTCGAGAGGATTTTTAAACGAGAGAGGGCCTTGTCTAAACGAGAGGATTTTGGAGTGTTAAATTTCTTCCCTGCCAAGACGAGAGAGGGCCTCTCTAGAGAACTTCAGGAAACCTTGTCTAAACCATTTAAAGAATATACAGTTGTAATATGGCTTTCACAAGCCACGTCCACTTGTCAAAACACAATGTTGACATCTAGAATTTTGCTTGAAGACTCATCCATTAAACGAGACAGAATTGGACCCATAATCAGAATATCAGCTCTGCACACTATTGTATTCACATTTCTTACTGTATGTCTCTGCATTTAGATATTAAAGACATTTTTATTTAGGAATAGCATACTCGCATTGAATAAAATATAGTCCACGTTATGAATTTCATCCAAAATGGCCCAACATACGACCTAGCTTTGTGATTCTGTGTCGAACAGGATAAACTCTCGGCCTGATCCAAGTTTTTCACTGAACTCAAGAGTCTGAGTCCTATCCACCGCAAAAACCAGTTTCGTCCCCTTCCCCTCTCTCCCTCTGTGTTGGCCGAAAATGGCATGAACATATGCCACGTAATTAAAACGAAAAGGAAAGAAAATAAAAGAGAAGCCGCAGATATGTACTCGGTCAAAACGAAATGAGGGAAAAAATTTTGGCCAATTGATGAGGGAGCAATCTCGGCTGAATCCAGAGCTCGTACCGCAGTCATTCTGAACCCTCGCTTGCCTTTCAGCTGCCTACAGAGGTTGAGATCCACGTCTGAGACTAGCAATCCATCTCGACGACGGGATAGTGATGGGGTATGAAGCATCCGGAGCTGAAATGTAACTGAATCTGTAAAAGTGCCCGAAATCCATGTGCCATGGCTTCCCATCACCTGATGCAAACGGATAGGGAAATGACTCTGTTCAACGAAACAACTATTGGCAACGGCAGCATTTCGGGCCTGTAAATTGAATTTACATGAACACAGATAAGTTAACCAGGGCAATAATCTAGCGAGAAAGCACACGGACCAATATAAATTCATAGCATGAGTTCGATAAATCAAGCATGAGTAGGGATTTGTAAATACCTCAATTGGCCACATGGGTTCGCTGAGTTCACCGAAGGTTGCATAAGGGCTGAACACAATCTCAGCAGCATTCAAGCCAAATGCTAACCAATTCAACGGATGGTGCCTCCGATAACAAATATTGACGGCAATCTTTCCATAAGCAGTCTCAAACAGAGGATGCCCAGTATTTCCTTCCATAGGGTAGGAATTTTCATTGAAATCTCCAATCCTGGGGATTTGCTTCTGCCAAATGCCATTAATCAAGCTTTTCATTATGACAAGTCAAAAGGGATTCATCAAAGACAGAGGCCTGCAACATTTACACCTACCTTTGGATGCTTGCCTATAATATTGCCATGATTGCCTTAATAACAGCAGTACTCCAGATAGTCTCCCCGTGGCTTATATCTCTCCCAAGGATAGGATTGGCAATAAAAATGTTTTACTTTTTCGCTAGATCCTGAAGAAACCTTTCTGATTCCCCATCAACAGGCTCTGCGAATTCACACTACCCCTTCTCTCCTGTACAAAAGGCAAATGGTATCATCCATGCTTCCTAGATTAAGATTAGTTTAGTCATTGAACTTCAGTCTTTAAGTCCAAAAAGAGAAACCACAATGCATAGCTCAAGCGTCATGGCGTCACTAACCTCCAAGCATAAGCTGTCCACTCCTTAAGCACCTGCAGCATCTATCACTGGTTTTACTTTCTGATGGATAGCCCTCTTCTGATCCAGAAAGGGAGCAGTTGGGGGAAGAACTATAAAGTTTTTAATAAGCCCAACTCAGACCATTTGCGGTTCTCTTAATATCTCCTTGTCTTCCGGAAAGCTAAATGCCTGAAAGAAAATCAGAGTAATTGATCAAAAAGATTCCATAAAACAGGTCAGAATGAAAAGAATAAATTAAAAGATGCTGCCAATAAATGTAGGAAGCAAGGCAATTGTTTTCAGTGAAAGTTAGCAACTACCATACCGCGACTACCACAAAGAATATGTAAGATTACTTCTTAGCTCCCATGATAGTAGGTTTAATAAACCAGAAAAATTTGACTACCTCAAAGTTTACACATTTTTCTATTCCATTGTTTCACCAAGTCCACAGAATCCCACCATGGTACAAGACCATATTAATCAGATTTTCTCACACCTTCCATCTCATGGCAGCACTCAGAAACAAGTGTACATGTTGAAGCAAATTTCAGAAGGGCTCGTTTCCAGGACTATCTTCTTCAAGACCTCCCTAGTGACAAGTGCTCAATATTGTCAAAGGACATCCGGACCAGACGTATGCAGTTCTTTCTTTTAGACATATATTTCCCCGTTAGGACGATATATGTAACCAAGTGACATGTTTTTGTTTGGCTCATACTCTTTTATCCATCGGTAACATGAAAGACTTCTGAGTTATAGATAGAAACTCCCTATGCCCCTTCGCAAAGAGAACAAGGAGAACACATTGAACGATCTTTCCTCATGTTCCTCGGAAAACTACCAAACATTTTTTGGCCTGAGCTCCCATTTGCAGACCCAGCAATGCTGAAGGAACCTGCTTCATAGGCTATTATAATGACTTTGAAATGAGGCAATCATAAATTGAGTGTTTGTCGCTGGAATCAAGCAACTTTGTCTTCCCTGGTTGCCCAAGGGACATGAAGGGTTTGAAACCAATTGCCCTACATACTTTTCACATGACATGACTTGCGTCTTTCCAGCTTCTTTTATTATGCAAGCTAAAAGTATTTCAACGAGAAGATAAGTTCAGGGTGTTTGGTGATCTCACCCATGATAAGCAAGTACTTCATTTTCCGTCTCTCTCTCTCTCTCTCTCTCACTCTCACACACACACACACACACACACACACAGAGCTCTTAATGCACACACTCAAATTCTCCATATGCTCCAAGCAGAAATGTGCCAAGAAGACAAGTTTCATACTATGTAGAATGCTGTTTTTACATATGGAACCTATTTGATTTATAGTAAGTCCTTATCAAACTCCTACAAGATGGTAATGGAGCACATGAAACAGTGCAGCCCAGAGTGACCAGGACTCTTAGGAGCGGCATTTAGTGTTCCACGTCCAATAAACAGCACAAAAAATGCAAACGTAGGTTTACCTGTACGTCAAAATTACATTCAGATGAGAGAGCTTTTGCAGAAACTGCCAGAGGAACAGCTTCAAGAGTCCTTCCACAATTCAGTCCTACAAGTAAACGACCGACTTCCTGAAATCAATATCTTAACGGTTTAACAACAGATTAAGATTTTGGTCTGAAAGGTCCCGATGATAGTCTCTCTGAGTCCACTTGTTCCGTCTGTCATTGTGGATCACTTGCAATTTCTTCAAGTCCACCGGTTCAGCTTTTGTCCACTAAATTAATTCAAAAAATTTTTGATAATTGATTTTATTCATAAAAAAATTAGTCGATGGTGCATACCGTATGTTTCTTTCTATTCTACTTTGGAGGCAACCTCTCCTAAATTCTGCTGAGTGAATAAGATATTTAAGAGCTAGGTTTCACAATTATGAAGTTTTACTTTGTGCTGGAACCTTTTTTCTTTGATTGCTAAAAGTTGTTGTGACCATTAATTGCAATATGTTATAGCCAGAAAAAGATATTTTGAAGTGCATTTGCAGGTCATATTTAAATACATCAGGATTCTTTAAACTCGGTACTTTATTCTGTTAATTTTTTTCCCTTCACCCCTTTTTGGCGGTCTTTGGAGGTGTCCCTTTTGATTTCCGATGTTCAGTGGAATCAGGGCACGTTTCCTTCCACTCTTGAAGATATGAAGTGGCAATAAGGACAAGGTCTTGCCATTGTTAGTTAATATTCTATGTTTAGTACTCTATAGTTCAAGTTCTAAATAGTAAATGTTTTGTATGGTTATTATGATGACTTTTTTTAAAAAACCTTCTTAATCAATTCCAGAGAACTCGACCGAAAAAAAAAAAATTACAGAGAACAGCAAATATATGTTTTTACGAGCTGACAAAAAAGAAACACTTCTAAAAAGAAATGGAGATGTACAAATGACAGTTACACTTACTGAGGATTAGAAAAAAATTTATCCTTGTACTGAATACCGAAAGGTTAATCCCTACAAAGCAAGGGAACGTAACTAGTTATTAGAAATTCTGATCCTTAAAAGACGTAGTGGATTACTTGTTCAGTCGGTGATATGCTAACTCGGCATCGAGGCTAATTCACCAACAATGGTTGAAGGATTGTGCAGATTTGGGAGACAGAAGATCGAGTCTTGGAATAAGAGTGTGCAGTGGAAGCTAAGTGCATAATTGTGCGGTACATTTTTTGTTCAGAGCGAAGTGAGTTAAGAGAAAGCTTATTATTTTGTATTTTTTTTCTACTTGATATGTATCTTTATCAAGAGAAACTACTTTTAGTTTAGTTTACTGAATGTTACTTGGCCGAAACTTATGATTTCATTTACTATGACATTGGATTCATGATATTCGTAATTCGATATGACAAAATGATTAATCTGAAAAAAGACTGACCTGTGAAGTGAAAAGTGAAATGATGTTGAGGTCCATCTCCATAAATGATTGCCAAGTCAAATTTCTCATTTTGGGGCAATGGGCAATGGTTAGATAATTTGTATATCCGCACAAAGACGGGAGATAAAGGATGGAGGTCTCGGAAAAAGCATTCCAATCCTTGTCATCTTGGGGCAGTTGGTAATGGTAAGCTCTTCTAATATAGGCCATTCCAATGTATGATTGTTACCCGAGAGGAAACTATTCAAATTGGGCAAACATTCCAGCTCCACCCGAAGAAGATTTGGTAATCTAATTGTTTTCATAGTGCTTCCCTGCCCTTCTTTCTGTGTGAAACATTCCAACCTTGTCAACCAATCAAGCTCCATATTCTTCCTTTCATCGGAAGCCCCTTCATGCTCGTTCTTACCTCCCTCATCGCTAATGACTTTTGTTAGCATTTTACAATGGGACACATCTAGAGTTTTTAGATGTTGAAAATTGTCCCATATTATCTCGATGTTATCCATGTGAGTGATACGTAATGTCTCCAAGCTAGGAAATCCATCCTGCAGTATTTTCATGGAATTGTTGATTTTGTACTGTTAAATTACGAGTACATAAATATAGGAAAGGGGTAGGGGAGGGTGGTGTAGGATGGAGCTTGTCTCTTACTCTAGTTGTTGTGGGTCTCTGCTGAGTGAGGAAGGTTATCAAAAAAGAAAGAAGAGGGGGCCATAATAATCCCAGGGTCTTCAATCGAGTAAAATAGGGCATGTTAGTTTGGCTCATGTTCAAAAACTTGTTAAATTATTCTATATTAAAAGAACAACGTAAACAGTATCAATGAGTCAAATGCCTTTCATTTCACTTATTTGGATTTTTCAAATATTTTAGGAATTCAATTAGATATAATCACACCTAGAAGTAAAAAAAAAAAAAAAACCATTTTATACCTAAATAATCACTTAGAACTAGAGATGATGATATTTATAATGGCATAATCCGTTCATTTCTCCATACGGTTTGCTCAAGATAAATAAGTTATAAAATCGTGGTGCATGTTAATTTTCATCGGTGGTAACTAAGCCCTCGTCTAAGCACGGTCCTCTACAATGAAGGAACAGAGTCGTCCATTCCCTTGTTTGAAAATTATTAAGTTGCATCGGAGAAGAAACGAGAATTAATTCAAAGGGAGTAAAAAATCTTCACAGTAATGTCGTTTCTACTTTCCTTGAGTAATTGATAGAATTTCAAAAAGTTTGCTGAAACTCATTAGAAAAGGATAAGGAATCGTTCTCCAGTCTTTCCATCAGAAAATTACTTTGCGTTGCAGATTTTTTCCTTCAAAAGTAAATCTCGTTAGTAGAGATATTGAGGCAAGAAATGGGTTAGCAAATGGAGCATTACTTATCTCTCCATACATAATAAAGCAAACCCAACAATACTTTCAACCTCAAATTTTGGCCCAAAAAGTTCAAATTATATGAATGGCCGGTGGCTAACGAGAACTAGCCATATATGCATTTGACAATGGGCAAATGGTAATTTGGATATGCTCCTATAGCAATCATATAATCACATCACTCTCTCACAGATTCTAAAGTTTAATTAAATCTTTCCCTCTTTTCATTTCCTAAAATAATTAAATCACACTTTGTATCAAATGTCAACCAAAATGTCTCATCTTTCCCTTTTTGGCATAACATTAGCGATCTTTATAGAGTTCAAATTAGAAAACACACTTGTGCCATGGTAAGATCACCCCACATGCCACCTGCTTTCAATCTTTGGGGATCAACAAGTATGCATATGCTACATCAAACATTGACAAGAACGTTTAGTCAATATTTAAAGAACATCTGATGTTTCAATGTTGTAATACTCATATGGATTCAAGGAGAGTGGTACAGTTTATATCTTTGTATATAGAGCTACTTTTATGTGATGCTTGGTCTTGACCTCAATCGTCACTTCAAATATTCGCAATAGAAGCAAAATAAAAAATCTCAGTTCATACCTTTTCCATCAAGAAGAGGGGCTGTTTATGAAGTGGCATCTCATTCTTAGGTTGGGAAGCAAGTATCTCCACTTTGTTACAACCATGCACCTCCAAGGTCTTCAATGCCTGCCAATGTAAAGCATATGTTCCAATGTAGATGCACTTTAGATCTATTAGATCCTCAAGCCTGAGGAAGGTTAACTTAGGGAACACAAAAGTGGGAACCAGTCCTTCTTCCATCTCGATGAGTTCCACAGTGCCACATCCATCAATCTCCAACTCTTCAAGTTGGGTTAAATTTTGGCTACTAAGGCTGGACATAGAGAGGTGAGGCTTTGGCATCTAAAAACACGAATAGAACGTAGACATTGGAACATAACTTGACTATGGAGTTCCTTATCCCATATACACCTTAGCTTATTGCATTCTTGAATACAAAGTGATTTTAGATTGGGGAAAGACTTCGTAGCAACTTGATTTTCCCATGTCATCTCGATGTTATTCAAGCCAGTGATATGTAATGTCTCCAAGCTAGGAAATGCAACCTACGGTATTCATTCACAAATTTGGTAATTATGTTAAACAACAAATTCATGAACTTCCAAGAGGTATTGTAGAAGCGTGCCATAATGACTTATGCGAGAAAGGTAATCCAAGAGAAAGAAGATGGCACCATAATAACTTCTGCTTTTGCAAAAAGTAAATAGGGCATGTTTATTTTTGGGGTGATTAGTTTATGGGTGGCATAGTCCTCAGCCTGGAATCCAGAATTGACCCTTTGGCTCTCCATTCCAAAATTTTGAAGCCAAGAACCGAACACTAGTTCTCGAGCATCAGGACTAAACACAACTGTCCACCTTCTGTTCTCTAACTAGAATCGATATGGGACATTTTTTTATTTTATTTATTTTTTTTTTTTTTTTGGGATGACTAAAGCTAATTGTGAGATCCCAATCGATCTGCAAGGAAGGAGACAACTTCTTACTTTTTTAGACAAACTAGAGCCCAAGTGTGAGATCCCACATTGACCTGTTAGATTTTTTTTATAGTTTATGGATCATTATAACATACTAAGTTATTTGATACTAGACAAAAGTTAAGGTGTTGAATAGTGACCAACCGGTGCTCGCCTCCAGTTGGTTTGGCTTATGTTCAAAAACTTATAAAATTATTTTATATTGAATTTATTAGGTGGACATTTCCAATGAATCAAATGATCTTTCACTTCACTCGTCTAGATTATTGAAGATTTGAGGCATTCACTATTACATTAAATCACACCTCAAAGGTTAAAAGAAAAGTCAATTTTATAACTTAAATAATCAAATCACATTCGCTTTCCATATTGTTGCTCAAGACAAATAAGTTGTAAAATCGTGTTGCATGCTAATTTACAATGACAGAAGAGATTCGTGCGATCCTTTGCTATAGAATAACTTATTAACTTGCACAAAAGGAAAAAAAAAAAAAGAAATAAAATCAAGAGTAAAAATCTCCACACTGAAAAAGATAAGGAAATTTTCTCTAGTTTTTTCTTGGGAAAGTAACTTTCATTTCTAAGCTTAGTTTGATTAGTGAGCCAGTTTTATTCCATCTCAAGAATTTTCCTAAAAAAAACATAAAAATCTGGTCAGTAAAAATATTAAGGTAAAAAATGGGTCAGCAACTGGAGGATTAATTATCTCTCAATACTTTCAACCTCAAATTTTGGCCCAAAAAGCTCAAATATCATGCATGGCCAGCGTCTAATGAAAACCAAAGATAAAATTTCGACAATGGGCAAATGGTAATTTTGGATATGCTATAAAACAATCATATAATCACTTGAGTTTCTCATAGCTAGTAATAAAATGGCATTTCCTAAAATAATCAACTCACACTTAACACTTTGTATCCTGTGTTCATTTTTATTAATTTCATCTTTTCACATACATATATGTGTGCCTTTTTTGCTTGTCCAGAAATGAAATAGCTAGTATAAGTAGCAATTGTGATGCACTTAGAGATGGATATTTAAGTGACAACATGGATGAAATTCTTCAAGGAAATTCTGGGCACAAAGATGAAATAACTAGTGCACATTAGCAATTGTTACATTTTTTTGCTCAGTGAAAACTACTTAATTTGTATTTTTTTCTCTTTAATAAGTATCTTTATCAAGAAAAACTCATTTTAATTTACTTTACAAAATCTTACAATATCATTTAATGTTTGATTCATGATTCATTGATTTTTGACATGTATGCTTTGATTTGGCAAGATGATTAATCTTAATAAAAGGCTGACCTGTGGTGTGAAAAGTGAAGCAATTCCATGGTCGATCTCCATCAATGATTGCCCACTAAAACTTCTCATTATGGGGCAATGGGCAATTGTCAGCCATTTTAAGTGAGGACATTCCAACATATGATTCTTCCCCAAAAGGAAACTAGTCAAATTAGGCAAGTATTCCAGCTCCATCCAACAAAGATACGGGAATGTAATCTTCTTCACTATACTTCCATGCTTTTCTTCCTGTGCAATCACTCCTTCATTTGACCACACTCCTTTAATTCTATATTTTAAGAGTGGCAAGGCATTGAACCATAGATGGAGCAAAAGTATGTCTCAAGTTGCTGCATTTATAAATGGTCAGGTGACTTAGAAAATTGAAGCGCAGCCTTCCTTGAATATCTTTCTTCCATAGCCACCTCAACTTTGGTAGATTGACCAATGCCAAATGCCATAGTTGAGGCAACACTTGAGTGCTTTCCATGCCCTCTAGCCCTTTAAGATCAAATATTTCTTCTAGTGACTCACAATCACGCACTTGCAAGATTCTCATATCGTGTAAAGCAAGCATCAATATGGATGGAATAGCATTAATAAATGACATTTATCCACCTCCAGTGACTTTAAATTTGAAAATGGTTCGATGGGAATTAGTTTGTCGTGCCATTTTCCAATCAACTCGGGATACTTGGACAGCCTTATAAACTCTACTCCATCAATTGCAACCTATTGGAAATTGCATAATTAAACGTAAACTTCTAGTTAACAAAAAGCAATTACTCTATTGGCAGTTAAAAATCATCCAATTGCACAAAATTTAATAATGGATACATACCATGTCTTCATACATTTTTTGGATGGTCATGTTGAGGTTTCCCTTCCAAAACCATGCTTCTATTGATACTTGTACTTTCTCCAACTTTGGCGCCTCTATTGGTCCCTTAGAGAAGACCTTCATGTTGAAGCATCTAGTCACAATGACATCTTCCAAGAGAGGGAACATCAAAGTGTATCCACCCGAGCTGAAACATCTCAACCCTGTCAACCCATCAAGCTCCATAGACTTCAATTGGTTGAAAACCACTGCTTGTCCTTCCTTACTTCTATCATCACTAAAGACTTCTATCAACATTTTACAATTACTTATCCTCAATTTTCTGAGTGCCACCAAATTTCTAGCTATTGTCAATGTGAACATATATGTTAACTGATGACAATGTGACACATCTAGAGTCTTTAGGTGTTGAAAATATACTTGATTGTCCCATATCATCTGGAAGTTATGCATGCTGGTGATATTTAATGTCTCCAAGCTAGGAAACACAACCTGCAGAATTTGCTCATGTAATTATCAAAAGTATGAGATAAAATCACACCTCAAAGGTTAAAAGAAAGTCAATTATCCACTAAATAATCACTAAGAACTACCGACCAAAAAAAAATCACTGAGAACTAGAGATGATGATATCAATTATAGCATGCTTCCATTGATCTTTCCATATAGTCACTCCAGATAAATAAATTGTAAAATCGTGGTGCATACTAATTTTCTTCGGTGGTGACTAAACCGTCGTGCAAGTACAGCCCTTTACAATGAAGGAACAGGGTCGTGTGTTCCTTTGCTAACAAACTATTAAGTTGCACCAAAGAAGAAACGAGAATAAAATCAAAAGGAGTAAGAAAACTCCATACTAGTACTGTTGATAATTTCATTGAGTATTTGAATGAATTACAAAATAAAATTCTAAAACTCATTAATAAAGATAAGGAATCGTTCGAATGGGTTAGCAGAGATATTGAGGTAAGAAATGGGTTAGCAAGTAGAGCACTAATTATCACTCTTGACAAAACAATACAAATTAACTCTAATAAACTTTTCAAGACCAAAAAATCAGATGACTATTTTCATACTTTCCTAAATCGTTTAGTATTTTAAATTGAGTTTTAGGATGAATTTTTAAATCATTCAAATAATTTGGGGATACATATTATTACAGGACTGCTCATGTATGACAAATAAATGACATCAGAAGTAAATATATAATTAGTGATAACTCGTTATTATAGATTAAATAATTTTGTGAATACTCGTTATGATGAAACGTTCAACTCACAAATAACAAGTAAAAAAAAATGGGGCAGAAACATTAAAATAAGGAAGAATACAATCATTTCCTTCATCAGAAAGAAAACAATAATTGCAACCTGTAAAGAATCCGTGACAAAAAAGGCCAAAAATAAGAAGGGGGGAAGAGTGCCTCATCAGTTGTATGTGTTGATTGCATTTTTAAGAAGTGATCTAAATTAAAATTTGTTAAAGTTGTTAGCTTGTATTCACTGAATTCCATCAAAATTAAATTAAAATTAATTTTATCCTTCAAAAATGAGACGATGGCAACCTTTCCTAAAAATGAGATTGAAGAGTGCACATGTACATTCCTTATTATTCTACTTCGACGGCAACCTTTCCTAAATTCTACTCGAATCAATAAAATAATAATTTAATCTTAAAATGGTGTTTTGTTATAATTTATATTCAATAGAAAAAGCCTTCTCCTCTACATTTTGAACTTTCAGGTTTGCTGATCACAAATAAATGAGCCATTTTACTTCAGTGCACCCCAAAAAGGCCCCTCTATGTCCAATTGTCTGCCCTTTGTTTTCAGCTTACTCCTAGACAAAAGTGGGTGTTGACACCACTACAATTTCTCATAGCCTGAAAAATGATATTTGGAAGTGCATTTGCAAGTTACATTTCAATAGAACGAGGCAAGTTTCCTTCTACGCGAGAAAACATAAAGTACTGCGCATGATATGATTTTATGAGCTGACAAACGTAATACTTCTAAAAAAATATGGAGATGAACATATTATAGTTATACTTATTGAGGATCAGAAAATTTTTAATCTTAGTACTGAATATTAAAAGATTGTGTACATAAATTCATACAAGGCATGTGAATTCTGCTGGTTACCAAAAATTTACTTATAATTAGATAATTTTGAATCCGTACATATCCATTGGTGTCTGAATTGTTTTGCCTTAAAAATCCATGGATGTGATCATGGACTATTGTGGTGAGGTAAATATTCTGTTCATCTTTGTTTGGTATGAAAAATGAGTCCCGTTTAAATTTGAGTGTTGGAATAATTAAGTGTTGATACAATCTGATATTTTAAAACATTTATATCTTTGTTTTTAAAATATGAGTCCCAATATGACATTTTCAACTGATAGGTCATTGTTAATTTTGTGACACTTCCAAGTTATCATTAATTTTTGAGCTAGCTATTTTGGTGTGACAATATGTGATAAACCATCACAAAATGACACATTGAGAATCTTCAGATGTTGGAAATATACTTAATTTTCCCACATTGTCTCGATGTTACCCATTGCAAAGATTTCCAATTTCTCTAGGTTAGGAAACACACCTGCAGAATTCACTCACAGAATTGGTGATACAATTAAATTATGAAATCATGAAGTTCCAAGATATAAATATAGATGAGTGCCAAGGGAGAGGGGTATTTATTAAGTTGCACATAAGGAAAATAAAAAGAATAAAATAAAAAGGAAGGAAAGTTTCAAATAAAGACCCAAAGTGGCCATATCAGTCTCAAGAAATGGTCTAAAATAATTATGATTGTTTCAAATAAGGGCCTATCTCACCGACTTGCTGGTCAACAAAAAAATTTCAGTCAATTAAGGATATTTTCGTCCAAATATAATTTAAATTAAAAAAAAAAAAAAGGCAAAAACACGTGGGAGTGGCCACAAGCCATTACCGCTACCTCACCGGCGATGTGGCAATGGCCAAAAGCCCTCTCGATTGCATTTTGCTTCTTTTTCTTTTTTTTTTTAGTTTTCTTATGAAAAGAAAAAACATATTAAAGAAAGAAAAAAGGAAATTATGAAATTACCCTTCATGAACCAATGAGTCAAATAAGGGCACTTCCGGCCCTAATTTGACACGATGCCTATTTTAGATTTTTATTTGAAAAAATTATGGCACTTCATACATTTATTTGGAATTTTCCCTAAAAAATGAGTAAAAAAATTCCATCTCATCCTTCAGAAATGAGTTGGAATTACAACGTTCCAAAATAAATACAAACAAAAAAAAAATAGAGAGAGAGAGAGAGAGAGAGAGAGAGAGATGCTATGATAAAGAATAGCTACAAAGTACCGACACTCTGAAAGTTTTCGTGTCGTGTTAAACTCTCCGACACTCAGCCAACATATGTCAAAAAATTCGACACGTGATCAACTCTCCCAACACTATTAAACATATGAGTTTGGAATTCTGACATATAATTTGACACGCATGGAGTCAATTTTAAAAACTTTCAATAAATGAGAAGTCAATATAAATATGTAAAAAACTAAAAAATTATAAAAATAATAAATAGGGAAAGAAGAAAAACCTAATATTCTCCTCTTCTGACTCTCACTTCCCGTGACATATAATGTGTTTTGTCTTCTCTTCCGATATGTACTGTTACACAAATTCCAAATGTGGATTGCTTTTTTTCTTCCTCCAAGTTTTATGGATTATTGGAATTAAGTTAAATTCGTCAAATTAAAATAATAAATGATATTAATAAATTGTGGATTAATGTTTTTAGTGTAAATTCATTATAAGCTCTTTTAAAATTATTTATTTATTTGTGGATTTCAATCAAATTAAATTGATTGAGATAATAATAAAAATGATAATTTACTATGTATATATAAAAGGGTTAATACCCTAAAAAACCCCAAACTGGTACACTTATAACAAATTTGCCTCAAATTATTTTTTTGACCACTAAAAACCCTAAACTGGTATACCTTTGACAAATTTACCCCAAATTAGTACACATATGACAAATTTACCCTCTGTTAGTTTTTATTAAGTTTTATTCTCAAATTATTAAGTTAAATGATACGTGACAGTTGACCAATATATCAATTTAGGACTTTATGTTCCGTTTGTCACAGTTTACAATTTTTGTGATTTTTTTGTGGTATTAATCCAATTTAACAAATGATATATTTGTCACAAATTTATCATTTTTGGGTTTTTTTGCAGTCGAATAAATTAGTTTTTGGTAAATTTTCATAAATGTACTAGTTTTGGGTTTTTTATAGTCAGTAGGGTAAATTTGTCACAAGTATACCATTTTGGAGTTTTTTCATGGTCAAAAAAATAGTTTAGGGTAACCACCGCCCGCGGTGGCCGCGCGGTTAAGGCTTGGTACCCTCCACGCCAAGGGGAAGAGTTCGAGACTTCGTGGACGCAGTGCTTCAATGCTCAACGCGCGACTTACCCGCGTACGGGGTCAGCGGTGGGGGCCCCGGCGCTCCAGGGTTTACTCTCCGCCGCGAAGCGGCAGAGCGGAGGTTCCCTGGGTTATCAAAAAAAAAAAAAAAAAAATAGTTTAGGGTAAATTTGTCACAAGTGTACCAGTTTAAGGTTTTTCAGAGTATTAACCTTATAGAAAATACACATCTAATATAAAACGTGTCCCAACATGTCAAAATTCTCTATTTTTTTAAAAACGTGTTGGCATCTTGTTGCATGTCAGTGCTATTTAGAAGAACAGTCATTATGGGCAAAAGAGTAATTGAGTAAAAATAAAGAACTACGATCTTACCATTGAAAAAATCACATGTTGGGCACTTACAAATAGAAAAAAGGACGGGGTTAACGACTCAAGGGGCTTTGCGTAAAAGTTGAAATTTGGGAGTGAACGTGTACCGTTCTGAATTTTCAAGGGAAATTTCATGTAATTTTTTCCTCAAAATCGCTCACGAATGCCTATGACCATGAGCTATTAAACATAGGTTTCAGTTTTATGTACTCAAGTCATACTTAATGACTAAGTGCTTATCTTAAAACACCATACACGAAAGACGTGTATCAATTCAATTAGCATATTTGCTTTTATTTTAAACCCTGTCCTCTTACTCCCTCTTCGTATTGGTTTTTACTTGAGTCACCTGTATTATATTGTTTATAGATAATACCTAAGTTAGAAAACTAAATTCAATGGAATCATTTCACGAGATTATGAAATTACCTTATTATGGGATTATTTATTGCCAAAATTCCCTTCGATTTTGCTTCATGAAACTCTATTGATATAGGTATACTTGCAGCTGGTAAGTTGAAAACAACTTACAACCTATCACAAACTGAATTTACCCGAATTCAATGCAATCAGTTGAATTTCCACAAAATGAAGAATATTGCTTTATCTAATTACGGAGAATGCAACCATTGGGGTTTGGTTTGCCCCAGTGGCCACCTTTTTAACATTGAAGGGTGAGGTGGGGGGTTCGAATTCCCACCTTTTCAAGGAAGATTGGGATGGAAACGATTTAGTTTCAGGAGTAGATTTCGACTCTCACGCCCTGCAATGAGGCAGGGCAAAAGTCTGAGAGTAAGGGTTAGCATAGGAATAAAACAGAACCGGCCCAAAAAAAAAAATTACAGAGAAGGTATGAATGATAGGGTAAATAAGAAAAAAATGAATAAAAAATAACAAAATGAATAAGCATTATGATCCATGTTGCATCTAATTAGCATTGGAAGGAAAGATTAATAATTATTATACTCTTTGATAGAAAGTTACCTGCTGGAAGATAGAATGCATAAAGGAACTATTCTCGACGTGTAGATGCTTTAAGTTTGGAAAACTTTCTGGGAATGACTCACAAATACTTTGCTCAATTCCATTCAAGTTGTCCAAATACAGACCGTCGATTTTGTCTAAGGCAGTTCGTATGCATCCTTTTTGAAGAATATCGTCCCTTGTCGGGTTCAACATGAGCTCCAATGTCCTTGATCCTTTGTGGCTTGACCAGCACCTACCACCTATTTGGATTCCGTACTTGGTTAATTTCTTGACATTTAGATCCTCTGGGAGCACAATTGGGTCAAAAATGCATACATATAGAGTGCAAAGATTCTTCATGTTATTCAACTCAATAAGCTTGGCATTAGTTGGTGGAGTTTTCTCCATGGCATTCCATTGGTCAAAGCTATTCTCCATATACAACTCCTCCAATTTCATCAAGCTTCCAAGCACACCCGGTTCAATTATTTTAAGTCGTGAGCAATGGTTTAAGTCTAACAACCTTAGCTCTACCAATTGTCCAATTTCTTTTGGCAATCGCTGAATTTTGGATTTCGCAAAGCTAAGAATTTGTAGCCCTTTTAGCTTGCCAATCATGGCTACATCATCTACCAAACAACCATCAAGACACAGAGTTTGTAAGTTCTCCAAGAATTGAAATGGCGAAGGTGAACGAGTGAGATGTACTTGAGAAAGATGTAACACCATGAGTTTTCTCATAAAGTTGAAATATGAATCTCGGACCTTAAGAGATTCATTGTTTGTGAACAACAAAAAGATCCGCATTTCGGGACAATCTAACTCCTCGGGAAACTCCTTCATGTCAACGAAGGGAAAGCATACCGCTGTACAACTTTTGAGCTTGTCCTTCGGAAACTCTATCACCAACTTATCATTATCTTTCAACACGAGAAAAGGGTCATCTTTTGACGCGACCGATGCAACAAATCCATGAACCAAGGAATGTATCTTGAAACCATCAGCATCTTCATCATCTAACAAAAGGGAGGATGCTTGCAGAGTTTGGATCAATGATCTCAACCTATTTCTAGCTTCTTTCATGCTGTTATTTTCTCCAAATAACCCCAAACCTATGCCGTACCTCACCAAGTTTTCAAGAGAAGACTTATGGACACCGTAAACAACACAAAGTCGTAAAAATGACTTCACCTCCTTGCCTTCCTCACCCTCAAAATATTCATAACCCAATTGCAACATCTTATTTATCTTCTCACTAATTCCTTTATTTGTGGACATCTCAATTTGTTTCAAAGCATCCTCCCATTGAGAAAAATTCGCGTGTTTGAAAAGTTTGGCCATCATCATAATTAGAAAAGGCAAACCTGCACACTTGCGAAGCGCTTCATCCACCAAGGATTTGAACGGGTCATCATGAACTTTGTCTCCCACCGTCCTCTCAAACAAACTTTTTGCCTCTTCCTCCATCAGCACATCAAGGTGGAAAGGCTCGTCGCAGCCCATTTCCCTTCGCAAAACATCTGGAAATCTTGACGTCAGCAACAACTTGCATCTTATGACTTTGTTGTCATGTCCGCAAGGAATGCCCACTGATTTCAAGTCAAGCCCCTTCCATAGGTTGTCCAGTATTATGAGGACCTTCTTTTTCGCCCTCTCCTCTTCTTCCAACCTCGTGCTTAGACGCTCAGCTCGCGAATTGACAAGCTCTACATCCTTAATGTCCAGGTCCAACGCGTGCGCAATCTCTCCTTGAATCCTCTTGATGTCTGGATTTTCCGACACGTCGGCCTTAGCAACTAGATTGAACAACTTCTCTTTCCTTATTCTCTTTACGGCATCTACCAAAAGGGTGGACTTGCCCACCCCGCCCATCCCGTAAACCCCGACCACACTATTTCTGTTATCAGCAAGAGCGTCCATGATTTCCCTTATGATCAAAGATCTGGATTCAAAGACACCATCGTCCGTAAGATTCATTGATTGGACAATATTCCCCAGAGCAGGATTACTGAAGATGTCCTTGAATTCACTGCGTTCTCGAACAAGTCGTTGAATGTCCTCGATCTTGTCCTCGGCGTTCCTGCTGAGTTGATAGCGACGAGTCCCATGGCAGCAAGTCTTGGTCGCCTTTTCAAAGTCACCCAACAGGTCTCCCGCCTCCTTCAAGGCGTTCTCGGCATTTGCCTGCCACACCGTGACATGACTGTCGACATTCCGATGATTGATTCCTTCCTCTTCAGTGGCATTGTGGACACTCTCAATCTCGGACGTCAGCTTCCCAACTTCCTTCTGGAGATCCTGGACGTAGCTCTTGGAGGACATCATGTATCTGAATTGACGCTTAATTGATGGGACATCTTTGCCTTCTCTCTGAGCTCGAGTCAAAGTAGCCACATTCTCCGGCGCAGGATTGCCAGAGGAGATGTCCTTTAATTCACTACATTCTTGAGAGAGTTGCTGAAAGTCCTTGGCAAGAACGTACAGGATGTCCTGTGTGATCGAAGCTGTGGATTCGAAGACTTCATGTTCCTTATGCTTAATCGATGGGACAACACCTTTGCCTTCTCTCCTCACCGGAGCCGGAGCAGCGACATCCCTTGGAGTAGGATCGTGGGAGGAGATGTCCTCGATCGACATTTTTATTTGATTCTTTTTTCCTGAGAAACAAAGAGCTAGAAAACAGAGAAACAGGGAGAGGGAATGATGAAAAAGAGAAGCAGATACTGAAGAAGAAGAAGAGGAGGAGGAAGAAAGGCTGTGCCACGAGCGAAATAGGGTAGGAACGATGAGACACGAAGAAGGCGAAAGATTTGAGTGCTAGAAAAGCTGAAGGAAGGGGAGAATCCGAGAGTGGAATAAGACTTTTTGGCTAGCAAGAGATTCCTTGTGGATGAAAAGAACGAGCTGCAAAGGGCAATCAACGGCTGAGATTTAGTACCAGCGATCCAATGATTTAGTACTAGAACGCCAAAACATTCCCTACATAATGGTTCAATGGCAAAAGTAGAAAGGAAAGCAACGTGGAAACTCAGTATCATTCCCTAATCAAGCAGCAACAACTATTATCAAATCCAAATCTTGATTGTGATTTTTTTGTTTGCTATGGCTCTTTACCTTCCTTTGTATTCTCCTTTATGCCTTGAGTTGCGTAAGGGACCAGAGATATCAAATCCAAATTTGAGTATACACTTGTGTGCTTTTTTGCAGGCCCAAGCCTCTTGATTCAACTGCATAGCCATTAACATTTCCCATTTAGAATGATCAAATAGAAACTTCTATCTTACTTTAAGTTTCAGAATAACAGATAAATTTAAATGAAAAATAAACAAAAGCTCAATATAAACCTTAAAAAATAGAACAAGCTAAAGATGTATATTCTTAATGAAAAAACTATTGTTAACTCAGAGTATTAACAGATTCTATTCAGACATCTTGATGTACGACATTATAATTAATCTACAGGAAAAAAATTGAAAAGCTTACTTTTCGAAATGTTAAAGAGATCAAACTTTTTGATAATGTTGTACTTATTGCCATGTTAGACTTGGGCTAAGTTAGAGCTTATATATAATTGATGTCAATCATTAGATGAAAATAAGCCTTCACTTTTCATATATGGTCTTTCAAATTTCCACAAATTTGTTGACAGAAAATCCCTCATAATAATTCCTTTAAGTGAAAAAATAAAAACTCATTTCATAAGGAAAAATTGAAGTTGTTTAATTTTCTTGCCAACCATGATTGTTAGATTAGCATGTCAAATTACTCCTAAATCCTTATTTATTATGTTTATTTGCCTAATTTTTTACAAAAAAAAAAAAAAGTGTTATGGCTTCATATGGGACGTTCTCTTTGTAATTAAGTTGATAAGGACCTTTTACATAATAACTACATAGTTTAATAGGAATATGTGCATATGAAAATATTACCATATAACGTTGGCATCCTAAAGTACATTTGCTTATAATCTAGAACATGGGCATGGAGACCTGTCTACCTAGAAGCCCATGAAAAATTATGCAAACTTCATGAGCTGGAAATCCCCCAACACTCCAACCAACTATGCCAATCTTAGGGTTAAGCATAATTTTCTATTGTAAAGAATAATTGTACGTTGCATTATGTATCATTTCTTAAGAAATTGAAAATATTGACATAATATTATCACATTGTTGATATTCAATAATTGCAAGATAGAGAGACTAAGTATGTATAAAAATTTTATTAAGTTTACTTTGCATTATGCACAATTTCCTCATAAAATTACAATTTAAAGAAATAGTAACATATGATAAATATTCACAATACTGGCCTCCAATGTACTTGGTGTAAAATATGAGTTTTCAAGTCCAAAAGTTAAAAAGGGGGAAAAATGAGAAGAAAATGTTGACTTGGTCAACAGTGGTAAGTAGGCGCTCGGTTATAAAAGGAGACCGAGAACTCCCTCCACCGAAAAATAGAGAAAAGAGTGGGAAAGGAGGAAAAAGGAAAGAAAGGAGAAAGAGGAAAAGAAAGAGAGCTTTACGCAAACATGCCATGGGGATCTCACCGAGCCAATTCAACTCCGATTTGCAATACCTCGTAAGTGCTCGTACCCTTCATTCATTTAATCGAAGTAGTTTTCGGAGTTAGATCGTATATTTGAAGTTTTGTGAAATTCGACTCACGAAGTCTAATTTCTAAGTTGTTGAGCTTTGGAATTTCATGGGAATGGGAATGGTGGTTTATGGCGCCATGGAGCCTTAGGGTTTGTTGAGAGTTGTTTTCGAGTAATGGTTTGGTTGGAGTGAGAATTTTAGGATTTCGTGGGCAAGTTTCGCGTTGTGTTTATGTTTGAGTGATCGCTTCACAAAAGCAATTTGTTAGCACATAGAAGTCATTTGTTAGTATTTAGACATAATTTAGCCGTTTAGTAATTGAGGTAGAGTTTTATTCGATTTTAAAGTTAATTATCGTTTAATTGATAGGATTGCGAGAGGGTCAGCTCGTTTGGTTATGCGTTGTTTGGTTTGACCATTCACAAGTGAGTGATGTTATTTCTTTTATAAATTTCTAAACTCATGTCTTGAAAGTTATAAATATTGGATATATTATGAGTTATAAAAGGGTATGTTTGTTGCATAAAAATCTAGATTGGGCATTGACTACTCTTTGGTTATTTGATAATGGTTTGAGAAACATGTTATAAAAGGCATTGTGAATATTTATTATGTCGAGAACTGATTTGAACTGATTTGTCAACTAGTTTATGAAATGGATTTTGAAAAGTACAGGAGAAGTGTTGTGATATACGAAATAGTTTCTGGATTTAGCTTTGTGGATTATGGAGGATGTTGTGGATTGGTCATAATGCTTAACTTCATTGTTAGCTTGATGAGGGGCTTATGGATATACATACTAGTTTAGAATATCTTGATGGCCAACCACTAGCAAGTATTGATGGAGAACTTGCTAAGGAGAGCTTGGTCATCTTGTCATGAGGCATTTTGTGTGACCATGATTGATATTTGAGCACGAGATTAGTCAACGGAATGGACTATTGATGTGTGATGTGATACGAGCTTGTCAATGGAATGGACCATTGGCGTATAATTTTGATAAGATTGTGTAATCCTGACAAAATTGATCAATTGGTTGGAATATTGATAATTATTTTGATATTATAGTGAAAATTTGATATTTTTGTTATAAATATAGCTATGTTAAAGCATATGTAACTTATACACTTATTATAAGTTTGTTATGGTTAAATGATTTATGGTTTGGTTTTGTAAATATGTATAGTGGGTGCTCTTTCTACTTAGAAGATCTACATACTACTCAAAAGTTATGGTTGTTCATTCCATTCATCTTGTGTTTTTCAGGTCCATTGATTAGTGGCCGAACCTTGATTAGTGGCTGTTAGAACCAGAGTGCTTTCAATGGGGACTTTTGGAAGTTGCTTTTGGGTGGTTTGAGGCTGCGTCTTTCAGGTGGAAGGGCGGCCATATCACTACCCCTATCCTTGTAGGATTCGAGGTGTGCCACTTTGCATATTAAGACGGCTAATATTATATTGTTTATTAGTTTCACATGACCAATTTGCCAATCAAAATTGTTAGGTTGAAATGGTCAATTTATCCCTTAAACCTACATATGCATTATGATTGTTTTTAAATATTTTGACTTATTAAAAACAATTAAAGTCATGAACGACATTCTCCTTGTAATTAGATTGAGTATCCAGTTAATGAGGAATTAGTTCATACAATAATGTTATTTTATACGAAAAAATTTTCTGTTAGTGGCGCATGAAATTAGCAAATGTGGAGCCTAGGTGGCCACAATTTTTTTTTTGGAGAATGTAGCAAATTCAATTCTTGGAATGGAGAAGTCGTTTCTAGCGATATAGAGTGTTATATCTCCATCGTAAAAGACTCCTTAGCATAGATAATTATATAATTATATGGGAAAAAAGTTCTGACATTTCGTTTAGTATGTTAAGAATTTTGCATCAAAAGGAAAATTTCTCAAAAACAAAAATTTGCAGGCCGATCACGCTCGAGTGTTGGTTTTAAAGTTCCTGTAGGAAGCGGTGACAGAGGCCTCTAGCCCAGTCGGGCTTGACGCGACTGCCCATGGAGCTCTAATAAAAGAATAGAAAAAGCTTTTATTGTGTCACTTAAGTTATATAGGAATTCTCGAACCCAAGAGTTAAGAATAGCAAGTTCTTCATTACCCAGAATAGAATAACCACTTAAAATAATGAAAGAGGTTGTATTTGTCGATAAGTGCAAAATCATATGGATACGATCCTCATTGTGCATCTTAATCATAGGGGTCGCACAAGCTCCCATTAATCCTCATGGCCTATTTGTTCGGAAATAGGACGCCAGTCAATTCCTTACGACGTGACACTTACATGATCTGTTTGACGGTTTCAATGGAGTGGGCGTGGAAAGCCCTTGATCAGGGTTAATGAGAGTGATTAACATAAATACAATATCTTCATTTGGGGAAATTACTCATCAACGTACCTAGTCATATCTATTTCCACCTAAAAGTTCAAACTAAACTAATGAGTTATAAGCCAATTAAAATTTTTCAATATGAGATTTTCTTCAACACAACCCACAAATGCATCTCAATGGGGTGTGACCGAGTTGATGCAATTATTGTTGAGAGGCTTGCATGAGTTTGGCTCAAAGGAATCAAGTGAACATGGACACCTGTAGACACGGAGAGAGTGATGAGTTCATATTGATTGACAATAATGTCCAATTGTTTGTTGGGTCGGGTTCCATTTGTACACCGGTCAATTCTTTGACCAAACCCGGATGCTCAAACTCGGTCATCTCGGTCGAGTTGACTTTGAGATTGGACCATTTTACTGTATGCATAAGTTGGTAGCTTGCTAGCTAGCCCTAACTTTATTTCTTTTTCACCTCAATAGGGACACTAGTTGGGTAGCTAGTGCTAGTGACTAGAAACGAGCATCTAATCAAGTTCAATCTCAAAATCGAATTTGTTGGTCGACTTCCAAAGCAAAACGATTCGGTCCTCCTTCCAACAACTTGAAATAAGCATGGGATCGATTTAGTTTCTAGTTCCAACCTTGGAATCGATCTACATACTTACGAACAAATAAAGTTTTTTCATATGATTTTCTTGGAAACATTTTATGCTTATAGATTCCTCCCATTTGGAATTAGTTCAAGATATTAGTCTCTCGACTTTTCATATAGGGCTAATGAAAATTATGATAGTTGAAGTCCTTACTATAGTTGCAACCTCCCCTTTCCATTCGAAGGCATGCCATCTATAACTATGTTAAAGGGAAACCATAATCAACATATGGAATGTGCATGATCAAGAGCATTCATCTCTAAGGACAAACAAAACCCTATGATAAAGAGCCCTAACAATTTGTTGAATTATGAGCACAATTTTATATCAAAAGGCTTCCACTTTTGAAGCGAAAATTACCCCAAAACTATTTTTAAGCTTTTTCCGATGAATTCTTTTTTTTATGATTTTCTGAATTTTTTAAAAAAGTTTCTGAATTTTTAAGATTTTTAATTTTTTTAATTAATTAAATTTTTAGAATTGTTATTATGTTTTTATTATTATTATTATTATTATTATTATTATTATTAAAGGGCTATGACCGGGTCAAGTGACCCAGCCCGACAAAGCCGATCCGGGTCCAATTGGTCCGGGTTGGATTAAAAACAGGGCCGCTCTAAGGGCCACATCGCAACAGCCATGTTCTTTCTGGCCCACTTGCTTTCTCCAGCCCCCTCCTGTCTTCTATTCTTAGCCCAGCGCCCTCTAGTCCACAAAACAGTCAGCCCAGCACTTAAACAAAACCAGCCCCATCTTCCTTTTTTATAATTTTCTCTTTTCTTTTGATTTCTCTTTTTTCTCTCTTTTTTTTTTATTCTTATTTTCATCTTTCTTCACCACACCCCAAACCAAGCACCTTCTTCGCCGATCCTCCTCTACGGACGAACTCAACAGTGTTGAGTCAACACTCACCACACAGGCACACCCCGGAATCCCATCCGGCCCGACATCGGCGGCCGCCAGCCATTCCCAGACGATCCCCGTTTACAAGCACAATACCACAGAAACATTGAACAAGACTTGGAAAAGAAAAGGCATATTTTGCGCCATGGGGCCAAAACAACAAAAAGACCACATCCAGACTTCAAAGGGATCATCTAGACAAGCTCGAAATCAGAAATAATGACTTAGTAAAACCAACGGAGTTCAGATCTGGCATTCTAACAAACAGTCGGAATACGCTACCGGAACGAGGGGTTTCCCGGCCCGTCGAGCCCAAAACAGGGGAAGTGCAGAGCAGAGCCTACCTGTTCGGCTTGAGGACGTTGCCGGGGAAGCTCGTCGGACGGGTCTGCGTGCGGCCGAGACTCCCTCTCTTGCTCTCTCAGTCGCTCGGATCTCTCATTCTCCGTTCGCCCTCTCTCTGCCCCTCTCGGTCTCTCTCTTTCACGCTCGTCGAAGAAGAACCTCTTCTCCTGGATCTTCTCTCTCAAGCAGCTCTCCCTCTTGCTCGCTCCCTCTGGCTCTCTCTCCTTCGAACGCTCTCTGGTTTTTCCTCTCTCGAATCCTCCTCTCCGAAGAACCCCCTTGTCGAGCTCTCTCTCTCTCTCTCTCTCTCTCTCTCTCTCTCTCTCTCACACGACGCCTCCTTTAGCTCTCGCTCACCTTCTCCTTTTCTAGAAAGCTTTTTCTTTTCTATTTTTTTTGGCTCTCGAGCTCCCTCTTCCCCTGGTTTTTCCCTGGTTTTCTTGCCGAAGACTAGCCTCTCCCCCTTTTTCTCTCATTCTTAGCCTCGAGGACGAAGCCACCTGCGATGTTGTCCCTGCGCAGTACCGTCCTCTGTCCTTGACTCCTTGTCTTTTGTCGGGAGGCCCATCGTCCAAGAAGAGGGGAGAAGAAGAATGAGAGAAGAGATGAACGGGCCGGGCCGGAAAGAAGAGGAGATGGGCCGGACCGGCCTCGCTTATCCCCTTTTTTAATAATTTTAAAAATAACATAAAATAAATATAATAATAAGGGTTAATACCCCGAAAAAAAAACCGATACACTTGCGATAAATTTACCCCAAATTATTTTTTTACCACCAAAAACCCCAAACTGGTATACCTTTAACAAATTTACCTCAAACTGGTACACTTGTGACAAAATTACCATATGTTAATTTTCGTTAAATTTTATTCTCAAATTATTAAGTTAAATGACACGTGACAGTTAACCGATATACAAATTTAAGATTTTACGCTCTATTTGTCACAGTTTACAATTTTTACGATCTTTTTATGGTATTAATCTAATTTAGCATAGGGTATATTTATCACAAATTTACCAGTTTAGGGTTTTTTTGCAGTTGAATAAATTAATTTGGGGTAAATTTGTCATAAATGTACCAGTTTATGGTTTTTTATAATCAGTCGGGGTAAATTTGTCACAAGTTTACCAGTTTAGGGTTTTTCATGGTCAACAAAATAGTTTAGGGTAAATTTGTCACAAGTGTACCAGTTTGGGATTTTTTAAGGTATTAACCCCTAGTAGTATTAAATTTTTTATTATTATTAGGGTTAATACCCTGAAAAATTCCAAACTGGTACACTGTGACAAATTTACCTCAAATTATTTTTTTGACCATGAAAAACCCAAAATTGGTAAACTTGTGACAAATTTACCCCTAATCGACTATAAAAAAACCATAAACCGGTACATTTATGACAAATTTACCCCAAACTAATCTCGCAAAAACCCTAAACCGGTAAATTTGTGACAAATGTACCCTATGCTAAATTATATTAATACCACAAAAAAATCATAAAAATTGTAAATCAGACAAACTAACGTAAAATCCTAAATTGGTATACCGGTTAACTATCACGTGTAATTTAACTTAATAATTTGAGAATAAAATTTAACGAAAACTAACCTATGGCAAATTTGTCACAAGTGTACCAGTTTAGGATAAATTTGTCAAAATATGGTTTTGGGTTTTTTTTGTGATCAAAAAAATAATTTGGGGTAAATTTCACAAAATGTACCGATTTGGGATTTTTAAGGTATTATCCCTACTAGTAATGCAAATACTCTTAATGTCTATACATGATGAAATTTAATGAAAATTATTTTTTTTAAGGGTTAAAGATTAATTTATAATTTTATATGTAATTTAAAACCTAAATGAATAGTCAAAATTGTGTTAATAACGATATTTTAATTCGGTTGAATATTTATTGACGTATAAAGATAATTTTCACGTCCTTCCACTTTGGCATCATCCACCAATGGCCTGTCTGCTTCTTGCTAGGGAGACAAATGGGTAATCCGATGCGAATATTCTAATCTCCTCCAGGCCTGTTTGCACAAACTTTGAATTTATTAGTAGTATTTGTGTCCCAAGTCGAAAATCGATTTCAGAAGCATATGCATGTATACCTGTTCAGATGCATACTCATTGGAACGCAACTCTCAATTATAATTAGTAATTTTAAACATGATCAGATGGTTTCATGCGTTCTATGAGAATTTTGTCGAATAAAAATGATTGGATGTCGTGCACATAAAAAATTAATCAACATCTACCTTACCAAAAAAATAATAAATTAATCAACATCTTACAATATTAATCATGTATATAGCTAGAAAGAAGTGACTAAACTCAACAAAATAGTTAAAAGGAGTTTGAAAACAAAATAACTTAATTGAGTACCGTGATGTGTAATTGGGCGTTGAAAAGAATCGGTCATGTTGAATAACACCTAATAAACAACTGATCACCTAATCATGTATCGCTTTTTTACATAGACCAGTATCCGAGTTCATCCGGCTTTGTTGTCATTGTGCCATGACTATGCGCACAAAAATGGTGCAATGAAGTATCATAACTAGTGATACATGTTGGGAACATGCGCGACATTGAAATAGGCAAGAGCAATTTTCTAAAAGTTGTTGGAACTGTTGTTAACGGTTGTTCAGGGCACTGTAATTTTGAGGTGTTTGTCAAGCACCTTGTTCAGATATGGAAGGGGGGGTGAGGAGTTCAAATCCCCACCTTCTCAGGGGGGATGGGGGTAAGGACGCGTAAGTTTCGAGAGTGGATTGTGACTCCCACGCCCTGCAAGAGGCAGGGCACAAGTCTGCAAGTGAGTATAGAGTAGGAATAGAGTAGGACTGATAAAAAAAAATGCAACTACATTAAAAGAACCGTACCGAATGGTCTTTTAGTGCCCTTTTTTTCTTTTTTTGTTAGACACTTTGGGAAAAAGATTTGGCCAGGAAATTAAGGTACATAACAACATAGCCATGTGTCATGGATCGACGGATTTTTAGTCACAAAATAAGCCATGCTGCACCTAATAAGCCAAGAGCACCAACCCAAACTTCATTTTATAATTGTTCCTAAAAGCAATAGGGCGAAAAGCATCCACATATTGAATCATATCATGCCCAATTTAACTTAGGCATACATTTACTAGAACAAGACATGTAGAACACGTTGGCACAACAATTGGTGTCAGCCTACTTTGGTCTCATCAAGAGAGCAGCATCAGCTCCCAACTAGTTTGTGGACAATAGTCAAACCCATCTTCAAAACTCCTCGGATTTATAACAGTTCTATCTAAGAACTTCTGACACAAACGCTCTAATGTTGTTGCTACAAATCAGTTATACCATGCCTTCTGCATCAATTATTGTTGACCCCGATGCCACAAAAAGAAAGCAATTGTATAGCCATCGAAAATATTTATGTCGACAGCTAGCAGTCAGCAGCGGTGGCTAGTGGGCTGTGGGCAATGGTCGGGCAGCGACAAGCGGCGGTGATGGGCAGTAGCAACAAGCGACAAGCGGTGGTTGAGCGGCAAGCGGTTGGAGGGGGACAATGGTTGACGTCGACAGTTGACGGTCGGCGATCAGCGGTGGCGATCAGTGGCTGGCAAAGGTCGAGCGGCTGCAGGTGGTCAGAGGACGGCGGTGGCTAGCGTCGGCAGTTGACGGTCAGCAGCGGTGACTAGCGGCAAAGGCGGCCAGCAGTGGCTCTGAGTGATTGGAGGTGGCCGCAGCAACAAAGAGGAACAAAAGAAAAATAAAAAAGAAAATCGGCTTATTTCTATAAATTATTTTCAGAAACAAGAAATTACTTTTTTTTTTTTCTTATTTCTGCTCTAAATCTATTTTATGGCTACTTTTTTTTCTATTTTGGAGAGTAAAAGAACAAAAAAATCTAAGGAAGAGAAATGTTACCATGCAGTGCTCAAGTGACTCGACTTAAACCTTTGCCAACTGTCGGAATATGTACTTTACACAGTGTGTCAGCACCAATATAATAAAGTGTAATTAATAATGATAATAAATGCAGAGGTCCCACCCACGTGACACTGTCACCTACCGTGATTTCCTTAGGATTAAAATTCCAAAAAAGAGCTGACAATTGGGAGAACGTGCACACAGTGCTGTCGGCGCCACATGCCAATGCAAAAGCGCGTGGGGACCCTTGGAAATTCGAAAGTACTTAAAGAAAATTCGTGATATTTTTATATGTAATTAATACATGATTGTGATAAATAGCGTCTTTAATCTTTTTTCATGCTATCAATATTTTCATCGATATTTGTACGCAGCCGCTGGTTTGACTCAAAAAAGGGTGACGATTAGAAATTGAAATGTGTACAACACCTTGGCGGACTGATTGTAATGCCTAGTTGATTAGAAATCTTTTATGACATGATAATCTATATTTGACAAATAAATGACATTAGAGAATTCAAACAATTATCTATCATCATAAAAACAAAATTATGGTACATGCTTTGCAGATAAATAAATATTAAAATGTAAAAAAAATTGATAGAAAATCAATAAGATAAAAGATTATCCATTATTATAAAAAGTCTATAGAACGAAAATAATAAATTTTTAGAGGGTTATATTACATGGATATGCATCTATCATTTGTAAATATGACCAAATGTATAATTGTTGATGACACCATAATAATGGTGTAAAGTCAAGTAGAATCTCGCAATGCTTGACAATTTTATAACCTTTCACAACAAGAGTTTAGCCTAGATAGATCCGTAAATGAAATTAGCTATTGCAAGATATTGAGCATTTTAATCATAATAATGGTATAAGTCAAGTAGCACCCGATACATGATAAGTCCATGACACTGTGCTTTCGTGGCAAGAATTTAGGTAATGGATATAATCACGTAAAATTACCTTTCTAAATTGGTAACCATATGAATGAGTAGATGGGAATGTATCATTCAATGTGTAAATCCCAGATGATTGGTAGTACATTTTATTTAATTTGTTGTACCATAAATGTTAAAACAAAGATTTTATCATAATCACACGATAGTTGTTTAATTATAATATACGATTTTGTTTTGCCAAATATTTAGTACAATTTCTAACTTGATCGATGATCTCATGACATATTCATCTATAAAATTGATTTCTCCAAAGAAATGAGAAGCTATAGCAGTCATCACTCAATATAAATAAGAGATAATATATCATATTGTGAATTAATATTTTACTGGGAAGGAAAACCCAACTCGCAAGGCTCATGGATGGTCCACTACTCACGTGGACAACAAACTATAGATCTTATTAAAATCTAACCTTAGTCAAGGCCTTAATTAAAAACCAGTCATTTCCTTAATTAAGCCAGTTATCCATTGTGTCATAATTACGGAGTAAATTGATTTCTTTGTATTATATAAGTTACACACTAATCAAAGTGGCTTAAAAAAATAAAATACAAATGATTACCAACTGCCAAGATAGTAGAATGATTTGGCTTGAATTATATGAATACTTTAAATAGTCTGTCACATTGATATAACAAAATGTAATTAAGAAAGAGCAATAAATAGAAAGATAGTTGGCGCTCGTGTGATAAGGACAGGCCAAGACCATCCATGCACGTGATAAGTAGCATGTTTAATCTTTTCATAATATTAATATTTTCATCAATATTTGTTATGTAGATTGTCATTCTTCGATATAGCAAATGTAATTAATAAAGAGAACAAAATGAAGAGAACTGATCAAAACCCGCGTGACTTGTAGTTCCATCCCAATGTGGCAATATGTATAAGAAACCCATTGTGAGTCTAGCAAAATCAGCAATTAAATTATTACTACTATCATTGGGGGAGATCTCCGTTTGGTGTCTCCCAATACTTTTTAATTAAAAGTTGAACATGGTAATAGAAATGGTTTTCTTGTTTCTTCACTTGACCAGCCGTTATTCCCAATGCGTAAGTCTCCGCATCCTTACTCCACCGTCAGTAGACAAACACTGATTAGGCACCAGTCCTAAACCCACTCCTCGCGCAAATCAATGAAATCATAAATAAAATATAAAAGTAACATTATAATCAAACAAATTTTAAGATTATAGTTCAATTTACATTAGACAAAATTGCAATTTGGAATTGGGTGATTAAAACTTCTAAATAAATTAAAATTTTGCCATTCTTTGTTAACATTTTAAATCAGTTTACTTTCTCGAGTATTGCTACTCTTTACTAGACAAAATTAATATGAGAAATAATTCCGAGTCACCACTAACATTATTTTGTGGTCTCACATTTTGATTGGTGTTTCCCCATTTTCTTTCAAATGCTTGGGTCTGTTCGGAGTATTTTACTTTTAATACTTATTTTTCAAATATTGTACTTAGCACAAAGATTCAGTTAGCTAGAAAAGTTTATAATGTTTATAATAAGCGACAGAGTTTTAATACTAGCTACCTAATGATTTAGAAATTAAAGAATGACTCAAAAACCCCAAGGAAGAAAGAGGAGATAGGGAATGGATGGAGCTCCGATAGGGAAGTTGAGTGGTAATCAGACTGCCCCCCACGTCGTCAATGCCCAAAAATAAAAATACAAAAGGCCTTTCTATGTCGGTGGCTCCATCAAGACAAAAACGATTATAGACTGATAAAAAACATATATATGGAAATGGATTTTTTTTTTTTTTGCATTTTACTATTCCTTGTTTAGTCACCGTCACTAATGTCCAAGTCTCCGTATCCTTTCTTCCACCCCCTCGTGGAAAACCATCCAAATATATGAAAGATTGCTTTAATTAGGGAAAAGTGGTGAAAGAGGGAGAGAGAGGGAGTAATTGAGGGTAGTTGCAGAACTGAGATGACTTTCTGCATTTTACAGTTCCCTTACTCGACCAGTCAACGTCACCCTAAGTATTCGTAAATGCATGAACTGACCGAATGCCTTGCTTGTCTGGCCTCTTTCCTTTTACCGTCAGGAAACATTGCTTTCCTACTTCACCCCTTTCGAGGCAACGATCAATTTTGTAAAAGAGTCACTGCTTATTAAGCTAAAATTGACGAATCTCTTGATGAGGCCCAAATGAACATGCTTTCCCTTCATTTCAGTTAACCCTAGTTGCGTGAGGAAATGTCATGTCCCATTAAGAATTCAAGAAATGAGTGATCTCAATGATTTACCATTGTAGTGATTGTACATCAAATAGCAGTTTTTTATTTATAATATTCTCCTTATTAACACATTAGACTTGGGCCAACCTAGATCCTTATATCTAATTCATATCAATCATTAGTTAGAAATAAATCTTGACTTTTCATGTATTATCTTTTGCAGATTTGTTGACAGAAAGCCTCTCTAGACATCCATTTAAGTGAAAAGAAACTCAGTTCACAAAATAAAATGCAAATTGCTTAATTTTTATGCCAACCATAATTTTAGATTAGAATGTGAATTAAGTACCATGAATTTGCCATATGACGATATAGTTGGAATTTTGTTAATGTCCCTTTGTTCTAGCTCTTTTAAAAGTTACTTATTGATATGAGTTTAACATAATTTTTCCTCTTATTCTCAAACGCAACATCAATCGACAATTTTCATTGATTTTTCTTCTGAGAAAGAGAGAGCTAAGTCCCACACCAACAATGCATAGTGGACTCAATAATAGAAGGCCTATGAGGCATCGTGCAAGACAAGATGCCTTACACGGTACACATAGGTGTTTCTATTCACTCAAAGTATTCATTGAGCTGTCAAAACTTTCGTCATTTTCTTTGTCAAATTTCCCACGAACTATTCCATTTCCTACTCTTCAATAATCTGTCCCGATGGATCCTCTAGAATCGTATTATTGATCATTTGAATGTACTCGATGCACTCGGATGGTCGCACCTTTTGAGGAGTCTTGGACAAACGCATTTTCTTTGGTGAAGACTGGTAGGAACTTGATGGTACATCAACGGAGCTCAAAGGGACGTGTTGGCATTGGCCCACAAAGTAGAAGTCGTTTGCAGACTCTACGCACCATGAACGAATCAACAAGCCAACCTGTAAAATAAAGCTGTTCTAGACACTTCATCACCAAAACGTGTGTACCTCAAATGATACTTGGTAATATATTGTGAGCTGCGATACATATTTTAGTAAAGACCAAAAAAATAAATGGTTTTCATTCATTGCATTTTTTCCAAAAAAAAGAAAAAAAATTGATGGCTCAAAGTAGTTTTGGCTCGGGATTTGATAATTAATAAGGGATTTAGGCATCATAGTAATTGAATTTTTTTGCGAAAATTGTCGGTAGGTCTTTGAACTCTTCTTTTTTTTTTTTGCCAACTGCATACGTACATTATATATATGTAATTATTCAAATCCTTTTTGTCAAACATGCAAAAGGAGTTGATGATGATGTGGACCATATACATGGAATGTAGATTGTCTAGTGCGAAATGTGCTCACGTTGTATGTCTACCGTGCCATTGGGATGACAAGAGGAAGGAGGAGCAGATGCTGAAGAAAAAGAAGGAACGAGGAGGAAGAATGGTCGTGCTGAGAAGAAGAAAGGGCGAAACAAGGCAAGAACAAAGCGAGATGAAGAAGGGAGGGTGCTGTCAAAATATAGCAACTTTTTAATGGAAAAAGTCGATAAAGTGGATGCTTGCTCCATGAGGCGTGCTTGGACCTAACAATCAAACTTTCATGATTCCTCTGCAAATTTTGCTGCCAAAGATCCCATTATAACCATCTTAGCTTATCATTAATTTATTAATTTATTTCATTGTAGCCAAAATCTTGTGTTTGATTCTCCACTTTCTTCTATTTAGCTTTTTCCAAAAAGCATCTTGGACGAGAGAGATGGGACATCCCACTATTTAATGTCTAGTTAAATTATTGCTTCTTCTGCATGAGCAATGTGCAAAGCTATTTTCCAACGACATAACTCTATCGGACAAAGAGTACATATAGACCCCACTTTTGCATGCATGCTTCAATCATTGCCTTCTTGGAAATAATAATTCTAATAATGATGTCATAAAAAAGGAAAGTATGGAGTAGGAAAATTGAATGCTATCATCAAATCATTTACGGTATAATGCTTATCGTTAATAGAAACTCTATCACCAAAAGAGTACAGATAGACTTCACTTTTGCATGCATGATTCAATCATGGCCTTCTTGAAAATAATAACTTTAATAATGATGTCATAGAAAAAGGAAAGTATACATTAACAGAATTGAATGCTATCATCAAATCATTCACCGTGTATTGCTTATCATTAATAGGGACTCATTTTTTTTAAGTACTAGCCATTTGTAAAAAATGCCATTTAATTAAACACTAGTTAAAAGATGGCAATATGAGAAAAAACATGGCTTATAAAACTACAAGTGACATTACCAAACTCTTGTAATTGAGAGAATAAGGTAAATGCAATTTAGTCCTCATCTTTTTGACAAAATGTAATGGATTTTTGGCTTTACCATGCTCGATCTGTCCAAATGCCTAAAAGTTGCAATTCAATTATTTCCCTCAATATATCCCTCGAAAAATGCAACGAGAATTGTATGCCTGCATGCATATATGAACAAGCAATGTTTGAATATGAAAGCCTATAATATAAGCACAGAGAATGGGAAAAATTATATAATATAGAAAAGATGAGTGATTTCGACTTAAACAATTGTTAAAATAAGAAAAATAGAAAAGATCATATTGACCTTGGCGGATGAGTGAAGGATGTTCCTTATTGCCATTAGAGCCAAATTTTGCAGAAACAAAATGGTTTTTAAACTGCATGAACCCTATCCTCATGAGTCCATGATCTCACTCTTTGTATTACGTGATTTTCACTTGGATAGCGTAGAAACCCAAATATCTTCAAAGCATTACTCTATCTAGTTACTTTAATAGCGTGGAGGCAATGAAGGGAAGACATCAAATTAGACAGTCAAAATTGACAAGAGAAAATTATCAATTTGTTTGAGAAATTACGAAATCTACAAGGTTAAGACTATGCCATGATCAATATGGAGACATACCGAAGAATCTTCTATTTTCATCAAACTTCAAGGTACTGGTGTTTTAGTATTGTTAGGAAAATTGCACAATTGGTATTAAAAATATTATATATAATGTAATATAGTTTTAAAAATTTTAATTAAATTAATTTAGTCTTAACTCTTTGAGGAATGGTGTAATCAAATTATCTCGGCCTAGTTTTGCCTCATTTATTTGACGTGTCAGTCTAATCATGACCAATTATCCTATATGTAAGGGTAATGGTGAGATATGAACTAAAATTACATGAAACAATGTTGTTTGATCTAGTGGCTAAAGCCCCAAATTATCAATGGACAAAGTAGTAATAGCTCCAGCCACCTCTGTATCAAATGTGGGCTGGACAGGGAGTAAGGACACCCCAATATTTGATGTCCACTCAAATTATTGCATCTTCTAGACCTAAGCCACGAGCATAGCTTTTTTCCAATGAGATGAAAGAATACATGTAGACCCCACTTTTGCATGCATGATTCAATCATGGGATAGGGGTGATAATGCATGGCTACCTTCTTAGAAATTAACAACTTGAATAAGGATGTCATAGAAAATGAAAGTGTAAACTATGAGTACTGAATTCTATAATAAAATCATTCACCATGTAATGCTTATCGTTAATAGAAACTCGTATTTTTAAGTACCTACTATTTGTAAAAGATGTCCTTTAATTAAGCACTAGATAAAAGATTGGATGTGAAAAAAAAATGGCTTATAAAACTACAAACAACACCACCAAACTCTTGTAATTGCAGTTCAGACTCGGCGAAGAACAATAGGAAATGTAATGTAGTCCTTGTCTTTTGGACAAGATGTGATGGATCCTTGGTTTCACCATGCACGATCTGTTTGAATACCTAAGATTTGCGACTATTATTTCCCTCAATATATCCCTTCAAGAATGTACAGAGAATTGTCTTCCCACAATGCATATTTGCACAAGCGATGTATGAATATGAAAGACCATATATAAGCACGTGGAATGAGAAAACATAATAATATATATATTCACGAAACTTGATAGTATTTGCTAGATTCAGGAGTTATAATCTGCAGCCTTAATGATGTAATAGGGTGCATCATCCGAAAATCATCTATCTTAACCTGTCGAAGTCTGTGCTTTTAGACTATACATTGCATACATAATATAATAACAAGTCTTGTCCGTAGGTGTAAGGGATACAACAAATGAAGTTAAAACTCAAGCTAACAACAAACTAAAATTCGAGATAAGCTTTGAATAATATATATATTCACGAAACTTGATAGTATTTGCTAGATTCAGGAGTTATAATCTGCAGCCTTAATGATGTAATAGGGTGCATCATCCGAAAATCATCTATCTTAACCTGTCGAAGTCTGTGCTTTTAGACTATACATTGCATACATAATATAATAACAAGTCTTGTCCGTAGGTGTAAGGGATACAACAAATGAAGTTAAAACTCAAGCTAACAACAAACTAAAATTCGAGATAAGCTTTGAAATTTGAAAACATACCACTAATGTATTATGCTTGGGATCTTCCTATGAATATCTTCACATTAGATGCCGCATCACCACTTTGAAAAATGGATGCTCAAAGTCAAATTTGTTGGCTAATTGAATTATACTAAGAAAAATGCGTTTGGAAATGATTGGCTAGACAATGTGATAGGCTGACCAACTTATTCACATCACTTTTATAAATCGGTTTTACAAATTAATTCTTATAATTGTAGTATTATTTTTTCTTGATAATATTCAAACAATTAAAAACTCTAGATTACTGCCTAGTTAGACATAAGCTTACTCGAAACTCTAGAGCGAGAAGACATTACAATTTCACAAATAGGAGTATTTGAAGAAAAACTCTTTTACTGCAATTTTAGAATAATCATTTTTACACCTATTCACCCCCTCTAGGTGTTTATACTAGTTTTTTCAATTGGTATCATAACTCGTGTGCTTATTTTATTGAAATGTTTTTACTTCTAAGCTAAAACTCTTCTATGGCTAGTATTTTGGCTCCATGTGTTACGTCTCGATCATCCGAGCACATGCCCATCCCTCCTTGGTCGATTAATAGCGACGTCCCAGGATATATCGCCAACCTATTCAATTAAATACGCATGTGGAAGCAGATAAATAATCCCCAGACAATAAAACAATGGGATAGGAAAGTAGGGCCACAAACTTTTCAAATCAAAACAAACCTTTTATAAACGAACCGGTTCATTTACAACATCAGGTCGTTTATAAAAATATCGGCTTAACCAAAATGGAACTATCCTATGACTAACTAGTCAGATAGGTTTGCCGATTTTTGTTTCCTTCACTTTCCCAAACTCGAGAGCTTCAAGTTCTCCATGACTACTGTCTAGGGACCTGAAAATGTTATCCCACAACGGGACGAGACGATGTCTTAGCGAGTTCTATTCCCTAAGACTCGATTAGGAAGAAAATATGCCATGAGGGCTACCTAAATACAATCATAGGTTGGAGGACTTACCTTGGCCTCAGTCTCTTCTTGTAGGTAAGTTCAATTCAAAAAATCAACCAATCATTTCAATTCACAAACTCAGATCGAACTATCGATCAATCGACATCGTCGATTACATGTCATTACGACCATTCCATGGTCGGCCAAATCAATACTATCTAATAAATACGATCATGTCAGGATTGCTCTCTCTAAGCTGTAATAGATAGTATAGCTTGCCAGAAGCTATTTCAATACTGAGATAATATATTATATATACTCACTAGAAGCTGCCAGATGTACTTTCATAGTACTTTGATAATAATAGTGCTCACCAGAAGCTGCCAACCATACTTTCATAGTATGCCGAAAATTATATATATATGCTCGCCAGAAGCTGCCAGCGATACTTTCATAGTATGCTGAAAATTGATCACTTGATCAAATTACCATTTTAATCTTTCATAATAAAAATACCCGTGCGTGGGTACACGGTTAGCTTTAGCCAAAATATAATAATATCATTTTTAAATATCCCACTAGTTTCAACAGCTAATAACATATTATTGGCACTATAAACTAACGCCCGGTGATTTTCTAATTAATTACTAACATTAATTAATTTTGGGATAAAATATCCCCAACCACAAATCACCTTCAATTTTCACAAATCAGCAGCCAATTAAATAAAGGGAATGCACTACTGAAATCAGCTTGAAATTCCGGTCACCGGCTATCCGGTTTAATTTCCGAAAAATAAATAAATAAATAAATACGGAAAATAATAAATAAATGCCAAAAATGCAACTTAGGCTCGGAAAAAGCCTAATTGAAAGCCGAGACGAGTCTGGAAAATTTTTAAACTACTCTAGATAAATACTAGAGCTTGTCTAGGCCCTAATTGCACTAACTATCCACCTAATATGCATCTGTAATGAATTAAATTCACTAGTCAAATTTGACTATCCACCTAATCCATACTTAACATAAACTAATCAATCATTAAACGTCATGAACATACTAAGCGATGATTAATGAGTTAAACTCACCTGATTAACGAATTGCTCGGTTCGAAACGATAGGGACGTAGCGAGGCTCAACTATCTCCAAAGTAGGCTTAGCAACCGAGGTCCGGAACAACCTCAAAACGAACCAAATAGCTCCTAAAATACCCACTGGATTCTACTCTGTTCAAGGCTGGTTGAGGTGATTTCGGGGGCTGATTAGGCGAGACAAGAACCGGTGAGGTTGCAATGGTGCTCGACGATCCTCACAGTGGCTAAACGGAGGCTAGATGGCAGCAGCAAGGGCTCCGATGGCGGCCTTCGGCGTCCTGGCAAGCTGCTGGATGCACGGTTGGGTGAGACGGCGTGGCTGGAGGTGCAAGCAAGCAAGGCGATCGCGGGGCAACGAACGACGGTGAAGGGTGCGGCAGTGGATGCTCGGGCTCCAGCGGGCTTTGGCTGGCTTCTACTGGCTGTTAGAACCAAAAAAGGCAAGGAGGAGGGGTGAGAATGGGCGGTCGATGGGCTGAGGCAGAGAGGGAGGAGAAGAGCGAACAATGGGGGCCACTTGTTCACTCTTATCTCTCTTTGTCCCCTTGACCTTATCCCCCTTGCATGGCTATCTTCCACCAGAAATTTTCATTCTCAACTTCCTTCTAGAAGGCTTTTGAAGTGGTCCAAATGTTGTGGGTAAGGGAGGGCTACAAATTTGCTTAGATTTTTCTCCAATTGGATACTCAATCATTCTTAAATCAACTCAATTTGGCCTCTATAAATTCAACCAACACCTTAATGATCCAATTGGTATTTTTCCTCACCAATTGATCTCACTTGCATCCCAATTGCACTATCAAAAACAGTCCTCGGACTTTTCTGAACAAAAATGGCCCTATGACAATTTTTTCCCAAAAAGTCTCAGTTTGCAAAAAAAAAAAAATCTTAGGAAACTGAGTCGATGTTACTAAAATGACTTGTGATATGACGGGACTTTCAATTTTTGAAATCGGATTCAAATTTGCGGTTAATTTCACTTTGGCGCGTTTTTAGCATGACCTAGACTATCGGGTAACTTTCAAAAAATTTTAGTGCAAATGACCCATGGTTGATTTTCTTCGAACCATAATGAACCTATTCGATACATTGATGACTCTCGGTTATTGTGAAAATCTCGATAATTCAAATACATACACAAGATACCAAAACGATAAAAAAATTAGTCTAGTGCCGGTCGACCAGAATTTTGCAATTTAGTGGAATCACCCACCTTTAACTACGCATCTCAGTTGAATCGACCTATCTCTAATTTCTAATTGACTTATATCTGTGTCGTAATGATCTCTGCAAATGAGTACGGTCGAGTAATCGATTCATGGTCAAATCCTCAAGTCTATTTGCCTTAAAATCTCTTATTGACATCCCTAGATAGTCTAATTGTCTCACGAGTAATTAGCTCTGAGAATAGCACTATAGGTGCGTCGATGAAATGCCTAATTTATTCAACTGAAGGAAAAACTGAAATTCTAGGATGTTACAACTCTTCCTCTCTTATAAAAATTTCATCATCGAAATTTAAACCATTACAATACTTAAGCAAAAAGGTGGGAGTACAATTGTATCATCGACTCTTCACTCTTCCAGGTTGCTCCTTTAGTGCTGTGGTGTTGTCAGACCATTTTGACCAATAGGATGGTCTTTGTACATAGAATTTGCTCCTTCTGATCCACAATCTGAACTGGGTTTTCAACGTACAACACTTAGTCGTCCACGTCCAATTCCTTGAAATTAAGCACATGGGTCGGGTCAGGCTCACACTTCCTCAATATCGACACGTGAAAAACGTCGTGCACTTGTGTCAATCTCGGCGGCAACGCAAGACGATACGCTGGGGTCCCGATTCTCTTAAGAATTTCAAACGGACCAACATACCTCAGACTCAGTTTTCCTTTCTTGTTAAAGCATAAAGTTTCCCTCATTGGCGACACCTTCTGAAAAACGTGATCACCAACTTGGAATTCCAATGATCTCTGGCGCTTATCTGCGTAACTTTTATGTCTACTCTGAGCGGTCTTTAATCTGCTTTCGATTTACATCCACTGATTGCTAAATCAACTCTGGGCTCGTAATCTTTCTTTCCTCGACTTCATCCCAACATATTGGCGTTTTGCATGCTTTGTTATACAACGCTTCGAAATGTGCCATCTAGATACTCTGCTGATAACTGTTGTTATAGGCGAACTCCACGAGATGAAGTTATTCTTCTTAGCTTCCTTTAAAAATCTAGTACATAAGCTCACAGCATGTTCTTGAGGGTTTGAATTATTCTCTTAGACTGGCCATCCATTTGTGGATGCTATGCTGTACTGTACTGTAGTTTCGTACCTAAAGCATTCTACAAGCTCTTCCACAAAAGTAGTTGTAAACCTCGGGTCTCGGTCTGAAGTAATCGTCATCGGCACTTCATATAGTCGAACTATCTGACGCACATACAGCTCTGTGTGCCTATCCAAACTGATGTCTTTTTGCACTACAATGAAGTGAGCCAACTTCGTCAATTTGTCGATTACTACCTAAATCGAATCATTTCCTCTCTGACTTCTTGGTAAACCGGTCACGAAGTCCATCGTGATATGCTAGCGTTTCCATTCTGGGATCTCGAGAGGTTGCAGAAGTCCTCCCGGCTTACAATGCTAAGCTTTGACCTGCTGGCACGTTAAACACTTGGCGACATGCTTGGCGATGTCCGCCTTCATACCAGACCACCAATGGTGTTGATGCATATTTTGATACATCTTTGTACTACCAAGATGAATGCTGTAACTGTTACGATGAGCTTCTGATAAAATCTCTTCTCTGAGCTCCACATCATCAGGTACAACCAATCGTTCTCGGTGATAGGGCTAGTAAGAGCACCTAGAGGGGGTGAATAGGTGATCAAAGAAGTTTTTGCGAAATTTAACAAAATAAATCAACTTCTGAGAATAATAGACTGAAGGTGTAGAAAACTATAAATAGTTATATAAAGCCACGAATTGAAGTAAAGAGATTAGGGAAAGAGAATCAAAACACAAGGTTTATAGTGGTTCGACTTAAACCAAACCGACGTCCACTCTCCCACACTGACAACCTATTGGCTGGATTTCACTAAGAACTAAAAGAGATTTTACAGTTTCACGCCCTTCATTCCTCAGTATAGAGACTCTACTACATTTTTTCAAGGTCCCACAAATATCTAATATCTCTTTTGAGTACAATTTGAGCTCAACAATTGAAAGAGCAAAGAACTAGGAATTTCAGACTTTGGAATTTTTCTTTCACGCACACACTCGAATAACTTGAGTGTCTTCCTTATATACTTCTTCATGCCTTCATAACTATTGACACCTTCCAAAGGAGTTCTTCCAATCTACTCATTGGACAGAATCAATTAGGGAGATCTCGAGTTATTTAAGGAATGTGATGATAGCCCACAAATCCTGCTTGCTCATACAATCAGGATTTAGGTTTCATAAGTAAAACCTTCCAAGTATACTTCGCCAATCAACAGATCTAATTACTCGAATTAATTTCAATACGAATAAATGATCACGAGATGCTATCTCCAGCCGTGAGATCTTTTTCAACCGTACGAATCAAATCCTTAAAGATATACTCGCATCTGGATAAGTCTTCTTCAACGGATAACACTTTTTTTCGTCAGTCTGGAAACTATCAGTGAGGGTAGACTTTAAAACTTGAGTCTGGAGGTCTTCAGATTTTGACTATAGAGTCTGCAAGTCTTCAAACTAGACTGATGGAAACATTTTATCAACTTCAAAACAAATAAGGAAGTTTTCTCCAACACTCAGAACCTTAGCATTCTGTTCTCAGAAATATGAAAGTTAGCATTTCTTTTCTCTGTATCCTCTTGTAGAATCTTCTGAACATTCGGGTCTGTCGACTGGAGTAACTTGATCTTGATCTAAACATCCGGCTCAATCTTGAGGGTAGCCATAAGATGTGAAAGGTGGCTTACCTCAAATTTGAACACTGAATCCTATGCTCTCTCGATCAAATTCCACTCCTTAATCAACATATGAGCAACTGAAGACTTCCGACTCAAACCATCGGCGACCTTATTCACCTTTCCTGGGTGATATAAGATATTACAGTTGTAGTCCTTCAACACTTCCATCCATCGGCGATGTCTCATATTCAATTCCTTCTAAGAGAATATATACTTTAAACTCTGATGGTTAGTGAAGATCTGGAATTTTTCTCCGTACAAGTAATGTCTCCAAATCTTCAACGCAAAAATGATGGCTGCGAGTTCCAAGTCATGCGTCGGGTAATTCTGCTCATGAGATCTCAACTGTGATGTGTTTAGGACAAACTACATGTTACTTATGAGGGAACTGACCGTGTGAAGGAAACAAAAATAAATATTTTTCTTGGACAATAGTAATCTTTCAGAATGAAGCTTGGAGAATCTATATGTGATATGTTTAGTCGTTTTACAGAAATTGTAAATGGCCTGGCTTATCAAGGTCAACCAATTTTTGGACCAATGAAAGTCAACAAATTACTGCGTGGACTTTCAAAGGACTGGAATCGTGTGAAGACTTCTATTAGAAAAACTTAGAGGATCATGCCTCTATTTGTTAACGAATTGATAAGCACGCTTCAATCATACGAAGTGGAGCAGATCAATGATAAGGAAGATCCAAAAGGTAAGAAATCAATTGCATTAAAGTCTAACATTGATTTTGATGTTACAGATTCGGATGATGATATGGACGATGAAGAGCTGGCCCTTATGATAAAGAAATTCAAAAAACTAAACAGAAATGGAAGAAGGCTAAATTGGAAGAAGCAAAGTATGCGGAATTCTCAGAAAAAACCAACGGAAGACATTGAGACTGGCAAGGATGTAATATGCTTCAAGTGCAAGAAAAAAAGGGGCATATCATACCAAACTATCCCTTGTTGAAAAAGAAGAAAGGAAAGTCTGAAAAGTACAAGAAATCTCTTAAAACAGAAATCTGGAGTGACACCAAATGCGAATAAAGTGAAGAGGAATTTGCAAACATTTTTCTGATGGCTCACTCAGAGTCAGACTCGAATTAGAAACAAATACCGATTCAGATCTGACAAAGAAATCAAGATTAGTCACTTAGAAATTCCTATCAAAGTTTCCATGTACATAGATGAACTTTGCCTTAATCTCAAATTATCTCTTAAAAGGATTTCCGAACTCAAAAATGAAAATTCTAAGCTTAGGCAACAGGAAGTTTATTGGAAGGAAAATTTTGAAAGTCTAAAAAGAAATTTTGATGATTTAAAAGAAAATTTAGATTCTCTCTCAAAAGAAAATGTCATTTTAAAAAGAGAAATTTTAGATATTACAATTTTTTCTTTCAAAAGGATCGAAAAACGGAGAAAATTCTAACCGCTCAAATACCCTATTTTAACAAATTTGGTTTGGGTATGAATTCGAAACTATTCATTTAATTGATTTTCCTAGAGTAAAAGAGACTTAAACAAAAACATGCAAAGACATTTTACAAAAATCATTTTCAAAAAGTATTTGTAAAACCTATTGGCCGAAATGTTTTAAGTGTAACAGCTCATAACATTTTGAGAATAAATGTCCCAAAGTTTGGAGACCAATTAAGAAGGATTGGGCAAATACTGTTTTTAACACTAAGCAAATACTGTTTTTAACACTAAGCAAATACTGTTTTTAACACTAACTCTCCTAGACCCAAGAAAATCTGGATACCAAAGAAAGTTTGAGTTTTTCTTCTGATCACGGGTCACTATTAAAAAAAAATCAAATGGTATTTAAATAGTGATTGTTCTAGGCATATGACGGGAGACTATAGTTGCTTCGTGAAGCTTGAAAGACTAAACGGAGGAAATGTTTCTTTTGGTGGAAACAACAAAGAGAATATTATAGGATGTAGAATAGTGAAGATTGGAAGTCTGACTATCAATAATGTTTCCCTGGTGAAATGTTTAAATTACAATCTTTTGAGTATAAGTCAGCTTTGTGATATAGGTTTTAGAATAAACTTTTAAGAAGGTATTTGTTTTGGAATAAGTCAAGATCTCTCTCAGTCTTTTACTGGACGAAGGCATGGCAATATATATCTTCTTGACGTAAATCCAGAATATTCTCAGTGCCTCATCTCATTACAAAATGAAGCAAGTCTTTGGTATCGAAAGCTTGGTCATGTAAATATGAAGCAAATTGCAAAAATTTCTTCAAAGAAGCTAGTTCGAGAGCTTCCTAATTTGGCTTATCAGAAGTTTGAATTATGCACTCCTTGTATCTCGGGAAAACATGTTAGAGATTCTTTTAAACCAGTAAAACAAGTTTCTACTAGTCATGTTTTGCAGCTTCTCCATATGGATCTATTTAGACCAACAAGAACTTAGAGTATTGGCAGAAATAAATATTGTCTAGTTATTGTGGATGATTATTCATGATTCTCTTAGGTCTTCTTTTTGGCAAATAAGTTCGAAATTTTTTCTTATTTCTTAAAGTTTGCCAAGAAAGTACAGAACGAGAAAGGTTATGTTATTTCAAGTATAATAACAGATCATGAAAGTGAACTTGAAAATCAGGATTTTGCAAACTTCTGTGATGAATCAGGTTTTCAACATGTTTTTATCTTCTCCATATACTCCAGAACAAAATGGGGTTATGGAAAGAAAAAAATAAATATTTACAGGAGATGGCCAAAACTCTATTGATAGAAAACAAAATATCTTCTCAATTTTGGGCATAATCAGTTTCTATAGCCAATTATATAATCAACAGAATATTTTTAAGGCATATCCTAAAGAAGACTCCCTATGAAGTATATAAAGGGAAAAAGCCTAATATCTCATATTTTCATATATTTGGCTGTAAGTGCTTTATCTTGAAAAATGCAAATGATCGATCTGGAAAGTTCGAAGAAAAATTGGATGAATGAATTTTTCTTGGCTACTTTATGTCGAGCAAAGCTTACAGGGTTTTTAACAAGAAGACTAAATCTATAGAAGAATCTATGAATGTCAGATTTGAGGAGCATGTGCAGACTCAACCAAATAAGGTTCAACTTGAAGAGTCTGAACCAATTCCAGACTTAACAAAGTCTGTTTCCCCCAGTGAAATTCAATCTTCTAAAGTACAGCAACGAGTAGAACAAGGAGTTTCAAAAGAAATAAATGATCAACGGTTCACCAAATCTAACAACAACTGGAAGCATAAGTCAAGTCATCCCAAAGATCTTATCATTGACAAAATAGATTAAGGAATTTGCACTGGATCCAGAGGAAAAGAAGATTCCAGTGCAGTATCACCCATTTTAGAAATAGAACCAAAAGGAGTAGAAGAAGCTTTGTCTGACGAAAGCTGAAGCTATACAGGAAGAACTTAGACAATTCAGCATCAATAATGTGTGGGAATTAATTTCCAAACCTAAAGGTAAATCTGTGATTGGAACAAAGTGGGTATTCAGAAATAAGATGAATGAAGAAGGTAAAGTAGTAAGAAACAAAGCAAGGCTTGTGGCAGAAGGCTACACACAGGAAGAAGGGATAGATTACGACACAACTTATGCATCGGTAGCAAGGTTAGAAGCCATTAGATTATTACTTGCTTTTGCTTGTTATCAAAATTTCAGGTTATTTCAGGTTATTCCAGATGAATGTCAAAAGCGCCTTCCTAAATGGATTCATATAAGAATAAGTCTATGTGGAACAACCACCAGGATTTGAAGATCCAAGAAAACTAGACTATGTCTACAAACTAAAGAAGGCTTTATATGGTCTGAAGCAGGCACCTTGAGCTTGGTATGAAAGGTTAAGTAAGTTTTTAACAGATAATGGCTTTGTGAAAGGAAAAGTTGATACAACCCTGTTTATAAAAAGAGAAAAAGAAGATTTCCTACTTGTTCAAATTTATGTAGATGATATAATCTTTGGTTCTCATAACGAAAATCTTTGTAAGAAATTTTCAAGATCTATGCAGGAAGAGTTTGAAATGAGTGTGATGGGTGAATTGACCTTATTTCTGGGATTGCAAGTCAAACAATCAAAGAAAGGAATATCCATTCACTAGGAGAAATACACCAAAGATATTATCAAGAGGTTTGGATTGGAAAATTGCAAGAGAACAAAAACTCCTATGTCAAACTTATTAAAACTAGACAAGGATGAAGGAGGAAAGAAAGTATATTAGAAACTATACAGAAGCATGATCGATTCTCTTTTTTACCCAACTGCCTCTGGACTTGACATTTTATTCAGTGTATGCATTCGTGCTATATTTCTAACTAATCCAAAAGAATCACATTTAAGTGCCGTTAAACGCATCATGAAATATGTTGCGAATTTTCCAAAGTTGGGTCTATGGTATCCAAAAACAGCAGACTTTACTTTACTTGGTTATTCTGATGCTGATTTAGCCGGTTGTTGAGTTGACAGAAATAGTACATCCGGCACATGTCAATTGTTGGGACAAATGCTGGTACCTTGGTTCTCAAGGAAATAAAGTACGATGGCTCTATTTACAGCAAAAGTAGAATATATTGCTCTTAGAAGTTGTTGTTTTCAAATTTTATGGATTAGACAACAACTAAGAGATTTCGGAATAGAAGAATCATGCACAGAGATTAAATGCGACAACACAAGTTCTATCAACCTTACTAGAAATCATATTCTTAACTCGAGCAAATCACATCGAGATTCACCATCATTTCATAAGAGATCATGTTCAGAATGGCGAGATTAATGTTCATTTTGTTGATTCAAAGAATCAACTAGCAGATATCTTTACAAAACCTCTGGAAAAAAGCTCATTTGAATCAATTTGTGGCAAGCTAAATATTATCCTTCCTCTCGACTAAAGTTTACGGTTAGTCAGACTCAAAGCATTTCATTTTAAAGAAGTTATTTTAGTATGGAAATCTTTACAATCTAGGTATTTTATTTTTATTTTTTTGGTAAAACCAGGTATTTTATTTTTAGTATGTAAAAACCGAACAATGGTATGAATATCACTGAATCATTTCTTGCCCTTTTTATTTTTGCTGAATTTTCGGAATTTATTTTGGCAGTTATTCTTTTTGAATTATTCTCTAAAAAGGCATTTCTTTTGTGACGATTCATATACCCCATTTCGATTTCCTTAAATTCTGTAATTTACTTCTTTCGAGCACAGTGGTTCCAAGTCTCTCTCTCTCTCTCTCTCTCTCTCTCTCTCTCTCTCTCTCTCTCTCTCGATTTTCTCCCGCAAAAACCTCCTGCAAAACCTCTTTCACTCTTCCTCTCGAACATATCGTCGAAGTCCTCTAAGTCTGCATCAATGTCATACCAGAGGAAATCTTCTCACATCGCAAGCTGCGGGCCCCCCCAACATGCTTGTAGGACCAACTCACTTTGATCTTACCGGAGAAGACTCTCCGCGAAGTTCTCCTCGTCGTTCTGTAGATGAGGAAGTTACACAAGAGGCGACTCCTATTAGAGTATTGAGGCCTGAGACAATGAGTATGGAAACGAAACTTTGTTTTTGAAAACAATGGAAAGATTAGGTCTAGCGCTAAAAGGAATAGTAGAGAAGGCATTTATGAATTTTCCTTCTGATCGTCGTTTTGGGTCAGAAAATCAGCTTGAGATCAAAGATGATGATGAGAGAATTTTTACAAATATTCAACCTAGAATGGGTGTGGTTGCTGAGATTCTTGGAGAAAGAACAAAACTTTTTCGTTCAAAAGAGCATAAGAGGGTTTATGCCCAAATGTTGAATAGAGAGATGATAAACCCACGCACAGTCGACTTTGACTTTCTAGAATCCATAAAGGTGAACTTGAGGGAAAGGTTAGCAAATCTTCAACTTGAAAAGTTTTGTGTAGAAACTACTAAGGTATATCCTAGGTTAACGTTTTACTTTTACTCAAATCTGTCATTCTCGAATCAAACTCATATTCAGTTCACTGTTTGTGATAAAGTGTTTACTGTTGATATGGATATTCTAGCTGACATTTTGGGTGTAGAACGAAGTAGTTTTCTACCCATAAATGTTTCCATAAATCAAGCCACTAGATTTCTCGTGAAGGACAGATTTTCGAGTGGGAGTATTACCTAATCCTGTATGCCAGCTTCAAACATTCTACTTTACAAGATTGTGATCAATTACATCAGATCCAAGGCTGCCTCCAAGATTGATGTCGTGTTTCGAAGCGAAGATAATGTGGGCAATCAGTAATAGAATTCCTTTTTCACTCCCTCACACTATCTTTTTGCATATGTACAGAGCTGTGATAAAGGAAAAAGGACAACTGCCCTATTCTGCCTTGATAATGAGGTTATTTACACTTTCAGATCCAGATACCCTCTCAACTTCGATCAAGGACTCTCACTCCTATGAAGATAGGAATGAAGATTATTTCAAAGATGAGGCTGAAAGATCTTGCTAAGGCCTTGGATCTTTTGAAGAAGGAATCATCTAGCAGAATCAAAGAATGACCTGTTGCTGCAAAGAAGCGCAAGGGAAAAGATGTTTTCCAAAAGACTTCAAAGAAAAAGAAGTCTATCCTTCTGCAAGACGAAGAGGAGGAAGATGAAGATCTGACAATATCTACCATTGCCCTACGCAATCTTCAAGGTTCTGTTGATTTTGAGGAGACAAAGGAAGAAGGTGAAAAGGAAGAAGAAGAGGAGAGTGACATTGAAGAATTTGAAGAGAAGGAAAATGAGGATGATGACACCGAAGGAGACTTTTTTTTTTTGGTAAAAAAGGAGACGTTGGTACCATACCAGAATTGGAAGAAATTGAGGAAAACGAAATTGGTGCACAAGAAGAAGAGGAGACTGAACTAGATAGGCATTCTAGTGCTGGAAAGGAGAAGGTACAAGAAGGAGAAGTTTCGTCTCAACTTGAAAGCACCAAGACAGGGGGAGAACATGAAAAAACTCCACGAACTGCACATAGTGCTAGTGATGGTATCAGTAGATCTCCTGCAGATATTGAAAATGTTTTTGCATCTCATTTCCGTGAAGTTGATGTTGAAAATGAAACTCCCAGTCAAGGCAAGCAACAAACTGCACATGTTCAAGTTGATGTTCCTTCACTTCTGAATACTCCACAAATTCATTATGCTAAAGCTAGTCCCCAAACAAAACCTGATGCAAACTATCCAAGGATAGTATAACTCATTTTAGAGATAAAGGCATAGCACTATACTTTGGAGATTGAGATTCAAAAGTTACATACTACTTTAGGATCTACCTCAACATTTCTAACAGACAAGGTATAGTCTCTCGACACTCAAGTTCAAATGCCGAATCAACAGGCTTCGTAGACTATAGCCAAAGTAAAGGATGTATATCATCAGTGCGTACACAAGCTTGAGGAGACCATGCAGTCATAAAAGGATTTCCGACTTGTTCGTGTTCTCAAACAGCCTTGATCACTTTTTTACTCACTCTTTTCCTGACTGACTCTTATCTTTTTGCTGATGACAAAAAGGGGAGACTAAAAGCAGATTTAAAATTCTTGTTATTTGCTTGAACTTTGGATTATGTTTTAGATTGTGTTGGATTGAATTTGTGGTTTTATCATGGATAGTGGTCAACTTATGTGGTTGTGGATTGGACTTTTGCAATGCTTGAATTTTTAACTTTGAGAGTAATGTGTCTTGTGGTTGAAGATTCTATGATATTTTGTTCTTATTATAAATTATCATATGTTCTTATTATAAATTATCTTGCAAGATATTTAAATTTGCATGAAAATTTTGTCCCCATAAAAAAATGGAGAGATTGTTGAAAAAACTCTTTATAATTTGAAGTTGACAAAACTTTTCTATTTTTATTCATATTCTCATTCTGAGGAATACGGGACTTCTGTGGAATTCTTTCAAAGTTTATCTTATATCAGAAGTCTGCCCCACTCTGACGAAAACCCAGACTGAACTCAAGTGAAGAACGGAGACATAATCGGATTTAGGATTATTTCTCTTCTTTCAAGGTTTCAGTACAAACGAGATATATCTGGTTTTCTAGATGCAAATCTCACTTACTTTTTTGATATTTTTGATCAAATCAATTTCGAAACAACAAATCATTTTGGAATGCAAGCTAATTTGGAAACAATCTACTTATGAAAATCAAGATTCTGATTGTATGGGCGATCAGGATCATCGGACTTTCATCTCAATGTTCAAACGGCTCAAGATCGCTTTAATCGATTTTGTCCAATAGGTTGATTGGAAGAATTCATTTGAAAAGTGCCAACAGTCACAAAGTACGGAAGAGTATTTAAGGAGGTTTTTCGAGTCATTCGACAGAGTGTGAAAGCTAGAATTCTAAAGTCTGAAACTTCTCAAATTGCTTGTTCTTCCTCGAATAGTACTCAAATTTGTATTCGAAAGAGAGAGAAACACTAAAAAAGTAACTTAGTGAGAAAAAGAAAATCTCTATTGAGTATTCAGTGTCTCATTGCTGTAATTTTCTTTCGATTCATAATGAAAACCACCCAAAAGGCTGTCAGTATGGGAGAATGAATGTAAGCTTGATCTAAGCCGAACCATTATAGACCTTGTGTTCATTTTCTCTTCCCTAAACTCCTACTTATTTATTGTGATAACTTTCTGAGCTTCACTATATTCGCTTAAGTTTGAATCTTTATTCAAAGTCTGTAACCTAACAGACAGAAAAACTCTTTTACTGCAATTTCAGAATAATCGTTTTTACACCTATTTACTTCCCCTTTAGGTGTTTATACTAGCTTTTTCAATATGTACCGACAATGAGCAAATTCTTAGATCCCAGAATGTTGGTTTGGAACTATAGTCACCTTATATGTTCTGAAATACCATACTCCTGCGGCACCCCTGCTGCAGGATCTCCCATTTGCTATTAGCAAGCTGCCCCACAGTTTCCATGCACTGCATCTTTAAAAGACATGTTGCAAACAAAAATGTTCCCACATACCATAATAAAATTACACGAAAGATGCAACTACACCATGTCTGGGAGAGCTTTGGAAGCTTTGCTTTTGAAAAGCTACGAGAGCTCAAGTAAAGCATTTGGCAGGCCTTTAAGATAAGTAGAAAGTGAAAACCGACTCCTTTACAAGCTTGCTCCCAATGATGCAGCTCACAAGTGCCTTTTGGAATTCCTGTTCCAAACAGACGGTACTAGCTATTTCTAAATGTCAATATAGATATATTTAGATAACTTCCTGGCCTGTATGGTGAAACAAACTGGATAAGCTTCAACAACTCAAGCTACTTATGATGGACATTGACCTGGATTTGGACTATAATAGCAATAAAACTCGAATTGCTGTGCATTTGCCATCATGTGAGAGAAGTTGAGATTTATCTTTATATCTAGAGAAGAGATCCAAGATACACACACACACACACACACACACACACACACCGAGGATCAATTCCCGATTACCATTTCAAAGTGATTTTTGTCACAAAACTATCACAATAAGAACAACAAGAAAGAAGCATCATGGGAGGCCAAAATAACATAATGTGTCAAGTATGACCAAAGTCCATCCTATTTATCCAATTATGCTACCATTGTACTGTTGTGGAGACTTATCAAATATGGCTGTGCTAAATGTATTGAACCAACCAATTGGGCTATTAGATGCCATGGGGAACCTACAAGTAATTGGTATATTTCGACAAGCATTAAAATGGAACCAGAAGCTCCACAAAAGCATCCAAACATACTTTCTTACATTGACTCCAAAAAGTTTGATAGACATGAATCACACAAATCAAGGCTTCTATGGCCATGAACCAAGCAAATTGTCAAAGCAGAGTATTGGATATATTAGCCTCTGTATCCAAGAACTTACAAACATACATACATTTACGGTGAATAAATAAATGGTGATGAGGATTTTCTGGCTAATCATCAATACTGCCACTGTAAACTTACTGGTATCATCAGATGTCATCATAATACAAGTAATATATACTACTATAACTAAATCGCTGATTATTCCATAAGGATAAGATGCTAGAAGCAAAAGTCTCAGACCTCTATTTACTTCATTCAAGCTCAGTGACACTTCAATTATCTCCTAAAACAATTGATTGTTTCAAATGTCAAAAATAAAACTGTGTTACATTGTCACGTTGATGTCCGTGAAAATTGCCATTGCGATTTCACATGAGATAACAAGATCACGAATTTCACAGAAAAGCTAGAAGACTAACTTTGATTTCCTCTGCATAATATTTACAACCTCACTGACCTACAATGCTCCAACCAGCGAGTGTTCAAAGAATTTATCATCTAACGTCTCTTTGCCAGTGAACTGTAATGCATCTTCAGCAGATCCCCAAGAGATACCAAAGACCATGCTTCCTCGTTTTGGGCAAATACCTTCTGATTAATAGAGTCCACAATCATGCTCACATTCCCAAAACCATATATCTGAAGGCCATCGCGCGTCCGACCAGGTTTAGGTTTGAATAGCAACTCATGCTGCTGCACATAGGCCTCGATGACTTCATTTAGCTTCATCTCAGGCATTCCACCAGCAGCATCCATATGAAAGGTACCACCAGCACCAACAGCAGCTTGTTGTCAAGCATAGGCTGCTGCTTTCTGCTGAGCCTCAAACTGCCTCTGCTCAAGGACCCTATGATAACTTAAGTTTTCTTTAACACCAGGTTCGACAACCTCCATGCCTTCAGCTGCATTGTCCATCATGTCTAGACCAATTCTAAGCTGATATCTGATACTCTCATTTGCTAGCAGCTCTTGTGGAAAAAGATCCCGCCAACCTCGATACTAGTTCATAACTTCATTGAAGTCTGGGTTAGAACACAACCAGCGATACAACACCTGTAGCCACTTAACAAAAAAGAACTTCTCGATCAAGTCCACCATGAGATGGATCGGAATAGCAGAGGCCCAAGACATGACCCAATAGAACTGATCCAGCTTCTGATCAGCTGTGTTTATCTGGAACTCCCGTAGGACAAGCTGCAACTTTGGAACAATAAATCGGCACATAAAATCCTCCCAACTGGCAGAATCGAACACAGTTTTCCGAGGTGACAAAATGGTGTATGCAGAGCCATCACTCGGGTGCCAGGTGTGAAGTACATTACTCAGTTTTGACCGTATGATCTGATGGTGGCCCTCCAGCTTTTGTCCCAACAAGGGTAACCATGGATGCACCCAGACATGGATAGGAACAGTTTCTCGATGGGGGTCCCATGAGTCCACAGCACTCAACAATTTTGGCATAACAACCATGTTCAGTATAGACTGCAGAACAGAAGAAGGCAACAATTTTTCCCACGTCTCAAGGAAACGAAGCATTGGCTCCGGATCCCTTGCCTCCCAAGTGTTAATGCCTGATATTCTCACAGCAGGCAAGACAACTTCTGAAACCAACTGGGTATAAGGGGATCCCAAATCCCATATATCAAGACATTCCTGTCCTTGCAATAGAGATTTCCACCATGAAACAACTTCCAACCCATGTGAGGGATTCCAAAGCGGATCCCATCCCTGAAATACTCTGATAAACAGAGGGAGTGCAAATGAGAAATAAATGCAGGATAAGTTACAAAGTTTATAATCATCAGGAAACCTTCTTTGCATGTCACCAGAAGACTTGGCTAGCAAGTCTAGCGTCAATGTTCCCATCGACTTTTCCTCCTCAATCCGGCCTAGTGTATTCATTATCTCCTTCACGTTATTTAGTTGTTTCTTTTGGAGTTCTACCTCAGCTTGCAACTTCTCTTTTTCCTCTTGCAAGCTCAGAGCTGTCTCCTTCTCATTCCTCAGGTCCCTCTCCATCTTCTGAATATCCAACTCAGCCAGGTCCACAATCAACCTTATATTGTCCTGGAGCTCAGGCATAGGAACATCACTCTCCCTCGCCTTCTCTTCTGCATTCAGATTCTCCAAGTTTGCTAATACCCTAACCTGAGGTCCGCGCATGTCAAGTACCTTTTGCACAACTTCAATACCCTGTTCCTACTTCTTCGCCAACACCTCTTCTGCTGTAATATATTTCGCTTTGTTTTTCAGTGTTGCCCTCTTCGTTTGCTTAGATCAAAGCTTCTCCTTACCGGGCACATCAGGTAATGGCTTCTTTTCCTCTGGCTCCAACGAGGCAACAGGCGCCTTTCCAGGAGTTTCTTTGTAGTCGTTGAAACCCATACCCATATTCTTAGGACGCAACTTTGCTTCAATGGGTGTGGCAATCCCCTGCTGGCTCTTTCCAAGACCACCCCCTTTGTAACCCATTTTCTCGAGCAACTTCATTCCAATTCCCTTGGTGTACTTCTCAAAGCCGCCCACGTTCCCCGATTCATAAGAATCCCTCTTAGCCCCACCTTGCTGCGCTTTCTTCTCCAATTTCGATTGCTCTCTCCTCCTCTCCGCTCCCTCCTTGATCTTCCGCCCAAATGCCGTCGGCAAGAAACCAATCTCCTCCTCACCGTTCTCATTAAAACCATCGTCTCGCTTCGTAACCCCAAACCCACCCCAGCACCAGCCCCCAAGCCCGGCCTATCCTCATCCATAACAGCGGACTCGTCACCCTCATTCTCCCTCTTCGAGTTCTCATCAATCTCTCTGTTCGGCATGACCGTGCCGGTGGACAAGAAATTCACGGGTTTCGACAGATCGGCCTTACTAAGGAGGTCCCTGTTCTTCCTCCGCTTCCTCTTGGAAGAGTCGTCGTAGTCCGAATCGGAGTCCCCCGACGCGAAGACGCCGTAGAGCGCGTCGTCCTTCGTCTGCGCGCGCTTCTCCCTCCGCTGCCGGTAATAGAACTCCCCGTCGATCCACTGCCCGTCGTCGTAATCGTTATCCATCCCGAACCTCTCCATCTCCTGGTCCTCGTACATCTTCGAGCAATCCCGGAGAACACAAGAGAGGGACCTAGGGTTTCGGGGCGGTGTTCGGAGGCGGCGGAGAGAGAGGCGGCGCTGCTGCCGAACGCCGAGGTGGGCCGGCGGCGTGGATGATGCGGCGGTCGGAGGTCACGATACGGCGGTGCAGCTCGGCTCGAGGGTTGGGGAGAGAGAGAGATCGAGAAAAGGCAGAGAGTGACCGAATGCTCAAAACGCAAGAACTGGAAAACCTAACGGATCTTCTTCTTGTTCTTGTTCTTCTTCCCCTTATAATTTCTCAGATGTTAATAATTGTTGATTTTTTTTAATTATTATTCCCTATTTACTTCTAGGAGAGGAAATTCATTTATCATGATTTTTTTAGTTTATGTTGATGACATATATTGATAATCGGGAATGAAATTGGGCAAATTTTCCAATTATAGACCTAGGAAAATTGAAAAAAGAAGAAAATTTTTCTGAGGAATTTAAGATGCAAGAAACAAAAATGGAAATTTCCTTCAACAATGAGAAGCATATGTCAAATATTATAAAGGACAAAGTATTAATTTCATGCCGGAGGTTGATTCGAACAAATAATTGATATACTTCATGAACTTGTGTATGGATGAGGACGTCTATGTATGGCAATTAATTTTTTTTAAATTAAGTTTACGAAGTTTACTAAGCTAAGTATTGGTGAGCTCGAGCTTTCAATTTGCCCAAATACTCGAGGTGCTCGAGTTAGAGCTTGACTGGATATTATTTCTCAAATAATGATCAACCCAATCTCGAACTTTCTCATGAATAATTTGACTTGGTTTCACTCTCATTAGGCCTTCATATGTACTCACTCCGTCTAGTTACACATGAGAGATGGGAGAATGAGAGAGGTCGGAAGCCCTCAACTAGCATGAAAGGGAATTGACATAGGAGGCTGCACACACATATACATATATAATTTCCAGGCCAGTTTGGTAATCATATGGGTCCTGACTTGAAGGATAGTTTGAGGCCTAGTGGGTCGGCCCAATACTATTTGAGCCCAAAATTATGGGGCTAGTTTGGGTGGGTCAATCCTGGTTTTTGGGCTTTTTTTTTTTATACAATCCAAGTTATATAACTATCATGAACTCCATAAATTACATGACCTAAAGTAGGGGTGTGCAATCGGACCGGGTAAACCCGGTTCCCGGACCAGCCCACCCGGAAAACAGGGTCGGGAACTGGTTCCCATTGAAATCGGTCCGGGAACCGGTTCCCAAAAGTTAGAACCGGTTTGAACCGGTCCGGGAACCGGTTCTGAGGGATTACCCACTCTGGAACCGGATCGACTGGATCGGTTTGGGAATCGGTTTGAGAACCGGATTGTATGCCTTCTTGTCGACCTTGCGGCTTCACTGGTTGCTGGTGTCGCGAGGAGCCAAGCGGCGGTGCTGGTGCAGTGGCGGTTTCACAGGGGCAAGGGCGACAGCAACGGAGCTTCAGGAAGTAAGAGGTGTCGGGTCGTCGCGGCCACAGCAAGGGCGACAAGTGGCGGTGCGAGCTCGCGGGTGAGGGGGCTCCGGCGGTGGCGCGGTGGTGCGGCCGCGGCGACGCAGGCACAGCGGTCAACGGCTATGGCGTGCGGAGGGAGCCCGTGAAGAAGATGAACAGTACACTGTTCTATTTCTTCTTTTTTCTTTTCTCCCTGCCGGCTTGTCACGTCTCCCTCACGTCCTTCTCTACACTGCCCACGTCTCCTCTGCCTCCTGACATTGACCTTGACTCTTAAGCTTTTCCTCCCTTTTTTTTTTTTTTGTGTTTCTTTTTTCCAAGGACCGAAGAAGGCCCCCTGCCGAGTGATCCACAAAGAAAAACCCCGAGTAGAGTTGCTAAATTATCGCGATTTAATCTCGAGTGAACCACTTAGGATTTGATTAATATATACGAAATGAGGTAGAAATTTATTTATTAATAACGCTTAATATTTCAATATAAATTAGAAGAATTATGTTGTTTAAAATTCGAAGTCGTATAAATGGGCGGTTGCAAAATAGGTTCCAATATAAACAGGGTGGGTCGGGAATAGGGTCTAATGAAAACAGGGTAGGGAACTCCAGGTTTAGACCCTACCCACCCTGGACCCGCTCACCCCTAACCTAAAGTTTACAATGTTACATATAGAAATATATTCAAGACTCGTACGTGAGGCAGATATGTGTGTGTAAAATAGGAGGAGAAAGATGACCAAAAAAGGTGAAGTAGGTCATTTATGATAATGTGAATTTATTTGGTAAATTTAGAGGATCCCAATTTTAAATTTTTCATGCATAGTGAGAGAAAGGGGGGGGAGAATTTTCATAAAAAATTATGAGATTACGATATGCAAGGACAGCAACAATATATTACACTGATTGGCGAATAATTCATAGAAATAGCTATGGAAGTTATTAAAAAAACAATCCATGTGACGTCATAAATGACTAAAATCGAGACTAGACTTGTTAAACGGGTGGGTCGGGTTGGGTTTGGGTCGGGTCATAAGTGGTCAGACCCAAATCGACCCATTTAACCAATTTACGATCCATTTATTATAGTGCAAAATTTTTTACTCATACTCGACCTGACCTATACCCAACCCATACCTGACCATGAAACCTAAAAAAGCTTATATATATATATAAAATGGTATTGCTATCATGGTTTTATAATAGAAAGTTTTTATAATTTTTTATTAAATTTTTTATTAAATTTTTAGTTATTTTTATTTTTTAAGAATATAATTTTTCTTTTTCTTTTTTCTTTTATTTTTTAAATTTTTTCTTCTTCCTCTTCTTTGGTCGGTCATTAGTCAACGACAACAACTGGCGACCGGCCATAGGCAAGTTGGCTCACTCGGCTCACTGATGCCGGCGAGCTCAAGGCTCACTAGATCGGCAAGGCTTGAGCCTCATCGGACATTGGCAAGGCCTCTGCCTCGCTAGATCCGGCAAGCTCGAGCTTGCCCCTCGCCGGATCGGGCGAGGCTCGAGCCTCGCCCGATGCTGGCGAGTTCAAGTCTCGCCTGATTGATGAGGCTCGGGCCTCGCTCGACACTGGCGAGCTCGAGTCTCACTAGATGCTCGCCTGGCCGGTCGCTGGCCATCACTATACTGACCACCAGAAGAAGGAAGGAGAAAGAAAAAAAAAAAGAAAGAAAAAAGAAAAAATTAAAATAAAAAAATCATTATAATTTCAATTTTTATAATTTTTTTTTTTGTAAAGTTAAAGAGGGAAGAGAGAGATTGTGTGGTTTGGGTTGAAAATGGGTTCTAATCTAACCCATTTAAGACCGACTTAATATCCACCTATCTTAAGTCTTTAATTGTTAAATTCATTTAATTAGATCATTCAAAAAACAAGTGACCCATTTTGCCACCTCTAATCGAGACTAACTTAGCCTAAGAACAAAGAATAACCAACGTAGTGTGCTATGGAGACAAACCCTTTCTATAGCGAAACTCAATCGTGCGTTTCCTCGTAGCAAACCAAAGAGAACCAAAAGGGAGGAAAAAGGAGGATGATGACCATGTCTAGAGGTGGCAAATGGGTGGGTCGGGTCGGGTATGGGTCGGGTCGAAAATGGGTCGACTTATATTCGACCCATTTAACCCGTTTTGACCCATATTCTTGTAATGTAAATATAATAACTCATATCCGATCCGACCCATACCCGACCCATACCTGACCCGACCCATATTGCTAAAACCTACTAATATTCTAAAAAAAAAACCCGTGCTCACTTTAAGCTATATGCTAATTAGATAAAAACCTCAAATTAAATTAGAAATAGTAAATAAAATAAAAATTGTTAAAAAAAACCTATAAATTGAAATATTTATGAAGAATTAGACTATGCACGTGATTATCTTATTTAAAGTCATCAGATGTTTGGATCCTAAAGAACGTGAGTTTCCCCTTTCTCCTTTGTATAAATCTGAGGCATCAGATGTTTGGATCCTAATGAGGCTCACTGCACGACACGCCTCCACTGCTAACACTTAAAGAAATGATCACTTGATTTACCTAGGAAATCTATGCACTTAGATGGTGAGAAGGATGATTTTCATCATTTTTTTATTTGGCTTAGGCAGATTAAAATCTTCAGCGGCTTCTTCCATTGCTTCCTGCTAATTGTATGTGACTAAATTGGATATCTCTTGCTATATAAGACAACTTCAGCTTCAGCCTCATTAACGAAATAAGGGAACACTGAACGGAGAAAATGGAAGGGGACAGAAAATTGATGGGAATGCCATGCTGCTTAAGAAATGCTAAAAAGGACACAGAACTGGATGGAATATGACCCAAGAAGCTACACATGCAAGTTTGTATGCTGCAAACCTTCAATATAAAATAAATAAATACATATCGCAGTGATGTCTTACCTTCCCACCAAATTCAGTTGTTATTCACCTTGGTCTTGGATTGACTTTGAAATCAGTCTAGCACTCCTCTTGGAAAGCAGAAAAATTAAAATCATACGTAGGAAACATGCTTGTATCTGGACTACTGGACAGGGGGATAACCATCTCCGTGCATGTAGTAGACATCAACACCTTCAGATACACGTTCCAGAACGCTAGTCCCATCTGGACAACCATCAATCTTTTTGCAGACCTAGTAACAAGAAGAATAGAACGTGCATCCAAACATGCTCAGCAGATATGTTCAAAACATTGTTCTGCATAAGCTATGTTACGTGGGCTTTACATGTTGAGATGTCTGACTCACCCAACGCTCAAAAGTTCCAGGATAAAAGGATTCAGTTGAAAAGAATCCAGAAAATGTTACAGGTAGTACATCAGAGACAGATAAACGTAGCAATTGAGGATAAATTCTCCTCTGCGCCTAACCTACAACGAGCACCAAGCCTTGTTCACCAATTTCACTTCCCATGCCCATAAGAACTCGACCAGCCCCAAGTTTCCCTCTTTATCCAAGCAATTTGCAGAAAACAACATGTTGATCCAAAATAGCAGAACCGCAAACGGAAAGGGAGAAAAAAAAAAGGGGTTACCGATTGGTAGGTGGATTCGAGAGGGTGAGATCCGATGATCTCACTCTTGATGCCTCGGAGGCTGAATCGCAGGGCGTTGGCCTGGACACCTCCGATTTCATGGGCGAGTCGCGGAGGTGGGTGATGAAGCTCGTCGACCTTCGAGGGAGTGGCGGAGGTGAGCCTCAAAGGCGGGCGGCAGAGGCGACTCGGCGGCGAGCGGCGGCGGCGAGTGGTGGAGGCGAGCGGCGGAGGTGAGCCTTAGAGGCGGGCGGCGGAGGCGACTCGGAGGCGAGTTGCGGAGGCGAGTGGCGGCGAGCCTCAGAGGCGGGCGGCGGAGGCGACTTGGAGGCGAGCCGTGGCGGCGAGTGGTGGAGGCGGCTCGGAGGTGAGTAGCGGAGGTGGGTTGAAAATGGGTCAGCGGCTGATGAAGGTGAAGGTCGAAGGTCAGCGGCTGAGGAAGTTCTTTTGGCTTTTAAAAATGGGTTGAAAATGGGTAAGAATGTGTGACGTATTTTCGATCCATATAAAACTGAACTTAAAATAGGTCGAATGTGGGTTATGGCCCATTACAACTGCATAACCCACATTCGACCCATTTGTGAAAAATATGGGTGCAAAATGGGTCCATGTCCGGTCCAGTTCACATACACTCCCACTTATGTTCATGGGACTTCTATGGGGTCCGAGTCTTGTAAGAAGTGACCCAGACATGACACTTATATACAAGATATACAACGGTGTGTGGTACACGGACGATTACGCACAAGCTTTGCATCAAGTCCTGACCGGTTTGAGGTCCAACATCACGACCCGAGGATTCAACTACTACACTGGTGCTTCATACGGCGACACCAAATGCTTTGGTCGTGGAGCGTGCGCTGTCGGGCTGGCACAATCGGACTACACTACTTGCATGGATTTTGCTTGTGGTCAAATTAAAGAGTTATGCACGCTCAGTGTCGGAGCACGACTTCAACTTTTTGATTGTAAAATTAGATATAAGCAATACGAATTCATTGAGTGATCGATCGATTCCCTCGTATTGCGACGAGACTACGAGTCCATCCTTAGGGAAAGGGATTTGATATGCTGTATCGAGTCCGCAAAAGTTGACAAGTAATGAATGGAGGAGGCTGGAGAGCATATAAGAATCTTGTGATTATATGATAGTTGTATTATGTTGACCCTCGTTCACCATTCGGTTAGGTTTGGCATGGCAAAGAGTAATTTATTTTTATTTTTATTTTCATTCTCTTGCCTTCTTGTCTTTCCTTTTCCTTTTCTATTCCTTGATAAAATAAGATCTTTCGTTCTCACCAAATTATAAGAATATATATAAGTTTTGAGGCTAGTCTGAAGAACAATGCGGTTTCGTACTTTGAATTGCAAGTCAAACTTCACTATTTAAAGAAAAATGTGATGGTTTATAATTTCATAATTTTCTATTTACTCTGCCTATTTTTATGCAAGAAGTAATTGTTTCATCAATTTCTTTTTCTTTATTTCATTATTGAATATTATACATTTGGGGAAGTCCCGTAGAGTGGTTAGGGGTCACTACCCAATCAAGAGAGGTTGAATAAAGAAAAACAAATTTCATATTCCTGGTTTAATTAAAAAAAATTCGCTCACTGGATTTGATATCTCATTCTTCTGTTAAAGTGATTGCTCTCGTGAAGATCAATGGAAAAAGTAAAAATTTATGAAAGAACAAGACGAGATAATGAATTAGACTTAAATTTCATGATACCCATAAAAGTAGAGAAAAGTCTACTTTCGGAGAAAATACTCATATGAACTATATTCATATCTACCCATATATATCATACCCACTAAGTTTGATACACCTATTCAGGTCATCGCACTTATTGACATTAGAGCCAATACATTATCCTTGATCCTAAAATTCTTCCCGATATATTTTGGGAACCACATATCAAACAAAGGTCGGGTTTACTTTGGATGATCTTCCATTCCTCAAAGTGGATTAGATTGGTTGCAAGAATTTCGTGCTTGAATGACTACCAGATCACTACACCCAGAACTATCAAAATCCCAAGAGATCATATGGGACCTATGGGAATTCATTTTAATTCCAAGTTACATGCTCACCTGGGAGCTTTACCCAACAGTCTGCTTTTTATGGTCACTTTAACGAATGCCTTGACCTAGTTGAACCATTTGTTGCAAGGGAGCAGTATCTGACTAGTGTTGCCGTGCTGTTGCAGTGAGCTCAGTCATCCCAAGCCTAGGCATGATGTAGTATTTAAGCTGGACATATTGTGTCGCCTCTTCTTCCCAAGCTTAGGCAGCCATAGAAAGCACCAAGTAGTCACCCTTTGGAAAAAGGGATACCTCCACTTTGAATTCCCTCGCTTTCTCAAGGGCAATGGGAGGCCTTGGGCACTTGGAACCATGAAAACGCTGCGCAGGAAGGCTCCCTGGACGTTTGCACTATTTTTCCTGACTTGCCCAAAAGAAAAAGATGATTCTGATAAGACCGTAACTAGGTCAAATAGGAGAGGTGAAGCCAAAAGTAGGTGAGGTTCTTACTAGCAATATCCAGATGGAGACTTTGACCATAAAATTGTCTCTATTCATGAGCTCAAACACGCAGAAACCCCTTCACTCAGACAAGCTTCTCTCACAAACGTGGACCAACCACCAGAGATGTTTGCTGGATAACAGATGTCTTGAGCTGCACCAACCATGATTTGTCTAAATACCTAAGTCACAATTTGCTGGTTCTTCTAAATGTATCTCTATATGAATTCGCAAGGAACAGTCTTGGCAAGGTAGATATTTGTGAACCAACATATGATGAAGAAAATAATAAATACAAATGAACAATAAAGAGAACAGGCAAACAAAATGTAAATATATTCTTGTATTTACTAGTTTTAGGAGTTTCAATCATCAGTCTTAACTGATCCTCAACCGGCAATCTAAAGTTAGAATGTCACAGGACAGTGCTCATAGACTCTACAGTAGTGTACACTATTTTTTAACTCTCATGGTAACACTTTAGGAGTTGCTAACACAGATCCTCTCAACCACTTCCTCTTAGCCTAGGAATAATAGCGATCTTCTTTACACTTGACTAGCATTAAAAAAAAAATACAATCTTTTATTTTAAAATTGGTAATCTTATGAAGCCATAAATTAACAAAATGAAATTTCAAAACCCAAATTTTACACATGAGCCATTAACACTTAAAGGAAAATAACATCCATGTAATTCCAGTGGATAACCAAAACAATTTGGGAAAACAGTGGACTATAGGGCAAGATGTATATGGAATTCACTCTCTAGGTTTTCAATTTCATCACTACTTGGGGATAATGTATCTATAAAAGCACTTTTATAAGTTATAATTACATGAGTATAGAGTTTGTCTCTCCCATATTTGAAAACTATCAGGTCACCATGAGTGATGGTATGCTGCATAAATTTCCACATCCCTTCTAGAACTAAAAGACGTCACTTTTGACATTCTTTCGTAATAAAAAAACTAGGTTCAGTAACCTGGAACTAAGGCGGGTGCTGAACTAGAGATCCTTTCCAAAAAGGCAATGATAAAAGCCTGACAAGCTCAAGAGATATATCCAAAGTAGAAAATGTGTGCAGGCTTAGAAATTATAAGATCGTAACTAGATCAGAAAAGAGCACGGTTACCAATATAAGTGCACTTTTATATGGTTTCATCACAATAGAATAGTGGCAGAAATTGCTTTCAACTAGTATAAGGCCTAAAGTGACTTCCAATGTAAATCCCAATTCAACCTAAACATCGTCCTTGTCAGTGAGCTCAAACACGCAGACATCCCCTTCACTCAAGACAAGTTTGGCTCACAAACTTGGACCAACACAGAAGTTCGCTACAGCATCGATAGGTCCTGATGGTCACCGGCCTCAATGTGTCCAAGTACCCAAGAGTCGCATTTTGCTGGTTTTCTTGAATGCATGTATTTATGAATTCATAAAGAAGGCTCTGCCCATGAAGGCTCTGCCCATGAAGACATTTGACCAGCCGATATATGATAAGACACAGGAATGTGAGCATTAACTAAAGCGAAAAGGCAAACAAGACGTACATCTGTGCTAGTAGTTGTTAGTTTCCAAAGACCATATTAGCAATCTAAAAGGCTTGATGAGATGGCCTTTAATCACAGCTTGCAATCTGAAATCAAAATATCACAATCCTGTGCTCCTAGACTCTACACTAAGTACGTGTAATCAATACAGAGACATGCTGAATCTGGTGAATATCTGAGTCGCCAATCTTGCATTGCGATATGCATCGAACAAACATGAAAAGCAGCATATAGGGTCCTAAATGGACACATATACATAAAAAATAAGTGATCTTCTTTTGCTTGGCCAAAAAGAAGTGATCTTCTTTTCTTCTTTTCATACCATTGAGTTGGTGGCACTAATTTTTAAGGTCTAGGCCACACTATTTTCCCTTCATTTCCGATCGCAAGTTTGAACCTGCTTGCAATAGTAGCTCTTGTAAAACATTTGTTGCCAGGGAGCAATATCCGACTAGTGTTGCCGTGCTGTTGCAGTGAGCTTAGTCATGCCAAGCCTAGGCCTGTTGCAGTAGCTATGGCTTAAGCTGGACATTTCGTGCCGCCTCTTCTTCCCAAGCCTAAGCAGCCAGAGAAAGTACCGAGTAGTCATCTTTGGGAGGAATTTATACTTCAATTAGAAACCATTAAATTCCTAACGTATGTTTGTTATTGCCTTTCTCAACCCTCTGATCTTGTCTCCGCACCCACCTGTCACTAGGTTATTTCGTGATTATTGTCCCGGCTTATTGTTTTTCCCTAGGCCCTTTACTTAGTTGTTAAGCTGCCTGTTTTAAACATATAACCATGATCACTTCAAGGAAGATAACATATCTTGTGTTTCTATAAAAACTAAATTAACGTGGGAAAAAATTGCACAGTGGGGCTCATATATAGGATAGGTGGCATGCATAATTGAGATATGCCAGTTATGAATGGAGGTCTGGGCCTTACCGCCACTTCTTTCTTAAGAAAAGATGGCCACATCACTGTTTGCAAAAAGGAGTACTTCGATTGTAATTCTCTAGCTTTATCAAGGGCAGTGAGAGGCCTCGGACACTTGGAATCATGAAAAACTGCCCGGGAGGGCTCACTAGACATTTAGACTTGTCTATTCTCAATTGGACAAAAGAAAAAAGAGAATTCTGATAAGACTGTAAGGCTGCGTTTGGTCATCCAGATTTCTAAAAGGGATAGGACTGGATAGGATAGGATAAGAAATCCATGGATTTCTTCATATCCCATTAACTGTTTGGTGAACTGCAGATTTAAAGTCGGATATCCTCATATCCTATCCAATCTACTGTTTGGTGAACTATGGATTTAAAGTCGGATATCCTCATATCCTATCCAATCTACTGTTTGGTAAACTATGGATTTAAAGTTGAATATCCTCATATCTTATCCAATCTATCGTTTGGTGAACTATGGATTTAAATTCGGATATTTTAAAAACAATAACATTAGGCAAGTACAAATTTGCAGGTTTAATATTCACAAAATCATCCAAAACAATATATCTTTTTCAAATTAACAAATTCTCATTGAATTTCATGATTACGCATTGTAATAATCTTTTCCGTTCCTTTGAAATAATCTTTTGGATACCTCCTTCAACATCAAACGTTTTTAGAATAACCTCAATTTCAATATATTCATTTTGAAACATGAATTCTTTTTCTCTCTTACAAGTTTTTCATTTGTTTCCATTTTGTTACAGGTCCAATACCAAATCAAACAAATGCCCAATTAGAACAAAGCATACAGTCCAAAGTTCATTCGCTTTTTTTTCCAGCTATCACGAGGATGCAATGACAGTTAATCACGTTAACGAACAATCTCTGAACAATTCGTATTTATAAAGTACATTACATTTGTTGAGTATCAGCCAGCTACTTTTTGACCAAAGTAAACTCATGTTCACGTCCATATAAAGCAGTAGATGCGAACTATCTTGACTTAAGGCTTCTTTTAAGTTCATGGCTAGGTTTTTTGCCAAAGAGACAAAGAAACTATTTATGAAAGTAAAAGACAGGCAAATAATATTATAGATAATAGTTTTCTTGGCAATCAACATAGAGATAAAGTTTCAAGCCATATCCACCTCTTTTCAAGTCATGGCTACAACCGAAAGGTCCAAAAAGATAACATTAAAGCTTATAGCTAGCCCCAAAAACCCTTTAAAAAAATAAAGAAGAAAAAAAGAAAAAGTATGGAGAGAAAGCATATCTCCTACTAACTCATAAACAACTCAATATAACTAAAATCATAAACACCAAATATAAGACTCTAAGACAGATGTCCAATTTGGAACAAAGCTTAAAGTGCTAATCCGATACAACTTCATTCATTGCGATCCATCACTCCCAATCATCACTCATTCTCTTCTCTCATCTCTTGGAGAAGTAATTCCACAAATGCTTTCTTGTCGTCTCCTTGAAATCCCAAAAATAGATGAATATTCTCATGATCCTTCACAATTTTTCTACATAATTTTATCCCACTTCTATGTCAGGCAATCTACTTTTTGCATAGAGAACTAGATTGATCAATGGCACAAGCAGGACCATTAATGTTGCTTCACTATGTTGGAGAAAACTTTCTTGAGTGTTTTGAAGCTGACAAAACGTTTCCATTAGTCTAGTCTGAAGACTTGCAGACTCTTTCTTCAAAGTCTGAAGACCTCCAGACTGCCAGACTCAAGACTCAAAGTCTATCCTCAATGATAGTTTCTAAACCGTTGAAGAAGACTTATCCAGAATTGGATGTTTCGTTAAGGATTTGACTTTATTGACTAGAGAAGATCTCTTGGCTGGATACAGCATGTTGGAATCCATTATTCAAATCAAGATTGATTCAGGGATTTTGGATCCGTTGATTGATGAAGTATACTTGGAAGGTTCTACTTATGGAAACCTAGATCCTGATTGTATGGGGGAGCAGGATTAATGGGCTATCGTCATATTCCTTAAATAGCTCGAAGATCTTCCTAATTGATTCTGTTCAATGGGTAGATTGGAAGAATTCCTTTAATAAGTGCCAATGGGTATGATGGCATAAATGAGTATATAAGGAAGACGTTCCAGTTGTTCGAGTGCGTGCACGATAGAAGAATTCCAAATTCTGAAGCTCCTTGTTCTTAGTCAATTAAACTGTTGAGCGAAATCTTGTACGTAAAAGAGAGTCTATATCTTTGAAAGACCTTGAGGAAGTGTAGTAGAGTCTCTACACCGTGGAATCAAGGAAGAGCTTTACTGTAACAACTCTTTTGTTCATAGTGAAATCTAGCCGGTAGGCTGTTAGTGCGGAAGAGTGGACGTAGGCTTGGATTAAGCCGAACCACTATAAACTCTGTGTTCAAATTCTCTTTCCTACATTCTTTTACTTTGATCGTAACTTATTTTGTTGACAAGAAACAAATTTCCTTTTCATAATCTATTATTGAATAGTGCTGCACACTTATCTCGAAAATTTGTTTTTACACCTATTCACCCCCTCTAGGTGTTCATACTAGCATTCACAATTGGTATCAGAGCTTGTGTACTCACTTAAGTTGAAGTGTTTTACTTTAGAGTTAAAGATCCATGGCTAGTATGTTGGCTCAAGGACTGGTTGAAGGGCAAAGCAATACCAGACCGCCTTATTTTGATGGAAATGAATACAACATACGGAAAAACAAGATGGAGGCATTTCTAAGATCAAAGGATCCTCTAGAATGGGATGTGGTAGATAAAAGAATCATTCCTAAAGCTGTACCTGTCTCAGAAAGAGGAAAAGAAGCCGTTGAGTTTAGTGAAATGACTCAAGAAGAGATAATCAAGAGACAAGCTCTTGATGCAAAAGCAATTTATTTTTTATATTGTGCATTATCACCTACTGAATATAATAGAATATCTTCTTGTGTTACAGTTAAAGAAGTTTGAGATAGATTACACATCACCTATGAAAGAACTGATCGAGTGAAAGAAACCAGAATCAACATTCTACTCGGTCAATACAAAGCATTCAAAAAGAAATCAAGAGAATCTATCACTAACATGTTTTGTCGTTTTGCAGAAATCGTGAATGGTCTTGAAAATCAAGGTCAACCAATTTCTGATCCCATGAAAGTAAACAAGCTACTGCGTGGACTCTCCAAGGATTGGAATCACATAAAGACCTCAATATGGGAGACACAAAGAATCATGCCACTCTCTGTTGATGAATTGGTTGGGACTCTTCAGTCTTATGAAGTAGAGTGAATAAATGAAGATGAAGATCCTAAAAGTAAGAAATCTATTGTATTAAAATCTAATGATGATTCTGATGTCACAGATTCATAAGACGATATGAATGATGAAGAGCTTGCTCTCATGATAAGAAGATTCAGAAAGCTAAACAGAAAGGGGAGAAGATTCAACCCAAAGAAACAAAGTTTTCAAAAGCAACAGACTAAGTCTATTGAGGATGATGAATCCAAGAGAGATGTAATCTGTTTTGAATGTAAGAAAAAGGGACACATTAGACCCAACTGTCTCTTTCTGAGGAAAAAGAAAGGAAAAGCTGAGAAATATCGAAAGGCACTCAAAGCAGAAACTTGGAGTGATACAAAGTATGAAGAAAGTGATGATGATTATGCCAATATTTGTCTCATGGCACAATCAGACTTAAATTCAGACTCCGAGACAGACATAGATTCAGATAGTAAAATCGAGGTAAGTAATTTGAAAATCCCTATTAAAGTCTCTAGATACATTAATGAATTGTGTCTTAGTCTCAAAACTTCTCTTAAAAGGATTTCCGAACTTAAAAAAGAAAATTCTGCACTAAAACAACAGGAAAATGTTTGGAAAGAAAATGTTAAAAGTTTAGACAAGAGTATTACTATTTTGAAAGAAAATGAAGACAATCTTTCAAAAGAAAATGCATTCTTGAAAAATGACATCTCAAATATTTCTAAAAGATTTTTTATAGGATCTAAGAAACTGGAAAAAATTCTTTATGCACAAAAACCTTATTTCAATAAATCTGGTTTGGGAATGACTGCGGAAACCATTCATCTAATTGATTTTCCTAAAGTAAAGGAAAGTATTAAGCAAAGACCTACAAGAGATGTTTACAAAAATCATTTCCAAAAAGTTTTTGTAAAACCAATAGGTCGCAATACTCTTAAATGTTCTAAGTGCAATAGTTCAAATCATTTTGAGAAAGAATGTCCTATGGTTTGGAAACCTGTTAAGAAAGTATGGGTAAAGACCGTATATTATACTAACACCAATGGACCCAAGAAAATATGGGTACCAAAGAAAGCACAAGTTTCTTTTCTAAATGCAGGTCACTATTAAGAAAAAGATTAAATGGTACCTGGATAGTGAATGCTCAAGGCATATGACAGGAGATTCAAATTGCTTCATAAAACTTGTTCAAGTTAATGGTGGAAAAGTTTCATTTGAAGGAAACAACAAATGAAGAATTGTGGGATACGGAACTGTAAAGATTAGAAGTCTCACGATCAGTAATGTTTCCTTAGTGGAAGGACTCAATTACAATTTGCTAAGTATCAGTCAGTTGTGCGACATCGGTTTCAAAATCAATTTTCAAGAAGGAATATGTTTAGGAACCAGTAAAGACTCCTCTTAGTCTTTCACCGGTCGAAGACATGGAAATATCTGCCTCTTGAATGTCAAACCAGATGAAGCCCAATGTCTGATCTCAATTCAAGAAGAATCAAACTTATGGCACAGAAAACTTGGGCACATCAACATAAAGCAAATAGCTAAAATCTCAGCAAAGAAGCTTGTTCATGGTCTACCCAATTTGTCATACCAAAAGACGAATCTATGCACACCATGTGTATTGGGAAAACAGAACTCAGAGCATTGGAGATAAGAAATACTGCCTAGTAATTGTGGACAATTATTCACGATTCACTTAGGTATATTTCCTGGCAAGTAAGTCTGAAACCTTTTCTTATTTCAAAAAGTTTGCTAAAAAGGTCAAAAATGAGAAAGGATATGTTATTTCAAGTATACGGACAGACCATGGAGGTGAATTTGACAAACCATGGAGGTGAATTTGAAAATCAAGACTTTACAAAATTCTGTGATGAATCTGGTTTTCAGCATGTGTTCTCCTCTCTATATACTCTAGAGCAAAATGGAGTTGTGGAAAAGAAAAATAGATCTTTGCAAGAAATGATTAGAACTCTTTTAATTGAAAGTAACATCTTTTCACGTTTTTGGGTTGAAGCTGTTTCTACAGCATGTTATATTATTAATAGAGTTTTTCTAAGGCCTATTCTAGAGAAAACGCCTTACGAGTTATTCAAAGGAAAGAAGCCAATTGTTTCATATTTTCATGTGTTTGGATATAAATGTTTTATATTGAAAAATGCAAATAATCGAGTTGGTAAGTTTGAAAAAAAATCAAATGAATGAATTTTCCTTGGATATTCTATCACAAGCAAAGCTTACAGAGTCTACAACAAGAAGACTCAATCTATTGAAGAATCAATGAATGTCAAATTTCAAGACTTTATGCAAAATGAATTGATTCAAACTCAACTTGAAGAATCTGAACCTGCTCCAGACTCTACAAAGTTTAAATCTCCAGAAGCAGCTCAGACTTCATAAGACCAGCAACAAATAATTGTCGAAGATTCAAATAAGGAAAAAGATCAACAGTCGGACAAATCAACCAGCAACTGGAAGCATAAGTCCAGTCATCCCAAAGATCTCATTATTGGTGATATTAATGAAGGAATTTGCACAAGATCCAAAATGCGCGAAGAGTCTAGTGCTGTGGCTCTTATTTCTGAAATAGAACCCAAGAGCATAGAAGAAACTTTAACTAATGAAAGCTGGATTGAAGCTATGCAAGAAAAACTCAGGCAATTCAGCATTAATGATGTCTGGGAATTAACTCCTAAACCGAAGGGTAAATCTATCATTGGAGCTAAATGAGTTTTCAGGAACAATATGAACGAGAAAGGAAATGTCATAAGAAATAAAGCAAGACTCGTAGCCAAGGGATATCCACAAGAAAAAAGGATAGATTATGATGAGACTTACGCACCAGTAGCAAAGTTAGAAGCAATTAGATTATTACTTGCTTTTGCTTGTCATAAGAATTTCAGGTTATTCCCAATGGACGTCAAAAGTGCTTTCCTAAATGGATTTATCCAAGATGAAGTCTATGTGGAACAACCACCTGGTTTTGAAGACCCAAGGAAACCAGACTCTGTATTCAGACTGAAAAAGGCTTTATATGGTTTAAAGCAAGCACCTCGAGCTTGGTACGAGGTAAAGTAGATACTACACTGTTTATCAAAAGAGAAAGCAAAAGTTTTTTATTTGTTCAAATTTATGTTAATAATATTATTTTTGGATTTTCTAATGAAAGTCTATGCAAGAAATTCTCTAAGTCTATGCAGGATGAATTTGAAATGAGCATGATGGGTGAACTAACCTTCTTTCTCGGACTTCAAGTAAAACAACTGAAGGAATGAACTTTTATTCATCAAGAAAAATATGCCAACAATCTTGTCAAAAAGTTTAGGTTGGAGAATTGCAAAAAGACTAATATACCAATGTCAAGTTCCTTGAAGCTAGACAAAGATAAAGGAGGAAAGAAAGCTGACCAGAAGTTATACAGGAGTATCATTGGTTCACTTCTTCATCTTACTACTTCTAGACTTGACATTCTGTTTAGTGTTTGTATTTGTGCCAGATTTCAAGCAGACCCTAAAGAATCTCATCTAAGTGCTGCAAAACGTATTATCAAATACATTACCACAACTTCAAACTTGGGTCTCTGGTATTCTAAAGAATGAGACTTTACTCTTCTTGGATACTCAGACGCAGACTTAGCCGGATGCAGAGTTGATAGAAAGAGCACCTCAAGCACCTGTCAACTACTTGGAAGCAAGACAGTGTCTTTGTTATCAAGGAAGCAAAGTACAATAACTCTTTCTACAGCAGAAGCAGAGTATGTAGCTCTTGGAAGTTGTTCACAAATACTGTGGATAAAAAAACAGTTAAGAGACTTTGGAATTGAAGATTCATGCACTGAAATCAAGTGTGATAACACCAGTGCAATCAATCTCACCAAGAATCCGATTCTTCACTCAAGAGCAAAACATATAGAGATTCGACATTACTTCATTAGAGATCATGTTCAAAATGGAGAAGTTTCAATTCAGTTTATTGACTCAAAGAATCAACTGGCGGATATATTTACAAAGCCTTTGGAGAAAAATCAATTTGAAGCTATTCGTTCCAAACTCAATATCTTAAAGTCTGAGGAAGTTCAGACCTAGGACTGAAAGTCTAAAGACACTCAGACTTAGAAGATCAAGATTCTCGACTGTAAGTTATTTTTATGTTAGAAAATTATCTCTCGAATCAAATCTCGAAAAGGTATGATCATCAACCCATAATTGATTGTTGCTATTTTCAATTTCCGTGATTATTGCAATATTTCTTTTTCGAAAAAGAAGTTATTTTTTGAAATGACAGTTATCTAATTTTTGAAAATGCGGTTATTTTTAAAAGGCATCTTTATATTTCCTTTTTTACGGCGTTTCGTATGCCTCGCTTCGACTGCCTTATATATTGTTGGTTCCTCTTCGTTTTACTCACAAAAACCCTAAGAGAGCACCGATCTTCCACTTCTGTCTTTTTCTCTTATTTAATCCTCAAAAATTTTTCATCTTTCTTGGGAAACAAGCTTGGAAACTCTCAAGGACTGAGAAAGATGTCGTCTCAAAGAAAGTGTTCAAGGATCGCGAACAGAGGACCATAGCAAATGTGTGAGGGGCCTACGCACTTTGATCTCGCTGAGGAAGAAGAATCTCCTAATCAGCAGCAGAGCCCACAACATTCTCAGCAGTGTCCTTCTCCTCCATCTAGACCTCAGGATGCTACACATCAAGAAGAGGAAGAAATCATCGAAGACACAGAACCCGTAAGAACTTTTAAGCCCGTTTTTACCTACAAGCTTTATCATGCTTTGAAGAGGGGTGGTGCTCCTTTGAACTACATTGATGAATTTCTAAAAGACAAAGGATATAGAAATGAAACTTTCTTTTTACGCACAATGGAACGTTTGGGAATTGCCCCCGCTAGGTCGGCGGAAGAAGCATTGGCAAATATCCCAAGCGATCCATGTGTTGGAGGGCTGAGCCAGCCTGATGGGAATGGCGATGATAGGATGTTCAGTTAGTTTAAATCGAGAATGGGTGTTGCGGCAAAAATCCGAAGCAAAAGGACAGACTTGTTTCGATCGGAGGAACACAAGCAACTGTACTCTAAGTTGTTGAAGCGTGGGCTGATAAACCAATTTGCGGGAAAAATTCAGTCTTTTTCAACTCGAATAGTTTTGTTCTGAAAGTACAGAAGCCTATGCTGAACTTACTGCTTATTTCTATTCGAATATTAGTTTCTTGGATGCGAATAGATTCTCTTTTAGTGTTCGAGATCAGGACTATGTGGTTGACATGAATACATTGGCTGATGTGATTGGGGTTGAAAGAGGGAGATATCAACCTATTAGTGTGTCTATTGCTCGTGCAACGTTAGAGCTTGTTAAGGATAGAAGGATAAAGGGAAAGATTTCTTATTTGAGGATGAATGCGTCCAACGTTCTACTTCACAAGATTGTGATTAACTGCCTCAGACCAAAATCTATTTCAAAAACAGACGTTTCAAACTCGGAGGCAAAGCTGATGTATGCCATCAATGCTGCGAAAAAGTTCTCTCTTCCACACACTATTATGTTCCACATGTACAGGGCAGTGGTGAAGGACAAGGGTCAACTCCCGTACATAGCTCTTGTGACCAAGTTATTCAGACATTTGAACGTTCAGCCTTCCCGAATTCTCTGTGTTCGAACGTGCGATAACGTGCGATCAAATGGTAGTGGGACTAAAAATGGTCTCTAAAATGCGTCTGAATGAACTCAACAAGGCGTTGGAGCAATTCAAGGAGAAAACCCTTGTCAAGACTCATCAAATCTCTTCGGTTGCAAAGAGAAAATGGAAGGAGCCGATGGTTGCTCTATCCAAGAAAAGAAGAGCTCTCATCATTGAGGATGAAGAGGATGAGGATGATATCATCATTTCTGCAATGGCATTGAAGAACTTGAGTTTTTTTGCTCTAGAATTAATGGAGAGATAGGAAAAAGACATGGATGAGACAGAACAGAGGACTGAAGTGAGAGAAGATTTGGAGAAAGAAGCACATGAGAGAGATGTAGAGGAGGAAAGAATTGAGGAAGAAGAAGAAGAAGAGAGAGAGGAAATCAAGTGGAAGCAGAGCATGAGGAACACTCTTCTCCACCTGAAAGCATGGAAACAGGGGGAGATCCTGAGAAAAGAGGAACGTCCTCATTCCCTGCTACCAATGAAGGAGTAAGCCGTTCTCCAGCAAATCTAGAGGACATCTGTGCCTCTCAATTTCCTGAGGAGGGATATGATGTTTCATCGCCCAATCTGCGTGACCATGCTAATTTGCTATCATCTGCCTATACACCGTCTGATCGTGCAGAAGCCAGTACTCAGACTGATAATTTAGCAGACTTTCACATAATACTTGATGTTCTATTAGAGATGCGGGGTCAAATATATGCTCTGGAATGCGAAGTACAGAACTTGTAGACTGCAGGACAAGCTTCTTCGGTTTCTTTGAATGATCAAATCCAAGCCCTTGCTCTTCAATTTCAAGCAAATGCAAAGGGTGAAGATGTGGCACAACTGAAGGAGGATTTGAAAAAGTTGGAAGGGATTGTCTAGTCAATAGGAGATTTCCAGCTTGTTCGTATTCCCAAGCAATCTTAACTCAATTTTCTTTTCATCTCTACCTTTTTAATGATGACAAAAAGGGGGAGAGATGTGGTGCAGATTTGAACTTTTTGATCTTTTTGAACTTTTCTGTTTGGCTGTTTGGATTTGAACTGGATTTGGATTTGACTGTTTGAACATTTGTTTATCTTAAGTACTATTGATATCTCATGGCTTTGTTCATTTACAAGACTAACCTACTTTTTGTGGATGCAGACTCTAGTATTATTTCTACTAAGCCATTTATCTTTATGAGATATCCATATTTGCTTGAGTAATGTTTTGTAGGTCAAAGTTATCCAAATCTGCAGGAAAGTTTTGTCACCATCAAAAATAGGGAGATTGTTGAAGAAAACTTCCTTGAGTGTTTTGAAGCTGACAAAACGTTTCCATCAGTCTAGTCTGAAGACTTGCAGACTCTTTCTTCAAAGTCTGAAGATCTCCGGACTGCCAGACTCAAGACTCAAAGTCTATCCTCATTGACAGTTTCTAGATCGTCGAAGAAGACTTATCCAGAACTGGATGTTTCGTTAAGGATTTAACTTTATCGACTGGAGAAGATCTTTTGGCTGGATACAGCATGTTGGAATCAATTATTCAAATCAAGATTGATTCAAGGATTTTGGATTACAGCATGTTGGAATCGATTATTCAAATCAAGATTGATTTAGGGATTTTGGATCCGTTGATTGATGAAGTACACTTGGAAGGTTCTACTTATGGAAACCTAGATCCTGATTGTATGGGCGAGTAGGATTGATGGGCTATCGTCATGTTCCTTAAATAACTCGAAGATCTTCCTAATTGATTCTGTCCAACGGGTAGATAGGAAGAATTCCTTTGGTAAGTGCCAACGGGTATGATGGCATAAAGGAGTATATAAGGAAGACTTTCCAGTTGTTCGAGTGCGTGCACAATAGAAGAATTCCAAAGTCTGAAGCTCCTTGTTCTTAGTCAATTAAACTGTTGAGTGAAATCTTGTACGCAAAAGAGAGTTTATATCTTTGAGAGACCTTGAGGAAGTGTAGTAGAGTCTCTACACTGTGGAATCAAGGAAGAGTTTTACTGTAACAACTCTTTTGTTCATAGTGAAATTCAGCCGGTGGGCTGTCAGTGCGGAAGAGTGGACGTAGGCTTGGATTAAGCCTACAAGCCGAACCATTATAAACTATGTGTTCAAATTCTCTTCGCTACACTCTTTTACTTTGATTGTAACTTGTTTTGTTGACAAAAAATAAATTTCCTTTTCATAATCTATTATTGAATAGTGCTGCACACTTATCTCGAAAATTTGTTTTTACACCTATTCACCCTCTCTAGGTGTTCATACTAGCATTCATACACTATTGTTGGTTGGATGTATTTTTGACGTGAAAAGCTATGTTTAGGTGATGTTTTTTATACAAGCAAATCTCTCTCAAAAGTTCTCATTCTCCAAGAATGAGCTAAAAGTTCCTGCTATGTCAACTAAGCTAGCAACCCATTTATCACTTGCTTTAGCTCTTTTTCTTCTTGAAGAATCATAAACATTTTGTGTTTGAGAAGATGATAGTGGCGGTGAGTTTTGACTTACATCGTTGGTTGCCACATTATCGTGATTTTCACATTCCTCATGATCTACAGCCGCATGAGCTTTTGAAGGGTCTTCACTGAGATTTTCTTTGGCATGGTCATTTCCAAATACGGCTGCTAGTCGATCATATTAAGGGAAGGACTTCCTTCTCAAAGAAGCAGCTCTTGGATAGGTCTACAAAGAAAATTAGATTATTTTATTAAAAATGAAATAATTAATAAAGAAGAAAAATGAGAAGAAGTGACACAAACCTTGCAATATTTTTGTCAACTATCCTTAGAATGAATATCAACACAATGCTTTCCATGGTCCCACCCAAAGCCACTTTGATTCCTCAAGTCATATATCTGATTATACAACTTTTTCGAGTTTTTCATTTTCGACTCTATGTGAGGATTACCCTTGATACCAGAACAAGGGAACTTTTCTTCAAACCACTTCTCTAACATAATCATGTAACCACTCTTGAAGCCGCTATCAGCTTTCATTCCTTGCGTAACTAATTCTTCAAGACCATCTAGAAGTGCATTTTCTTCATTTATTGTCCATATACGTTGGTCTCTCTTTGTTCCCCTTCCTTGAGTTTGACTGAAATCGCTACCTTTCATTCCTAAACATTTCATTGCAATTTCAGAAGATTTAATGATGGAAGATAACGTGGTAGAGAAAATTTAAAGATAGAGACAGCATAGTACTTCAAATTTAAAATGATAAAGTCATAATTCAAACATTATATAGGAAATATATGTCTCAATAATGACAAACCAGCACCATATTACACATGTCTGATAGAAATGGAAAAAAAAAAAAGAAAAATCTTATAACGCAAGTCTTGCAACAATGGAAAACAAATGAATTTTTTAAAATAATAATAAAATCATACAACTCCTCCATGTCATTGACTTGCATTCCACTCATTAAACATTCACACTACCAAATTTTTCCTCCATGTTGCCCAATGATCCAACGACTCGACAATATCAGTTGTTTCGACATCTTCAATAGTGGTAGCAACTTCATCTAACCATGCCTCGATTGGATCAATAGCCATTTCTCTTCTTATCAAGTTGTGCAGAAGGCAACAAGCGATGATTATTCGACCTTGCGTTTGAATTGGATAAAAAGATAGACTCCTAAGAATAGCCCACCGTAACTTAAGTAGACCAAAGCATCTTTCTATGACATTTCTAGCTTGAGAATGCTTCAAGTCGAAGTACTCCTCGGGTGAATTTGGTGTACAACCTTCTGTCCACTCAGATAGTTGGTATCGAGTACCTCTATAAGGAGCAAGAAAGCCCTCCCCATTTGCGTATCCAGCATCTACAAGATAATAATTACCTAATAACGAATGATGATATTATTAATTGTCTTAGAACCTTTAAAACCTACAATACATAGAATGCAATATATTGAAAAGGCTTATCTTACCAACAGGGATCTTTAAACCATTGGGTTAAACTATAGCATCTCGAAGCACTCTAGAATCCGCTGCTGAGCCTTCCCATCCAGGTAAAACATAAAAGAATCGCATGTCACGTGAGAAAACTCCTAATACATTGGACATAATCTCACCCTTTCTATTTTAGTACCTCGGTTTATCAACCTCTGGAACACGTACCCTTATATAGTGCCATCTAATGCTCCTAAGCAACTCTAGAAACATAAAATTAATAAAAGAACATTCTCTTTAAAGTATTAAATTAGTCCATGAAATAGCATAACAAACATACCTTAAACCACTTCCATCTCTCGTTGGCAAATTCCTCTGGAACTGGTTTAGGTGAGACAAGAAGCACACTATGCATTCTTATCACCACATTTAAAACTAAGTTAAAATACCTACTTATTGTCTCCCTAGACCTCATAAATCTAAATTTGATGACTCGATTTTTCACATGATGGGCAAGTATATGTAGAAACATGGCCATTTGTTCTTCTATAATTACAAGTTCATCTTCTTTTAACACACCAATTGTACGTGCCAACTCGAATAGTAGAGTAAATGTACGTCTATCCATCCTAAGTTGTTCCACACAATTTAAGTCATTACTCTTAATGAGGCAATTATGGTGATCTAAACGAGCTTGAATTCTAATAAATGTCCGATCCTTCAATATATGCTTGCGGTAGTGCCTTTCAGCAACAGTGGACACTATTAGCATATACATCATACACAAAAGCAACATTTGGAGGCTCATCTCCTCTAATATAAGAATGGTGAAAATTTCCTCTCTATCATTGTGATCCATTTCTAATGAGAAAAAAAAATAACTTTAGACAAGTACAAATGAATAGGTTAGATAATAGAAAAAATATAAAAAATAATATCTTTTTTCAAATCAGCAAATTTCAATGAGGTCCTCCTTCCTCCTTGCAGCAAGGAGAAAATCCTTGATCTCGTGGATTTGCTTAAGCTATTTTTCAAAGCCAAACTCTCAAGCATACCCAATGAACATTTGGGTATATAATTCGTGCATTCTCACCACTCCCAAGTCACTCCCATAGCAATTGTTTCATGGTATACTCAAATAGAGACTTCGAGTATTGAAATACGCTTGTTGACACGTAAATTTTGGCGGTCCGATCATTTATTTATTGCATAGAAAATTATGGGGTAATTTTATCTCTAAAAAAATATTAATTGCATAACATATAAATTTAGGTGCATTTATTTTTAATTTGTTTTTCTTTTTTACATTTATTTATTGGACTAGTGGCGGATGGGTTCAAATTAAATGGCTGAGCTTTAACTTGGCAGGCCGGATTAAGCCCATGAAACGAGCAAAATCGGCCTGAGCCCGTTTTCTTTTAATGACAAAAATTACTTCAATTGAGATTTGAAATGATATTACGGTGGATTTATGAAATTTAAGAAAATCAGGTTGCAATCTTATATTTTAGGCAATAAAATCAGTAGATAATATTCAAGAGATGAGGAAGTTAAAAAGATTTTTGTGAACGGGAGGTTATATGCAATATTCGAGATGAAGTAGTCCACGGAGATCACGTTTTTTGCCCATAAATGGGGCCGTGAACGGTGAAGAATGGGGTTCTTCTCTTGGTCGAAGAAAAAGAACACAAAAAGTCAAAAGTAAAAAAGAGGGGAAAGAATTCGCAAAAGGCTACCCAGAGAGAATTTGTACAAGGAGAAGGCCTCGTCTGTCTTGGTCAAAGAGAGCCTTTTCTCTTTTCTTTTTCTGACAAGAAAAGGAAAAGTCAGCAGCAGAACAGAGAAAAGAGAGAGAGAAGTGACGTGAGAGGAGAGAGAGAAAAAAAAAAAAAAAAAGAAGCTCTTCTTCCTTGCCGGGCTTCTGCCACCGACCCCACCTCGCCGGCTGCTACGCTGCAACACCGCAACGCCAGCCACCGCCGCCCCTCGCCACCTCGCCGCTCTGCTCGCCTCCGCTACCGCTGCTCCACCGGTCTCGTCGCGACTTCCAGCCTCCCCACCGACGCCTGCAGCAGCTCCCCGCCAGCCTCCGACTGCACGCCGCTCCGAGCCCCAAGCGATCGTCACTCCCAGCGTTACCGCGCCTCTCTGCTCCACCGCCGCTCTGCCGGTCTCGCCGTTCCTCGACGCTCTGCCCGTCAGCTTAGATTTGCCCACGACCCAGCGCTCGGTGTCCCCTGCTCCAGCTGCGACCGACGCCACCAGAGCCCGACACCGCGCCTCAGCAACTCGCGAACCAGCGACCTCCGCGCCCCTGCCGCTCCTCAACGCTCTGCCCGTCGACTGCCGATCTCGCCGCGTCGCCCCTGCGCGCCGCTCAAACCCCCTCCTCCGTGCGACGATTTTGTAGCAGCTTTGTGCCCGCTGCTGCGGCACCACCGCCCGTGACGCCCCTCACCGTCGCCGCCCGCCAGCCCTCGCCGAAGCTTCGACGCCAATCAGCAACCGCCGGGTGCCGCCTACCGTCGCTGCTCCCCCTTTCCAAACCCCTATTAGGTAGTTTTCATTTTTTTTTTCTATTTTTATTTTTCATTTATTTTATTTTACTTTATTTTGTTTATATTTTTTTAAGTTCAGTTATTTAAATTGGAATATTGGATGTCAATACTCATGAATCTTGTAGGCATTATCCACAAGGATTTTGTCCAAAATTATTGTAATTATTAATTTGATTAGTAAGATGTTGGATTTTTTTAATTATATTAATTTTTGGGCATTTTAATAGTATTTTAATTATTAAATTATTATAGTTATTAATTTGATCTGTAAGACTTTGAATTAGATTTTTAATTATTTTGAACTTTTTGTCGTGATTTTTAGGTTTAGAGTAATTGTTAATTTAGCCTGAGGTTATTTTTTCGATTATTTTAATTCTTTATTTATTGGATATCTTGACTGTTTAGATATAATTGATTGTCTTGGAAAAACACTAAAAAACATTAAAAAAAATCAAATATTGCATTAGAGTGTGTTGGTTTAGTAAATTAGGATTGCATTTTTACGATTGCATTTTTCGATGATTTTTGGAATAGATTAGGATTGATTTTAGATAATGTTTGCACATTTGAATAATCTCATTTTTCTAAAAAAAAAATAATAGTTTTCTAAGATAGGATTGCAAGGGTTTAAGTCAAATTAACCCCTAAAATAAATCAGAAAATTATTCATTTTAGATAATTTAATTAAGGTTTTTATTAATTCCGAATTTCAATAAAAATACAAAAAATATTAGGTGCATAGTTTGCATAATTGGATCATTTAATTAGAATTTATTTGTTAGTAAAATTAGGTCATGTAGTTAGAATGCATGTTTTAATTTTGGGATAAAAGAAAAATCCAAAAAAAGTACTTGCTTTAGTGTGTGGAATCCATTTGGTGCAATTTATTTTATTCAATATTTAATAATGATTGAGCATTTGTGTGATCAGAGCCAAGAATCTATTAACCTGCGACACGTGCATATTGTTATTCGCAAATTTTGCGTTAGACATCACTTCCCTAAAATTTATGAAGTGAAAATTGAGAGCACACACACGAAAAATATCCTAGTGCAGTGAGATTTTTTGTATATCTTTACATGGTTGGTGTCTACATTTCTTTGGAAAAAGCTTTTAGGTTCTTCTACAACACACGACATTTTCATCGTCATCAACAACGAATCAACATTTGACAAGCCTCTTATCTAACTTATTCGGTTTCTTAAAGCTAATATGGGAAACTCATAACACTTGCCAATTGGTCATTTGATTGAGTAAAATGGGCACATCTTGCTTTAGAAGCGCCTAAAAATCTCTCGTGTGTGGTCATTGTGGGAAAGGCATTGGGGGAGGGAAGGGGTGGAGAAGGGAGAGAAAAAGCACGGCAAGATAGGAACAATTGCGAATCATTTGAGTCAACCACCATAGGAATGTTGTTGATTCTCCACAATTATTCTACAGATTCAAAACTACCAAGAAGATGATCTCCAATCAACCAGCCAAAAAACCAATAGAACTACATTTATGACCTACGTAAACCGAAACATAGATGAAATAGGAAAACAATCCACAACCAACCTTATGGCTACTATAGAAGTCAACGTTAGAGAGAGAGAGAGAGAGAGAGAGAGAGAATGATTATTTACTTTTGAAAATTCGTCGCTTTCGTAAAATTTCGATAAAAATCGGAGAGCTATTGAAGAGAAGGCTTCAACATCGATACTTTGGAAACAGAGAGTCGTCTATTGGGTGAATGACGGAGAAAAAAAAAGCGTAGGGTTTTATGTTTCAGATAAAAAAAATCCTATCCGACTTTATCTCACCCCCCTCTGATTTTTTTATTCGGTTTATGTCTATTCTATATCCAACCTTATCATATCCTAGACAGCTACCAAACACGGAATATGATAAAACATATCATATCCTAATTTTTATCCAGTCGATTAAACGCAGCCTAAGTAGGTCAAGAAAGAGAAGCAAAGCTAAAAGTAATTACACTTTCAATTGATTTGTCGCAACTGAATAAATGAGGCAAGAATTGCTTCACTAATATACAACCTCAAGTAACACTTCCAATGTTCATCTCAACCGACCTAAATAAGGTCCTTACAAGCATAATTGTAGATGGAGACTTTGACCATATAATCATCCATATCAATGAGCTCAAACACATAGACATCCCCTTCATCCAGATAAGCTTCCCTCACAAACATGAGCCAATCACAGAGATATTTGCTGGATAATGGTGTTGATAGGTCTTGAGCTGCACCAGCCTGATTTGTTCAAATACCTAAGAGTACTTCTTTATGAATTCACAAGGAACACTCTGCCAATGTAGCATGATGAGGAAAAGATTAAATACAAACAAACAATAAAGAGAAAAGGCAAACAAATTGTTAATATATGCTAGTATTCACTAGTTTCGGGAAATTCAATTAACAGTGTTAACTGGCTAACAGAAGTCTTCAATCCCAACCTGCAATTTGAAGTTAAAATGTCACAATATAGTGCTCATAGACTCTACAATAGTGTAAACAATTTTTGAACTCTCATTGTAACGCTTCAGGAGTTGCTAACACTGATCGTCTCCACAACATCCTCTTAGTATATGAATAAAAGCAATCTTCTTTACACCTGATTAGTGAGAAAAGTACAATCTATTATTTAAGAATCGGTAATCTTTTGAAAAAAAAGAAATTTCAAAATTGAAATTGCCTAGGTTTTACACATAAAGCCATAAACATTTCCAAGAAAATAACATCTCCAATAAATATGAAAACAACTTGGGAAAATAGTAGACTATTGGGCAAGATGTAGATGGCATCATGGTTGAGATACGCCAATTATGAAAGGACATAGGCCCCTACTGCAGTTCTCTTCTTAATAAAAGTGGCCACATTACCAATTTCAAAAGTGGATACTCCAATTCAAATTCTCCAATTTTTTCAAGAGCAATGGGAGGCCACGGACATGTGGAACCATGCGAAACCTGCTCAAGAGGGCTACTTGACATTTAGACTATTTAGTTCGACATGCACAAAAGAAAAAGGAGAATTATCATAGGACCACTGTCAACCTTGTATTGAGTTACAATGATATACACATCAGTACCTGTGATCATGGTACTAACGTCTACATGTTCTTCACATTAGACATAACTCATTACTACACTTAGCACGTCCTAAATCATAATGCCACCAAGTCAATATACAAAAAGCTTATTAGGAGAATTTCACAAATTTTGAGAGAGACTAAGAAAAAGAATGTGATGTTGTACACATAAGCATAACTTATAAACCAAGAAGTCACACCTCTAAATTCTCATGATGAGCGTTTCAGGTTTTAACTTTCGCTCTAATCTTGAATCACATCCTTTTCGGTTCATTTAGATTTGGGATGCGCCACTAATGAGTGAGCATCTGGATTATTGCGAACCTCACAAACACAATGGGAATGGAAGCAGTATACTTCATTGGTTCACTAAGACTAACCAAAGGAGATATAACTATGAATACAGGATTTATTTCGGATGAGCCAAAGTGACACTTCTAGAGTTTATTTCAATCAATGTAAACCAAGTCCTTACCAGCTCTAGTGGAAAAGTAGACTCTGAACACACATCCCCCTTATCAATGAGCTCAAACACACAAACATCTTGTTGCGGCCTAATTTTCGAGGGTGAATTACCTAAAGAAGGCTAATGGATTACTAAGTCCGAAAACTTGGTACGGACCCTCCCAAGTCCTACCAAACACGACTTGATGTTAATTTGTTTAAATATGCAATTATATTCAATTTGGAGCCGCCACTATCCAATTAGGGTTGGTTAGAAACCCAAGTAAAATACGGGAGAATACTTTACTATTGTGAACCAGAGATTCAGTGGGTCTGGGGACATGGTTACGCTAGATTAGTCTAACGCCCTTTCGGTGCCTTTTATTTTAATTAAAAAAATATTTCGCAGGCAATGTTGATTAATTTTAATCTAAGCTACTGACATGCAAATAGTGGTCATGCGGGTGCACAATCAATAAAATAACATTCAAATAAAAAAAATGCTAGTAAAAATACATGTCCTAAACATGATTTCTAAATAACATGACACCTAATTTTTCTTTTTATTTTTTTATTTTAAAGAATGTTAATTATATGCAATCTTAATTTAACTTAATATGCATGAATTTATTTTAATGACATGCGAGATGCAATTCATATGGTATGACTTAAACTTATCACTATATAGATGCACTCTAATTTATATAATCTTAAATATGCATATGCTACGTGATATGGATGACATAGTATTTCTATATGCATGCTCTTTTATGATTTTTTATGATGATTTATTTTTCAATGCATATATGCAACCTATGCTAAATAATGATGATATGAGATTAATTATGAATTAACCTATTAACTAACCAAGGAAATGATCTTTTTTTTTTTTTTAATGACATAATTTTTTTAATTGAAAAGAAAGTAACTTAATGGTGCAATAATCATCTTTTAGCATTTTCTTTTTTTATTATTAAAAAAACAATTAAACTATAACTCATATGACATGCATAACATTTTTGTTCTTCTTTTTGTTTTATTAAATGAAAATCGACTTAATCTAAAAATATCTAGGTGTGTTGCCTTAATATGAAATGTGTATGGACCTAAGTACCTAAGTTCTAAATATGACAATATTTTACTAATAAACCAATTCTAATTAAACCCTATTATGCAAATTAATTAATATGTACCTAGTATTTTTTGGATTCTTTTTATTGAAATTCGGAATTAAAACTAATTAGACTAACTAAAGTAAATGATATTCTAATTTATTTTAGGAATCAATTTAACTTCAACTTTATCTTAAAAGCTATATAAAGAAATCAAGACATGTCAACATTATTTAAAATTAGTCCTAACAAAAATTACCCATCTAAAAGTATAATCTAAAAATTATAATCCTATAAATGTAATTCTAATTTACTGACCCTAAAAATATAGTCCTAATTTACTAAACCTAAATGCTCTAATGCAATATTTAGATTTTTATGCATTTCTGATTTTTTTTTTTGATTTTTTTAATCTTTCCAAACAAGTAATTATTTAAAAGAATGAAGATAAGAATTAAAATAACCGAAAAAATAATCCGTTGTCTCACGGATTAAATTAACAATTATTTTAACTCTATAATGATTTAATAATTAAAATGCTATCCAAATTCCTAAAAATTAAAGTAATTAAAAAAATGACCCGACGTCTTACGGGTCAAATTAATAATTACCTTAATTTGGGATAAAACTCCTAATATCTACAAGGTCTACAAATATTAACAAACAATACTACAATTCAAATAATGAAACTTAAAAATAAGCTAACATAACATGAAATAAGTAAAAAAATAAAAATAAACTACCTAAGGCCCTGCAACAGAAACAGGGGAGGCAAAAGATGGGTCTAGAACACGGCAGTAGGCTCGGATCAGGAGCGGCGGCGGCAGGAGCTCGAGAGGGTGAGCTGCGGCGAGCAGAGGCACCAGGGGTCACTGCTGGACGGAACAAAGGAGCAGCAACGTCACAGGCAGGGATGTCGGGCTACTGGGATTGGTTTCAGCAGGTGCCGGTGCTGGCGGAGTGACAGGTTGGCGTCGGGAGTAGAGCGGTGAGGTGTGCTGCAGGCGTCGTAGCGATCCGGGTGCAGGGGTGACGCGGGAAGCTGACTTCGAGCGCGAGTGGATCGGACAGGCGGAGCTGCAGTCGTTGGCTGGGCGTCGGAGCTCGAGCAGGGGCGCCGAATTCTGGTGTCGCTGGCTAAGGGCACGTCGGAGTCAGAGTAGCGCAGCAGCAAAAGGGGCTGTACAGACGTCGAGCGCCGGGCGAAAGATGGCAGCGGGGCGTCGCGGGGCGTCGCGGGTGTCAGCGCGGACCACGGGTGAAGGGCGTCGCGAGCCGAGAGACTCCAGGTGCAGGTGCTGATCGGAAACGAGGTCGCCGTGGGATTGGCGCAGCGAGATCTGGTAAGCGGCTAGGCGGACGGGGTCGCTGTGGCAGTGCGGCAAGTTGCTGGCGTGCCGGCGACGACGAACGGAAGCGGCGGAGCGGTGCGATGGCGCAGCGAGGAAGCTGCTGTGAGTTGCAGAAAAAATAGTGCGTGCGGGCGGCGAGTGCGGGCGAGAAGACGATGCCCCCCTTTCTTTGACTGGTCACTCTCACCTCTCTCTCTCTCTCTCACGTCGCTTTCGCGCCTTCCCCTTCTGTCTCTCTCTCTGCCTCTGTACTTTTTCTCTCTTTCTCTTCAATTTTCTTTTTTTTTTCTCACTTCTCTCCCTCAGAAAGTGACTTTTCCCTCTCGTGTATTCTTTTTTCAGCAAAAAGGACAATCGAAAGCTTTTCTCTCTCTCTTCAGTTTTCTCCTTCCCCCCTTCTCTTCAGTTTTCTCCTTCCCCCGCCACCCCCCCCCCCCCCCGAAAGATGAAGGAAGCCCCTATCTATATAGTGAAGACTCGAATTTGTTTTGCAGGTGGAGATTTTCGCTCAACCTCTCGAATTCGTTTTGCAAGTGGAGATTTCCGCTCAACCTCTCAACAACAAATGGCTCCAAAATCCCACCGTTAAGTTTTTGAATTCAAAAATTATTTCTAAAAAATTTCCCTCTAATTAAAGCTTATCTTTAATTTCTAAAAGATGAGTTTAATGGATAAGCTTGATCCTAAACTAGGTGTCAACACATCTCCTACATCTCCAGCAAATGTGGGCCAACCAGCAGAAAAAAATGCCCCCTGTCCACGTCCGCAGCTCCTGAGCTTCAACGTCCACAACCTGTCTGAATACCTGAGAGTTGCAATTTGCTCGTTTTCCTGATTATGTTGCCTGATGAATTGAACAGCAACAGTGTCCCCATTTATATGGTTGAAAACCAACTTATGGTGAAGAAAGACTAAAACATAAGCAAATAAAGAATCTAATCACACATCGTTAATTTAAGGCAGTAGTTGCTAGTTTCAGGAGTTTTAATTGACAATAAACCATATAATGCTAGTAAACAATCTCAACTTGCAACCAAAGTCAAATGTCAAGATATATGCTCTTGGAGTGCAATAGGGTACATAACCATAAAAACCTTCCATGTCCTATATATATTTGAGACCATGAATTTCAGCCATACAGACCACAAGTGCAGGGGAAAAGGCAAAGACATTGATGACCGGAACATGGATGGAAGTGAAAATTTTAATCTAAGCTGTTCAATTCTTTCAACTGCAGAACTACTTATTCAATTTGACAAAGTAAACTCATCTTTTTTTATTCCTCAAATATCTAATTAATGTAATAGAATAAAACAATATCTCCTGTTTGACATTAAAATTATGAGTCATCAAGATCTACAATAACTAGCCACCCCTTTATCTTTTAGGTCTTTCCCTTTAATCACGGAGGGAGCAACATTCTTTGCAATTTGCTTATCTGTATCAACTAGTCTCCTTGTGTGATTTACATATATATTCTACTTTTATAGCATTGAATAACATTCTCGAATTTCTCCATATAAGAGTACTTGGATTCTAATTCTTAACACTTGCCTCAGCAATTGCTTTCCAAAACATCTATCCACAAAAAAGGAGACAACTGTTATCTTTTCCAACCTCGACCACCAGCTTATGTCCCAATAATTGTTCTGTCATTTTTTTTTCCTGCTTCAACTACTTCATTGTTAAGATATATACCTGGTTTTAAGCGTATACCCACAACCAGTTCAAGGAAAATAACATGTAATGCGGTTTACTACATTAAGTCAACCTCGATAGAGTATAAGCAAAGATATAAACAGCATCCATATGTTTGATTTTCAGACATGCGAGCTCGACTCAATGAGCGTGGGATCATACCAAGCCAAACTAAACATAAGAGGGCCTCATCACCACCTTTGGAAAAGGGATGCTCCATTTGAAATTTGTTGGCCGATGTAAGAGTAGTGAGAGGCCTTGGGCGCATGGGACCATAAAAAACCAGCCCAGGACGCCTCAATCTAGTCGAATGTTTGGACCTGCCTGTACTTAAAAACCGACAAATTTAGAGACAGTTTAAGTACACTTCATTAGTTTGACTTGCTATGAAAAGATTTTAGCATAAATTGGAAATAATTTTATCCTTCCAGCATCACGTAACCAATCAAGATTACAAGTGATTCCTCAGATAGTCCAGACTATAATGCGAACAAGGCGTAAAGGTGACTTTTCATATTTTTGACAAGGCATGGAATTCTCAGAATAATTTCAAGTTCCATGATTTCTCCCTTTTTCCTGATAGAAATTTGTACCTGATGTTACAGAGATATCTCTCCTTAAAGAAATTTCAAACATGAGACCTTGAACAGAATATATGATCTCCCTTGATGAGAGCTCAAACACACAGAAATCTTACCAATGCTCACGAGGGAAGCACAGAAGATGTAGATTTAAGGGCAACAAATTGCTAGTTTGAGGAATTCCTGCTTTTAGACTTGAATGTGGAATGAATTTGAAGAACAGAGCCCTAATTCACGCGCAATAAGACACCAAAATCGGAAGAAACGTGAACTTACGATTTGTCGGATACAGATGCAGAGAGAGAGAGTGTGATCTTCTTCTTCTTTGATGAAGTGAGTGGACGACTGACTGTCTAGACTCGGCGGTGCCATCTCCGGTGTCCCACTTTCATCTTCTCTCCGGCAACGACAACGACGACTACATCTGGTTGAATGTACTTGGCTCCGCTCCGCTAAGTGCAGCTTTGCTTCTCGCAGTCCTGGCAATTCTTGACGCTTCATTTTCGCTCCGTCTTCCGTGAAGGCAGCAGAGGTTCCCCCAGTTTCGCTCCAACGAGGAAGAAGAAGAAGAAAGATGGAGAGAGAGAGAGAGAGAGAGAGAGGGACTCTAGCGTCAAGAGGAGGCGAGATCGATCGATAGGGTTGATGACGATCTGATCAGACATCTAATAATAGAAAAATAAATAAAAAAATTATAAACTCACCGTGCCGCCAAAAAAGTGAAAAAAAAAAAATGGATGAGAGAATGACATCAATTGAATTTTTACCAATTTTATGTGCATTTGTTTACGCCAATAACTTTTGTATGGTTGTATTGAGATCCTCACCACCCTCCCCCCACTTCCATTCTACCCACTCGTATCTGAACAGTGACACATAATATGGTCTTCGTGTGCTTGGCCTACGCTTAGAAAAGGTCTTCATTTTCGGACACCCTTCCACTACAATTCTCAACAAGGATGGGAACCTGAAGCTACAACTCGGAATGGAGGAGAAGCATTCTAGGCTTGACAAATGTTGGAGTGTCAATCTTTTCAACTTTTTAAAACAAATCACTTTTTCTTCTCCGTCTCCATCATATGACACTATTTCTTTTATTCTTTCACATCCTGTTATAGTCATTTGTTCGAGATGCACCACATTTGTGATCGTTAAAACTGTTACTAGATGTACCAATCCAGACGAATTCTTCACCACTAACTTCGTCAAATTCTGGAAGGATGTCATGGTCGAAAATATTGTTGTCAAACAAGGACAATCCCAAACCTCTAATGTTTCGATGCTCTGGAGAATTTTTGACACTAAAAATTCTTCTCTCCACACACTCTTTAGTTTGTGTAGCTTGTTTAACTTAAGTTCTCTTAAATTTTCAAGTACCGGATGTTTTCCCTCGTCAACAAGCCCTTCATTAGGGAATATATCTTCAAAGGAGCTACAGAAGACCTCAAGGCTTTGTAGATTCTGAAATCTCTCTAAGAGGAATCTAGGAGGAAAGACGGGCTTTTCATCATGAAAGCATGCCAATGTTAGTGCTTTTGGCTTGCTAAAAATGTCATCTGGAAAATTTCCATCTCGTATCATCTGAATATTGTTATCGACTAATAAAAGTCTTTCTAATTTGGGAAAGTCCTGTCAAATTGTCAATACAATAAGAGAAGTATATTCAATGACAATAAATCGTGTGTTGTAAAAGGTAAACCAAATTCAAATGATATGCATGGAATGTGGTCATCTTCTTATAGTTAAAAATTATAAAGATCCTTGCCTGCAAGTCACAAGTAGAGGTTGGTATGGTTAAGTTGGGAGGGTGAATCTAAATTCAAGAGCCCTCTAGCTCACCAAAATCATCTTTTATTACAAATATCTTATCTCGTCAACAAAAAATTGTCATCTTTGGAATCTTATGTGATGGGATGCACTCATGATGTTACTAAAACATATGGGGTCCATAAACTTAAAAGTTCACTAAAAATATAGGCAACATCTTATGTTGTCCGCAAATTTATAGGTAAGAGGTTTTAGGATCTCTATAGTATTATAATGTGATGTGATTATGTAGTGAAATATAATGGGCGAATTAAAGGATAAAGTATAATATAGTGAGTTAGGGTCTTAATGTTATTTTTTAAAAAGAAGAAATTATTTTAGTTTATTCTTTTAGAGTTCCTAGAAAATAAAAAGAGAACAAAAGTTTAGATGTGAGAAATGTGTCAACAATGGAGAGGATCTCGTGTCAAATTCTCATTGATTTCCCCAAGGAGCGTCATTAGATTAGATTAGGAATATGTTGTGTTGTCAATAGAAAATTTGCAAATATTTTTGTAAATCTAGGTAATGGAATATCACATGCATGTCCACAAATGAAATTATACGTAAGATATTCAAAATATGTTAATGCTGTCAACAAATTAATAGGCAAGGGAGATCATGTTTTCTATAGCATTATAACGTGACGTGATTATGTAATGGATATGAGATTGGTGAGTGCTTTAAAGAACGAAGTAGAAATTGAGGGAGAGCAGCTATAATCATACCCTCTCAAATGAAAAGTGTGCTTCTTGGTCCGAAAGGTTTTGTTGATCATCTCTTTGAGCACAACTATTCATGGATGCCACAAAGGACAACACGTTCAATGCGTCACAGTGAGTCACACGTAATTCCTTCAAGAATGGCCAATTCAAAGTGGGCAAGTTAGCATAGAAGCTCTGGAGTCGTGGCATATCGTGTAACACCACAGAGGTTAGTTCTGGAAAAAGAACTTGAGTAGCATTGGAGTGTGGAGTGTCATCTCTACCAACTATTTCCTCAATCCTACAAGACTCCACTTGTAGTTTGTCAAGTTGGGTTAAACTTGTAGCCACCCAATACGGAAACAAATTTTCAAGGTTCTTACAGTTCCGAACCTCCACTTCCCATAAACAGTCAAAAGTCAGAGTTTCTTGAGGACTGTCAGTCCATATTTTGCTTAATTTGTCCATGTGGGAGAGAACCATCCCCTCAAGTTGAGGAAATTGTACCTGTCATATTGAAAAAAAATGACACAACAAACGTGGTTACATTGAGTTACAACCTCAGAGAAGAAATTTCTAGACTTCCCTCACCCTCGCAAATCATGAGAATTCAAGATCTTGTTAGTGACGTAAATAGGGAGGGGTTGATTGATGCTTTTATATTAGTTGATTGATGACTAAAGGCCAAGGATATTGCATCATAGCAAGCATGAAAAAGTAAATGCATTTATAAATCAATAGCAAATTGAGCATCGACTTTTAGGTGGCTTAATTGACAAGTAAGGGTACAAAGATTTTGGAGTGACGAGACAATGTTGAGTTTTCTTGATTACTGGGCAAATCATAGCAATAACTTAAAAGTCCAGGAATTAGGCAGATGGGCCCTGTGCATGTGGAACTTGGGCTCTTTCAAATGGTTACTAAGCAGGTCTCTTAGATTCCGATGTACCTTTCAACTTCACCCTAATCCCCCTCCCAAATCCTCATTTTCCTGATAGTAGCTCTTGGGTCAATATCTAAGTAGCATCGGGACTAACACGCGATACGCGACGTGACACGCCGACACGTCGTTTCTTAAAAAATAGAGAATTTCGACACGTTATGACACGTTGTATATTAAATATATATTTTTGTATATACATAATACATTATCATTTTTATGATTATTTCAATCAAATTAATTTGAATCAAATTCATAAATAAATAAATAAAGCCTAGAATGAATATACACTAAACACATTAATCCATAATTTATTAATATCATTCATTGTTTCAATTTGACAAATTCAACTTTATTAGTAATTCATAAAACTTGGAGAAAAAACAAACGATCTATATTCTGGACTCGCACATTAGATATGTTGGAAGAGGAGAAAAAAAAATTAAGAGGTGTATTGTGTATCATAGGAAGTGGGAGTCAGAAGAGAAGAGAAGACTAGGTCTTTCTTCTTTCTCCATTTATTGTTTTTATTATTGTTTTATTTTTTCACATATATATTTTGACCTCTTATTTATTAAATTTTTAAAATTGACCTCACTATTGGAATCATGTGTCGGAAACTCGTATGTCAAAATTCCGATTCAAGTGTCATAGAGTGTTGAAAAAGTTGACTAGGTGTCAGATTTTCCGACACGCGTTGACCGAGTGTCCAAGAGTGTCCAAAAGTATCCGAGAGTGTCAGACACTATCGGACACATGTCCAAGTGTCTAACACGACACGAAGGCTCTTAGAGAGTGTCAGTGCTTCCTAGGTCACAATCAAAGAGGGAGAGAGAGAGAGAGAGAGAGAGAGAGAGAGAGAGAGATGGTGAGAATGGCTATTTCCAATTGGAAGCAGGAGAATCTAAAGCATAAGAAAACCTAAGATGCGAAAGAGAGATGAGAGCCCTTCTGCTTATGCTGATGCATGTATGGAGTCGTTGACTAAACATCAATGATAGCTTACTCAACTGTTTCTCTATGCAATTAAATTAGGACAAAGATGAAGAAGAATAGAGTATGAATCCTCAAAAACAATGTTGATGCCATGGAGGAGTGATAAGTTGCGTTTTTGTAATGAATAAGCACGAAGACTAGCAAAAAGATCAAGGAGCTTGCTAGGAGGTCCAATAGAACTATTGAAAAGAGCAACATTCAGATTCACTAATATATAAAATTTTGTTGCTTAGTTTCGTCGGCAAAGATCAGTTGGGCTTTAGATTTGTTTGCTTCAAGGTGAACATGCATAACAATTAGAGAAAAAGCAGGGGCATAGTGACGACGAGCCAGTCAACCAAGGATATAAAAATCTCAAACCACCTCACTTTCCTTCTACGCCTACGCTTTCTCCTCCTTCATCTCTAGCCATATTGAACCCAACCTTCCCGCCTCCCTCCGTCGTCGCCACCGGCAGAGTTGCTGGCGCCGCGCCCAAGGCGACCATTGCCGGGTGTCCAATGCTCTCCGTCGTCTTTGTGGTCTACCCGTTCATGATGCCGCATTCAAGCTCCGGCCGTCTCGTCCATGGCCACTCTTCCCTAACATCTATTCCTTTGTTTATTCTTCTATTGTTTGACCTTGTAGTCCATGGCCATATGGATTTCAAACTCGCCGCCAAGGCTCATGGCCATGGACAAGCTACGGTCGCCAGATTTGCGGAGGAGCCTCCTCGCGAGCCACGGACGAGCTAGGCTTGCGTCCATGGACGATACCACATCTGGAGGCACGACTCCAATCCAGATCTGAACGGGCAAAGGCCACGAGCAGCTATGATGATGGAAGGTTGGGCCGGCCATGGATGAGGTCGACCACGAGCATACCACCGGCAACGATGGAGGGGACAATGGCAGACCATAAGTTGTCGTTGCTCGCGACGGGACTTCTAGATCTACAACCATGGCTCTAGTGATAGCGCTCGTCCATGGCGGCAAGTGACAGTGGTTGACTTCCAGATCTGCAACTTTCTCACTACAGACGGCCAAATTTCAAGATCTGTTGATAGATGAGACGGACAAAATAGAGGAAGCCAGCCATGCTCGACTTAGACATAGCGGGGGTCAGCCTAATCAAGGTGCCGGTGACTTCGCCGTTGGTGACAGCGAAGGAGGGGTGGAGGTCGAGCAGCTATGGGACGAAGGAGGAGGAAGAAAGGACTAAAAAGAAGATTTTTCAATTTTTCTTCGCCGAAATCAATGCCCCGACTCAAACAATGCCAAACTCGCTTCCGCATCGGAGATCCACTTCGACCCGCCATAACCAACAAGCTAGTTCGCGTAATCGCTTGGAACCCACACATGCATGCGCATAGATAGGAGGTGAGCTTCAGAGAAGCAATTTCGAAGCTTCCGATTCAACCATTGGACGGATCACCCCATCAATAGCCCCAAAAAAAGAAGGTAGAAGAGGAGGGGAGGGGGAGGAAGAAGAGTTATTGTTACTTGACTACGTAGATTAGGTTCACTTTCATTTTTCCCCTTGTCATGAAGAGGAGGATTAAGATGAAACTAAGGGCTTGGTAATGTTTCTGTTCAAAAATTGTTCTTAGGAACAACTTTTGAACAGAAGAACGCGTTTGGTAATTGCACAAAATTTATGATCTTGAAATAGAAAAAGAACAGAAACACGTTTGGTAAACTTATATAATTTTTTTGTTTCTTTTAATTTTTTAATATTTTTATTATATTTTTCCTTTTTCTTTTTCTCTTTGGCCAGTCGCCGGCCATGGTAGTGGCCAACGACTAGCTAGGTGACATCCGGCGAGCTCGCTAGAGCCTCGCCCTGGCCTGGTGAGGCTTGGCCTCGCGCCGGCTGGGGAGGTCGAGCCTCGTCGTGGCCGCGTGAGGCTCGGCCTCGCCTGGGCTGTGCAAGGCCGAGCTCACCCAGCCAGGCGACACCGTCCTGGAGGTGGCCCGGTGAGGCCAAGCCTTGTGCGGCCATGGTGAACCACGGCGAGGCTCGAGCCGACAAGCCTCACCATGGCTCGGCCTCTCCGAGGGCCGATGACGATCCGACGAGGTCGCCGGCCCTCGTCTAGCCAGTCGCCGATGCCAGCCATGGCCAAGGCCGGTGACCAACAAAAGGAAGAAGAAGAAGAAAAGAAAGAGAAAAAAAAAAGAAAGTGTTTCTCGAAAGTGTTCTTGGGAAAAAGAAACAAGTTTTGCTACTTCTTGTTTCTATTTCAAATTTGTTCTCGGGAACAAAAGTATAAACAAATGTGTTTCTATTCTTTTTTTGTTCCTTAGAACAAAAGAACATTTTTTTTTTTTTGGGAACAGAAACACATTTAAACAAACGCACCCTAAATGACCGAGAACGAACAGTTCTCAAGGGGGGAAGAAGCTAAAAGACCAAATAAACTTTGTCTAATTTCTTCCTTTTTCTGATTTTCTTTTTTTACTTTGTCTAGTGAGCGCACTACAACTGACAGAGGCCAAGGCGGCGGTGCGGTTCACGTATAGAGATGCACCTTCGCGGAGGAAAGAGAGAGAGAGAGAGCAGAGCCACACCAGGAAGAGGAGAGCAAGGCTTTCCAGTGATTGAAGAGTGGGGAGAAAAAATTCTAATGGTTCAACTAGCAGATGGTTCGCCCTACTGGCCACTCTTCCAACTTGGAAGGGGGAGGTGAGGGGTTCAAATCCTCACATTCTCAGGGGGGGTTGGGGTGGGGACGATTTCATTTCAGGAGTGGGTTTCGACTCCCATGCCCTGCAAGGAGGCAGGGCAAAAGTCTGAGAGAGAGTGTTAAAGTAGGCTTAGCGTAGGATCGACAAAAAAAAAAAAAAAAAACTGGCAGATGGGCCCGACTTTGCCACATGTCGATTTGCAGATAATTCAATACGAATCCTTCGGTGTGTATCTAATGCACCTAATATTTTCTCTTTGGCAGTGATGTTGATTGGATAATTTATTCCGATTTTAAAATTTTTTATTTTAGCTAGGACATTGACTAAATATTGTCATCTAGTTACGAAATAAGACTTGCAATGTCCGCAACCGCCCACAGAATTGCTACTATTTATTATCAAGCTGTCCTTTTGTCTCTTTTATTTTTTCCTTTTTTCTCCATTTCTTTTTCTGGAAAAAGTAATCTGCATTTTCTCTCGTTAAACATAGATTGTGTGTAGTATCATACTAATTATCACTCAATATGATAGTCTAGAGTTAATATTTACTGTATAATACATGTACGTACTTTGATAGGTTGTTGGATTATAGTGATTGGACTATCATTTACAAACAAAGAAGACGAATGACTTCATGCATATTGACCTTTCCATTTTTATTTATTTTATAATCAAAACCCAGTTCAAGCATTAGTGATTATTAATATATAAAAAAGTTGACTACACTGATCATTATCGAAGTTTAGAGCACTCCAATTGAAAGAGCGATTCTCTCTAATTCCTCCAATTTCATTGATTGGGAAGATGATTATGCTCATAATAGCCAAGCAATTTGTGAACTAGGCTTTATAATTATGAAGTTTTCTTTTTCCCATTTTCTTCATTTTTTAATAGAACGACACTAGTTTGCTTCTATGCAAGAAAATATGAAGTGGGCAATACTTCATATTTTTTTGCCATTTTTAGATGTTATTCTATTTTTTCTATTTAGTTCTTTATAATTGAATTTGCAAAAAAATAATTTTTTTTATTGTGATAACTTTTTTTAGGAACGTCGCTAATTAATTCTAAAGTGCTGCGCATGATCTAATTTCGTGAACTTTCACCAACTTAACACTTCTAATAGGATATGGAGATGTACATATGATAGTAATATTTATTGAGGATTAGAATATTTTTAGTCTTCATATTAAATATTAGAAGATTATGTATATAAACCCGTGCAAAGCAAAAAAATTGCATTATACTGTAAATTGTCCAATACTACGAGAATATGTTTCAAATGAAACGCCAAAAATGCATTTGTTTGAAAGACTGACCTGAGAAGTGAAAAGTGAAGGGCCGCTGTGGTCATTCTCCATTCGAGATTGCCCAATCAAACTTCCCATCTTGGGGCAATGGGCAATGCTCAAAGTTTCTAATTTGGGGCATTCCAGCGTATGATTTTTTCCCAATATAAAACAAGTCAAATTGGGCAAGCATTCCAGTTTCATCCATAAGAGGTTTAGGAATGTAATATTCTCCACTGCGCTTCCCTGCCCCTCTTCCTCTGCGATCACTCCCTCCATCTGACCACACTCCTTTATTTCCATATTTTCAAGATTGGCAAGGCATCGAGCCATCGATGGAGCGAAAGCATGTCCCAAGTTGTTGCAATTATAAAGGATAAGACTACCTAGAGAATTGAAGCATAGCGATTCTTGAAGATTTTTGTTCCATAATCGCCTCAATTTTGGTAGATTGGCCAAGTTCAATTCCTTTAGGTGAGGTAATACTCTAGTGCTTTCCATAGCCTCCAACCCTTCCAAATAAAATATTTCTTCAAGCAACTCACAATCACGCACTTGCAAAAAGCTCAATTTGTCTAAAACAAGCATCAAACTAGATGGAATAGCATTAATAAATGATGGACATTTATCCACCACTAGGGATTCCAGTTGCCAAGATGACGTGATGGGATTAAGTTCACTATGCCATTTTACAATCAACTCCGGGAACTCAAACAACCGCATAAACTTACTCCCAGCAAATGTAACCTATAAGAAAATGCATCATTAAACGTAAAATTCTAGTTAGCAAAAAAAAAAAAAAACAATTACTTTATTAGTCATAAAAAAAAAAATCAAATTGCACATAATTTAGTAATTGAAGCATACCATTTCTTCAAACATATTTCGTATGGTCATGTTCAGGTTTCCCTTCCAAAAATATTGGTACTTTGTTGCTTTATACCTTTCATTCGAACCTACTTGTACTCTCTCCAACTTTGGCGCCTCCATTGGTCCCTCGAAGAAGAACTTCATGTTGGGACATCTATTCACAATGATATCTTCCAAGAGAGGGAACATCAAAGTGTATCCACTTGAGCTGAAACATCTCAACCTAGTTAACCCATCAAGCTCCATATACTTCAATTGATTGAAAGCCACTACATGCCCCTCCCCACCTTCCTCGTCACTAATGACTTCCGTTAATATTTCACATTTACTAATCCTCAATGTTGTGAGTTCCACCAAATTTATAGCCATTGTCGGTGTGAACATATTTGACAGCCCATGACAACATGACACATCTAGAGTCTTCATATGCTGAAAATAACTTGGAAAGGATGATGTTACTTTTAGCCCATGACTTGGGCCTTCTATGGCTTCCATATTGATGCTTAGCTCATCCGGTCCTTCCTTCTCGATGAGTTCCACAATGCTGCATCGATTGATCTCCAACTTCCCAAGTTGGATTAGATCTCTTGCGATTGAGGCCAAAAACAAAGAGGTGAGCCTAGCGCATCCTTGAAGGGTAACCAAACGTAGACACTGGAATTTAATATGATGGTAGAGTTCCTTATCCCATACACAGTTTAGCTTTGATAAGTCATTTAACTTCAGCTCTTTTAACGGAGAACAAGCAACTCTATTTCCATCTAGAGGATGTAGTGGCTGGAGTTTAAAAATAACTTCAAGGGAAGCACATGCTTTTGCCTTCAAAGTTTCCAGGCTCAAGAGCCGTCCTAGAATGAAAGAAGGTACAACGTTCACAAGCTTTTTGCATTCTTTCACTGAAAGCAATTTTAGCTTAGCGAAAGAATCTGCAGGAATTTGATAATGCCATATCATCTCAATGTTATCCATGCCCTTGATATATAAATTCTCCAAATTAGGAAATGCAACCTGCAGTACTCGCGGAATTGGTAATTCAGTTAAATTACAAATTCATGAACTTCCAAGATGTAAATAAAGAAGAGTGCCAAGATGTAAATTACAAATTCACAGAATTGGTAATTCTATCTTAAGTTGCACAAAAGAAAAAAAAAGAATAAGATGAAAATATTATAAAAAAAAAAAAAATCTCCATACTATTGTCAATGACTCTAGAACATGATGGCTATTGGAATATATTGAAGACAAAAAAAAAAAAGTGCTAAGTAGGAATTCCGACCAGAATCTGTTAAGCATGGGCAAAATGATAATTTGGATACACTCATATAGCAATCATCTAATGACGTTGGTGTTTCATAGATCCCAAACTCAAATAAAATCTCTCCCTTTATGCTTTTTTGGCTAGCTCAAGAGTGAAATAGCTACTATACGTAGCAATTGTTAAATCACTTAGAGAAGATCATTTAAGTTACAATATGGATGAAATTCTTCAGTGAAATTGCACCATTTCGTAAATTAATTAAGAATGAGGAAGAACTTATTTAAAGAAACAAAAAGCAAGGCAAACGGGTAATCACTATTAGAGAAGTAACTGAATTGATGTAGTAAAAGAAGAATGCAGCTGAGGGATCGCTTGAGAAAGAATATTAGCCATTAGAAAGAAAATGATGGAGAGATTGAGATTACAAAGGCAATAGATCAACCATCACATGGTGCACTACAATAAGAGATATGATTTTATCTAATACCGAATGCCTCAAATCTATATTAGATCACTCTAAAGCAATTACATAACTAGGCTAAGAGAAAGCGATTAAAAAAGGAATTGCTTGGGTCAAATGAACAAATCCTACTCACATCATTTCACACTTCGAACGACTATATATACTTAATTGATGGAATTTTCCTTTTAAAATTGATTTTCTATTAATGCTGGAAGGTCCAATAGTTATATGCAAACGATAGATCATATACATATACTCGAGTTAAATTATAGAAAGTAGTGCTAAATATCTCATTATAATAGATTAAAAGTATCTAAGAAGGTCGACGTATAAATCCCATGGAGTCTCATTTTTACCGCCTATTTGGCTGCATAAACAACATTTTCGGTGAATGGCCCATATTGCTTTTAGTTTAGTCAAAGTCAACCCACCCGTACATTGCTCTATTTCATTTTCCACGGAAACATTCTTCTGCTATTCGCTCGACAATTCAAATGACTCAACTGAAATGGCTGATTTGCAAAATGTATTTCATTTCTTTAACAAAAGTTTCATAAGAATGGTCTTGTAGTTCATGTAAAAACTAAGAGGGGTGATATATGAAGCCCAAGACCCGAGAGGTCCTGCTCAGTTAGGCAACGGAGAATGCTTCGATTTCCCTTTGCTAGTGTAGTTAATGGAGAGTAAAGCTTCCTTCGACTGGGAAAAAAATGAGATCTTGTAAGTGCAAATGAAATCAAGTGAGTATCTTAAAGGCCCTTCATCTCCAGCCTCTTGAACCTTACAGCTCACTTTCCACGTGATTGTTTTTTCAATTGCTTTCAATGTAAATGCGTGCAATGTCTAAGCCATACATGTAAGGTTGTTGAGAATTTTAAGTTTCTTGTGAATATCGGAAAGCTTTTAGAGATCCTATTCGGTAGTTGTATTACCCGTTCATGCTTTTGTAGGTACCATAAGAGATGTTCAACCATCTTTATGGAAACTATGTCTAGAGAATTTAAAAGTAAGAAATTGCAACTCAAACATGCCTCCAAACACAGCTTGTACGCCACTCATCTTCTATTAAAATTTTTTAACCAAATATACATTATAAGTAACTTACTTGGTTTTTATCTTGGCTATGCTTGTCTCTAGTATATTTAATAATTTGACATAATGTTAATCACGTACCTCATGATTGAAGATTGTAGTGCCACGTGACCTGACGCGATCCTGACTTCGACCTTCTCGTGCACCTGTAACTGGTATTTCATTGGATAAAGAGAATATCACCATTTGTATTACAGAGATGAATATATCTACAAGATGATCTTCAGTGATAAAAGCAAAAAATTATCTTACACTTTCCACGAGAAAAGCACGTCAAACTTTTCAATCCTCTTAAGCATAAATCGGTTAACATCGGGAATGCCAAAATTTTTGATGTTTCCATTCCCAACCCTTCTTCCTCCATAACGATTGCCTCCGTCTTCTCACAATCCGATATAGTTAGTTCTTTTAGTTGTGTGAGAGATTTAACCATGGATGGGATAAATATAAACTCGAGGCTATCCAAGCCAATGAATTCTAATTTCTCCAATCTCTGAAAGGCAACCTGTGAAATTTGCTTATGGAATTAGTGATTAATTTAAATCTCGAATTCGTAAATATACACAATTGCCAGGGGGAGAGGGGGATTAATTAAGTTGCACAAAAGGGAAAAAAAAAGAATAAAAAAATCTCTATACTAGCATCGTTTCTAATTTTGAGTATGTCCTTCGCTAAACTGGCAACACTAAGCTTAATTTGGTGAGTGAGCCAGTTTTATTCCGTTCGAAGAATTTCTCCATCAGAAATCTATTAGCGAGTGGAGCCTTACTTATCTCTCTCTGTATAATGAAGCAAACTTGATGACACTTTCCACCTAAAATTTCAGCCCAAAAAAAGTTCAACCGATATCCATGGCCAGTGTCCATTGAGAACAATGGCGAAAGTTAAGGCCCTGTTTGGTTCAGCATTTGGAATGCTCTTTGGGGCTCTAAAGGGGTTTGGCCAAATGCTGTGGCTTTTGCTTCATTTTTTTGGGGACTCTGGGGAGATGCAATTGCATCTCCAAGGGGCTTGAAAGGCCTTTGGGGGAATGGAGGGGTAGAGGTCTATTGGGAAGTTGCATTTTGGAAATGCAACTTTGGTACTGTTCATCTCTCCGGTGAGAAGCTGATCGGAGGCGAACGACCGCCGACCGTCGGCCAAGGGGTTGAGTGCGCCGACGACCACCAGACCTCAAGCAACGATCACTGGGGTCGGGGGACCTCAGGCGGCTGTGCGGTTGTTGCCTGGGTCACACGACCCCAAGCAGCCAGATCTGGCGGCGTTGCGCGACCCAAGCAGCCAAATTTGGCAATCCAACCTCCGGCTGCCGGATCAAGCGGTCCGGTGACCGAATTTCAGAAAAGAAAATATAATATTTTTTATTTTTTAATTTAATAAAAGTCATTTATAGATGTGAATTTTACCAAATGGTATTTTGGCCAAAGTTGTATCTCAATGCAAATTTTACCAAACAATATTTGCATTTCGGAAAACCCCTTTCACCCAAAAGTATTTGCATTTTGCCAAATGCATTCCCCAAAAGCCGAACCAAACGAGCCCTAAAAGCCCCCAAAGACTCAACAATTAAGAAAAAGCGAAGACGTAAAGGCTCACACAAAATGCCTTGTGGGACCCACAACAAACATGTCCAGGACTCTACTGATGGGGAAATTAACTTATTGCAGGAATCTTGGGCCCCACCATCAAATTACTGCTTATCGCAATTATGAAAATACGCTAGTCAACGAAATAGCCGCCTCAACTTTTGTTGGACAAAATAGTTGTGCGCTTTTCTTAACTAGGCAATTGCTTGTCCTGAGTTTACTGACTTCTCTCTTTAATGTTAATAAATCACTATCAATAACCAATTTAACAGGATATCAAACATACATTAAAATTTAGTTTTTATCTTGGCTATGCTTGTCTCCACTATATTTAAAATTTAGACAGAATGTTAATCACGTACCTCATGATTGAAGAGCGCAGTGGCACGTGACCTGATGCGATCCTGATTTCGACCTTCATGTGCACCTGTAATTGGTATTTCATTGGATAAAGAGGATATCACCATTTGTATTGCAGAGATGAATATATCTACAAGATGATCTTCAGTGATAAAAGCAAAAAATTATTTTACACTTTGCACGAGAAAAGCACGTCAAACTTTTCAATCGTTTTAAGCATAAATTGGCTAGCTTCGGGAACACCGAAATTTCTGATGTTTCCATTCCCAACCCTTCTTCCTCCATAACGATTGCCTCCGTCTTCTCACAATCCGATATAGTTAGTTCTTTCAGTTGTGTGAGAGATTTAACCATGGATGGGATAAATATAAACTTGAGGCTATCCAAGCCAATGATTTCTAATTTCTCCAATCTCTGAAAGGCAACCTGTGAAATTTGCTCATGGAATTAGTGATTAATTTAAATCTCAAATTCGTAAATATACACGAGTGCCAGGGGGAGAGGGGGATTAATTAAGTTGCACAAAAGGAAAAAAAAAAGAAAAAAAATCTCCATACTAGCATCATTTCTATTTTTGAGTCTGTCCTTCGCCAAACTGGCAACACTAAGCTTAATTTGGTGAGTGAGCCGGTTTTATTCCGTCTGAAGAATTTCTCCATCAGAAATGTATTAGCAAGTGGAGCCTTACTTATCTCTCTCTTTATAATGAAGCAAATTTGACAACACTTTCCACCTCAATTTCGGCCCAAAAAAAGTTCAGCTGATATCCATGGCTAGTGTCCAATGAGAACAATGGAGAAAGTTAAAAGCCCCAAAGACTCGGTGATTAAGAAAAAGGCAAAGATGTAAAGGCTCACACACACTGCCTTGTGGGACCCACAACAAACATGTGAGGGATGGAGAAATTAACAAATTATATGACTCTTGGGACCCACCATCAACTTAGTGCTTATCACAATTATGAAATACACTAGTCAACTAAATAGCCGCCTCAACTTTTGTTGGATGAAAGATTGTGTGCTTTTCTTAACTAGGCAATTGCTTGTCCTCAGTTTATTGACTTCTATCTTTAATGTTAGTAAAACACTATCACTAACCAATTTAACAGGATATCAAACATACATTAAAACTCAGTTTTTATCTTGGCTATGCTTGTCTCCACTATATTTAATATTTTGACATAATGCTAATCACGTACCTCATGATTGAAGAGCGCAGTGGCACGTGACCTGATGCGATCCTGACTTCGACCTTCTCGTGCACCTGTAATTGGTATTTCATTGGATAAAGAGAATATTACCATTTGTATTGCACATATGAATATATCCACAAGACAATCTTAAGTGATAAAAGAAAAAAAATTATCTTACACTTTCCACAAGAAAAGCACGTCAAACTTTTCAATCCTCTTAAGCATAAATCGGTTAACATCGGGAATGCCAAAATTTCGGATGTTTCCATTCCCAACTCTTCTTCCTCCATAACGATTGCCTCCATCTTCTCACAATCTGATATAGTCAATTCTTTCAATTGTGTGAGATATTTAACCATGGATGGGAAAAATATAAACTCAAGGCTATCCAAGCCAATGATTTTTAATTTCTCCAATCTCTGAAAGGCAACCTGCAAATTTGCTCATGGAATTAGTGATTAATTTAAATCTCGAATTTGTAATTATACACGAGTGCTAGGGGGAGAGGGGGATAAATTAAGTTGCACAAGAGGAAATTTCCTTCGCTAAAAAACTTACAACGCTAAGCTTAATTTGATGAGTGAGCCAATTTTATTCCGTCCGAAGAATTTCTCCATCAGAAATCTATTAGCGAGTGGAGCCTTACTTATGTCTCTCTGTATAATGAAGCAAACTTGACAACGCTTTCCACCTCAAATTTCGGCCCAAAAAAAGTTCAATTGATATCCATGGCTAGTATCTAATGAGAACAATGGCGAAAGTTAAAAGCCCCAAAGACTCGGCGATTAAGAAAAAGCGAAGACGTAAAGGCTCACGCACACTGCATCGTGAGACCCACAACAAACATGTCTAGGACACTTTACTGATGGGGAAATTAACATATTGCAGGAGTGTTGGGCCCCACCATCAACTTAGTGCTTATCGGAATTATGAAAATACACTAGTCAACGAAATAGCCGCTCAACTTTTGTTGGACAAAATAGTTGTGCACTTTTCTTTATCAGGCAATTGCTTGTCCTCAATTTACTGACTTCTCTCTTTCATGTTAGTAAAACACTATCATAACCAATTTAACAGGATATCAAACATACATTAAAACTTAGTTTTTATCTTGGCTATGCTTGTCTCCACTATATTTAATATTTTGATATAATGTTAATCACGTACCTCATGATTGAAGAGCGCAGTGGCGTGTGACCTGACACGATCCTGACTTCGACTTTCTCGTGCACCTGTAATTGGTATTTCATTGGATAAAGAGAATTTTACCATTTGTATTGCACAAATGAATATATCCACAAGACGATCTTTAGTGATAAAAGCAAAAGATTATCTTACACTTTCCACGAGAAAAGCACATCAAACTTTCCAATCCTTTTAAGCATAAATCGGTTAACATCGGGAATGCCAAAATTTTTGATGTTTCCATTCCCAACCCTTCTTCCTCCATAACGATTGCCTCTGTCTTCTCACAATCTGATATAGTTAGTTCTTTCAGTTGTGTGAGAGATTTAACCATGGATGGGATAAATATAAACTCGAGGCTATCTAGGCCAATGATTTTTAATTTCTCCAATCTTTGAAAAGCAACCTGCGAAATTTGCTCATGAAATTAGTAATTTTTTTTTTTTAAAATCTCGAATTCATAAATATACACAAGTGCCAGGGGGAGAGGGGGATTAATTAAGTTGCACTAAAGGAAAAAAAAGAATAAAAAATGGAATAAAAAAATCTCCATACTAGCATCGTTTCTAATTTTGAGTCTTTCCTTCGCTAAAAAACTTACAGAGCTGAGCTTAATTTGATGAGTGAGCCAGTTTTATTCCGTCCGAAGAATTTCTCCATTAGAAATGTATTAGCGAGTGTAGCATTACTTATCTCTCTCTGTATAATAAAGCAAGCCCAACAATACTTTCAACCTCAAATTTTGACCCAAAAAAAGTTCAACTGATATCAATGGCTGGCCTCTGGGGAGAACTATGGTGAAAGTTAAAAGCTCCAAGGACTACGATGATTAAGAAAAAGCAAAGACGTAAAGGCTCGCACAATGCCTTATGGGACCCGCAACAAATTTGTCTAGGACCCTTTACTTTACTGACTGATGGGGAAATTAACGCCATTGCAGGAGTCTTGGGCCCCACCATCAACTTTAGTGCTAACCGCCACTATAAAAGTGCAATCTTTTTTGGTCAAAGAAATAGCCGCCTCAACTCTTGCTGGACATTCGCCCCAATGGCCACCCTTCCAACATGGAAGGGGGAGGTGAGGGATTCAAATCCCCACCTTCTCAGGAGGGGATGGGGTGGGGACGCGTACGTTTCAGGAGTGGGTTTCGACTCCCACGCCCTGCAAGAGGCAGGGCAAAAGCCTGAGAGTGAGTGTAGAGTAGGACTAGAGTAGGACTGACCAAAAAAAAAAAAAAAAACTCTTGCTGAACAAAATCTTCGTGCGCTTTTCTTAACCAGGCAATTGTTTGTCCTTAGTTTAATGTTAGTAAATCATTATCAATAACCAATTTAATAAGATATCATACATAAATATGTGGATTTGTGTTCGTGATTCCAAAAGTGCATTCAAATATATCAATACATACTATAAAGGCCAAATGCAAAGGCACTTAGTTGAAAGGATTTGGTATTTAGATTTGTAGATCGCCGTGTAGAGAAACCGCAATGACCACATATGGTCCTGCGAGACTAGGCAACCATCGGATTTTATTGATAAATTATTAAAACCACATAAAAGTTACAATCTAAATGGATGGACTCAACAATAAGAAAACTCAAATTTCGGAACAAATTTCTTGAAGATTATAATGTGGAGCACTTGAAGCTTCAGAAATTAAACTAGCACATATTAGGTACCTGAATTGAAATACAAGACCTGTTGAAACATTTGAAGTAAGTCTCTATAAAATTATTTGGACGTTAAGATAGTGAATTTTCCACTATGGAATCAAGTTCCATTATTTGATAATTAAACACAAACTGCGGATTTGTGTACGGATGTATCTATACCTATACCTACTTTAAAGGCCAAATATGAAGACATCTAGTGAGAGGACTTGGTATTTAGATTGTAAATTGCCATATGGAGAAACCGCAATGACAACATAGGTTCTCAAGACTGGGTAACCGCCAGTTTTTCTTGATAAAATATCGAAGTTACATAAAATTCACAATCCAAACTGGGTGGACTACAAAAAGAAAACTCAAATGTCGCCGTAAATTTCTTGAAGATTAAATTATGGAACACTTGAAGCTTCGGAAATTAAACTAAGATATAGTAAGTTGCCAAATTGAAATACAAGGCCTTGAAACATTTGAAGCAAGTCCATATTATTTGGACTTTAAAATATTGGATTTTCCACTAGGGCATCAAGTTCCATTTTTGATATTGTTATAGACTTGGCATTATTCACGTGACCCAATCTCCCTAGAGGAGTATCTAAGGGTGATCACAAAATAAGATGATCATTTAACGTCGATCTTACTCATGAATCACTTCACGAGACATTCTCTAGTCAACGTGGGATATGGAGCTATACAAAAGTAGTTTCTTTCACCACATGGGATTTCAAATTCTGCTATATGGAGTAAAGAAATGGTAAAGATCACTTTGGAACTCCAAGAGCAAGAATTCCGAATTTGCAATGACAACTTTGTTGGGACATAATGAAAATCATACAATTGCCAAAGCCTACTTTTTCTATAAAAAAATACTATGCACAAAATTATGTATTCTTATAATTATGGAGCCTATACAATGATTAAGTGCTCATTTAAACACAATATACAAAAGGCATGCATGAATTAGATTAACATAGCTGCTTTTATTCGAAAATTCAATCCTTCTTCCCATTCCTCATATTGATTTTTAAGAAGGCCACCTAAATTATACAATTTGTGGATAATAACAAATTTTGATAACTAAATTTAATGGAACACATTTCAAAAGATTATAAATTACTTCACTTATGGAATTACTTAATGCCAAAATTCCCTTCTTGATGAAGCCCTATTAATATGACTATACTTGCAATACGTAAATTAAGATAACTCAGAATTTATCACAAACTAAATTTGCATGGGATTGATACAATTAGCTTGATAGCATATTTCCTTTGGATTGGGAAATCCTTCCACTGTCAAGGACTATAAGGATCGGATTGAAATGTAATGAACAAACCCATCAATGTTGCATTTAGAATTACAAAGGACAGTCAGCAAATTTATGCGATATATTGGGAATTATAAATGATTGCCAAAGAAATTTACAAGCAAGATAATGTACAACCTTTAGGATAATTTCGCATGTACGAAAATCTATGATAAACAAAATCTAATTTATGACCTTAAAAGACAGCTAATGAACTTTACCTTTTATTTATGATATAACAAGGGATGCTATTACGATTGGATTTTGTGTGCATTTTACTAGCAATATCAGGAATAGCAATAATCAAGAATTCACTCTCATTCCGATTACTAATAACAATCAATTTGTGCATGAAATATTTTTCCAATTGTCAAATTATATCGATTAGATGGAGATATATATAGCTTATGTCCCATTAGTCTCAGGCGAGATTGGGCCTTCTATATATTATCTAGCTACGAGCCTTAACTCAAAAATTAAAACTTGGGCGAACGATGGTATATGAATGGGACTTATGGAAATAGGAGTTGATAGCTAACGTGACATCATTCCTCATCCCTTAAGGTCAAGAGGACTTTTCACACAGTGCTATTGCCTGCTTCCTCGATAAAATCTAACAAAACGGGCCTTTTATTGTTTTTTCCTTCTTAGATGTCTCTGATTTCTCCAAATTTATTAGGCAAAAGGGGACTAGTTGGGATATCGCAATAATTGAGTAGTTACTAGTCACCGCCACTGGTTGAGATCCCAACCATCCTTGAAAAATAATAAATAACTTGAGATTATTTGGACTTCTTTTTTCCTATTCTTTGTAAATTACCTCGGTGTTCCTTTCAAATTGGACACATATATATAACCTATCCTAATTAATCTTCCTTGTTGTCGTAATTTCCTTAATCAACGTGTCTGAAAGGTGAAGCGACCCATGGTGCCCATGACAATGAAAAGCTTTATTTACTTCCTTTTTTTTTTTTTTAATGTAAAGAGTAACTTTTTTTTTTTTTTTTAAAGTTCATTGTTGCAACTCTAGAAAGCTTTCATCTGCCAAGTTACTCTCAATCTCCCATCTATCTCGCCATCACCCCTCACTCCCACCTGTGCAACAAGTTTAACTTTTTGTGTTTCATTCGTTAGTCTATTGTCATCCCCAACAAGCTTTAGACTACTACTTTTGTATGCTACCACTGCTTTATAACGTCAGAAGGGATTTATTATAGTTTTAAGTGACATTTCATTATAAATTCATGGATCTTTGCATATCTAGGTTTTACACAAAAAAAAATTAAAAATAAAAACAAGTACTAAGGCACGAGTAACTCTTTTATGAAGAATTAGAATCCTATAAAATTAAAAGCCCCAAAGAATACCGACAAAAAAAAAAAAAAACCGCAAAGCCACAAAGGCTCATTGCAAAATTTCCCATTCTAGTTCCATTATATTTTAAAGCAAGCTCTCTCCATGGGAGCTCAAAGCATGGGTTGAAGAAAAGTCACACTCTCACATCACGACCTTGTGGGACCCACCATTCATCTCTCCACGCTCTTTATTAACCAGGAAAGTAACCGGCGGCATGCGGCTTGGGCCCGTGCCACTATAAAAGTCTTATCTAGTCAAATAAAACCCTCTATTTGCAGCAGTTTTCCCCACTATAACACATAGCTGTTAGCTTTCTTTAATTGGGTCATCGTTTATCCTTAGTTTACTGATTCTCTTTCGTCATAGTATATTACTATCCGTAGAAGTCCATAGAGGACCATAAATATATCTGCAGTGGCTAAACGTCATTTTCATTGAGAAAAACAAATAATAAATGACTTTTCACCTGTAATTGCTCCCCTTTATGAACTTGCATGATTTGTCATCTTCTGTGAACTTGGTGTAGATATTATAGCAAGAGGACTTCCTATTAAATGTTATCACTAAAGCTAGTTAAACTGTGAATTACGTTTCCTCCACCTACTAGTCTAGACTTTAATATACTACAAATAATCACTCTCAATTTCAATTGAATGTCATTAATAGTTGTTGTGACGAGCTACTTTATCAACTTTGTAATTGCTCTCCCTCGTTGAACTTCAATGATTTGCCATCTTCTTTAAACTTGATGTAAAGATTATAGAAAAGGATCTAACATGAAGAAGAAGAGGAAAGCAAAGCCACAAAGGCTCTCTTTGTAAAATTTCCTCAATGTTGTTCCATCATCTTTGAAAGCGCTCTCTCCATGGAAGATCAAAGAAGGGGAAGAAGATAAGTCACACACTAGCATATGGGACCCACAACTTAAATTTCCACCCCTTTTTACTTACGCAAAAGCTAATCTATTGTGTGAGTCCTGGGCCCAATGATAAGCTTTAGTGATAATTTGGGTCACTATAAAAGGGCCATCTTATCTAGTCAATTAAAAGGTTGTACTTGTTGTAATTTTTTCCCTATGTAAAATAGCCATGTGCTTTTCTTAGTTGGGCAATTGGCATCCTTAGGTTACTAACTTCTCTTTAACGTTAGTAAATCACTACCAATAACCAATTTAATAGGATATTAAACACAGATTGTGGATTTGTTTCTGTGATGCCAAAAGTATGTGAAAAGATATCTATGTATACAATATGCATGCATGAACATGCACAAAACTCCATACTCTTATATTTATGGGGTCTATACAATGGCTAACTGCTTATTTAAACATGATAGACAGAAGACATGCATCAATTAGATTAGCCTAGTTTCTTTTATTTAAGAAAAACCTGTTCCTCCTTCCCATTTTTCGTATTGCTCTTTAAGAGAGTCACCCATATTATACATTATGTGGATAATAACAAAGTTTCATAAGTGAATTCCATAGAATCCATATCAAAAGATTTAAAATTACTTACGGAATTCCGTTAGCGTTGAAATTCCCTTCAATTTTGCTTTATGAAACCCTATTAACATAAATATATTTGTGGCATTTAAATTAAAATTAACTCAGAACCTATCACAAACTAATTTTACATGGATTTCATACAATTAGTTGGATTTCTACACAATGAAGAGAAACAAAAGATTGATTTATCTAATTGCAGAGAAGGCATGAATGGATGAGGTTAGTAGGAAAAAAAATGAACTGAAAATAACAAAATGAATAAGCAACATAATATGTTGTGCATCTAATTAGCAAAGGCACGAAAAAGTAATAAATATTATATTCTTTTGATAGAAAGTTACCTGTTGCCCATTGAAGAATGCGATTTGAGTGCCAACTTGGTCCTCTGATGTACTACTTGAAGGAGCTATTTTAGCGGTGAAAAAGTTCTTGATATTTGGTAAGTGTTGCAATTTCATTACACGCAAATTTTGCAAATCCACTATGCCATAATCATCAACATCTACAATCCCACGCATTAACTTGCAAGAGACAACCTTGATCTTTTCTAGTTGTGGAAGTCCTCTAAGTAATGAAAGAGGAAATAAAACTTCCATCTTGTCACAACTTTCGACTCGAATTACTTTTAATCTACTGAAGGACTTGGAGGAGTAGGTATGGCTAGAGCATATCTTTGTCAAGTTGATGAGCTTTATGAGAATTAACGACTCCAACATCTCAAAAGCACTAAGGGAATGCTGTTGAAGGATGTGATGGATAGAAAGACTATCCTTGACCAGTAGATGCTTTAATTTTGGAAAGCCTTCTTGAGATAATGCACAAATACCTTGCTCGCTTCCGTTCAACTTGGCCAAAAACAGATCGTCAGCTTTGCTTAAGATACTTTGTATGCATCCTTTTCGAAGAACATCACTTATTGGATCCAACTCAAGATACAAAATCTTCGATCCTTGGTCCTCGTTGCAACGCATTGCATAACCTATTTGGATTTTGTACTTGGTTAATTTCTTGACGTCTAGTTCCTCTGGGAGCACAATCGGACTAGGAATGGAGACATGTAGAGTGCAAAGATTCTTCAGGTGATTCAATTCAATCAGACTAGCATTAGTCGGTTGAGTTTGCTCCACAGGATTCCATTGATAAAAGCTATTCTCCATATATAGCTCCTCCAATTTGATCAATCTTCCAAGCACACCAGGTTCGATTATCTGAAGATGTGAACAATAGCTCAAGTCCAACAGCCTCAGCTCTGTTAGTTGCCCAATTTCTTTCGGCAATTGTTGAAAGACAGAGTTCGCACAGCTAAGAACTTGTAACCCTTTTAGCTTGCCGAGAGTGGCCACATTCTCTAGTAAACAATACTGAAGACATAGAGTATGTAAGTTCTCCAAGAATTGAAATGGCGTTGATGAATGAGTGAGACGTGTGCTAGTTAGATTTAGAACCGCAAGTTTCTTCATAGAGTTGAAATATGAATATGGAACTTCAAGAGATTTATTCATGTTGAAAAGCAAAAAGATGCGCAATTCAGGACAATCTAATTCTTTGGGAAGCTCCTTCATATCAATATAGGGAAAGCATATCGTTGTACAATTTTTGAGCCTCTCCTTCAGCAATCGTGTTGCCGACATATCTTCATCTTTCAACACAAGAAGAGGGTGATCTCTCAAAATGAACTGGGCAACAAAGTCGCGAACCAAGTCATGTATCTTGAAACCATCTACGCTGCCATCATCTAATAGAAGGGAGGAGGCTTGAAGAATGCGAATTAGTGTTCTCAGCCTATCTCTAGCTTTTTCAATGCTGCTATTCTTTCGAAATATCCCCAGACCGTAGCTGTACCTCATCAAGTTTTCAATAGAGGGCTTAGAGACACCGTAAGCAACACAGAGTTGTAACAAACTTTTGGCATCCTCATTTTTTAAATGGTCATAACTCAATTGCAACACCTTATTTATCACTCCACTTATTCCTTCATTTGCAGACAACTCAATTTGACGTAAAGCATCCCTCCAGTCAGGTGGAGGCACGTGTTTTAAATGTTTTGCCATTACGACAATTAGCAATGGCAAACCTGCACATTTGCGGAGTGCTTCATCCACCAAGGGTCTGAACTCGTCATTGTGAACTTTGTCTCCCACCATCCTCTCAAACATTATTTTTGCCTCTTTCTCCTCCAGCATATCAAGGTGGAAGTCCTTGTCGCAGCCCATTTCCTCTCGCAAAACATTTTGATCTCTTGACGTCAACAACAACTTGCATCCTATGACTTTGTTGTCATATCTACAAGGAATGCCGACTAATTTCAAGTCAAGACCCTTCCACAGATTGTCCAGTATTATGAGGACCTTCTTTTCCTTATTTCCAAACCTCTCACGCAGACGATCTGCTCGCACGCTCTCATACTCATAATCCTTCATGTGCAGGCCCAATGCATGCGCAATCACTCCTTGAATCATCTTGATGTCAGGATTTTTCGACACGTCGGCCTTGGCGATCAGATCGAACTGCTTCTCTCCACTTATTCTCCTCTCCACATCGACCAAAAGGGTGGACTTGCCGATCCCGCCCATCCCATAAACCCCGACCACACTATTAGTGTTGTCGGCAAGAGCGCCCATGATGTTCCGTATCATCAAAGCTCTGGATTCGAAGACCTCATCGTTCCCAAGCTTAATCGACGTCGAGGCAGAAAAAACGGAGGCCGCGGCGGTGGTCGACTGGACGGCGTCTTCGCCGTCTCTCCTGGCCGGAGTCGGAGCAGTGACATTTCCCGAAGCAGTATCGATGAAGCAAATGTCGTCTAATGCCCTGAATCTGATGCAGCTTTCAGCGAGTCCCCGAATGACCTGGATCTCGGCCTCGGCCTTCGTGCTGAACTGATAGCGGCATTTGGGGTCGGGAAGTCTCCCGTAACAGCAAGTCTTGCTCGCCTCATCGAAGTCGTCCAACAGTTTTCGCGCCTCCTCCAAGGCCTTGTCGGCACGTTGCTGCCAATCCGTGAAGCAACCGTCGAGAATCCGACTGTTGTTTCTGGCAAATTGTACCAAATCTTGGACCCTCCGAGCCTCGTTCTCCAGTTTCCCGACTTCTTCCCGTAGACCGTCGGCGAAGCTCTTGGAGGACATTGCGTATTTCACTGGACGCTTGATCAAAATAACTGCCCCCTCCAAGATATCACGAACAGTGGGAATGCACCACTGAATCGACATTTCTCTTTGAATTTTTTTTTTTTTTTAAGAAACAAAGAGTCAGAAAACAGAGAGACAGAGAAAGAGAAAATGATGAAAAAGAGCAGCAGATACTGAAGAGGAGGAAGAGGAGGCAGAGGATGAGGAAGAATGGGTGTGCCGAGAAGAAGAAAGAGCGAAACAGAGCGCGAGACGGACAAGGCGAACAGATTCGAGCGCCAAAAAAGGACGAGGGAAGGGAAGCGTAGAACAGGCAATCGAACGATGAAAAAGAGCAGCAGATACTGAAGAGGATGAAAAGGAGGAAGAGGATGAGGAAGAATGGGTGTGCCGAGATGAAGAAAGAGCAAGACAGAGTGAGAGACGACCGAGGCGAAGAGATTCGAGCGCAAGAAACGGATGAAGTAGAGCGTAGAATAGCAATCGAGTGGAGAGAGAGAAAGAGATGATTATCAGCTGTTAAATAGTAAACAAACGATTCGTCTTAAACCATCCAGGTGACGTGGCGTAGAATGGCGATCATTGCACCGTTTGACCAAGAGGACACGTGACGTGTAACTTTACCCAGTCTGTCATCAACTCAATTTATTATGTGGACCATATACCAAGGCGGAGGCAGAAAGAAAGCAGGAGTCGACCCTCGGAACTTGCAGAGTACTTAAGAAAATTCATTAAAGGGCATCTTTATTTTTCCTCATGATGGTAAACATTTTCATCGATATTGGCATGCGCTCGCTTGCGTGAATTTGAATTTGAAATGTATGTAACACCTACAAATTCATCATATACCAAGGTAGAAAGCAAGGATGTCGCGGGCTCCGCCTCGATAGATTTAGATTCAGAAGTCGAAGACCCGAGCATGGACATTGAGGTTTAGGATCCAACCTCGATGGACCCAACCTCACTGCCAAGGACTTAGAAACAAATTTACCATTCCTATACTCAAGTGCGGAATTTCCAATGCATGTATTCATACTTTACCATCTTTTGAAAAATAATTTTTGATTTTTTTAAAGAGAATCATTTTTCTGAAAGTTGTTATTAATATGGAAGGTTCTAAAATATTTATCCAGATATTATTGATGTGCAAATTCTTTAAGCCGAACAGTTGCCTCTTTAGAGCACGTACTGTACGAAAACAATTGAGTCCCCATATGGACTTTTTAGGAACATCCTCCGTGATTATGTCGGTTGTACTTTTAGTGATACTAAAGATGGATGGATTAAAAACTCTTGCCAACTAAAATGTACTCCAGTAATATCCTCTACCTAAATAATCTCTTTTCTAAAGTATCATAAGATCTTTTACTACACAAGTATTTTGCTTGGACTAATTGAATATCACGATTTAATTGTTTTGATCTCATGTAAGATTGGTCATGTTGGAAATTTATGATTGACCCCAAAATATTAAATGTTTTTCGCTATTGAACATCCTCATTGTATCTAGATGGTAGACAAGTTTAGTCATTTAAATAACTCAATTTAACTAGGAAATCATCTATATTTATGGTAAAACTCTCTTGAGGTTTGTCGCGACCCTCCCGAGCAGGGTCTTCCTAAGGGGTAGTGGATTTAGTGGATTGTCAAGCGGGAACTAGCATTACCACAAAGTGGAATTATAAGCAAAAGGCCAATTGCCGCAATCAAGACCGCAAAGCAGAATTATGAGCAATCCAAAAATATTGCATGCGCATTTTAGCTTGATTTCTTTGCATTTTAAAAGTTAAAGTATGGTGCCCAATGATATTGGTCTTCAAATGATTCCATTTATCGTGAATTGTGGATCATCATAGGCCAAAAATTAGAGTAGAAAAAGACCAATCGCCTCAATGAAGTTCACTTCACAACGTGGAATTATAAACAATCGGAGCAATACAACTTGTATACAGGCTGTCCGCGGATTTCTATGTGTTTTTAAAATTTAAAGTATGGTTCCACTACTAGGACCCAAAACAGTTGCTAATGTGAGTAAGAGTGGTACCCAGTGATATTCATTCTTTTAACCCTGAAATGCGGAAATGCGGAATCTGAACTGTTTCAAGTTGTCACCGGCTTAAAAAAAAACTAGTCACCTCAATCAAGAGCATAAAGTGGAATTATAAATAACTGAGTTTTTCACGCACATTTTAGTTTGATTTCTTTGCATTTTAAAACTTAAATTGCGTGCGGATCAAGTGATTTAGAAATATGGAAGACAGACGACTGCTAGCTGTTACAGGTCCAAGATGATTCGACTTAATTTATTGCTCGTGTACTAAGTACTCTATATAATCTGTTATCATCAATACAACAAAATGTAAATATCAAAAGAGAACATGCAGATAAGGATAGGCCACACCCATGTGACATGTACTTTTTTGGGCATGTCATCAACTCAATTTTAATGTGCCTAGTTCTATTGAGTCAATATATTATGTGGGTCTTTATGGGTTTACACCCAACCCATATTGTACTCATTTTAATTACTAGCTCAAGTCCGAATTGTAACCATATGAAAAAAAAGAAGAAAAAGAAAAAAAAGAACACAAACAGTGAGAGGTTTAATTCTATAGCTTAGATAATGTTTTATCAAACTATTGATTCAACTTGAAAACTAAAGTAATCTTTTGTGTTCAAATATCGATTAATATATCAAAAGACAGCAACATCTCCTAATTGATATTAAATTTATTAGTCATGAGATCTATAATGAAATTTCAGAATCATAGCTAGCCGACCCCTTATCTTTTAGGTTCTTCCTTTTAGTTATGAAGGCAGCGACTTCATGTAATTTGTTTGTCCATATCAACAGACTCCCTGTGTGATTTACATATATATTTTACTTTCACGACATTGAATGACTGTCAAATTTCTCCATATAAGATGACTTGAATTCTAATCTATAAAACTTGCCTCGGCATTTACTTTTCCAACAGTTCGAGACATTATCTTTTTGAACTGCCGACCGACACCTTATGAACAATCAAGTAATATCTACATACATGGTGGCTTAAAAAGCAAAGATATCCAACAATCTCTTTGTTGGATATCTTTGCTTTTTTAAAATTGCACACACATCAAGTGGCTTAAAGAGAAAAAGAAGAAGATGATGATTACTAGCTGTAAAAGTACCAAAATAGTTTGACTTGAATCATTGCAGTGGAATAAATACTTTATATCGTTTGTCATCGTGGAAATGAGATTACAATTTTAGTTTATTCTAATCATTGTTTGTGTGATAATTGTCTTAACACTTTTTTTTAATCACTATTGTCTTAATACTTGTTAGAAACCCATATTTAAACTTAACTTTAGTACCACGGATTACATATAAGACACTTACAATTTTAAAACCCGTTAAAATAATATTATATAATCAAAGCGAACTCTATCTAGGTCTATGAGGATTTGTGATAACTCTATAAAAATTGAGTTATTTTATCAATTTTAGGCAATAATTAATGCAATATCTATGAAAAAATATTTGAATTTTCTTCTGATTATTTGAATTTTCCTTATTTATGCAAAATAATGATATATGGAGAAGATAAGAAAAAAAAAAAGGCAAAACTCATAAATTTAAATCAAGTGGAAGATAGATATCAAATCAAAATCCTCTGATTTACTCCCTAATTTTGTGTGCAATTGCTTGGAAATAAGGATCTTGGATAGAATATCGAGGGAGAGAGAGAGCAGCTAGGTTTTAGTTAGGTTTTTGTTAGATCGTTTTTCATTATTCTGAGAGTTTTTCAAGTATTTTGAAGAGAAAACGAAAGTGGTGACAGAATTCTTGTTCTTTGATTCAAGATACTGTGTTTGATTTATAGTTATATTTTTTCTTATACTATGTTCTAATTTTCTTTTGTTAGGGCTACGATATAGCCTAACTATAATGATGTGAATTTCGTGATTTTTATGTTTTACAATTGATTTCATTCATGTGAATTATATATTATTATGTATGATGCTTTTGAGTGATTGGCCACAACTTGAATGATCTAATGTGCATGTTTGAGACTGAGAAGTGATAATATGCAATTGCTCATTATAATATATAACCATGAATTAAACGTGGATAGAGATATGCCGCGTTAGTTGTGTCGCTTTCAATGATAAGGTGATCCAAAAGACTCATTGTAAGCTGGGAATATTCATAATTTTTAATGCACTTATGTTTATTTTAATTCACATAGAGATATAGTGGATTAATAAACTGAGTGGGTTTACTATACCTAAAGATAGGATAGTAAATAGGTTAGGAAATTCCGTTATCACATGTTTGATATCGTTCTTGTACCCACAATAATCTGAAATTCATATCCAGTGATTATAGTGAAATCGGATGCTCTAACATATTTATCTGATTAAGTTACTGCATTTAGTCTACAATTTTTTTTTTTAAATTTATTCTCAATTATACATTAATCTGTTAGATAAATTTTAGAATTAATCTATTTTAGTATTTAATTAGTTTATTAATCATCGACCTCTGTGGGACGATACTTTATCTCATAATTATATTACTTGTTCGACACATTCACTTGCATTTAGAATTTTACGAACAAGTTTTTAGCACTGTTGCCGAGGATCATTTGTTTAATACTAATTAATATTGATACCAGATAATTGTAAGTTTAATCTAGCTTTTGTTTTGTTTTTATTTTTCTGGGTGTACATCAATTTATGACACGTAGCCAACAAGAGAAACTTGCTGAGATTGATCTAGAAATCGAGCGTACATTCAAAAGGCAATTGAGAGAACAGAGAAATCACGCTAAAAAGATGGTAAACGGTGATCATGAAAATCCACGTAGACTCTTAAGAGATTATACCGCGCCAACAGTTCAAGACACCACATCAAGTATCAGAAGACCTGCAATTCAAGCAAACAACTTTGAGATCAAGTCGTCACTCATTCAGATGCTTCAACAATCAGTGCAATTAAGTGGGCTACCAAGCGATGATCCAAACACTCACATCGATGCTTTTCTTGAAATCCATGACACCATTAAATATAATGGAGTTACAGATGATGCTATTAGATTGAGATTATTTTCATTCTCTTTTAGAGACAAGGCTAAGAGTTGGCTTTCTTCTCTTCTTGTAGGATCAATCACTACATGGAATAATATGGCTAAAAAATTTCTTGGTAAGTTCTTCCCACCTGCAAAGTCTGCGAAGATGCGTAACGATATTACTAATTTTATGCATATGGATAATGAATCATTATATGAAGCATATGAAAGATTCAAAGAATTTCTTAGGAGATGCCCACATCACGGACTACCCATATGGATGCAGGTACAAAATTTTTATAATGGCTCTAGTTCAAATCTTCGTTCTATGATTGATACAGCTGCAGGAGGAACTCTAAATAATAAAAAACCAGAAGAAGCCTATGATCTATTAGAGGAGACATCATCCAATAGTTATCAGTGGCCTACTGAGAGCCTACCAATGCGAAAAGCTAGCGGAGTTCATGAAGTGGATGCTTTTGCTGCAATTGCTGCACAATTTGAAGCACTCAATAAAAAAAAAAAAAAACTAGATAATATGAGTGCTGTAGCCATGAAAATTCAGAATTTGACATGTGATTTTTGTGGTGGAGGACATGTTAGCACAGCATGTCAGGTAGATAATACTTTTAAACAATCTAGTGAAAATTCTAACTTTGGTGGGAATTTTAACAGGTCATAGAATAATCCTTACTCCAACACGTACAATCCGGGATGACCCAATTATCCAAATTTTTCATGGAATAATCAGAATGTGACGAGACCAACGTGATTCAAACAATCAGAAGAGATAGAGTCAAATTTGGAAGATATAGTCACCAAACTTGCTAATACGACTCATGACTTCATCAAAAGCATGGATGTGAGATTTCAAAACCAAGAGGCGTCAATTAGAAATTTGGATATGCAAGTGGGTCAGCTAGCAAGCATGATGTCAGGGAGACAACAAGGTTCTTTGCCAAGCAACATAGAGAAAAATCCAATTGAAAACATAAAAGCTATTACCCTGAGAAGTGGTAAACAAGTGAGAGAATAAGAGATTGTCAAAGATAAGAAAGAGGTGATTAATAAACAATCAAAAGAGACAAGCAATAGTAAACTTTTTCCAGATAATCCCAAGCCATATGTGCTGCCAATTACATTCCTTCAACGACTCCAGCAGCACAAAATAGATAAGCAATTTTCTAAATTTCTTGATTTATTTTAAAAATTGCACATTAACATTCTTTTTGTAGATGCATTAGCGCAAATGCCCAGTTATGCAAAATTTTTAAAGGAGATTTTGGCAAACAAAAGGAAATTGGAGGATTATGAAACTATGAAGTTAAACGAGTAGTGTTCAGCCATCCTACAAAATAAGTTGCCTCCGAAATTAAAAGATCCAGGGAGTTTTACTATTCCTTGCACTATTGGGGATTCTTACTTTGAAAAAACATTGTATGATTTAGGTGCAAGTATTAATTTGATGCCTTATTCAGTTTTCAAGAAATTAGGATTGGAAGTAAAAGCAACCACAGTGTCACTTCAACTGGTTGATCGATCAATTAAATATCCAAGAGGTATTATGGAAGATGTTTTGGTAAAAGTTGACAAATTCATCTTTCATGCAGATTCCGTAGTTCTTGACATGGAGGAAGATTTTTAGGTACCACTTATCTTAGGTCGACCTTTTCTAGCAATATGAAGAACTCTTATTGATGTTCAACAAGGGAAGTTGATTCTTAGAGTTTAAGATGATCTTATTTCATTTAATGTTTTTAAAGTAATGAAATATCTATCTAATGATAATTCTTGTTTTAGAGTTGAGACAGTTAACAAGTCGATGAATAAGGTTTTTTAGGAAAATATTTTTAAAGATCCACTTGAAGCATATCCGATTCAACAAAGGGATAAAGATATTCAGAATCAGGAGATAAAGGAGTACGCAAATTTCATGAGGGCAATTCCACCATATTCAAGGCAAAAGGCAATTAAATTTGAGGAGTTGGGACAACACATTACAAAGCCTAAACCATCAATTGAAGAGCCTCCAATTCTTGAACTCAAACCCTTACCTTCTCATTTAAAATATGCTTATTTAGATGGAGTTTCTTCTTTACCAGTAATTATATCTTCTTCTTTGACAAATTTGATGGAGGAGAAACTGCTCAAAGTATTAAGAGAGCATAAGAGTGCAATTGGATGAAAAATAGCTGATATCAAAGGAATTAGTCATTCAATTTACATGCACAAAATTTTGATGGAGGAACAATATAAACCCACTATCCAACTTCAGAGGCGTTTGAACCCGAAAATGCAAGAAGTAGTGAAAGTTGAGGTAATTAAGCTACTTGTATCATTTATCCTATCTCTGATAGTTCTTGGGCAAGTCCTGTACAAGTTGTGCCAAAGAAAGGTGGTATGACTGTTCAGAAAAATAATAACAATGAATTGATTCCAACTAAAATAGTTACCGGGTGGCGTGTGTGTATGGATTATAGAAAATTGAATGATGCCACTAGAAAAGATCACTTTCCTTTACCATTTATTGATCAGATGTTAGAAAGACTTGCGGGGTATGAGTTTTATTGCTTTCTTGATGGATATTCAAGGTACAATTAGATTCCTATTACAACAGAAGATCAAGAGAAAACTACTTTCACTTGTCGCTATGGTACTTTGCTTTGAAAGAATGCCTTTTGGTCTTTGTAATGCACCGGCTACTTATTAGAGATGCATGATGGCTATTTTTTCTGATATGGTTGAAATGAGATTTTCATGGATGATTTTTCTATTTTTGGCTTATCATTTGATTCTTGTTTAAATAGTTTGGCTTTGGTCTTACAAAGATGTGAGGAGACTAACCTTGTTTTGAATTGGGAGAAGTGTCACTTTATGGTGCAAGAAGGAATAGTGCTCGAGCATAAAATTTCTCAAAATGGAATAGAAGTTGATCGAGTCAAAGTGGATGTCATTGCAAAATTGCCTCCACCAACATCTGTGAAACTTGTCAGAGGATTTTTGGGGCATGTACGATTTTACAGGTGGTTTATAAAAGTTTTTTCAAAAATTGCTAAACCTCTTTCTAACTTTTGGAAAAAGATGCTCCTTTTTTATTTTTCTATTGAATGTATGCAAGCTTTTAACACTTTAAATGAGAAGTTAATTTCAGCACCAATTATGCCAGCACCAAATTGGGATTTACCTTTTGAACCGATGTGTGATGCTAGCGATTCTGCAGTAGGAGCTGTTTTGGGACAAAGGAATAATAAAATTTTCAAACCATATACTATGCCAGTCGAACCTTATCAGGTGCATAATTGAATTATTCAACAACAGAAAATGAATTTTTGGCGGTAGTTTTTGCTTTTGATAAATTTCGTTCTTATTTAATTGACTCAAAAGTTATAGTTTATTCTGACCACTCTGCTCTTAATTATCTGCTTGAAAAGAAAAAATCAAAACCCAGGTTGATAAGGTGGATTCTATTGCTGCAAGAATTTGATTTGGAAATCAAAGATAAGAAGGGGAATGAAAATCTAATTGCAGACCACTTATCAAGAATTCCAAATTCAAAGGAAGGGATAAGACCAATTTTGGAAGAGTTCCCTGATGAGAAATTTTTTTTAATTAAGTCCACAAAAATTCCCTAGTACGCTGACTTTGTAAATTATTTGATAGGTAATGTTCTTCCTCCTGAATTATCATATCAACAGAAGAAAAAAAAATCTTTTTTGATGTTAAAAATTATTTTTGGGAAGAAACTTTATTGTTTAAAGTATTTGCAAACTAGGTCATAAGGAGATGTGTTCCAGACGAATAGAAGGCAAACATTATACATCATTGTCATGATGGAGAGGCAGGTGGCCATTTTGGTGCCACCAAAAGTGCAGCTAAGATTTTACAATCTGGATTTTATTGGCCTACACTTTTTAAAGATGCATACCCCTATGTACTTTCATGTGATAGGTGTCAGAGAACTGGAAATATTTCAAGAAAAAATGATATGCCTTTAAACAATATTATTGTGTGTAAATTATTTGATGTTTGGGGTATTGATTTCATGGGACCCTTTACACTTTCTTATGGAAATTTTTACATTTTAGTGGCTGTGGGGGTATGTGTCTAAGTAGGTAGAAGCTGTAGCATTGCCAACAAATAATGTTAAGGTTGTGGTCAAATTTTTGAAGAAAAATATTTTTACCCGATTCAACACTCCTAAGACAATCATAAGTGATAAGGGGACACATTTTTACAACAAACAATTTGAAGCACTTTTGAGTACGTACGGAGTTACGCATAAGGTTGCAACCCCTTATCATCCTCAAACTAGTGGTCAAGTAGAGATTTTAAATAGGGAAATCAAGAGAATTTTAGAAAAAACAGTGAATGCCTCTAGGAAAGATTGGTCAATAAAACTTGATGATGCACTTTGGGCCAATAGGACAACGTTCAAAACTCCAATTAGGATGTCTCATTTTAGGCTAGTATTTGGGAAGGCTTGTCACTTACCAGTGGAATTAGAGCATAAAGCATATTGAGGATTGAAATTTTTGAATTTTGACATGCAGTCTGCAGGTAAAGAAAGATTATTGCAACTAAATGAATTGGAGAAATTTTGCAATGAGGCCTATAAAAATTCTAAGTTGTACAAGGAGCGTACAAAAGATGGCATGACAAGCACATATTCAAAAGAGAGTTTAAAATTGGTCAAAAAGTCTTATTTTGTAACTCTCGTTTTAAATTTTTTCCAAGAAAGTTGCGGTCTCGATGGTTTGATCTTTTTACAGTTACACAAGTATTCCCAAATGGAACAGTTGAAGTTGCGCATGACATTGAGGGCACATTCAAGGTGAACGGTCAACGTTTAAAGCCATACTTTGAAGGTTGTTACAATAAGCAGAAGACCACCATTGAACTTTATCCTCCAAAATAGCGACATCTGAGATAGTTTGGCTGAAAACTATAAAACAAGCGCTTCTTGAGAGGCAACCCAAGCATTTTAATTATGTTTTTTTTCATTTATTTTTAAGTTTATGTTTTGCCAAAAAAAAGATTAATTTTTCTCTATTTTATCCAGGTTAATTTTTTAGGAATTACCTTTCAAGAGTTTAATCATCAAGGTCATCTATAAAGTTATCCTACAGCCAGTGGAGTTTTCTTCTTCCTATTTCTATTTTTCGCATTGAGGACACTGCTTCATTCAAGTTTGGGGGGAAGACAAAAATTTTGTCTAAATTTTTGCTACCATGATTGCATTCCTTGCTGTGAATTTTTGCAATTCTTAGGAAAATTTAAATTTTACTTGAACTTACAATTGATGTGTGAGTTAATTTTAATTCTGATTATGTTGATCTACTTACTAAACACTAAAAGTCCTTAATTTTTGAATTGTCTGTAAATCTAGAGAACATTTATGTGAAGTATGTGATTTTTTTTTTTAAAATTTCACGAAAATCTTAGAATTTGTTTAATGTTCTCTTAAGGCGAAATCCTAAGCTAAATCTAACTGAGAAAATGATTTAGGCAATTTTTGGATCGATTGAGCCTTTCAAGCTAACCCGGTTTATTTATCCCTAGTCACCCCATTGAGCATTAATTATTACCCAATTTTTCATTGGCACCCATATATGTTTAGCCTAACCGTTATCAAATTATATTATTGTCTCATGCCCTATGAACATGTTGATTTTCTTTTTGGGATTATTTGAGCTTAATAGAAATTTGGGAGGGAGGATGGAGTATAAAAAAAAAAGTAAAAAGAAAAAAAAAAGTGATTGCTATAGTTGTTTGGAGTGTATTATCAATATATATATATATATATTATTTTTATGGTTCCCTATCCAACTTTCAATTGAGTGAGCCTTTTGGATACTCAATGGGTTGGAAGTTTTCATGTTATATTAGGAGAGACTTTGGGAGAAACTCCACCATAAAGCAATTCAAAAAGGAAAAAAAAAAAAAAAAGAGAGAAAAAGAAAAGAAAAGAAAGAAGGAATGATGATATATGGTGGCAGAGAAATTATCTTGATGGAGTGAAATGATATATAGATTGAAACAGTATAAAATGGAAAATGGTCGTGTCATTCATTTACATATTGAATGGCAGTATTTTATTATGTTCTACTTATTGACACTGAGAATTGGGCTAACTTAGACTCTTATATCTAATTAATGTTGGCCATTGGTTGAAATAAGTCTTTCGTTTCATCTACCGTCTTTCAATTTTTCACAGGTTTGTTTGGAGAAAGCCCCTCAGATCACCCCTATAAGTGAAAAGGACAACTCAGTTTATAAAGGGAAAATGTCAAATTACTCCTTTATTTGTATATTTATAATGACTATCTAAAAAGGTAATAACTAATTTCTAAAAAAAATGTTATGACTAATTAAGTATTGTGGGGAAGTTCTTCGTAATTAAGTTAATAAGGATCTTTTGTATAATAGATAACTAGTTTTATGAGGATTTTGTACATATAATCTTGCAAGCCTCATAAAGTGATTAAGTTTAGACCTTTGGCCTGTATGGGTGTCTCTACCCCAATTTGCATGCAGTTTGTGTGTTTCAAGTAGGCGATCTCCATCTCATGAACTAGAAATCTCCCAACGCCCCAATTATGGGGTTAAGTAAGCATAATTTTTGTTCGTAACTGATAAGTTAATTTTGCATTATCTATCCTTTCTTAAGAATTTTAACATAAGGTTATCATAGTATTGATATTTAATAATTGCAAGATAGACATGCTAAGTAAATCTAATTTTTTTTTTATTGTGAAGAATCGAGTAATGTGCATTCTGGACAATTGCTAAAGAAAATACGAGAGATTGAAAATACTTGACCCTTATTTTGAATCACAATTTAAAACGTAGGAGATTCATCGGATACTTCTGAACTTCTTCTTTGAGTATATGCATGGATGTTTTCATGGAATTTTATTTGTAAAACTGTGATGTTGAAGTGGTCGTTCATTTAATTTATAGTGTAGATTAATATTCCAAAGCATATTTTTATCACGACATCAAGTTTAAAGTGTTATCTACATTATATTTTATCCAAACTTTTTTTTAACTTCTAAACAATATCTCATACCCTTTCTAATTTTATACCAATTTCCCTCATAGGGACATTTAAGTATTGGCCATCAAATATTTCTCTATTTTGACATGAATGTCTATGTATTTTGTTAAAAATATTAATGTAAGTTAAAACATATTGACGAATAATAATCATGATACAACAAACTTAAAATTTAAAAAGTCATGAAAAATAACTAACTTGAAGTGGGAACAAAGGCCAAATAAATTAAAAATAACATTTAAAAAATAATATAAAAAAATTACCTCAGCCCTGTGCAAATCTTGCTAGTTTTATAGAAATTCATCTACAATTACAACCAATCATTTTGTGAAACTTTAATATGCTTTGTACAAAAATTGGTGGTGTGTCAACTTATGATAAATATCAATTCTTTCTCTGCTAGGTTTTACTTAGGAGTGAGCATGTTCCAGGTTGGGCCGGTCCACCCCTTAACCCTAGGATCAATCCGCACAGTATTGGTCCTCAATTTTTAAGACCAAGAACCGACCCTATTAAGCTTAGGACTAAGGACCGGACCGACCCAATGAGTTCGGTCTGGTTTCAGGTCAACCCGAGATCAATTGATAATTTTTTATTTCATTTTTTGTACTAAAAAAAAAAACGATTGAGGATCGGAGTGATCCAATGGGTTCGGTCCGATTTCAAGGTCAACCTAGGACCAACCAATAACTTTTTATTTTATTTTTTGTACTCCTTGAAAGGGCAATTGGGGAGTACCGACCAAATGGGTTCGATGATGAGTGAGGTTAGTTAAGAAAGGCAAGCAGTGAGGGTCAAGTGGGGTGAGCGTCGAACAAAATGAGCATCGAATATCAAGCGGAGAGCAACAAGCCAAGCGAGCATCGAGCGATAAGTGGCATGAAGTGGTGAGTAGCACAAGTGACTCAAGCGAGCAAGGTGAGTGTTGAGTGACGAGCAGAGAAGTTGTTTCTTTCGATTTTGGCAAATTGAAGACTAAAATGACAAATAAGACAAAAGAGAATGGATACTCTAAGAAGATGCCATAAAGTGCCTTTTTGGACGCCGTGAGAATTCCTTACAAAAACATTTTCCTCATTTGTAAAAATTATGACTATTGACACCGTAAAAGACATTAAAAACCTAAGTTATTAAAAAATAATGTAAAATTATTTGAACTTCTCATTAAAGAACTGTTTAATGTTGTTAACGTCGTTTATCAGGGTTGGTCTAGGTTGGACCGACTCGGAACTCTCAAGACCGAGGACCGACCTGCACAGTGCTAATCCAAGAATTCTAGGACCAAGGACTGACCTAGTCTCCCTAAGAACCGGACCAGGACCGGCAGGGTTGGGCCGATCCAAGGTCGGTCTAGGGTTGACCCTGGACTAATGCTCACCCCTAATTTTACTTGGGTTTTGAGCCAGCAAGCTGAGTATAACCATGGAGGCCATTTCCAGGTGGAGCTTGAGAGGATAAGGCTTTGAGTTGCAAAAACAGCAGGTGGTTGCAGAAGGAGAAGGAGAAGGAGAAGCAGGTGGAAGACATTCTTCACATTTATATGTCATAACCATATGACCTATGGTCAATTGGACATGCTAAAATGGGTCATACATCCATTTCTTAATCCATATTTGATGGGCTGAATTATCATATTGATTAATTATATTCAGTAAATGAGTCATTAAGGGTTGTTTTATGGGTTAGCTATATTCAGTAATGGGTTGTAAATAGGTTTAAAATGGTAAGGTAACTGGTTTTTGGTTATCAACTGTCATTTGAGTTACTTGCCAAGTTTATTTTTCTTTTAATTGCCCATTTTTCTTGTCGTTTGCCCAATTTTATTTATCTTTTATAACTACATCTCAGATTTACCAACTCTTATACAAAACTATTTTGATGCAAGCGACTTATCAACTTTTCTCATACAAGTTTGCCAGCACTTTCAAGAGTAGTGAGTGGCATTGGACTCTCACATTGCGCAATTTGTGGTTTAGATAGTGGACTTTTTCTAGTCGGTGTTGCATAATATTAGCTTAGGTGGAGACCAGGTGGCTACAATTTTTTTTAATGGAGAATGTAGCAAATCCAATTCTTGGAAGAAGGAAAAATCCTTTCTAATTATCTAGAGTGCTATGTATTAACCTTAAAGGCAGCTCTTAAGTGAAAGACTGTTCTCATGTAATTCTATAGATATAGATCTTCACATTAATTGCGTGGGTGAAGTGAGTGCATAATTTTGTTTCAACAAGTATAACTTGTCAAAAAGAGAATCTACACCCAACAAACAGAGTCATAAGCATGGTTAAATTCAGAGCTCATTCCACACAGAGAGATTATAGGTATTAATAGAAAAATAAAGAACACAAGAAAGGTAACGACAATCTAAAACTATGGAATGTAGGAAGACAACTTTAACAGAATGGGTATTTTAGCATTTGATCCTTTTTATTCACTTACAAAATTCAATTTTCTAGGGATAGATTTGGAACAACCCCAACAAAGTATCACGTATAAAATTCAATTTTCTCATGGCATCCAGAAAAAGCAAGGCCCCTTTATGATTGGTCACTACCTCCTCAAGAATTTTTTTTTATATTTCAAGAAGGGCTTCTATCCTCAAGTGACTTTAATAACGTAAGATTTCTTACTATTGAAAAATGTTGAAAGTAATATGTACCGTTCATTTTGAAACCTATTCATGAGATTGCACGGTACCCTTAATATTGTATCGAGTAAATGTTAACTATCATAGTGTGAACGGATTTCATGGTAAAATATTGATATGTTGAAAAATCATTGATAAGCAGCAACTTGTTATTTGAGTAATATTTCCTTTTCATCAGTGTATAATCAACAAAATTCAATTGACCAAATCAAATAATGGTTAATCAAAAGAGATGAATAAAAATATAACAGGATAAAAACATATCTTGGGGTATGGGGCAATTTTTGTGGTCAAACCAATGAAGGTAAGTTGTGCTTAATTTTCAATTATCGGCAGTTTAAATTCCAACATAGAATACCATAAAGATTCACAAACAGAAATGTTTAGTGAAGTTTATGCCAGGTGGGGGAGTGTACAATAGTATGGTCTTTGATGTCCATATCCCGAGATCTGTTTCTATTATATATTATGATTTAAGTAAGTGATATCTATTTACTCTTTCGATCTATACACAACTTTTTTATCTATAGTCCTGTGAATTTCGGAACTTGCATACTGTGATTATCCTCCATAGCTGCCCTAAGATTCCGTGATCTGTCTCCATTGCTGGTTATAGCTTGGATCATATTTTTACAGAGTCAGAGTCTGGTAGGGGTAAGTGAAGATGGACACACCGACACGAAGTGTAACTTTGCGGAACTTGCATACTGTGATTATCCTCCATAGCTGTCCTAAGATTCCGTGATCTGTCTCCATTGCTGTTATAGCTTGGATCATATTTTTACAGAGTCAGAGTCTGGCAGGGGTAAGTGAAGATGGACACACCGACACGAAGTGTAACTTCGCTTTTGGTGTGAGATGCCAGTTGCATTAGAGGTGACTTGAAGTCTCTTTTGCGCTCTTCCTCTGCAATGAATAGTAATGGTGAAATAGTATTATGACTTTTTTTTTCTGAGCACCAAGCCTCTACTAAGGGGTCTAACTCGAGATTTTATTAGAGTAGAGGCGCTACAGAGAGATATGTGATGAGTCTTCATACCTAAGCATTACTGTTTCTTCTTCCATTGAGTCGGATTTGGTCCTTGACAGGCCGATAATTTTCAGTTTCTCGTGATGGGAACACAGGAACTTTTTGCTGATACATGTCACTATCGATGGCCGAGATTCAGCACAAAAGATTCAGAGATTTAGAGCCTCCAATAAGACCCTCGTCACGAGAGAGAAAGAGGAAAAGGGATGGACTGTGCCCATCGGTAGCCTCCCCCTTCGTTAAGGCTTCAATAAAGCATTAGTCAAATCCTTGGGATGGTGAAAACTTGATACTGCTCAGTTCTCGCTAACCTAAAAAAGAAGTAAAAAAATGACTGCTCTCGGTCTTCTGAATCAATTGTTGACTTAAATTGATTTCTTTGCATTATAAAAATTAAGTTGCAGCTCCATCAAGTGGGTTTAAAAAAAAAAAAAACCAAAAACAAACAATTACCAGCTGTTGTGGTAAGAAAATGACAAGATTGGTTTATCGCTTGTTTCATAAGGACCTTTTAGGGTGCGCATAACAAAATTTCTAGAACAGAAATCAATTTCTGACAAAAAATTAGTTTCTCAATTTCTATTCCATGGACGAGTTTCAGCAAAGAAACGTGTTTGATAACAATTCAAAATTTCTATTTCTAAAATAAAAATTCGTTTGATAAAAGAATAAAATTTCTATTTTTAAGAGTGGCAACGACTGACGTTCGGTGGTCGGAGTCCGACGTCTGGCGACCGGCGTTCGGCATCCAGTGACCGGCGGCGGGTGGCTGAAGTCCAGAGTCCGACGTCCGGCATGTGGCGCCGGAGTCTAATGACTAGCGACAAGCGGCCGAAATTCGGAGTCCAGCAATCAATAATTAACGTCCAACATCTGGAGTTTGATGTCCAATGTTCGACATCAGGAGTCCGACGACTGAAGGCCGACGGCGGGTGGCTAGTGGCCGAAGTCCCATGGCGGGCGGTCGACATCCGGTTGTCAATGGCAAGCGGTGGACGTCTGGTGGCAGACATTCAATGGTTGGTGGTGAGCTTCCGAAATCCAACGATTGGCGATGAGTGGCCAACGACCCGTGGATGTCTAGCATCCGACGACTAGCAGTTGGCGACAGGCAGCCGAAGTTTGATGGCCGCCGGTGGTGAGCGGCGGGCAGCCGGCAACCGGCGACAGGCATCTAGCATCCCACGAGCGACAAGTGGATGATGAGCAGTGACAAGAGTGAATGATGAGAAAAATTTTGATTTCTCATTTTTATTCCAGAAATAGAAAAGCTAAAAGTTTTAATTTATGATTTTTGCTTCAAATCTATTTCTAGAATATAAATCTGTTCCAAAAATAGAAAAATGAAATTGCGTTACCAAATGGATTTTTGTTCTAAACCTGTTCCGAGGAATAGAAAAATAGAGAAATAGAGAAACAAAAATGTTGTCATGCGGGCCCTTATAGTCTGTCATTGTCTAATAACAAAATGTAATTAAAAAAACAAATGGACAAGGATGGGCCACACCCCACACAAGCACATTGTAAGTGGCATTTTTTTTTTTTATCTTTTTCATTATATTAATATTTTCATTGATATTTACATGTGGGGGCTTGTGTGAATCAAGATCGAATGAATTAAATGATTTCGATTTTAAATCATCCCTGGTGTACTAAGTACACTTTACCCGATATCATCATTGATACAACGAACGTAATTAACAAAGAAAACAAATGGACAAGGATAGTTCGGACCATGTGACACAGAGTTCTATTTAAAGGTGGCGATATGTGTTAGAAATCTATTTATAAACTCAATTTTTGTGTAACAAGTTGTTATATGACACTACATATTTTAACAACCGATCAAAAAGAGATCAAAAAATCAAAGTCAATCCTATGTAGGTTTATGGGTTGCACTAGACTCATATTCAACCAGATTATGAGCACAGTAAAATGAGCAAATAATATGTTACTATTATCATGAGGAGATCTTCTAATGGACAAAAGTTGATTAGGTAGTAGTCCTAAACCCACTCCTTGTGCAGGGGCATTGAAGCCATATTAAAAATGTTGAAGTAACATCATAAATAAACTTATTGAACAAGAAAAAATTGAAGTTTAATTTTCAAAATGGTACATGGATCAAAACATCTCTAAAACATAAAATGGATTTTTTTATTGATATTTATGTTAAATAGCAATTGTTGATAGTGTTCTATTTATTGATGTCCAAGATTAGCACAAGAGATCCAATGATTTAGAATCTTAACAAAGATCCAAATTACTACAAGGAAGGAGTATATGTGTATCTCTTGGACTTGACAAGGTCCAACCCATAGCTTATTAAGCCAACTATCTAATATTTGACATATGCCCAATTTAGTAAAATATATCATGGGCAACATATTTTTGACATCCAATAAGGCATGTAGAATCCATATCTTTAACCCTCATATAAGGTTAAGATTTAGCAGTTTTCAGATTAATCCCATCACTCTCTATATAAGATCTCTTTTCAGTGAAGAATGCATGTATTCCATTATTATACTTCCGCTATTTCCACAAAATTGAAGAGAGAAAAATACACACCATTGTAACGATTATAGAGGAGAGTGATGAATATTTATACCCACGAGAATGCATTTTCTCACCTGTTGGATCAATAATGGTTACGTTTGATCGGGTGCACTGTATTTATTAATTTTATATCATGTTCATATGATTAGATTCGTTTATTCTAACAGTATTATCTATGGAGATCCAAAATGTAACCTTAGTTAACTAAGCACCATCAAATTCTAGGGAGGTTGAAGACTCGGTAGCACTAGCACGCTATTCGAGTCTGTCATTGGTTTCGACCAAGAAAAAAGTCTGTCATTGGCTTCGACCAAGAAAAAAATCTGTCACTGGCCAAAAATAAGAATAAAAAATGACCGCTCTTGGACTTCTCAATCAAGACAAAAATTGTCAACTTTGATTAATTTATTCGCATTACATAATTTAAATTGGAGTTCCATCAAGTGGCCCGAGAAGGTTAAAAAGAAAAACAAGTCAGTAGAAGCTATTGAAGTATAAAATGATACGACTTGAACCATCGCTTGTTTTAGGAAGTAATTTTTACAGTACGTCGTTATAGATAGAACAAAATGTAATCAGTTAAAGAGAACGAATGGATGAGGATTAGCCAATCACCTCACATGCGCGTGATAAGTAGTATCTTTAATTTTTTTTTTCAACGTATTAAAATATTCATCAATATGTGTATGTGGATACTTGTGGGAATCAATACAATGTGACGATTAAGATTTCAATTTTATTAAACACCTTCAATAAAAATGTGAATAATTAACTTGAAGTATGAGCAAAGGCAAAATAGAATTAAAACTTACATTTATAATAATATATATAAAAAAAAAAAAACATAGTTTTAGACCAGTGAAGGACAAACATCTTGCTAGTTCTATGTAATTTTGATTTGCAGTTACTGCCAACATAACACAAATAGTCCATAAAATTTGTTTAGTATGTAATTGGATTTCTAAACTTTAAATTTATTCAATGTGCTCTCTCAGCTTTAACTCAATGCGCCCTATTATCCATGTGAATTTAATTGTTCAATGTAGTCTATGAATTGTTGGTACATGTTCAATTTAATTCATGGGCTATATGAGAATGTAGTCTATGAACTTTTATTTATATTCCCGGATGGTGTACGCAAGGCCTCTTCTTCAGAACTTGCATATGGTGATTTTCTTTGAGAAATGCCCTTTTTGCAAAATAAAAAAGTTGATTTCATTTTGATTGACAGCTTTGCTCTCTCTCCATATAGATACATATAGATACATATGAGTGAAATGCTGCTCTTGTTGGATCATATTTTTATAGAGCCAAAGTCTGGTAATGGAAGTGACAATGGACACACTGATACGAAGAAGAACTTGGCCCTTGGTGTCAGACGCAAGTTGTATCAGCAGTGACTTGAAAGGCTACAATAATGTTTGCTATTTTTTCAATCGAGGGCGGCAGAGAGAGAGATATGTGACGAGTCTTTAGACCGGAGATTTAATATCGCTTTTTCCATTAACTCAGATTCTGGTCTTCTTCTTTTTTTTGTTGGCGGCGGGGCCCCCCTCGCGCGGGCGGGGGGTGTTGGAGTACAGAATTTGATCTTTGACAGGTCGACAATTTGGTGATAGAAACACAGCAACTTTTTGCTTGTACATGTGATCATCAACGGCAGAGATTCGGTACCAGAGCTTCAAGGATTCAAAACCACGACAGAGACTCAAGCCGAGAGAAAGAAATGGAAGATCGGTGTGGACCATGCAGCTCGGTATTCTCGCTTTAGTTAATAAGTACCGGTCAAAACCTTGGGAAGCAGTAAGCTTGAGAGCACACTGCTCCAAGTCCTCACTTGCCTAAAATAAAATTAAAAATATAACAGTTAAAAATCATGAAAAATCTCAATTCATTACATTTATAACAAATTTATTCCAAATTAACTTTTCATTATCAAAAATCTCTCACTGGCACGCATGTGATAAATTTATCATTCATTAATTTTTATTAAATTTTAACGTTAAATCACTAAGTTGGTTGACACATAGCAATTGATAAATATACAACTTGAGAATTTTACCCCCCCTTTTTTTTCATAAGTATACTAGTTTATGTCTCTTCACGATATTAATGCCATTTAATATAAACTAATGGATGGCAAATGTACTAGTTTAGAGTTTTTAATGGTCAAAAAATTAATTTAAAGTAAATTTATCATAGATATACTAGTTTTGGATTTTGGTGGTAAAAAAAAATTAGTTTAGGGATAAATTTTCACAGATATATGAGTTTTTGGGATTTTGGTGGTATTAACGCAAAAATAATTAATCGCTCTCAGTCCTCCTCAATCAATTGTGAGCTCGAATTGATATTTTTGCTTGATTTCTTCGCACTATAAAAATTGAATTGCCACTCCATCAAGTAGGTTAAAAAAATTGACTACTAGCTTTTAAAGTAAGAAAATGATTCGACTTTGGATCATCCATTGTTTAATATGGACATTTTATGGTCTGTCATTGTCTATATAACAAAATGCAATTAAAAGCGCAAATGGACAAGGACAGGCCACACCCACAAATGCGTGTTGTAAGTAGCAACTTTAATCCCTTTCATTATATTGATATTTTCATCGATATATGTATCTGGGGGGTTGTGTTATAGACTTTTATATTGAATAGCAATTGTTGATAATGTTGTACCTACTGATGGCCGAGATTCAATACTAGAGATCCAACGATTCATAATCTCCACAAAAATTCAAACCACTCGAAAGAAGGGGGAGATGGGTATCGATTACAGAGATCTATAATGTAACCGTAGTTAAGTTGACTAAACATCATTTACTCTTCGGGAAGCTGAAAATTTGGTAGCACACTTTTCAAGTTTCTCATTGGCCAAAAATAAATATAAAAATGACGGCTCTCTCGGTCTTCTCAATCAAGACAAAATTTTGTGAACTTCAATCTATTTTTTTGTAGTGCAGTTCCATCAAGTGGCTTAAAAGAATAATAAACAAATGTTAAAGTAAGAAAATGATTCGACCGGGGTTATCGCTTGTTTGTAAGTGCTTTTTATAGTCTGCCCTCATCGATACAACAAAATGTAATTTTTTAAGAGACAAATGGACAAGGACTGCCCACATTTCCACGCGCACGTGATATGTAGCATCTTTAATCTTTTTCACAATATCAATATTTTCATCGATATGTGTACAAGAGTACTCGTGAGAATCAACACAAGGCGACGATTAAGATTTCAAATTTATTAAACACTTTCAATAAAAATGTGAATAATTAACTTGAAGTTAGTGCAATGGCAAAATAGATTGAAACTAGCATTTAAAATAATATATATAAAAAAGCTCACGTGGATGTGTGTGGTATCAAATGATATCACTCTTCACGTGATTTTATTTGTCGTTAACTTTGCTTAAACTTTATGTTGGTTGTCGAGCATTGCTTCGATCTTTGTACCTTTGTGCCTTTTAAGGCTTTTTGTTTATTAAATTCTGCTTTAAAAACAGTAATGATTATAATTAAATGAAAGATTCCCTTATGCATCTTAGTTAACCTGATTTCAAGGCTCCTCTTACTGAAAAGCAAAGAGTTGTCGCGCTTATTTTTCTCATAGATCCAAGCAGGTCAGAAACCTAAATGAAAAGCAAAATGGGTTGCATGAGGATATATTAAGACTAAAGTTGGACCACCATCTCAATTAAGTGTCCATAATCAACCCAACTTCTTTTTTAAGACTCTTGAAATGTTTGACGGCCCACAACGTTTGGTCAATATATTTAGAACTAATCTTAAATTTCAGATTGAGTTTATAATTTAACTGGAAAAGCACTACTCATATTAAATTTAATATTTGACCAAAGACTATTAATTTTAATACATTTCCAGACTTTTTTAGTTTGGTATATAGATCGAAACATCTCTAAAACATAAAATAGCCGTATTATTGATTTATATATTGAATAGCAACTGTTAATAATGTTCAATTTGATAATGCCCAAGATTTAGTACAAGTGATTCAACAATTCAGAATCATCAATCACTAGGAAGGAGGAGCTGATAGTCATTTGACTACGGAGATCCGTAACCTGAGTTAGGTTAACTAAGCAACATCAAATCTTGGGAAGCTGAAAACTTGACAACACAATGTCCAAGTCTCTCGCTGGCCAAAAATAAGAATAAGAAATGGCTGCTCTCGGTATTTTCAATCAAGCCAGAATTCATAAATTTTAATTGTTTTTTTCTCGTTATTAAATTTAAATCGCAGTTCCATCAAGTGGCCTAAAGAAAATTAAAAAAAAAAAAAACGAATGATTACCAGCTGTTAAAGTAAGAAAATGATTTAACTAGGATTGTCGCTTGTTTAATAAGTACTTTTTATAGTTTGTCATTATCTATATAGAAAATATAATTAATAAAGAGAACAAATGGACAAGGACAGGCCAAATTCCCATACACGCGTGATAAGTAGTATCTTTAATCTTTTTCACAATATTAATATTCTCGTCGACAAGGACAGGCCAAATTCCATACACACGAGGTGATGATTAGGGTTTCGAATTTATTTCAAACCTTCAATAAAGCTGTAAATAATTAACTCGAAATATTAGCAAAGGCAAAGTAGATTAAAACTCACTTAAATAATAATGTATAAAGAAAACATAGTCATGTGACTGTGTGTGGTATCTAATGATATTGCTCTTCACGTGATTCCATTTGTTATTAAATTTATATTGTTTGTCGAGCCTTGCTTCGATATTTGTACCTTTTTAAGGCTTTTTGTTTATTAAACTCTGCTTTAAAAATCGCAATGGTTATAATCAAATGAAAGATTCCCTTTTACATTTTAGTTTACCTTATTTGAAGGCTCTTATTAGAAAACAAAGAGTCATTGTACTTATTTTTCTCAAAGATCCGAGCAGGCTAAAAACTTAAATGAAAAGCAAGGAGTCGCATAAGGATACCTTTTGGACTGCCATCTCAATTAAGTATCCATAATAAGCCCAACTTACTTTTTAGGACTTTTGAAACATTTGTCGGCCCACAACATTAGCCCAAAATATTTAGAACTATCTTAAATTTGAAATTGAGTTTAAAAATTAACTGTAAAAGCATTACCCATATTAATTTTGGTACGTTTCTAGGTTTTTATTAAGTTGACTATGGATATAAAATGGTATATAGATTGAAACATCTATAAAACATAAAATGGCTGTGTTAATAATTTATATATTGAAAAATAATTGTTGATAATATTCTATTAATAACGTATGTGATTTAGTACAAGAAATCTAACGATTTAGAATCTTTTTGAAGATCCAAATTACTAAAAAGAATGAGATATATATCAACATGGAGATCCGAAATGTAACCTTAGTTAAGTTAACTAAGCACCTTCAAATCCTTGGGAAGCTGCAAACTGGACAGCACACTGTTCAACTTTCAACTTTGTCGTTGGCCAAAAGTAAGATTAAGAAATGACCGCCCACGGTCTTCTCAATCAAGACAAAACCTGTGTAAATTTTAATTGATTCGTTCGCAATATAAAATTGATGTTGCCGTTCCATCAAGTGGCCTAAAAAAAAAAATTATTGCCAGTTATTAAAGTAAAAAAATGATTCGACTCGAACGATCGGGTGTTTTTTGTTTTTTTTTGTTTTTTTGGGGGTCGAAACTTGTTTTTTGTTTAATAAGTATTTTTTGTCGTCTTTCATAATGCATATAACAAGATGTAATTAAGAGAACAAATTGGAGAAGCACAAGCCACACCCACAGACACACACATGACGATTAGGATTTTAAATGTATTTAATACCTTCAACGAAAATACAAATAATTAACTTGAACTATGAACAAAAGCAACATATGTTAAAACTGACATTTAGAATAATATATGAAAAACATAGTCTTGGACCCGTGCAACAAATAGGCAAAATTAACGAGTGGCCTTGGTCTCTCAAAGAATTTACAAACTGTGGTTGAGCTGCTTTTGCTGCTCATGTGAGTGGTTGGTTGGTACCCAATGATATTGCTCTTCACGTGATTCCATTTGTCATTAACTTTAATTAAACTTTATGTTGTTTGTCGAGCCCCACTTCGATCTTTGTATTTTTGTGCTTTTTAAGGTTCTTTTAATTAAAATTTGCTTTTAAATCATAATAATTATAATTAAATAAAAGCTTCCCTTTTGCATCTTAGTTTACCCGATTCTGAGGCTCTTGTTAGAAGGCAAAGAGTTATGGCACTTAATTTTCTCAGAGATCCGAGTGGGCCAGAAACCTAAATGAAAAGCCTAAAGCGCATGAGAATACCTTATGACCAAAGTTAGAAGGTCATCTCATTTAAGTATCTTGAATAAGCCCATTTGTCGGCCCAAAACATTAGGTTAATATATTTAGAACCGATCTCAAATTTGAGATTGGGTTTATAGTTTAACAAGAAAAGCCCTATCCATATTAATTTTAATACCTTTCTAGGTTTTAATTAGGTCCACCGTCAATGTCAGATATATAATTTCCACATCCATTATTGGATGAGTGACACATGGAAGAATTCAACAGTCAAATTTATTCAAAATACACATGCAACTTATCCGAGCATAATAAAATTCACTAATCATATGATATTATTATAAAAATTTACTTAACATCTTGAAAATGACTTTGATGTATAGGAAAGTTACTCATCACACATGAATGTTACAAATAAATGAAAAGTTACCACATCACATATTTTGCCTTTCAAAAGGTGCTTGCCATTTAGATTGATCTAGCCTACACAAGGAGAAAGGAAAAAAAAAGGGAAAAAAAGAAAAAATATTCAAAAAAATTGTTCATATTAGTGCCGGTCCATGTCATGTAAAATAGTTAGCATCCACATTAGCAGTTTTTAACAAAAATTGACTGAATAGATTCAATTAATAAAACGTGAAAATGTTAAGAACTAAATTGGTGCAATTGAAAAATTTATGATTGAATTGGCATAGTTGCAATAAATTTAAAAAAAAATTTGATAATTTTCCTTGTATGAAGCCATATAAAATGTATCTTTAGCTTATGTTTTTTTCCCAACCAAATGGCTCTTGCTCTTAACCAAATGAAGGCCAACTAAAATGGGAGTTTTTAAAGGGTAATTTAGTCCATGTGCTGACTTGATTGCGGAGCCATAGAAGAGTTAGAAATAATGTGACCCTAAAATCACTTTTGCTTAAGGCGCATTCGGGAAGATATTCTTTAGTCAAATAAGCAAATTAAAAACTTCTAATTTGTGAATAATGAAAATGTTCAATGAAGATGGAGTTGGGTTGTGTGTGTATATTTTGAATTTTCATTTTTCGGCTTCAAAATAGATGGTTGTCTAGACCCAATTGCTTGCCCTTTCTGGTTCACTTAGTTGCCTATTTTAATTGAAGACATTTTACACTTTTCAATTAATAAATGGTGTGTTTTAGCGATATTGAGAGTGGAAACAAAGGCTCTCTATAGGAAATTGTAAGATGCTCTTGAATAATTAGCAAATGGAGGAGATAAAAAAATATAGTAGTTTTGCTCTCAAGAAGGTTCTACATAACTGGCTCGCCTGCCTTTTCCGATCCAATTCGATGACATTTATTTGAAGATCTCGACAAATTTAGGAAAGATATCAAGGAAGAGGAAGTTACATTTTTTGTGTTTTAATATTTCTTATTAATTCATGGTGTGTACTTATATTGTGATTCAATAAATATTGCACTTTCACATCTCAAAACTACATGATACACTTCAAATCTATTGTGCGACCCACTCTCAATAGGGAGGAAAGTAAGTTCAAGGGTATTGCCTAAAAGGGCCCTAATTTTAGATGCCGACTCTTCCAAGCTCATACATGGCAAGGCATTAGGGGTGTTCATGAAAATTTTTTAATGAGGAATTGCGACTACCCTATTAGGTTCAACTAGAAGCTAAGTGAAGCATGAGAGTGTAATTCATTTCCTACACAACCAAAGAATTTAGGGTTAGGGACTTGATTACACTAATTAATCAATTAACACACTTTCGGTACGTAATCTTGTTCATTTCAAAAAGATTTTTGTCAAGCCGTCTTGATTGATTTTTTTATCTATTTGCTAACATACAAGATGATCATGCGGATGTGCAATCATTAAAATAACAATCAACAACCAAGGAAAGTATTAAATAAAATGCAAGGGAGAGCAAGGATCTAACGTGAAATAAATGCCAATCCTAACCAAGCTAAAGGTAAATGACAATAATCATTATGGAAGAGCACAATTAAGGGCATTTGTCTTTAAGGACAATCGAAACCCTAAGGTAGAGCCCTAATGGGCTTGTTTTATTTTGAGCACTATTCTAAATTGAAAGGCTTTCACTTTATAAGAGAAAATTACTTAAACAAAACTATTTAAAAGCTTTCGGAGGAATTCTAAATTTTTAGATTTTTTTTTGAATTTCTAGTAATTTTAGGGATTTTACGAATTTTCTAAAATTGTTTTGATTTTTCTGAATTTTCCACAATTTTAATTTTTTTTTGTTAATACTTGTTAGTTTTTTAATGTTTAACAATTCCAAAAATGGTGAATCGAATTGGGTTGTTGATCCTAGTCCAAATAAAGGTAGTACTTTAGATTCGCCAAGATGGGCTAAAGGGCGCAATTGGGTCCACCCTTAAACCCTATCCAATTCCAACCTTCCTAAGCTCGATTGTAGAAGACTCCCAAGTTAGGCCTGTTTGTTTAACTCATATTCTAATTTTTACTTTCAGATTTTTATCCTCCCATCTTGTATGCCGTAGGAGTCGAAATGCACACCTGAAATTAAATCTTCCATATATTAACCTCCTAAAAAAGGGAGGGGGAATTGAGCCCCCACCTCTCTCTTCCCATGTTTGGATAGAGTGGCTATTGAGACAAACTCTTGTGATTAACTCACAGGCATACGGCCAATGTACTCGAGCCATAGAAAAATGAACTTGAAATGAATGATTCGAAGATGAATGTTGCGATTTAAAAAAAGAAAAAGGAAAAGAAAGAAATGATCGTTAGAATGGGGATGTTCCCCAAACAATAACAGAGGTTCGTTTGGACATTTTTGCAGACAAATAGCATGCATCGCATTAAGGAGAAGCAAATGACCATCCTTTAAAGAGCATAAGGCGGAGCAGAAGGGTCTTGCATGGGTAAGCGTTCAAATGTAGAGACCCTACCTGCCGTGGAGACAAGGCGGTTATAAGGTGGGCTCAAGATAGAGCCGAGCTATGGCCAACCCTATCGTGATGTCCCCGAGTTGAAATCCCTGGGGCAAGGGAGGTTTGGACCGAAAAGGCACCTACCAGAGACGTGGGTATCGGGAAAGCGAGGTCGGGACTACTAGAATAACGACTGGTGGTCATCAAACATGATTTCAAGCATGGCTGAGCGAGACTAGAGAACTTCTTCTTGCCCTGAGTCACTCTCTCTCTCTCTCTCTCTCACGATTTCTCGAGCATATGCCTTCTGACCAATTGCTCCTTCAGCGAGTGTCTTGTTAGCTGGATTTACTCCTATATGAAGGAAGCCTAATGAGTTACAAGTCCAAAAATGGCTTGAGCTCATATGATAAGTCATATGCCAAGTTCCTCAATTAAATAGAGGAACAAAAACCTTCTCGTCCAATGAAAATACAACCAGAACTCTAAAATTGGAAATTACAAAGATATTCTATTGAATGAAAAATCGACATTAAAAATAAATTACTTACCGGGAACCCTATGAGAAATGAACCCTTTTTATACCAAACTCAATTTGTGTGTTCATCTACACTAAACAAAAGAGTTTTTTGAGAGGGAAAGACAGTGAACACGATCATCATGCTGCAACACGCAAAATCGCAATCCAATTCATAGTACTTTCCCACTGTCTTTGTATCATAAGAAGCGATCCGGACGTGACTTTTGTGGACAAGGTATGCAATGGAGCGCGGTACTACGATTGGGACGATTATGCCAAAGCATTCTACACCGTCCTGTAGGATCTGACATCCACCACAGTTGAGAAGGGGTTCAACTACTACACCCCACGCTTTTGTCAATCATGTTGAGTGCTTTGGCCACGGGACACAGGCCGATTGTACGAGCTGCATGGATTTTGCCTACGATGAAATCTGGATAGCGGGCCCTTTTAGTGTCGGTGCTCAACTTCAACTTCGCAAATGTAGGGTCAGGTATTAGCAATATTCGTTTGCGGAGTAACCTAAGACTTCATTGGAAAGTATCCATTATCATAATGAATCGATAATGTAAAAAATCTCATCACAGTGTGATATGAATATGGAATGAGTGGCCTGTATATGTTCAAACTAGTTAATAATCAACAGGAATGAATCAATTTGATCCAGCGATGTTTGGGCTTGACCCTCCTCAAAAGTGGTAGCATTTTATCTTGACAAATCCAAAGCTAATCTACATTAAAAAGAAAAAAATAGTTAAATTTGAAGAAGATGGCTTTCAATCTTAAGCTTTGTTAAGAAACTCCATGAAATTCCTATATCTGTCGTTAAAATGTACTGTAGGAATATGGTTTAACAAAGTGGACGAAATCGTGATCATAAAAATCAAAATAATTGTCAACTACCCGAATGAACATACTGAAAAAATATAGCATACACCATCCATGTAAAGAAAATTGATACAAGCGATCTCATACCTATGATTTGAAGATCATAAATACTTACTCTCTTAAATTGATAATATAGTACAAGGACGGCGTATGCTATAATTATGCCAAATATATACTTTTCGAATATAATTTAAGTCAATTAATAAATTCATCTCTTTCGACATTCACCCCTCTTCAGACACATTTCAATTCTCTTCTTGCAACATGCAGGAAAGGTGTGCAACATGCTGGAAAGGTGTGCTCCTTCGCCAGATTAGTACAAAAGAAGATCCCCAAATGATAAAGCCAACTAGATTTCCTATTAGAATGTCTTATTTCGTCACTGTTGAAATGACCTTATATTTAGTGGCGGACTACGGTTTATAAAGAGCTTTAGAGGCTTCTGAAAATAATACCATTTTCAGAAAAAAATAAAAAGAAAATCCACGATATTTGATATTAGAATTATGGGGTAATGACACAAATAGTTCATGAACTTTGACCCTATGTGCAATGTGGTCCTTGAACATTAACTTAATGTTTAATGTAATCCCTGAATTTTTAGTTTGTACAATGTGACCTCTAGATTTTCATACATATTCAATATAGTCCTTAAACTATATGAAAATGTTTAATGTAATTATTCCATTAATTTAAGATGAATAATATATAGTTCATAAACTAAATTGTACATGTACCAAAATTTAAAAGACTGCATTAAATAAATCAAAAGTTTAGAGACCAATTGTACATTGAATTAAAGTTCAGAAACCGCATTGAATAAGTTTAAGAGTTTAAGGATCACGTTGCACGTAGTGCCAAAATTCAATGACTATTTGTCATTTTCCCTAGAATTATTTGTTTAGGTCAATGAAAATGGTATCCACGGAGAAATGGAGATACCATGCCAAGAATCGTGCTGTGATTTTTTGCCTCAATTAAGAGCTAGCAATATGTTTCCATTTTATTTGGTATTTAACCGTACATGAGAAAAAACTCTCAAAAATTCTCTCTCTCTCTCTCTCTCTCTCTCTCTCTCCTCGCACCTTTTCACTTCTAGCATGTCCGGCCCAACTTTGACAACCACGGACTCCAGCCATCTGAGATAGAGAACTCCATGGCACCATTCCTAGCTTCGTTGACCACTCTCTCTCTCTCTCTCTCTCCCTCCCTCCCCCTCCCCCTCCAATGCACCAACCTTGAACTCATGGCAATGTCGAGTCTGTCGATCGGGACGGAGCTCCGCACAATATGTCGAGCTCTGTCTCGTTGTTGCCAACGGATTAGTCGTTGATAGTGACAGAGATTTGGAGGCCTTTCTTCCAGATATATTTATCCTCGTCGTATCTCAAGATGTCTCAACTGAGATGGCTAGATGCGGTGCACAGAGAAAGAGAGAGAGAACTGAGCGCGTATCAGTTGATTGGAATGGGTGATGAGAACACAAACCGGATCGAAGGATCTGTTTATCTTAGAGTGCACATAAAAATTTATGTGGTTTAGCACGGCGGCAACTCATTATAAACATAGATTGTTTGATTGGCTTTAGTTTCCAATCGATGGGCACAACATGATCCTATTTTTCAACGCCAGTAATTGCAAGTAATTTTATTTTTCTTGAGTCATTCATAAGGGGTTCTCGCCTATATCTTACCTGTAGCATGAGGCCATTTGGGTACTTTCTGATGAAGCCGTTCGCCGAGATGTATTTTCTTATAAAAAAAAGTGATTGTTGAGATACATACAGATATATATTTGTAGTATATTTCAACATTCATTTACAGAATAACCTAAGCTTTTGTTGGAAAATATCTAATATCATTAGTTGTCACGTCCAAGAAAAACAATACTTCAATGAGAAATCATCGCAACGTGATATGAATGAGGATGAATGGAGTTGCTGGTGCTACTGATCTGTGTATATGTTTGAATCAATTAATTTTCCACAAGAATAGATCAATTGGATCCGATGATGTTTGGGTGTGACCCCACTCGAAATCGGTAGTGTTAAATGTCGACAAGTACAAACAAAATAGAAAATAATTATATTCAAAGAGGATGGATTTCAATCTCGAACTTTTATAAAAGAATTTCATGAAATGCCTATGTCTGTTGTTAAAAATTAACATGGGAAAATGGTACAACAAAAAGAACGAAATCATGACTTAAAAAATCTAAACAACTATCAACTAATCGCATAAACATATCAAAAGATAGTGCACATACCACTCTCAAATTAATAGTGTATGAGACATCCATGCATAACTTTTTTTTTTTACACAGATGGTGTATATGATATAATTACGTCAAATATGTTACTTTTAAATTTGTGCTATCACAACCATTTCAATTCTCTTTTCGCAAATGCGCAGATGTGTGTGCTCCTTCGCTAGTATAGTACAAGGGAAAATCCCCAAATGATAAAGCCAACTAGATTTCTTATTAAATAGTTTTATTTCATTATAATTAAGAGAATTTCGTATTAGTGAAGGATTGCGGTTTATGAACAGCTTTGGATGGTTCTCTCCCTAGAGCACGAAACTGCCAGTCCAATTAAGTCAATAATCACATCTAAAATGTTAATATTTTAAAAGAAATAAAAGGAGAATTTATAATACTTGATATAAGATTACTAGTTTAGGTCGACGAAAATGGCATACACAAGGAAGAATGAAGATCGTCTGCTACGAAGTGTGCTACATGAAGAAGATCCTCACTTGGTTTCTGACCGTAAATGAGCAAAATATATGAGAAATCCTCTCTCTTTATCTCGTCGCAACTTTCCTCGCATGCCTAGCCCAACCATGATAGCCTCTGAAGCCAGCCACCGTCATCAGGGACACAGAAACTCCATCGCTCCTTCCCTATCTTTGTTGGCCCTCGATCTTCTCTCTCTCCTCGACGCGCTGACCATGAACTTGTGGCAGTGCTGTGTTTGTGGATCCCGACGGGACTCTACGCCGCGCATCAAGCTCTGCGTCCCCGCTGTCAACGTCTTAGTTGTTGATTGCGATGAGATTTTGTATGCCCTTCCTCCAGATCTGTTCTTCATCCTCGTCGAATCTCGGAAAATCAAAACTGAGATGGCTCGATGCGATGAGATGTCGACGGTGGTGGTGTGGAGAGAGGGAAGGAGAGAGAACTGAGTAAGCGATAGAGCGAGCTACACGGAGCCCCGAGCTGATGGCGTGACGCGAACAAAAACCGTGGCAAAGGATCTTTATCGCTTAGTGCGCACATAGAAATTTCCTAGGTTGGATAACAGTTGCATGAATTCGATTAACATAAAAGTTTCCTCAGAAAGAAAATAAAAACAATATAGCTTGCATGAATCCCGATTAGTCACACATCATCCAGAATTTTTTATTGTTCAGTAGAGTTTAAATTAGACTATGTTTTCAGTTTTTTTTTGAAAAAATGCTCCTTCACTTTTCCGACGCCAACTTAAGTTTCGTTCACCACTGAATGGTGATTCAGTCTTTCAAGTTAATCTAAGATGCAAATTGGGAATTTCAAACGTCTACCATGTAAAGTGGTGTGGGAACTGTGAATCAACCGTGAAGGTATTGGAAAGTTTTATATGGACTAAATTTAAGGCAAATATAATATTTGATTCAATTATACCTTGTGTGAATTTTAGGAAATAAGCAAATAGAAATAGGGAAAATGTCACAAATAGTCCCTATACTATTACCTAATGTGCAATTTAGTCCCTGAACTTTCGATCGGCTCAATTTGGTCCTTAAACTATTGATAAATATCCGATTTGGTCCTTGAACTTTCAATCGGCTCAATTTGGTCCCTGAATTGTTTGATAAATGTCTGATTTGGTCCCTGAACTTTCGATCGGCTCAATTTGATCCCTAAATTATTGATAAATGTTCGATTTAGTCCTTAGTTACTGTTTTTCCTTTTTAATTTTTAATTTTTATTTTTAAATAATTTTTTAATTTTTTTTTACTTATTCTCTCTTCCCTCCGCCGGCTCCGGCGGAGGGAAACCGACTCTGGCGAGGGTTGCCCTCGCCGGACACAGGCGAGGGCGGCCCTATCGCGAGGGGCTCCCTCGCCCGACTCCGGCGAGGGGCTCCCTCGCCAGATCTGCGAGGGAGCCCCTCGCTCGACGCCGGCGAGGGCCGCCCTCACCTGCGTCCGGCGAGGGCGACCCTCGCCGGAGCCGGCGGAGGGAAGAGAGAATAAGCAAAAAAAAATTTTAAAATTTAAAAATTAAAAAATGAAAAAAAAAATAAAAAATGAAAAAGGAAAAACAGTAACTAAGGACTAAATCGAATATTTATCAATAATTCAGGGACCAAATTGAGCCGATCAAAAGTTCAGGGACCAAATCAGACATTTATCAAATAGTTCAGGGATCAAATTGAGCCGATTGAAAGTTCAGGGACCAAATCGGATATTTATCAATAGTTCAAGGACCAAATTGAGCCGATTGAAAGTTTAGGGACCAAATTGCACATTAGGTAATAGTATAGGGACTATTTGTGACATTTTCCCATAGAAATAAGACATTCATATATATATATATATATATATATATATATATATATATATATATATATATATATATATATATATATATATATATATATAATTCTACTTTATACAAGGTTGTGAGATGAAGGGTTGCATTATAGGGATGTCAAGAATATTTGTCTTGTATGACAAACCTTGAAGTAATGAAAACAATGAAGATTCGCATTTAGTCAAGATTCCAAGACTGATGGAGAATCACTAAGTTATTTTTGCCTATGTCATAATAATGGCTGGACGATTAGTTGGAATTGCTCTAAAGTTTGATTAAAGCAAAGATTCATTTGACGTGATTAATGACTAAGAGATCGGCTACCTAACCCAAAAAATAATAATAACAAATGAGGGAGTGCCCTATTAGAACGAGTCCTTTCTATGGTTAGATTCCAATCTTGCGTTTCTAAATAGAAGTGAATGAAAGAACCACATATGCTAGATGTCTACATTACAAAGAATCACACTTACGCTCGTGTGGATTTTGTATAGCTTGAACACTATAAGTGATCCGACATCTCGTTTATCTAAAAGATTTGTAGTGGAGAGAAGCACCAAGAATTGATAGCTTACGTGAGCGTTTCAGACTATGTCTCGATTGATACGAGGCTTACTACCGAAATTGAGGGGTCCAACTATCCTGGCTAAGCCATTTGGTGATGTGGACTCTTTTGGCCATGGAGTGTGCAGTCGGTCGTTGACCCAATCGGACCATGCCGGCCGCATGAATATCGCCCCGAAGCAAATAACAAAAAGATCGCCCCAAAGCAAATAACAAAAGTTCGTCCACGTACCGCCGGAGCACAATTCAAGATTGCAGAATCATGTATAAGTACTACGATTTCACCGAGTAGCTTAGGACTTGTAAACAAAAAGATCAGTTCATATTTCAAAGGGGGGAAAAAGTTTTGCCACTCCCTGGCTTTCCGAGTCAACCCCTTTTCATAGCATCAAATGCTCATCACAATTCCACATGCTAGACGCAAACTCATTGTGGTTATACCCAACCCTCATATGTTGCCTACATGTTATATTAACTCTGTGACATCGATCCATGCAATAACACCTTTACTTTGTAAGACCCAGATGGATCCACAAGATAATTGATACTATAGGAATAAAGTAGCAGTCTTGAAAATACACAGATCACCTATATGAATATCATGATGGTGTTTCAAGGAATCATACGCATCACTAGCTCTTTCCTTTTGTGCACCACAATGAGCTATGCAGTAGATACAACCTGTCAAAGATAATCTATAGCAAGCAACGGTATTTCCCTTTGGTTCCATGCGCAACTATAGTGAAAATCATCCTAGAGGACTTGGGCACTAAGATGGCGAGGATTAGTACAACTACTATAGCATGTATAATGATTCCACCACAATGTGTTGCATGGATGGAGCATGTAATGGTGCGCTTCAAGGCCCAGGCTATACACCATGCATTAATTCTATGAGAAATCAACTCAAGTACGAGCGCAGTGATGTTATCATGCTGAAATTCAACTCAAGGATTGTAGAGTTAAGAAGGAGGCCTATTCTTTCACTGAATGACGTCTCAATATTAAGCAAATAAATGATTGTAGTAGAGTTCAATGTGAAATAATTTTTTGGCCAGATAATGGAATGTTGCCTCTGTTGACACTTGAATTTTTGCCAACAAGTTGAACACGCACTGTGGTAAAAATAAATATAAAAATAGTAAAAAATAAATAAAAACCCAAACAAAAAACGAGGAAAAAAAGAGAGAAAGTAATGAAAAACTGTCCAATTCAGTCAGAATTGACAGGGCCAGGTCCGGTCTGTTGTGCCTGATCCACAAGCGCAGCCCAGACCGTACCAAGCCCATCAGAATAAGCCTCGGCCCGTCAACCCATTCGCGCCAGACCACATATAATTTGCAGTCAATTGAAAATTAAAAGCATCAATTAAAGGACCCGATTAGCGCACTTTTATCCATGAATGGCATGTATATACGTACGTACGAGATAACCACAACGAAATTATGTAATACGTAGTACGATAGGCATTCAGAGGCTAACAAAAAGGATAAAAAGAAAAAAGTGGAGATACAAATTATTCCCCGTCTTTTTTGTCACATTGTTGTTTTTCAATACGATGAGAAATGTAATAACTAATTTATTAGAGTATGTGGGGATTTTCGAGTCGATTACTGAATCATCCATGAATACGCTATGTAAGGAAGAAATGCAAACGGGGAAAGGATTATGAATTGCACGAATCCAACAAATTCAAGGATATAATTTAATAATACAAACCCAACAAATCAAAGGTTATAATTGCATAATGTTCAATAGGAGTAAATCCATCTTGTTTCGTACCCGTGTAGGGAACATTTGTAAGGCAGATATAAAGTGGAGAACCTCTAACTTTTTGTCTTCATTTTTTTCGATATGTCTTTTGTGGATCGTGAACACGTCAATGAAATTAATTATCGACCAGCCGTGTGAGAGAGTTTTAGGCGTTTAAGATCACATATTGATCTCTAATGGGAAAAGGATGAGCAACATGGGCAAATTAATCTTTAGCGCAATCGCAAGATTGATTGAAATAAACGCAACACTGATGAATCGAACTTTATAAAGAGGCTGGCCTAAATAGAATGAACATCTAGAATAAGGATCTCGACTTGGCTGAAAATGCTAATCTTGACAATGGTGTCATCTAATCCATTTAGCCAAACGTTAGATGCAACGAACATCTTTACGGGTGCTCGTAAAGGAAGAAGGGAATCAAGGCCTGCCACGAATTCATCTACAACGATTTCATCTCTGCGCACATCACATATAGGCATTCTAGAGGCTTCTTCATCAGTTTTCCCTTCTCCATTGTCCTCCAGACATCGTTAGCCGCCACCGTAGCCACTCCGCCATCGCCAACTTCACTACAGCAAGGCCTCCTCTCGTTCTGCTTTGTTTTCTGATCAGGACGGCCGAAAGAGCACGGACCCTTGGTCGCTCCCCCTTCGCGATCTCGATCGTCGATGTCGACACCTCCAGGGACTTCGTCTCCGATCTGATCACCGATCGAGGTCAAAACCTCACTTTCATCGAGAAAAATTCCACAGCTCTGTTTCTGCCACTTATGAAAAAAACAGAGCCCGTGAGCTTTAGCTAAGAATGTTCGTGAGTAAAATAGCTAGAGTGGATATATTTGGGGTACATTTGTTTCCGGATAAATTCCCCTATTTTGTTTTCACTAATAAAAAATAAAAAAGAAGAAGATAAAATTGGTAGACAAAGGCAAGTCTCAGTTGGGCGATTACGTTTTAAGAATGATTTTATTTGAATTTCATTTTATTCATGTTCTTTGGGTTTAGGGAGGTCATATCTCTTGAATCTTGAAATAAATTGAAATTTTACATTGTGTTTCTCTTAGATGAAATGGATAAAGAAAATAAAAAATGAAAATAAGTTATATAAAAAAAAAATCCCGTTTGCTTTAATATTGGGATTACATTCTAGGGTCACTTTGATGTATGTCTTCATAAGGCTTGGTTTTAATTTCCAGACTTAACTTATGAGATTTTTTGTCCCAAGGCTTGACAATGAGACAATATATATTCTTTACCCAATATTGTATTGAGTTGAATTCTCGGACTTTAATTTCCGTATTTACTTACTTTCAATCCCTTGATTATAAGCTTGGTTTATTAGGTGATGTTTTCATTTACTATGTTTCGATTACGTGATTTAAATCCAAGAGTAGTCATTGCCACAAGGATTTACCACATTATTTTTTTCAAATATATTTGCCTCACTGCAAGTTGCAAGATAGAATACCTGGATTTAAATTGCTTGCCGATTTGAGGCCTATGCACGCACCTTGCTCTTTCAACTTTACCTGTGTCGATTGCAAACAAAACAAGAGAAGAAAGCTTTCAATCTCTAGGCATACCTTGTTATGTGCGACCGGTATCTACTGGCATGGCGACAAAAAAACAATAGATCGAGTCTTTTTAATGGTCTAGCTTTCAAGACCTATAAGCACAACACCAACGTCTTTTTCCAGCACAATCATATCCTATATGATATTCAGTTTGTTTCCATTAGCTCGACATTTCCGAGATCCCCTAACACATACAGATTCTGTACGGAATTTGAATCAAACAAGAGAACAACACAATTTTCCCAATTCCATAGGCCAAATAATTGCACCGTTCGACGCTCTCAGAAATTCTCACCATATTTTCTCATGAACCTCTTTGAAGTTTCCCCTGGGAAAAAAATAAAACCCATGATTTTAATAAGCCTATGGAGCTTGATTTCGAATTTAAAACGAAAAATGACATAACAGAATGCAGCATGCGGGAGATAATGCTGAGAATTTCTTTCTCCTCCCAGTAGAACAGATTGTACAGTTTATGGAACATTACTCCAGAAACTGCCAAAGAGAGCAACCTACACTTGGCGATCTCAAAGCAACATAGATGTAGACGGAATCATCTTTGCTAGACATTTTGCGGGAAGAACTAAACAAGTATCGACCATCTAACAGACAAACATGCATTGCAGTGAATGTTGATTTGTGATTCAGATTGTTATTGTGAACACTTCACGGTGAGCACTTCGGCGACGATCATACAAAGCACTTGCAGCGTGCATATTGACACGCCAGCAGTGAATTTGACAATAAAAATCACACAAAAATGCCTGAGTCTCTCTTCATGAAACTAAGAAGGAAGAAGAAGATTATAGTGTTTATTTTATCTGATGCACGAAGGACCATCGGACGAGAGGAAGAGGTTGTCTGAGACAATGATGCTGAGGATCGGAGCCAGCGAAGGAGAAACGAACAAGTTCAGAGCAGTCCGAGCAAACTCACTGGAAAACAGGTGCTAACGGAGCTATGGCCTGCCGGTGGAGCAATGATCGGAGATGATGCTAACGGTGCCGGGAGGTTTGTTGAAGGTCACCACACAAAGCAAGAAACCGAGAGAGATAACTCTCTGGACGTTCAGAAATCTCTGAGCCTCCCCACCGTGTGTGATTTGTGCCGAGTGCATAAGAGTTCTGGCTGGCGATGGAGGATGAGCGACGGTGGCAACCGGTGGACTGAGGCGACGGAGAGAGAGAGCGAAGATGGAGTAGCGTCTGGAAATGGGGTTGATCCGATAGAGAATTTTCTGCTGAGGCTCCCGTTCGTGTGTTCCTCTTCCCGAACGCACGCGCCTCGTGAGCGTCGATGCTCTGCAACTCGGACGCTTGACTTTTGTGGACGAGGTATGCAGTGGAGAGCAGTACTCTCTGATCAGGACGATTATGCTGTGGCGTTCTACACCATCCCGTGCGATCTGAGGTCCACTGTCGCGGAGAAGGGGTTCGACTATTACGCATGCTTCTTTCCACCGTGGCCGAGTGCTTCGGCCACGGTGCGTGCAGTGGTGTGCGGACACATGCCAACCGTGCGCGGGCATGAGGAGAGTACGAAGAAGAAGGAAATTTTTTTTAAATAATTAAAAATTCGAATTTTTTTATAAAATAAAATAATAAAAATAAAAAGGAAAATGTGTTTGGTGAAAGAAAGTGTTTGGTTTAGAAGTGAAAGAAAGGGGATGGAAAAAAACAGAAAACATTTCCTCCACTTTTGAAGAAGTTTTTTCTGTTAACGGAAAATATATTCTCCAATCAATTAATTTTTCATGAAATGAACGTCGGAAAATTCGAAAAACATTTTCTCAAAACTTGTTTTCCGTGAAACAAATGTAGTGTTAATGTGCACATAGAAATTTCTTAAGCTTAGAACCGTAGGAAACTCACATGAATCAATTTTTTCACACCAACAGTTGCGGGTCATCTTTTGCAGTATCTCTCACTGCTGAGAGAAAGAATGATGATGATTCTCAAAAAATAAGAAATGCTTTTTCATCTTTTCCTGATGTTGCTTGGGCTATTTACCATTGTTTGAATCTACCAAATCTGATGAGCATCATTCCATGAACTAATCAATACCCAGCAGCAAAATTAACAAAATTGGCTGCACTTACAGAGCACTAATTCCTTATAGCAAGTCAATCTACTTTATCAGCAGCAAAGGTCACAAAGTAGCCAACTAAAGAAATACTCTGTTCTGAATATCTATGATGAAATATCGTTTGAGTTAATCCAGTGCAAAGATTAAGTTCATACCAACTACTCTTTCAACTTTACCAAAAAAAAAAAAAAAGAAATTCTAATTAAAAAAAAAAACTGAGGCTGATGGAGCTTAATATTTGAAATTTTTTACAACAGGCAACTTTTGGCAAACATATTGAGAAATGAATCAAAAAGACTATATCACATCACCTAGTACTCAAATTACAATGAGAAATGAATCAAAAAGACTATATCACATCACCTAGTACTCAAATTACAATGAGGACTCGTATACTGAAAGTGGACCATAATTGGGGCCAAAGTCATTTGCAGAAAGAGGAATTAATCAACCAAGAAGTTCACGGCACTGGTTACCAGTAGAGAGTAGAGCAAATACCAAACGTTCGAAAGAGAGATAAAGATACCAAATGTTCACAAAGATAATCCAGCAATCAGCATCATTGCTCAAAAGCACATTAGTTATTCTAATTCGCTTCCATTTCCAGCAGAATAGAAATTCAGCAATTGTTGCTTGTTCTTTTTCACAACAAACCGTAGCCTGCGTCACTCTTTTCCTTATTAAGCTGACAATTCAAGCAAACGTATTCTTTCATTTAGAACAACTGAGGCCAACGTTTCACAGTGGAACCTCCCCAGCCACCAAATTCACATTGCAGACAATCGAAACTCACCTTGGATTGTTACTTGGATTCATCAAACACACAATCAATATAAAAAAAATCATAATAATCTCAATGGTCAGGTGATCCAATGTAAAAAAACATGAGAAGAAATTTTAAGCAAGCGGGAGATAATGCTGAGAATTTCTTTCTCCTCCTAGTAGAAGAGATTGTACAGTTTACGAAACATTAATCCAGAAACCGCCAAATTAACATAGATGTAGATGAAATCATCTTTGCAAGATTTTTTGCAGGGAGAACTAAACAAGTATCGACCATTTAGCAAACAAACACGCATTGCAATGAACGTTGATTTGTGATTCAGATTATTAATATGAACATGTCACAGTGAGCACTTCATGCGATGATATACAAAGCACTTCCAGCGCGCACATTGACACGCCAGCAGTGAATTTGAACAACAAAAATCACACAAATATGCCTGGGTCTCTTCTCATGAAGCTAAGAACGAAGAAGGAAGATTATAGTATTTATTTTATCCAATGCACGAAGACGATCGGATCAGAGGAAGAGGTTGTGCGAGACAATGACGTTGAGGATCGGAGCCAGCGAAGGAGAAATGAACAAATTCAGGGCAGCCAAAGCAAACTGACGGGAGAACGGTGCTGACAGAGCTACGGCCTGGTGGTGGAGCGATCCGGGAGGTCAGTTGGAGGTCACCAGACGAAGCAAGAAGCCAAGAGAGACAATTCTGTGGACGTTTAGAAATCTTTGAACCTCCCCACCCTGTGTGATCTGTGCCGAGCGCATGAGTGTTGTCGTCGCCGGCGATGGAGGACGAGTGGCAGTGGCTACCGGGGGGACTGAGGCGACGGAGAGGGAGCGAAGATGGAGACGCTTCTAGAAATGGGTCGATCCGATAGAGAAATTCTCTCTTGCTGAGCTCCCGTTCGTGGATTCCTCTTCCCGAATGCGCGCGACAGGCCCATCAGAGTAAGCCTCGGCCCAGAAAATTTCCCTCACCGCAGCCCACGATCCACAGTCTCTCTCGATCGATCGGTCGAGTTGCAGAAGATTCTCCACCGCTAATCGATACCAGAAATCCACCGTCCGCCATCTCTTTCTCGGGAATTCTCGAGGCTTCTTCATCAGTTCTCCTTCTCCGTCGTCCTCCAGACACCGTTAGCCACCACCGTAGCGGCTCCGCCATCGCCTATTTCGCTGCAGCAAGGCCAACTCTCGTTCTGCCCTGTTTTCTAGTCAGGACGCTCGAAAGTGCACGAGCCCTTGGTTTTTCCTCCTTCGCCGTTCGAGATTATCGACTTGGATACCACCAGGAACTTTTTTTGTGATCTGATCACCGTCCGAGGTCAAAAACTCCCGCACATTCTGTTTCTACTGCTTACGAACGAAACAGAGCCGGTGAGCTTTAGCTAATAATGTTTGTGAGTAAATCAGTTGAGATTGAAGCTCGATTAACTACTCAAACTCGTAATAATGTTGTTGTTGTGAGTATCTGAAAGTGAATCGGTGGTTTGTATTTGCGTATGAGCCCCTTGATTGAAATGTGTATCACGTTGGATGAAACGCTCGAACTAAATCAGTATGTAAATTCGATTCAATCCTTGAACCGCAAAATTATATTACATAAATTTCGATTTGTTCTCAACTTATCGAACCCTTATTATGGCCGACTTTGTTGAAATAGGATGCTCGTTTGTCAAATGGTGTTAGGATTCTCGTCTCGTATGCTCGACGTATGACATGAAAATTGCTGTCTCATGGCTTGCTGATGTCTCTGGTTTGAGTTAAAGTGTTCTATATGAACATAATCGAGTTTTGAATGTGTATTCCGTTGTGAAGGAACGCGAGATCTGCATGCAAAGAATGGAGGGTCAGAATCGCCATTGATCTATGCACTTATACAATCTGTGAAGGAATCGCCCTTGCCCCAAACTTGGACTGGATTTTAATCCTTTGGTGATGACCTTTTTTGATGCTATGGTCATCATTTCTTATCCTTGGACGACATTTGGTTTTGAATTAATTCTTCGATTTTGTTTTCACTAAACAAAATAATGATGAATGCAACGGTAGTTATATTTTAAGAGTAGTTTAATTTGAATTTCAATTGATTCATGTTCTTCTAGTTTGGCAAGGGATGCAATCCTCTCAATTTTCAAGTTCCATGATTTATTCACTTTTTCTTGGAAGAAATTTACGCTCTTCTTTTCAGATTAGGAAATAATAGTTGAAAAGATGTCGTGAAAATCTGAACCATGCATAATAGACTTTATCGCAATTGGTTTAGGACAATTGATTGAGAATCCTATGGAGATATTTATATTCATTACAGTTTGAATTAAGTTGCTTAGTGACCAAGGCCAAGATGCTTGACAAAAAGACAATGAAGTGAAGTGACAAAATGAGCAACGAGGGGTTTGAGGAACAGTAGGACACCAGTTAGGTTACATGATGGATGCTTTGTATTGATAGATCAACCCGCAACTGGTTTGACTGGTTTAACCGAATGAAGCAATGAGCAGAAGTCGCTTCACAAGAGAACTTTAAGCCAGTTCTTATCTAGGAGATGTGTAGTCTAGTTTGCTTTATCGATGAGCTAAAGACATAAAAAAAAAAGAAAAAAGAAAAAAGGAATGTAGTAGTAAATTATGAAATAACATGAATTAAATGAAACATGTAGTGTAATTGGCAAGTCCTATGTGCTCCCAAACAAAGTTATTTAGTGCATCCATGTCATCACTTTTTTTTAGCATTGTATTGATTATTTAGATTCACAAGTGCAGTGTATCCAAATTTATATTGAGTTAGCACACGTTTCAAAATTGACTTAAAATGTGGGCTCAGCGGGATTTTGTCAATTTTTTGGCCCGTCCAAAAATGCGGCTCAGGATATTCTAGCCATAGGACTTGGCCTAGACCGAAACCATGCCATTTCGCCCAGATTCAATAGGATTGCACGCAGCCTGAAATTAGAGAAAGATGTGTTTAGTTTATCTTATTTTTGTTTTTTCGTTCCATAAAAAGTTCAAGTTCCATGTCCTAAAACCAAAAACTTCGAAGACATCAGGATAGGCTAGTAAGAACTTGTTTTGTTGCTGCTGGAGAGCGGGGGAGCGGAGAGCTGCGAGAGAGAGAGAGAGAGAGAGAGAGAGAGACTGCAATTGACCGAGTGGGCATATGGTGAGTGTTGGGGTTCGGCGGCCCTACGGTGGGGGCTCGATGATGCTGCAATGGCGGCTTGGTGGGGACTAGATGACTCGATAAGCGTTAGAGAAGAAATAATGAGACAGATCAAGACCTAAGTATTCATGAAAAGGTAAGATGACAAAGGCTCGGAGAGAAAGAAAATGAGACATTGTTTCTAATTTGTGAACTGGGCGGGTATGGGCCATTTAAGCTTTAACTGAAACCCAAATTGCTTATATTGGGTCAAATTGAAAGATATTTTGAGATATGGTGGCCCGGCTTGCGACTATATTAGCACAAAAATTGGGGCCAGCCCAGCAGTTCGGTCTCGGTTTTTTGGCTCATGTTTTTATTTCTTTTCTATTTTTTGGCACACCCCTTCTTGTAATATTAATAGTAGTAGTATAGTGTTAGTTTTATGACAGATTGTCTTGGACACGTTTCTACTTGGGGCTTGATTGGGTTCCTATTTCCTTGTATATATGCAGATCTTTGAATTTTCACTTTTTGGAATTGTGGTTGGTTGCCCTCTCAATCAGTTTCGTAATAGCAACCTCGGTATGCATATCCTTTAAATCATTGTTTTCTATAGCTTTTTCAACATGTTATTTATAAATTTCCTTAATCCCTTCTGTTGTTTGTAATCAGGCTGTACAAATGAAGGTCTTCATTGATGAGCTTTCTAAAACAGGAAAACTCGAGGGTGTTTGCTCGGCATATCGAGAAGAAACCTTTACATCAAAGGTGCGACTTGCTTTCCCTCCATTGTCGAGATCTTAACCTGATGTCCTGTTTTTTTTTTTACCAAGATATTATGTATTATGCACGGTATTTAGCTCAATAAAGTGGTCCCTTACCTTTCTTTGCTTTATCCGATCTTTTAAGGTTCAAATTGTGATAGCAGAAGCAGCATCATGAACACTAAAATTCTTGGATATGTAAGGCTTCATTTTCACATCCTCTGCTATATGTCCTGCATCATTCAAAATGCTCACGAAGTTGCCAATTTGCCAATGTTTCTGCCTGAGAAGTTCTGCTGCTATACAAAGTGACGTCCCAGCTCCCTTAGAGAGACTCATTTCCATACGGCCCTTTCCCATCTGGGCTTCCAGCAATACTAGCTTGTGTTCTTGAGTAGTCCAGTGTCAATCCCCATTGTTCCTCTATGGAAAGCTAAATTCTAGATTCTTTTCGCGAATGATTTCAAAATCATTTAACAAATGACGGGGCGCTAGTGCTGTCCATTTATAATAGGGGTGTTAGAATGCAACTCAACTGAAATTTCATGCATTATTTTCAATTCGGAAAAATAAAAAAAATAACTGTTTTTATTTTTCCCTCCCTTCTTTCTCACCTCTCTCAAAATCGCCATAGATAACCCCAATCTTCATCTCTCTCCTCCTCCACTACAGTTTTCTTCTCCTCTCTCTCCTCCAGTAGCATCAGACTCGCGCTCAACCACTCTCCGGGATTAAATTCCTCTCCTGCAAAACCTGCAACAGAGCAGCCACGTCCGCCACCTCCCCCGGATTGCCTCGCGGAATCTGAAATCCATGCCGTATGGCATGAATCCGAAGCTTCAGCCTGGCGATCTCGCCAAGGAGGGACTCCCTCTCGCTGGCCTGTTGAAGAAGGTGGCGTCGGATTTCCCCGACTGGAGAGCCGTCTCCGCCTGCGCGGGGTTGAACCTGACGCACGTGCAGCTGCAGGAACTCATCGACCATGCTGCCGCGCTCCTTGCTGCCTCCAGCGTCGATACCGGCAACACCGTCGTGCTCGCTTTCCCCAACACTGTCGAGGTATCTATGTCCCCCCGATCAATGAATCTCCTCGCGAGTAAGACAGCGCATGTTTTCAGTTTGTGTGATGATGGGAATTCAAATGCAGAAATTTCCCTGATGAAGCTGTATAAATTCGAGAATGCAATATCTGGAAGATTGCGGTAACAATGAATTTCTAACGATGAGATCGATTGTTTACGAAAGATCGATTTGGAAATAGCTCGAAATAAGAAAAAAGAATCTGAGGCGTGAAATTTCTGCAAGCGCGTGGTGCCAATTGAGCAGGAACAAATTGAATTGGGAAGAGCATGAAGAGCCTTTTCTGTCGTGTCCAAAGGTTGTTTTTTTTGGGATGTATGAGCAACGCTTCATCGTAAAACAAAGTCAAAGCTTATCTAAAGGAGATGGATGGTTTAATGCAATCAAACGATGACAAACTAGTTGTCTGCACATTCTGCATATGTATATCTCCAATCTGCAGGGACTAGTGGGATAGTTTGCTGATTTGGAAATACGTGTTCGTTTTGCAGTTTGTGATGCTGTTTCCCGGCTGTAATCTGTTGCCGAGTCACTGCAGCTCCGCTCAACCCCAACTACACAGCTAAGGAGTTCAAGTTCTACCTTTCCGACTCGGAACCGAAGCTTCTATTGACACTGCAAGAAGGAAACCGATGGGCTCAATCCGCTGCTTCCAAGCTTAACATCCACCACCCAACCGCCAAGCTTCACTCCACCGATTCCAAAATCACTCTCTTCGACTGATGTAGAGCCGAGCCTTGGCTCAATGTCCAAAGTTGTCAATGATCCCTCGGATGTAGCTCTGTTCAGGCACACCTCCGACGCTACGGGTCGCCCCAATTGCATGCTGCTAACTCAACGCAATTTGGCATCATTGGTTCAGAACATCAAGTGTGTGTACAAACTAACAAAGTTAGACTACCCTGATTGTGCTTCCCTTGTTCCATGTGCACAGCTCAGTTGTTGGATCATTGAGCTCTTTATCTACTAGAGCCGCCATGGCCCTCCCAGTGGCTGTTAGGTTCTTGGCGCTCACATTTTCGGTAGATATGATTTCATACAACGCCACAAAGATGTTTTCTACTTAGTAAAGTTTGAAGCATCATCAAAATTAGATGGCGAACCGGGTCTTAGATTTTTTACAAGTTTTTTACTTTTTTATTTACGAAAATTTTTGTATTTGCAAAGGCATGAGCAACATAATGACTTGACTAAATACTGTATATTATGATCTCAGAAAAAGTGAGTTGGATCAATTCACTATTTCTACGTTGGACCATTAATAACTTTTGCTTGAGATTATATTAATTCACTTTTGAGGTGGGATCTAGCAGTGGGCCAGTGGTCCAATCGCTTGCAAAAAGTGTCAATGCTTAATATTCTCACAGCAAGCGAGACAACTTCTGAAACCAACTGGGTACAAGGGGATGCCAAATCCTATACATCAAGACATTCCTGTCCTTGCAATAGAGATTTCCACCTCAAAACTGCCAACCCGTGTGAGGGATTCCGAAGAGGACCCCATCTCTGAAATACTCTGATAAACAGAAGGAGTGCGAATGAGCAAGCAATGCAAGATAAGTTACAATATGTATAACAGTCAGGAAACCATCTTTGCATGTCACCAAAAGATTTGGCTAGCGTATTCATTATTTCCTTCATGTTATTCAGTTCTTTCTTCTGGAGTTTTGCCTCAGCTTGCAGCTTCTCCTTTTTCTTTTTGCAAGCTCAGAGCTGTCCCCTTCTCATTCTTTAGGTCCCCATCGATCTTCTGAATAGTAAGCTCAGCCAGGTCCAGAATCAACCTTATATTATGCTGGAGCTCAAGCATAGGAACATCACTCTCCCTCGTCTTCTCTTCTGCATTCAGATTCACCAAGTTCACTAACACCCTAACTTGAGGTCCACGTATGTCGAGTGCCTTTTGCACAACTTCAACACCCTGTTCCTACTTCTTCAGCAACAGCTCTTCTGCCGTAATATACTTCGCTTTGTTTTTCAGCGTCTTCTTCTTCGCTTGCTTAGACCAAAGCTTCTTCTTACCGGGCACGTCAAGTGATGGCTTCTTTTCCTCTGGCCCCAACGAGGCAACATGTGCCTTTGCAAGAGTTTCCTCGTAAGTCGTTGAAACCCACACCCATATTCCTAGGGTGCAACTTTGCTTCATTGAATGTCACAATCCCTTGTTGGTTCTTCTCAAGACCCCCAAGCCCGGCCTATCCTCATCCACGACAGTGGATTCTTCATCCTCATTCTCTGTCTCCGAGTTCTCATCAACCTCTCTGTTCGGCATGACCGTGCCAGTGGACAGATCGGCCTTACCTAGGAGGTCCCTGTTCTTCCTCCGCTTCCTCTTGGAGGAGTCGTCATAGTCTGAATCGGAGTCTCCCGATGCGAAGACGCCGTAGAGCACATCGCCCTTGGTCTGGGCACGCTTCTCCCTCCGCCGGCGGTAGTAGAACTGCCCGTCAATCCGCTGCCCGTCGTCGTAATCGTTGTCCATCCCGAACCTCTTCGTCTCCTGGTCCTCGTCCATCTTCGAGCAATCCCGGAGAACCGAAGCGAGAGACCTAGGGCTGGGGGAGGTATTTCGGAGGAGGCGAAGAGAGGGGCGGCGCTACTGCCGAATGCCAACGTGGCTCGGCGGCGGTGGTCGGAGGCCGCGAAACGGTGGTGCAGCTCGGCTCGAGGGTTGACACCCAGAGAGAGAGAGAGAGAGAGAGGAGTGAGATCGAGAAGAGGCAGAGAGCGACCGAATGCTCGAAACGCAATAACAGGAAAACCTAACGGATATTCTCCTTCTTCTACTTCCCTTTCTAATTTCTCATATGTTAATAATTGTTGATTTTTATTTATTCACTATTTACTTTTAGGAGAGGAAATTCATTTATCATGATTTTTTTAGCTTATGTTGATGATATATATTCATAATCGGGAATGAAATTGGGTGAATTTTTCAATTATAGACCTAAGAAAATTGAAAAAAGAAGAAGTATTTCTCAGGAATTTAAACTGCGAGAAACAAAAATGGAACTTTCCTTTAACAATAGGAAGAATATGTTAAATATTATAAAGGACAATGTATTAATTTCATGTTGGAGCTTGATTCTAGCAAAAAAATTGATATACTTTATGAACTTGTGTGAGGATGAGGATGTCTATGTATAATTTTATGACAACTAATTTTTTTGAATTAGGTTTACAAAGTTTATTGAGTTGAGTATTGGTGAGCTCAAGCTTTCAATTTGCAAGATACTCAAGTAGCTCGAGTTAGAGCCTAACTGGATATTATTTCTCGAATAATGATCAATCCAACCTCGAACTACCTCACGAATAATTTGACTTAGTTTCACTCTTAGTAGGCCCTCATATATGCTCACAATGAGAGGAGTAGAGTATGCACTCAGTCTAGGTAATAATTCTCCCAACTCGATTAGCATTCTACATAAATTTTCATCTGAACATAAGGGTATTAGAGGATATGGTTTGTAAAATAACATTACCAAATTCGTAAATTCTTTAAGGGAGAGGTTCCGCTTTTGATTTCTCGTTCTAAATTACCTTTAAACCAAATTATGATTATAAGTTGGATTAGATTTTAGAAGAATTCAGGGGCAATTTTCGTTGTTAGCACTTAAAAGTGTAAATTGTCATTACCGGCCACTCTCCACTAACTATGTGTCACTAATAAAGCGTTAATTAAAAATAATCATGAAAAGGGTAATTGCATAGACTATCTATCATTTGAAATTTAAAATAAAAAATTCAAATAGCATGTACGAAAATCAAAGACATCCAAATAGGCTAGTAAGAACTTGCTTTCTATAGATAGAGAGTGAGTGCGCGTGAGGGAGACCAAGATGCGAACAAGTGTAAGAAGAACTGAAGGAGTAAACAAGATTTATTGGACGGAGGGCATATGGTGAGTGGTGGGACTCGATGGCCACATAAGTGGGGCTCGACAACGGTGGGATGGCGGCTTAGCGGTGGTTGGATCTCAGCCCGCATGAGAGATGGGAGAATGAGAGAGGTTGAGCCTTCAACTGGTGTGAAAGGGAATTGTATAAGAGGTTACACACAATATATAATGTGTGTCTATATATATATAATTTCCGATTTATGAATCGGGGCTGTTAGTAAACATTTGGGTCCCAACCTCAAGGATAGTTTGAGGCTTAGTGGGCCGGCCCAATACTATTTGAGCCCAAAATTATGGGGCTAGTTTGGGTGGATCAATCCGGGTTTTTGGGCCTTTTTTTTTTTGGATACTATCCAAGTTATATAACTCGGGTTATATAACTATCATGAACTCCATTAATTACATGTTTACAATGTTACATTTAGAAATATATTCAAGACTCGTATGTGATGCAGATATGTGTGTGCAAAGTAGGAAGAGAAAGAGGATAAAAAAAAGTGAAGAACGTCATTTATGATAATGTGAATTTATTTTGTAAGCTTAGAGGATCCCAATTTTAAATTTTTCATGCATAGTGAAGGAAAAAATTTTATTAAAAATTATTAGATTAGGTTATGCAAGGACGGCAAAAATATATTACACTGACGCGCGAATAATTCACAGAAATAACTGTGGAAGTTATCAAAAAGAACAATCCATGCGACGTCATAAATGACTAAAATCGAGACTAACTTAGCCTAAGAACAAGGAAAAACTAATGGAGTGAACTGCGAAGACGAATCCTTTCTATAGCCAAACTCAATCGTGTGTTTCCTTGTAGCAACCAAAGAGAACCAAAAGGGAGGAAAAGGGGCTCTAAAATGATGACCATATCTAGATCACATACACTCCCACCCATGTTCATGGGGCTTCTATGGGCTTTGAGTCTCGTAAGAAGTGACTCGGACATGACGCTTATGTACAAGATATGCAATGGCGTGTGGTACATGGACAATTATGCACAAGCTTTGGATCAAGTCTTGACCGATTTGAGGTCCAACACTATTAGGGGTGATCGGTTCCCAGTTCGGTCTGATTCCAAGATGGAACCGGGAACCGAACTTAGAGAACCGGTTCTCAATTTTGGGAACCGGACTGGAAGATCCTAGGATTGGGAACCGGATCGGACTGTCGGTTTCGGTCCAATTTAGTCCAGTCCAAAAAATGCCAAGCATTTGGAACCATGAAAATGCCGCGCAAGAAGTCTCCCTGGACATTTACATCGTTTTTCCTAACCTGCCTAAGAGAAAAATGTCACACCCCGAACCTCGAGCGTGTGCACATCCCACCACGGTCGATCTTGATATGCAACATCCCAGGATATGTCGCCGGCCCATTCATTTATTTTACGCATGCGGAAGCAGAACAAATCCCCTGACAACATTTAACTTGGGATAGAAAAGCAGGCAATCAATCACAATGCCAAACACTCATTTACAAACACAAAGGGTTAACTACAACACTGGACTGTCTACAAAATAGACCAGCTCGACAAAATGGAAACTATCATAAAACCAACTAGCAGGACATATTCACCGATACTTCAGTCTCCACCTTTCCAGACTTAGGGCTTCGGGTCCTCCACGACCGCCATCTAGGGACCTGAAATTTTAATCCCACAACCGGGATGAGACGATGTCTCAGCAAGTTCAACCCCCTAAACCCCTATTAGAAAGAAAATACACCTCGGGTGACCTAGCCACATCACACAGAAGACTTACCTCGCCTCAGCCTTTATCTGCAGGTTAGCACAATTTATATAAACCAACCACATGCAATTATGATAACCAAACAACCATGGCACAATCACATTATCAAACAATTCAACCACTTGGATCGTCTCAGCGATCAATCGACTCGACCGATTACATGTCATTCTAGCGAATCAATCATTGCTCTCAATCCCAGCCCTACTCGGCAAAACTAGAATCAGTGGTATCACGGCCCCACTTTCTACGCGACCTTTATCGTGGCAATTCACGCCCCATTGGCGCGACCTTTATCAGTGGCAGATATCACACCCCATCGTGGCGCGACCTTTATCAAAGTGGCATATCACGGCCCCCCTGAACGGGCGAACTCCTAATAGGTGGCATATCACGGCCCCATGGGTGCGACCTTTATCGGTGGCATATCACGCCCCACTCGTCGCGATCAGGTGGCATATCACGGCCCATCGGGCGCGACCTCTAATAGGTGGCATATCACGGCCCCTAATTCGGCGCGACCTCTAATAGGTGGCATATCACGCCAATCACCCATTAATTTCCACATTTAGAATTTTATAAAGAATCCATATTTATTACAATCAACACTCAATTCGCCACATCCATTCATCAAATTCAAATTCTAAATGCCCAACAAATGATCTAAGCACGAAATTCTCGAGTAAATAAGGTCCCAACGAAATTTTCGAATTTTTAATAAATAATTAAATTTATTCCGAAAAATTAATTAAATAATAATATTCATATTTTTCGCAATCCACCTTCAATTTATAATTTCCGACCATCAATTTCAAAAATCCGAATACACAGCAACGACCGGCACGAAATTTGAGAATTTAGGGGATTCCGACAAAATTTTCGGAATTTAATAAATATTTAAATTTATTCCGAAAATAATTAAATAATAATATTTTAATAATTTCGAATAATGATATATTATTAAATTATTAAATAATTTCGAAATATTTAAATAAATCAAAAGTAAATTCCTTTATGTCACATCAAGGCTTATATTAATATAAACCTTCATTTAGCCTTAGATTAAACTCACTTTAAGCTAATTAAACACATTAATATAATCCACACTTAAATAAATTAAACTAACCACCTAATCACAATTAACATAAACTAAGCACACCTAAAGCATAATTAATCCTCTAAGCGAGGTTTAGTGAGTTAAACTCACCGGATTAGCGAGCCGAGCGGACCAAAACGACGGGGACGACGAGGAGAACAACTTTCCTCAAAGCGGGCCGAGCATCCGAGCTCGGGAAGGCGGCCAAAACGGGCCACGAAGCCGCTGCATACCCATTTTCTGCAACTTCCGGTTGAGGCCGAGAAGAGGCGGATCCGGCGCCGGGATAGGCGGAGGAACGGCGGGGGAGAGGGGCGGTAGCTCGATGGCCAACGGCGGGGTCTCACGGTGGCCGGAGGTGGGCTGAATCGCGGCTCGAGCTGGCCGAACAGCCGCTTGGAAGAGAAGGCGGTGACGGAGAGGTGAGGCCGACGCACGGCTGCGCGCGCGGACGGAGGCGACAACAACGACACCGGCGACGAGTGACAAGCGACGAAGGAGGCGGACGGCCATGGCTGCTCCAGCTTCTTCTTCGCTGCCATTTTCTGATCTTCGCATAGCACCCATGGAGGAGAGAGGCGACGGGAGAGGAAGGGGAAAGGAGAGGGGTCGGCCAACGGCGGTCCGGCGCGACGGCGAGGTGGCGAACTCCGACGATGGGCGGCAGCGTCGAGCGACCGAGCGAGCGGCGAAGGGGCGTGCGGCTGCTGGTTCCGTTCGGCCTCCTCTCTCTCTCCTCCTCAAGTCCCAAGACAAGTCCCTTGATTCAAGGAGGAAGATGATGGGGATGGGTCACCTTTTCTCGGGCAAATCTCCACCGTCCACGTGTCAAGATCTCAACCCTTGGCTTCAACTACCATGACATCATCTTATGTCATACCCCACTATCTCCAAACCTCCCACAACATTTTCCAATGGTTGCAATTTACTTTTCCGCTGGGGTCCAATTATTGTACATTCAACTTCTTCAATTCTCATCAATTCTCTTCCAATTGAATCAAATTAAAGTCCATAAAATAAATTCAATGTCACCACACTTCCATTAACATCTTCACTTGACTATAGAACCAACTTAAGTCCCAAAAGCGCGACCAAAAGCGGCCTACTAATTTCTCGATCCAAATTAGCCATTTCTTGATTATTTTGCTGAAAAGCTCGGCTTGCATGAAAAATCTTCCAAAGATGATTCAATGATCCTAAAATGATTTGTGACACACCCAGACTTCCAATTTCGAATTCGATCTCAATTCCACGGTTAATTTCACTTCAAGACGATCTAGCGTGGCCCAACCTACCGGTAGCCTTTAGAAATTTTCATGCATTTGTTTGTGGTTGATCATCTCAAGCCACAATGTACATCTTTGAAACATTGGCGATTTTCGGTTGTCGAGGTAATCTCAAGATTTCAAATACGAACACAGGTACCCTAATCGATAGAAAAGTCGGTCCAAGGCCGATCGACAAGAATTGTGCAATCCGGTGGAATCACCCACACTCGATCACATGCTCTGTCAAGTCGACCTATCCCGGCCTTTAATCGATTTTTATTTGTGCCAGTAATGACCCTTAGACAGTTCAGACTGGCCGAAAGGTCGCTTCGGTCAAATTCTCAAGTCGATGCATTAGAAACTCTTAATGGCTTCACCCAATAGACCAGTTTTCACATGAGTGGCCGACTCAAGGAAAAGAACTATATGCGTGCCAACGAAATGCCCGTCTCAATTTATTGAAAATAGAATCGGAAAATCGGGATGTCACAAAAAAGATGATTCTGATAAGATGTAGCTAGGTCAAATAGGAGAAACAAAGCCAAAAGTAATTGAGGTTCTTACTAGCAATATCCAGATGAAGACTTTGACAATAAAATTGTCGCTATCAATGACCTCAAATGCACAGAAACCCCTTCGTTTAGACAAGCTTCTCTCTCAAATGCCAACCACCATAGATGTTTGCTGGATAATAGATGTCTTGAGTTGCACCAACCATGATTTGTCTAGGTACCCAAGTCACAATTTGATGGTTCTTCTAAATGTATCTATTTATGAATTTGCAAGGAACACTTTTGCCGAGGTAGATATTTGTGAACCAATATATGATGAGGAAAAGAATAAATACAAATGAACAATAAAGATAAAAGACAAGCAAAATGTAATTAAATGCTTGTATTTACTAGCTTCAGGAGTTTCGATCAACAGTCTTAATTGATCCTCAACCGGCAATCTGAAGTCAAAATGTCATGGGATAGTGCTCATAGATTCTACAGTGGTGTACACTTTTTGAACTCTCATGGTAACACTTCACGAGTCGCTACCACCGGTCCTCTCAACCACATCCTCTTAGCCTATGAATAATAGTGATCTTCTTTACACTCGATTAGTATTAAAAAAAATACAACATTTTATTTTAAAATTGGTAATCTTACGAATCCATAAATTAACAAAATGAAATTTCAAAACTAAAATTTTACACATGTAGCCTTTAACACTTACAGGAAAATAACATACATGTGATTCCAATAGACTATAGGGCAAGATGTATATGAATTTCACTCTCTGGGTTTTCAATTTCATCACTACTTGGGGATAATGTATCTATATAAGCACTTTTATCAAATATAATTACGTGAGTATAAAGTCTGTCTCTCCCATATTAGAAAACTATCAGGTGAACATGAGTGATGGTATTTCCACATCCGGTCTAGAACTAAAACACATCACTTTTGACATTCTTTGTAAAACAAAACCAGGTTCAGTAACTTCGAACCAGGGCGAGTGCTGAACCAGAGATCCTTTCCAAAAAGGCAATGATAAAAGCGCGACAAGCTCAAGAGAGATGCCCAAAGTAGGAAATGTGTGTAGGCCTAGAAATGATAAGATTGTAACTAGATAAAAATAAAAAAATAAAAAATAAAAAATCATGATTACAAATATAAGTGCATTTTTATCTGGTTTCATCACAAAAGAATAATGACAGAAATTGCTTTCATCTAGTATAAGGCCTAAATTGACTTCCAATATAAATCCCAGTCAACCTAAACATTGTCCCTATCAGTGAGCTCAAACACGCAAAGTCCCCTTCACTCAAGGCAAGTTTAGCTCACAAACTTGGACCAACCAACACAGAAGTTCACTACAGCATCAATAGGTCCTGATGGTCACCGGCCACAATGTGTCCCAAGTACCCAAGAGTCACAATTTGCTGGTTTTCTTGAATGCATGTATTTATGAATTCATAAGGAACACTCTGCCCATGAAGACATTTGACCAGCCGATATATGATAAGACATAGGAATGTAAGCACACACTAAAGCGAAAAGGCAATGTACATTTATGCTAGTAGTCGTTAGTTTCCAAAGTCCATATTAACACTCTAAAGGGCTAGATGAGATGGCCTTTAATCACAATTTGCAATATGAAATCAAAATATCACAATCCTGTGCTCTCAGACTCTACATTAAGTACATGTAATCAATATAGAGACATGCTGAATCTGGTGAATGAGTCACCAATCTTGCATTGCAATATGCATCGAATAAAAACATGAAAAGCTACACATAGGGTCCTAAATGGACACAGATACACAAAAAGTAAGTGTTCTTCTGCCCGGCCAAAAAGAAGTGATCTTCTTTTCTTCTTTTTATACCATCGAGTTGGTGGCACTAATTTTTGAGGTCTAGGCCGCACTACCTTCCCTTCCTTTCCAATTGCAACTTTGAACCCGTTTGCTATAGTAGCTCTTGTAAACCATTTGTTGCTAGGGAGCAATATCCGACTAGTGTTGCCGTGCTGTTGCAGTGAGCTTAGTCATGCCAAGCCTAGGCCTGTTGCAGTAGATATGGCTTAAGCTGGACATTTCGTGTCGCAAGCCTAGGCAACGAGAGAAAGTACCAAGTAGTCATCTTTCGGAGGAATATATACTTCAATTAGAAACCATTAAATTCCTAACTTATGGTTGTTATTGCCTTTCTCAAACCTGTCACTAGGTTATTTTCTTATTACTGTCCTGACTTATTGTTTTTCCCTAATCCCTTTACTCAATTGTTAAGATGCCTGTTTTAAAAATATAACCATGATCACTTCAAGGAAGATAACATATCCTGTGTTTCTGTAAAAACCAAATTAACATGGGAAAAAATTGCACAGTGGGGCGCATGTATAGAATAGGTGGCATGCATAATTGAGATATGCCAGTTATGAAAGGAGATCTGGGCCTTACCGCCACTTCTTTCTTAAGAAAAGATGGCCACATCACTGTCTGGAAAAAATGGATACTCTGATTTGAATTCTCTAGCTTTCTCAAGGGCAGTGAGGGGCCTCGGACACTTGGAATCATGAAAAATTGCTCAGGAGGACTCACTGGACATTCAGATTTGTTTGTTTTGACCTAGACAAAAGAAAAAAGAGAATTATGATAAGACTGTAAGTAGGTCAAGAAAGAGAAGCAAAGTCAAAAGTGAGTGCACTTTCAATTGATTTGTTGCAACTGAATAAATGAGGTAGAAATTGCTTCGCTAATATACACTCTCAAGCGACGATTCCAATGTTCATTTCAATCGACCTAAATGAGGTCCTTACAAGCATAATTGGAGATGGAGACTTTGACTAGAAAATCATCCATATCAATGAGCTCATACATGCAGACATCCCCTTCATCCAGATGAGCTTCTCTCACAAACATGAGCCAACCACAGAGATGTTTGCTGGATAATGGTGTTGATAGGTCTTGAGCTGCAATGGCCGTGATTTGTTCAAATACCTAAGAGTAGCAATTTGCTAGTTCTTTTGAATGTACTTTATGAATTCACAAGGAACACTCTGCCAATGTAGTATGATGAGGAAAAGATTAAATACAAACAAACAATAAAGAGAAAAGGCAAACAAAATGTTAATACATGCTAGTATTTACTAGTTTCAGGAAATTCAATTAATAGCGTTAACTAGCTAATAGAAGTCTTCAATCTTAACCTGCACTTTGAAGTTAAAATGTCACAATACAATGCTTATAGACTCTACAATAGTGTACACAATTTTTGAACTCTCATGGTAATGCTTCAGGAGTTGCTAACACCGATCGTCTCCACCACATTCTCTTTGTCTATGAATAAAAGCAATCTTCTTTACACTTGATTAGTGAGAAAAGTACAATCTATTATTTAAGAATCTGTAATCTTCTGAATCCATAATTTGAAAAAAAAAAAAGAAAAAGAGAAATTCAAAATCAAAACTGCCCCGATTTTACACATAAAGCCATAAACATTTCAAAGAAAATAACATCTCCAATAAAAACCAGAACAACTTGGAAAAACATTAGATTATAGGGCAAGATGTAGATGGCATCATGGTTGAGATATGCCAATTATGAAAGGACATAGGCCCTTACTGCAGTTCTCTTCTTAATAAAAGTGGCCACATCACCAATTTCAAAAGTGGATACTCCAATTCAAATTCTCTAGTTTTATCAAGAGCAATGGGAGGCCATAGACATGTGGAACCATGCAAAACTTACTCAGGAGGGCTACTTGACATTTAGACTGTTTGGTTCAACATGCACAAAACAAAAAGGAGAATTCTCATAGGTACCACTTTCAACCTTGTATTGAGTTACAATGATCTACACATCAGTACCTGCGATCATGGTACTAATGTCTACATGTTCTTCACGTTAAACATAACTCATTACTACACTTAGCACCTCCTTAATCATAATGCCACCAAATCAATATACAAAAAGCTTATTAGGAGAATTTCACAAATTTGGAGAGAGACTAAGAAAAAGAATGTGATGTTGTACACATAAGCATAACTTAGAAACCGACAAGTCATGCCTTTGAATTCTCATGATGAGCATTTCAGGTTTTAACTTTCGCTCTAATCTTGAATCACATCTCTTTTGGTTCATTTAGATTTAGGATGCTGCATTAATGAGTGAGCATCTGGATTATTGCAAACCTCACAAACACAATGGGAATGGAAGAAGTATACTTCATTGATTCACCAAGACTAACCAAAGGAGATGTAACTATGAATATAGGATTTATTTAGGATGAACCAAAGTGACACTTCTAGAGTTCATTTCAATCAATGTAAACCAAGTCCTTACCAACTCTAGTGGAAATGTAGACTCTGAATACACATCCTCCCTATTAATGAGCTCAAACACACAACATCTCCTACATGCAGATAAGCTTCTTTATCAAATGTGGGCCAACCAGCAGAAAAAAAATGCCCCCCGTCCACGTCCATGACTCCTGAGCTTCAACATACACGACCTTTTTTAATACCTGAGAATAGCAATTTTCTTGTTTTCCTGATTATGTTGCCTGATGAATTGAACAGGAGCAGTGTCCCCATTTACATCGTTGAAAACCAACTTATGGTGAAGAAAGACCCAAATATAAGCATACACTGATGAGAGAATCTAATCACAGCATGAATTTAGGGCAGTAGTTGCTAGTTTCAGGATTTTTAATTGACAATAAACCTTATAATGCTAGTAAACAATCTCAACTTGCAACCAAAGTAAAGTGTCAAGATATACGCTCTTGGAGTGCAATAGGGTACACAACTAGAAAAAGCCTTCCATGTCCTATATATATTTGAGACCATGAATTTCAGCCACATGGACCACAAGTGCAGGGGAAAAGGCAAAGACATTGATGACCGGAACATGGATGGAAGTGAAAACTTTAATCTAAGCTATTCAATTCTGTCAACTGTAGCTCAAATTTTATCAAACTACTGATTCAATTTGACAAAGTAAACTCATCTTCTTTTTTTCTCAAATATCTTATTAATATAACAAAATAAAACAGTATCTCCTGTTTGACATTACAATTATGAGTCATCAAGATCTACAATGTAATTTCACAATCAAAACTAGCCAATCCTTTATCTTTCAGGTCTTTCCCTTGAGTCACGAGGGAAGCAACATTCTTTGCAATTTGCTTGTCCATATCAACTAGTCTCCTTGTGTGATTTACATATATATTCTACTTTTACAGCATTAAATAACATTGTCAAATTTGTCCATATAAGAGTACTTGGATTCTAATTCTTAACACTTGCCTCAGCAATTGCTTTCCAAAACATCTATCCATATAAAAGGAGACAACTGTCATCTTTTCGAACCTCGACCACCAGCTTATTTCCTAATAATTGTCTGTTCATTCTTTTCCCTGCTTCAACTACTTCATTGTTAAGATATATACCTGGTTTAAACATAGACCCATGAATAGTTCAACGAAAATAACGTGTCATGTGGTTTACTACATTAAGTCAACTTGGATATAAACAACAGTATAAGCAAGGATATAAACAGCATCCATATGTTTGATTTTCAGACATGCGAGCTCAACTCAATAAGCGTGGGATCATACCAAGCCAAACTTAACATAAGAGGGCCTCATCACCACCTTTGAAAAAGGGATGCTCCATTTGAAATTTGTTGGCCGATGTAAGAGCAGTGAGAGGCCTTGGGCGCATGGGACCATAGTAAACCAGCTCAGGATGCCTCAATTTGCTCAAATGTTTGGACCTGCCTGTACTTAAAAAATGACAACTTTAGAGATAGTTTAAGTACACTTCATTAGTTTAACTTGCTATGAAAAGATTTTAGCATAAATTGAAAATAAATTTTATCCTCCTAGCAACACGTAACCACTCAAGATTACAAGTGATTCCTCAGACAGTCCAGACTATATTGCGAACAAGGCGTAAAATTGACTTTTTATATGTTTGATAAGGCATGGAATTCTCATAATATTTTCAAATTCCATGATTTCTCCCTTTTTCCCAATAGAAATTTGTCCCTGATGTTACAAAGATATCTCTCCCTAAAGAAATTTCAACATGAGACCTTGAACATAATACATCATCTTCATCGATGAGAGCTCAAACATGCAGAAATCTCGCCAATGCTCGCGAGCGAAGCACATAAGGTGTAGATTTAAGGGCAATAAATTGCTAGTTTGAGGAACTCCCACTTTTAGACTCGAATGTGGAACGAATTTGAAGAACAGAGCCCTAATTCACGTGCAATAAGACACAAAAATCGGAAGAAACGTGAACTTACGATTTGTCAGATACAGATGCGGAGAGAGGGCGTGATCTTCTTCCTCTTTGATGAAGCAAGTGGACGACCAACTGTCCAGACTCGGCCATGCCATCTTCGGTTTCCCACTTCGTCTTCTCTCCGGCAACGACAACGACAACGTCTGGTTGAATCTACTTGGCTCCGCTCCGCTAAGTGCAGCTTCGCTTCTCTCAGTCCTTGTAATTCCCGACGCTTCGTTTTCGCTCCGTCCTCCGTGAACGCAGCAGAGTTTCCCCATTTTCGAGAAGGAGAAGGAGTCCTGCTTTGCTTCCTGCTATTTAGTGAAGGAGGAGGCGAGATCGATAGATAGAGAGGGTTGATGATGCGCTGATCAGACGTAATCAATAATAGAAAAGTTACAAAAAGAAAAATTTAAAAACTTATCATGCTGCCAAAAATTGAAAAAAGAAAAAAGAAAAAAGAATAGATGAGAGAATGACATCAATTAGACGTTTACCGGTTTTATGTGCATTTGTCCGATAACTTTTGTATGGTTGTATTGAGATCACGACCCTCCCAAGTCCCTACCCACTCATATCTAAATAGCATCACCCATCGTAGTTTTGGTGTGCTTAGTATACCCTTAGAAAATGTCTTCATTTTCGGGCAATCTTCTATTTCGATTTTAAATAAGGATGGGAGCCTGAAGAAACAACTTGGGATGGAGGAGAAGCATTCTAGACTTGGCAGGTGTTGGAGTGTCAAATATCGTAGATTTCCAAAAGAAATCACTTTTCGTTCTCCATTTCCATCATTGGCCACTACTTCTTCCATTCTTTCACATCCTATTATAGTCATCCTATTCAGATGCATCAAATTTGTGACCGCCAAAGCTGTTACTAGATGTAACAATTCAGAGCAATTCTTCACCACTAACTCTGTCAGATTTTGGAAGGACGTCACGGCCGGAAATATCGTCGTCAAACGGGGACAATCCCAAACCTTAAATGTTTCGATGCTCTGAAGAGTTTTCGACACTAAAAAGTCTTCTCTCCACACACTCTTTAGGTTGTGTAGCTTGTTTAACTTAAGTTCTCTTAATTTTTCAAGCACCATATGTTTTTCCTCATCAATAAGCCCTTCGTCTGGGAATATATCTTCAAAGGAGTTACAGAAGATCTCAAGGCTTCGTAGATTCTGAAGTCTCTCTAGGACAAATCTGGGAGGAAAGACTGCCTTTTTATCATGAAAGCATGCCAATGTTAGTGCTTTTAACTTACCAAAGATGTCCTCAAGAAATTTTCCATCTTGCATCATTTGAATATTTTTATAAACCAACGAAAGTCTATCTAACTTGGGAAAGTCCTGTCAAATTGCCAATACAACAAGATAAGTAAATTCAACAAAGTTTCGGCGATAAATCATGTGTTGTAAAAAGCAAACCTATATAGATGATTTGCATGGAGGGTGGCCATCTTCTTAAAGTTCATTATATCTCATGAACCCTGTATTCTAGTCTCAAGCTTTTAAAAGTCTCAAGTAGAGATTGGTCTGGTTAAGTTGGTAGAGTGAATCTAAATTCAAGATCTCTATGGCTCACCAAATTCATCTTTTGTTAGGAATATCTTATCTTGTCAACAAAAAATTGTCATCTTTGGAATCTTATGTAATAGGATGCACTCATGCTGTTACTATAACATGTGGGGTCCACAAATTTAAAAGTGTGCTTAAGATATAAGAAAAATCTTATGTTGTCCACAAAATTATAGGAAAGGAGTTCTAGTTTTCTATAGTATTATAATAGGACAACAAGATGACTATGCAGTGCGCCGATGTATTAAAACTTACAGTAGACAATCGTGCATTAAGGTACTAATATTATTTTTGTTTTTAAAAAAAAATGTTTGAATTGTTTTTTTTTAGAGTTTGTAAAAGATGAAAATAGAAAAGACAAGTTAAAATGTGCAACACGTGTCAATAATGGAGAGGACCTCTTGTCAAATTCTTATTGATGTCCCCAGGGAGCACCATTAGGCTAGATTTGGAATATATTGTGTTGTCAACAGAAGTCTATAAATATTTTTGTAATTCTAGGTAATGGAATATCTTATGCATGTCCACAATTGAAAGTATACATAAGATATTAGAAATATCTTGATGTTGTTGACAAACTAATAAGCAAGGGAGATCATGTTTCCTATAGAATTATAACGTGACGAGATTATACAATGGATATGAGATTACTGAGTGCTTTAAAGAATAAAGTAGAAATTGAGGGAGAGCAACTATAATCATACCCTCTCGAATAAAGAGTGTGCTTCTTGGTTTGAAAGGTCTTGCCGATCATCTCTTTGAGCCCAACTGTTCATGGATGCCGCAAAGGACAACATGTTTAGTTTGTCACAATGAGTCACTTGTAATTTCTCCAAGAATTGCCAATTCAAAGAGGACAAGTTAGGACTAAAGCTCTGGAGTCGAGGCATATCATGTAACACCAAAGATGTTAGTTTCGGGAAAAGAATTTGAGTAGCATTGGAGTGTGGAGTGTCATCTCCACTAGAGACTATTTCCTCGATCCCACAAGACTCCACTTTAAGTTTCTCAAGTCGGGTTAGACTTGTAGCCACCCAATGTGGAAATAGATTTTCAAGGCTCATACAATTATGAACCGTCACTTTCCTTAAATAGTCAAAAGTGAGAGTCTCTTGAGGAACGTTAGTCCATATTTTGCTTAAATTATCCATATGGGAAAACACCATCGACTCAAGCTGAGGAAATCGTACCTGCCATATTGAAAAAAAAAATGAAACTATAAATGTGATTACATCGAGTTATTACCTTAAAGAAGAAATTTCCAAATTTCTCTCGCTCTCACAAATCATGAAAGAATGCAAGAAATTGTTAGTGACATAAATGGGAAGGGGCTGGCTGATGCTTTCATTTTAGTTGATAGATGACTAAGGCCAAGTATATTGCATTGCAACAAGCATGAAATGATAAATGCATTTATAATCAATAGTAAATTGAGCATCGGCTTTTGAGTGGCTTAATTGATGTTTAGACTAGCAATGCCTTACCCCTTAAATTTTCGGAAAGTTGCAACGATGAATTTTCAGATTCCCATCTTTCATGTTTTCCGATCACAAATAGAAGAATGCCATTTTACTTGAGTGCATAGGTGAATGTTAAGAAGTAGAAAGCTTTTTGCACTAATCATTATCAAATTTAGGGACTCGAGGTGAAAATGCAATTCGTCAAATTTGTTTGCACCGATCATTATCAAAGTTGCTTGCACTGATCTTTTGATAATGAAACATTAGATGAGGTAAGAATTTCTTAGATTTATTTGCTTTAAGGAATGAATGAAGTTGAAGCATGGTTTAAAGCAGCTTTGACGCATGTGTTCAATCCGTTGGGATATATATACATATTCTTCTTCTCTCTTCCTTATATCGGCTCCATTGCCACACTAGTGAGTGCAAGATTATGATGCTCCAATGATAGGTATAAGCTGGTTCTACATATTTTTCTTATCAATTCAAAGAAATTAACTCCCATTTTCATCTCCAGTGAATTTAGAAAAATCTAAAATTATTAGCAAAAATCGAATCGGTAATATTATCTTAGCATCATAGAGGTACGTAGGTAAAATCACTTGGTACTATGGTGTTTATTTGCTTGTTATAGCATGGACTTAGAAGATGATTATATAACCTTGTCCATGTATATATGGAAAGGATGGAGATCCACTACCCCCGTTTCTTCACCATATGGTGCCTCAATCATCATCAATCATTGATGCATTGAGTGATAAATTTCAGAACTAACTTTTTTATATAGATCAGTGGTTGAGATCAATAAGCCACAAAATGGGAGCACAAGTGAGAGTTGTGCATCTTCACTTACAATTAATTGGCAAATCGAGTCTGACACCATTCAATGTGTCTTCTTGTGATAGAGATTATTTCCTCTATTTACCGTGAGCACTGCTAATTATTTGACACTAATACTAATTGCGAATATTACTTATGAATCTTCTAATTAGTAAAGTTCACTAATGAGAAGTGTCATAAAAATTTGTTGGTGAACTAGATAAAAAAATATAATAACTTCAATTGTTTATTAGTTTTTTTTTTTCTTTTTTATGTATAGAAAATTTTTGTATTGAAAGAAAATAAATTCATAACAATCACGGGTAACATAATGACTTGAATAAATAACGTATGTTATGATCTCAGAAAAAGTAAATTGGGTCAATTTACAAGTTCTACATTGAAAAGATTCGGATCTAAATCAAGACCCAATGGACCATTAATAACTTGCTTAAAATAATATTTATTTAGTCTTGAGGTGGATAAGGGAAAATAGAATATTGGGGTGGGCCAGTGATTCGATCACTAGCAAAAACTAGTAACCAATCTCTTATCCTTGATTGATGCCTTGTGTCATGGATCTTGGAGTTTTGTTTGGGTGTGGAGGCAAAAATAAAAGAAAAAAGAAAACGAAAGTGGATGACTACATTGTGTTTGTTTGGAGAAAATCAACTATGTTTTTTTACCGTGTTATGAACTTATGACCTCTAACGTATTGTCCAATTGAGAAGCAAGTACTGATATTTTTCATTTGGTTACAATAAACTTAACGCAAGTACGACTTGTTATAACTAAAAAACAGAGTGACTTTCCACACTTCCTTAAATCTACTAATATTCTTAATTGAAGATTTTGATGAGTTTTTGAATTCATCTAACAATGTGGGAAAAACCTATCATCACATGATAGCTCATATTTGACACTAAAATGAAATTAATAATATCACAACTTGTTACTACCAAAAAATCATATGACTATTTTCATACTTCCCTACATTTATTGATATTCTTGATTGAGTGTTATGATGACTTTTTGAAATATCCCCATAATGTGGGGATACCTATTATTACATGGCAACTTATACATGCAAATGACATTATAAGTAAATAAATAATTAGTGATAACTCTTATAATTAAAAAGTAAACAAATGTGTATACACTCGTTTAATCCTACTCGCAGGTAATAATAGAAAGAATTGCGCAAAAAGTATTAGAAGGCAAACCACTTCATGCATATTGACCTTTTTATTTTTATTTTTTCATTATCAAGACCTAGCTCAAGCATCAGTGATTATTAAGAAATAAAAAATTCGACTCATTGATAATGAGATGTAATAGTTAAGCAATTTGTGAAATTGGCTTTCACAATTATGAAGTTTTTTTTTTCCCTTTTCTTCATGTTAAATAGAATGACACTAATTTGCTTCCACGCAAGTAAATATGAAGGTGCGATACTTAATATTTTTTTTTTTCCATTTTTAGTTGCTATTATGTGTTTGCTATTTAGTTCTTTATAATTGGAATTGCAAAAAGTAAATGTTTTTATATGGTTTATATCACTTTTTTAGGAACCTCGCTAATTAATTCTAAAGTACTGCGCATGATATGATTTCATGAACTTACACCAACTTAACACTTCCAATAGAATATAGAGATGTACATATAATAGTAATATTTATTGAGGATTAGAATTTTTTAATCTTCATATTAAATATTAGAAGATTATGTATATAAACCCGGACAAAGCACAAAATTTGCATCATACCGTGCATTGTCCAATAACATGAGAACTTGTTCCAAATGAAATGCCAAAGATGCATTTGTTTGAAAGACTGACCTGGGAAGTGAAAAATGCAGGGGTGCCATGATCATTATCCATCTGAGATTGCCCAGTCAAACTTATCATCTTGGGGCAATGGTTAATGCTCAGCATTCGTAAGTTGGAGCATTCCATCGTATGATTTTTTGTCGAGAGGAAACAAGTCAAATTGGGCAACCATTCCAATTTCATCTGCCTAAGCTTCGGGAATGTAATCTTATCCATTGCGCTTCCCTGCCCTTCTTCCTCTACAATCACTTCTTCCATTTGACCACACTCCTTTATTTCCATCCAATGAAGATTGGCAAGGCACTGAGCCATTGATGAAGTAAAAGCATGTCCCAAGTTACTGCAATTATAAAGGATGAGAGTAGCCAAAGAATCAAAGCGTATTGATTCTTGAAGATTTCTATTCCACAGTCGCCTTAATTTTGGTAGATTGACCAAGTTCAATTCCCATAGCTGAGGCAATACTCGAGTGCTTTCCATAGCCTCCAGTCCTTCCAAATCAAATATTTCTTCAAGCAACTTGCAATCGCGCACTTGCAAACAGCCCAAATTGTCTAAGACTAGCATCAATCTGGATGGAATAGCATTAATAAATGACGGACATTTATCTACCACCATTGATTTTAGTTGCCAACACGACTTGATGGAATTAAGTCCGTTGTGCCATTTTCCAATCAACCCAGGGAACTCAGATAGTAGCATTTTCTCTACTCCAGCAAACGTGCCCTATTAAAAAAAAGCACCGTTAAGCATAAACTTCTAGCTAGCAAAAAGCTATTATTCATTTAGTGGTCAAAACCATCCAAATACATAGAATTTGGTAACTAGTGCGTACCATTTCTTCAAACATATTCTGGATGGTGATGTTGAGGTTTCCTGCCCAAAACCACGCTTTCCTTGATATTTGAACTCTCTTTAACTTTGATGCCTCCGTCGGTCCTTGAGAGAAAAACTTCATGTTGGGACATCTAGTCACAATGATATCTTCTAAGAGCGGGAACATCAAAGTGTATCCACCTGAGCTGAAACTTCTCAACCCTATCAACCCATCAAGCTCCATATACTTTAGTTGATTGAAAGCCACCACACGGCCATCCCCACCTTTCTCATCATTAATGACTTCTGTCAATATTCTACAATTACTTATTCTCAATTTTGTGAGTGCCACCAAATTTTCAGCAATTGTCGGTGCGAACATTTTTGATAACCCATCACAATGTGACACATCTAGAGTTTGCAGATGTCGAATATATCTTGAAAATGGTAATATTACTTTCATCTCACAACTCATGCCTTCTATGGCTTCCTCATTGCTACTTGGGTCTTCTAGATAAGATTCACATACAACAAGCTCTTCCAAGTTGGTTAAACTCTCAATGAAGTGACATGTGGATATTGAAGACTCTTGGGAGAGATGACGAAGCTTAAGCAAACTAAGCTTGCAAAAGAATTCTCCATCATGAAAATGCCCATGCCATATCTCCATCCGTTTCGATAAATCCAACTTTAACTCTTGGAGATTAGGGAATGCGCCCTGAGAAAATAGTCAAATCAGAATTTAAAGCCAGATTGGTTAAAATAGCATTCATGTATTATGATATAAGTCCTGCACGTTGCGCACAATAATTACATTTATAAAATGTTTAGTCTCACGTGATTCAATAAAAGGAAATGTGCTTACATCAAATAAACATTATCAATGATCTTTATATTCAACTTGTATCCATATTTGAGCTTAAGTTACTTGTTACATTCATGATTCTAAAGATAAATCCCTTGTGAAAATAACTTCTACATCAATTATAGTTGCACCAATTTCGGTGATTAATATCAACAATAATGTCACATCTTTTTGTTTTTAGCAAAACATTAGTAATCATTAAAGGAATCAAGTCGGATGACACATTTGTACCATACTAAGATCACAACATGTGCCACGTGTTTTCATCTTCATGGCACTTAGGAGAGAGCAAAACTATTGGAATTAGCCTAAACCTTTGTTAAAAGTGGACCAACAACAATGCATTGGATACATCTAACAAGAATGTTCAATTAGCACTTGAAGAACATGTGAAGTTTCGATGTTGAAATATTTTCATAGATTGAAGGTGAGTCGTATAGTGTCCATCTTCTATGTAGAGCTACTTGTATGAGATGCTTGGTTGTGACCATAATCATCACTTCAAATAATCACCATCAAAGCAAAACAAGTAATCTTGGGTCATACCTTTTCTATCAACAAGAGAGGCTGTTTATCAAGTGGCATCTCATTCTCAAGGTGCGATGCAAGTATCTCCACTTTGTCACAGCTGTGCACCTTCAAGGTCTTCAATGCCGGCCAATGGGAAGTATGTGTTCCTTTGTAGAGGCACTTCAACTCTCTCAAACACTCAAGCTCAAGGGAGGTTAACATTGGGAATACAAACTTGGGAACTAGTCCTTCTTCACTCTTGATGATTTCTACAATGCCACATTCATCGATCGCCAACTTCTCAAGTTGTATTAGATCTCTGGTTACTGAGGTTGGAAACAAAGAGGTGAGGCTCTCACATCCTGAAACGCTAATAGAACGTAGACACTGAAATTTAACTTGACAATGGAGTTCCTTATCCCATATGCACTTCAGCTTTGGTAATCTTGATACCGTCAGTTCTGTTAATGGAAGAGCAATAGGATGTCCATCTAGATGATTCAATGTTTGAAGTTCAAAAATAATTTCAAGCGAACCACATCTTCTTGCATCCAATCTTTCCAAGCTCAAGAGCTGTCTCAGAATGGTAGAACAAACTACGCTCACAAGCTTATTGCAATCAACCACACGAAGGGTTTTTAGCTTGGAGAAAGAATCCACAGCAACTTTATTGTCCCATATCATCTCAAAATTATCCAAGCCACTAATATCTAATGCCTCCAATTTAGGAAATGCAACCTGCGATATTCGCTCACGGAATTGATGATTGAGTTAGTTATGAACTTCCATGATAGATGAGTGTCAATATGTAAAATTCGAAAACATGAAATTGGTGATTCTGTCTTAAGTTGCACAAATGTCCATACAAATATGTCGATGACTCTCTGACCAAAAAAAAAAGAATGTTGATCTAGAAGGCTTTTGGAATTACTGCAGACAAAAGAAAAAGTGGGAATTCTGACCGGATTTTGTTAACAATGGCAAAATGGTAATTTGGATATTCTCCTTAACTATCATATAATCACATTTATCTCTCATAATCTCAAATTTAAATGAAATCACTCCCTCTCTTGAATTGAGTCAATTTACCAGAATAAGCAAATCACAATTTGTGCTTTTTTTTCTTTTTGCTAACCCAAGAATGAAAAAGCTAGTATACGTGGCTTTTGTTAAATCACTTAGAAACGGTAATTTAAGCTACAATATGGATGAAATAATTAAATGGAATTGCAGTGCACTTAGAGAAGTCACCGAATGCTCACTTTGGTCTTCCAATTCATGTTAAAACTTAAAAGAGTGATTCGGATGCCTTGGACCCTAGATTCTTGCTCAGTTTGGTGACGGAGAGGGCTCAATACCTTTTGCTGGTGCAATTAAGGGAGACTAAAGCGTCCTTCGATTAGGGGATCTTTTAAGAGCAAATGAAGTCAAGTGAGTATCTTAAAGGCCCTTCATCTACAGCTTCTTGAACATTACTATCACTTTCCTCTCCATTGTTTCTTAAATTGCTTTCAATGTGCATGCATGCAATGTCGATGCCATACATGCAAGGTTGCTAAGAGCTTTGAGTTTCCTATGAACATCAAAAAGCTTTTAGAGATCTTGTTTGGCAGTTGTATTACTTGTTCATGCTTTGTGTAGGTACCATAAGAGATGTTTAACCATCTTTATGGAAACTATTTCTAGAGAAATTAAAATTAAAAAATTGCAACTCATACATGTCGGCAACTCTCAATACTTATGTTTGTACACCACTCATTTTCTTTAAAATATTTTTAACTAGAGTACACAATGGAAAGCCTTATTTCGTTAGTTCTTATTTAGGCTATGCTTTTTCTTTTGCATATTTAATACTTTTTTATATATAAGATATTTTGACATAACAATAATCATGTACCTCTAGACAGAAGAGTGTAGTGGAGCATGATTTGATGCAGTCTTGACTTCGAGCTTCTCGTGAACCTATCATAAGTTTTTCAATGGATGAAAAAAATGTCACCATTTGTATTGCAACGATGAATTTATCCACAAGATCTTTAGTTATGAAAACAAAAAATCAATCTTACAATTTTCACGAGAGAAGCTCATCAAACTTTTCAAACAATTTAAGTCTAATTTAGTTAACATCGGGAATGCCAGAGTTTCTGATATTTCCAATGCTAGCCCTTCTTCATTCGTAATAATCGCCTCCATCTTCTTGCAAGAAGATACCCGTAGATCTCTCACTTGTGCGAGAGATTTAATCATGGATGGGGAAAACAAAAACTCGATCTTATCCAAGCCCTTGATTTCTAATGTCTCCAATTTCGAAAAGGCAACCTGCAATGTTCACTCATGGAATTGGTGATTTAGTTAAATCACGAATTTAGGAACTTCCAAAATGTTAATATGTACGTGTGCCAAGAAGAGAGGGGCATTACTAAGTTGCACAAAAGAGGAAAAAAGAGAATAAAAAAAAACAAAAGGAGTAAGAAAATCACCATACTAGTGTCGTTGCTAAACAGTATAATGAATATTTCACCAATCTTTACTTGGAAAATGATTGCGCACATAAATTTGATTAGTGAGCGAGTTTTACTCCTTCTGAATAATAACTTACAATGGAACGCCTTAATTTTATTTAGTTAATTCTTATGTTGGCCATGTTTTGTCTTTTGCATATTTAATACTTTTGTTATATATAATATTCTGACATAACATTAATCATATACCTCTTGACTGAATAGTGTAGTGCGGTATGATTTGATGCGGCCCTGACTCCGAACTTCTCGTGAACCTGTCATCAGTTTTTCAATGGATGAAAAGAATGTTGCCATTTGTATTGCAAGGATAAACATATCTACAGGAAGATATTTAGTGATAAAAACAAAAAATCAATCTTACACTTTTTCCGAGAGAAGCACATCAAACTTTCCAAATCAGTTAAGTTTAAGCTAGTTAACATCGGGAATGCCTGAGTATCTGAAATTTCCAATCCCAACCCTTCTTCCTTCGTAATGATCGCCTCCATCTTTTTGCATGAAGATACCCATAGATCTCTCAGTTGTGTGAGAGATTTAATCATGGATGAGGAAAACAAAAACTGGACGTTATCCAAGCCATTAACTTTTAATGTCTCCAATTTTAAAAAGGTAACCTGCAATGTTCGCTCATGGAATTGGTGCTTTAATTAAATCACGAATTTAGAAACTTCCAAAATGTTAATATATACGTGTGCCAAGAAGAGAGGGGCCTTATTAAGTCACACAAAAGGGGAAAAAAGAGAATAAAATAAAATAAAAACAAAAGGAGTAAGAAAACCTCCATACTAGTGACATTGCTAAACAGTATAATGAATCTTTCCCCGATCTTTACTTGGAAAATGATTGCGCACATAAATTTGATTAGTGAGCGAGTTTTATTCCTTCTGAACAATAACTTACAATGGAAAGCCTTATTTACTTAGTTCTTATGTTGGCTATGCTTTGTCTTTTGCATATTTAATACTTTTGTTATATATAATATTCTGACATAACGTTAATCATGTACCTCTTGACTGAAGAGTGTAGTGCGGTATGATTTGATGCGGTCCTGACTCTGAGCTTCTCGTGAACCTGTCATCAGTTTTTCAATGGATGAAAAGAATGTTGCCATTTGTATTGCAATGATGAACATATCTACAGGAAGATATTTAGTGATAAAAATAAAAAATCAATCTTACACTTTTTGCGAGAGAAGCACATCAAACTTTCCAAATCATATAAGTTTAAGATAGTTAACATCGGGAATGCCCGAGTTTCTGATATTTCCAATCCCAAATCTTCTTCCTCCGTAATGATCGCCTCCATTTTCTTGCATGAACATACTCGTAGATCTCTCAATTGTGTGAGAGATTTAATCATGGATGGGGAAAACAAAAACTGGACGTTATCCAAGCCATTCACTTTTAATGTCTCCAATTTCGAAAAGGTAACCTGCAATGTTCGCTCATGGAATTGGTGATTTAGTTAAATCACGAATTTAGGAACTTCCAAAATGTTAATAAAAGGGGAAAAAAGAGAATAAAATAAAATAAAAAACAAAAGGAGCAAGAAAATCTCCATACTAGTGTTGTTGCTAAACAGTATAATGAATATTTTCCCGATCTTTACTTGGAAAATGATTGCGCACATAAATTTGATTAGTGAGCGAGTTTCATTCCTTCTGAACAATAACTTACAATAGAAAGCCTTATTTAGTTAGTTCTTATGTTGGCTATGCTTTATCTTTTGCATATTTAATACTTTCGTTATATATAATATTCTGACTTAACGTTAATCATGTACCTCTTGACTGAAGAGTGTAGTGCGGTACGATTTGATGCGGTCCTGACTCCGAGCTTCTCGTGAACCTGTCATCGGTTTTTCAATGGATGAAAAGAATGTTGACATTTGTATTGCAAGGATGAACATATCTACAGAAAGATATTTAGTGATAAAAACAAAAAATCAATCTTACACTTTTTGCGAGAGAAGCACATCAAACTTTCCAAATCATTTAAGTTTAAGCTAGTTAACATCGGAAATGCCTGAGTATCTGATATTTCCAATCCCAACCCTTCTTCCTCCGTAATGATCGCCTCCATCTTCTTGCATGAAGATACCCGTAGATCTCTCAGTTGTGCGAAAGATTTAATCATGGATGGGAAAAACAAAAACTCGACGTTATCCAAGCCCTTGACTTCTAATGTCTCTAATTTTGAAAAGGCGACCTGCAATGTTCACTCATGGAATTGATGATTTAGTTAAATCACGAATTTAGGAACTTCCAAATGTTAATATATACGTGTGCCAAGAAGAGAGGGGTCTTATTAAGTCACACAAAAGGGGAAAAAAGAGAATAAAAAAAAAAAAAACAAAAGGAGTAAGAAAATCTCCATACTAGTGTCGTTGCTAAACAGTATAATGAATCTTTCCCCGATCTTTACTTGAAAAATGATTGCACACATAAATTTGATTAGTGAGCGAGTTTTATTCCTTCTGAACAATAACTTACAATGGAAAGCTTTATTTAGTTAGTTCTTATGTTGGCATTGTTTTGTCTTTTGCATATTTAATATTTTTGTTATATATAATATTCTGACATAACGTTAATCATGTACCTCTTGACTGAAGAGTGTAGTGCGGTATGATTTGATGCAGTCCTGATTCCGAGCTTCTCGTGAACCTGTCATCAGTTTTTCAATGGATGAAAAGAATGTTGCCATTTGTATTGCAAGGATGAACATATCTACAGGAAGATATATAGTGATAAAAACAAAAAATCAATCTTACACTTTTTGCGAGAGAAGCACATCAAACTTTCCAAATCATTTAAGTTTAAGATAGTTAACATCGGGAATGCTCGAGTTTCTGATATTTCCAATCCCAACCCTTCTTCCTCCGTAATGATCGCCTCCATCTTCTTGCATGAAGATACCCGTAGATCTCTCAGTTGTGCGAGAGATTTAATCATGGATGGGGAAAACAAAAACTCGACGTTATCCAAGCCCTTGACTTCTAATGTCCCCAATTTCGAAAAGGTAACCTGCAATGTTCACTCATGGAATTGGTGATTTAGTTAAATCACGAATTTAGGAACTTCCAAAATGTTAATATATACGTGTGCTAAGAAGAGAGGGGCCTTGTTAAGTCGCACAAAAAGAGAAAAAAGAGAATAAAATAAAATAAAACAAAAACAAAAGGACTAAGAAAATCTCCATACTAGTATCATTGCTAAACAGTATAATGAATCTTTCCCCGATCTTTACTTGGAAAATGATTGCGCATATAAATTTGATTAGTGAGGGAGTTTTATTCCTTATGAATAATAACTTATAATGGAAAGCCTTATTTAGTTAGTTCTTATGTTGGTTATGCTTTGTCTTTTGCATATTTAATACTTTTGTTATATATGATATTTTGACATAACGTTAATCATGTACCTCTTGACTAAAGAGTGTAGTGCGGTATGATTTGATGCGGTCCTGACTCCGAGCTTCTCGTGGACCTGTCATCAGTTTTTCAATGGATCAAAAGAGTGTTGAAATTTGTATTGCAAGGATGAACATATCTACAGGACGATATTTAGTGATAAAAACAAAAAATCAATCTTACACTTTTTGCGAGAGAAGCACATGAAACTTTCCAAATTATTTAAGTTTAAGATAGTTAACATCGGGAATGCTCGAGTTTCTGATATTTCCAATCCTGACCCTTCTTCCTCCGTAATGATCGCCTCCATCTTCTTGCATGAATATACCCATAAATCTCTCAGTTGTGCGAGAGATTTAATCATGGATGGGGAAAACAAAAACTCGACGTTATCCAAGCCCATGACATTTAATCTCTCTAATTTCGAAAATGCAACCTGCAATGTTCACTCATGGAATTGGTGATTTAATTAAATCACGAATTTAGGAACTTTCAAAATGTTAATATATACGTGTGCCAAGAAGAGAGGGGGCTTATTAAGTCAAACAAAATGGGAAAAAAGAGAATAAAATAAAATAAAATAAAAACAAAAGGAGTAAGAAAATCTCCATACTAGTGTCGTTGCTAAACAGTATAATGAATCTTTCCCGATCTTTACTTGGAAAATGATTGCGCACATAAATTTGATTAGTGAGCGAGTTTTATTCCTTTTGAACAATAACTTACAATGGAAAGCCTTATTTAGTTAATTCTAATATTGGCTATGCTTTGTCTTTTGCATATTTAATACTTTTATTATATATAATATTTTGACATAACGTTAATCATGTACCTCTTGACTGAAGAGTGTGGTGCGGTATGATTTGATGCAGTCCTGACTCCGAGCTTCTCGTGAACCTGTCATCAGTTTTTCAATGGATGAAAAGAATGTTGCCATTTGTATTGCAAGGATCAACATATCTACAGGAAGATATTTAGTGATAAAAACAAAAAATCAATCTTACACTTTTTGCGAGAGAAGCACATCAAACTTTCCAAATCATTTAAGGTTAAGCTAGTTAACATCGGGAATGCTCGAGTTTCTGATATTTCCAATCCCAACCCTTCTTCCTCCGTAATGATCGCCTCCATCTTCTTGCATGAAGATACCCGTAAATCTCTTAGTTGTGCGAGAGATTTAATCATGGATGGGGAAAACAAAAACTCGATGTTATCCAAGCCCTTGACTTCTAATGTCTCCAATTTCGAAAAGGCAACCTGCAATGTTCACTCATGGAATTGGTGCTTTAGTTAAATCACGAATTTAGGAACTTCCAAAATGTTAATATATACGTGTGCCAAGAAAAGAGGGGCCTTATTAAGTCAAAACAAAAGGGGAAAAAAGAGAATAAAATAAAATAAAATAAAAACAATAGGAGTAAGAAAATCTCCATACTAGTGTCGTTGCTAAACAGTATAATGAATCTTTGCCGATCTTTACTTGGAAAATGATTGCGCACATAAATTTGATTAGTAAGCGAGTTTTATTCCTTTTGAACAATAACTTACAATGGAATAGTTAGTTCTTATGTTGGCCATGCTTTGTCTTTTGCATATTTAATACCTTTGTTATATATAATATTCTGACATAACGTTAATCATGTACCTCTTGACTGAAGAGTGTAGTGCGGTATGATTTGATGCGATCCTGACTCCGAGCTTCTCGTGAACCTGTCATCAGTTTTTCAATGGATGAAAAGAATGTTGCCATTTGTCTTGCAAGGATGAACATATCTACAGGAAGATATTTAGTGATAAAAACAAAAAATCAATCTTACACTTTTTGCGAGAGAAGCACATCAAACTTTCCAAATCATTTAAGTTTAAGCTAGTTAACATCGGGAATGCCCGAGTTTCTGATATTTCCAATCCCAACCCTTCTTCCTCCGTAATGATCGCCTCCATCTTCTTGCATGAAGATACCCGTAAATCTCTCAGTTGTGCGAGAGATTTAATTATGGATGGGGAAAACAAAAACTCGATGTTATCCAAGCCCTTGACTTCTAATTTCTCCAATTTCGAAAAGGCAACCTGCAATGTTCACTCATGGAATTGGTGCTTTAGTTAAGTCACGAATTTAGGAACTTCCAAAATGTTAATATATACGTGTGCCAAGAAAAGAGGGGCCTTATTAAGTCAAACAAAAGGGGAAAAAAGAGAATAAAATAAAATAAAATAAAAACAAAAGGAGTAAGAAAATCTCCATACTAGTGTCGTTGCTAAACAGTATAATGAATCTTTCCCGATCTTTACTTGGAAAATAATTGCGCACATAAATTTGATTAGTAAGCGAGTTTTATTCCTTCTGAACAATAACTTACAATGGAAAGCCTTATTTACTTAGTTCTTATGTTGGCTATGCTTTGTCTTTTGCATATTTAATACTTTTATTATATATAATATTCTGACATAATGTTAATCATGTACCTCTTGACTGAAAAGTGTAGTGCGGTATGATTTGATGCGGTCCTGACTCCGAGCTTCTTGTGAACCTGTCATCAATTTTTCAATGGATGAAAAGAATGTTGTCATTTATATTGCAAGGATGAACATATCTACAGGAAGATATTTAGTGATAAAAACAAAAAATCAATCTTACGCTTTTTGCGAGAAAAGCACATGAAACTTTCCAAATCATTTAAGTTTAAGCTAGTTAACATCGGGAATGCCCAAGTTTCTGATATTTCCAATCCCAACCCTTCTTCCTCCATAATGAACGACTCCATCTTCTTGCATGAAGATACCCGTAGATCTCTCAGTTGTGCGAGAGATTTAATGATGGATGGGGAAAACAAAAACTCGATGTTATCCAAACCATTGACTTTTAATATCTCCAATTTCGAAAAGGCAACCTGCAATGTTCACTCATGGAATTGGTGATTTAGTTAAATCACAAATTTAGGAACTTCCAAAATGTTAATATATATGTGTGCCAAAAAGAGAGGGGCCTTATTAAGTCGCACAAAAGGGGAAAAAAGAGAATAAAATAAAATAAAATAAAAACAAAAGGAGTAAGAAAATCTCCATACTATTGTCGTTGCTAAACAGTATAATGAAATTTTCCCCGATCTTTACTTGGAAAATGATTGCGCACATAAATTTGATTAGTGAGCGAGTTTTATTCCTTCTGAACAATAACTTACAATGGAAAGCCTTATTTACTTAGTTCTTATGTTGGTTATGCTTTGTCTTTTGCATATTTAATACTTTTGTTATATATAATATTCTGACATAACGTTAATCATGTACCTCTTGACTGAATAGTGTAGTGCGGTATGATTTGATGCGGTCCTGACTCCGAGCTTCTTGTGAACCTGTCATCAGTTTTTCAATGGATGAAAAGAATGTTGCCATTTGTATTACAAGGATGAACATATCTACAGGAAGATATTTAGTGATAAAAACAAAAAATCAATCTTACACTTTTTGCAAGAGAAGCACATCAAACTTTCCAAATCATTTAAGTTTAAGCTAGTTAACATCGGGAATGCCCGAGTTTCTGATATTTCCAATCCCAACCCTTCTTCCTCCGTAATGATCGCCTCCATCTTCTTGCATGAAGATACCCGTAAATCTCTCAGTTGTGCAAGAGATTTAATCATGGATGGGGAAAACAAAAACTCGACGTTATCCAAGCCCTTGACTTCTAATGTCTCCAATTTCGAAAAGGCAACCTGCAATGTTCACTCATGGACTTGGTGATTTAGTTAAATCACGAATTTAGGAACTTCCAAAATGTTAATATATACGTGTGCCAAGAAGAGAGGGGCATTATTAAGTTGCACAAAAGGGGGAAAAAAGAATAAAATAAAATAAAAAAAAGGAGTAAGAAAATCTCCATTGTTGTGCTGTTGCTAAACAATATAACAAATCTTTCTCCGATCTTTACTTGGAAAATGATGGAGATTAAATTGATTAGTGAGCGATTTTGTTTCCTTCTGAAGAATAACTTACAATGGGAAGCCTTATTTTCTTTTCTCATTTTTATTTTTGGCAAAGAGTAACTAGTCGTCTTCAAAAGTTCACCACTTAACTTGAGAAAATCCTTTCTTCCGCAACATTACTCGAAATCTCTCATCTACCTTGACATCACCTGTTGCTCCCATCTATTACGATAAGTTTAACTTCTGTGTGTTTCTTTGTTCAACTACTATCATCCCCGACAATCCAACCTTCTACTGCTACTTTCATCGACTCCACCTCTTTACAATGTTGGATGAGATTTATTACAATTATTAGAAACATTTCATTATATTCCCATAGATTTATGCAGCCCTAGTTTCTACGCCCAAAATGAGAAGGCATCAAGGCAAGAGTAAAATTCTTTAACGAAGATTTAGAAGCCTTGAAAGTTAAAAACCCCAAAGCCTCTTTGCAAACCCTCCCAATCTAATTCCTCTCTTGCATGCGAAGTAGAAAAGTCGAGGTTGAAGTGGAGATACTTAGACATGAGGTTGAAGTGGAGAAACTTAGACACGCTACCTTAAGGGACCCACCATCAACTTCAGTGATAATTGTGCCACAATTAAAGGGCAATCTTATGCAATGAGCCAAAAGGCTCCACGGCAGCAACTACTTCCCATATAAAATAGCCGTGCGCTTTCCTTAATTGGACAATTATTTATCCTTAGTTGACTTAACTTCTTTTAATGTTAATAAATTGCTATCAATAACCAATTTAACAGGATATTAAACACAAACTGTGGATTTGTGTACAAATGTATCCATACATACTTTAAAGGCCAAATCTGAAGACATTTAGTTAAAGCATTTGGTATTTAGATTTGTAAATTGCCATGGAGAGAAATTGCAATGACCAAATATGGTCCCACGAGACTAGGCAACCACCGGTTTTTCTTGGTAAGATATCAAAGCTACCTAATATTCACAATCTAAATTGGATGGACTCAACAAAAAGAAACCTCAAATTTCGCCACATATTTCTTGAAGATTAAATTGTGGAGCACTTGAAGTTTGGAAATTAAACAAAGACATACCAAGTAGCCAAATTAAAATACTAGGCTAGTCAAAACATTTGAAGTAAGTCTCTATAAAATTACTTGGACTTTCAGATAATGGATTTTCCATCAAGTCATCAAGTTCCATCATTTGATATTGTGACAACTTGGCCTTGATTCTGCCGTATGGAGTAGAGAAATGTAAAGATCACTTTGGAAATCCAACGGCAAGAATTTCAAATTTGTAATGATGACTTTCATGTGGCATAATAAAAATCATACAGTTGCCAAGGCCTAAAAAACTATGCACAAAAGTCTGTAAAAAATAAAAATAAAAAACTATGCACAAAAAGTCATACAATTGTCAAGGACTACTTTAACTTTAAAAAAAAAAAAAAAACTATGAACAAAAGTCTGTATTCTTATAATTTTGGGGCCTATGCAATGACTAAATGCTTATTTAAACATGATACAAAAAAAGAAGCGCATCAATTAGATTAGTATAGTTGCTTTTATTTAAAAAAAACCAGTCCGCCTTCCCATTCTTCGTACTGGTTTTCAAGAAAGTCACCTATTTTATACATTTTGTGGATAATAACAAAGTTTGATAACTAAATTCAGTGGAATTCATTTCAAAGATTAAAAATAAAGTACTCATGGAATACTTTAGTGCTGAAATTCTCTTCAATTTTGCTTTATGAAACCCTGTAAATATAGATATACTTGCACCATGTTAGTTGAAAATAATTCAAAACCTATCACAAACTAAATTTACATGGATTTCATACAAATAGTTGGAATTCTACACAGTTAAGTGAAACGGAAAATTACTTTAACTAATTACAGAGAAGGCGTGAACTGATGAGGTAATTAGGAAGATAATAAACTGAAAATAACAAAATAAATAAGCATCATAATCTGTGTTACATCTAATGAGCAAAGGTAGGAAATCGTAATAAGTATTATATTGTTTTGATGGAAAGTTACCTGTTGCTCATTGAAGAATGCAATTTGAGTGCCAACTTGGTCGTGTAATGTGCTGCTCAAAGGAGCCGTCCCTATAGTGAAAAAGCTCTTAATATCTGGCAAGTCACACAATTTCAATCCACGCAAATTATGCAACTCAACTTTGCCACCATCATCAGCATCTACAATCCCCCGCATTCGCTTGCAATCAACAACATTAATCTCTTCTAGCTGTGGAAGTCCTCTCACCATCGAAAGAGGAAATAATACTTCCATCTTGTCACACCTTTCGACTTGTATCACTTTCAATGTACTAAAGGACTTGGAGGAGATATGGCTGTTGCATAATTTCTCCAAGTTGATGAGATTATTGAGACGTAATGACTCCAACATCTTAAAATGTGTATGGGATGGTGATTGGTGGATGTAATGGATAAAGGGACTATTCTTGACTTTTAGATGCTTCAATTTTAGAAAATCTTTTTGGAACAACGCGCAAATACTTTGCTCATTTCTATCCAAGTTGTCTAGAGACAGATAGTCAGTTTTGCCTAAGATACTTTGAATGCATCCTTTCCGAAGAACATTGCCTAATGGATCCAACTTGAGCTTCAATGTCCTCTTTCCTTTGCACTCACTCCACCTACTCCACCTACTCCACTTGTGCCACACAATACCTATTCGGATTTCATACTTGATTAATTTCTCGAGGTTTAGATCCCCTGGAAGCACACTCGGATTAAGAATGGAAACATGCAGAGTGCAGAGATTATTCATGTGATTCAACTCAATCAGACTAGCATTAGTTGGTGGAGTTTGGTCCATAGTATCCCATTGGTGAAAGCTATTCTTCATGTACAACTCCTCCAACTTGATCAAGCTTTGAAGTACCCCCGGTTCAATTATCTCAAGTTGTTCACACTGGTTCAAGTCTAACAACCTCAGCTCTACTAGTTGCCCAATTTCTCTTGGCAATCGATGAATATTGGAGTTTACAAAACTGAGAATTTGCAGCCCTTTCAGCTCGCCAAGAATGGCTACATTATCTAACGAACAACTGTCAAGACACAAAGTGTGTAAGTTCTCCAAGAATTGAAACGATGATGAAGGAGAGTAAGTGAGACTTATCCCGGTGAGATTTATGACCATGAGTTTCCTCATAGAGCGAAATAATGAATATGGGACCTTGAGAGATTCATTGTTTGTGAACAACAAAAAGATCTCCAATTCAGGGCAATCTAATTCTTGGGGGAGCTCCTTCATGTCAACATATGGAAAGCATACTGCCCTACAACTTTTGAGCTTGTCCTTCAACAACCCTGTTATTGACTTATCTTTATCTTTCAAAACGAGAAGAGGGTGATCTCTTGAAGCAACCGAAGCAACAAACTCATGAACCAAGTCATGTATCTTGAAACCAGAAGCATCTCCATCCTCTAACAAAAGGGAGGAGGCTTGAAGACTACAAATCCTTGATTTCAAACTCTCTCTAGCTTCTTCCAAGTTGTCATCTTCTCGAAATAGCCCATAACCCACACCATACCACACCAAGTTTTCGAAAGAGGGCTTAGAGGTCCCACAAGCAACACAGAGTGCTAACAATGACTTCTCCACAGCTTTTAAATTTTTATAACTCAATTGCAACCTCTCATTTATCACTTCCCCGATTCTTTCATTTTTAGACAGCTTGATTTGTTTCAAAACAATCTTCCATTCAGGTAAATCAGCATGTTTAAAAACTTTTGCCATATGGACAATTAGGAAAGGCATACCAAAACATTTGTGGAGCGCTTCATCCACCAAGGGTTTGAACTTGTCATCGTGAACTTTGTCTCCCACCAGCCTCTCAAACAAACTTCTTGCCTCGTCCTCCTCCAGTTCACCAAGGGGAAAGTCCTTGTCGCAGCTCATTTCACTTCGCAAAACATTACGATCTCTTGACGTTAACAATAACTTGCATCCTATGACTCTGTTGTCATGTCCGCAAGGAATGCCGACTGTGTTTAACTCGAGCCCCTTCCACAGGTTGTCCAGTATTATGAGGACCTTCTTTTTCTCCCTCTCCTCGTCTTTCAACCTGTCGTGCAGAAGTCTCGCTCGCCCGCTGATGGTCTCTTTCTCCTTTATCTCAGTAAGGCCCAAGGCGTCCGCAATCTCCCCTTGAATCGTCTTGATGTCCGGATTTTCCGACACGTCCGCCTTAGCGACCCAATCAAACGACTTTCCTTCTCTTATTTTCCTTTCAACATCTACTAAGAGGGTGGACTTGCCGATCCCGCCCATCCCATAAACACCGACCACACTATTGCTGTCGTCGGCAAGAGCGTCCATGATGCTCCGTATCATCAAAGCTCTGGATTCGAAGACGCCATCGTTCCTAACCTCAATCGACGTCGAGTCGGCGTCTTTGCCGTCTCTCCTGGCTGGAGTCGGAGCAGTGACATTTCCCGAAGCAGTATTGATGAAGCAAATGTCGTCCGATGCCCTGAATCCGGTGCACTTGTCAACGAGTCCCCGAATGACCTGGATCTTGGCCTCGGCCTTCGTGCTGAACCGATAGCGACAGTAGGGGTCGGGAAGAGTCACGTAGCAGCAAGTGGTGCTCCAAGGCCGAGGCCTTGTTGGCAACAGTTTTTGCGCATCGTCCAAGGCCTTGTCGGCACTTTGCTGCCAATCGGTGAAGACATCGTTGAAATTCCGACGATTGTTTCTGGCCACTTGTGCCAAATCGCCGACCCTCCGAGCCTCGTTCTCCAGTTTCCGGACTTCTTCCCGTAGATCGTTGGCAAAGCTCTCGGAGGACATCGCGTATTTCACTGGACGCTTGATCAAAATAACTGCCCCCTTCAAGATACCACAGACAGTAGGAAGGCCCCACTCAATCGACATTTCTCTTTGAATTTTTTTTTTTTTTTTGAGAAACAAAGAGCCAGAAAACAGAGAGGCAGAGAAAGAGAAAATGATGAAAAAGAGCAGCAGATACTAAAGAGGAGGAAGAGGAGGATGAGGAAGAATGGGTGTGCCGAGAAGAAGAAACAGCGAAACAGAGCGCGAGACGAACAAGGCGAACAGATTCGAGCGCCAAAAAAGGACGAAGGAAGGGGAGCGTGGAACAGGCAATCGAACGATGAAAAACAGCAGCAGATACTGAAGAGGACGAAGAGGACGAAGAGGATGAGGAAGAATGGGTGTGCCGAGATGAAAAAAGAGCGAAACAGAGCGTGCGAGACGAACAAGGCGAACAGGTTCGAGCGCCAAAAAAGGACGAAGGGAGGGGGAGCGTAGAACAGGGAATCGAACGATGAAAAAGAGCAGCAGATACTGAAGAGGATGAATGGGCGTGCCGAGATGAAGAGAGAGCGAAACAGAGCGCGAGGCGAACGAGGCGAAGAGATTCGAGCGCCAAAAATGGATGAAGGGGAGCGGAGAATAGCAATCGAGTGGACAGAGAAAGAGATGATTATCAGCTGTTAAAAAGTAAGCAAACGATTCGACTTAAACCATCCACGTGACATGGCGTAGAATGGCAACCATTGTACCGTCTGACGAAAGAGAACACGTGACATGTAACTTTTACTCGGTCTGCCATCAACTCAATTTATTATGCGGACCATATACCAAGGCGGAGGCAGAAAGAAAGCACGAGTCATCCTCGGAACTTGCAGGGTCCTTAAGAAAATTCATTGAAGGACATCTTTATTCTTCCTCATGATGGTAAACATTTTCATCGGTATTTGCATCCGCTCGCTTGCGTGAATTTAAATTTGCAATGTACATAACACCTACAAATTCATCATATACCGAGGTAGAAAGCACGGATGTCGCGGGCCCCGCCTCGATAGATCTGGGTTCAGAAGTCGGAGACCCCAGCATGGACATTGAAGTTTAAGATCTAGTCTCGATGGACCCAACCTCACCGCCAAGGGCTCAAAAATGAACTTTATTGTTTCTATACTCAAGTGCAGAATTTCTAATCCAAGTATTCATATTTTATCACAATTTGAAAAATAATTTTCAATTTTTTGAAGAGAATCATTTTTCTATAAATGTTTATCCAGATATTATTGATGTGCAAATTCTTTAAGCCCAACAATTGCCTCTTTAGAGCACATACTATACCAAAACAATGAGTCCCTATAGGGACTTTTTTAGGAACATCCTCCGTGATTAAGATGGATGGATTAAAAACTCTTGCCAACTAAAATGTACTCCAGTAATATCCTCTACCTAAAAAATAGTCTCTTTTCTAAAGTATCATAAGATCTTTTACTACACAAGTTTTTTGCTTGGACTGATTGAATTTCACATTTTAATTGTTTTGATCTCATGTAAGATTCGTCATGTTGGAAATTTTATGATTGACCCCAATATATTAAATGTTTTTTGCTATTGAACATCCTCATTGTATCTAAATGGTAGACAAGTTTAGTCATTTAAATAAATTAATTTAACTAGGAAAACATCTATATATATATATATATGGTAAAACTCTCTTGAGGTTTATCGCGACCCTCCCGAGCGGGGTCTTCCCAAGGGGTAGCAGATTTAGTGGATTGTTGAGCAGCAACTAGCATTACCCCAACTCAAGTTTTACTTAATCACCCTCTACGTAAGTTCTCCCGAATTCTTATCACTTGCGGCGTTAGGAAATTCAAATTCAATTGATCTAGAAATGGGATTCTATCATATAATAGAGAGACCACTAACCTATTAGTGTTGGCTAGGAACTACATAAACTATGAGAGAATGTTGTACTTTCTGCGAAACGGAGACACTAGCTTTAGAGACTTGATGATACTAATCATCTAATCTATACCTCTTGGCACCTAAGCTCAATTTGTATGCCTATAAATTGATTAATGTGGTCTTGTCAACTTATGGAATCCTAGGGTTCTTTCTACTAAGTGTTCATGCACAATTATTAAAATTGAGTTGTTCCTAAAGTGAGTCATAATCGTTGAAAGAAGCTAAAGAGATCGAAATGCAAAAATCATTTGAGGAATTCAAAACAACACATCAAAAAGATAACACAAGACAAGTAGGAGTAAAGTATGGAAAGAAAACCTTATACAAGTTGGGTAAAAGAATCTTGCATAGCATTGTTACTAAGCCCCCAGACAAACATCCCGTAAGTTAAAATTAAAATCTCACATCACTCAAACAAGGTAAAAGCACACAATATCAAATGCAGTAAAGTCATATCTGGCAAATAATATGCACTATCTTGTTATCAAGCCTCGGGACATGAATAATCACCTACTATAACAAATCTCTAGTAGTATTAAAGACGAAAACATCCATCAACATAATCCTCAAGTAATCCTAATATAAATGCAAATAAGAAGATTTTAAAGTTTTTCTTATTTTTTATCCTTTTGTAAAAGAAGACAAAATCTAAAAGCAATTTGATTTTGATAGTCACTTTAGACAAATCCCTAATTCTTAAGTATATATTGTTTATGTATTCTAATTTGCACTTTAGCATATCTCTTATTCTTAACCATATATTATTTCTTTGTACACCAACTATATTTTGCACTTTAGCAAATAAGTTTTGAATTTTAACATACTTTACATATATTTCTTGAAAGAGCTTACCAATGCACAGGGGGAATTATCCAATCAAACTTAAAATTATTATTGCCATGCCAATTTAGTCATAAATTTTGCAATTTTACTAATTTAGTTATAAACTTTTGTCCGAAATTCCAATGTAGTCATTCCGATCAATTTTCATTGGAAATTGCTATCATGGCAATGTGCCATGAATGATGGTTGACTAAAATACCACATTAGCGATTTTCGGCTAAAATTGACTAAAAAGACTAACTTGGAATTCCACGCAAAGGTTGTGGACTAAATGACAAAATTAAAAGGTTTGTGATTGAATTGGCATTTGTATAATAAATTTAGAATTGATATGTAATTATCCCTAGTACATGGATACCCGTAAGTTAAAAAGGTAAAATAGGTTGGGTGGGTGGGTGTATTAGAGGGTTCACTATATGATTGTAGATATTTCAAACGTATAACTAAGTCTATAATAACTTATGAGAAGTTTATAATTAAATAATTGTGTGGTTACTCATTATGACAAAATATGTTGTATTTTTTACAAGTAAATCATTAACATTTGATAAAGAAAACACATAACATGATAGCCCAAATTTAACAACTTGCGGGTGTATTGGTTTTGTGTTTCTTGTGATATTAACCCAAAAGACAAACAGAAAGATAGGCGACATCCACGTTGTTGACACCTAATTTTAGCAAATCTAGGAAAATAGGGAAAATAAAAATTGCATTGGAACAAATAAAAGGAAAAAATGAAAGAAAATGGGGGAAATTGATTTGATTGAATTATGCAAGGATATATGGAATTCTAATGGATGTCCGGATTTTATTAAATGCAGCAACAATTTTGAAATCAAGTGAAAAATGGGCAAGAATTGAGCTGATTGCCAAATCACACAAATTTGATTTAATGTGACAAGAAGTGGTAATTCGGGAAATGCCATGTAAAGAGATCGTTTTGAATCACTATAAAATAGAGGCTCATTTTTCATGACTGGGGAGCGTGGACAATCTCGAGAATTCTCCGATGGGTCTATTGGATGGTGTAGTCCTCTTGACGACATCCCACATTCATCATGCGACAAGCATAAAGCTAAGTCGAGCTTCCTTTTTTAAGTTTGATTGTGTGCGATTCCAATTTGCTATTCAAACTAAAGTGATTTTATTTTTGTTTCTTGCCTAGATTAAACTCCTACATCTCCGGCAATAATTCCAGCAGCGAGACATCGAAGTGGCTAGTGTACCCAAGCACTGATTACCATCTAGTGATTTCACTGTGATAAAATTGGGTTGTTTCTCTCCCTATTAAAGTTGTTCATTCCATATTTTCGGTATTTACTTTGTTTTGTTGTGATGTTGTGGTCGCAGGCAATTCAATGCTGAACAAGAGGCCACACAATTGAGAATACAAGGCCAAAAAAAAAAAAAAAAAGAACTCACGTTCTCCACGGTGAGAGTCAGCAATTAAAATTCGAGCACGTAGAGATACACGTGAGGAGAAACAAAGCAGAGAGGTCCTGTACATGGATCAAGAGAAATCACAGCACCGCCAATCATCCCACATCGAGAATCCAGTCCAGTGTTGACGAGATCCGGAGCCACCTCGTGGACTATCATAGCTCGCCATCGCGAGGTTAACCCGCAAGTCCACTAATCGCTGCTCGCCGTCCCGAAGAGCCTGTTACCACTCGACACCGCCCCGACGAGTTGTTGCTGCCCACGCTCGCTGCCCCACGACAAACCCAGGAGATCCTCGTGACGCTGTCCTATGACATCCTTGGTACTATCTGCGACGACGATCGAGCCCGCTGCCTCATCCCGCGACAGCTCGAGCCAACGTCGATAATTTTGTTGTGCCCTGAAGCCATCGAGCGTCACCCACTCCAACCGAGCTTTTGTTTTTTCACCTCTTGCAGTGTTTGCAGCTCTATGTTTAATCGTGCATGGCTCCGGTTGACATGTCAGCAAACCTAGCTCAAATTCTTTGAACTCTTCGGTGAATTATTTGCAGATTGACTCGCGAAGATCGTGACTTGGTGTGACCTTCAGCAACATCCAGCAAATTCACAAGTGCTAGAATTTGGGAGCGCACTATTTGTTGGTCCAAGCTTTAAGAGGAAAAAGACAAGAGTTGACTTCAGCTGCTACCCGTTCAAGCCATCGTCCCATTCAGCACTTTCTACAGCTTGACATCACTAGCAAAGCCTCGTTGTTCCTTAAATTCTCGATGTCCGTTTTTGCAGGTTTCTGGGTGAGCAAATAATGAGTAATTGACGATTTTCACCGGTTCCTAGTCGAGCACCGTAATTGCCCAGTATATCTGATCCTCTTTGTCTCGCCGGAGCTCCGCACAACCGAGACCAACACCCACGGTGACCCACCGCCACAGCCGCTGCCTTTGAGTCGTGCCGCACCAAGCCTCACTCGGTGGTCCATTCTACCATTTGGATTTTGGAGAAAATTCCAATTTAGGTAGAGATTTATTTTATTTTTAGGTAGATATATCTTATTAGGTAGATTTGTTTTATCTAGTTTTATTTTTTGATATTTTATCTCTTTGTTTGAAATATTTTCCAATGCATGATAGAAATTCCATGATGAAGCATTCAATTCGCAACCGCACAATTTTTATCCCATCTATAAGGCTTTAGATGGAATAATTATTCACGCGGAAGTAAAATTGATATTTTGACCTTTAAGGCTTAAGATCAATTTATCGATTTTATTAGCGAAATAATCAAGTTTGAATTTCAATTCGAATATGGATAATATTTCTGATCACCGTGGATGATTTAGTGTTTATCTTTTAATTGTTTGGTTTATCCCGAAAATATGAAAACAAATCATGCACATATCATATAGATTTAGGTTCATGAAATGCGTTACTAGTTCCATTTAATTAGAAATTGACCGTCATTAGAATTAGGTCATTTGGTTAATTTAGATTGCACATTTAGATTGCAGTTCTTTAATTTCAAATTTCATGAAAATCCAAAGAGATTGTTTTAGAGTAAATCAATTTCATTCTTTAAAATAGACTGCATTTTATATATGTCATATAGTTTAGGTCATGTTGCCATGTCATATGTTATATGCATTGCATGATTCTCATTAAAAAGAAAGTGAAAACAAATAAAAGAAATTGCGTGTTAATTAGAAATCATATCTAGGGTTGATGATGTGAATTTTTAATCTAAACATGCAGATGCTTTCGTTGCTACAAGGTATGTCCCCGCATTTTTTTTATTATTATTGCTTTCTTGGATGTTAAATTGGTGGTTTGTGCACCCGCATGATCACCTCACATGTTAGGGAATAGATTTAAAATCAATTTAAGCTACCTGCCAAACATTTTTTGAAAATTAAAAAGAAGTGGTACCGAAAGGGCATTAGAGAAATCTAGTGTAAGCAAGTCCCCGTACCCATAGTCTCTGGTTCGTAGGAGTAAAGTGAAACTCCCATTACTTTACTTGGGTTTCTAATCGACCCACCATAAAATAGATTAGTGGTGACTCTTGATTAAAAAATCAACTGCATGCTAAAAACATGAACCTAAGTCGCGAATTGGTATGGGCTTGGAAGAGCCCGAGTCAAATTTAGGCTTAACAATCCATTAGCCAAATTTTAGGTGATTCACACCCGAAAAATTGGTCGCGACACACGTGATATAGACAGATCATGCCTATACATGCACGTGATAAGTAGTATCTTTAATCTCTTTCATAATATTAATATTTTCATTGAGATTTGTATGTGGGCAATTGTGTGAATTAACATAGGGACGTTAGAATTTGAAATGTATAGAACACCTTCAACCAAAATGTAATTACTAAAAGATTCAATTTATATCATCTTTAATATAACAAATGTAATTAATAAAGAGAACAAAAGGAGAGGGACAAGTAAGACCCACGTGATATGTACTTTTATCTGGAGGGGAAAATATGTGTCTAAAACCCATTTTTAACTCAATTTTAGCATGGCGGGTTGTACCTAAGCCACTTAAAATTTTAAAACCGGTTGAAATAAGATAAAAAAGAAAAAGCAAAGCTAATTCCATGTCGATCTATGTGGATTTGCATTAGACTCATATTCAACCCATTATGAGTCTAGCAAAATGAGCAAATAATTGTTACTACTATCGTGGGGATATCTCCTTTTGGTGTTTCTAAATTTTTCAATTACAAGCTGAATATAATAATAGTAATATGATTCGCTAGATTTTATAGAAATGGTTTTCTTGTTTATAAACTTGGCTAGTCACCATCACCATTGTCTCAGTATCCGCATCCATTCCTTTACCACCAATGGACATGCATTGATTAGATCCTGCTCCGCGAGTCAATGAAATCATATTTAAAATATAAAAGTAATATCATAATCAAGCTAGTTGAATAGGAAAAAAATTGAAGTTTAATTTTTAAAATGGTATGCAAATAAAAAAATTAAATGGTTGTGTTTTCTATTTATACATTTAATAGCAATTCTAGATAATGTTCTACCTATTGACATATAAAGACTCGGCCTATCTTATAAATTTAATTAATGTTAAACATTAGTTGAAATAAGTCTTATAATTTATGTATTATCTTTCAAATTTTCACAAGTTTGTCAATAGAAAGCATCTCAAATCATCCCTTCAAGTGGAAAAAACTCAATTAATAAAGAAAAAGTTCAAGTTACTCTTGAAGGTGTATATTCATTATGACTAATTTCTAACAATAAAATGTTATAACTATATATCGTGAGAAACTTTTGTTTTGTGATTAATATGATAAGGATCTTTTGTATGATAATTACCTAGTTTATGATGAATAAGTGCATATCATCCTGCGAGCCAAACAAGTTAAGCTCAAGGCTTTGACATATGTACGTGGCTCTAACTCAATTTGCATGTGGTTGTGTGATTTGAATAGCCAAACTTTAGCTCCTGTGTTGGAAATCCCCCAATGCCCCAATCCTTGGGTTAAGTAAGCATAATTTTTTTTTTAAGTTTTGCATTACATATCCTTTCTTAAGAAAATGACAATGTTAACACAAAATGATGTTCACTAATTGCAAGATAGAGATACTAAGTAAGTATAATTCTTCATTTGTGAAGAATACGTGTACTTTGCATTTTGCATAATTTCTGAAGAAAAGATTAGATATTTATGGAATATTTGAGCCAGGGGTGGTACCCAATGATATTTGCTCTTTTGAATTATGAAATGTGGAATCTTCTCAATTCTTTTTTTTTTTTTTTAAAAAAGGGCCAATCGCCTCAATCAAGACCACAAAGTGGAATTATAAGCAATCCGAAAATATTGCTTGCGCATTTTAGCTTGATTTCTTTGCATTTTAAAAGTTAAAGTATGGTGCCCAATGATATTGCTCTTCAAATGATTTCATTTATCGTGAATTGCAGATCATCATAGGCCAAAAATTAGAGTAGAAAAAGACCGGTCGCCTCAATCAAGTTCACTTCCCTACGTGGAATTATAAACAATCCGAGCAATACAACTTGTATACAGGCTGTTCGCGGATTTCTATGTGTTTTTAAAATTTAAAGTATGGTTCCACTACTAGGACCCAAAACAGTTGCTAATGTGAGTGAGAGCGGTACCCAATGATATTCATTCTTTTAACCCTGAAATGCGGAAATGCGAAATCTGCACTGCTTCAAGTTGTCACCGGCTAAAAATTCAAAAAAAAAAAAAAAAACTAGTCACCTCAATCAAGACCATAAGGTGGAATTATAAATGAGTTATTTCACACGCATTTTAGTCTGATTTCTTTGCATTTTAAAACTTAAATTGCATGCGGATCAAGTGATTTAGAAATATGGAAGACAGATGACTGCTAGCTATTATAGGTCCAAGATGATTCGACTTAATTTATTGCTCGTGTACTGAGTACTCTATATAATCTGTTATCATCAATACAACAAAATGTAAATATCAAAAGAGAACATGTAGATAAGGATAGGGCACGCCCACGTGACATGTACTTTTTTTGGGCATGTCATTAACTCAATTTTAATGTGCCTAGTTCTATTTAGTCACTTAATATTTTATGTGGGTCTTTATGGGTTTACACCCAACCCATATTCTGCTCATTTTTATTTCTAGCTCAAGTCCGAATTGTAACCATATGAAAAAAAAAATGAAAAAGAAAAAAGAACACGAACAGAGAGAGGTTTAATTCTGTAGTTCAGATAATGTTTTATCAAACTATTGATTCAACTTCAAAACTAAAGTAATCTTTTCTGTTCAAATATATGATTAATATATCAAAAGACAGCAACTTCTCCTAATTGATATTAAATTTATTAGTCATGAGATCTACAATGAAATTTCAGAATCATAGCTAGCCGACTCCTTATCTAATTGATATTAAACTAATTGAACAGCAAAAACATTTTAAGTTTAATTTTCAAAATGATATATGGATTGAAACAGTATAAAATGGAAAATGGTCGAGTCATTGAGTTACATATTGAATGTCAATTTTTTATTATGTTCTACTTATTGACACTAAGAATTGGGCTAACTTATACTCCTATATCTAATTAATTTTGGCCATTGGTTGAAATAAGTCTTACCTTTCATGGATCGTCTTTCAATTTTTCACAGGTTCGTTTAGAGAAAGCCCCTCAAATCATCCCTATAAGTGAAAAGGACAACTCAGTTTATAGGGGGAAAATGTCAAATTACTTCTTTATCTATATATTTATAATGACTATCTAAAAAGGTAATGACTAATTTCTAAAAAAAATGTTATGACTAATTAAGTATCATGGGGGAAGTTCTTCATAATTAAGTTAATAAGGATCTTTTGTGTAATAGATAACTAGTTTTATGAGGATTTTGTACACATAATCTTCCAAGCCTTATTAAGCGATTAAGTTTAGACCTTTGGCCTGTATGGGTGGCTCTACCCCAATTTGCATGCAGTTTGTGTGTTTCAAGTAGGTGACCTCATGAACTAGAAATCTCCCAACGCCCCAATTATGGGGTTAATTAAGCATAATTTTTGTTTGTAACTGATAAGTCAATTCATTATGTATTCTTTCTTAAGAATTTTAACGTAAGGTTATCATGTTATTGATATTTAATAATTGCAAGATAGAGATGCTAAGCAAACCTAATTTTTTTTTATTGTGAAGAATCAGTGTAATGTGCATACTGAACAATTGCTAAAGAAAATATAAGAGATTGAAAATACTTGACCCCTATTTTGAATCACAATTTAAAACGTAGGAGATTCACTAGATACTTCCGAATTTCTTTTTTGAGTATATGCATGGATGTTTTCATAGAATTTTATTTGTAAAACTGTGATGTTGAAGTGGTTGTTCATTTAATTTATAGTGTAGTTTAATATTCCAAAGTATATTTTTATCGCGACATCAAGTTTAAAGTGTTATCTACATTATATTTTATCCAAACTTTTTTCATAACTTCTAAACAATCTCTCATACTCTTTCTAATTTTATACCGGTTTCTCTCATAGGGATGTTTAAGTATTGTCCATCAAATATTTCTCTATTTTGACATGAATGTCTATGTAGTTTGTTAATAATTTTAACATAAGTTAAAATATATTGACAAATAATAATCATGATACGACAAACTTAAAATTTAAAAAGCCATGAAAAATAACTAACTTGAAGTGGGAACAAAGGCGAAATAAATTTAAAATAACATTTAAAATAATATAAAAAATTACTTCAGCCCTATGCAAATCTTGCTAGTTTTATATAAATTCATGTACAATTAGAGCCAATTATTTTGTTTAATATACAAAGAGAAATGTGACGGCTACATGGCCAATATACAAGTTTGCCAGCACTTTCAAGAGTAGTGAGTGGCATTGGACTCTCACTTTGCGGACGATTTGTGGTTTAGATAGTGGACTTTTTCTAGTCGGTTTTGCATAACATTAGCTTAGGTGGAGACCAGGTGGCTATATATATATATATATATATATATATATATATATATATATATATATATATATATATATTTTAATGGAGAATGTAGCAAATCCAATTCTTGGAAGAAGGGAAAATCCTTTCTAGTTATCTAGAGTGCTATGTATTAACCTTAAAGGCAGCTCTTAAGTGAAAGACTGTTCTCATGTCATTCTATAAATATGGATCTTCACATTAATTGCGTGTATGAAGTGAGTGCACAATTTTGTTTCAACAAGTATAACTTGTCAAAAAGAAAATCTACACCCAACAAACATATTCATAAGCATGGTTAAATTCAGAGCACATTCCACACAGAGAGATTATATAGGTATTAATAGAAAAATAAAGATGACAAGAAAGGTAACGACAATCTAAAAATATGGAATGTAGGAAGACAACTACAGCAGAATGGTATTTAACATTTTGTCCTTTTTATTCACTTACAAAATTCAATTTTCAAGTGATAGATTTGGAACAACTCCAGCAGACTATCACGCATAAAATTCAATTTTCTCATGGAAGCAAGGCCCCTTTATGATCGGTCACTACCTCCTCAAGAATTTTTTTTATATTTCAAAAAGGGCTTCTATCCTCAAGTGACTTAGCAATAACATAAGATTTCTTACTATTGAAAAATGTTAAAATTAATATGTACCGTTCTTTTTTTAACCTATTCATAAGATTGCACGTTACGCTTAATCTTGTATCGAGTAAATGTTAGCTATCATAGTGTGAACGGATTTCATGGTAAAATATTCACATGTTGAAAAATCATTGATAAGCACCAACTTGTTATTTTGAGTAATATTTCCTTTTCATCAGTGTAAAATCAATAAAATTCAATTGACCAAATCAAATAATGGTTAATAAAAAGAGATGAATAAAAATATAATAGGACAAAAACATATCTTGGGGCATGGGGCAATTTTTGTGGTCAAACCAATGAAGGTAAGTTGTGCTTAATTTTCAATCCTCGGCAGTTTAAATTCCAAAATAGAATACCGTAAAGATTCAGAGACAAAAATGTTTAGTGAAGCTTATGCCAGTTGGGGGAGAGTACAATAGTATGGCCTTTGATGTTCGTATCCCAAGATGTGTCTCTACTATATATTATGATTTAAGTGATATATATTTACTCTTTCGATCTATATACAACTTTTTTATTTATATTCTTGTGATTTTCGGAACTTGCATACTGCGATTTTCCTGCACAGCTGCCCTTTTTGCAAGATTCTGTGATCTGTCTGCATTGCTGGTTATAGCTTGAATCATATTTTTACAGAGTCAGAATCTGGTACGGGTAAGTGAAGATGGACACACCGACTCGAAGTGTAACTTTGCTTTTGGTGTGAGATGCCGGTGACTTGAAGTCTCTTTTACGCTCTTTATCTGTAGTGAATATTAATGGTGAAATAGTATTATGACTTCTTTTTTTCTGAGTACCAAGCCTCTACCAAGGGGTCTAACTCGAGATTTTATTAGAGTAGAGGCGCTACATAGAGATATGTGACGAGTCTTCATACCTAAGCATTACTGTTTCTTCTTCCATTGAGTCGGATTTTGGTCCTTGACAGGCCGATAATTTTCAGATTCTCGTGATGGGAACACAGGAACTTTTTGCTGACATGTGATTATCGATGGCCGAGATTCAGCACAAAAGATTCAGAGATTTAAGCCTCCAAAAAGACCCTCGTCACGAGAGAGAAAGGGGGAAAGAGATGGACTGTGCCCATCGGTTGCCTTCCCCTTCGATAAGGCTTCAATAAAGCATTAGTCAAATCCTTGGGATGATGAGAACTTGACAGCACACTGCTCAGTCCTCGCTAACCTAAAAAAGAAATAAATAAAAAATGACTGCTCTCGGTCTTCTGAATCAATTGTCGACCTAAATTGATTTCTTTGCACTATAAAAATTAAGTTGCAGCTCCATCAAGTGGGTTAAAAAAAAAAAAACAAAAGCAAATGATTACCAGCTATTGTAGTAAGAAAATGACAAAATCGGTTTATCGCTTGTTTCATAAGGACCTTTTATAGTCTGTCATTGTCTAATAACAAAATGTAATTAAAAGACCAAATGGACAAGGACAGGCCACACCCCACACAAGCACATTGTAAGTGGCATTTTTTTTTCTTTTTCATTGCATTAATATTTTCATTGATATTTATATGTGGGGGCTTGTGTGAATCAAGATCGAATGAATAAAATGATTTCGATTTTAAATCATCCCTAGTGTACTAAGTACACTTTATCCGATATCATCATCGATATAACGAATGTAATTAACAAAGAAAACAAATGGACAAGGATAGTTCGGACCAAGTGACACAAAATTCTATTTAAAGGTGGCGATATGTGTTAGAAATCTATTTATAAACTCAATTTTAGTGAAGTATAAAAAAAAAAAAACTCAATTTTAGTGTAACAAGTTGTTATATGAGACTAAATTTATTAACAACCGATCAAAAAGAGATCAAAAAATCAAAGCCAATCTTATGTAGGTTTATGGGTTGCAGTAGACTCATATTCAACCAGATTATGAGCACAGTAAAATGAGCAAATAATCTGTTACTATTATCATGAGGAGATCTTCTAATGGGCAAAAGTTGATTAGGTAGTAGTCCTAAACCCGCTCCTTGTGTGGGGACATTGAAGCCATATTAAAAATGTAGAACTAACATCATAAATAACCTAATTGAACAAGAAAAAATTGAAGTTTAATTTTCAAAATGGTACATAGATCGAAACATCTCTAAACATAAAATGGATTTGTTATTGATATTTATGTTAAATAGCAATTGTTGATAGTGTTCTATTTATTGATGTCCAAGATTTAGCACAAGAGATCCAATGATTTAGAATCTTTAACAAAGATCCAAATCAGCCCAATTTAGTAATATATAGCATGGGCAATATATTTTTGACATCCAATTAGGCATGTAGAATCCATATCTTAAACCTTCATATAAGGTTGAGATTTAGCAGCTTTAGAATTAATCCCATCACTCACTCCATATAAGATCTCTTTTTGGTGGAGAATGCATGTATTTTATTATCATGCTCTTGATATTTCCACAAAATTGAAGAGAGAAAAATATACACCATCATAACGATTATAGAGGAGAGTTATGAATATTCATACCCACAAGAATACATCTTCTCGCTCGTTGGATCAATAACGGTTACGTTTGATTGGGTACGCTATATTTATTAATTTTATATCATGTTCATGTGATTGAAAGATTCGTTTATTCGAACAGTATCATGGAGATCCAAAATGTAATCATAGTTAACTAAGCACCATCAAATTCTAGGGAGGTTGAAAACTCGGTAGCACCAGCATGCTATTCGAGTCTGTCATTGGTTTCGACCAAGAAAAAAGCCTGTCATTGGCCAAAAATAAGAATAAAAAATGACCGCTCTTGGACTTCTCAATCAAGACAAAAATTGTGAACTTTCATTAATTTATTCGCATTTTATAATTTAAACTGGAGTTCCATCAAGTGGCCCGAGAAGGTAAAAAGGAAAAACAAATGATTAGTAGCTATTGAGGTATAAAATGATACGACTTGGACTATCGCTTGTTTTAGGAAGTAATTTTTACAGTCCGTCGTTATAGATATAACAAAATGTAATCAGTGAAAGAGAACGAATGGATGAGGACTAGCCGATCAGCTCACATGCACGTGATTAGGAGCATCTTTATTTTTTTTTTCACCATATTAATATAGTCATCAATATGTGTATGTGGAGACTCATGGGAATCAATACAATGTGACGATTAAGATTTCAATTTTATCAAACACCTTCAATAAAAATGTGAATAATCAACTTGAAGTATGAGCAAAGGCAAAATAGAATTAAAACTCACATTCATAATAGTCCATAAAATTTGCTAGTTCTAAATAATTTTCATTTGCAGTTACTGCCAACATAACATAAATAGTCCATAAAATTTGCTCAATATATAATGGGATCTCTGAACTTTAAATTTGTTCAATGTATTATGTTTGCTTTAGCTCAATGCGCGCTATCATACATGTGAATTTAATTGTTCAATGTAGTTTATGAACTTTTGGTACATGTTTAATTTAATTCATGGGCTGTATGTGAATGTAGTTTATGAACTTTTATTTATATTCCCAAATGGTGTACACGAGGCCTCTCATTCAGAACTTGCATATGGTGATTTTCTTTGGGAAATGCCCTTTTGCAAGATAAAAAATATATTTCATTTGGATTGACAGCTTTGCTCTCTCTCCATATAGATACATATAGATACATATGAGTGAAATGCTGCTCTTGTTGAATCATATTTTTATAGAGCCAAAGTCTGGTAATGGAAGTGAAGATGGACACACTGATACGAAGAAGAACTTGGCCCTTGGTGTCAGACGCTAGTTATATTAGCAGTGACTCGGAAGTCTTTTTCTACACTCTTCCTATGCAGTGAACACTAAGGCGGGAGGAGGCGGGGGAGCGGTGGGGTAGTATTATGATATGTTTTCTAAACACCAAGCCTCCACTAAGGGGTCTCATTCCAGATTTATTCAAATGAAGGGGCTACAATAATGTTTGCTATTTTTTCAATCGAGGGCATCTGAGAGAGAGAGATACGTGACGAGTCTTTAGACCGGAGATTTAATATCGCCTTTTCCATTAAGTCAGATTCGGTACCAGAGCTTCAAGGATTCAAAACCACGACAAAGACTCAAGCTGCGAGAAAGAATGGAAGATCGGCATGGACCATGCAGCTTGGTATTCTCACTTTAGTTAATAAGCACCGGTCAAAACCTTGGGAAGCAGTAAGCTTGGGAGCACACTGCTCCAAGTCCTCACTTGCCTAAAATAAAATAAAATAAATAACGGTTAATATCATGAAAAATCCCAATTCAATACATTTATGTCAAATTTATTTCAAAATAAATTTTTCATCACCAAAAATCTCTCGCTAGCACGCATGTAATAAATTTACCATATATTAATTTTACCGTTAAATCGCTAAGTTGGTTGACATATAGCAGTTTGCAAATATACAACTTGGGAATTTTACCCTTTTTTTTCATAAGTATACCAGTTTATGTCTTTTCGTGATATTAATGCCATCTAATAGAAACTAATGGATGTCAAATGTACTAGTTTAGAGTTTTTAATGGTCAAAAAATTAATTTAAAGTAAATTTATCATAGATATACTGATTTTGGATTTTGGTGGTAAAAAAATTACTTTAGGGATAAATTTTCACAGATATACAAGTTTTGGGATTTTGGTGGTATTAACCCAAAAGAATTAATTGCTCTCGGTCTTCCTCAATCAATTGTGAACTTGAATTGATATCTTTGCTTGATTTCTTTGCACTATAAAAATTGAGTTGCCACTCCATCAAGTGGGTTAAAAAAATTGACTACTAGCTGTTAAAGTAAGAAAATGATTCGACTTTGGATCATCCATTGTCTAATATGGACATTTTATAGTCTGTCATTGTCTATATAACAAAATGTAATTAAAAGCGCAAATGGACAAGGACAGGCCACACCCACAAATGCATGTTGTAAGTAGCATCTTTAATCCCTTTCATTATATTAATATTTTCATCGATATATGTATGTGGGGGCTTGTGTTATAGACTTGTATATTGAATAGCAATTGTTGATAATGTTCTACCTATTGATGGCCGAGATTTAGTACTAGAGATCCAACGATTCATAATCTTCACAAAAATTCAAACCACTCGAAAGAAGGGGGAGATGGGTATCGATTACAGAGATCTATAACTTAACCGTAGTTAAGTTTTTTTTTTTTTGGTCGATTTTACTCTATTCCTATTATAACTCTCAGACTTTTGCCCTGCTTCCTTGCAGAGCGTGGAAATTGAAATCCACTTCTAGAACTAATTCGTTCCACCCCAATTCTCCCTGAAAAGGTGAGAATTCAAATCCCCCCACCTCCCCCTTTCATGTTGGAAGAGTAGTCATTGGGGCAAACCTTAGTGATTATCGTAGTTAAGTTAACTAAGCATCATTTACTCTTTGGGAGCTGAAAATTTGGTAGCACACTTTTCAAGTTTGTCATTGGCCAAAAATAAATATAAAAATGACTGCTCTCTCGGTCTTCTCAATCAAGACAAAATTTTGTGAACTTCAATCTATTTCTTTGTCTGTTCAAAAAAAAAAAAAAATCTATTTCTTTGCATTGCAATTCCATCAAGTGGCTTAAAAAAATAATAAACAAATGTTAAAGTAAGAAAATGATTCGACTGGGGTTATAGCTTGTTTGTAAGTGCTTTGTATAGTATGCCCTCATCGATACAACAAAGTGTAATTTTTTAAGAGACAAATGGACAAGGACCGCCCACACTCCCACGAGCACGTGATATGTAGCATCTTTAATCTTTTTCACAATATCAACATTTTCATCGATATGTGTACAAGTGTACTCGTGAGAACCAACACAAGGTGACGATTAAGATTTCAAATTTATTAAACACTTTCAATAAAAATGTGAATAATTAACTTGAAGTAAGTGCAATGGCAAAATAGATTGAAACTAATATTTAAAATTATATATATATATATATATATATATATATATATATATATATATATGTATGTATGTATGTATGTATATATAAAAGCTCATGCGGATGTGTGCGGTATCAAATGATATTGCTCTTCACGTGATTCTATTTGTCGTTAACTTTGCTTAAACTTTATGTTGGTTGTCGAGCATTGCTTTGATCTTTGTACCTTTGTGCCTTTTAAGGCTTTTTGTTTATTAAATTCTGCTTTAAAAACAGTAATGATTATAATTAAATGAAAGAATCTTTTGCATCTTAGTTTACCTGATTTCAAGGCTCCTCTTACTGAAAAGCAAAGAGTTGTCGCGCTTATTTTTCTCAGAGATCCAAGCAGGTCAAAAACCTAAATGAAAAGCAAAATGGGTTGCATGAAGATATTTTAAGACTAACGTTGGACCACCATCTCAACTAAGTGTAAAAACAAGCCCAACTTCTTTTTTAAGACTCTTGAAGTGTTTGACGGCCCACAACGTTAGGTCAATATATTTAGAACTTATCTTAAATTTCATATTGAGTTTATACTTTAACTGGAAAAGCACTACTCATATTAAATTTAATATTTGACCAAAGACTATTAATTTTAATACATTTCTAGACTTTTTTAGTTTGGTATATAGATCGAACCATCTCTAAAACATAAAGTAGCCGTATTATTGATTTATATATTGAATAGCAACTGTTAATAATGTTCAATTTGATAATGTCCTAGATTTAGTACAAGTGACTCAACAATTCAGAATCTTACCGAAGATCCAAATCACTAGAAAGGAGGAGGTGATAGTCATGGACTATGGAGATCCGTAACCTGAGTTAGGTTAACTAAGCAACATCAAATCTTGGGAAGCTGAAAACTTGACAACACAATGTCCAAGTCTCTCGCTGGCCAAAAATAAGAATAAGAAATGGCTGCTCTCGGTATTCTCAATCAAGACAAAATTCGTAAATTTTAATTGATTTTTTCTCGTTATTAAATTTAAATCGCAGTTCCATCAAGTGGCCTAAAGAAAAAAAAAACGAATGATTACCAGCTGTTAAAGTAAGAAAATGATTTAACTAGGATGATCGCTTGTTTAATAAGTACTTTTTATAGTTTGTCATTATCTATATAGAAAATATAATTAATAAAGAGAACAAATGGACAAGGACAGGCCAAATTCCCATACACGCGTGATAAGTAGTATCTTTAATCTTTTTCACAGTATTAATATTCTCGTCGATAAGTGCATCCAGGTAGCTACAAAAAGCAATACGAGGTGATGATTAGGGTTTCGAATTTATTTCAAACCTTCAATAAAACTGTAAATAATTAACTTGAAATATTAGCAAAGGCAAAGTAGATTAAAACTCACATAAATAATAATGTATAAAGAAAACATAGTCATGTGACTGTGTGTGGTACCTGATGATATTGCTTTTCACGCGATTTCATTTGTTATTAAATTTATGTTGTTTGTTGAGCCTTGCTTCGATATTTGTACCTTTTTAAGGCTTTTTGTTTATTAAACTCTGCTTTAAAAATCGCAATGATTATAATCAAATGAAAGATTCCCTTTTACATTTTACTTTACCTGATTTGAAGGCTCTTATTAGAAAACAAAGAGTCATCGTACTTATTTTTTTCAAAGATCCAAGCGGGCTAAAAACTTAAATGAAAAGCAAGGAGTCGCATAAGGATACTTTTTGGACTGCCATCTCAATTAAGTATCCATAATAAGCCCAACTTACTTTTTAGGACTTTTGAAACATTTGTCGGCCCACAACATTAGCCCAATATATTTAGAACTATCTCAAATTTGAAATTGAGTTTAAAAATTAACTGTAAAAGCATTACCCATATTAATTTTGGTACGTTTCTAGGTTTTTATTAAGTTGACTGTGGATATAAAATGGTATATAGATCAAAACATCCATAAAACATAAAATGGCTGTGTTATTAATTTATATATTGAAAAATAATTGTTGATAATATTCTATTAATAACGTATGCGATTTAGTACAAGAAATCTAACGATTTAGAATGTTTATGAAGATCCAAATTACTAAAAAGAAGGAGATATATATCGACATGGAGATCCGAAATGTAACCTTAGTTAAGTTAACTAAGCACCTTCAAATCCTTGGGAAGCTGCAAACTGGACAGCACACTGTTCAACTTTGTCGTTGGCCAAAAATAAGATTAAGAAATGACCGCCCACGGTCTTCTCGATCAAGACAAAACCTGTGTAAATTTTAATTGATTGTTCGCAATATAAAATTTATGTTGCCGTTCCATCAAGTGGCCTAAAAAAAAAACAAATTATTGCCAGTTATTAAAGTAAAAAAATGATTCGACTCGAACGATCGGGTGTTTCTTGTTTTTTTTTTTTTTTTTTTTTTTTGGGTCGAAACTTGTTTTTTGTTTAATAAGTATTGTTTGTCGTCTTTCATTGCCTATATAACAAGATGTAATTAAGAGAACAAATGGAGAAGCACAAGCCACACCCACAGACACACACATGACGATTAGGATTTTAAATGTATTTAATACCTTCAACAAAAATACAAATAATTAACTTGAACTATGAACAAAAGCAACATATGTTAAAACTAACATTTAGAATAATATATGAAAAATATAGTCTTGGACCTGTGCAACAAATAGGCAAAATTAACGAGTGGCCTTGGGTCTCTCAAATAATTTACAAACTGTGGTTGAGCTGCTTTTGCTGCTCATGTGAGTGGTTGGTTGGTACCGAATGATATTGCTCTTCACATGATTCCATTTGCCATTAACCTTAATTAATTAAACTTTATGCTGTTTGTCGAGCCCCACTTCAATCTTTGTATTTTTGTGCCTTTTAAGGTTTTCTTTTATTATTAAACTTTGCTTTGAAAATCATAATAATTATAATTAAATAAAGCTTCCCTTTTGCATCTTAATTTACCCGATTCCGAGGCTCTTGTTAGAAGGTAAAGAGTTATAGCGCTTATTTTTCTCAGAGATCCAAGTGGGTAAGAAACCTAAATGAAAAGCCTAAAGCGCATGAGGATACCTTATGACTAAAGCTAGACGGTCATCTCATTTAAGTATCTTGAATAAGCCCATTTGTCGGCCCAAAACATTAGGTTAATATATTTAGTTAGAACTGATCTCAAATTTGAGATTGGGTTTATAGTTTAACAAGAAAAGCACTATCCATATTAATTTTAATACTTTTCTAGGTTTTAATAAGGTCCACCGTAATTGTCAGATTTATAATTTTCACATCCATTATTGGATGAGCGACACATGGAAGAATTCAACAGTCAAATTTATTAAAAATACACATGCAACTTATCCAAGCATTATAAAATTCACTGATCATATGATATTTATTATAAAAATATACTTAGCATCTTGAAAATGACTTTGATGTATAGGAAAGTTACTCATCATACGTGAATGTTACAAATAAATGAAAAGTTACCACATCACATATTTTACCTTTCAAAAGGCGCTTGCCATTTAGATTGATTCGACCTACACAAAGACAAAGGGAAAAAAAGGGAAAAAAAGAAAAAAAAATTGTTTATGTTAGTGCCGGTGATGTCATGTAAAATGGTTGGCATCCACATTAGTGGTTTTCAACTAAAATTGACTGGATAGACTCAATTAACAAAATGTGAAAATGTTAGAATTAAATTTGCGCAATTGAAAAGTTTATGATTTTTTTTTTGAAGTAGAAAAGTTTATGATTGAATTGGCATGATTGTAATAAATTTAAGACTTCTTTTTGGTAATTTTCCTTGCATGAAGCCATATAAAAGGTATCTTTAGCTTATGTTTTTTCCCATCCAAATGACTCTTGCTCTTAACCAAATGAAGGCCAACTAAAATGAAATTTTTTAAAGGGTAATTTAGTCCATGTGCTTACTTGATTGCGGAGCCATAGAAGAGTCAAAAATAATGTGACCTTAAAATCACTTTTGCTTAAGGCGCATTTGGGAAGATATTCTTTAGTCAAATAAGCAAAATAAAAACTTCTAATTTGTGAATAGCGAAAATGTCCGATGAAGATAACCTGCAAAACTAAATTGAAAGCACACGAGCAGGTTCAAACTTCATGAGCAAGAAGATGGAGTTGGGTTGTGTGTGTATTTTTTGAACTTTCGTTTTTCGGCTTTATAAAAGATGGTTGTTTAGACCCTAATTGCTTGCCCTTTCTGGTCTACTTAGTTGCCTATTTTAATTGAAGACATTTTACACTTTTCAATTAATAAATGGTGTGTTTTAGCGATGTTGAGAGTGGAAACAAAGGCTCTTCATAGGAAATTGTAAGATGCTCTTGAATAATTAGCAAATGGAGGAGATAAAAAATACATCAGTTTTGCTCTCAAGAAGATTCTACATAAATAGCTCACCTGCCTTTTCCGATCCAATTCGATGACATTTATGATCTTGACAAATTTAGGAAAGATATAAAGGAAGAGGAAGTTACATTTTTTGTGCTTTAATATTTCTTATTAATTCATGGTGTGTGCTTATATTGTGATTCAATACGTATTGCACTTTCACATCTCAAAACTACATTATACGCTTCAAATCTACTTTGCAACCTACTCTAGATAGGGAGAAAAGTAGGTTCAGGGGTATTGCCTAGAAGGCCATAATTTTAGATGCCAGCTTTTCCAAGCTCATACATGGCAAGACATTAGGGTGTTCATGAAATTTTTTTAATGAGGAATCGCCAGTCGCCACTACTAACCAAAGATTTTAGGGTCAAGGGCTTGGTTACACACTAATTAATCAATTAACACATTTTCGGTATGTAATCTTGTTCATTTCAAAAAGATCTTTGTTAAGTGGTCTGGATTAATTTTATATCTATTCGCTAACATATGGGGTGATCATGCGGATGTGCAATTATTAAAATAACAATCAGCAACTAAGGAAATCATTAAATAAAATGCAAGGGAGAGCAAGGATCTAACGTGAAATAAATGCCAATCCTAACCAAGCTAAAGGTAAATGACAATAATCATTATGGAAGAGCACAATTAAGGGCATTTGTCTTTAAGGACAATCGAAACCCTAAGGTAGAGCCCTAATGGGCTTGTTTTATTTTGAGCATGATTCTAAATTGAAAGGCTTCCACTTTATAAGAGAAAATTACTTAAACAAAACTATTTTAATTTTTTTGGAGAAATTCTAATTTTTTAGATTTTTTTTTTGAATTTCTAGTAATTTTAGGGATTTTATGAATTTTCTAAAATTGTTTTGATTTTTCTTAATTTTCCACAATTTTAAAATTTTTTGATTTTTTAATACTTTTTATTTTTTTAATGTTTAACAATTCCGAAAATGGTGAATCAAATTGGGTTGTTGAGCCTAGTCCGAATAAAGGTAGAACTCTGGATTTGCCAAGATGGGCTAAAGGGCGCAATTGAGTCCACCCTCAAACCCTATCCAATTCTAACCTTCCTAAGCCCGATTGTAGAAGACTCCCAAGTTAGGACTTATGTTTGTTTAACTCCTACTCTAAATTTAACTCTTTAGACTTTTGTCCTCCCATTTTGCAAGGTGTATGAGTCAAAACTAAGCCGTCTATACATCAACTTCCTAAAAAGGTTGGGGGGGGGGGAATTGAGCCCCCACCTCTCCCTTCCCATGTTTGGGTAAAGTAGTTATTCGGGCAAACTCTTGTAATTAACTCACAATTTAATATCAATTCACCAAAATCTTAAGCCACAAACAAATGGATTTCACCACTGACTACTAGTCCTCCTATCGATTCATTCTATACGTTCCAGCCAGCCATACACTTCATTTCCAGGAAGCATCCCAAAGGCAACACCAAAACATGCAGAATAGGGACCTAGACATGAGAAAAAAAATGGGGGCATATGGCCAATGTACTCGAGCCATAGAAAAATGAACTTGAATTGAATGATTAGAAGATGAATGTTGCGATTTAAAAAGAAAGAATGAAAGAATGAAATGATCATTAGAATGGGGATGTTCCCCGGACAATAACAGAGGTTCGTTTGGACATTTTTGCAAACAAACAGCACGCACATTAAGGAGAAGCAAATGACCATCCTTTAGACAGCATAAGGCGGAGCAGAAAGGCCTTGCATGGGTAAGCGTTCAAATGCGGAGACCCCTACTTGGCTTGTAGACGGGGCAGTTATAGGGTGGGCTCAAGATAGAGCCGAGCTATGGCCCACCGCATCGTGATGTCCCCGAGTAGAAATCCCTGGGGCAAGGGAGGTTTGGACCGAAAAGGCACCTGCCGGAGACATGGGTATCGGGAAAGCGAGGTCGGGACGACTAGAGTGACGACTGGTGGTCATCGAACAGGACTTCAAGCATGGCTGAGCGAGACTAGAGAACTTCTTCTTGCCCTGAGTCAGTCTCTCAGGATTTCTCTCCTTGCCGATTTCTTGAGCATACGCCTTCTGACCAATCGCTAATTCAGCGAGTGTCTTCCCCGTTTGCTCTCTCTCTCTCTCTCTCTCTCTCTCTGCCCCGGTAAGCCAATTCACTCTTTCTCGCTCGGTTTTTCTTTCTTGGAGTTCCGGAACCATTGCATTCTTTTCCCCTTTCTCTCAGTGCTCTTTCTCAGCCCCCCTTCTCCCGTTTTCTCAGCCGAAGAGGAGCCTCTCTCCCAAGCTCTCTCTCTCCCTTTCTTTTCATCCTCGTCCCTCTCCTTCTCTCCCAGGACAACGTCAGCTGCCCTTTCCGATCATCCTAGCTAAGCGTCGCACACGTAACATCCTCCTTGCTCATCCTTCCTCTTGTACCGTCCTTGCGTTGTCCACCTGCCGTTTGTCTTGGTGCTCGCATCCAAAACGCGTAGAGAAGGAGAGAAGAAGAAGAAGAACACAAGGGGGCTGGGCTTGGGAAAAGGAAAAGGCGGGCCAACCTGCGCAAGGAGAAAAGAGAAGAAGGGGAGAAAGAAGAGGTGGCCGGCCTAGCCCTACTTCGTTTCTTCTTCTCTCTCTTTTTCTTTAAATAATATTATCATTTTTTTATCTACCAATTTTATTCAAAATTATTTTATTTTTAAAATTAATAATAATCAATACTGGTAATGCAAATAATCCCAATGTCTATATGCGATGCAATTTAATGGAAATTATTTTTGCTAGGGGTTAAAATTAATCCTTAATTTCTTAATGCAATTAAGCCCTAAATAAATAAGCAAAATTTAGGTGTTAACTGTTGTTTCTCTTTGAACGAGAGCTTGGACAAGTTATATTTGCATGATAAAGATTGCAATAAGATTGTGAGTGATGAGATTTCTCAACAAGAACCTTACTTTTGAGTTTTGCATGTGAGAATCCTCAACAACTTCAATGGACATGTTGCCTTCAATTAACCAAATTTTGTGTCAACATGGCTGGGCCCTAGGAATCTAAACGAGCAGCTACAGCATCCAAGTCGAGAATGATTCAACTCGTGAGAGCTCGACTTTCACTCCTGGTAGAACTTCATATTGAGCGTCAGTAATAATTTTCCCAACTTGTTTGGCATGAGCAAGGGATCATATCTTGTGCCGGCACAAGTTGGCTATTGTAAGTAAATTCTCATTTTTATATATAAAGAATATGAGAGTGCGTGGTTTGCCAGGACGTCAACAAACTTGTATTATGCAATAAATATGCCAAGTTCATCAATTAAATGGAGGAACAAAAACCTTCTCATCCAATGAAGATACAACCGGGACTCTAAAATTGGAAATGACAAAGATATTCTATTGAACGAAAAATCAACATTTAAAATGAATTACTGGCCGAGAACCCTATGAGAAATGAGCCCTTTTTATACCCAACTCAATTTGTGTGTTCATCTACACTAAACAAAAGAGAGTTTTTTGAGAGGGAAAGACAGTGAACACAATCATCCTCCCCGCAACACGCAAAATCGCAGTCCAATTCATAGTACTTTCCCTCTGTCTTTGTATCACAAGAAGCGATCCAAACGTGACTTTTGTGGACAAGGTATGCAATGGAGCGCGGTACTACAATTGGGACGATTATGTCGAAGCATTCTACACCGTCCTGCAGGATCTGACATCCACCACAGTTGAGAAGCGGTTCGACTACTACACCCACGCTTTTGTCAATCTTGCCGAGTGCTTTGGCCACGAGACACAGGCCGATCGTACGAGCTGCATGGATTTTGCCTACGATCCGGAGAGTGTGCCTTTTTAGTGTCAGTGCTCAACTTCAACTTCGCGATCGTAGGCTTAGGTACAAGCAATATTCGTTCACAGAATAACCTAAGTTTTTATTAAAAAAATCCATTATCATGATATGTCACGTCTTAGAAATTGATAATCTAAAAAATCTCATCACAGTGCAATATCAATATGGAATGAGTGGCATGTATATGTTCAAACTAGTTAATAATCAACAAGAATGGATCAATTTGATCCGACGATGTTTGGGCTTGAACCCCTTCAAAATTGGTAGCATTATATCTTGACAAATCCAAAGCTAATCTGCGTTAAAAAGGAAAAATAGTTAAATTTGAAGAAGATGGCTTTCAATCTTAAGCTTTGTTAAGAAATTCCATGAAATGCCTATATCTGTCGTTAAAATGTAATGTACGAATATGGTCTAACAAAGTGGACGAAATCATGACCATAAAAATCAAGATAATTGTCAACTAACCGCATGAACATACCGAAAAAATAAAGCATACACCATCAATGTAAAGAAAATTATACAAGCGATCTAATACCTATGATTTAAAGATCATAAATACTTACTCTCTTAAATTGATAATATATTACAAGTACAACGTATGCTATAATTATGCCAAATATATGCTTTTCAAATATAATTTAAGTCAATTAATAAATTCATCTCTTTCGACATTTACCCCTCTTCAGACACATTTCAATTCTCTTCTTGCAACACGCAGGCATGTGTGCTCCTTCACCAGTATTAGTACAAGAGAAGATCCCCAAATTAATAAAGCCAACTAGATTTCTTATTAAAGTGTCTTATTTTGTCATTGTTGAAATGATCCTATATTTAGTGGTGGACTCCGGTTTATAAAGAACTTTAGGGGCTTCTGAAAAAATATCATTTTCAGAAAAAATAAAAAGAAAATCCATGATATTTGATATTAGAATTATGGGATAATGACACAAATAATTCATGAGCTTTGATCCTATGTGCAATGTGGTCCTTGAACATAAACTTAATGTTTAATGTAGTCATTGAATTTTTAGTTTGTACAATGTGATCTCTAAATTTTGGTACATATTTAATATAGTCCTTAAACTATATGAAAATGTTTAATGTAGTTGTTCCATTAATTTAAAATAAAAAATAATATGTAGTTTATAAACTAAATTGAACATGTACCAAAGTTTCAAAAATCGCATTAAATAAATTAAAAGTTTAGGGACAGATTATAAATTAGGCTAAAATTTAGGAGCCGTATTGAATAAATTTAAGAGTTTAAGGACTGCGTTGCACATAGTGCCAAAATTCAAGGACAGTTTATGCCATTTCCCCTAGAATTATTTGTTTAGGTCGATGAAATGGCATACACATAGAGAAATGGAGCTGCGATTTTTTGCCTCAATTAATAGCTAGCAATATGTTTCCATTTTATTTGGTATTTAACCGTACATGAGAAAAAACCTCTAAAAAATTCTCTCTCTCTCTCCTCGCACCTTTTCTACTTTTCTCCCATGTCCGGCCCAACTTTGACAGCCATTAACTCCAGCCACTGCCATCTGAGATGGAGAACTCCATGGTTCCATCCCTAGCTTCGTTGACCACTTGAGCTTCTCTCTCTCTCTCTCTCTCTCTCTCTCTCTCTCTCTCCCTTTCTCTCTCCCCCTCTCCCCATCCCTCCCTCCCTCCCTCCCTCCCCCCAATGCATCGGCCTTGAACTCATGGCAGTGTCAAGTCTGTCGATCGGGACGGAGCTCGGCACAATATGTCGAGCTCTGTCTCGTCGTTGCCAACAGCCTAGTCGTTGATAGTAACAGAGATTTGGAGGCCCTTCTTCCAGATCTGTTTATCATCGTATCTCAGGATATCTCAACTGAGATGGCTAGATGCGGTGCACAGAGAGAGAGAGAGAGAGAGAGAGAGAGAGAGAGAGAGAGAGAGAGAGCTGAGCGCGTCAGTTGATTGGAATGGGTGATGAGAACACAAACTGGATCAAAGGATCTGTAGATCTTAGAGTGCACATAAAAATTTATTTGGTTTAGCACAGCGGCGACTCATTATAAACATAGATAGTTCGATTGGCTTTAATTTCCGGTTGATGGGCATGGCATGATCCTATTTTTCAACACCAGTAATTGCAAGTAATCTTATTTTTCTTGGGTCATTCATTAGGGGTTCTCGCCTATATCTTACCTTTAGCATGAGGTCATTTGGGTACTTTCTGATAAAGCCGTTCGCCGAGACGTGTTTTCTTATAAAAAAAAGTGACTGTTGAGATACGTACAGATACATATCTGTAGTATATCTCAAGATTCATTTACGGAATAACCTAAGATTTCGTCGAAAAATATCTAATATCATTAAGTGTCATGTCTAAGGAAAACAATACTTCAATGAGAAATTATCGCAATGTGATATGAATGAGGATGAATGGAGTTCCTAGTGCTACTAATCTTTGAATATGTTTGAATCGATTAGTTATCTACAAGAATAGATCAATTTGATCTAACGATGTTTGGGTGTGACCCCGCTCGAAATTGGTAGTGTTAGATGTCGACAAGTACAAAGTTATCTCTACAAAATAGAAAATAATTATATTCAAAGAGGATGGATTTCAATCCTCGAACTTTTATAAAAGAATTTCATGAAATGCCCATATCTATTGTTAAAATTTAACATGGGACAATGGTATAACAAAAAGAATGAAATCATAACTTAAAAAATCTAAACAACAATCAACTGATCGCATAAACATATCAAAAAATAGTGCACACACCACTCTCAAATTAGTAGTGTATGAGACATCCATGCATAACTTTTTTTTTACACAGATGGTGTATATGATATAATTACATCAAATATGTTACTTTTAAATTTGTGCTGTCACAACCATTTCAATTCTCTTTTCGCAAATGTGCAGATGTGTGTGCTCCTTTGCTAGTATAGTACAAGGGAAAATCCCCAAATGATAAAGCCAACCAGATTTCTTATTAAATAGTTTTATTTCATTATAGTTAAGAGAATTTCATATTTAGTGATGGATTGCGGTTTATGAACAGCTTTGGATGGTTCTCTCCCTAGAGCACGAAACTGCCAGTCCAATTAAGTCAATAATCACATCTAAAATGTTAATATTTTAAAAGAAATAAAAAGAGAATTTATAATACTTGATATAGAACTACTAGTTTAGGTCGACGAAAATGGCATATACGAGGAGGAATGAAGATCGTTTGCTACGAACCGTGCTACATGAAGAAGATCCTCACTTGGTTTCTGACCGTAAATGAGCAAAATATATCAGAAATCCTATCTCTTTATCTCGTCGCAACTTTCCTCGCATGCCTTGCTGAAGGCTTTATTGGTATTGGGCTTAAGGCCCATCCGCCCAAGTTGGGCCCAGAAAGCCCGGCCCACGGGAATAGGGCCCGTGGAAGGAGATAGGTATAAAAGGGAGGAGAGAGAGAGACATAACACCTGTTGGAACAATCAATACGTACGCTTCCTTTCTCCCGCGCACTCTCTCTCTCTCAAAAAGAAAAAGAAGAAACAGTAAGGCTTCGGCAATTTCTTCTTCCCTTCATTGCTTAATCGGATCGAACAGGACCGTTTCTCTTCCTCTTGTCGGCGTTGGTGTTTAATCTGTGGCTAACAAGGTACGCTCGAATCCGTGGTGTGCTTTACGATCGGTGATGCGTGTTTTCCCGGGCTTCGTCTTCCGCATTGATTTAGGGGTTCGATTCGGTGTCGAATCCGGTTTTCGGGGATCAGTCATTCACAACATTGGTATCAGAGCCCTAGTTCACGTTTTCCCGATCAATTTGATGTTTTTCGATTGATTTTTTGCAAAAACCATTCGGCCGTACGAATCAGGGCGAGAAATCCCGACACCCGAGCGTTGTTCGGCCATTTTTCTGAGTTTTTGTAAGTCGAAATCAAATTCTGAAGGCACTGGGAGAAAGGCGACGTTGAGACGAGTTCGGCGACATATCGCACGATGCCGTACAACGCCGCACGCGCCTGGAAGTGCTGGCTTTGCCAACGCGTGCGCCACACGCGCCGGTGGCGAACCGGCACGTGCACGCCGGCAACCGGCGAACAGGCACGCGCTGGTCCGCGGACCGACACGTGCTGACGTCACGGGATGACGTCATCGTGACGTCATCCACGGTCGGTAACCGCTCGGATGACGTCACCGATGACGTCATCGCCGACGACGGTTGGCCGGTCGGTCACCGGCCGGCGACCCGACCCGATCAGCCTGGCGCATGCCGCGCACGTGCGGCTGACGTCAGCCAGGGCACACGCGCGGCACGTGCGGTCGATTCGTCCGACATGCACGGCCGATCCGACCGGTCCTCCGACCCGCGCGCCCGTTGACCCAAAAAAAAAAAAAAAAAGGAATTTGTTTCTTTTTTAGTCATGCCTATGTGGGTTATAAGTAATCCATTTTTAATTCTGCATTTGTTGCATGAATTTTGAAAAATTATGTATTTTCCCTTATATTTATTATGGATTATAAGTGATCCATTTTAGTTCTGCATTTGTTGCATGAACTATAATGCGTTATGCAAGGATACCTACAATCCCGAGAATGGACGAGGGAAATGCAAGACTCAAAAGGCTGATGTCAGAATTAGCTAATTATAAGTGGCATGATGGTGATTTAGTATCAATCAGATGATACAAGAAATCATCTGGAATGGTTATCTTATACCGAATTTTGAGAAGGTACCGGCTTTGATGAACACTCTTCCACCTGAATGGCAAGCAGTGTTGGATCGGCTATGGGAGGTCAACGTGGTCCCGGGTTATAGGAGGCTGGTGGAAGCTTTTGTAAGAGAGCACTATAGGATTGAGTTGGCCAAAACTTCAACCCTTAGATCGAGCGCCACATGGCACCGAGTGAATGCGCCTTGGAGGCGACATGAAAGCTCTCCAAAAGTTTTTCCATGGTTGGCAAATGTACCTTCAAATTTCTCAAATATTATGGCTGATAGATTAGAATGGACATTCCCTATTTATTTCTTTGATTAATTATGTAATGTTTACTACCTGATTATTGTTGATGTAACAACTGATATATTAGTCATATCATGTAAAAGCATTGTTGTTTTATTGGATATTAGATTTTATTTGCTTTCTGTTATTGTTGGTTGCTGTGGGTAATTAGCAGTGGGTAGTAATAGAAGTTTTTGTAACTTCATAGAATTGATTTTGCATATGACAATCATATTAATGATAGTTTTAAGTTAGGATTTTTTGAGGATGATTGGAAACATAGTGACCTTTTAATTCTGAAGCCTTACTTGAAATTATTTATTAATATGATGGGTTTATGCAAATAGGGATGCATAAATGATAGGCATTAATTATCCGTGCATGTATGTTTGATGTGTTCAGAACTATGGTTCAGCAACTAAGAATATAATTGCTGATATGAACGGCAACAATTGTGAAATATTGAATATGAAGATTCAATATGTGCTTGAATAGCAAGAAGCACTAGAAGCTCTTGACCATATTATGAAAGATCTTAAGGATGCCATGCGCCACCTTGATTGCTAGTAGAAGACCGCCTAACGGTATTTGAGTCGAAAATAGACATTTGCTATGCTGGTTCTAGCTCAGAAAGGGCTTTGTGCTCTAAGCGCAAGCGTATTGACTCGTTCAATATGTGGGAATGTAAAGGATCAAGTCCTTATTGCAAGAAATCAAGAGTTAACCAACACAAGAGAGGAAAACGTCCTCAAGTGAAGAAAATGTCAAGGGTGAGATGTTACAATTGTGACAAGATAGGTCACTATACTTGCAACTGTTGTGAGCCGAAAAAGGTTAACACCTCTTGTACATTTGAGAACTTTGCTTATGTGTCAAGTTCAATATTATTGGCTGAATCCAATCCTTTGTGGACTGTAGATTCAGAAGCGACAGACCATAGAGGGAAGGATAGAGAATCCTTCGTGGAATTCCGATGAGTACCAACTGGAACTGAGTGGATCCATATGGGAAACAACTCTAGAGCTGATGTAAAGGAATTGGCACCGGCCAATTGAACATGAGTGGTGGACGCACCTTTGATGTTCTATAGCTCTGGAGATTCGTCGAAATTTAGTATATGTCTTAGCGTTGGTTAAGCTTGGTTTTGGTATGAACTTCCATAATAAAGGTGTAGATTTGTATTTAGATACAAACTACTATGCTTGTGGTCACTTACTGAATGGTTTTATTGTACTAAATGTTGACTGTGATGATGTCAATATGTTATTCCCTTGTTTCACGTCTTCTACCTTATATAATAATGATGTGAATATGGTGGCATGCTAGACTTGGTCATATGGGCCAACAACATATGAATAGACTAGCCAAAGAGGGCTTGTTGGGCAATATTGAAAAAGTCGATTTATTCATATGTAAGCATTGCCTAGAAGGGAAAACGACAAGGAAACCATTTGGAAAAGGAAAAAGAGCTGAATTTCCTCTGCATTTAATCCATTCTGATGTCTATGGTCCAATAAATGTGAAAGGAAGGCAATGGGCTGTTTATTTCATCATTTTTTTTTTTTTTATAGATGATTATACTCAAGTCGGATATGTCTATTTGATTTATCATAAATCTAAAGCATAAGTTGTTTCAGAAGGTTTATGAACCTAGCAGAAAATCAATTAGACAAGAAAATAAAGGTATTTAGATCCAATCGATGTTGAGAATATTTATCTGATAAATTCAGAAAATTATGTGATGAAAAAAGGAATAGAAAGATAGTTGTCTATTCCATATACTCCTCAACAAAATGGTGTTGCAGAGAGAATAAACAGAATCCTACTGGAATGGTTAGGTCCAAGATGGCGCATGCTAACCTACCTATCACTTTTTAGAGTGATGCGTTGTTAATTGCTGCCAATATACTTAACCGGATGCCTTCCAAATCAGTTATTTCCACTTCATATGAGTTATGGACAGTTAGAAAACCGGACTTAAGTTTTCTTAAGCCATGGGGTTGTGCTGCCTATATTCATGAGTCCTCTCACAAGTTTGGGAAATTGGGTCCTAAAGAAAATAAGAGTATTTTCATGAGATACTGCGAACACTCAAAAAAGTATGTATTCATAGGTGAGTAGGAAAGTGGGAGTATAACTGAATTTGAATCACGGGATGTCACATTCTTAGTGGATGAATTTCCTAAGAAGGGCAAAATAATGGAATATTACTCCCTATTTGAGACCTTGGATCAAGATAATGATGTCAGTGGAGTTCGTCCAAGTGGGAGTAATATGAGATGGGATGAATTGAATTCAACTCATTCTCAATTGCAACCACCTGATGTGACGACATCATCATTACCTTATCCAAGTGGGAGCATGATGGGAAATGATGTGCTAAGTGTACAATTTCCTATACGGCGAACAAGTCGCCAAAGTATTCCCCGTCGACATTCTGACATTGAAGGGGAAACTTTTATAATTGCTCCACGAGATGAGGATGAGCCAAGAAATATTAATGAGGCTCTGAATCGCCCTAATAAAGAAAAATGGATTCATGCAATGAAAGAGGAAATAGAGTCAATGAAATCAAACCAAAGTCTGGGAACTAGTTGATCTTCCAAAAGGGACGCAGAGCTTTTGGGAACAAGTGGGTTCTCAAAATAAAGCGAAAGGCTAATGGCTCGATTGAAAGGCATAAGGCTCGCCTTGTGGTGAAGGGGTATAATCAACAGGAATGAATTGATTATGAAGATACATTTTCTCCTGTAGTGAGATTTACCTTGATTCGCATTATTCTGGCAATAATGGTTAGTATAGATCTTGAGTTACATCAAATGGATGTAAACACTGCTTTCCTCAATGGAGATTTAGATGAAGAAATATATGGAACAACCTGCTAGTTTCATAGTAAAAGGCCAAGAAGAAAAAGTATGTCGACTTTTGAGGTCGATATATGGTCTTAAGCAGTCATCAAGACAATGGTATATACGTATTGATGAGGATATATATCAAAAGATCCAATGATCAATTTGTGATCATATCATTATATGTTGATGATATACTAATTGCCAGAAGCAATATGGAGTTAGTTAATACTGTCAAAAGATAGTTGTCTTTTAACTTTGAGATGAAGGATATGGGTGAGGCTGTATACATTCTTGGAGTTAAGATTTCGAGAGATCGTTCGAAGAGATCGTTGTCTCTTTCGCAAGAAACATATATAAATAATGTTCTTGAACGATTTCGTATGCAAGACTGTAAACCCATAGACACTCCTATTGCAAAAGGTGAAGGATTGAGCCATAGACTGTGTCCAGAGACTTCACAAGAGAAGGAATAAACGAAATATGTTCCTTATGCTAGTGCTGTTGGGAGCTTGATGTATGTTATGATGTGTACAACACTCGACATATGCTTTGCAGTTGGAATGGTAAGTAGTTACCAATCCAATCCAGGTCAAGCACATTGGAAAGCCGTTAAGAGAATACTAAGGTATCTAAAGAGGACTGCTGATTATACATTGAGTTATTAAGGAAAGGATATGCAACTCAAAGGCTATTGTGATACTGATTGGGGATGAGATTTAAATGAAAGGAAATCTACCTCTAGATTTGTTTTCTTACCAAATAATGGCACCATATGTTGGAGCAGTAAGAAACATAAGTGTATAGCCTTGTCCACGATGTAAGTTGAGTTCGTGGCATTATCAGCAGCAGTATAAAAAGATGTTTGGCTTAAGAGATTTTTGGATCATTTAGGTGTTATTGGAAGTACTGCAGATTCATTGTTGGTTAACTGTGATAGCCAAGCAGCAAAAGTGTACACCAAAGATTCAAAATATCATGGTAAGATCGAACATATAGATACCAAGTATAATCTTGTCAAGGATATACTTGCACGAAAAGATGTGAACTTAGAGTACATACTATGCATGGAATGGTAGCAGATCCTATGACAAAGCCAATACCTAGATATATGTTTTGTGTCCATATGAAATCTCTAGGATTGCGTAGAGGTTAATGTACTGAATATTGTAATTTCCCTAAGTGTTCACATTTGATGAATTTGTGTTTTCATCATGAATGCCTATGAATCTTTGTTTGATCTTTATGCATCTTAATGCTTAGTGCATTACTTTAAGTTGAGAAGTATGTTGGACAGATATAAGATTAGCCCACTCACACGGGTAATCGCCTCTATTTACTGTGTGATAAATAGAGATGAGACTGTTTATAAGCTTATTATCTAGGTGGTAATCGAGAGCTCAAGCTTAAAACACATATGTCGCCTTAACTAGGTGTTAAGATGAGGACATAGTACTAAAGATGTCCGAAAGTAAAATAACCCCACATGTTTTTACTTTATCTGTCTAAGATGCCAGATGTGAGTTCTGATGAATTTTGTGATTGAGTAGATACGTGAACTCAAGTTAGACATTGGGTATGTCTGAACTATCATCTGTATGGTATTAAAAGGTGTAGACATACGCTCCATGGGAAAGGAGTTAATACCGTAATACGTATTTCATACTACGTATGCAAGAGACGACCAATAAAAGTGGCAAAAAGTTTGATCTCAACTTTTATGACGTGTGAGACTCTTGAGGAAAAGAGTTCCTCAATTTTTAGTCCCCTCATGACTCTTACTTATTCTCAAGATTTCTATTTAGTGTTTACTATCTTAGGGTGTTGCCAATGGTCATGTGATGATTCGATCTAATGGGGCATTTCTAGAAAAGCAAGCTGGACTGAAATTGAGAGTTTGAAGGAAAGAGGAAGATCGATTTTGGAGAATCACATTGTGGTTTTGTATTCACTGGTCGACCAATTATGACTGTCTTTGTGATAATTATAATTGTGAATACAATATATATATATATATATATATCATTGTTTAAAAGAGATCAAGGGAGATATAAATGTGATCGATCAATCTAGGGTACTGCATACTAAATCTACTCGGAGTATGACACCCATTATGAGCTGCTATATATTCCTAACAGATGTATAGCAACGAGCTCTCAAAGTATGCTGGTCGCACGGATTATTCACCGGTATGAATGTTGAAAAGAGGTAAAGAGAATACTGTTCGGCCCACCATGTGCGAGTGGGAGATGAAGGCTTTATTGGTATTGGGCTTAAGGCCCATCTGCCCAAGTTGGGCCTAGAAAGCCCGGCCCACGGGAATAGGGCCCGTGGAAGGAGATAGGTATAAAAGGGAGGAGAGAGAGATACATAACACATGTTGGAACAATCAATACGTACGCTTCCTTTCTCCCGCGCACTCTCTCTCTCTCAAAAAGAAAAAGAAGAAACAGTAAGGCTTCGGCAATTTCTTCTTCCCTTCATTGCTTAATCAGATCGAATAGGACCGTTTCTCTTCCTCTTGTCGGCGTTGGTGTTTAATCTGTGGCTAACAAGGTACGCTCGAATCCGTGGTGTGCTTTATGATCGGTGATGCGTGTTTTCTCGGGCTTCGTCTTCCGCATTAATTTAGGGGTTCGATTCGGTGTCGAATCCGGTTTTCGGGGATCAGTCATTCACAACACTTGCCCAACCATGATAGCCTCTGAAGCCAGCCACCGTCACCAGGGACACAGAAACTCCATCTCTCTTTCCCTATCTTTGTCGGCCCTCGATCTTCTCTCTCTCCTCGACGCGCTGACCATGAACTTGTGGCAGTGCTGAGTTTGCGGATCCCGACGGGACTCTATGCCGCGCATCAAGCTCTACGTCCCCGTTGTCAACGTCTTGGTTGTTAATTGCCATGAGATTTGAATGCCCTTCTTCCAGATCCGTTCTTCATCCTCGTCGAATCTCGGAAAATCTCAACTGAGATGGCTCGATGCGATGAGATGTCGACAGTGGTGGTGTGGAGAGAGGGAAGGAGAGAGAACTGAGTAAGCGATAGAGCAAGCTACACAGAGCCCCGAGCTGATGGCGTGACGCGAACACAAACCATGGCAAAGGATCTTTATCGCTTAGTGCGCACATAGAAATTTCCTAGGTTGGATAATATTTGCATGAATTCGATTGACATAAAAGTTTCCTTAGAAAGAAAATAAAAACAATATAGCTTGCATAAATCCCGATTAGTCACACATCATCCAGAATTCTTTATTGTTCAGTAGAGTTTAAATTAGACTATGTTTTCACTTTTCTTTGAAAGAAAAAAAAAAAGCTCCTCCACTTTTCTAATGCCAACTTAAGTTTTGTTCGCTATTAAATGGTGATTCGGTCTTTCAAGTTAACCTAAAATGCAAAATGAGAACTTCAAACATCGAGCATGAAAAGTGGTGTGTGAAATGCGAACCAATCGTGAGAATATCGGAAAATTTTATATGGATTAAATTTAAGGCAAGAATAATAGTTGATTCAATTATACCTTGTGGGAATTTTAGGAAATAAGCAAATAGAAATAAGACAATCATATATATAAAGATATATATCTACTTTATACAAGGCTGTGAGATGAGGGGTTGCATTATAGGGACGTCAAGAAATTTCGTCTTGTATGACGAACCTTGAAGTAATGAAAACAACGAAGATTCGCATTTAATCAAGATTCCAAGATTAATGGAGAATCACTAAAGGTTATTTTTACCTATATCATAATAATGGCTTGACGATTAGTTGGAATTACCCTAAAGTTTGATTAAAACAAAGACTCATTTGACGTGATTAATGACTAAAAGATCGGCTAATAATAATAATAATAATAATAATAATAATAATAATAATAATAATAATAATAATAATAATAATAATAATAATAATAATAATAATAATAATAATAATAATAATAATAATAATAATAATAATAATAATAATAATAATAATAATAATAATAATAATAATAATAATAATAATAATAATAATAATAATAATAATAATAATAATAATAATAATAAGATGAGGGAGTGCCCTATTAGAATGAGTCCTTTTTATGGCCGGATTCCAATCTCGTGTTTCTAAACAAAAGTGAATGAAAGAACCACATATGCTAGATGTCTAAATCACAAAAAATCACACTTACGTTCGTGGGGATTTTGTATAGCTTGAAGATTTGGACATCTCGTTTATCTAGAAGATTTGTAGTGGAGGGAAGCACCATGAATTGAAAGCTTACGTGGGCGTTTTGGACTATGTCTCGATTGATACGAGGCTTATTATCGAAACTGAGGAGTTCAACTACCCCGGCTAAGCCATTTGTTGATGTGGACTCCTTTGGCCATGGAGTGTGCAGTTGGGCGTTGACCCAATCGGACCGTGCTGGCTACATGAATATCACCCAGAAGCAAACAACAAAAGTTTGTCCACATACCGTCGGAGCACAATTCAAGATTCCAGAATCACGTATAAGTACTATGATTTCACCGAGTAACTTAGGACTTGTAAACAAAAAGATCAGTTCATATTTTAACAGGGGGAAAAAGGTTTTTCCACTCCCTGGCTTTCCGAGTTGGCCCCTTTTCATACCAACTCTTTAAAACTCTCACTAGCACTAATGTCAAATGCTCATAGCAATTCCACATGCTAGACGCGAACTCATTGTGGTTATACCCAACCCTCATATGTTACCTACATGTTAGATTGACTACATGACATCGATCCATGCAACAACATTTTTACATTGTAAGACCTGGATGGATCCACAAGATAATTGATATTATAGGAATAAAGTAGTAGTCTTGAAAATACACAGATCACCTATATGAATATCATGATGGAGTTTCAAGGAATCATATGCATCACTAGCTCTTTTTTTTTTTTTTTTTTTTTTTTTTTTGTGCACCATAATAAGCTATGCAACAGACATGACCGTGTCAAAGATAATCTATAGCAAGTGATAGTATTTCCCTTTGGTTCCATATGCAACTATAGTGAAAATCATCCTAAAAGACTTAGGCACTAAGATGGAGAGCATGAGTACAACTACTATAGCATGTATAATGATTCCACCACAGTGTGCTCCATAGATGGAGCATGTAAGGGTGTGCTTCAAGGCCCAGGCTATACACCATGCATCGATTCTATGAGAAATCAACCCAAGTATGAGCGCAGCACGTTATCACGCTGAAATTCAACTCAAAGATTGTAGAATTAAGTACGAGGACTATTCTTTCACATAATGTTGTCCCAATATTGTACAAATAAAGGATTGTAGTAGAGTTCAGTATGAAGTAATTCTTTGGCCAGGTGATGGAATGTTGCCTCTATTGACACTTGAATTTTTGCCAGCAAGTCGAACACGCACTATGGTAAAAGTAAATATAAAAATATGATATGAAAAATAGTAATAAATAAATAAAAACCCAAACAAAAAACGAGGAAAAAAATAGAAAGTAATGAAAAAATGTCCAATTCAGTCAGAATTGACAGGGCCAGTTCCGGTCTGTTATGCCTGATCCACAAGCGCAACCCTGACCGTACCAAGCCCATCAGAATAAGCCTCGGCCCGTCAAAACATTCGCGCCAGACCACATACAATTTGCAGTCAATTGAAAATTAGAAGCATCAATGAAAGGACCCGCGTAGTGTACTTTTTTCATGAAAGGCATTCGGAGGCTAACAAAAAGTATAAAAAGAAAATAGAGGAGATACAAATTATTCCCCATCTTTTTTTTTTGTCACATTGTTGATTTTCAATACAATGACAAATGCAATAATTAATTTGTTGGAGTATGTGGGAATTTTCGAGTCGATCACTGAAACATCTGTGAATATGCTATGTAAGGAAGAGATGCAAACAGGGAAAAGATTATGAATTGCACGAATCCAACAAATTAAAGGATATAATTTAATAATACAAATCCAACAAATCAAAGGTATAATTGCATAATGTTCAATAGGAGTAAATCCATCTTGTTTCGTACCCGTGTAGGGAACATTTGTAAGGCAAATATAAAGTGGAGGACCTCTAATTTTTCGTCTTCATTTTTTTCAATGTCTTTTGTGGATCGTGAGCATGTCAATGAAATTAAATATCGACTGGTCGTGTGAGAGAGTTTTAGGTGTTTAAGATCACATATCGATCTCTAATGGGAAAAGGATGAGCAACATGGACAAAATAATCTTTAGCGCAATTGCAAGATTGATTGAAATAAACGCGACAATGATGGATCGAACTTTATAAAGAGGCTGGCCTAAATAGAATGAATATCCAGAATAAAGGATCTCAACTTGGATGAAAATGCTAACCTTGATAATGGTGTCATTTAATCCATTTAGCCAAATGTTAAAATGCAACCAACATCTTTACGGGGCTCGTAAAGGAAGAAGGGAATCAAGGCCTGCCACGAATTCATCTGCAACGATTTCATCTCTGCGCACATCACATATAGGCATTCTAGAGGCTTTCTCATCAGTTTTCCCTTCTCCATCGTCCTCCAGACATCGTTAGCTGCCACCGTAGCCACTCCGTCATCGCCAACTTCACTGCAGCAAGGCCTCCTCTCATTCTGCTCTTTTTTCTGACCATGACAGCTGAAAGAGCATGGACCCTTGGTCGCTCCCCCTTCGCGATCTCGATCTTCGATGTCGACACCTTCAGAGACTTCGTCTCCGATCTGATCACCGATTGAGGTCAAAACCTCACTCTCATCAAGGTAAATTCCACGCATTCTGTTTCTGCCGCTTATGAAAAAAAAGAAGCCCGTGAGCTTTAGCTAAGAATGTTCGTGAGTCAAATAGCTAGAGTGGATATATTTGGGGGTACATTTGTTTCCGGACAAATTCTCCTATTTTGCTTCACTAATTAAAAATAAAAAAATAAAAAAAAGATAAAAATGGTAGACTAAGGCAATTCTCAGTTGGACAATTATGTTTTAAGAATGATTTCATTTGAATTTCATTTTATTCATGTTCTTCGGGTTTAGGGAGGTCATATCTCTTGAATCTTGAAATAAATTGAAATTTTACATTGTGCTTTTCTTAGATGAAATGGATAAAGAAAATAAAAAAATGAAAATAAATGATACAAAAAAATCCCGTTTGCTTTAATATTAGGATTACATTTTGGGGTCGCTTCAACGTTTGTCTTCTTTAGGCTTGGTTTTAATTTCCGGACTTAACTTATGAGATTTTTTGTCCCAAGGCTTGATAATGACACAATATATATTCTTTACCCAACAATGTATCGAGTTGAATTCTCGGACTTTGATTTCCGTATTTACTTACTTTCGATCCTTGATTATGAGCTTGGTTTATTAGGTGATGTTTTCATTTACTATGTTTCGATTACGTGATTTAAATCCAAGAGCAGTCATTGCCATGAGGATTTGACCACATTGTTTTTTTTCAAATATATTTGCCTCACCGCAAGTTGCAAGATAGAATACCTGGATTTAAATTGCTTTGCCGGTTTGAGGGCTACGCACCTTGCTCTTTCAGCTTTACCTGCATCAATTGCAAACAAAACAAGAGAAGAAAGCTTTCAATCTCTTGGCATACCTTGTTATGTGTGATGGGTGCCTACCAGCATAGCGACCTAAAAACAATAGATCGAATCTTTCTAATGGTCTAGCTTTTGAGACCTATAAGCGCAACACCAACGTCATTTTCCAGCACAATCATATCCTATATGACCGATTCAGTTTGTTTCCATTAGCTTGACATTTCCGAGATCCCCCCAACACAATCAGATTCTGTATGGAATTTGAATCAAACAAGAGAATAACAAGTCGCATGGCGATGTTTAGCTCGTAGATTGTGACTCGCACCTCGAAAATCTTGTCACGAGCAGTTCGAGCATCTGTCTCTCCCCATACTCTCTGCTAAAATTAACGCAAATGGGAACTGCCATGAACTTCGCAAACTCACAAAGCTGAGGATGCTTTGGTGAATGCAATTCATCCCCCGAGACTTCAAGCTCAGACCAAAACATCATGGCTGCCGCCGACGGCTTCCACTTTCATTGAGACAAATCCACAATAGCCATGGCTCTGTTTCTTGCCATTGGCATTTGGCGTCGATGGCGGACATTCTATCTCGGATGATCTTTTATCAAGTACGATTTCATGGATTCATTCTAACCCTACCAAAACATTTCGTCACAATTTTCCCAATTCCATAGGCCAAATAATTGCATTGTTCGACGCTTTCAGAAATTCTCACCATATTTTCTCATGAACCTCTTTGAAGTTCCCCATGGGAAAAAATAAAACCCATGATTTTAATAAGCCTACGGAACTTGATTTCGAATTTAAAACAAAAAATGACATAACAGAATGCAGAAAATAAATTCTCAGCATTCGGGAGATAATGCTGAGAATTTCTTTCTCCTCCCAGTAGAACAGATTGTACAGTTTATGGAACATTACTCCAGAAACCACCAAAAAGAGCAACTTTCACTTGTTGATCTCAAAGTAACATAGATGTAGACGGAATCATCTTTGCAAGACATTTTGCAGGAAGAACTAAACAAGTATCGACCATCTAACAGACAAACATGCATTGTAGTGAATGTTGATTTGCGATTCAGATTGTTACTCTGAACACTTCACGGTGAGCACTTCAGCGACGATCATACAAAGCACTTGTAGCGTGCATATTGGCACGCCAGCAGTGAATTTGACAATAAAAATCACACAAAAATGCCTGAGTCTCTCTTCATGAAACTAAGAACGAAGAAGAAGATTATAGTGTTTATTTTATCCGATGCACGAAGGACTATCGGACGAGAGGAAGAGGTTGTCAGAGACAATGATGCTGAGGATCGGAGCCAGCGAAGGAGAAACGAACAAGTTCAGAGCAGTCCGAGCAAACTCACTGGAAAACAGGTGCCAACAGAGCTACGGCCTGCCGGTGGAGCAATGATCGGAGATGATGCTAACGGTGCCGGGAGGTTTGTTGAAGGTCATCATACGAAGCAAGAAGCTGAGAGAGATAACTCTCCGGACGTTCAGAAACCTCTGAGCCTCCCCACCGCGTGTGATTTGTGCTGAGTGCGTAAGAGTTCTGGCTGGCGATGGAGGATGAGCGACGGTGGCAACCGGTGGACTGAGGCGACGGAGAGAGAGCGAAGATGGAGTAGCGTCTGGAAATGGGGTTGATCCGATAGAGAATTTTCTGCTGAGGCTCCCGTTCGTGTGTTCCTCTTTCCCGAATGCACGCGCCTCGTGAGCGTTGATGCTCTGCTACTCGGACGCTTGACTTTTGTGGACGAGGTATGCAGTGGAGAGCAGTACTCTGATCGGGACGATTATGCTGTGGCGTTCTACACCATCCCGTGCGATCTGAGGTCCGCTGTCGCGGAAAAGGGGTTCGACTACTAGGCATGCTTCTTTCCACCGCGGCTGAGTGCTTCGGCCACGGTGCGTTCAGTGGTGTGCGGACGCATGCCAACCGTGCGCGGACACGAGGAGAGTACGAAGAAGAAGGAAATTTTTTTAAAATAATTAAAAATTCGAATTTTTTATAAAATAAAATAATAAAAATAAAAAGGAAAATGTGTTTGGTGCAAAAAAGTATTTGGTTTAGAAGTGAAAGAAAGGAGATGGAAAAAAACGGAAAACATTTTTCCCACTCTTGAAGAAGTTTTTTCTGTTGACGGAAAATGTATTCCCCAATTAGTTTAGTTTATTTTTCATGAAACAAATGTTGGAAAATCCGGAAAACATTTTCTCGGAACTTGGTTTTCGCGAAACAAATGTAGTGTTAATGTGCACATAGAAATTTCTTAAGCTTAGTACCGTAGGAAACTCACATGAATCAGTTTTTTTCACACCAACAATTGCAAGTCATCTTTTGCTTGGGTTAAGTCATAAGGGTTCTCGCCTGTATTATCTAATTCATGAGGTTTGTCTGGGTATTTTTTGATGGAGACATTCTCCGAGGCGTGTTTCTTAAAAAAAAAAAAAAGTGATATAACTTGCATGAAACTCAATTAATCGTGCATCATTTATAATTTATTTATTTTATTAGAGTTTAAAATTAGACTGAACTGTTATTTTTCTTTGAAAAAAAACCCTTCCGCTTTTCTCGTCTTGATTGAAGTTATGTGCATTAATTGAAGGGTGATTCGGTCTTTTTAGTTCTTAAGATGCGTAGTGGAATTTTAAATATCAAGAGCATGCAAAGTGGTGTGTGAACTGGGCACCAAACGTGAGGCGGGTCTTGGAAATTTTATACAAATTAAATTTATGGGGAGACAATATATTATCCAATTATAGCTCCTGTGAATTTTAGAAAATAAACGGATAGAAATAAGACATTCAACAAGAAGATTCCACTTTATACAAGGTCATGAGATTGGGGGTTTGCAAGGACGTCATAAAATTTGTCTTTAATGACAAATGCGAAATTCGCCTATTCATGAAATGGAAGACGGTCAAATTTTGAAACAATGAAAGCTGTGCAGATTCACATTTGATCAAAAGTGACGGAGTGTCCCCTGAGAATGAGTACTTTTTACAGCCAGATTCCAATGGTGTGTTTCTCTATAGTATAAACAAAAGTGAATCAAAGAACTGCATCACATAGAATTAATAGAATTACACTTATGTTCATGGGCAATATATGTAATTTGAGTATCATACAAGTGTCCTGAAAGTCTCGCAATGGAGAACCGCGATTTGGAAACTTACTCACAAGTTTTGGATTATGTCTCGATATGAGGTTTGTTACTGTACTTGTGGGGTTTGCCTATTCTAACGAAGCCACATTTGGCATGCCGATCGCTTTGGTTAGGGAGTGTGCAACAGGCTATTGAGCTAATCGATTTTGCAAGAAATCAACTCAAGCATGAATGCAACCACGCCATCAATGAATGACGTCGTAATATTGCACAAATAAGGGATTGTGGCAGAGTTGGTTGTGAAATTATTCTTTTGCTAGCAAGTTGAACATGCTTTTTTGTAAAGGTATATAAGATAATAATGAAAATTAGAAAAAAAGAAAAGAAAAAAGAAAGCAATAAAAAAGCTCCCACTCGGTCATAATTGAGAGGGCCTGGTCGGATCTGTTGGGTTTGATCCATAATCGTAGCCCAGATCATACCAGGCCCATTAGAGTAAACCTCGGCCCAGACAATTTCCCTCACCGCAGCCCACAATCCACAGTCTCTCTCTCTCTCTCCTTCTCGATCAGCCGAGTTCCATAAGATTCTTCATTGCTAATTGACACCAGAAATCCACCGTCCGCCATCTCCAATCGCCAAACCAGCCACAGTTGAGCCACCATTGACAGCCGCCACAGGCTCAGCGAGAACACAACAGTACGCAAACGCTAAACCCGACGAAGAAACTCTCTTTCTCGGGAATTCTTGAGGCTTCTTGATCGGCTTTCCTTCTCCGTCGTCCTTCAGGCACCGTTAGCCACCCCTGTAGCCGCTCCGCCATTGCCGATTTCGTTGTAGCTAGGCCAACTCTCGTTCTGCTCTATTTTCTGGTCAAGACGCTTGCAAGTTCACGAACCTTGGTCGTTCCCCTTTCGCTGGCCCCGATTATCGGCGTTGACACCATCGGGAACTTTGTCAATGATCTAATCACCGTCCGAGGTCAAAAACTTACATGTCATCAAGGTAAATCCCACGCACTCTGTTTCTTCCGCTCATGAACGAAACAGAGCCTGTTAGTTTTAGCTTATGTCTGTGAGTAAATTAGTTGAGATTGAAGCTCTCTTAGCAACTCGAACTTGTACTGTTATTGTCGTGATGATCTGAAAGTCAATTGTTGCCATACATTTGCGTATGAGCTCCTTGATCAAAATGCATATTACTTGTTTGATGAAATTCATTTATCATGATGTTAATTTACAAGGATGACATCTCAATAATCTGAAATGAACTTAATTTAATTTGCTTTCCAATAAGAGAGAACTTACATAGAAATCTCAAATTGAAATACTTAGAGGAAAAATTAAAATGTTTTTATGAAGTTGAAGTTGCGAGAGATAAAAGTGGAAATTTCCCTTTTTAAATGAACACAATCGGCCATCATCTCCACCGGCTTTGCTTTGCACCACATTCTCTCTTCAAGCTCGCCACCAATCTTCATGCCCTCGGTCTGTAGTCTCAAACGATGACGACTCGATTGGCCTCCGATTGCGTTGGTCAATGAAGCAACACCGCACCAGCAGGAGGGTTGAGAGTGGAACCGAGAAATCTCATCATTCAAATCGGCAGATTATATCCAGACATCCCCTTTGCGCGTGGGCCTAAACAAATCCAAAGGACGCGATTAATTGGAAGAGAGCATAACAAAGCAAAAATCGACCAACATATTTGGAATGAGTCGATGAAGCTCGGGACCCATGGTCTCTCTCTCTCTCTCTCTCTCTCAAAGCAAAAGTCATTCAGGTTGAACTCTCCTTGATGAACGTTGCTGCTTCAAGAAATACCCGCAGATAGCCGGTTCCTAGTGACATTCAGGCAATGCCGACATTCGTCATTTGATGGTCCCCCTACCAGGTTGTTTCATTCCAAATTGCTTTGACACACATTTCAAGATTCAGTTTATTTGACAAATCTAAATGCTCTTCACATGAGAAGAAAATCAGAAACTTCAATTTGTGCAGCCCACATGCAAAACAAAGCTCGTCATAGATTCTTCATGAATTCGAAAGGAGAAAATGAAAAGAATCTAATGTATGTCAACATTAAGCTTGTAAAACCATGGCTTGTGCCTTGAAATTCAGAGTTGGTAATATGGCTGAAGGGAAGTGCATTCGATGTTACTACACTTTACAGCTCCAAAGGTCAGGTCGAGCCACTAGAAACATAGAAGAAGCACTTAATTTGACATTAGCAATCAGCTTCCTCCATCTCATGACTCGTGCCCACATGGTGACAGCTAACACTAGGATCAAGGGAAGGTATCATCCACATTCAGGACCATTCCATTCATTGGAACAGAACTCACGCTTTATTTTGATTTGCCGAATTGAAAGCAAATTTCAGCCTAGCAAAGTTCTGAAGTTATGTTCTCACCAAAAATGGCCTAAAGGATCCTTCCTTTGCTGTGTCCTTTTGCATAATATTCTGACCCCAAGTCTTTTCAACGATTTTGAAGATGGATACTCTGAACGCAATATCATCCCTTCTAATAAGCTCAATCAGGTATGTCTCCTACCTTCAGAGAAGTTTCTCTCGTAAATGTGGCCCAACCAAAAAATAACTTCCCATAATGTTCATGGCTAATGAGCCTTACTGGCCAAGATTTGTCGGGAAATATAAGAACCATGGTCTGCGGACTTTTCTTGATGTGCATCTGTGACAATGAACCAGGAACTGACTGCTTAAGTAGACGTTTCGCAATTTTGTCATCAGAAAGAAGAAAACAACCAATGATTTCTGAGGACGACAGTACATGTGAAGGCTAAAAACAGAAACCCTGACATGATGTACGATTAACCTAGAGCTAGCATAGTCTAGCGACTATATGTTCTTTAAATTCAAGAGTTGCATTGTCACGAGGATCTTACCACATTGCTTTTCTCCAATACATTCACCTCACTGCAATTTGGAAGAAAGGATACTCAAGTTTAAATGTGCTGGCCAGTTCAAGAGCTCTGCACAAGCATGGCTCTTTCAGCTTACCTGCAGCAATCACAAACAGCACATGAAGAAAGCTTTTGCTCTCTAGGCATAACCTATTCTTGTTAAGTGAAACTCATATCTCCTGACATAGCAATGGCAAATCAATAGATCTGAGTTTTTCAAGTGGTCTAGCTTCCAGGGCCTATATGGTATGTGGACACCAATATCATTTTCAGCGCAATCAAAATTGACACTATTAGTTTCACTTGTTTCCATTGGCTTGACATTTACAAAATCGCGCAACACATCCAAATGCACACACGGAAAAGCTAGAGACAGAGAAACACTACAAGGACGAATTAGCACTAACACAATCTCTCTTAGCCTAATGACATGGAAAGTTCCTGTACGAAATTCAAATCAAACAGGAGAACAACACAATCAAGGGGAGAATTAGCTAGTAGATTAAGATTTACACCTCGAAAATCTCATGAAGAGCAGTTCGCCATCTCTCCCCAAACTCTCTGCTGATGATTGTACATGGGCCATGAACTCCGCAAACCTGATGAGATTCCTTGCCTTACAAAGATGAGGACACTTGAGTGAATGTAATTCACTTCCAGCAAGACAAATCCACAATTGCCAAGGCTTGGTTCCTCAGATCAGCATTTGTTGGCAAGTATTCTATCTCAGACGTGCAATAATCAAATATTATTACATGGAAAATGGAGCCATTCAAATCGAAGACCGAAATTTGGCCCTCACATATAGAGTAATAATCTGCAAATTCATTCCAATCCTTTGCTAACGAAACCATCTCATCACATTTTTCCTATTCCACAGGCCAATGAATTGCACCATTTGACACTCTTAGGAGCATCCTTTTAGAGAGATTCTCCCCATATTTTCTCATGAACCTCTTTGGTAATCCCTGTGAGAAAAATAAAACCCATAAATCTTCATAAGCCTATGACACTTGATTTCAAATTCAAATTGAACAACAAGAACGCATACATCAAGACATCGCGAAGCACATCCTTTTTGGTTCATTTAGATTTGGAATGTGGCATTAATGAGTGTGCATCTAGATTATTATGAACCTCACAAACCCAATCAGAATAGATGTATACTTCATTGATTCATCAAGACAAAATAAAGGAGATATTATTAGGACTGCAGCATTTATTTTGGACCAGCCAAAGTGAAACTTTTAGAGTTAATCTGTATTAAGTAAATGAAGTACTTACTAGCACTAGTGGAAATGTAGACTCTGAATACAATATCCTCCCAATGAGCTCAAACGCACAAACATTCCTACATGCAGACGAATTTCTCTTGCAAATGTGGGCCAACCAGCCAAAAAAAAAAATGCCCCTTGGTCACATTTACAGCTCTTGAGCTTCCCTATCCACACCCTGTCTAAATACTCGAGAGTCGCAATATACTTGTATTCCTTAATATGTTGCCTGATGAATTGAGCAGGAGCAGTCTCCCTGTTTACATGGTTGAAAAACCAACATATGGTGAAGAAAGACCAAAACAAAAGCATACAATTATGAGAGAATCAAATCACACACAGCATGAATTTAAGGCAGTAGTTGATGGTTCCAGGACTTTAAATCAACAATAAACCATACAATGAAAGTCATCAATCTCAACCTGCAATATGAAGTCAAATGTCAAAATATACACTCCTAGAGTGCAATAGGGTACATAACCAGAAGAAGCCTTCCATGTCATATATAAATTTAACACACATGCATTTCGGCCACGCAGACCACAACCGCAAGGGAAAAAGCAAAGACATCTAAGAGTCGAACATGGATGGAATTGAAAATTTAGACCAAGCTGTTCAATTCTTTCAATTACAGCTAAATTGAGTGATTTATCAAACTATTCGTTCCATATGACAAAGTAAAGTAAGCTTTTTTTTCCTCAAATATCTGATATATATAACAAAATAAAACAGTATCTCCTATTTAGCATTAAAATTATTCCTCACCGGGTCTGAAATGAAATTTCAAAATGATAACTAGCCACCCCGTTATCTTTCAGGTCTTTCCCTTTAGTCACGGTGGTAATGACATTATTGCAATTTGCTTGTCCTTATCAACTAGTCTCCTTGTATGATGATTTCCAGATATAATCTAAATTTACAGCATTGAATAACATTGTCAAATTTCTCCATATAAGAGGACTTGGATTCTAATTCTTAAGACTTGCCTCAGCAATTGTTTTCTGAAACATCTATCCACAAAAAAGGAGACAATTGTTATGTTTCTGAACCTCGACCACCAGCTTATGTCGCAATAACTGTCCTTTCATTCTTTTCCCTCCTTCAATTACTCCATTGTTAAGACATATACCTGATTTTAGACATACACTTAGGAATAGTTCAAGGAAAATAACATGTCATGTGGTTTACTACATTAAGTCAACTTGGATAAAAACTAGAGTACAAGCAAAGATATAAACAGCATCCATATGTTTGATTTTCATACATGCGAGTTTGGGTCAATAAGCATGGGATCATACCAAGCCAAACTAAACATAAGAGGGCCTCATCACCACCTTTGAGAAAGGGATGTTCCATTTGAAATTTGTTGGCCAATGTAAGAGTACTGAGAGGCCTTGGGCGCATGGGACCATAAAAACCAGCTCATGATGCCTCAATCTGCTTGAATGCTTGGACTAGCCTAGGCTTAAAAAAATGACAACTTTAGACAGTTTAAGTACACTTCAATAGTTTGACTTGCTATGAAAAGATTTAGCATTAATTGAAAATAAATTTTATCTGCCCAACAACACATAACCAATCAAGATTACAAGTGATTCCTCATACAGTCCAGACTATATTGCGAACAAGGCGTAAAAGTGACTTTTCAAATTTGTGACAAGGCATGGAATTCTCGGAATATTTTCAAGTTCCATGATTTCTCCCTTTTTCTTGGTAGAAATTTGCACCTAATGTTACAGAGATATCTCTATCCAAAGAAATTTCAACATGAGACCTTGAACACAATATATCATCTCCATCGATGAGAGCTCAAACATGCAGAAATCTCGCCAATGCTCGGGAGGGAAGCACAGAAGATGTAGATTTAAGGGCAATAAATTGATAGTTTGAGGAACTCCTGCTTTTAGACTCGAATGTAGAACGAATTTGAAGAATAGAGCCCTAATTTACTCGCAATAAGATACCAAAATCGGAAGAAACATGAACTTACAATTTGTCGGATGCAGATGCGGGGAGAGAGTGTGATCTTCTTCATCTTTGATGAAGTGAGTGGACGACTGACTTGGTTGTGCCACCTCCGGTGGCGACGACGGCGACAACGACAGCGTCTGGTTGAATCTACTTGGCTTCGCTCCGCTAAGTGCAGCTTCGCTTCTCGCAGTCCTGGCAATTCCTGATGCTTCATTTTCGCTCCGTCCTTCGTGAAAGCAGCAGAGGTTCCCCCTAGTTTCGCTTCATCGAGGAGGAGGAAGAAGAAGAAGAAGAAAGATGGAGAGAGAGCTTCTGGCGTCAAGAAGGAGAAGGGGAGCCCTGCTTTGCTTCCTGCTGTTCACTGAAGGATGAGCTGACGGAATGGTGATGCTGATCTGACGGAATAAATAATAGAAAAGTCACAAAAAGAAAAATTTTAAAAACTTACGGCACTACCAAAAGAATAAAGAAAAAGAAAAAAAATTGATGAGAGAATGACGTCAATTTGATCTTACCAATTCTATGTGAATTTGTTCATGCTGATAATTTTTGTATGGTTGTATTGAGATCATCACTCGTCTCCCAATTCCCTCTCCACTTATATCTGAACAATGACACATGATATGGTCTTGATGTGCTTAGCGTACCCATAGAAAATGTCTTCATTTTTGGGCACTCTTCCACTTCAATACTCCATAAGGATGGGAACCTAAAAGTAAAACTCGCGATGGAGGAAAAGCATTCTAGGCTTGGCAGATGTTGGAGTGTCAAATATTGTAGATTTCCAAAAGAAGTCATTTTTCCTTCTCCATTTCCATCATTTGTCATTACTTCTTTCATTCTTTCACATTCTATTATAGTTATCCATTCAAGATGCACCAAATTTGTGACCGCTGAAGCTGTTACTAAATGTACCAATCCAGAGCAATTCTTTACCTCTAAGCCGGTCAACTTCTGGAAGGATGTCACGGTTGGAAATATTATTGTCAAACAAGGACAATCCCAAAACTCAAATGTTTTGATGCTCTGAAGAATTTTCGATACTAACGAGTCTTCTCTCCACACACACTTTAAGTTGTGTAGCTTGTTTAACTTAAGTTCTCTTAAATTTTCAAGCACCGGATGTTTCACTTCTTCAACAAGCCCTTCGTCTGAGAATAAATCTTCAAAGGAACTACAAAAGACCTCAAGGCTCTGTAGATTTTGAAATCTCTCTAGGAGGAATATGGAAGGAAAGGTAGCCTTTTTTATCATGAAAGCATGCCAGTGTTAGTGCTTCTAGCTTGCTAAACATGTCATCCGGAAAATTTCCATCTTGTATCATCTGAATATTGTTATCGACTAATAAAAGTCTCTCCAAGTTGGGAAAATCCTGTTGAATTGCCAATACAACAAGAGAAGTAAATTCAACAAAATTTCGACAATAAATCATGTGCCATAAAAAGTAAACCTATTATGATGATTCACATGGAGGGTGGCCATCTTCTTAAAGTTTATTATATCTCAAGAGCCCTACATTCAAGTCTCAAGCTTTTAAAAGTCTCGAATAGAGGTTGGTATGGTTAAGTTTGTAGAGTAAACTTGTCAAGATCTCTCCAAGCTCACCAAATTCATCTTCATCTTTTATTAGAAATATCTTATCTTGTCAACTAAAATTAGTCATCTTTGGAAACTTATGTAATGGGATGCACGAATGATATTACTGAAACGTATGGGTCCACAAACTTAAAAGTGTGCCTAAGATATAATAAAATATCTTATGTTATCTTCAAACTCGTAGGTAAGGAGTTTCAGGTTGTCTAAAGTAATACAACAGAATGACTATGTATAAGACGAGATCAATTAAGGAATACAAAAGAAAATAGTGCATAAGGTACTAATCTTATCTTTGTTAAAATTGTTTGTATTGATTTTTTTTAAAAGAGTTTTTAGAAGATGAAATGGAGAAAGAAAGTTCAAATGTGCAGCCCGTGTCAACAATGAAGTGGACCTCATGTCAAATTTTCAATGATTTCCCCAAGGAGCACCACTAGACTAGATTAGGAATATATCGCGCCTTCAACAAAAATCTATAATTATTTTTGTAATTATAGGTAATGAAATATCTTATGGTTGTCCACAAATGAAAAGTATACTTAAGATATTAGAAATATTTTAATGTTGTCAACAAACTAATAAGTAAGGGAGATCATGTTTTCTATAGCAATATAACGTGGCTTGATTATGTAGTGGATATGAGATCAGTGAGTGCTTTAAAGAACAAAATAGAAACTAAGGGAGAGCAACTGAAATCATACCATTTCAAATAAAGAGTGTGCTTCTTGGTCTAAAAGGCCCCGTTGATAATCTTTTTTAGCCCAATTGCTCATAGATGCTACAAGAGACAGCATGTTCGCTTTATCACAATGAGTCACTCGCAATTCCTTCAAGATTGGCCATTTCAAAGTGGGCAAGTTGGTGCAAAAGTTCTTGAGTTGTGGCATATCATGTAACGCTAGAAAGGTTAGTTTTGGGAAAAGATCTTGAGTGGTATTGGAATGTGGAGTCTCATTCCCACTAGCAACTATTTCCTCAATCCCACAAGACTCCACTTGAAGTTCCTTAAGTTGGGTTAGACTTGTAGCCACCCAATGTGGAAACACAATTTCAAGGCTCCTACAATTTTGAACTTGCACTTTCCATAAATTGTCAAAAGTGAGAGTTTCTTGAGGATTGTCACTCCATATTTTGCTTAAATTGTCCATATGGGAGAGAAACATCCGCTTAAGCTCAGGACATTGTACCTGGCATATTGAGAAAAATGACGTAATGAATGTGATTACATTGAGTTATGACCTCAAAGAAAGAATTTCTAAACTTCCCTCACTCTCACAAATCATGAGAATGCGGGAACTTGTTATTGACAAAAAAAGGGAGCGGCTAATTGATCCTTTCATTTAAGTTGACTAATGACTAAGGCCAAGCATATTGCATTGCAACAAGCATGAAATTATAAATGCATTTATAATCAATAGTACATTGAGCATTGACTTTTAAGTGCCTCAATTGACATTTAATACTAGCAATGCCTTATCTCTTTAATTTTTGGAAAGTTCAGTGATGAATACTTGGATTATTCAACTGATCATTATCAAAGTTGCTTGCACTGATTTTTTGATAATGCAACATTAGATAAGGTAAGAATTTCTTAAATTTATTTGGTTCGAGGAACGAATGTAGCCGAAGCACGGTTCAAAGAAGCTTTGATGCATGTGCTTCATATTGCAATCCAATCGGGATATACATACATATCATTCTTCCTCTTCCTTATGTTGGGTCCAATGCCGCATCGATGGGTGCAATATGATGATGATGCTCCAGCGATAGGTATAAGCAGGTTCTACATATATTTCTTATCAATTAAAATAAATTAACTTCCCATTTTCATCTCTAGTAGATTTAGAATAATCGAAAATTATTAGCAAAAGTGAATCAACAGCATGGACATTGTGTTTATTTGTATGGAGGTAAGAAATCTTGTACAGTGATTCTTATTTGCTTTTTAATAGCATGGACCTAGAAGATGATTATATAAGCATGTCCACGTATATATGGAAAGGATGGAGATGCACTACCCCCATTTTTTTACCATATGGTGCCTCAATCATCATCAATCATTGATGCATTGAGTGATAAATTTTAGAAATAACTTTTTTAAATAGATCAATAGTTGGGATCAATAAGCCACAAAATGGGAGCACAAGTGAGATTTGTGCATCTTCACTTACAATTAATTGACAACTCAAGTCCAACACTCATCAAATGTGTCTTCCTACGATAGAGATTATTTCCTCTATTTACTATGGGCACACTACTTATTCAACACTAATACCAATTGCGAACATTACTTATGAATCTTCAATTAATAAAGTTCACTAATGAGAAGCATCATGCAAATTAGATGGTGAACCAAATAAAAATAATAATAACTTCAATTGTTTACAAGTTTTTTCTTTATTATGTGCAGAAAATTTTTTGTATCGAAAGAAAATAAATATGTAATAGGCATGGGCAATATAATGATTGGAATAATTAACATATATTATGATCTCATAAAAAAGCAAGTTGGGCCAACTTACTAGTTCTACATTGGACCATTAATAACTTGCTTGAAATATAATTTATTCACTTTTGTGGTAGAATCTTGTGGTGGGCCAGTGGTGCAATTGCTCGCAAAAAATGGTATCCAATTTATTATCCTTAATCGATGCCTTGTGTTGAGGATTTTGGAGTTTTGTTCAGGTGTTGGAGGCTAAAAGAAAAGTAAAAAGAACAGAAAAAAGAAGCGGATGACCACAATATGTTTGTGTGGAGAAAATCAACCGTGTTTTTTTTTTTTTAACTGTGTTATGACCACAATATGATTGTCCACTAAAAAGTAAAGTTAACGCAACTATGACTTCTCACAACCAAAAAAAAAAAAAATGACTTTCCACACTTCCCTTAATCTATTAATATTCTTAATTGAGGATTTCAATGAGTATTTGAAATTGTCTAACAATGTGGGAGCAACTTATTATTAGAGGTAGCTCATATTTGACATAAAAATGAAATTAACGCTATCACAACTTGTCACTACCAAAAAATCATATGACTATTTTTATGCTTCCCCAATTTATTAGTATTCTTGATTCAATGTAATAATGACTTTTTGAAATATCCTCAAAATGTGGGGATACCTATTATTACATGACAACTTATACATGCAAATGACATTAGAAATAAATAAATAATTAGCGATAACTTTTACGATAAATAGTAAACAAATATATAGATACTCCTCGTGATTAAACATTCTACTTGTAAGCAACGATAGAAAGAATTGCACAAAAGTATTAGAATAAGACAAAACACAAGCATTTCTTAGGGAAAAAAGAAATAACCGAAACTTATATGGAATCCATAATAAAAAAAATGAATGCCAAAAATTCAAATCTGGGTTGATATCGCACATTTTCAAGTGCCTCGGGGTTCGACCCAAAAAAGAAGTGCCAGTGGAGGTCGTCATTTATTGCGTTCAGTCTTCCCGTGAGAACTTCATGGAACGGAATGGAAGTGTTGACTGGATGATTAATTCCTATTATTTTTAATTTTTTTATATAGCTAGGACATTGACTAAATATTAGCATTTTTTGGTCAGATGACTAAACATATAAAATCTCAATCCACCTCACTTTCCTCCTCCATCTAGGCTTTCTCCTCCATCTCCACCCACATTGAACCCAACCTTCCCACTTCCCTCCGCCATCGCCAACGGCAGAGTTGCCGGCGCTGTGTCCAAGGCGACCATTGCCGGGCGTCCAACCCTCTCCGTCGTCTTTGTGGTCTGCTCGTTCATGACGCCCCTTGTCCATGGCCGCATTCAAGCTCCGACCGTCTCGTCTGTGGCCACTCTTCCCTGACATCTATTCCTCTGTTTTTTGTTTCGCTATTTGACCTCGGAGTCCTTGGCTGTCAGGATCTCAAACTTGTCGTCAAGGCTCATGGCCATGGACAAGTAGCGGTCGCTAGATCTGTGGAGGAGCCTCCTTGCAAGCCATGGACAAGCTAGGCTTGCGTCTATGGGCGATACTAGATTTGGAGGCACGACTCTAATCAAGATCTGGATGGGCAACGACCACGAGCATCTATGACAATGGAGGGGTGGCCGGCCATGGACGGGGCCAACCATGAGCCGATCACGAGCGATGACGAAGGGGACAATGGCAGTCCATAAGCCATCATTTTTCGAGATGGGACTTCCAAATCTAAAGCCATCGTTCTGGTGACAGTGGCACGTCCATGGCTGCTAGCGATGGTGGTGGACTTCTAGATCTGTAATTGCGTCACTATGGATGGCCAGATTTCGAGATCTGTAGGATGATGAGATGGACAAAGTAGAGGAAGCCGGCCATGCTCGGCTTGGACATAGTGAGGATCAGCCTAAGCAAGGCGCCGATGACTCCGCCGTTGGTGACAACGGAGGAGGGGCAGAGGTCGGGCAGCTGTGGATGAAAGAGGAGGAAGAGAGGGTTGAAGATAAGATTTTTTAATTTTTCTTCGTCGGAATCAACGCCCCGATCGAATCGACTTCAAAATCGCTTCCGCATCAGAGATCCACTTCGACCCATCATAACCAACAAGCTCCGGTTCGCGTAGTCGCTTGGAACCCACGCATGCACGCGCACAGAGGGGAGGCGAGCTTCAAAGAAGTGATTCCGAAGCTTCCAATTCAACCATTGGACAAACCACCCAATCATTTGCCCCAAAAAAAGAAGGTAGAGGAGGAGAGGAGGGGGAGGAAGAAGACTTATTGTTACTTGACTATGTAGATTTAGTTCACTTTCTTTTTTCCCCTCGTCGCGAAGAGAAGGAACAAGGTCAAACGAAATGACCGAGAGCGAATAGTTCTCAAGGGGGAAGAAGCTGAAAAACCAAATAGACTTTTGTCTAATTTCTTCCTTTTTCTATTTTTTTTTTTCCTTTGTCCAGTGAACGCACCGCAACCGATGGAGGCCAAGGGGGTGGTGTGGTTCACGTATAGAGATGCACCTTCGTAGAGGAAAGAGAGAGAGGGAGCAAAGCCACACTAGGAAGAGGAGAGTAGAGCTTTCCAATGACGGCATAAATGAACAGAGTGGGGAGCAAAAATTTTGATGGTTCAATTGATAGGCGGGCCCGGCTTTGCCATGTGTTGATCTGCGGATTATTCAATACGAATCCTATGCGGAGTATTCAATGCACCTAATATTTTCTCTTCGGTAGTGTTGTTAATTGGATAATTTATTCTGATTTTTAAAATTTTTATTTTAGCATGGACATTGACTAAATATTGTCATCTAGTTATGAAATAAGACTTGCAATGTCGGCAACCGCCCACAAAATTGCTACTATTTATCATCTAGATGTCCTTTCCTCTCTTTTATTTTTTTTTCCTTTCTTTCACCATTACTTTTCTTGGAAAAAGCAATCTGCCTTTTCTCTTGCCAAATATAAATTGAGCACACTATCACACTAATTATTACTAAATATAATTATCCAGAGTTAATATTTATTGCATAACACAAGTACCTAACTTGATAGGTTGGAATATAGCGATTCAAGTAGGATTTATGAACGAAGAAGACAAATTGCTCCATGCATATTGACCTTTTTATTTGTATTTATTTTATTATGAAGACCCAACTCAAGCATTGGTGAGTATTAAGAAATAAAAAAGTTGATTGCACGAATCATCATTGAAGTTTATAACACTCCAATTAAAAGTGCCGCCCTCTCTAATTCCCTTAATTTCATTTATTGGGAAGATGATTTATGGTACAATGATTTGTCATTGCTAAGCAATTTGTGAACTAAGCTTTTACATTATGAAGTTTTCTTTTCCCCTTTTCTTCATGTTTAATAGAATGATGCTAGTTTGCTTTTGTGCAAGAAAATATGAAGTGGCAATACTAAATTTTTTTGTCATTTTTAGATGCTATACTATGTTTACTATTTAGCTCTTTATTGTTGAAATTGCAAAAAGAAAATGTCTTTATATGGTTATTGTGGTAACTTTTTTAAGAACCTCGCTAATTAATTCTAAAGTACTATGAATGAAATGATTTCATGAGCTGACACCAATTTAACACTTCTAAAAGGATGCGGAGATGGATGGTTCATAGTTATATTTATTAAGGATTAGAATAATTTTAGGAGATATGTATATAAACCCACACAAAGCACTAAATTTGCATCATACCGTGCATTGTCCAATACTACGAGAATATGTTCCCAATGAAATGCCAAAAATGCATTTGCTTAAAAGACTGACCTGGGGAGTGAAAAGTGAAGGGTTGTTGTGGTTGTTCTCCATTTGGGATTGCCCAATCAAACTTCTCATCTTAGGGCAATGGGCAATGCTTAGCGATTCTAATTTGGAGCATTCCAACGTATGATTTTTTCTCAAGAGGAGACAAGTCAAATTGGGTAAGCATTTTAGTTTCATCCACCTGAGCTTTGGGAATGTAATCTTCTCCACCATGCTTCCCTGCCCTTCTTCCTCTACAATCACTCTTTCCATCTGACCACACTCCTTTATTTCCATCTGTTCAAGATTGGCAAGGCACCGAGCCATCGATGGAGTGAAAGCATGTCCCAAGTTGCTGCAATTATAAAGGATGAGATAACCTAAAGAATTGAAGTGAGGCGATTCTTGAAGATCTTTGTTCCATAGTCGCCTCAATTTTTGTAGATTGGCCAAGTTCAATTCCTGTAGCCGAGGTAGTACTCTAGTGCTTTCCATTGCCCCCAGCCCTTCCAAATCAAATATTTCTTCAAGCAACTCGCAATCACGCACTTGCAAAAAGCTCAGATTTTCTAAAACATGCATCAATTTGGATGGAATAGCGTTAACAAATGATGGACATTTATCTACCACCAATGATTCTAATTGCCAATAAGACTTGATGGGATTCAGTTCGTTATGCCATTTTCCAATAAGCTTGGGGAACTCAAATAGCAACATTTTCTTTACTCCAGCAAACGAAACCTGTCAAAAAATGCATCATTAAATGTAAACTTCTAGCTAGCAAAAAGCAATTATTCATTTACTGGTCAAAACCATCCAAATACATGAAATTTGGTAACTGATGCATACCATTTCTTCAAACATATTTTGGATGGTGATGTTGAGGTTTCCTGCCCAAAACCACGCTTCCTTTGATACTCGAACTCTCTTTAACTTTGATGCCTCTATCGGTCCTTGAGAGAAAAACTTCATGTTGGGACACCTAGTCACAATGACATCTTCCAAGAGAGGGAACATCAAAGTATATCTCCGTGAGCTGAAACTTCTCAACCCTGTCAACCCATCAAGCTCCATATACTTCAATTGATTGAAAGCCACCACACGCCCCTCCCCACCTTTCTCATCATTAATGACTTCTATCAACATTCTACAATTACTTATCTTCAATTTTGTGAGTGCCACCAAATTTTCAGCAATTGTTGGTGTGAACATTTTTGATAACCCATCACAATGTGACACATCTAGAGTTTGCAAATGTCGAATATATCTTGAAAAGGGTAATATTACTTTCATCTCATGACTTGTGCCTTCTATGGCTTCCTCATTGCTGCTTGGGTCTTCTAGATAAGATTCACATACAACCAGCTCTTTTAAGTTGGTTAAACTCTCAACAAAGCGACATGTGGATATTAAAGACTCCTGGGAGAGATGATGAAGCTTAAGCAAACTAAGCTTGCAAAAGAATTCTCCATGATGAAAATGCCCATGCCATATCTCCATCCATTCCGATAAATCCAATTCTAACTCTTGGAGACTAGGGAATCCGACATGAGAAAATAGTCAAATCATAATTTAAAGCCAGCTTAGTTAAAAGAGCATTCATGTACTATGATATAAGTCCTGCATGTTGCGCACAATAACTACATTTATAGAATGTTGAGTCTCATGTGATTCAATAAAAGGAAATGTGCCTACATCAAATAAACATTATCAATAATCTTTATATTCAACTTGGATCCATATTTGAGCTTAAGTAACTCCTTATGTTCACAATTCTAAAGATAAATCCCTTGTGAAAATAACCTATGCATCAATTACAGTTGCACGTGCACAAATTTCAATGATTAATGTCAACAATAACGTCACATCTTTCCATTTTTAGCAAAACTTTGGTAATCTTTATAGGATTCAAATTAGACAATACACTTGTACCATGCTAAGATCACAACACATGCCATGTGTTTTCATCTGGCACTTAGGAGAGAGCTAAACCGTCGGAATTAGCATAAAACTTTATTAAAGGGGGATCATTAAAAATGCATTTGATACATCTAACAAGAATGTTCGATCAACAATTGAAGAACATGTGATGTTTCAATGTAGAAATATTTCCATAAATTGAAGGTGAGTCGTACAGTTTACATATTCCTATGTAGACCTACTTGTATGAGATGCTTGATTGTGACCTTAATCATCACTTCAGAATATTCACCATAAAAGTAAAAGAAGTAATCTTCGGTCGTACCTTTCCTATCAAAAAGAAAGGCGGTTTATCAAGTGGCATCTCATTTACTGAGTGTGATACAAGTATCTCCACTTTGTCACAGCCACGCATGTTCAAGGTCTTCAATGCTGGCCAATGGGAAGTATGTGTTCCAATGTAGAGGCACTTCAACTCTCTCAGATACTTAAGCTTGAGGGAGGTTAACATTGGGAATACAAACCTGGGAACTAGTCCTTCTTCATTCTTGATGATTTCTGCAATGCCACATTCATCGATCTCCAACTCCTCAAGTCGGATTAGATCTCTAGCTATTGAGGCTAGAAATAAATAGGTGAGGCTCTCACATCTTGAAACGCTAATAGAACGTAGACACTGGAATTTAATTTGACAGTGGAGTTCCTTATCCCATATGCACTTTAGCTTTGGTAATCTTGATATTGTCAGTTCTTCAAATGGAAGAGCAATAGGATGTCCATCTAGATGATTCAGTGGCTGAAGTTCAAAAACAACTTCAAGCGAATTACATCTTCTTGCATCCAATCTTTCCAGGCTCAAGAGCCATCTTAGAATGAAAGAACGAACTATGCTCACAAGCTTATTGCAATCAACCACACAAAGGGTTTTTAGCTTGGGGAAAGAATCCGCAGCAACTTTATTATCCCATATCATCTCAATATTTTCCAAGCTAGTGATATCTAATGCCTCCAATTTAGGAAATGCAACCTGCGATAGTCGCTCACAGAATTGGTGATTGAGTTAATCATGAACTTCCAAGATATATGAGTTTCAAGATGTAAATTTCGAATTCATAAAATTGATGATTCTGTCTTAAGTTGCACAAAAGGAAAAAAAGAAGAAGAATAAAGTTAAAAAAAAAATTAAAAAATGCCCATACTAATGTTGATGACTCTAGGACTAGAAGGCTATTGGAATTTACCGCAAACAAGTCAAAAAGTAGGAATTCTGACTAGATTCTGTTGATAATGGCAAAATGGTAATTTGGATATGCTCCTTAACTATCACATAGTCACATTAGTCCCTCATAATCCCAAATTTAAATTAAGTCACTCCCTCTCTTGAATTTAGTCAATTTCCCAAAATAATCAAATTACATTGTGCTTTTTTTGCTAGCCAAGGGATGAAATAGTTAGTGTACATAACATTTGTTAAATCACTTAGAGATGGTTATTTAAGTTACAGTATGGATGAAATTATTCAATGAAATTGCAGCGCACTTAGAGAAGTCACTGAATTGATCACTTTGGTCTTGCAGTTCATGTTAAAACTAAAGGGGTGATTTCTGAAGCCCTAGTCCCTAGAGATCTTGCTCAGTTTAGCAATGGAGATGACTTATATACCTTTTGCTGGTGCAATTAAGGGAGAGTAAAGCTTCCTTCGATTAGGGGGGAAAAAGAGAGATCTTTTAAGAGCAAATGAAGTCAAGTGAGTACCTTAAAGGCCTTTCATCTACAACCTCTCGAACCTTACTGCTCACTTTCCTCTCCATTGTTTTTAAATTGCTTTCAATGTGCATGCGTGCAATGTCGATGCCGTACATGCGAGGTTGCTGAGAGCTTTAAGTTTCCTATGAACATCGACAAGCTTTTAACCATAAGAGATATTTGACCATCTTTATGGAAACTATTTTGGAGAAATTAAAATTAAACAATTGCAACTCATACGTGTTGGCAACTTTCAATACTTATGTTTGTATGCGACTCATTTTCTTTAAAATATTTTAATCAAAGTACACTATGTGAGTAATTTAGTTAGTTCTTATGTTGGTTATGTTTTGTCTTTTGCATATTTAATACTTTTGTTATATGTAATATTTTGGCATAACGTTAATCATGTACCTCTTTACTAAAGAGTGCAGTGGAGTATGACTTGATGTGGTCTTGACTCCGAGCTTCTTGTGAACCTGTCATTAGTTTTTCAATGGATGAAAAGAATGTCGCCATTTGTATTGCAAGGATGAATTTATCTACAAGAAGATCTTTAGTGATGAAAACAAAAAAATAAATCTTACACTTTTTGCAAGAGAAGCACATCAAACTTTCCAAATGATTTAAGTTTAAGTTAGTTAACATTGGGAATGCCAGAGTTTCTGATATTTCCAATCCTAACCCTTCTTCCTTTGTAATGATTGCCTTCATCTTTTTGCAATAAGATACCCGTAGATCTCCCAGTTGTGCAAGAGATTTAATCATGGATGCGAAAAACAAAAACTCGACATTATCCAAGCCCCATATTACTAATGTCTCCAATTTCGAAAAGGCAACCTGCAGTATTCACTCATAGAATTGGTGATTCAGTTAAATCACGAATCTAGGAACTTCCAAAATGTTAATATATACATGTGCCAAGAAGAGAGGGGCATTATTAAGTTGCACAGAAGGGGAAAAAGAGAATAAAATAAAAAAGGAGTTAGAAAATCTCAATACTAGTGTTATTGCTAAACAATATAATGAATCTTTCTCCAATCTCTACTTGGAAAATGATTGTGGAGATTAATTTGATTAGTGAGCCAATTTTACTCCTTTTGAACAATAAATCACAATCAAAAGCTTTATTTTCTTTTCTCTTTTTTTTTTTTTTTGGCAAAGAGTAACTAGTCTTCTTCAAAAGTTCACCGCTTCAACTTGAGAAAATCCTTTCTTCTACAAAGTTACTTGAAATCTCCCATCTACCTTACCATCACCCAATGCTCCCATCTATTACAACAAGTTTAACTTATGTGTGTTTCTTTGTTCGACTACTGTCATCCACGACAATCCAACCTTCCACTGCTACTTTCGTTGGCTCCACCTCTTTAGAATGTTGGAAGAGATTTATTACAATTATTAGAAACGTTTCATTATAATCCCATAGATTTTTGCAGCCCTAGTTTCTACACCCAAAATGAGAAGGCATCAAGGCAAGAGTAAAATTCTTTAACAAAGATTTCGAACGCTTGAAAATTAAAAGCACCAAAGCCTCTTTGCAAACCCTCCCAATCTAACTCCTCTCTTGCATGCGAAGTGGAAAAGTCGAGGTTGAAGTGGAGATACTTAGACATGCAGTCTTGAGGGACCCACCATCAACTTAAATCTCCATGATTCTTTACTGATGGGGAAACTAATATATGGCGCAAGTCTTGGGCCCCACCATCAACTTCAACTATAATCACGCCACAATTAAAGGGCAATCTTATGTAGTGAGCCAAAAGGCTCCACCAGCAGCAACTACTTCCTATATAAAATAGCCATGCACTTTCCTTAATTAGACAATTATTTATTCTCAATTCACTTAACTTCTTTTAATGTTAATAAATCACTATCAATAACCAATTTAACAGGATATTAAACACAAATTGTGGATTTGTGTACAAATATATCCATACATACTTTAAAGGCCAAATGTGAAGACATTTAGTTAAAGAACTTGATATTTAGATTTGCAAATTGCCATAGAGAGAAATCACAATGACCACATATGGTCCCACGAGACTGGGCAACCACCGGTTTTTCTTGATAAGATATAGAAGCTACATAAAATTCACAATCTAAATTGGATGGACTCAACAAAAAGAAAACTCAAATTTCGCCACAAATATCTTGAAGAATAAATTGTGGAGCACTTGAAGCTTTGGAAATTAAACTAAGACATACCAAGTAGTCAAATTAAAATACTAGGCCCGTCAAAACATTTGAATTAAGTCTCTATAAAATTATTTGGACTTTAAGATAGTGGATTTTCCATCAAGGCATCAAGTTCCATCATTTGATATTGTAGCTACTCAGCCTAATTCCGCCGTATGGACTAGAGAAATGTAAAGATCAGTTTGGAACTCCGACAGCAAGAATTTCAATTTTGCAATGACGACTTTGGTGTGGCATAATAAAAATCATACCATTGCCAAGGCCTGCTATATATATTATGCACAAAAGGTCATACAATTGCCTAGGCCCACTTTCACTATTAAAAAAAAAAAATGCACAAAAGCTTGTATTCTTATAATTTTGGCCCTATGCAATGACTAAACGCTTATTTAAACACAAAACACAAAAGACATGCATAAATTAGATTAGTATAGTTGCTTTTATTTTAAAAAGTGGTTCTCCTTCCCATTCTTCATATTGATTTTCAAAAGAGTCACCTATTTTATACATTTCGTGGATAATAACAAAGTTTGATAACTAAATTCAGTGGATTCATTTCAAAATATTAAAAATTACTGTACTTATGAAATTACTTGAACGCTGAAATACTCTTCAGTTTTGCTTCATGAAACCCTATAAATATAGATATACTTGTAGCATGTTAGTTTAAAATAATTCAAAATCTATCACAAACTAAATTTACATGGATTTTATACAATTAGTTGGATTTCTACACAGTTAAGTGAAACGGAAGATTACTTTAACTAATTATAGACAAGGCATGAAAGGATAAGGTAATTAGGAAGATAATAAACTGAAAATAACAAAATAATTAAGCATCATAATATGTGTTACATCTAATAAACAAAGGAAGAAAATAGAAATAAGTATCATATTCTTTTGAAAGAAGGTTACCGGTTGCTCATTGAAGAATGCAATTTGGGTGCCAACTTGGTCGTATAATGCACTACTCAAAGGAGCTGTCCCTATAGCAAAAAAGCTCTTAATATTTGGCAAGTCACACAATTCCAATACACGCAAATTATGCAACTCAACTTTGCCACCATCATCAGCATCTACAATCCCTCGCATTTGCTTACAATCAACAACTTTAATCTCTTCTAGTTGTGGAAGTCCTCCCACCATTGAAAGAGGAAACAATACTTCCATCTTGTCACAACGTGCAACTTCTACTACTTTTAATGTACTGAAGGACTTGGATGAGATATGGCTATTGCATAATTTATCCAAGTTGATGAGATTCTTGAGAAGTAATGACTCCAACATCTTAAAATGTGTATGGGATGGTGATTGGTGGATACAATGGATAGAAGCACTATTCATGACCTGTATATGCTTTAATTCTGGAAAACCTTTTTGGGATAACTCACAGATACTTTGCTCATTTCTACCCAACTTGTCCAAAAATAGATCATCAGTTTTGCCTAAGATACTTTGAATGCATCCTTTCAAAGGAACATCGTCTAATGGATCCAACTTTAGCTTTAATATCCTAGATCGTTTGCACTCGCTCCACCGGTGGGACACATTACCTATTTGGATTTCATACTTGCTTAATTTCTCAAGGTTTAGATCCTCTGGAAGCACTTTTGGATTAGGAATGGAAACATGCAGAGTGTGGAGATTATTCATGTGATTCAACTCAATCAAACTAGCATTAGCTGGTGGAGTTTGGTCCGCGATATTCCATTGATTAAAGCTATTCTTCATGTACAACTCCTCCAACTTGATCAAGCTTTGAAGTACCCCTGGTTCAATTATCTGAAGTTGACAATGGTTCAAGTCTAACAACCTCAACTCTGCCAGTTGCCCGATTTCTCTTGGCAATCGATGAATATTAGAGTTTGTAAAACTAAGAATTTGTAGCCCTTTCAACTTGCCAAGAACGGCTACATTATCTAAATAACAACAGTCAAGACATAGACTGTGTAAGTTCTCTAAGAGTTGAAATGGCGATGAAGGCGAGTAAGTGAGATGTATCCCGGTGAGATTTAAGACCATGAGTTTCATCATAGAGTGAAATAATGAATCTGGGACCTTAAGAGATTTGTTGTTTGTGAACAACAAAAAGATCTGCAACTCAGGGCAATCTAATTCTTTGGGAAGCTCTTTCATGTCAATGTATGGAAAGCATATTGCCCTATAACTTTCGAGCTTGCTCTTCTGCAACTCTGTTATCGACTTATCTTTATCTTTCAACACGAAAAAAGAGTGATCTTTTGAAGCAACGGAGGCAACAAACTCACGAACCAAGTCATGTATCTTGAAACCATAAGCATCTTCACTATCTAACAGAAGGGAGGAGGCTTGAAGAGTGCGGATATGTGAGCTTAATCTATTTCTAGCTTCTTCCATGCTGCTAACTTCTTGAAATAACCCCAAACCAACGCTGTACCTCACCAATTTTTCAAGAGAAGGCTTGGAAATACCATAAACAACACATAGTTGTAATAAGGACTTCACCTCCTCTTCTAATTTTTCATAACTCCATTGCAACATCTGGTGTATTGAGTCATTAATTTCTTTATCTTTAAACTTCTCGACTTTTTTCAAAGTATCTTTCCATTCAGATAAATTAGCATCTTTAAAACGTTTTGCCATTGCAACAATTAGGAAAGGCACACCAGCGCATTTGCCAAGTGCTACATTTACCAGAGGTTTGAACTGGTCATCATGAACTTTGGCTCCCACCAGCTTCTCAAACAATCTTTTTGCCTCTTCCTCCTCCAACTCACCGAGGAGGAAGTCCTTGTCGCAGCCCATTTTCCTTCGCAAAACATCACGATCTCTCGACGTCATCAACAACTTGCATCCCATGACTTTGTTGTCATGTCCGCAAGGAATGCCGACTTTGTTTAAGTCGAGCCCCTCCCACAGGTTGTCCAGTATTATGAGGACCTTCTTTTTCTCCCTCTCCTCGTCTTTCAACCTCCCGTGCAGAAGTTTGGCTCGCCCGCTGATAGTCTCTTTGTTCTTTATCTCATTAAGGCCCAATGCATCCGCAATCTCTCCTTGAATCGTCTTGATGTCTGGATTTTACGACACGTCGGCCTTCGCGACCCAATGAAACGACTTCTCTTCGCTTACTTTCCTTTCAACATCCAGTAAAAGGGTGGACTTGCCGATCCCGCCCATCCCATAAACCCCGACCACACCACTAGTGTTGTCAGCAAGAGCGCCCATGATGTTCCGTATCATCAAAGCTCTGGATTCGAAGACACCATCATCCCCAAGCTTCATTGACGTCAAGGCAGAAGAAGTGAAAGCAGGATCGATGAAGGAGATGTCGTTCAATCCGTTGAATCTGATGCATTTTTGAGTGAGTTGCTTAATGGCCTCGATCTTGCCCTCGGCCTTCCTGCTAAACTGGTAGCGAGATTTGGGGTCGGGAAGAGTCCCGTAGCAGCAAGTATTGGTCGCCTTTTCGAAGTCATCCAACAGCTCTCGCGCCTCTTCCAAGGCCTTCTCAGCACTTGCCTTCCACGTCGTGAAGACATCGAGGAATTTCCGAACATTCCTTCTAGCCTCGTCCGCAAGAATTTTGACCCTCTGATCCTCGTTCTCCAGATTCTGGACTTCCCCCCGAAGACGGTCGGCGAATCTCTTGGAGCAGATCACGTGTCCGAATCCACGTTCGATGGGAACAACTACATAGCTCTTCAAGACATCCCATCCAATACCAACGACAGGATCTGCCGACATTGTTCTTTGATTTTTTCTTTTTCTTTTTCTGAGAAGGAAAGAGCGAGAAAAAAGAGAGACGGAGAGGGAGAAGAGCAGCAAAAACTAAAGAAGAGGAGGAGGAGGAGGAAGAAGAAGAATGGTTGAGCCGAGGAGAAGAAAGAGCGAAACAGAGCAAGAGACGAACAAAGCCAAGAGATTTGAGCGGAGAAAAAGGATGAGGGAAGGGAAGCGTGGATTGGAAATGAATGGAGAAAGGAGAGATGATTATCAGCTGTTAAAGTAGTGAACAGGTGATTCGACCCTCGAGATATGTAGTTTACACGGTGTGTCAGCGCCCACGTGACATGGAGTTCTAACGCTTACCACGCTGTACTGTTTGACAAAGAGAGAACACGTGACTTGTAACTTCACGCAATTGGCCGTCAAATCAATTTTTTATGCGCATCATATGCCAAAAGATTCTGGATAGTCAACAAGTTGAATTTATGGACGGGCTTCCGTATTTCTTTCTTCTGTTTAGCAACTACCATTACTCTTAATATAACTATAGAGATGCAGCGAAACAAAGGGAATTAATATGCACAAAATGAAACTCTCACCCAGTGATCTCCCAAACTTTCTAGCATTATTAGTGCGGAATAACGAATTAGCTATGAAAAAAATAACTTCTAATGTGTCAAAACCAATATATGTATGAAGAGAATCCTTTATTAGTTCACTAACATATGGACTCAGCTAAATAAAATTTATTTCCAAATTAACTTGTTGAAATGATCTCTTCTAGAAATGATAAAAAGAATTGGACATTTGATCATGATATTTTGAAAAAATTATAGCTAAAGCTTGATGAAAGCATAAATTTAATTTAATATTTCAGAACGTGCTTATGGTCCAATCTTCTTTTAAACAAACCAGCCTTTTCTTTTCTATGATTCAAAGGCTGAATACATTTTTCAGATAAATTCTTACATAAACAAATTTGTGGAATCAAAAGAGTAGGTGAAAAAAATTCAAACCAGAATCTCTTATCAAATGTCTATAGTAAATAAGAAAATAAACAAGGCAATAGATACAAGAGAAAATGAAAAGGGCATATTTATTATTCTCTTTCGAAATAAAAGTCGGGTCCATTAATGATTGAGTTTACTTAGACGGATGTGATTTAAGCTAAATTGGGCGCATAAATAGCCCCCACCCAACATGCATGTTTGTACACCAATCATCACAACAACTTTAGAAGATCTTCCTAAACATTTTTCAAAGGTTTTAGTGGAATGGAAGGCCCACTAGAGGAATCTTTTTTTTTTTTTTTAGTCTTGGTGAATTTCACCCTTCAGTGCAAAAAAAAACCCTATCATGACTTTCACTTTAAAGTGGTATTTATTAATAATGTTGATTGGGCATCAATGAAAGATTAGAGAAGCATGTCAATATCATCATTGATTATGCATTGTCGTCCACAATATTTAACGTTAAAGTTGGTCGCAATCCAAGAAAAAGCCATCATGACTTCCACTTTAAAGAAAAGGAGTTAAAAAGTAAAATTGATGGAGTTCTTCGAGAGGTGGATTATTTGAGGTATAAATACTCATATCAGATTATAAAAATTGACATATGATGATGTGGTTGGAATTTTTCTAATGGCTCTCTATTCTTGCTCATTGAATCATAACTTAGATCCTTGCATCAATGATTCACTTATCGTTATGAGTTTAATATGATTTTTGTATTGATCTAATATTTTTTTTTAATTCTTTTTTCGAGAAAGAAAGGGACAAAAACAGAGAGATGTAAAAAGAATGATGAAGGAGCACCACAGAGCAAGAATGACAAGAGACGAAGAAGGCGAAGGGTTTTGGGTGCAAAAAAGAATTAGGTACTAGTCCTAAAATCCATTCCTTGTGTGGGTTGTGAAAGCATATAAAAAATATAGAAGTTAATATTATAATTAAGCTAAGTGAATGGTAAAAAATTGAATCGAAATATCTCTAAAATGTAAAATGTGTTATTGATTTACATATTAAATAGCAATTATTGATAATATCCTACTTATTGACATATCTGACTTGGCCCAACTTAGACCCTTCTGCCCAATTAATATGGACCATTAGTTAAAAATAAGTCTTGACTTTTTGTGGATTGTCCTTCAAATTTTCACAAATTTGCTGATAGAAAGCACCTCATAGCCATCCCTTCAAGTGAAAGAGGAAAAAAAAAAAAACTCGGTTCATAAGGAAAAATTGAAGTTGTTTAATCTTTTTTTGCCAACCATGATTGTTAGATTATAATGTCAAGTTACTCATAAATCCTTTTATTTATTATGACTACTTGAAATTTTATGACTGATAGTGATTAACTGAAAGTTATGACACCTAAGTAAATAAGTTTCAAACGTAAACACCAATAGATGGACATAGAAATGGATGGATTTTATAGCAAAGACCTAACCCTCAAGGAAAAAAGAGAAGATGGGTATAGACTATGAAGCTCGTTAACCTAATCCTAGTTTAGGCCTTAACTAAACACCAGTCGATTCCTTGGGCATAGAATTGGATGATTTTCTACGTTATCATTCCTTTAGTGGACCATTTACCATCACCACTCCCATCCTTTCCCCCACCGCTGATGGCAGATATTGATGAGTCACCCATCCTTTCATCCTTTGACATTGCAAATGGTCCTTTCATCCTTTTCCAATGCTAATGTATTCATTCTAATCCATCCTTCATATTTTCCTCCATCATTAATTAGACAGACACTGATTGGTACTAGTCCTAAACCTGCTCCTTGCACAGGTCAATGAAATCATATCTGAAATATAGGAGTAACATTATAATTAAGCAAGTTGTTAGATTAGAATGTCAATTGCAATTGTTAAATTGGACGTAACTTCGATTAAAATTGTTAGATCAAAAGTTGTAAGTAAATTAAACTTTTTCCATTCTTTATTAAGATTACTTTGTTGATTACTGCTACTCTTTACAGGACAAAAACAATATGGGAAACATTTCAAGTCACTACAAATTTTGTTACGTGGTCTCTCATTCCAATTGGAGTTTCCCCTTTCTCTTTATACTTGGGTCTGTTTTGAGTCTTTTTCTTCAAACATTTATTTTCCAAATATTGCAAATTTTCAAAACAACGATTATTGACAAGCAAAGTTACGGACTTTAACATGACAGGTCCCTCTTCTAGAAGTGGATGGATTTTCTGCATTTTACTGTTCCTTTGGTAGACCAGTCACCATCACTTATGTCTATCTCCACGTCGTTTCGTCCACCACTATTGGACAAAGATCAAAGTGTACGTAAATGTATGGCAACTGACTGGTACCCTCACTTGTCTTCCTTCTTTCATTTTACCGCTGAGAAACCTTGTTTTCCCACTTCATCCCTCTCGAGGAAATGATCAATTAAGCAAAAGAGTCGTCACTTATTAACCTAACACTGACAACTCCATTGATGAGAACCAAATGAACAAGCTTTGGCTTCAACTCAAATTACCCTTGTCGCGCTAGGATATGAGATGTCCTGTCAAGGGTTTAAGGGGAATGGTCTCGATGATTTGCCAATCCAAATATTATATGTTGAATAACAATTTTTGATAATGTTCTTTAGATTTGGGCTGACTTAGACCCTTATATCTAATTAATCATAAATTGAAAATAAATCTTAACCTTTCATGTATTATCTTTCCCATATCAGTCGAGAAAAAGCCACTCAAAGCGTCCCTTTAAGTGAATAAAAACAATTCAGGTTATTTAATTTCTATGCCAACCATAATTATTAGATTAGACTATGAAATTGCTCCTAAATCAGTATTCTATTATGACTATTTGAAAATGTCATGACAAATTTCTAATGAAAAAAATGTTATGACTAATTAAAGTCATGAGGAACATTTTCCTTGTAATTAAGTTCTTAAGGATAATTTGCATAATAACAAGGTGCATATAAAAAATTTATCATGTAAAGTTAGAATCATCCTAAATAAAAGCAATTCTTTTATAAGGGCCCGGACATGATAACCAGTTTATCTAAAAGCCCATAAGTTATCTTGCAAGTTTCATGAACAGTTTAAGTTCATGTTTTTTGGCTTGTATAGGTGGCTCAATCCTGAACAGTTTGCATGTAGATTCAAATGACCTCCAGTCCCTGAGTTAGAAATCCCACAACGCCTCGTCCAATTGCACTAATCCTAGTGCTAAGCAAGCGCAATTTTTTATTATAAGGAATAAGTATATTTTGATAATACAGTGGGCCTCAACCTCGACGTCAGCTGGGAGGTAAGGGTGGCGACTGAATTGGAGGTCGCTACAGATTGCAGGCCAGTGTAAAGATGGAGGAGGGATTGATGTTAAAGAGAGTAAGTGTATTTGGCATTCGTTGTCATTATAGAATCATAAAATTGCGCCAATCCTAAAGTTAAATAATTATCATAAAATTGTCATATGAGGATATGGTCTGGTAGGAATTTTGTTAATGTCTCCTTCTTCTTGCTCTTTTAAAAACTACTTAATGATATGAATTCAATATAATTTTTCAAGTTATTCTCAACAACAACATCGATCGGAATTTTCTATAATTGTTCTTTAGAGAAAGAAAGATTGGAACAGACCCAGAACGTTGAAAGAAGAAGAAAGCGAAGAGATTTAAGTGCAAAGTTATTGCTGGAAAAGTTGATAATTAGTCTAAGTGGTTGCATGCTACACTGGGCTTGCTAGACCTATCAATCAATCTCATGATTCCTTGCATATTTTGCTGCTAAAGATCTCGAGAAAAGAATAGCACGTGTTATAATAATTGTGCAGTACTAATTTAAGTGTCACAAATATTTCAAAGCGTTCATCCAAAATATTACATCACATCAGATTTCCGGTATTTAAATTAAAAATTCTAAAAAAATTATGATGCTTATGTGATCGATTAAAAGGCATGACTATTGAATGAACATTTTCAAATGTAAACATCAATTAATGGACATATAAATGAATGATTTTGTAGCAAAGACTCAAATCACGAGAAAAAAAAAATGAGGAGATGGGCATAGATCATGGAGCTCGTTAACCTAACTATAGTTAGGCCTTAACTAAACACCAATCAATACATTGAGCATAGAAATGTATGATTTTCTACATTGTTGTTCCTTTAGGTCCTGTTTGGTAATGTTTTTGTTCGAATATATAATTATTTCCTAAAGTAAATTTAGAATAGAATCAAGAAGCAGAAAAAAATTATTTATTTGTTCCTAAGAATGACTCAAGAATCAAGTTTTTTTTTTTTTTTGTCGTTTCTTTTCTTCTCTTTCTTTTTCTTCTTCTTCCTATAGCCAGCGACTGGCTAGAGGAAGAAGAAAAAGAAAAGGAAAAAATTATTAAAAAATTAAAAAATTCTAAGTAAAATAAAAAAATTAGGATTGTACTAAACATATTTCTAATCCAGGAATAAAAATTTTACACAGTCATTAAATACATTCAAATGCTTAGAAACTTGGCAAGGGAATAGAATTGGAAAAAAAATATATTTTAAAGCATAAATTGTTCTGAGGAATATAATGATTACTAAATGCACTCTCACCCTCACCGTCACTAGTGTCCTTGTCTCCATCCTTTCCTCCACCGCTAATGGACAAACATTGATGAGTTATCCATCCTTTCCTCCTTTCCCATTGCTAATGTAGTAGTTTTGAACCATCCTTTTATCCTTTCCTTCACTATCAATGGACAAACACTAATAAGGTACTAATCCAAAATCCGCTCCTTGTGCAAGTCAATGAAATCATATTAAAAAATGTTAATATAATGAAAAACTCCAAATTGATAATATTTTTTTTGACCACCAACAACCTTAAACCGATACACTTGTGATAAATTTATCAAAAACTAACTTTTTGAACCTCAAAAACTCTAAATTGGTACATTTGTGATCAAGTTATTCTTCCCTAGTTTCTATGAAATTAGATTAATATCATGAAAAGTGACAAACCGGTACACATATGATAAATAGAGGGCAAAACCCAAAACTAGTATAAATGTGATAGACATAAGGTAAAAATCTAAATTGGTATGCCTGTCGGCTGTCATATGTCATTTAACTCAATAATTTGAGGGTAAAATTTAACATAAACTAATTGAGGGTAAATTTATTACAGGTGTATTAATTTGAAGTTTTTCATTTAGGGTAAATTTTTCATAAATATATCAGTTTGAATTTTTTGTGATAGAAGTAACATTATAACTAAGCAAATTATTAGACTAGAATGTCAATTGTAATTGTTATATTAGACGGAACTTCATATGGAACTGTTAGAGCAAAACTTCTAAGTAAATTAAACATTTTAAACTAGTTTACTTTTTGGAATAATACTACTCTTTACGGGACACAATTAATGGGAAACAATTGAAGTCGCCACTAACATTTTAGATCAAAACTTCTAAGTAAATTAAACATTCTAAACCAGTTTACTTTTTTGAACAATGCTACTTTTTACGGGATAGCATTAATATGGGAAACAATTCGAGTCACCACTTACAGTGCTCTGTCATTCCAATTGGAGTTTTCCCCTTTTCTTTCAAATGCTTGGGTCTATTTCGGGTATTTTACTTTTAAGATTTAGTTTTCAAATATTGCAATTATCACAAATCAGTTTTAAAATTTTACAAAAATATACACTTATTGATAAATAAAGTTATGTGGCTTTTGATAATTTATAACCCTAATTTTTCTTTCACTTTTAATTTTTTTGAAGGACAGGGAGCGTCAAAAAACAGCAACATTTTGCAATAAACGGTTGAGTTCTAATACTAGCTATCTGACGATTTAGAAATTTAAGAATGACTCAAAAACCCAAGGAAGAAAGAGGAGATAGGGCATGGATGGAGATCCACTTGGGAAGTTGAGTGGTAAGCAGATTGCCCCCATGTCATCACTGGCCAAAAGAAAAAAAATACAAGAGGGCCTCTATATGTCGGTTGCCTCCATCAAGACGAACGATATATGTCTTTAAACAACCTAGCGATAGATATAAATGACTCATAAAATGTAAGTATTTATACATAATGGATGATTTTTTTTACAATTTACTGTTCCTTGATCAATTCCCATCACTAATGTCCAAGTCTCCACCTCCTTTCTTTCACTTCTCGTGGACAACCATCCAAATATATGAAAGATTGCTTTAATTAGGGTAAGTTGTGGGAGAAGGAGAGAGAGTAATAGAGAGTGGTTGCAAGAGCTGAGATGGATTTCTGCATTTTACTATTCCTTTCCTTGACTAGTCACCATCGTCGATGTCTACCTCTGCGTCCTTTGGTCCATCGCTATTGGACAAACATCTAAGTTTTCGTAAATGCATGAACTGACCGGGTGCCCTCACTTGTCTGGCCTCTTTCCTTTTACGGTCGACAAACATTACTTTCCTACTTCACCCCTCTTGAGGCAATGATTCATTAAGCAAAAGAGTTGCCAATTATTAAGCTAAAACTGACAACTCTCTTGATGAGGCCCAAATGAACAAACTTCTCTCTTCACTTCAGTTAACCCTTGTTGCATGAGGTATGTAATGTACCTTTTAGAGTTCAAAAGATGAGTGATCTTGATGATTTGCCATTATAGAGATTATATATCGATTAGCAGTTTTTGATAATGTTCTCCTTATTGACACATTAGACTTTGGCTAACTTAGATCCTTATGTCTAACTAATATTAACCATTAGTAAGTCTTGACTTTTCACGTATTATCTTTGCAGATTTGTTGAAAGAAAGCCCCTCTAGGCATCCCTTTAAGTGAAAAAAAAAAAAAAAAAAAAACTCAATTCACAAAATAAATTTGAAGTTATCTGATATTTATGCCCATCATAATTATTAAATTAGAATGTGAAATAATTATCATAAAATTGCCATATTTTTAATACCTCTCTATTCTTGCTCTTTCAAAAATTACTTATTGATATGATTTTAATGTATTTATATCTATTATTTTCGAAGGCTAGATTCAATTGATAATTTCCTTTGACTTTTCTTTAGAGAAAGAGAGAGCAAGTCTCGCACCAATAATGCAAAGTGGACTCATTAATGTATGCCTATGAGGCATTGTGCAAGACAAGATGCCTTACACAGCACCCACAGTGCGGTGTTTCTATTCACTCGAAGTATTCATTGAGCTATCAAAACTTTCGTCCTTTCCTGTTTCAAATTGATAGACGAGCTATTCCATTTCGTGCACTTCAATAGTCTGTCCTGATGAATCCACTAGAATCATATTATTGATCTTTTGAATGGACTTGATGCACTTGGATGGTCACACCTTTTGAGGAGTATCGAACAAACACATCTTCTTCGGCGAAGACTAATAGGAACTTGATGGTACATCAATGGAGCTTGAAGGGACATGTGTTGGCATTGGCCCACAAAGTAGAGGTAGTTTGCAGACTCGACGCATCATGCACAAATTAATAGGGCAACATGTGAAATAAAAGAAATGGTTTTCATTCATTGCATTTTCCAAAAAAAAATAAATGATGGCTCAAACTAGATTTGGAGCAGGATTTGATAATTAATAAGGAATTTAGGCATAGTAGTAATTGATTTTTTTGCGAAAATTGTCAGTAGGTCTTTGAACTCTTTTTTCTCGGTCAATTGTGCCTGTACATTGTGTATGTGTATGTATATATATTTTAATTCTTTCAATCCCTTTTTAATACATGAGATGCAAATCATCTACTGCAGAATCCTCCCGCGTCGTGTCTCTATTGCGCCATCAGGATGATAGAAGTAAATAAACCTTGTGATGTCCCATTAAGAATTAAAGAGATCGGTGATCTCGACGACATGCCAATGTAGAGATTATATATTAATAGCAATTTTGAATAATGTTCTTCTTATTAATACCATATGTTGAAAATAAGTATTGACTTTTCATGTATTATCTTGACTTTTAATGTCAAGTTAAATAATTGCTTCTTCTGGGCCTAAGCAACATGCAAAGATATTCTCCAACGACAAAGGTCTATAAGACAAAATATTACATTTGGACCCCACTTTTGCATACTGGGGAAATTTTGCATTGTAGCCTTCTTGGAAATAATAACTTTAACAATGATGCCATAGAAAACGAAAGTATAGAGCAAGAGAACTAAATGCCATCATCAAATCATGTGACATAAAATGCTCATCATTGATAGGGTCTCATATTTTTAAGTACCTGCCATTTGTAAAAGATGCGGTTTAACTTAAAACTAGTCAAAAGATAGCAATATGAGAAAAAAAAAAAAAACATGGCTTATAAAAGTACAAGAGACACTACCAAACTCTCATGATTATAGTTCAGACTTGGTAGAGAATAAGGTAAATACAATTCAGTCCTCAACTTTTTGACAAGATGTGATGGATCTTCGACTCCATTGTGCACGATTTGTTTAAATGCCTAAGAGTTGCAATTCGATTATTTTTCTTGATAGATTCTGTGAATAATGCAAAGAGAATTATCTGCCCACATGCATATTTGAAAAAGCAACGTATAAATACAAAAAATCAAAATATAAACACAGACATTGAGAAAAAATAGATAATATGAAAAAATATGAGCTATTTCAACTTAAACAATTGTAAAAATAAGAAAATAGAAAAGATCATATTGATCTTGACAGATGAGTGAAGGATGTTCCTTATTGCCATCGGTAGGGGTGAGCATGGTCCGGGTTGGTCCGGGCCACCCCCTAACCCTAGGACCAACCCGTACAGTGTCGGTCCTCAATTTTTAGGACCGAGGACCGACCCTATTAAGCCTAGGACCAAGGACCGGACCGACCCAATGGTTCGGTCCGGTTCCAGGGTCAACCCGAGACCGATCGATAATTTTTTTCGTCTTATTTTTTATACTCCCTAAAAAAGCAAACCTACAAATTCAAATTACACATCAATCGACAATATAGTATTGTGCAAATAAACTTTAAATACCAATACATATTTAGCAACTTTAAAATGACACAATAATAGAAATTTCATACTTACTAACCACTCATCGAGATATGGGATAAGATGGAAATTTTTTGTAATCATCTATCTTTAATATTCATAACACCATATGCAAAAGCGTTTTCCTGCATTTGATCATGTAGAGTCCACTCAACCAAAAAATGAGCTTCACACCATTTGATAAGCAAATCATCATAGCAACTGCAGTACTACTCTATTCTTCAAAAACTTATACCATTTGACACAAATTGAAAAGCAAAGTGCAGTTGAAATTCTTTAGTAAAATACAATTAAACCATAAAAAAATTCAAAATACTTAATATAAACCATGAATATATAACTTCACATCTTGTTAATTCACTTGAACTTCTAAACACCTGAAAACAAAACAAACGACACATAATTAATACTCAACAAAAGTTTTAAATTGAAATTACTATTAGTGCTATTGATATAACATCTCAATATAATATAATATAACAGACATTTTACTTAGGTTTGAATATATAAAAGAATTATAAATAATATAATCTAATATAATATACAAGGTTAGTCCAGGGTTGGACTGACCCAAAACTTTTAGGGCCGAGGACCAACCCGCACAGTGTTGGTCCTGGAATTTCAGGACCAAGGACCGACCCAGTCCCCTTAGGAACCGGACCAAGACCAGCAGGGTTGGGCTGGTCCAGGGTCGGTCCAGGGTTGACCCTAGACCGCTGCTCACCCCTAGCCATCAGAGCCAAATTTTGCATAAACAAAATGGTTTTTTAATTGCATGAACCCTATCCTGATAAGCCCAAATGATCTCACACTTTCTATTATGTGATCTTCACTTGAGATCCATATGACAAATGTTGAAACCCAAATATCTTCGAAACATCACTTTATCCAATTACTTTAATAGCATAGAGTTTTTCACGTGTGGAAATAGAGTTTCACGATCAAGGGAGGACATCAAATTAGACGATCAAAATTGACAAGAGCAAATTATCAATTTATTTGAGATATTATGAAATCTACGAGGTTAAGATTGTGTCATGATCAATATGAAGACATACACAAGAATCTTCTATTTTCATCAAATTCGAGGTACTAGTGTTTTGGTATGTTGAGAAAATTGCACAAGCAGTATTAAACATATTATACGGAATGTAATCGAGTTTTAAACATCTCAATTGAACCAATTTAATCTTAACTCTTTGAGGAATAGTGTAATCAAGTTCTCTCGGCCAAGTTTTGTCTCATTTGTTTCACATGTCAGTCTAATCATGACCGATTATCTTATATGTAAGGGTGATGGTGTGATATGAACTAAAATTACATGAAACGATGCTATTTAATCTTAATGGGAATCAATTTCGAAGAAGCATATCATTTTGGAAGGCAAGACTATTTGGAAAGAATCTACTTATGGAAATTAAGATCCTGATTATATGGGCGAATAGGATTGATGAGCTTTCATCTCAATCTTCAAACGGCTCGAGATCTCCTTGATTGATTCTGTCCAATAGGTTGATTGAAAGAATTTCTCTAGAAAGTGCCAACAATTGAGTAGGCATAGAGGAGTATTTAAGGAGGTTTATCAAGTCATTCAAGGAGAGCGTGAAAGAAGAATTCCAAAGTCTGAAGCTTCCAAATCACTTGTCCTTCATTATTTAGTGCTTAAAATTGTATTCAAAAGAGAGAAACTCTAGAGAGTGATTTTGTGAAAGTAGTAGAATCACCTCACTGAAAAGTCGAGATCATAGGGCTATAACATTCTCTTTCGATTCATAGTGGAAACCAACCAGAAGGCTGTCAACGTGGGAGAGTAAACGTAGATTTGATCTAAGCCGAACCAATATAAATCTTGTGTTTATTTTTCTCTTCCCTGAACTCCTTTAATTTATTTCTTGCAATATAATTCTGTGTTTTAAAATAGTTGTTAAAATCAGAACCCTTATGCAAAGTTTGTAGTCAATCAAACTCAATTTAAAAGTATAGCATTTTTACTGCATTTCGCAAAAATCTGTTTTCACAGCTATTCACCTCCTCTAGATGTTCTACTAGCCATTTCAAATTCCATATTAGCAAATAAGTGCCAAGCTGTAATTAGATGGAAGCAAAACAATGCTCGCCACGTCAGCTGATGACGTGGTGAGAGCAAACCACTAGATATTTCCTCGAGCTCGGGAGAGAACCGGGGGAGAGGAGAGAAGAGAGAGAGATCCGGTGAGTGAGATCGGGAGAGAAAGAGGGAGTGAGCTCGAGAGGGCTTCTTGATCGGTTGAAAACAGATGGAGAGAAAGGGCGAGGGTTGCTTCTCGAGACGGCAAGAGTTGCTCAAGAAGGAGACGGTGAGAGTTGCTCATGGGAGCCACACAGAGAGAAAGAGCAAGCTTGAGAGAGGGTGAGCCAGAGGGAGGCTGGTTCTTGGAGAGAGAGAGAGAGAGAGAGAGAGAGAGAGAGAGAGAGAGAGAGAGAGAGAGAGAGAGAGAGAGAGAGAGAGAGAGAGAACCGACTGCGCTCTTGATATCTTCGGTGGTGGTAGCGTTCCGATGATGGAGGAGGTGACGTCGCGGCGGTGAAGGGGACCGGAGGTGGGGCTGGTCAAGTGTGCTAGAGAGAGAGAGAGAGAGAGAGAGAGAGAGAGAGAGAGAGAGAGAGAGAGAGAGAGAGAGAGAGAGAGAGAGAGAGAGAGAGAGAGAGAGAGAGAGAGAGAACCGACTGCGCTCTTGATATCTTCGGTGGTGGTAGCGTTCCGATGATGGAGGAGGTGACGTCGCGGCGGTGAAGGGGACCGGAGGTGGGGCTGGTCAAGTGTGCTCCTCTCTCGCACGGCCGCAAGAATTAAACGAGGAAGGTTCGGAGAACAGCGGGAGATCCGAGTGAGAGTTGAGGAGGAGAGTGAAACTCGACAGCGAGAAGGAGTTCTCCAGCAGCTCTGTCGCGCTCGAACCCTCTTTGACAACCTCTGGCCGATGCGCTCGAGCACACCGTCTTTCGCTCCCATATCTCTGTGTCGCCGGTGAGTTTCTTTTTCGGTTCAATCCTCCCTTGCCCGAGGATCGTGGCTCGAAGATACCAAGGCGGCATACCATATAGCCCGATTTGTCACAAGCTTGCCCGCTCATCGCCGTCTTCGAGCCGGAAGATGAGGACATGAACAACGTAAGAGAAAGGAACAGTGGAGAGGGGCGTGGAGGGCATAATGAATGAGGAAGTGAAATCAGAGATTTTGGGTTGACCTATTAGGCGATGGGATTAGTGGACATTGGACTCAAGTTGAAGCTTGGCAAATGTGGGCTGGTTTTGGTATTTAGTTGAGGGGCTTAGTATAATTATTTCAAAAGGTGGGCTTAGATCAATTTGAAATTGAGCTTGTTGAAAGCCTGGTTTGCCAAACCCACGAGGTATTAGACGGCAGCCTGCTTTTGACAGGGCCTTGGGGGCCCAGCCAGAGTCCCCATTTCAGAATAAAAAATTATTTTTGTTAAAGATTCGAAAAAAAAAATATATATATATATATATATATATATATATATATATATATATATATATAAAGAAGATATAAATTAGAAGAATTAAAAATTTTAAATTTTATGAAAAATTAGAAAAAGCTTCTAAAAAATAGAATTCCTTGGAAAAAGCTTTAAAATAGTCTTTTGGGAAGTCTTCTCTTAAAATTGTGGAAAATCATTGATAAAAAAATCATGCTCAATATTTAAACAAACTCTTTGGGCTTTGCCATAGGATTTCAATGTTTTCTTTTTTGACAAGAATTATCACTTGATTACGCACTTTTCAATATATATTGTCGTTTACCCCTAGACTAGTTAGGAATGATATCTTTCTTATCTATTAGCGTTAAATGCTCATTTTGCCATGCAATTTATTCGATGTCCTTGGTTGCTAGTTGCTATTATAATAATTGCGCACCCGCATAATCACATATTAGGGATAGATCTAAAATCAATTCAAACTGTTTGATAAATATCTTTTTGTAAAATGAACAACATTAGACACCAAAAGGGCACCATCTGATTAATTAGTATAATCAAGTCCTCGATTCTATAGTCTTAGGCCTATTGTGGAGTTGAAATTAACATTGCTTTCTATGGTCTCATGCCTGTCGTGGAGTGTACTTCATTGTGCAGTTGTTTGACTACTTTACAAATTCTCCTACAAAGATGGACTCATGTTAGCGGGCAATATGTCATCCCTATAGTTTCAAGAGGAGCTACAATAGGAGTTGCCACCCATCACTCCCAAGCTGGGTGAAGACGTCGCCATCCAACCTGGGGGAATCTTTACAAGATCTGGCCTTGTTGGATCACTCATCACCCTCAGGATCTATCAGACACGAGAATCATTTATGGCATGGGAAATGAGAGTTAGCAAAATGAGAGTTGGCGAAATGAACTGTATAACATCACTAGTAAGTTCCTCCAACCAAAGTGCTTCCTCATCCTCTGCCTTTTTCAAATTGGCAGTCACTAATTTCTTAATGTAGTGTGTTAGTTACGTTGCTTTGAGTAAATTTCCACACAAACTATCCACTCCATGATGATAATGCATTCAAACTTCTTTTCAGTTTGATCTTATGATGGTATCAACACGAGCACAGAAAAATGAGATAATTCAATGACACATGCTCAATATAATAACGTTGGTGCAGGATGGGACGATTGTTGTTACACTAATTTCATCAGCTTGTAATATCTGGTATTAGCCTCAGAAAACTTCACCTCTCCTCCGTCCTTTTCCTACCTTCTTTTGTTTGAAAGGGTAAGCAATCATTTGCAAATTTTGGACAAGCCTCTCTTGTTCCAATGTAGTAATAACTTTACTATTTAATGACTCTTTGCCCTTATAAACTTTGATGGGTGATCTATCATTGCATAGCTTAAACGCTATTCTCTAAATTGTCCCATTTGGTAATGAGTGTAATTAGTCGATGATTCATCTTGTCAAATTTGATTTGTTAATCACATGCTCTACTGTTCTAGGGGTTGAATTAATTATCTTGGGTCTCCTTTGCTTCATGGTTATTAATATCAATATTATGTGCTGTTCATTCTGTTCTAACGCGGGTAGGAAATTGGTGAACTCCAAAAGCTCACTCCTAGGCAACTTCTTCATAGATGATAGGCCATTTGCTGCATTTGTTTTTGTATACATGTATCTTATGATGGCAGATTAGCATAGGGACTCTAGAAATACAAATCATGGAGATCTAAGGCAGTGTCTTTGTGGATTTCCAACACTAAATGTGGAGAAGAAAAATGACTTAGTTACATGGAGGCACCGGGTCACAAGTAGTGATAAGCACATAGTTACTTTTTGCTTCTCCTGAATATGTTGCTTAATGAATCCATCCGGAATACTCTGCACATTTACATGTTTGAATGATCGAGCTATGAAGTGAAATGAGAAATCCAAAGATAAAATTGGAGGGCAAAGAGCAAGACGGTAATGATTTGAAGTTGAAGAAATCCAAGGATAAATTTATCTATTTTAAAGTGCTTGAGGATGAAAGAAATTAATAGCTAACATCATTTTCTAATACATTTATTAATGAGTATCATTTTAGTATTCTATTGGATTATTTATGAACACAATATAGATGAAGAAAAATCTCCAACAAGTGCACATCAAACACTAAAGCGGTCATGGTATTGTAAGTGCTAGCAACCATAATTGAGCTCTAGGTACATCGGTGATGATTGAAGCTCAAGATCTTACTAGACAATTCATATAAGATGCGGTATCACCATTTTGAAAAAGTAATGAGAGGTCTTGGAAGTGAAAGACCATGAAAAACCCACTCAGAGTGGCTCAATCTACATAGAGACTACTTCCCATTTCTATAATAATAGAAATAGTAAAGCTGCTCCTTCCACATTGGAGGACTTTCTTGTGATACCATATCATTTGGTAGCATGGTGAGGGCAACGGGGGTGACTAGAAATCCAATTTCCACAGTGGAAATTTAAGCTTAGTTCATTTCTCGAGAATTAACTTTCAGGAAAATATTTTCCAGATTTTTTAGCGTTCGTTTCATAAGAATGAACTAGACGGTGAAAATATTTTTATCAATGAAAAAAAGTCTTTTAAAATAGAGGAAAATGTTTTTCACTTTTTAACTTTGGGAAAATATTTTCCTCACTTGTTCTCTCTTATCTCATACCCTCATTATCCTTCCTTTCTTTTTTTTTTTTTAAATTGAATTTTTTTTCCTTGTGTCCAGGCCGGTTGTCGGCAACCAACCATAGGCGAGCTTAGGGCTCGCCAGATTGGCAAGCTATGCTCATCGCTCACCAATCAAGCAAGCCTTTGCTGAGCAACAAGTTCGCTCACCGATCTAGCGAAGCCCAAGGCCTTGAGCTCGAGCCTCTCCAAGTTAGTGAGTGTGAGCCTTTGGCTCGTCGGCTTGCCAATCTAGTGAGGCTCAAGGCCTCAAGCTTTTCAGCTGTCACTGTGGCCATGATGATCAACTAAAGAAGGAGGAGGAGGAAAAGAAAAGAAAAATACAAGGAAAAAATATAATAAGATGTAAGAAGAAAAAATTGAAAATTTGATTTTTTAAAAGATAAAAAATTTGTTAAAATGAGTGCACAAAGGGAAATCAAATTGAATTTTCCAAACCAAACGGTGGAAAATATTGTCTTATTCATTTTTAAATTTCAAGCAAACACTGGAAAATATTATCATTTTCCTAGAAATGATTTCCTAGAAAATATTTTTCAAAAACGCAATATTTTTTACGAAACGAACGAAGCCTTAGTAGATGTTGGTGTAAAAAATTGTTAAATTGACTAACCATGAATAGATGTTTGCTTTGCCATACGTGTCGTATGAATGCTCTTTGCAGACAATTGTGTCTGTAAAGAAGAAGAATTCAAGATAAATAAGATCCTAAAGCATTCAAGCTCTTCAAAATTGAAATAACAAAAGATACAATAATCATGATCCGATAAATTTTCTTGTGATAATAGTCCAAAAGTTTTACTAAGTCAAAGTTGCCGAGAAGTCTTCCTGCAAATCTTTCAAGTCCAGCTTCTCCATTTTCATCTAGCAAGCTTCCTTTATGGAGAGAAAGAAAAGTGTCAATTTTGCTCTATAAGTTAGGGTATAATGTAATGACCCGGGCCCTACTGTATAATATTGTCTGCTTTGGACACTGAGTCCTCACGGCTTTAAAACACGTTATACAGATTAAAGGGACCCAAGCCTTTATAAACTAGCCTAGGACTCCCCCTTAAGCGATGTGGGACGGAAGACATGTCCTTAGCCTCACCCGCGCACTGCCAAGGTGATCTCAATCCATCCCTCCGTACTGCTCAGGTCTGGGTCATCACATTCTCCCCCCCTTAAGGCACAGCGTCCTCGCTGTGGCCCCCACATGCGGTCGAGAGTCGGCTTTGATACCATTTGTAACGACCCGGGCCCCACTGTATAATATTGTCTGCTTTGGACACTAAGTCCTCACGGCTTTAAAATGCGTTTTACAGATTAAAGGGACCCAAGTTTTTATAAACTAGCCTAGGACTCTCTCCTAAGCGATGTGGGACGGGAGACATGTCCTTGGCCTCACCCGCGTACTGCCTAGGCGATCTCAGTCCATCCCTCCGTACTGCCCCGAGTTTGGGTCGTCACACATAAACTGGCCAAACTAGCCTCAAATTAGGGTCTAAGCTTATGTGCTAGCCACCAACTGATGTTTTTCGACGACTTAAATAAAGGTAATTTTGTCCAAAATTTATAATTTGGTAGTATTCATGTATTAGACTGGAAGGTAAGACAATACATAGGTGCAACTGAAATTCCCAAATCAATTGGGATTAGGTTTTCCCTTCTGATTTCACATTTTCTAGTCCCTCCGGTCACACTACTTGGAAACCCCTCCATTTCTTCCTCTCCTCCCTCCCACACCAAGGTCATTGCTACTGCCCTCGACACCACTATCACCACTATTGATAAGTCCGATCTCTGACGCATCCAAGGATTGGGGGCCACTCCGGCAATGCCATCGTAGTCCCAACAGTAGGCCGTTCCTCCTCTTTTCACCACATGGCTCCTCCCCCCTCATTTTCTTCCCATCAATTTTCTTAAGTCGCTTTTGATGCGACATTGAAGTCTTGGAATTTGACATGTGTCGATTCACTTTCGATTGATGCTAGATTCAATGGTGATGATGTTGCCGCAGGATTCGACATTAGGATTGTTGCAAAACCGAAGTATTAGATCGGATCAGTTGAATGAGAATCGTTTTGTAGCTCATTCCGGTGGCTTCACAAGCGAACCATAGTGGTTCCTGGTCTTATGTCTAGGGTTGGATTATTTTATTCGATTCGATGCATAATTTGTCACTCTTGAATTATTATGCTACCCACCAAGGAACATATTGTATCCATAGTGGAAATGAAATCTAGTAGGATTTACAGTTATGGCTTTTGACCAGCTTGTATCTCATTGCCTTGATTTGGGCTTCTAACTACAACATTTTCATCATCATTTCTCAATATGTAAATTCTATATATTTAGAAATATTAAGAGATGCAATCACTTTTGGAGCTTGCTTTAGAATGAATCATGTGATGCTTTTGCCTTTCAAATTTTTGGTTAAGCCCTTTCTAGTTTAACTTGGTGATCATTGAGTTGGCTTCTGCACTAACTGATCTTAATATATGTCCACGAGTGCTAAGTTTTACTACAACTATAGAGGAAAATAATGATTAGACTCCACTTAAACAAGCTTTCACTATGCACTCTCTCTCATCCCCATGCCCAATTTTTGTCCTGGTTTTCATGGAAGTAAGTAATCTAACCATTAATGTTTAAGGAGTTTCATATGTTAGTTACTATTTAGTTTCAAACTACTTCGTGGTATCAAAGTTAAAGATGAGTTCGCAAGAAGATGGGGGAGTAACAATTTAACAAAAAAATTTCGGTAATGCCGATATAGAATGTAATTTTGATTTCTATACTATTAAATTTGACTAGTTTTAAGAAGCGGAGGGGCTTTTTCTTTTTATCCTTATTATTATTTTTGGTTTTGTGGAAAATATTTACAAGGAATATGTTAATCAATGCATAATACATTTGTTAAACAACTAATTTACAATAGCACTGAGTTTTCCATGGCACTAACTTTAGTGTTATCACATATGTTGTCTACACCTGAATTTTTATCAACAATTCAAGCGTCCGTCCTTGTAAAATTACAAAAATGGAAAATAGCAAAAACAACAAAAAGCAGTTAAAAAGAATGGATAAAATAAATAAATGATAAACTAATTAAAAAATAAGAACTCTTAGAAAATGATGGGTGTTAAAAAAGGGGCCTCTTCTGGTTCGTGGCCCACCTCACTTAGCTCTCCCTAGATTAAATTTCGTCATAAGTGCATCAAGCTTGGTTGGCTGCAGTTCCTCTGGCCCACCCTATTTGCTAATAAAGCCACAACCCATTCCTAGCCGAAGATCACTTAAAATCAGAATCCCATCATTTCCGACGCCATTAGTCGTCCTACGCCATTAATCGGAAATGACAATGGGTCAATTTTCCAATAATAGGAAATTTAAATAGAAATCTCAAGCCAGTAGACTTGTGGAAATTAAATATATTTCTTCGGAATTGAAATTACGAGAAAGAAAAGTGGAATTTTCCTTTCACAAGTGATATTAAAGAACTGTTCATTCAAGCTAGAACAAGTCATAGGAAGCATACTCTTATAATTTATGAAAGCGAATTTTAAGCTGCAAAGTCATTATATGAGCAATCAAAAGTGCCTTCCTAATAATAAAGGGGACAAGAACAACCGACATAATCACCACCAAGGACATGTAGGAGAGATAGGGTGATGGAAGCTCGGCGATGACCGATAGGGGACAAGCAGAGAGATCGATGCATTCTCGATTTTGAGTTGTGATTGATTATTGATGAAGTTGAGAAAAAAAAGGAGGAAAACCACTAAAAATCCTAAAATATGCCCACTGCGACACATCCATCTTAATTATTTTTTTATGCCACCAAAGATTCCAAACTATGTTTATATGATACATTTATCCTCTGTCAATGAGTATCGTTCAAAAAAAAAAAAAACTACCTAAATGAACAACGAAATGTAAATGGTGTTGATGTCAATGAAATAAGAACAACTTCGACCAAAAAAATAAAAATATAAAATTCATAAGACGAAATCTGGACATAAGATAAATATATCATATTTATACAAATTAAGGATTTTTGACATCGTAAGAACCAGAGTAAATATGCCATATACATAATTTTGAGCTTTTGCATAACAAAAAGAAAAATAAATGTGACAAAAATAAATATAATGTGGAGTTTTTTGCCGGCTTTTTCCAGAAACGAAGGTGGGTTCATTTTTCCTTTTTATTCTCTTTTATTTTCAAATTCAATTCCTTTTTCATCCAAAGAACAATTACTGGCTTCACCCGTTTCCCCCGTTTTCCCACACAAAATCCGAATCATCTCCATCCACCCCCTCCCTTCACTTTGCGCCTTTTTTTTTTTTTTTCATTCTCTATTGTTTTTCTCTTCGTACTCGCCGCTGCCAATCTTCACGCTCAGCCTATCGTCTCGGATGATGATGACAGACTCAGATTGGCCTCGGCTGCTGCGGTTGAAGGAGCGACGCCGAACCGGTGGAGGTGCCGAGAGCGAAACCCAAAGAATCCCATCCTTCGAATCGGCGGATCGTATCCAGATGATGATGATGATGATGATGATCCATCCAACCTCAGCCTTGGCAATCGGATAAAAGGCTCTTGTAAACAGTGGACACCACCCTGCGTCCCCCTTTGCGCACGGCATAGATGGGCGAAATAATGTAATTCCGAAAGGCGGCAATGAAGTGGGAGCGAGCAGAACGAACCAAGAGTCGACAGGACGTATTCTGGAGTGAATTGGAATTTGACTCGGAAGTTCAATCAGACATGAAAATGGTCCTGTTGATGGTTTAGCGGCGATGGCTGCGTAAGCCTGAGATGGCTCGGCCACAGATAAATCTGGTCCAGACATTGGCAAGGACAGGAAAGCGAGGACTTGAATCAGAGTGGCCGCAACTCGAATGTGGAATCTAATGGTGTGGTTTACTGTGGGGATGATCTGAACTGCTGGAGATGAATCAGGGGAATCCAAAGCTAGAGAGAGATGCGAAAAAAAAATTGGTTGGAGAAAAAATCCGTCGAGTTTGCAAGGAAGGTGTTTGATGGAATGACCAAGCTGGACTCTGTTTCCAAGGATACCCATTCGAGAGAGAGAGAATTAGTGAGCTTTATTTGGCAGTGAGAGCAAGTTTGAGTTCAAGAGGGCATGATGTTGTCGATTCTAATACGAAAAGCCACTGCTAGAGGCTTGGAAGCTGTGTTGTCAAGAGAAAGGCTGTGGAAGAGTTGTGCCGCAGAAATGCCATTACGTAGTAATGCTACTGCAGGAAAATAGATGACTGTGAGAGAGGCTATGAATGCTGTGTTTGATGAGGAAATGTCTGCAGATCCTAGAGTCTTTCAATGTGTCTAAAGGTTCTTTTCTTTGGCAGAAGTATGGACCTGAGAGGGTTGTTGATACTGTTATCACAGAGGCTGGCTTCTCTAGAGTTAAAGTCGGCATTGCTTTCTATGGTCTCAGGCCTGTCGTGGATTTTATGACCTTCAACTTCACTATGCAGGCAATTGAACACATTATAAATTCTGCTGTAAAGATGAACAGCATTTCAACTGGCGATATATCAGTCTCTATAGTTTCAAGAGGAGCTGCAGCACGAGTTGATTCCCGACTCTCCCAAGCTCTGCGAAGATGTCGCCATCCCAACTGGAGGAAACTTTGCCAGATCTAGCCTCATGAGATTACTCATCACCCTTAGGGTCTATGGAACGTGAGAATTGTCCATGACGTGTGACATGAGAGTCGCTCATGGGCAGTGTGACATCTCCGGTATGTCCCTCCAACTGGAGTTCTTCCTCTTCCTCTGCTTTTTTCCAGATTTGCATTCACCAATTTCTTAATGGTGTGTGTTAGTTGCATTATTTGAAGGCCTTCTCATCAAGGAGTGGATAGGTTACGTGGTTGCAAATCTAATTGGCATTTACTCAAGTCTCCTTTTCAGTTGAGAATATGACGGTACCATCATGATCCCTATGCTCAATATAATAATGTAGGCCATTGTTATTACACTGATCAACTCAGCTTGTAATGTTTGGTATTAGCCTCAGAAGGCTTCATGTCTCCTTCATCCTTTTCCTGCCTTCTTTTGTTTGACAGGGTAAGCAATCATTTGCAAATTCTGGACATGCTTGTCTTGTTCCAAAGTAGTAATTGCTTTTGCTATTCAATGACACTCTTTGCCCTCATAAACTTTGATCAGTGACCTATTGTTGAACCTATTCTTTAAATTAGTCCATGATTCAGTCATGTCAAATTCGATTTATTAATTACGTGCTCTGGTGTTCTAGGGATTGAATGAATTTTTATTTGGGTCTGCTTTGCTTCATGGTTATTAGTATTAATACTATGTGTTGCTTCATTCTATAATAATGTGGTGTAGGAAAGTGGCGAACTCCTCAAGCTCACTCCTAGGCAGCATTGTCATTGATGATAGGCCATTTGGGGCATTTGTTTCTCTTGTATACATGTATCTAGTGACATCAGATTAACATAAAGGCTCTTTGGAAATACAGATCATGGAGATTCAAGGAAGTATCTTTGTGGATTTTTAAGTTGCTTCCAATGTGAAATTGAGGTCTTGAAATTTGACATTTGTCTATTTGCTTTCCACCGAGGCTAGATTCAATGCATTTATCATTTTTTTTTGCCTACTACTTTTACATGGTGATGATGTTGCCGCAGGATTCGCCATTAGGGTTGCTACAAAACCGGAGTATCAAATCAGATCAGTTGTGCGAGAATTGTTTTGTAGCTCATTTCAATGGCTTCACACGCAAACCATAGTGGTTCCTGATCTTATGTCTAGGGCTGGCTTATTTTATCCAATTTGATGTAGAATCTGTAACTCTTGAATTATACCAAGGAACGTATCCATCGTGGAAATGAAATAGGATTTTCACTTTTTAGCTTTCCATTGTGTTTCATTGTCTTGATGAAATGAAATCTAGTAGGATTTTCAATTTTTAGCTTTAACCATCTTGTGTTTCATTGTCTTGATCTAGGCTTCTAGCTACACATTTTCATCATCATTTCTCGATATGTAAATTGTGTATATTTATAAATGTTAAGTGATGCAATTACTTTTGGAGCTAGCTTTAGAACGAATCATGTGATACTTTAGCCTTTCAAATTCCTGGTTAAGCTCTTTCCAGTTCGACTTGGTGACCATTGAGTTGTCTTCCACACTAACTGGTTTTAATATATATATCCTCAAGTGCTAAGTTCCACAACAACTGTAGAGAAAAATAACAATCAAAGGACTCCACTTAAACGAGCTTTCACAACACATTTCTCTCTTGTCCTTATGCCCCATTTTTGGCCCATTCTTTGTGGTAGTAAGTAATCTGATGATTAATTATGTATTTTCATTCATTTGTTAACTAGTTAACGGAGCATATGTTGTTTTAGCGGATTTTGATTGGACTTCTCTGTTCGTGGCTTTTCAAGTGTAGGATGGAAATAGATTGTTTGTGTGCTTTAGTAATGTATATCCTTTAAATTTGATACCTTGTCTTTTCTGGTTCTAATGGAATAGTATGGCAGTTTCACTTTTCCTGTATTGGCTTCCCCTCAACAGTATCCATACTTGTTGTATTTCGTGATTGCCATGCTAGGCATTACAAATAGGAACATACCAAGAACTTGTGGGGTATGTTTTGGTTCTCCATGAGTCTCAACCAAGAGGTTGTATCATATAACATTGTTTATGTATATGCTGTTGTGGGCTTGATTGCTGATGTAGTCAGATCAGAATCATGACAAACAGGGAGGTTCACCGATCCACCAAACATTTTAAGTGTGTGCGTTAGGCATATAGCTCATGTGCCTGCATGGGTTCTTTACCTTCCTAACATGGCATTGTGGAAGTTATTAATGTCTTTTGACCAATTTGATGGGAACCAAATCATAGGCGAGGCATGTTCTACTCAGCTAAGCTAATCATTCAGCTTTGTTGTCCATCTGAGGCATGTTCAGGAAAGCAGTTTTCTATGTGCTTCCAATCCTCAGAGCAAAGTCTCTCATTTCTAGATATAGCTTTCCTGCTGAACGCTACATATTTCAGAGGCTTGATTATGTTTCCTTCATGGCTTTTCAGATTTTCTCGGTTTGCAGTCTAGGTGAGCTGCTTAGCTATGTTGGTTTTACCTCATTCAATAATGCTGCATTTCCTAGATATGTCTTCTGTAGTTCTCTTCCTTCTGCTTTGCAAGCGTAACGATACTGGCCTTGAAGTGCCGTTGTGGTTGCTTCTATATTTTGAGGATGTCTCTTTCATGTGTAGTTTTTTTATTGCTTCTTAAGGAAGTACTGAGTGTACTAACAATGTAGGTATGACGTGGATTATACAAATATCACCAGAAAGAGTGACCACCCCAAGGGCTATGATTTTCTTCATGCTCACAAGTCTATTCTTGCTCAGTTTCAAACACTCTTAAATTAGAAACTGATCTAAATAGGAAGAAAAGCAAAGAACAGGGTGGGATTCCACAAGGAGAAGGATACATTGGGTGGGAGCTAACGGAATAAGGGAGGGTGCATCACTTTTGTTCATGCAAAGAAAAAACGCACCAATAGTAGCAGCCACCCACACATACAAGAACCATGGAAAGAGAGAATGAAGTACTGTAAGTTTTCTTAAGCTGCTTCTAATGCAAGATTGAGGTCTTGGAATTTGAAATTTGTCGATTCACTTTTGATCGATGCTAAATTCAATGCATTTATCATTTTTTTCCTTCTCTTTTTTTAAGTGGTGATGACATTGCCATATGATTTGACATTAGGGTTGCTGCGAAACCAAAGTATCAAATCAGATCAGTTGAATAAGAATCATTTTGTAGCTCATTCCAGTGGCTTCACATGCGAGCCATAGTGGTTCTTAATCTTATGTATAGGGCTGGATTATATTATTCAATTTGATGTGGAATTTGTAACTCTTGAACTATTCTGCTACCCACCAAGGAACGTATCGTATCCATAGTCGGAATGAAATCTCGTAGGATTTTCACTTTCTAGCTTTTAAGCAGCTTGTGTCTCATTGTATTGATCTGTCCTTCTAGCTACATATTTTCTCATCATTTCTTGATATGTAAATTTTGTATATTTAGAAATTTAAGTGATGCAATCACTTTTGGAGCTAGCTTTAGGGCCAATCATGTGATGCTTTTGCCTTTCAAATTTATAGTTAAGCCATTTCTAGTTCGACTTGGGATCATTGAGTTGGCTCCCACACTTACTGGCCTTAATATATACCCAAAAGTGCTCAGTTTCACTATAGAGAAAAATAATGACCAAGTTCACACTTCTCTTCATCCTTGTGCCCCATTTTTGGTCCATTCTTTGTGGAAGTTAATAATTTGATTATTAATGTTCATGTAGTTTCATTCGTTATTTAACTAGTTAATGGAGCATCTGTTGTATTAGTAGATTTTGATTGAACATCTCTGTTTGCGGCTTTTCAAGTGTAGGATTGAAATAGATTGTCCGAGTTTGTTATATATCCTTCAAAATTCAGTACCTTGTCTTTTCTGGTTCAAATGGAATAGTATGGTAGTTCCACTTTTCTTGGATTGGCTTCTTCTTAATGGTGTCCTTAGTTTTGGCATTTGGTGGGAATGTAGTCACCAGTTCATGATTGCCATGCTAGGCATTACAAACAGGAACAAACTGAGAACTTGGAGGGTATGTTTTGGTTCTCCATGAATCACTTCAACCAAGAGGTTGTATCATATAATGCTAGTTACTAATATGTTGATCTGTGCTCGGCTGCTGATGTAGTCATATCAGAATTATGACAAACAGGGAGGTTCACCAATCTGCTAAACTTTTAAGTGCATGCATTGGAGATCTAACTCCTGTACATGCACGAGTTCTTTATCCCCCTAACATTGCATTGTGGAAGTTATAAATGTGTTTTGATCACTTTTGATCAAAATCAAATTATAGAAGCATGTTCTACTAAGAAAAGCTGATCATTCAGCTTTGCTGGCCATCCAAGGCATGTTTGAAAAAGTAGTCTTTCTATGCGCTTCCAATGCTTGGAGCAAAGTCTCTCATTTCTAGACATTGCTTTCCTACTGAAAGCTTCATATTATGGAGGCTTGGTTACAAATCATTCATGGCTTGTCATATGTTCTAGGCTTGCAGTCTGGGTGAGCTTCTTAGCTATGTTGGTTTTACCTCATTGAATATTGCAACATTTCCTAGATATGCCTTTTATAGTTCTCTTCCTTCTGCTTTGTTGTATATTTTAAGTATGTCTCTTTTATATGCAGTTTTTTGACTGCTCCAAGAGGAAGTATTGAGTGTACTAACAATGTAGGTATGAAGTGGATTAGGCAAATATCACCAGCAAGAGTGACCACCCCAAGGGCTATCACTTCTTCATGCTCTAAGGTCTGTTCTTTGTTAGTTTTAAATACTCTCAATAGAGAAACTGATATAAATAGGAAGAAAAGCAAAGAAGGGGGTGGGAGTGCGGAGGGAGAAGGATACTTCAGGTGGGATCTAATCGAAGTAAACGTGTATAACTTTTGTCTATGCAAAGATAAAGGCACCAATACTAGCAGCCATCCACACATACGAGAACCAAAGAAAGAGAGATTGAAGTACTAGCACATATAGTTCGCATGTTGCAACAAAATTAACATTTACTAAAATGATAGGTATGAATAGTAGATACCCACCAACAAAGCACTTAATTTGATACAATGCAAGAAGTGAAGTGACACTAAAATTTGAAGACCTCCCGTTCAGTTAGTCCAAGAATTTTGAAGCATGCAACACCGCGGCTGTATCAACACGGTAGAAGACAGCGTTTTAATCCAGCCAAATAGGAAGAGAAAACAAAAAGAGTTCGTCCACGGCAGTTCAAGTGACATTTAAAGAGACATTGATCATAAACAAGGAGACAAACATAATCACAGAAAACAATAAAAAATGAAGGATTTTAAAATGATATAGAAAGAAAAAGAACGCTAGCGAATCTCCATTCATGTTCTACTTTAGCTTGATAGATGTCAAAATGAGAACATGCTACGACACCTTTGAGGAGCCACCGCATCCTGTATCTTGTTTCTTGTAAAAAAGTAGCAGTTGGACCACCTTTATGAATATCATGATGGCATTTCAAGGAATTGTATGCATCACTAGCTCTTTCCTCTTACGCACCACAATAAGTTGTGTGGTAAACATTACACGTTCGACCAAAAAAAAAAAACACTACACGACCATGTTGAAGATAATCCGTAGTGGGCAATAGTATTTCCTGTTGGGTCCATATGCAACTATAGTGAACATCGTCCTAAATCTCTTGAGTGCTAAGACGACGAGTCATGAATACACCTACTATAGTGTGTATATTGAATCCACTGCAACGTTTTGCACTGATAGAGCATGCAATGGTATATTTCAACACCTAGGCTATGCATTGCTAGAAAATCAACTTAAGCACAAGTTCAGGGATGTTATTGGCACTCAAATTCAACTCAAGGATTGTAGAGTTGGGTATGAGGACTATTATTTCACTGAATGACGTCGCAGTATTGCGTAAATAAATGATTGTAGTAGAGTTTGGGGTAAAGTAATTCATTGGTGAGATGATAAAATGTTGTCCTCGTTGACACTTGAATTTTTGCCGGCAAGTCAAACACGCATTATGGTAAAAAGAAAAAGAAAAATATGATATAAAAATGTTTAAAAATAAATAAAAACCCAAATAAAAAAGAGAACTAAAAAGAGGGAAAAAAGAAGAAGAAAGTAATGAAAAAAGCTCCAATTGAGTCATAATCGAAAGAGCCTGGTCTGTTGGGTCTAATCCACAAGTGCGGCCCAGACCATTTGAAGCCCATGGGAGTAAACCTTGGCCGGTCAACCCATTCGCGCCAGACCACATCAAGCACAAGTCCTTGCCGTTGCCATTTTCGCTTTGCTGTCAATTGAAAATTAGAAGCCTCAATGAAGGGAAGCCGACCAGCGAAGCCGACCAGCGCACTTTTTTAATGAAAGGCGCATATATATGTACGTAGGACACAACCGCAGTGAAATTATGTAATACGTAGTACAATACGCATTCAGAGGCCAATAGAAAGGACAAAAAGAAAATAGACGAGATGCAAAGTATTCACTTTCTCTTTTGTTGCATTGTTGTTTTTCAATATGATGAGAACCCAGAATCATGTGAATATGATAATTGATTTGTTGAAATATAAGGAGATGTTCAAGTCAATAATTGAATCATTTGTGAATATGCTACATAAGGAAGAGATGCAAACAGGAAAAAAGATTATGAATTGCAAATTAAAGGACATAGTTGAATTATACGAATCCAACAAATCAAAGGACATAATTGCATAAATTGCAATTATGTTCAATTATGGAGTAATCTATCTCCTTTTGTATCCTTCTAGGGAACATTTGTAAGGCAGATATGAAGTGGGGGACCTCTAATTTTTTGTCTTCATTTTTTCGATGTCTTTTCCAAATTGCGAGCACGTCGGCGAAATTAACTTTGTGAGAGAGTTTCAGGGGGTTTAAGATCATGTATCAATCTCTGATGGGAGAGAGATGAGCAAAATGGGCAAATTAATCTTTACCACAACTAAGAGATTGATTGAAATAAATGCGGCACCGATGTACCGAACTTTACAAAGAGGCTAGTCTAGATAAAATGAATATCCAAAAAAAAGAACCTTGACTCAAGATGAAATGAGGCGTGATGTGATGAAAATGTTAATTGTGATAATGGTGTCATATGATCCATTTAGCCAAACGTAAAATACAACCAATATCTTTACACGAGCTCGTAAAAGGAGAAGGGAATGGAGGCTTGTGATGAATTCATCTCTAGATATCGACGGAATCCCACACCACCCCAACACCCCCCCACCCCCCGAAAGTGAGGATCCCCTTCACCGACCTCGATCATCGACGTCATTGCCTTCGTGAACTTTTTCTCTGATTTGATCATTGACCGAGGTCAAAAATTCACTCTAATCAAGGTAAATTCCACACACTCTGTTTCTGCCACTTATGAATGAAACAGAGCCGGTGAGCTTCAACTACTAATGTTTGTTACTAAATCAATTGCCGTTAAAACTCGATTAACAACTCGGACCTGTACTGTTATTGTCATGATGATCTGAAAGTGAATCATTGGTTTGTATTCTAAAAGTATAATTGTCTCAATCACTCTATTAGTCGAGATAAGACAAGTAATCTCAGGCTTATAGATATGTTTTAACATAAATTGCGGTTGATGGTCTTGATGCAATAGGTGCAATTATTCAAGATCATCATCAAGAATGAGCTTGCACCTGAGTTTCATGGCTATCAATCATGGGCTCGGCTTGACATATGTTTGGAGGACAGATTCACAATCTCGAACTTTCAAGAGTAGAATTGCATTATTCAATGGTAGAGTCACAAGAACAATCACAACAACTTATAACATCACAGCAACTTATTAGATTTATTGAAAATCTAAAAATGATAAGATTGCAACTAGCTCTAAAAAGAGAACAAAGACAAAATGACATGCGGCATATTGGTTTGAACTAATATGAGGCATAAAGTGATGTTTTCAGTGTTCATCTCAATTCATGGGGGTAAGAGTAGAAAAAGATCACGTGCCGGTCATGAGAATGAAGAAAGTCAAGGCGCACAAGGATATTCAACTAAATGTCGATGAGCCTATGAACGAAAATATATGGTTTGGCGGTGAAGGAAGAAACTATCATGCGTTCAAAAATCAGAATGTGCAGTTATTCCTTTGCCAGCAAGTTGAATATGCTTTTTGTAAAGATAAATAAAAAAAGAAATAAAAAAGGAGCTCCAACTCAGAATTGAAAGGGCCTGGTCGATCTGTTGGGCCTGATGCACAAGCGTAGCCCAGATCACACCAAGCCCATCAGATTAAAGCCTTGGCCCAGACAATTTCTCTCGCTAATCGACACCAGAAATCTACCGTTGCCGTCTCCAATCACCAAAACAGCCACCGTCGACCACCATGGACGGCCGCCACAAGTTCAGCGATAACACAGCAGAACGCATACGCTGAAGCTGACGAAGCAATTATCTTTCTCAGGAATTCTAGAGGCTTCTTCATCGGTTCTCCTTCTCCGTCATCCTCCAGACAGTGTTAGCTGCCACCGTAGTTGCTCCGATCGCCGTTTTCACTGTAGCAAGGCCAACTCTTGTTCTGCTCTGTTTTCTGGTCAGGACGCTCGCAAGTTCACGAACCTTGGTTGTTCCGCTTTCGCCGGCCCCGATCATCGACGTCGACATCACCAGGAGCTTTGTTAGTGATATTATCAGAGTTCGAGGTCAAAAACTTAAATGTCATCAAGCTAAATTCCACACACTCTATTTCTGCCGCTTATGAACGAAACAGAGCCCGTGAGCTTTAGATAATAATTTTTGTGAGTAAATCAGTTGAGATTGAAGCTCAATTAAAAACTCGGACTCGTACTGTTGTTGTGAGGATTTGAAAGTAAATCGTTGGTTTGTATTTGCGTATGAACTCCTTGATCAAAATGCGTATCAGGTGTTCGGTGAAATGCTTGAACTAGATCGGGATGTAAATTCGATTCAATCCTCGAACTACAAAATCATATTACATAACTTCAATTTGTTCTCAACTTATCGAAGCCTTATTATGGCCGACTTTGTCGGAATAGGATGCTCATTTGTCAAATGGTGTTATGATTCTCATCTCGTATGCTCGAATAATGACCTGAAAATTGCTGTCTCATTGCATGCTGATCTCTCTGGTTTGAGTTAAAAGTGTTCTGTATGAACAGAATCGAGTTTTGAATGTGTAATCTGTTGTAAAGGAGCGCGAGATCTGCGTGTGCGCATGCAAAGAATAGAGCGTCAGAATCGCCATTGCCCCAAACTTGGATTGGATTTTAATCCTTTGGCGATGACCTTTTCTGATGCTGTGGTTTTCATTTCTTATCTCAAATTTGGACGACATTTGTTTTGTCGTCCAGAATGGACTTGCAGACTTGCTGATAGAGCAGGCCCCATAGTGTCACTTGTCGTCCATTGAATCGACAAATGTATTGATGACGTGGCTATCATTAGTTTACTGAATATTTTCTCGTGAAGACATTAGTGAGACTAGTTCCAGCCTTTGATCCGTTAAGTCTCGGTTGCCACCTTAAACAAGCCACCTCAATTGTACCAACTTCCCTCCCTCCCTCTGGTCTCATCTCCATCCCATATGCATACGCAACCCTCCTCCCTCCTCCTCCTCCTCCTCCGTCATCGAATGCTCCAGTTTCCCCATTCTCCTTCGTGCGAATTCCTATTCTTGTCGATCCTTCATTCTCATCTTGCCAAGCGATTGTCGTGCCCCTCTTCAGTTCGATAGGGGATTGATTTCGGCTGAAGCCAATTCCCGTCAATTCGTTCCCTGTGGTTAGTGATGGGAGAACTTACGCTCACGGACCTATTGAAGAAGGCAACGTCGGATTTCCCCAACAAGAGAGCCGTCTCCGCCTGCAAGGTGCTCGACCTGACGCACATGCGGCTGCAAGAGCTTGTCAACCGCGCCACCGCGCTCATCACTGCCACGCACCGACACCGTTGCGCTCACTTTCCTCAACAACATCGAGGTATGTCTGTGTCATCTCGGTCTGTTCGCGAGTACGGATGATGCCGTTTAAATTCGAGAACACAATATCTGAAAGATTGCGATGAATTTCTAATGATGAGATCAATGACTTGTGAAACATCGACTGGTAAATAGCTTGGGAAAGGAAGAGGTAGATGTTTCTTGGAGTTTTACAGTACTTCGAGAACAAAGAGACAGAAATGGCATCGATTTCTACTGAAAAAAATTGCATCTGAGGCATCAAATTTCTGCGAGCGCGTGGTGCAAATTGAACAGGAACAAATTGAAATGGGAAAAGCATGAAGAGAATTTTCTGTCGGGTCCAAGGGTTGTTTTCTGGGACGTACAAGCACCGATTCATCGTAAAACAAAGTCAACACTTATCAAAAGGAGATGGATGGTTTTAATGAAATTAAACGTTGACAAACTAGTTGTCTGCATATCCTGCATATGTGTGTGTATCTCCAATCCACAGGTATTGGTGTGATAGTTTTCTTATTGGAAAATGTGTTCGTTTTGCAGTTTGTGATCCTGTTTCCAGCGGTAATCCATTGCCGAGCCATTGCAGCTCCGCTCAATCCCTTCTACACAGCTAAGGTGCTCGAGTTCTACCTCTCCGACTCAGAACCGAAGCTCCTATTGACACTGAAAGAAGGAAACCGACTGGCTCAATCCGCTGCTTCCAAGCTTAACATCCCCCACCTAACCGCCAATCTTCACTCTGCCGATACCAAAATCACTCTCTTCGACTGACGTAGAGCCGAGCCAAGCCTCAACTCGATGTCCACAGTTGTCAATGATCCCTTGGATGTAGCTATGTTCTTGCACACCTCCGGTGCTGTGGGTCACCCCTCCCCAATCGCATGCTGCTAACTCAGTGCAATTTGGCATCATCAGGTGGGGTACAAACTAACGGAATCAGACTCTACCGTGATTGTGCTTCCGCTGTTCCATGTGCACAATTTAGTTGCTAGATTATTCAGTTGTTTCTTATGGAGTTCTGCCTCAGCTTGCAGCTTCTGTTTTCCTCTTGCAAGCTCAGAGCTTTCTCCTTCTCATTCCTCAGGTCCCTATTGATCTTCTGAATATCCAACTCAACTAGGTCCACAATCGACCTTATATTGTGCTAGAGCTCGCGCCTAGGAACATCACTCTCCCTCACCTTCTCTTCCACGTTCAGATTCTCCAGGCTTGCTAATACCCTAACCTGAGGTCCACGCATGTCGTGTACGTTTTGCACAACTTCAACACCCTGTTCCTGCTTCTTCGCCAATAGCTCTTCTGCTGTAATGTGTTTCGCTTTGTTTTTCAGCATCGTTTTGTTCACTTGCTTAGACAAAAGCTTCTCCTTACCAGGCACATCAGGTGATGGCTTCTTTTCCTCTGGCTCCAACGAGGCAGCAGGCGCTTTTGCAGGGGTTTCTTTTGTAGTCGTTGAAACCCACACCCATATTCTTAGGACAACTTTGCTTCGATGGGTGTCACAATCCCCTGCTGGTTCTTCCCAAGGCCCCCAAGCCTCGCCTATCCTCATCCATAGTGGATATAATTTTGAAATTCTGACATCACAAAAAAAAAAAAAAAAAAAAAAAAAAATCACTATAGATGTGTCACATTCTTAAGCCAGATACTCAGCAGTTGTGAATGCCACTCGTGGAGTGATGATGCATTCAACAGTTGGATCATTGGCCTAAAGAAAATAGCAAACTTCGTAAAATGAAATACAGGCATCTGTACAACCCTTTAATTAGCAAGGATATATGTCACGAACTGAATCTACGAACTTGCAAAAATTGCCAGAAAGAAACAATCTGCGAGACAATTAACTATTAGCTCATTAGATATTACCAGATTAAGGAAAAAGGGCCACTCTCTCCATTGACCCATTTTCCTCCATGTCACGTTTGAGATATTGTGCAGTTTCCATGTACACTCCCATAACAGCAAATACTATGGCAACATTGTTGGCAAAATTGTCCTCTTCGTCATCCTACATAAATTTGCAGCACATTTTCATAAATGATATTGAAAGAGAGTGTTTGAAATAGAAAGATGAAGACTCATAGCATCGAATTCTTAAAAAAACAACAAATAAAATAAGATCAAAAATCTTCACAAAGAATGCATTTAGCAATTGAGAAGTCTAGCATATAATAGTGGAGCTAGTTAGTCAAAGGATAAAATACATTGTAGGTGAATTCTGAACCTGCACTCCAAAACTGTAGGAAAATTCTGTAGAACTAATGGTAGTTCCTTAAATTATCAAGGCAATAAAACTCATAGAGCAGGGTATTATAACATTGGTACACAACAAAGATGCAACATATATCTTGGTAATACCATCAGCCTTCTCCAATCGCTTCACAAGACTAGCCTGGCGAAAATCTAGGTAGCTATTTTGTTATGAGGAAGACCAGCAGCAAAGAAAGGTGGGATCTTTTGTCCACGAGCTATGGAATTCGTTACATCAATGGAGGAAATTCCCGTTTGTATCATCTCTTCTAGGTTGGTTCTTTCATTGGGATTTATAGAACTTCCTAAAAAAGAGGGAGTTTATCTATTATATAAGACACCACAAGAAAGTTCTTGGGATTGCCATAGGTGCCATGGAGTATAAATGGCTTCATGGCCAATCAAAATTACTATCACAATGACACAACTCACCAAAAATATCCAGGTAAGCCTCTAGCAGAATTGGAGAGGCATTATCAATGGGCTTTCTAGAACCATTAAATATGAACCCAAGCGTATCCAAGGACACAAGTGTTTTCAAAACCTGCATTAAAAGAAAAATGGGATAACTCCACAATAAATTTCTAAAGGTTCTTTTATTTATCCAAGATTAAAGAGAGTAAATGCTGACACAGCTGAAGAGAGTTGTAAAGGTAGAAAAACAATGCACTTGTGACAGCCTTTCATGAGGCCAAGGCCAAAACATATGCCAAATTATTTCTCATGCTACAAGTGAAATCTTGTTGCCAACACGTAGGAGCATTTAGTTCCCAAATACGGAAAAAACAAATCTAACTCTTTATTTCTACAGAATGATGAAACCTTGTTTTATTAGGAAAACAAAAACAAATAGCATGCATAATTACCTCGCCAATAAATTGCACAATGGTGTATTTGTTTTCAATCCCAGAAGTACCTTCATAAACCTAGCGACAAGAGAGTGAAACATGGATGACCAGAAAGCTTTACGTACTGGAAGTCTAAGATGAACAACCACCGATCACAAAAGCATGAGTAGAATACTTATATTTAAATTTTACTGACAGAGAAACTAGTGAATAACAGAACCTACAGAAGTTTGACAACAATTAGAGACATATAGGAAAGATTATTAGCCTTTTGCAGAGCCAAAATAACCCACACCATGACTAGACTTCCATCACTCGAGAGTATAGAGGATCTATAATTGCCTAAACGGAATGCTAACTAGACTCTTAACATTGTTCTCAAGAAATTCAATCACATTTCAATTATCATCTCATATGATGTTCTCACATTTCATCGCATATACCTAAGATAATATTCTTCATGTTCTGCTTTTTCTAATGCTTGTAATGAATGACAGAGAATTCACTAGGTCATCAGCTGAAAAGTATTGCACACAAAGTTGACCCAAGTATTGCAGTCCAAACAACAAAAATGCAATATCAAGAGAGCTAAAGCAAAAAAGAAGAGGCCAGCAACTGAGATTGAACCTGCACAGCAACTTTCTCTCCATCAACTTCAAGGACTTGCCCATGTCTAGTCGTTCCATCACCTAAGCGGATATTTACTATCTCTTGATACTTTGGTCCCTGATATACAATAAAATTAATCCAACATGTGAGTATAGGAGTCCACTGAACCTCATAAAATTATAACCAGTAAAATTTACCTTGACTTTGTTGAGTGTAACCAACGGCCCAGCAACACCAGAGACGGTCCTATCCTCTGCAAGCAGCAAAGCAATTGTCTGAACAACTGATAACTAAGACCCAGCGACTAAGGCATGCTAAACATTTGACTCGGACAAGAGCTAAAACATTCCTCACCTCTCAGCCAATATATATGAAATGATAGAGATTGTGTAGATCTAAGTAATAAGTGTATTAACCGTTGTCATAACAGGGGCAGCATAAACTTTTCAGAAACGAGAAAGCTATATGGAAACAATATCCCATGATTAAAGTTATGATTCCGAGCACTGTGAAATTTAGATGGCAAAAGACATGATAAGCCACAAACAAGGAGACGAAGCTACTCCCCACAATACAGACAAAGCTTAATTATGAGATTCAAGCATCCCAGCAGATTTCTATTGTCCGTAACTCAGAAAAAATTCAGAAAGCGGAGAGGGCCGAAAGCTTACCCATGCTGCTCTCCAGAGTCCCCTCTTCCCTGTCATAACTCATCGGTGCCGCTCCCATCTCCAAGTCCCAAGCTGCTTGGAAATCTATACAGAGAAAAAGTCTTAACCGAAGAACCGATCAAGAATGGCTAGCGAGTCACCCTTGCACCACAAACGAATCCAGAAGCGACTATAGGACACCAAAAAACAGAGGAAAACCGAACCACTGTTCGACCGAGCTTAACTCTGCACAACTTTCGCTCACTGCGGCGATTTCTCAGGACGTTTTCAGTTCAATCATCGCTCGTTTCCAAGTGGTCTCGGATTCACGGTCGGAAACAAGGAAAAATAGAAAAAAATCCGACATGAACTGCATTGATGAGCAGAACGACAATAGCATTAAACATCACTCAAGGACACCAGATTCAAACCTCCGTCAAACCACCTAAGAATCCACAAAACGAATGCATGATTCGAACCAGAAGAAGGACAGGAAAAGAGAGAGAGAGAGAGAGAGAGAGAGAGAGAGAGGATCACCGGAGTTTCTAAAGACAGCAAGCGGCGGAATCGATCACGAGGCGAGCAGATAGCGAGGGTGATGGTGGAGCGACTCGGAACTCACTGAGCCGGGGAGCGCGTCGGGATGGAGGGAGAGATCCAATAAAGGTACTTGAAGCGAAGAGACGCAATGGGCGTCCTTGATGGCGTCGTTTGGAGTATTTGATGGCCTTTTTCTAAGGAAAAGAAAAAGAAAATGATGGCTGAGTTATGGGATGAATCTTCCTCTCAAGGAATTCCATCTTTTGTGCAAGTCTTGCTGCTTCTTGAAGCGGTGGGAGGCCGAGAGTGAACCCAAAGAGTCTCATCCTTCGAATCGGCAGATCCTATCCACCAGCCAGACATCCCCATTGTGTGCGGCATAGAGAGACGAAATGAAGGACGCGAGCAACGGCATTTGAAATCCGAAAGGCGGAGATGAAGGAAGCAAGAATCGACAGAACGTATACTGGAATGAATCGAAATTGGACTCGGAAGTTCAATCGGATAGGAAACGACCCTGATGGAGGAAGACTTGCTGAAAAATGATGATGGACATTAGGGAAGAAGGTGTTCGTTGAGTTGCCCCAAAGAGAAATCGAGAGTGAGACGATTCCGTAACAAAAAGCGGAGGTAGGAAGATCGACCCATAAGAAATATCCACGGAAAGCCGGTTCCTCGCTGACATTCGGACAATGATGATATCTGTCAGGTCAATATTCGTACTCACCACCAGGTCATTTCATCTCCCATTCGACTCTAGAATTAATTTCGATACATATTGACTACGTCAATTGATATCTATTTCATTTCGTTTTTCTCCAATTATCTCGCCGTCTTCCGAATTCCCATTGCCGTCGATTGCACTGTGGAGGAGGTATTGAGTTTGCAATGAAGGTGCTCCATATAATGACGAATTACATTTTTCGTGCAAGTCTTCCTTTTGACAGATTTCTCATGGGCTCTTTATCTTTTCCTTTCGTCTTTTATTTCTTTTTCCTTTTTTTTTTTATTTATTAAAATTTCAACACTTTACTTCCTTCTCATCCGAAGAACCACCGCCGGCTTCACTTTGTTTGCCCCGTTTTCCCCACAATCCCCACGCAAAATCCGAATCATCTCCATCCACTGCTTCGCGACTTTTTATTCTTCCTTGTTTTCTCTCCGTGCTCACCACCGCCAACCTTCATGCTTGGCGTATCTTTTCGGATGATTTTGATGACTCAGATTGCCCTCTGTTGCGGTTGGTTGATGAAACTACGTCGGACCGGCAGGAGTGCCGAGAGCGAATCCCGAAGAATCTCATCCTTCGTATCGGCGGATCCTGTCCAGATGATGATGATCCATCCAACCTCACCCTTGGCAATCAGATAAAGCTCTCTTAAGCAGTGAACACACCCCGCTTTCCCTTTGCCCGAGGCATAGATGTGCGAAACAAAGGAATTTGAAAGATGGCGATGAGGTGGGAACAAACAAGAAGAAGCAAAGAATCGAGAGAACATATTTTAGAGTGAATCGAAATTTTGACTCGAAAGTTCCATTGGATATGAAACACCCTTGATGATGGTTTGGCGGCGATGGCAGCATGAGCTTGAGATGGCCCAGCCACATATAAATCCGGTCTAGACATGTGCAAGGACAGGAAAAGCACGAATCGAGTGGAATTAGTGTGGCCACGACTCAGATATGGAATCTGATGGTGTCGTTCACTTAGGAATCTGAAGGAGAAAGATCTGAATTGGTGGAGATGGATCAGGGGAATCCAGAGAGAGAGAGAGAAGATGCAAAAGAATATCTAGTCAGAGAAAATCTGGGGAAAGAGAGTCCAACCGTGAACGGAGCACCCACCAACGATTCATCGAGACTGAGTTCTCTGACGATTGTTGCTTCCAGCACCGATCGAAGCACAAAAAGCGTCGCTACCGGTTTGAAGATGCCGCTCGCCTTCCTGGTCCTCATCCATCTTCGAGCAATCCCGGAGAACCGAAGGGAGGGACCTAGGGTTTCGAGGGGAGGGTTTCGGGGGGTGTACGGAGGCGGCGGAGAGAGAGGCGGCGCTGCTGCCGAACGCCGAGGTGGCCCGGCCGCGTGGATGCGGCGGCGGTCGGAGGCCGCGATACGGCGGTGCAGCTCGGCTCGAGGGTTGGAGAGAGAGAGAGAGAGAGAGAGAGAGAGCTCGAAGAAGCAGAGGGTGACCGAATGCTAGAAATGCAAGAACCGGAAAACCTGACGGATCTTCTTCCCTTTTTAATTTCTCAGATGTTAACAATTGTTGATTTCTTTTTTATTATTCCCTATTTACTTCAAGGAGAGGACATTCATTTATCGTGATTGTTTAGTTTATGTTGATGATATATAATGACAATCGGAATGAAATTGGGTTAATTTTTCAATTAAAGACCTAAGAAAATTGAAAATAATTATTTTTTAAGATTTGAAGTTGTGAGAAATAAAAGTGGAACTTTTTTTTAAATGATAAGAAGTACTTGTTGAGAGAGACTAGCATGACGTAACTTAGTGATTTACCAATTAATCCAAAAAGTTGAAATTATCAAGGATCTCTCTATGTACACTCAAAGTTATCATATGAAAAATGAAAAAGGGGACATTTGATATTAAAAATTTCTTATCGGCCTAGGGATTTTTTCAATTGTCAAATGGTTATCCGAAATTAAATTATATTGAGACAAAAATTGCCGCAAAAGCCCTCTTTTCAGTAAACAACAAATACATAGAACTGAGGAGAGAGAACTGGAGTGCCATTTTGTCGGAGAAAAGTTGCAGCAAGGATTTTTAAGCCAAGCTACGTCCCCCACGAGATTACAGCCAGGACCTAGGAAAGGTGACTTTTGAAGATTTCCTACATTTATTAATGTTTACTTACTGTTATCATCTAAGTTATTGGTTAATATAGGATTGAAAATTATAGGGGATTTAAAACTTGCGTGACGAAGACTGCAACCTAATCTTGAGCAATGAGATTTCTTGATAATTTTGCACATCGAAATTCTTAATCACTTCAATGGACACATAGACTCTTATTAATCGAATTGGATGTCAACACGGCTGGGGCCTAGGGGTCTCTAATTGAGCCACCCGAGCCGGTACAATATCAAACTCGAGATCGACTCAACTTCATACTCGATGTTTAAAACAAGATTTGAGCTCAACCAAACATTAATTTAATGCTGGAGCTTGATTCAAACAAAAAGATGATATACCATATATTACATGAGTGTGGATGAGGATGTTAATATTTGATTTTATTAACAATTGATTTTTTTAATCAGGCTTACAAAGTTTATTGAGCTAAGTATTGATGAGCTCAAGCTTTCAATTTGCAAGATACTCAAGTAGCTCGAATTAGAGCTCGACTAAATATTAGTTCTCAAATGATCATCAACCCAAGCTCGAACAACTCATGAATAATTTGACTGAGTTTCACCCTTATTAGGCCTTCATACATGCTTGCTGTGAGAGGAATTGAGTTTGCACTGGGTGTAGGTAATGATTCTCCCGGCTCGATTATTATTCTACATAAATTTTCATTTGAACATAAATATATTAGAGAATATGGTTTATAAAATAGCATTACCACGTTTGTAGATTCTTTAAGAGAGAGGTTCCTCTTTTGATATCTCGATCTAGATTGCCTTAAAAACCAAATTATGATGATAACTCGGATTAGATTTTAGACAAATTCAGAGGCAATTTTCGTCATTTAGCACTTAAAAAGTGCCAATCGTCATTAACGGCCACTTTCCACTACTATCTACTATCTAAATGTAACTAATAAAGTGTTAAACAAAAAAATAATAAATAATTAATGTCACAAAAAATCTAAAATTGATATACACGCGATAAATTTATCTCAAATTAATTTTTTGACTAACCAAAACCCCAAACTGGTACATCACACATTTACCCCAAATTAGTATTTTGACTATTAAAAATCATAAATTGATACATTTGTGATAATTTTACTATTTGTTGGTTTTTGTTAAAATGGATTAACACTACAAAAAAATCACAAACTATTACGATTGTAACAAATGGAGGAGAAAACCCCAAATTGATACCTCTGTCGTCACGCGTGTTATTTAACTTAATAATTTGACAATAAAATTTAATATAAGGTAAATTTATCACAGGTGTATCGGGTTAGAGTTTATCATGAGATAATTGCATCTTTTTAAAGAGACACTAACTATCATTTTAAAATTTAAAATAAAAAATTCAAATAGCATGTACGAAAATAAAAAACCTTAGGACATCAAAACAAGCTAGTAAGTACCTGTTTTCTACTGGTAGAGAGTGAGGGAGTGTAAGGAAGACTAAGACGTGAGCAAGCAGAAGAGGGACCGATGGAGTGAGCGAGACGTCTTGGACGGAGGGCATATGGTGAGTGAGGGGATCGATGGCCACATAAATTGGGCTTGACGGTGGCAGCAATGACAGCTCAACGGTGGTCGGATCTCAACCAGCGTGAGGGATGGGAGAACGAGAGAAGTCAAGCGCTCAGCCAGCAGGAATGGGAATTGATGACATAGGGGCCATATAAATGTACATTTTCTGATCTATGAATTGGGCTGGTTTGGCAATCATTCAAGTCCCAAACTCAAGGATAGTTTGAGGCCAAGTGGGCCGGCCCAGGACTATTTGAGCCCAAAATTATCAGGTCAATTTGGATGGTTCGATCCGGGTTTTCGGACTTTTTTTTTTTTTTAATACACTCCTAGTAGTAGTATTAGAAGTATCGTGTTATTCCGGTTTTATAACTACCATGAACTCCATTAATTACATGACCTAAAATTTACAATGTTACATATAGAAATATATTCAAGACTAGTACATGAGGTTGACACGTCTATGCAAAGTAAGAGGAGAAAGAGGACAAAAAAAGAAGAAGTGAGTCATTCATCGTGATGTGAATTTATTTCGTAGACTTAGAGGATCCCAATTTAAAAATTTTCATGCATAGTAAGAGAGGGGGGGGGGAATTTCATTAAAAATTATGAGATTAGGGTTTGCAAGGACAGCAACAACATATTACACTAATGAACAAATAATTCATAGAAAAAGCTTTGGAAGTTATCAAAAAAATCCATGTGACATCATAAATGACTAAAATTGGTAATGGCTTAGCCTGATAACAAAGAACAAATTATGGATAGCACTATGGAGACAAACCCCTTTTATAGCCAAACTCAATTGTGTGTTTCCTCGTAGCAAACCAAAGAGAACCAAAAGGGAGGAAACAGGGCTCTAGGATGACCTTGTCCACATCACATACACACTTATGTTCATGGGGCTATTGTGGGGGTCTGACTCGTAAGAAGTGACCTAGATGTGATGCTTATGGACAAGATATGCAACGGCGTGCGGTACCCGAACGATTATGCACAAGCTTCGGGTCAAGTTTTGACCAATCTGAGGTTTGACACCGCGATCGGGGGATTCAACTAATGAACTAGTGCCTCTTACAGTGACGCCAAATGCTTTGGCCGTGGAGCGTGTGCTATCGTGCTGGGGTAGTCGGACTGTAATACTTGCATGGATTTCGCTTGTGGTCAAATTAAAGAGTTGTGCACGCTCAATGCTGAAACATAGCTTCAACTTTTTGACTATAGAATTAGATGCGAGCAATATGAATTCAATGAGCAATTAATCAATTCCTTCATATTTAGACGAGACTGTGAGTCCATCTTTGCAAAAAAGGGTCCGATGTGTTTTTTTCTCCCCCTATTGTTGAATCAAGAAAGAAAGAGGAAAAGGGTCATGTATCAAGTCCGTAAAAGTTGACATGTAATAAATGAATGAAGAGCATATAGAACCTTGTGATATAAATAAAAGTTGTATCGTGTTGACAGTCTGTTACCTTTAGGTTAGGATTGGCATGGCAAAGAGTAATTTTTCTTATTTTTATTTTCTTGTTTGCTTTTCTTTCCTTTTCCTTTTCTATTCCTTGATAAAAAAGATATTTCGTTCTCACCAAATTATTTTAATACATATTGTAGACACCTAAATTTTGGCTACCCGTTTAGTAATTTGTCACATTAAGAAATTAAGGGTTAATTTAATTCCTGAAAAAAAATATTAATTGCATAGCATTTAGTTATAGTGCATTTATTTTTTTTATTTGCATTTCTTGGATTTGGTGGTGGATGGGTCGTTTTGGGTTTTAAATTAACAGGCTGGACTAAGCCCATGAAGAAAATTAACCCAAGCCCGTTGTTATGTTTATCTTGTAAAAATTTAAGATTTGATGCGATATTATGATAATTTTTGGAAATTAAAAAATCGCACTGTAATCTTATCTTTAACAATAGGTGTTAAAATAATTGGAGAATATTAAGGAGGATAAGAAATAATCTAAAATATTTTGTTGCGGATAGAGATTTCGAAGGATTTTAGAATTTGGATAATGAATCCTTATCAAAAGATAATCTTCAATAGTCGAGTGAGTTAGCTTGGAAGATTTTAACAGATGATTTCAATGGTCGAGTGAGTCAGCATACACGATAATCTTTAGCGATTGAGTTGTTATGCAAATCTTTGTAGGTAGAGCAGACTAAGTTTTCACTCTATAAATAGGGTGGCCTTCTCTTCGTTTAGGGAGAGCTTCTTTGGAGACAAAAAAATTCAGAAAAAAAAGTGAAAGAGGGGGGAGCTCTAGTGGAAAAAAGAACACACAAAAGAAGAGAAAAAAAGTTCTTTCGTGCGGTGGCTCTTCATTCGTGCCTTTGAAAAGTCAACACAAAAAGTGAGGTTTTGAGAGTGTACAGAGAGAAAAAGTGAAAAAGAGAGAGAGACGTGAGGGGACAGCAACAGTGAAGGGACGTGCGGCCAGCAGGGGAGGAAAAGAAAAAGAGGAAGAAAAACAGAGCACTGTTCATCTTCTTCGTGCAGCCGCTTCGCCCGCCTTCCGCCCGCGACCCAGCCACGACGCCGCGTCTCCGCACCCTTGCCCCCGTCGTTGCTGCCGGCCACCGCCGATCCATCGCGCCTCCGCAGCCTCTTGGAGCTTCCGCTACGCCGGCCGCCGTGCGGTGTCTTCGTCCGCGAGTCATCAGCTACCGTCGCCCGTCCGCCTTGCTAGCGCCCATCTGCCGTCGCCGCGCATCCGAGCCATCACTCGCCATCTCCGAGCACCATCGCGACGTGCAGCTCCCTCTGCCGGACCTCGCCGCAGCAACACCTCCGCGAGCACCACCTGCGAGCGCCAGTCCTGTCGCCGAGCCGTCGCACGCCTCCTTGGTTGCCGACGCCTGCTGCAACCGCGACTTGCAGCGCACCCCTTCTCTGAGATCTGCGCCACCGCTGCAACAACCCCGACGTCCTCCTCCGCCAGTCTGCTCGTTGAGATCCCCGCAGCAGTCGGTCCAGATCCGAAGCTGTCCCTGCCTTCTCGTCCCCGCTGCGACCCAACGACGCTGTTGCCATAGATCTGCCTCGCCGGACGCCGCGCCCAATAGCCAGATCCAGACGCCGGAGCTCCTCGCCACAGCCGCTCGAGGCCTCCTGCCGTCCCTGCAGTGCCCCGCCATCCGAAGCCCGTGATCCGAGCGCCCTGACGCAGCCCCCGCGACGCAGCTTCCCTTGCCGAACCAGTGACCCACCATCACTTTGCCGCTCCGTTTGGGAAGGAGAAACAAAGGAAAAACAAAGAAAAAGAAAAAATCCAATTAGGTAGTTTTACTTATTTATTTATTTTATTGTTCATTATTATTTTACTTTTTCTGTCTTTTAGTGAAATTGTTCCTTTAGGTATATAATTGATATTCCAACATGAATTGGCCCCTCAAATAAGAGATTGACAGTCCGATTTTCGCGCCCGAAATCCGACTCGCAATCTCTTACAAAAATCGACAATCCAATCTCGAGCCCGAGATTCGATTCGCGATTTAATTTAAAATTGGCCAACCCGATCTCATGTGCGAGATATGGTTCGCCAATTCTAGGATATCAATTTTATCTTGTTTGATTTGCTGTCGCCAAGTTGGTTGAGTCAATCTTATTTTCGTAAAAGAAAAAATCCAAAAAATATTTGAATTAAGATTAGATTTGCTTTAGGATTAAAATTGCAATCTTATTTCGAATTTTAAATAAGAAAAATCCAAAAATGTTAAATTAGGATTAGGTTTGTTGTTATCTTGCATATTTAGGATTGCAATCTTATTATGAATTTTTAAATAAAAAAAAAAGTGCATTCATTTAGGTTGTTAGTTTTTTATTTGAATTGCATGTTTAACTATGTGTTAGTTTTAATTTCGAATTTCTTAAAGAAAAAAAAAATCATTGTGCATATTAGATTGTGATTGCATGTTTCATTTTAAATTTAGATCATCTTTTTTAAATAAATTGCATTTTAGATTTAGATAATGTCTTAGTTTAAATTAGGATTTAATATGACTTAATCCCTAATTTAAATTAGATAGAATCTTAATCTAGCTAGATCTTTTCAAATTTCATAAAATCTGTCTTAGGATAAATTAGTTGCAATTTCTAGGATAGATTGCATTTTTTAAATAAAAAACGTCATTTGCATGTCATATAAGATTAGGTCCATGAAATGCACGTCATTTTAGTGATTATTGTTAGGTTCATTTTTAATTGGAAATTGCTGTCATTAGATTAGGCCATTTAATAAATGTCATTTGACATATAGCTCGCATATTAAATTGCAATGTTGCATGCCATTTTAGTTGAAATAATCTTGTACGTCATTGCATTGCATTGCACGTCATTAGAATTAAGTTATTGTGATTAATTTAAATTGCATATTTAACAATCGCATGTTCATTAAGAGATCATAAAAATTTTTATTCATATGGTTTAGGACATGTTGCCATGCCATATCATTTCATAGATTAAAAGCATTGCATTGCATATGAATTATAGCCTCGTTTAATAAGTGAAAACAAAAAGAAAAGAAATTGCGTGTTAATTAGAAACCATATCTAGGATTGTTGATATGAATTTTAATTTGATACTGCAGATGCTTTCGTTGCTTTGAGGTAAGTTCTACATCATTTAATTGCTTTCTTAAGTGTTAAATTGGTGGTATGCGCACATGTATGATCACCTCACATGTTAGGAAGTTAAATTAAAATCAATTCAATTGCCGAACATTTTTTGAAAATGAAATAAAAGGTACCGAAAGGGCACTAGGATAGTATAGTGTAACCAAGTCCCCGAACTCATAAATCTCTGGTTCGTAGGAGTAAAGTAAATCTCATGTTACTTTACTTAGGTTTCTAATCGACCCACCAAAAATAGATTAGTGGCGACTCCTGATTGAAAATCATTTGCATGTTAAGAATTCAAACCTAAGTTGCGAATTGGTATGGGCTTGGGAGAGCCCGAGTTAAGCTTAAAAACTTAGTAATCCATTAACCTAGTTTTAGGTGGTGAACCGAAAAAATTGGGTCGCGACACATATATATATATATAAAATTATAAGCTTTTCTGAAGAACAATGCCGTTTCATACCTTGAATTGCGAGACAAAATTCACTTATAAGAAAACAATGTCGGGAGAATTATCAAAAAACTCATAATTTATTGTAATTGTGTTAATTGAATCTAATTTTTTTTTACCAATTCAATTATAAACTTTTCGCATTTATGCCAGTTAATTCCATTCTGTTAATTTTGATGAGCTGGCGTTAACATAACACTGCTGAAGGTGATGTAGACATCTTATAATATTTTAATATTTTTTTTTTTTTTTTTTCTTTTGTTTTTTTTTTAGTTTTTTTTTTTCCCTGCACACCCTCGCCAGCCCTCACTTGGTCTGGGTGAGGGGCTGCGCGCCCACATCATGGCCAACCCTAAGGGCAGGAAAAAAATAAAGAAAAGAAAAGAAAATAACAAAATTATAAAAAAATATTCAAAAAATATTGAAATATTATTTAAAAAAGTCCACATCTTGATTTCCACTTTAAAGAAGGGAGCAAAAGACAAATTGATGGAGCAACTAGAGAAGTAGATTGTTTCAAGGTAGACGCACTAATTAATAATCTGAATCGACACACACAACCATAGAGGTTGTATCACAATTAGCATTTTGATTGCCATTTTACCAAGTTCCATTACTTGGCCATTAGAATGGTCGGTTGGCCACAAATACTTCAACGAAAATAACTGGTCGGTTGGCCACAAATACTTCAACGAAAATAACATGTCACGTTGTCTCATATTTTGTGACATCTTTAAATTCGACCCCGTTTCGATAAAATGAAATGTGCATATCGTCGACGTGCCTATGGTCCTTTTTCTTTGAGCTGATCACTCACGAGTTAACTAACCTATTGGGTAAAGCTGTTAAGGGATGTATTCGCGGTAAAATTCCTAAAAGCTATCTAATTTGTTGGATTGGACTAAAATCACGTCCGGTCGATTTTAATCATGAAATTTGATTCAGTTTTGGGAATCGAATATCCAAGCGTGTCACAATTCATTTTTAGGACCGCCTCATCATCCGTCAAATTACCGACGAGTCTGAAATTTCAATAAAGAAATTATCGGAGGAAAAATCAAAGAGCGAAAGAAAATAGAAAGGAAAATAAAAGAGAAAAGAAAAATAATAATGATATTATTCTTTTCTTTTCTTTTGCTCTCTCTCCCTTTTCTCTCTTTTTCTCTCTCTCTTCTCTCTCCTCTCCCCTCCCCCTCGTGCAATCCCCCTCCCCACCGACTGCCCCCTGCTGTCTTCCTCTTTCTTTTTATTCTTTGACTAGTCAACCCTTATCCCTCTCTCTCCTCTCTCATTCTCTCTCTCAACGCCCTCTCTCTCTCGGCACTCTCTCTCTCGCCTCTGTTACGACCGGAAGCAGAAGCGGAAGAAGAGCAGACGGCAGCAGCTCGCCAAAGCTGTCGCCAACCGTCGCCGCCCGTCTCGCCGCCCGCGCCCGTACGTCCGCCGCTCGCCGCCGTGTCCCGCCAGCCCCGTCCCCTCGTGCCCAGGCGTCCTCCCCGTGCGAATCTGCCTTTGTCCAGCTCCGTTTCGCCCCTGTCCGACACCTCCGGCCGCTGCCCAGCTCCGTCCGGCCACTGCCCGACCTCCCCGGCGTCCCCCTTGCCCTCCGCCGGCCTCCCCTAGCCACCCTAGCCGCCGGATTAGCCTCGGCCAGGCCAAATCCGCAACCCACGGAGTGGGTATCCAGCACCTTTGGGCCCGCTTTTGGGCCGTTTCCAGGCTCCGAACCTGAGTTGTGCTTTGGGAAGAATCGTTCCTCGTGTCGTCCCATTGGATTGATACGTTTTGCGCATGATTCTAGTGAGTAATCTCACTAATCCTTGCTTAGTGGACTAATTATAATTAAGGGTTGTTTAGTTTTAATTAATTAGGTTTAGGTGGTTAGATTAGTATGGATTAGTGTTTATTAGTCAATTGTAATGCGAATTAGATAAATTGATTGTGTAATTAGCAAGTAGACGTAGTCTACTATTTATTGGAAGTATCTCGGGATTTTTCCCGACCCTAACTGGGCTTCAATTTGACAATTCGGGCCTAAGTGAGATTTTTGGTATTTAAATATTATTTTTCGGAATTAAATTAATTAATTATTTATTTTCCGAAAATTCAACTGGGATGGCTAGTGACCGGAATATTATGCTGATGACCGTGGTGAAGTCCGTTTATTTAATCGGGCTTTATTTTGAGCTAAATTGAGTTTTTAATATTAATTATTTAATTTTCGAAATTAATTAATTATTTATTTATTTTTTGGAAATTAAGGTTGAGATGGCCGGTGACCGAAATTTTATGCTGATGATCGCGGTGCAGCCTATTTATTTAATTGAGCTTTATTTTGAGGTAAATTGAATTTTTAATAATTATTAATTAATTTTCGAAATTAATTAATTATTTATTTATTTTCGGAAATTAAGGTTGAGATAGCTAGTGACCGAAATTTCGTGCTGATTGTCGTGGTATAGTTCGTTTATTTAATTGAGCTTGATTTTGTGCTAAATCAATTTATGAGTGATTTTAGGATTTATTCCTAAATTATTGGATTTTAGTTATTAATTGGGAAATAACCGGGTGTCGGTTAACAGCACCAAAAGTTTTTTGGTGGGCTATAGAGAATGGTGAGAATTATGAAAAAGGAAATTATAATATTTTGGCTAAGGTCGATCGTGTACCCACACGACTATCTTATCGGGTATGATAAAAATAATGAGAATATTGGACGATGGAGATGGTATACTATATCGGCCTTCGGGCGATATGTCATCTTTAGGTGAGTAGTATACCGGTATATTATATCGACCTACGGGCGATGTGTCAGCTTTGGGTGAGCAGTATACCTCATTATCAGCTTTGGGCGAGCAATATATTATCAGCTTTGGGTGAGCATATGGTATACTATATCGGCATTCGGGCGATATGCCAGCTTTGGGTGAGCAGTATACCTTATTATCAGCTTTGGGCAAGCTATGCTATCTATTTATCAGTTTTGGGTGAGCAGTCCTGATTTGATAGGACTTTATAGATAGTATTGAATATGCCGACCGAGCATGGGTCGTGATGTCATGTAATCGATTAGATCGATTGATCATTTGCTTTGATATGATGCTGTGAATTGATTGATTGGATGGAAATGACCGTGAGTGGTCTTGTTGACATGTAATCGACTAGGTCGATTTGATCGATGCTCCGATCTATGATGTGATTGCTTGGGTGTCTATTTGATCTGTGCTAACATGCAGGTTGAATGTGAGGCCAAGGTAAGTCCTCTGACTCGTGCTGTGCTTAGGCAACCGAGTAGTGTATTGGTTCCCTAATTGAGTCTTAGTGGGGTAGAACTCGCTGAGACGTGGTCTCATCCCGGTTTGGGGAAAACATTTCAGGATCCCGTTGAGGAGCTAAGGAGGAGGAATCGGAGAAGGAGAACTCTAAAGTAAAATCGGAGGAGAATAATTTTTGGAAGAAGAAGATAATGGAGTATGACCTGGATGGATTGAGATTTTATCTTCTTTTGAGAATTCCATTTTGATGTAAATAGTTATGAAGTACTCTGCTTTATGTCATGTATAAAGGTTTGGTTGTGGATTTCAATATGAAAGATATGGCCTACTTTTCTATCCCATTGTTTTATTGTCTGGGGATTTATAACTGCTTCCGCATGTGTTTAAAAACAAAAGAAAGGGTCGGTGATACGTAGTCCTGGAATATCGCATTTTAAAATCGACCAAGTAGAAGGATGTGTGCATGCCCGAGGATCGGGGCGTGACATATTTGAAATATGCCAATGATGAATGGAGATGAGGAATGTATAGTTCTTTTCCTTTCATGACAAGAAATTGCCATATCACCATTTTGAAAAAGGGATATTCTGACTCAAAAATTCTCTAAGCTTTTACAAGTGCAGTGAGAGGCCTTGGACAAGTTAAACACTGAAAAACCGGCTCAACAGGGTTCACTGGGCATTTAGTTTGTTTGGTATGACCTCCAATTAAAAAAAGAACTCTCATGGGCACAAATGTGAATTTTTTCGATTTACTATGAAAAGATCCAGCATAGTTTGGAAATCAACAAGTGCGAACATAAAACAGAATTTTGCACGCTCTTCGTATTAGATATAACTGATTGACTACAACTTCGAACACCCAAACCAATGCCATCAACCAACATACCAAAAGCTTCTCATCAAATTTTTAAAAATTTGAAGAGTGACTAAGAAAACTATGTCATGTACACGCACCTCCAAATTATCTTGAGGAACAATTTGGAACTTCTGTCACTCTTTGACGTTCGCAACTTAGTCCTTTTTGGTTCCAAGCATATTATTTTGAAAAGGCGCATCAATGAGTGCAATTTAATCACTTTGAAACTCACAAATTGAAAAGGAATTCATCACCATAGAAGGCAGATAAGAAGGTAATTGCAGTTTAGCCCATGGTTTCCAACATGGCCAGGAACCCCCTGAATCTTCAAGGTCCGTGAGGTCTTTGGATTCTTCCCATTTTCTCGAGAGGTATTCGCCCTCTTGGTTTTATATTTCATCTTGCTTGAAAGGATAATGTATCTATATAAGCACTTTAATCAAATATAATTACATGAGTATAGAGTCTATCTCTCCCATCTTTGAAAACTATCAGGTGACCATGACTGATGGCATACTGCATAAATTTCATTTGTTCTACGAAACCAGGTTGAATAACCAGAACCACGATAATGCTGAACTAAGGTCCTTTCCAAGAAGGCAATGATAAATGCGTTACAAGCGCAAGAGAAATACCCAAAGTAGAAAATGCGTGCAGGGCTATTCATCACAATATCCGATAAATGGAGTGGCTAGGGCTAGAAATTATAAGATTGTAACTAGTTCAGACAAAAAAGCAGTCAGAAATAATACTGGACTTTCATCCGGTTCATCACAACAGAAAAGAGGCATAGATCGCTTCTAACTAGTATATGGCCTAAAGTGACGCTTCCTGTGTTCACATCCCAATTCAACCTAAAAATCATCCCTATCAAGGAACTCAAACATATAGACATGCCCTTCATTCAAGACTAAGTTTCTCTCACAAACTTGGACCAACCAAATAGAGAAGTTCACTACAGCGTAGCGCTGATAGGTCCTGATGGTCACCAGCCACAATGCGTTTGAATACCTAAGAGTAGCAATTTGCTGGTTTTCTTGACTGCATGTCTCTATAAATTCATAAGGAATGCTCTGCCCATGAAGACATTTGACCAGCCAATGTATGATAAGACAAAGGAATGTAAGCATACACTAAAGTGAAAAGGTAAACAAGACGTATATTTATGATAGTATTTGAAGTCTCCAGAGATCTGTATTAGCAGTCTAAAAGGCTTGATGAGATGTTCTTTAGTCACAACTTGCAATCTGAAATCAAAATATCACAATCCTGTGCTCTTAGACTCTACACTAAGTACATGTAATCAATATAGACACATGCACGAATCTGGTGGATTTCCAAGTCACCAATCTCGCATCGCCATATGCATTGAACAAACATTGAAAAGCTATGCCTAGCATCCTAGATGGATACATATACACAAAAAGTGATCTTCATTTGCCTGGAAAAAAAAAACAAAAAAAAACTGGAAAAAAACAAAATTAGCTGCCTTTCTTGTTTTCATACCACGGAGGTGGTGGAATTATTTTTGAGGTCTAGGGCTGCCCTACCTTCGCTTCATTTCTGATCGCAAGTTTGAACCTGCTTGTAATAGTAGCTCTTGTAAACCATTTGTTGCCAGGGAGCAATATCCGATTAGTGTTGCCGTGTTGTTGCAGTGAGCCCTGTCATGCCAAGCCTAGGCCTGTTGCAATAGCTATTGCTTAAGCTGGACATTTCGTGTCGCCTCTTCTTCCCAAGCCTAGGCAGCCAAAGAAAGTACCAAGTAGTCACTTTTGGCAGGAATTTATACTTAAACTAGAAGACAGAGAAAGTACCAAGTAATCATCTTTGGGAAGAATTTATACTTCAATTAGAAATCATTAAATTCCTCATTTATGGTTGTTATTGCTTGTCTCAACCCTCTGACCTTGTCTCCACACCCACCTATCACTAGGTAATTTCCTGATTACTGTCCGACTTATTGTTTTTCCCTAGTCCCTTTAGTTGTTAAGGAGCCTGTTTTAAACATATAACCATGACCACTTCAAGGAAGATAATATATCCTGTGTTTCTATAGAAAGCAAATTAATGCGGGAAAAAATTGCACAGTAGGGCACATATATAGAATATGTGGCATTCATAATTGAGATATGCCAGTTATGAATGGAGATCTGGGCCTCACCATTATTTCTTTCTTAAGAAAAGATGGCCATGTCACCATCTGGAAAAAGGGATACTCTAACTTGAATTCTTTAGCTTTCTAAAGGGCAGTGAGAGGCCTCGGACAATTGAAACCATGAAAAGGCTGCTCAAGAGGGCTCACTGGACATTTAGACTATATGTTCTGACCTGCACAAAAAAAAGAAAAAAAAAGAGGAGAATTCTGGTAAGACTGTAAGCAGGTCAAGAAAGAGACGCAAAGCTAAAAGTCCATGCACTTCCAATTGATTTGTCACAGCTGAATAAAGAAGACATGAATTACTTGCAGGCAACACTTCCAATGTCCATCGCAATCAACCTAAATGAGGTCCTTACTAGCATAATTGGAGATGGAGACTGACCATAAAATCGTCCCTATCAATGAGCTCAAACATGTGGACATCCCCTTCATCCAGACAAGCTTCTTTCACAAATGTGACCCGACCAGCTGGATAATGGAGTTGATAGGTCTTGAGCTGCACCAGCCATAATTTGTTCAAATACCTAGGAGTTGCAATTTGCTAGTTCTTCTGAATGTTTCTTTATGAATTCACAAGGAACACTGCCAATGTAGTATAATGAGGAAAAGAATAAATACAAAGAAATAATAAATGGAAAATGCAAACAAAATGTAAATTTATGCTAGTATTACTAGTTTCAGGGAGTTCAATTAATAGGGTTAACTGGGTAATAGAAGTCTTCAATCCCAACCTGCAACTTGAAGTTAAGATTCCACAATATAGTGCTTGTAGACTATACAGTAGTGTACATAATTTTTTAACTCTCGTGGAAAAAGTTCAGGAGTTGCTAACACTGATCGTCCCCACCACATCCTCTTAGTCTATATATAATAGTAATCTTTTTTACACCTGATTACTGGAAAAAAAAAGAAAAAGAAAAAATAGAATCTTTCATTTTAGAATTCGTAATCTTATGAATCCATAAATTTTAAAAATAAAATTTCAAAATCAAACTGCCCCGGTTTTACAGATAAAGCCATGAACACTATAAAGAAAATAACATCTAATGTGATTCCTATGAAAAACCAAAACGACTTGGGAAAAGAGTGGACTAAAGGGAAAGATGTAGAAGGCATCATGGTTGAGCTATGCAAATTATGAAAGGACACAGGGGCCATACCGCAGTTTTATCCTTAATAATAGTGGCCACACCACCAATTTCAAAGATGGATACTTCAATTCAAATTTTCTAGTTTTTTCAAGAGCAGGGGAGGCCGCAGAAACATGGAACCATGCAAAACCTGCTCATGGGGGCTCACTTAACATTTAGATTGTTTGGTCCAACCTGCACAAAAGAAAAAGGAGAGTTTTCATAGGTACTGCTGTAAACCTTCTGTCAAGTTACAACGATCTACAAATCAATGCATCCAATCATGTTACTAACATTTACATGTTTTTCACGTTAGACAAAACACATTAGCTACACTTGGCATCTCCTAAATCGTAATGTCACCCATCAATATACAAAATCTTATCAGGAAAATTTCATAACTTTTGAGACAGACCAAGAAAAAGAATGCGACACTGTGCAGAAAAGTGCAACTTAGAAACCAACAAGTCACACCTCTAAATTCTCATGCTGAGCGTTTTAGGTTATAATTTTCACTTTGACATTGAAGCACATTCTTTTTGGTTCATTTAGACTTGGGATGTAGCATTAATGAGTGTGCATCTGGATTATTGTGAAACTCACAAACCCAATGGGAACGGAAGACGTACGCTTCAATAATTCACCAAGACTAAACAAAGAGATATAACTGTGAATACTGAATTTATTTTGGACTATCTAAAGTGACACTTCCACAGTTCATTCCAATCAATGTAAACCAAGTCCTTACCAGCACTAGTGGAAATGTAGACTCTAAACACACATCCCCCCTATCAATGAGCTCAAACACACAAACATCTCCTAAATGCAAACGAGCTTCTCTAGCAATTGGGTGTCAAACAGCGAAAAAAAAAAGTCCATGGCTCCTGAGCTTCACCGTCCACGACCCGTCTGAATACGTGAGAGTTGCAATTTGCTTGTTTTCCTGATTACGTTGCCTAATGAATTGAACAGGAGCAGTCTCCTCATTTATTTTATGTGGTTGAAAACCAACTTATGGTGAAGAAAGACCAAAACATAAGCATACACTAATGAGAGAATCTAATCACACAGCGTGAATATAAGGCAGTAGTTGCTACTTTCAGGAGTTTTAATTGACAATAAACCTTATAATGATAGTAGACAATCTCAGACTGCAACCCAAAGTCAATTGTCAAAATATACGTTCCTAGGTGCAATAGGGTACATGACCAGAAAAAGCCTTCCATGTCCCATATATAATTGAAACAATGACTTTAAGCCACATAGACCACAAGTGCAGGGGAAAAGGCAAAGACATCAATGACCAGAACACGGATGGAAGTGAAAAATTTTAATCTAAGCTGTTCAATTATTTCAAGCGCAACTCAAATCTTATCAAAATACTGAATCAATTTCACAGAGTAAACTCATCTTTTTTCCTCAAATTTCCAATTAATGTAACAAAATAAAATAGTATCTCCTATTTGAAAACAAAATTATCAGTCATTAGATCTACAATGAAATTTCATAATCATAACTAGACACCCCCTTATCTTTCAGGTCTTTCCCTCTAGTTATGGAGGTAGCGACATTCTTTGCAATTTGCTTGTCCGTATCAACTAGTCTCCTCGTGTGATTTACATATATATTCTACTTTTACAACATTGAATAACATTGTGAAGTTCCTCCATATAAGAGGAATTGGATTCTAATTCTTTGGACTTGCCTCAGCAACTGCTTTCCAACACATGTATTCACAAAAAGGGGACAAATGTTATTTTTTCAAACCTCGACCACCAGTTTAAGTCCCACTAACTGTCCTTTCATTGTTTCCCCTGCTTCAATTACTCCATTGTTAAGACATATACCTGGTTTTCAACATATACCCATGAACACTTCAAGGAATATAACATGTCATGTTGTTTACTGCATTAAGTCAACTTGGATATAAACTATATGAGCAAAAATATAAACAGCATCCATATGTTTGATTTTCAGACATGCGAGTTTGGGTCAATAAGCGTGGGACTGTACCAAGCCAAACTAAACATAAGAGGGCCTCATCACCACCTTTGAGAAAGGGATGCTCCGTTTGAAATTTGTTGGCCAATGTAAGAGCAGTGAGAGGCTTTGGGCGCATGGGACCTTAAAAACCAGGTCATGATGCCTCAATATGCTTGAATGCTTGGACCAGCCTATACTTAAAAAACCACAACTATAGAGACAGTTTAAGTACACTTCACTAGTTTAACTTGCTATGAAAAGATTATAGCATAAATTGGTGATAAATTTCATCCTTCCAGCATCACTTAACCAATCAAGATTACAGGTGATTCCTCAGACAATCCAGACTATATTGCGATCAAGGCGTAAAAGTGACTTTTCAAATTTTTGACAAGGCATGGAATTCTCGGAATAATTTCAAGTTCCATGATTTCTCCTTTATTCCTGGTAGAAATTTGTACCTAATGTTACAGAGATATCTCTACCCAAAGAAATTTCAACATGAGACCTTGAACACAATATATCATCTCCATCTATGAGAGCTCAAACACGCAGAAATCTCGCCAATGCTCGCGAGGGAAGCACAGAAGATGTTGCTAGTTTGAGGAACTCCTGCTTTTAGACTCGAATGCGTAACAAATTTGAAGAATAGAGCCCTAATTCACGCGCAATAAGACACCAAAATCGGAAGAAACATGAACTTACGTTTTGTCTGATGCAGATGCGGGGAGAGAGTGTGATCTTCTTCATCTTTGATGAAGTGAGTGGACGACTGACTGTCCAGACTCGGTTGTGCCACCTCCGGCGGCGGCGACAGCGACAACGAGAACGTCTGGTTGAATCTACTTGGCTCCGCTCCGCTAAGTGCAGCTTCGCTTCTCGCAGTCCTGGCAATTCCTGATGCTTCATTTTCGCTCCTTCCTCGGTGAAGGCAGCAGAGGTTCCCCCTAGTTTCGCTCCACCGTGGAGGAAGAAGAAGAAGAAGAAGAAGAAGAAAGATGGAGAGAGAGCCTCTGGCGTCAAGAAGAAGGAAAGCCCTGCTTTGCTTCCTGCTATTCAGTGAAGGATGAGCCGAGATCGATCGATAGGGTTGACGGTGATGCTGATCTGACAGAATCAGAAAAGTAACAAAAAGAAAAATTTTAAAAACTTACGGCGCTGCCAAAAAAATTAAAGAAAAAGAAAAAAAAAATGGATGAGAGAATGACGTCAATTGGATCTTACAAATTCTATGTGCATTTGTTTATGCCGATAACTTCTGTATGATTGTATTGAGATCATCACCCTCCGCATTGTTCCAATCCAACGTGTATGTGAATAGTCTCACCCAACTATGCGGATTTAGTTGTGGTGTGCTTAACATACCCTTAGAAAATGTCTTCATTTTCGGACACTTTTCTATTTCAATAGTCCATAAGAATGGGAACCTAAAAGTGCAACTTGGGATGGAGGAGAAGCATTCTAGGCTTGGCAGATGTTGGAGTGTCAAATCCCATAGATTCCCAAAAGAAATCACTTTTGTTTCTCCGTTTCCATCGTCAGCTACTACTTCTTTCATTCTTTCACATTCTATTATAATTATCCTTTGGAGATGCACCAAATTTGTGACCACCGAAGCTGTTACTAGATGTACCAATCCAGAGCAATTCTTCACCTCTAAGCGTATCAGCTTCTGGAAGGATGTCACGGTCGGAAATATTGTCGTCAAACAAGGACAATCCCAAACTTCACATATTTTAATGCTTTGAAGAATTTTCGACACTAAAGAGTCTTCTCTCCACACACACTTTAAGTTGTGTAGCTTGTTTAACTTAAGTTCTCTTAAATTTTCAAGCACCGAATGTTTCCTTTCTTCAACAAGCCCTTCGTCCGGGAATAAATCTTCAAAGGAGCTACAGAAGACCTCAAGGCTCTGTAGATTCTGAAATCTCTTTAGGAGGAATATGGAAGGAAAGACGACCTTTTTATCATGAAAGCATGCTAGTGTTAGTGCTTCTAGCTTGCTAAACATGTCATCCGGAAAATTTCCATCTTGTATCATCTGAATATTGTTATCGACTAATAAAAGTCTGGGAAAGTCCTATCGAATTGCCAATACAACAAGAGAAGTACATTCAACAAAGTTTCAACAGTAAATCATGTGCTGTAAAAGGTAAACCTATTAAGATGATTCCATGGAAGGTGGCCATCTCTTAAAGTTCATTATATCTCAAGAGCCCTACATTCAAGTCTCAAGCTTTTAAAAGTCTTGAATAGAGGTTGGTATGGTTAAGTTTGTAGAGTGAACTTGTCAAGATCCTTCCAAGCTCACCAAATTCATCTTTTATTAGAAATATCTTATCTTGTCAACTAAAATTAGTCATCTTTGGAAACTTATGTAATGGGATGCATAGATGATATTACTAAAACGTATGGGTCCACAAACTTAAAAGTGTACTTAGGATATAATAAAATATCTTCTGTTGTCTTCAAACTCATAGGTAAGGATAGTAATACAACATGATGACTATGTACAAGACGAGATCAATTAAGGAATATAGTAGAAAATAGTGCATTAAGGTACTAATGTTATTTTTGTTAAAACTGTTTGTATTGATTTCTTTTTAGAGTTTTTAGAAGATGAAATAGAGAAGAAAAGTTCAAACGTGCAACATGTTTCAACAATGAAGAGGACCTCATGTCAAATTTGCATTGATTTCCCCAAGGAGCACCACTAGACTAGATTAGGAATATATTGCGCTTTCAACATGTAATTATAGGTAATGATATATCTCATGGGTGTCCATAAATGAAAAGTATACTTAAGATATTAGAAATATTTTAGTGTTGTCAACAAATTAATAAGTAAGGAAGATCATGTTTGTGGCTTGATTATGTAGTGGATATGGGATCAGTGAGTGCTTTAAAGAAAGAAATAGAAAGTGAGGGAGAGCAGCTGAAATCATACCATCTCAAATAAAGACTGTTCTTCTTGGTCTGAAAGGCCTTGTTGATAATCTTTTTGAGTCCAATTGTTCATAGATGCTGCAAAAGATAGCATGTTTGCTTTATCACAGTGAGTCACTCGCAATTCCTTCAAGAATGGCCAATTCAAAGTGGGCAAGTTGGTGCAGAAGTTCTTGAGTCGTGGCATATCATGTAACACTAGAGAGGTTAGTTTTGGGAAAAGAGTTTGAGTAATATTGGAATGTGGAGTCTTCTCATTCCCACTAGCGACTATTTCCTTGATCCCACAAGACTCCACTCGAAGTTTCTTAAGTTGGGTTAGACTTGTAGCCACCCAATGCGTAAACACATTTTCAAGGCTCTTACAATTCTGAACTTGCACTTCCCGAAAATTGTCAAAAGTGAGAGTTTCTTGAGGACCATCACTCCATATTTTGCTTAAATTGTCCATATGGGAGAGAACCATCTGCCTAAGCTGGGGACATTGTACCTGGCATATTGAGAAAAATGACGTAATGAATGTGATTATATTGAGTTATGACCTCAAAGAAAGAATTTCTAAACTTCCCTCACTCTCACAAATCATGAGAATGTGAGAGCTTGTTAGTGACGAAAAAAGGGAGTGGCTAATTGATGCTTTCATTTAAGTTGACTAATGACTAAGGCCAAGTATATTGCATTGCAACAAGCATGAAATTGTAAATGCATTTATAATCAATAGTACATTGAGCATCGACTTTTAGGCACCTTAATTGACATTTAATGCTAGCAACGCCTTATCCCTTTAATTTTTGGAAAGTTCAATTGGATTCTCCAACTTTCAAAGTTGCTTGCACTGATCATTATCAAAGTTGTTTGCATTGATCTTTTGATAATGCAACATTAGATAAGGTGTGAATTTCTTAAATTTACTTGGTTCAAGGAATGAATGTGGCTAAAGCACGGTTCAAAAAAGCATTGATGCACGTACTTCATATTGCAATCTAATTGGGATATACATACATATCATTCTTCTCTCTTCCTTATGTTGGCTCCAATGCCGTGCTAATGGGTGCAAGATTATAATGCTCCAGCCATAGGTATGAGCTGGTTCCACATATATTTCTTATCAATTAAAAGAAATTAACTTCCCATTTTCATCTCTAGTAGATTTAGAAAATTATTAGCAAAAGTGAATTGGTAGCATGGACATTGATGTTTCTTTGTATGGAGGTAAGAAATCTTGTACATTGATGCTTATTTGCTTTTCAATAGCATGGACTTGGAAGATGATTATATAAGCATGTCCATGTATATATGGAAATGATGGAGAAACACTACCCCCATTTTTTTGGCCATATGGTGCCTCAATCATCATCAATCATTGATGCATTGAGTAATAAATTCCAAAAATAACTTTTTTAAATAGATCAATGGCTAGGATCAACAAGCCACAGAATGGGAGCACTAGTGAGATTTGTGCATCTTCACGTACAATTGACTGGCAACTCGAGTCCGACACTAATCAAATGTGTCTTCTTGCGACAGAGATTATTTCCTCTATTTACTAGGAGCACCACTACTTATTCAACACTAATACCAATTGCAAACATTACTTATGTATATTCAATTAATAAAGTTCACTAATGAGAAGCGTCATGCAAATTAGATGTTGAACCGGATAAAGAAAATAGTAACTTCACTTGTTTACAAGTTTTTTTCTTTATTATGTGCAGAAAAAATTTTGTATTGAAAGAAAATAAATATTTAATAGGCACGGGCAATATAATGATTGGAATAATTAACATATATTATGATCTCATAAAAAAGCAAGTTGGGCCAACTTACTAGTTCTACATTAGACCATTAATAACTTTGCTTGAAATATTATTTATTCACTTTTGTGGTAGAATCTTGCGGTGGGCAAGTGGTCCAACCACTCGCAAAAAATGGTTACCAATTTCTTATCCTTAATAGATGCCTTGTGTTGAGGATTTTGGAGTTTCGTTCGGGTGTTGGAGGCCAAAAGAAAAGTAAGAAAAAATGGATGACCACAATATGTTTGTTTGGTGTCCCATCTCCCACTCAAGTCATCTTTATTAAAGGTGGACTAAAGAGAGAGATGGCATCAGGATAATCAATGCTTTAATCTTTTTAGTGTTTTTATAAAGCATCTTTAGTAAAGAGGACTTGAGAGGGAGATGGGACACCCCACTATCTAATGTCAATTCAAATTATTGCATCTTTAATGTTGGGATTTCTAGTGATCGTGCATGGTTGCTTCATTGGCAATAACAACTTTAATAATGATATCATGGAAAGCGAAGGTATAAACTAAGGTCTTTTAATGTTAAGGAACTTTACCTTTTCCCTTTTTCTGCTTTTTGCTTTGAGTTGCATAAGGAATCGCGTTTTTTTTTTTTTTTTACCATGTTAGGATCTTGATAGATTGTCCATTAAGAAGCAAAGTATCGATATTTTTCATTTGGTTACAATAAAATTAACGTAACTATGACTTTTCACAACCGAAAAAACAAATGACTTTCCACACTTCCCTTAATCTATTAATATTCTTAATTGAGGATTTTGATGAGTATTTGAAATTATCTAACAATATGGGACCAGACTATTATTACAAATAGATCATATTTGACAAAAAAATGAAATTAACACTATCACAACTTGTCACTATCAAAAGATCATATGACTATTTTTATGCTTTCCCAAATTTATTAGTATTCTTGATTCAGTGTAATAATGACTTTTTGAAATATCCTCAAAATGTGGGGATACCTATTATTATATGACAACTTATATATGCAAATGACATTAGAAGTAAATAAATAATTAGCGATAACTCTTATGATAAAAAAATAAACAAATATATAAATATTCCTCGTGATTAAACATTCTACTCGCAGGCAACAATAGAAAGAATTGCGCAAAAGTATTAGAATAAGAAAAAACACAAGCATTTCTTCTGTCAAGGAAAAAAAAGCAATAACCGAAACTTATATGGAATCCATAATTAAAAAAAAAAAAAAAAGAAGGCCAAAAAATCAAATTTGTGTCAATATCGCACAATTTCAAGTGCCTTAGGATTTGACCCAAAAAAAGAAGTGCCGGTGGAGGTCGTCATTTATTGCGTTTAGTCTTCCCATGAGAAGAACTTCATAAGACGGAATGAAGTGTTGATCCGATGATTTCTTCTTATTATTTTTAATTTTTTATGTAGCTACGACATTGACTAAATATTGACTCTTTTTATTTTTTGGTAACTAAATATAAAAAATCTCAATCCACCACACTTTCCTTCTCCATCTACGCTTTCTCCTCCATCTCCAGCCACATTGAGCCCAGCCTTCCCGCCTCCCTCCGCTGTCGCCACCAGCAAAGTTGCCAACGCCGCGTCCAAGGCAACCATTGCCGGGTGTCCAACCCTCTCCGCCTTCTTCGTGGTCTGCCCGTTCATGACGCCGCTCGTCCATGGCCACGTTCAAGCTCTGGCCGTCTCGTCCATGGCCACTCTTCCCCAACATCTATTCCTCTGTTTTTTCTTTCGCCGTTTGACCTCGCAGTCCTTGGCCGCCGGGATCTTAAACTCGCCGTCAAGGTTCATGGCCATGGACAAGCAGTGGTCGCCAGATCTGTGGAGGAGCCTCCTCACGAGCCATGGACGAGCTAGGCTTGCGTTCATGGAAAATACTAGATTTGGAGGCACCACTCTAGTCCAGATCTGGACGGGCAACGACCACGAGTAGTTGTGACTGATGGTTTTATTATTTAGTGTGATGGGCCTAAGTTGGCCCGTCCGCCCATGTTGGGCCTAAAAGCCCGGCCCACAATATTAGGGCCCATGGATGGAGGGATATGATGAAGGGGTACATTTCTTTTTTGGAGGGAACGTATATAAGGGAGAAGAGAGAGGGAGGAACGCACCTTTTGGCATAACGTACGTTCCTCCTCCCTCTCCCCCTCCAAAAAGAACAACAGTGAGCAAAAGACGACGCTATCTTCCCTTCAAGGCCAATTGACGTCATCAAATTGAACGGGATCGGTTTCTCTTCCTCATATCGGCGTCGGTGTTTAATCTGTGGCTAACAAGGTACGCTCGATTCCGTGGTGTGCTTTAGGATCGGCAATACATGTTTTTCCCGGGCTCGTCTTCCACACAAGTTTAGGGATTCGATTTGGTGTCAAATTCGATTTTTTGGGAATCCGACAATCCCAACATTGGTATTAGAGCCGTAGTTCTTGTTTCCCGATCATTTTCCATGTTTTTCCCAACCCCTTTCATGTTTATGGATGATTTCTTATCAATTTTCGTGAAATTAATCGGCCGACATCGATCGGGGCGAAAAAATCCCAACATCCGAGCATTGTTCATCCACTTTTTCGAGTTTTTGTAAGTCGAAATCAATTTCTAATGGCGTAGGATGGAAGGTCTCGTCGAGACGATCGCGACGAGTGGCGGAATGTTGCCAACGGCCGCCGGACGCGCCCCCACACGCAGCCGGAACCAACCGGCGTCTATGGCACGTGCGTTGGGGAAGGCGCGTGCGAGGCACGCGCCGGTCAGTCCGTCCGACCTGGCCCAACCGGTCCAACCGGTCCGACCGGCCAACCAGACCCGGTGACCGGCGACCGGTGATCGTTGACCGTTGACCGTTGACGACCGTTGACCAAAAAAAAAAAAGATGAAAAGAATGTGTTTCTTTTTCTAATTAAGTCTATGTGGATTATATGTAATCCCTTATTTGTTCTGCATTTGTTGCAGGAACAATGACTCCCCTGAAGTTGCGCACACCTATTCGCGCAATTACTGATGAACAAAAGGAAAGGCTTTCTAAGTTGATAGCTGAGTTGATTGATCATCGATGGGAAAGTGGTGACTTAATTGATCACGTCCTTGAAGTCAACGGGAAAATTCAAAAGGTCATATGGAATGGTTGTCCTATGCCACAGTCTAAGATGGTGCGATTTTTCATGAATACCCTTCCACCAAAATGGCAAGGAGTGTTGGATCGCATATGGGATGTCAACAAAGCTGCTTCATATAGGAAAATTGTGATGGATTTTATAGATGAATATTACTGGATTGTTACAAGGGAAAAGATCAAGAAATTGAACAAAAAAGGATATTTCCCAGTTCATGTACAGACTTTGTGTTAGATGTATCGGCTGGTCTTTGTTTAGCGTGTTTTGTCAACATCTTATGTAATGTTTACTACTTGATTATTGTTGATGTGGCAACTGATATGTTAGTTGTATTATGTGAAAGTATTATTATTCTATTAGATGTCAAATATTATTTGTTTTCTGTTAGTGTTGACTGTTGTGGGTAGTTCATAGAAGTTTTTGTAACTTCATAGAATTTATTTTGCATAAGACAATTATATTAATGATAGTTTTAAGTTAGGATTTTTGGAGGATGATTGAAAACATAGTCACATTTTGATTCTGAAACCTTACTTGAAATTGTTCATTAATATTATGCGTTTGTGCAAAATGGATGCATAAATGATAGGCATTAATAATTCGTACATATAAGTCTGATGTGTTCAGATCAATGGCTTCAGCCACAAAGAGTATAGTTGCCAAGCTGAACAAATGTGAAAAGCTCAATGGCGACAACTATGAAATATAGCACATGAAAATCCAATATGTGCTAGAAGAGCAAGAGGCACTAGAAGATCTTAACTTGACCATGGTAGAACCTGAAGAATGAAACACTGCACAACACAAGAGAGATAAGGAAGCATTTGCTGCATGGAAAAGAAAGAACTCTCTTGCTCGCATTACGTTGCTGAGTAGCATGGAAAATGACGTCATGCGAGAGTTTAGGCGTTTTGAGAATGCCAAGGAGATGTGGGAAGCATTGGCTGTAAGATTTGGTCATATTTCGGTGACCAAACTGAGGCAGCTCACTATTAGGTTTGACTCTTATAAGAAGCCTCATGGTCAGGCCATGAAGCAACATCTTAGAAAGATGTCAAATATGATAAATGAGCTGAAAGATGCTGGCCATGTCCTAACAAATGAGCAGCAAGTGCAAGCAGTGATTCGTTTCTTGCCTCAGAGTTGGGAGCATATGAAGGTGCACCTGACTCATAATGAAAATATCAAAACCTTTGAGGATGTAGTGCGTCATCTTGAGTTGGAAGAAGACCGTCTCTTGGCGGCTAAGCCGGAAGCTGAAATCTATCATGCTGGTTCTAGCTCACATGGAGCTTCGAGCTCTAAGCGCAAACGTCCTAACTGGTTTGATAAAGGAAAATGCAAGGAAGCAGGTCCTTCAGGGAAGAAACCTAAGCTTAACCAACATGAAAGAGGAAAGCGTCCTTGGATGAAGAAGCTTACAAGGGTGAAATGTTACAATTGTGATAAGAAGGGTCACTATGCTCGCAACTGTCGTGAGCCAAAGAAGGTATACACCCCTTGTACTTTTCAGAACTTTGCTTTTGTGTCGAGTTCTGTATTCTTAACTGAGTCTAATCCTTTGTGGACTGTAGATTCAGGAGCGATAGACCATGTAGCGAAGGACAGAGAATCATTCGTGAAATTTCGACGAGTACCAACTGGAACTAAGTGGATCTATGTGGGAAACAACTTCAGAGTTGAAATGAAAGGAATTGGCACCTGCCAACTAAACATGCGTGATGGACGCACTTTGTTCCTACATGATGTATTGTATGCTTCGGAGATTCGTTGGAATTTAGTGTCCGTTTTAGTGTTGGTTAAACTAGGTTTTAATATGAACTTCCATAATAGAGGTGTGGATTTGTTTTTAGATACAAATTACTATGGTTGTGGTTATTTTATGGATGGTTTCATTGTATTAGATATTGACTATGTTAATGCAAATATTTGTTATTCCCTTCTCACGTCTCCTAATTCATATGATAATTATATGAATGTATGGCATGCTAGACTTGGTCATATTGGCCAACAATGTATGAATAGACTAGCCAAAGAGGGCTTGTTGGGCAACATTGAAAAAATTGATTTGCCCATATGTAAGCATTGCCTAGAAGGGAAAATGACAAGAAAACCATTTGGAAAAGGTAAAAGAGCTAAATTTCCTCTGCATTTAATCCATTCTGATGTCTGTGGTCCAATGAATGTGAGAGGAATGCATGGGGCTATTTATTTAATCACTTTTATAGATAATTATATTCGATTCGGATATGTCTATTTGATTTATCATAAATCTGAAGCATTAAGTTGTTTCAAAATGTTTATGAACTCGGTAGAAAATCAATTCGAAAAGAAAATAGAAGTATTGAGATCTGATCGAGGTCGAGAATATTTATCTGATGAGTTCAGAAAATTATGTAATGAAAAAGGAATAGAAAGACAATTGTCTATTCCATATACTTCTCAACAAAATGGTGTTGTGGAGAGAAGAAACAGAACCCTACTAGAAATGGTTAGGTCCATGATGGCGCATGCTAACTTACCTATCACTTTTTGGAGTGATACGTTGTTAACTACTGCCTATATACTTAACCGAGTGCCTTCCAAATCAGTTACTTCCACTCCATATGAGTTATGGACATGTAGAAAACTGGACTTAAGTTTTCTTAAGCCATGGGGTTGTGCTGCCTATACTCATGAGTTCTCTCACAAGTTTGGGAAATTGGGTCCCAGAGGAAATAAGAGTATTTTCATAAGATACTCCGAGCACTCGAAAAGGTATGTGTTCATAAGTGAGCAGGAAAGTGGGAGTATAACTGAATTTGAATCACGAGATGTCACATTCTTAGATGATGAATTTTCTAAGAAGGGCGAAATAGGGGAAGATTACTCCATATTTGAAACTTTGGATCAAGATAATGATATTAGTGGAATTCGTCCAAGTGAGAGTAATATGAGAAGTGATGAATTGAATTCAACTCATTTTCAATTACAACCACATGATGAGATGACATCATCATTATCTAATCCTAGTGGGAGCATAATGGGGAATGACGTGCAAAGTATATAATCTCTCATACGGCGAACAAGTCGCCAAAGCATTCCCCGTCGACGTTTTGACATTGAAGGGGAAACTTTTATGATTGCTCCACAAGATAAGAATGAGCCAAGAAATATTAATGAGGCTCTAAATTACCCTAGTAAGGAAAAATGGATTCATGCAATTGAAGAGGAAATGAAGTCAATGAAGTCAAACAAAGTTTGGGAACTGGTTGATCTTCCAAAAGGACGCAAAGCTATTGGGAACAAGTGGGTTCTCAAAATAAAGTGAAAAGTTGATGGCTCGATAGAAAGGTATAAGGCTCGCCTTATGGCGAAGGGGTATAATTAACATGAAAGAATTGATTATGAAGATACATTTTCTCCTGTAGTGAGATTTACCTTGATTCGCATTATTCTGGTAATAGTGGCTAGTATGGATCTTGAGTTGCATCAAATGGATGTAAATACTGCTTTCTTCAATGGAGAATTAGGGGAAGAAATATATATGAAACAACCCGCTGGTTTCATAGTGAAAGGCCAAGAAGAAAAGGTATGTCGACTTTTGAGGTCAATATATGGCCTTAAGTAGTTGTTAAGACAATGGTATATACGTTTTCATAATGCCATAATGGTATATGATTTTATTGATGAGGATCATTGTGTATATATCAAAAGATCCAAGGATCAAATTGTGATCATATCATTATATGTTGATGATATACTAATTGTCGGAAGCAATATGGAGTTTGTTAATACTGTCAAAAGTTGGTTATCTTCCAACTTTGAGATGAAAGATATGTGTGAGACTGCATATATTCTTGGAGTTAAGATTTCAAGAGATTGTTCGAAGAGATCGTTATCTCTTTCACAAGAAACATATATAAATAAGATTCTTGAACGATTTCGTATGCAAGATTGTAAACCCATAGACACTCCTATTGCAAAAGTGAAAGATTGAGCCATAGACTATGTCCAATGACTCCACAAGAGAATGAACAAATGAAACATGTTCCTTATGCTAATGCTGTTGGAAGCTTGATGTACGTTATGATGTGTACAAGACCTGACATATGTTTTGCAGTTGGAATGGTGAGTAGATACCAATCCAACCCAGGTTAAGCACATTGGAAGGCCGTTAAGAGAATACTGAGGTATCTGAAGGGAACTACTAATTACAAGTTGAACTACCAAGGAAAGGATTTACGACTTGAAGGCTATTCAGATACTGATTGGGGAGGAGATTTAGATGAAAGAAAATCTACCTCTGGATTTGCTTTCTTACTGAACAATGGCGCCATATCATGGAGCAGTAAGAAGCAAACGTGTATAGCCTTGTCTACGATGGAAGCTGAGTTCGTAGCATTATCAGCAGCGGTACAAGAAGGAGTTTGGCTTAAGAGATTTTTGGATCATTTAGGTGTTATTGAAAAAGCTGCAAATCCATTATTGGTTAACTGTGATAGCCAAGCGGCTATAGTGTACACCAAAGATCCAAAATATAATGGCAAGACCAAACATATAGAAACCAAGTATAACTTTGTCAAAGATATGGTTGCACGAAAGGATGTGAACTTATAGTAGATATCTACACATAGAATTGTAGCAGATCCTATGACAAAGCCAATACCTAGAGATGTGTTTTGTGATCATGTAAAATCTCTAGGATTGCGTAGAGTCTAATGTACTGGATTGTAATTTCCCTGATTTGTTCACATTTATGAACTTGTGTTTTTTCATTATTAATGCCTATGAATCTTTGTTTGATCATTATGCATCTTAATGCTCAGTGCATTACTTTAAGTTAAGAAAGTATGTCGGACAGATATAAGATTGGCCCACTCACACGGGTAATCGTCTCTATTTACTGTGTGATAAATAGAGATGGGACTGTTTTTAAGCTTATTATCTATGTGATAATCGAGAGCTCAAGCTTAAAATATATAAGTCGCCTTAATTGGGTGTTAAGATGAGGACATAATATTTATTATGTCCGAAAGTAAAATAACCCACATATTTTATTTTATCTGTCTATGATGCTAAATGTGAGTTCTGATGAATTTTGTGAATGAGTAGATACGTGAACTCAAGTTAGACATTGGGTATGTCTGAACTATCATCCGTACGATATTGAAGGTGTAGACATACGCTCCATGGGAAAGGAGTTAATACCGTAATATGTATTTCACACTACGTATGCATGAGACTACTAATAAGAGTGGCAAAAGTTTGATTTCAACTTTTATGCCGTGTGAGACTCTTGAGGAAAAGAGTTCCTCAATTTTAGTGCCCTCATGACTTTTACTTATTCTCAAGATTTCTATTTAGTGTTTGCTATCTTAGGATGTTGCCAATGGTCATGAGTTGATTTGATCTAATGAGACATTTCTAGAAAAGCAAGCTGAACTGAAATTGAGAGTTTGAAGGAAAGAGGAAGATCGATTTTGGAGAATCACATTATAGTTTTGTATTCACTGGTCGACCAATTATGACTGTCTTTGGGATAATCATAGTTGTGAATGCAATATATATATATATATATATATATATATATATATATATATATATATATATATATATATATATATCATTGATTAAAAGAGATCAAGATAGATATAAATGTGATCGATCGATCTAAGGTACTGCATACTAAATCTACTCAGAGTGTGATGCCCATTATGAGCTGCTATATATTCCTAACAGATGTATAGCAACGAGCTCTCAAAGTATGCTGGTTGCATGGATTATTCATCGGTATGAATGTTGAAGAGAGGTAAAGAGAATTATGTTCGGACCACCATGTGCGAGTGGGAGATGATGGTTTTATTATTTAGTGTGATGGGTCTAAGTTGGCCCGTCCGCCCATGTTGGGCCTAAAAGCCCGGCCCACAATATTAGAGCCCATGGACGGAGGGATATGATGAAGGGGTACGTTTCTTTTTTGGAGGAAACGTATATAAGGGAGAAGAGAGAGGGAGGAACGCACCTTTTGGCATAACATACGTTCCTCCTCCCTCTCCCCCTCCAAAAAGAACAACAGTGAGCAAAAGGCGACGCCATCTTCCCTTCAAGACCAATTGACGTCATCGGATCGAACGGGATCGGTTTCTCTTCCTCATATTGGCGTCGGTGTTTAATCTGTGACTAACAAGGTACGCTCGATTCCGTAGTGTGCTTTAGGATCGGTAATATATGTTTTTCCCGGGCTCGTCTTCCGCACAAGTTTAGGGATTCGATTTGGTGTCGAATTCGGCTTTTTGGGAATCCGACAATCCCAACAGTGACAATGGAGGGGTGGCTCGGCCATGGACAGGGTCGACCACGAGCCGACCGCGGGCATTAACGGAGGGGACAGTTGCAGTCCTTAAGCCGTCATTGCTCACGATGGGACTTCCAGATCTACAACCATGGCTCCAACGACAGCAACTCGTCCATCGCTGCGAGCGACGGTGATCGACTTCCAGATCTGCAACTTAGTCACTATGGACGGCCAGATTTCGAGATCTGTAGAACGATGAGACGGACAAATCAGAGGAAGCCAACCATGCTCGACTTGGACATAGCGGGGGGTCAGCCTAATCAAGGCGTCGGTGACTCCGCTGTTGGCGACAACGGAGGAGGGGTGGAGGTCGAGTGGCTGTGGACGAAGGAGGAGGAAGAGAGGGCTGAAGAGAAGATTTTTTAATTTTTCTTCAGCGAAATCAGTGCCTCGACTGAATCGACGCTGAAATCACTTCCGCATCGGAGATCCACTTCGACCCGCCATAACCAACAAGCTCTGGTTCGCGTAATCACTCGGAACCCATGGAAGCACGCGCACAGAGAGGAGGCGAGCTTTAGAGAAGCGATTCTGAAGCTTCCGATTCAACCATTGGACAGACCACCCAAACAATCGCCCCCAAAAAAACAGAAGGTAAGAGGATGAGGGGGAGGGAGAGGGAGAGGAAGAAGAGTTATTGTTACTTGACTCTGTGGATTTGGTTCACTTTCTTTTTTCCTCTCGTCGCGAAGAGGAGGATCAAGGTGAAACGAAATGACTCAGAGCGAACATTTCTTAGAGAGGGGAAGAAGCTAAATCATCATATAGACTTTGTCTAATTTCTTCCTTTTTTCTGTTTTCTTTTTTTTTTCTTTGTCTAGTGAGAGCATCGCAACAGCACTACAACAGACGGAGGCCAAGGCCACCGAGGAAAGAAAGAGAGAGAGAGAGAGAGGGAGGGAGCAAAGCCACACCAGCAAGAGGAAAGAGAGCTTTTTCCAAGGGTGTTATTGAAGGGAGCGGGAGCAAATATTTTGATCGTTCAACTGATGGGTGGGCTCGGCTTTACCACATGTCGATTTGTAGATTATTTCATACGGATCCTACATGGTGTATTTAATGCACCTAATATTTTCTCTTCAGTAGTATTGTTGATTGGATAATTTATTCTGATTTTTTAAAATTTTTATTTTAGCTAGGACATTGACTAAATATTGTCATCTAGTTATGAAATAAGACTCGCAATGCCGGCAACCACCCACGGAATTGCTACTATTTATTATCCAACCGTCCTTTTTTCTCTTTTTATTTTTCCTATTGTCGCTATTTCTTTTCTAGAAAAAGCAATTTGCAATTTCTCTTGCCAAACATAGATTGTGCATATTATCGCACTAATTATCACTCCACATGATAGTTCAGAGTTAATATTTATTGTATAATACAAGTACCTAATTTGATAGGTTGTTGGAGTATAGTGATTCAAGTATGATTGACAAACGAAGAAGGCAAAGGCGAACAACTCCATGCATATTGGCCTTTTTATTTTTATTTATTTTATTATCAAGACCCAATTCAAGCATTGGTGATTATTAAATCATTCTCAAAGTTTATTGCACTCCAATTAAAAGAGCAATTCTCTCTAATTCCTCTGATTTCATTGTTTGGGAAGATGATTATGCTAAGCAATTTGTGAAGTAGGCTTTTATAATTACAAAGTTTTCTTTTCCCCTTTTCTTCATGTTTGATAGAATGACACTAGTTTACTTCTGCGCAAGAAAATGTGAAGTGGGCAATACTTCATTTTACTTTTGCCATTTTTAGATGCTTATTTATGTTTACTGTTTTGTTCTTTATAGTTGAAATTGCAAAAAGTAAATGTTTTCATATGGTTATTGTGATAACTTTTTAAAAATCCCTCTGTAATCAATTTTGAGGTACTGCATACAATATGATTTTATGAGCCCCAAAAATAACTCTTCTAAAAATATATGGAGATGACCGTTAATAGTTATATTTGCCAAGGATTAGAAAGTTTTTGATCTTTTAAGTAAATATTGATAGATTATGTACATAGATCTGTATAATTAAATGATTTTAAAACCACACATGGTTATCAATGTCTAAATTATTTTGCATTAATACTTTATGGATGTGATCATGGATTATTGTGGGAAGGCAAATATTCTAGTTGTCTTTGTTTAGGTATGAAACACAAGTCCTGGTGAAACTTGAGCAAAGCATTGGTGATTGATGTTACAAACGTTTATATCTAGCACTTTTGTCTACACATACCATGCAATTGTCCAATTATACAAGAACAAATATGTTCAAATGAAATGCCAAAAATGCATTTGTTTGAGAGACTGACCTGTGGAGTGAAAAGTGAAGGGTTGCCATTGTCAATCTCCATTGAAGATTGCCAAGTTAGACTTCTCATCTCAGGGCAGTGGGCAATGGTTAGCTCTAATAAAGTATGGCATTCTAACGAATGATTCTTCCATGAGAGGAAATTAGTCAAATTGGGCAAGCATTCCAGAGTTATCGACATAAGTTGTCGAAATGTAATCTTTTCCACAGCGCTTCCTTGCCCTTCTTCATCTGTGATCACCTCTTCCATTTGATCACACTCCTTTATTTTCATCATCCGTAGATTGGGAAGGCATCGAACCATTGATGGAGCAAAAGCATGTCTCAAGTTGTTGCATTTATAAAGGCTAAGATGCCGTAGATCATTAAGGCACATCATTCCTTGGAGATCTCTATTCCATAGTTGCCTCAACTTTGGTAGATTGACCAAGCACAAATACATTAGCCGAGGCAGCACTTGAGTGCAATCCAGAGCCTCAAGCCCTTCAAGATCGAATATTTCTTCCAAAAGCTCGCAATCACACACTTGCAAGCTTTTCATTCTCTTTAAAACAAGCATCAAACCGGATGGAATAGCATTAATAAATGATGAACATTTACCCACCATTAGTGATTCTAATTGCCAATATGACGTTATGGGATTAAGTTCACTGTGCCATTTTCCAATCAGCTCCGGGAACTCAAACAACCACATACACTTAGTCTTAGCAAATGCAACCTATCAGAAAATGCATCATTAAACGTAAAATTCAAGTTAGCTAATAAAAACAATTACTTTATTGGTGATAAAAAGAAATCAAATTGCATAGAACTTAGTAACTAAAGCATACCATTTCTTCAAACATATATTGGATGGTCGTGTTGAGGTTTCCCTTCCAAAAATACGAGTACTCTATTTCTCCATACTCGTCATTCCAACATACATTTACTCCCTTTAGCTTTGGCGCCTCTATTTGTCCCTCGTGGAAGAACTTCATCTTAGAACATGCATTCACAATGATATTTTCCAAGAGAGGGAACATCAAAGTGCATCCACTTGAACTGAAACATCTCAATCTAGTCAACCCATGAAGCGTCATATACTTCAATTGATTAAAAGCCACTACATGCCCCTCCTTTTCTCCCTCATCACTAATGAGTTCCACCAAATTTGTGGCAACACTATTTCCATCTAGATGATTTGGTGGTTGAAGCTTTAAAACAACTTCAAGGGAATCACATGCTTTTGCTATCAAATTTTCTAGGCTCAAGAGCCGTCCTAGAATGAAAGAAGGTACAATGTTCACAAGCTTTTTGCATTCTTCCACTGAAAGCAATTTTAGCTTAGAGAAAGAATTTGCAAGAATTTGATCATGCCATATCATCTCGATGTTATCCATGCCCTTGATACATAAATTCTCCAAGTTAGGAAATGCAACCTGCAATACTCATGGAATTGGTGATTCAGTTAAATTACAAATTTATAAACTCCAAGATGTAAATTACAAATTCATGGAATTGGTAAGTCTATCTTAAGTTGCACAAAAGAAAAAAAAAAAGAATAAGATGAAAATATATTTAAAAAAAAATCTCCATGCTATTGTCAACGACTCCAGAACGTGATGGCTATTGGAATATAATGAAGACAAAAAAATGGTGCTAAGTAGGAATTCCGACAAGAATGTGTTAAGCATGGGCAAAACGATAATTTGGATAGCTCATATAGCAATCATCTAATGACGTTGGTGTTTCATAGATCCCAAACTCAAATAAAATCTCTCCCTTTATGCTTTTCTGGCTAGCTGAAGAGTGAAATAGCTACTATACGTACGTAGCAATTGTCAAATCACTTAGAGAAGGACATTTAAGTTACAATGTGATGAAATTCTTTAATGAAATTGCACCATTTCGTAAATTAATTGAGAATGAGGAAGAACTTATTTAAAGAGACAAAAAGCAAGTCAAACGGGTAATCACTATTAGAGAAGTAACTGAATTGATGTAGTAAAAGGAGAATGCAGCTGAGGGATCCCTTGAGAAAGAATATTAGCCATTAGAAAGAAAATGATGGAGAGATTGAAGTTTAAAAAGCAATAGATCAACCATCAAATGGTGCACTACAGTAAGAGATATGATTTTATCTAATACCGAATGCCTCAAATCAATATTAGATCACTCTAAAGCAATTACATCGTTAGGCTAAGGGAAAGCGATTAAAAAAGGAATTGCTTAGGTCAAATGAACAAATCCTACTCACATCATTCCACACTTCAAACGACTATATATACTTAATCGGTGGAATTTTCCTTTTAAAATTGATTTTCTGTTAATACTGTTTGGAAGGTCCAATAGTTATATGCGAACAATAGATCATATACATATACTCGAGTTAAATTATAGAAAGCAGTGCTAAATATCTCATTATAATAGATTAAATGTATCTAAGAAGGTCGACGTATAAATCCCATAGGGTCCCCTTTTTACCGCCTATTTGGCTTCATAAACAACATTTTCGGTGAACGGCCTATATTGCTTTTAGTTTAGTCAAAGTCAACCCACCCATTCATTGCTCTAGTTCATTTTCCACGGAAACATTCTTCCGCTATGCGCTCGACAATTCAAATGACTCAACTGAAATGGCTGATTTGCAAAATGTATTTTACTTCTTTAACAAAAAACTTAATAAGAATGGTCTTGCAGTTCATGTAAAAACTAAGAGGGGTGATATATGAAGCCCAAGACCTAAGAGGTCTTGCTCAGTTAGGCAACGGAGAAGGCTTCGATTCCCTTTGCTAGTGTAGTTAAGAGAGAGTAAAGCTTCCTTTGACTAGGAAAAAAAAATGAGGTCTTGTAAGTGCAAATGGAGTCAAGTGAGTGTCTTAAAGGCCCTTCTTCTCCAGCCTCTTGAACCTTACAGCTCACTTTCCTCTCGAGTAAGCCATACATGTAAGGTTGTTTGGAGTTCTAAGTTTCTTGTGAATATTAGAAAGCTTTTAGAGATCCTATTCTGTAGTTGTATTACCTGCTCATGCTTTGTGTATGTACCATAAGAGATGTTCAAATCTTTATGGAAACCATGTCTAGAGAATTTAAAAGTGAGATATTGCAACTCATACATGTCTCTGAACACTTATGCTTGTACGCCACTCATTTTCTATTAACCAAATATACATTATAAGTAACTTAGTTTTTATCTTGGCTATGCTTGTCTCCAGTATATTTAATATTTTGACATAATATTAATCACGTACCTCATGATTGAAGAGGGCAGTGGCGCGTGAATTGATGCGATCTTGACTTCGACTTTCTCTTGCACCCGTAATTGGTATTTCATTGGATAAAGAGAATATCACCATTTGTGCTGTAGAGATGAATATATTTGCAAGACAATCTTCAGTGATAAAAACAAAAAATTATCTTACACTTTCCACGAGAAAAGCACCTCAAACTTTTCAATCGCCTTAAGTATAAATCGGTTAACATCGGGAATGCAAAAATTTCTGATGTTTCCATTCCCAATCCTTCTTCCTCCATAATGATTGCCTCCGTCTTCTCACAATCCGATATAATCAGTTTTTTTAGTTGTGTGAGAGATTTAACCATGGATGGGAAAAATATAAACTCGAGACTATCCAAGCCAATGATTTCTAATGTCTCCAATCTCGAAAGGCAACTGCGAAATTTGCTCATGGAATTGGTGATTAACTTAAATCTCGAATTCATGAACTTTCAAAGAGTAAATATAGATGAGTGCCAAGTGGAGAGGGGGATCATTAAATTGCACAAAAGGGAAAAGAAGAAGAAGAAGAATAAAACAGAAAAATAGAGTAAAAAAATCTCCACACTAACATCATTTTTAATTGTCAGTCTTTCCTTCACTACAAAAGAAGAGATATGATTTTATCTAATACCGAATGCCTCAAATCAATATTAGATCACTCTAAAGCAATTACATCGTTAGGCTAAGGGAAAGCGATTAAAAAAGGAATTGCTTAGGTCAAATGAACAAATCCTACTCACATCATTCCACACTTCAAACGACTATATATACTTAATCGGTGGAATTTTCCTTTTAAAATTGATTTTCTGTTAATACTGGAAGGTCCAATAGTTATATGCGAACAATAGATCATATACATATACTCGAGTTAAATTATAGAAAGCAGTGCTAAATATCTCATTATAATAGATTAAATGTATCTAAGAAGGTCGACGTATAAATCCCATAGGGTCCCCTTTTTACCGCCTATTTGGCTTCATAAACAACATTTTCGGTGAACGGCCTATATTGCTTTTAGTTTAGTCAAAGTCAACCCACCCATTCATTGCTCTAGTTCATTTTCCACGGAAACATTCTTCCACTATGCGCTCGACAATTCAAATGACTCAACTGAAATGGCTGATTTGCAAAATGTATTTTACTTCTTTAACAAAAAACTTAATAAGAATGGTCTTGCAGTTCATGTAAAAACTAAGAGGGGTGATATATGAAGCCCAAGACCTAAGAGGTCTTGCTCGAGTTAGGCAACGGAGAAGGCTTCGATTCCCTTTGCTAGTGTAGTTAAGAGAGAGTAAAGCTTCCTTTGACTAGGAAAAAAAATGAGGTCTTGTAAGTGCAAATGGAGTCAAGTGAGTGTCTTAAAGGCCCTGCTTCTCCAGCCTCTTGAACCTTACAGCTCACTTTCCTCTCGAGTAAGCCATACATGTAAGGTTGTTTGGAGTTCTAAGTTTCTTGTGAATATTAGAAAGCTTTTAGAGATCCTATTCTGTAGTTGTATTACCTGCTCATGCTTTGTGTATGTACCATAAGAGATGTTCAAATCTTTATGGAAACCATGTCTAGAGAATTTAAAAGTGAGATATTGCAACTCATACATGTCTCTGAACACTTATGCTTGTACGCCACTCATTTTCTATTAACCAAATATACATTATAAGTAACTTAGTTTTTATCTTGGCTATGCTTGTCTCCAGTATATTTAATATTTTGACATAATATTAATCACGTACCTCATGATTGAAGAGGGCAGTGGCGCGTGAATTGATGCGATCTTGACTTCGACTTTCTCTTGCACCTGTAATTGGTATTTCATTGGATAAAGAGAATATCACCATTTGTGCTGTAGAGATGAATATATTTGCAAGACAATCTTCAGTGATAAAAACAAAAAATTATCTTACACTTTCCACGAGAAAAGCACCTCAAACTTTTCAATCGCCTTAAGTATAAATCGGTTAACATCGGGAATGCAAAAATTTCTGATGTTTCCATTCCCAATCCTTCTTCCTCCATAATGATTGCCTCCGTCTTCTCACAATCCGATATAATCAGTTTTTTTAGTTGTGTGAGAGATTTAACCATGGATGGGAAAAATATAAACTCGAGACTATCCAAGCCAATGATTTCTAATGTCTCCAATCTCTGAAAGGCAACCTGCGAAATTTGCTCATGGAATTGGTGATTAACTTAAATCTCGAATTCATGAACTTTCAAAGAGTAAATATAGATGAGTGCCAAGTGGAGAGGGGGATCATTAAATTGCACAAAAGGGAAAAGAAGAAGAAGAAGAATAAAACAGAAAAATAGAGTAAAAAAATCTCCACACTAACATCATTTTTAATTGTCAGTCTTTCCTTCACTACAGTAAGAGATATGATTTTATCTAATACCGAATGCCTCAAATCAATATTAGATCACTCTAAAGCAATTACATCGTTAGGCTAAGGGAAAGCGATTAAAAAAGGAATTGCTTAGGTCAAATGAACAAATCCTGCTCACATCATTCCACACTTCAAACGACTATATATACTTAATCGGTGGAATTTTCCTTTTAAAATTGATTTTCTGTTAATACTTTTGGAAGGTCCAATAGTTATATGCGAACAATAGATCATATAAATATACTCGAGTTAAATTATAGAAAGCAGTGCTAAATATCTCATTATAATAGATTAAATGTATCTAAGAAGGTCGACGTATAAATCCCATAGGGTCCCCTTTTTACCGCCTATTTGGCTTCATAAACAACATTTTCGGTGAACGGCCTATATTGCTTTTAGTTTAGTCAAAGTCAACCCACCCATTCATTGCTCTAGTTCATTTTCCACGGAAACATTCTTCCGCTATGCGCTCGATAATTCAAATGACTCAACTGAAATGGCTGATTTGCAAAATGTATTTTACTTCTTTAACAAAAAACTTAATAAGAATGGTCTTGCAGTTCATGTAAAAACTAAGAGGGGTGATATATGAAGCCCAAGACCTAAGAGGTCTTGCTCAGTTAGGCAACGGAGAAGGCTTCGATTCCCTTTGCTAGTGTAGTTAAGAGAGAGTAAAGCTTCCTTTGACTAGGAAAAAAAATGAGGTCTTGTAAGTGCAAATGAAGTCAAGTGAGTGTCTTAAAGGCCCTTCTTCTCCAGCCTCTTGAACCTTACAGCTCACTTTCCTCTCGAGTAAGCCATACATGTAAGGTTGTTTGGAGTTCTAAGTTTCTTGTGAATATTAGAAAGCTTTTAGAGATCCTATTCTGTAGTTGTATTACCTGCTCATGCTTTGTGTAGGTACCATAAGAGATGTTCAAATCTTTATGGAAACCATGTCTAGAGAATTTAAAAGTGAGATATTGCAACTCATACATGTCTACGAACACTTATGCTTGTACGCCACTCATTTTCTATTAACCAAATATACATTATAAGTAACTTAGTTTTTATCTTGGCTATGCTTGTCTCCAGTATATTTAATATTTTGACATAATATTAATCACGTACCTCATGATTGAAGAGGGCAGTGGCGCGTGAATTGATGCGATCTTGACTTCGACTTTCTCTTGCACCTGTAATTGGTATTTCATTGGATAAAGAGAATATCACCATTTGTGCTGTAGAGATGAATATATTTGCAAGACAATCTTCAGTGATAAAAACAAAAAATTATCTTACACTTTCCACGAGAAAAGCACCTCAAACTTTTCAATCGCCTTAAGTATAAATCGGTTAACATCGGGAATGCAAAAATTTCTGATGTTTCCATTCCCAATCCTTCTTCCTCCATAATGATTGCCTCCGTCTTCTCACAATCCGATATAATCAGTTTTTTTAGTTGTGTGAGAGATTTAACCATGGATGGGAAAAATATAAACTCGAGACTATCCAAGCCAATGATTTCTAATGTCTCCAATCTCTGAAAGGCAACCTGCGAAATTTGCTCATGGAATTGGTGATTAACTTAAATCTCGAATTCATGAACTTTCAAAGAGTAAATATAGATGAGTGCCAAGTGGAGAGGGGGATCATTAAATTGCACAAAAGGGAAAAGAAGAAGAAGAAGAATAAAACAGAAAAATAGAGTAAAAAAATCTCCACACTAACATCATTTTTAATTGTCAGTCTTTCCTTCACTACAGTAAGAGATATGATTTTATCTAATACCGAATGCCTCAAATCAATATTAGATCACTCTAAAGCAATTACATCGTTAGGCTAAGGGAAAGCGATTAAAAAAGGAATTGCTTAGGTCAAATGAACAAATCCTACTCACATCATTCCACACTTCAAACGACTATATATACTTAATCGGTGGAATTTTCCTTTTAAAATTGATTTTCTGTTAATACTGGAAGGTCCAATAGTTATATGCGAACAATAGATCATATACATATACTCGAGTTAAATTATAGAAAGCAGTGCTAAATATCTCATTATAATAGATTAAATGTATCTAAGAAGGTCGACGTATAAATCCCATAGGGTCCCCTTTTTACCGCCTATTTGGCTTCATAAACAACATTTTCGGTGAACGGCCTATATTGCTTTTAGTTTAGTCAAAGTCAACCCACCCATTCATTGCTCTAGTTCATTTTCCACGGAAACATTCTTCCGCTATGCGCTCGACAATTCAAATGACTCAACTGAAATGGCTGATTTGCAAAATGTATTTTACTTCTTTAACAAAAAACTTAATAAGAATGGTCTTGCAGTTCATGTAAAAACTAAGAGGGGTGATATATGAAGCCCAAGACCTAAGAGGTCTTGCTCAGTTAGGCAACGGAGAAGGCTTCGATTCCCTTTGCTAGTGTAGTTAAGAGAGAGTAAAGCTTCCTTTGACTAGGAAAAAAAATGAGGTCTTGTAAGTGCAAATGGAGTCAAGTGAGTGTCTTAAAGGCCCTTCTTCTCCAGCCTCTTGAACCTTACAGCTCACTTTCCTCTCGAGTAAGCCATACATGTAAGGTTGTTTGGAGTTCTAAGTTTCTTGTGAATATTAGAAAGCTTTTAGAGATCCTATTCTGTAGTTGTATTACCTGCTCATGCTTTGTGTAGGTACCATAAGAGATGTTCAAATCTTTATGGAAACCATGTCTAGAGAATTTAAAAGTGAGATATTGCAACTCATACATGTCTCTGAACACTTATGCTTGTACGCCACTCATTTTCTATTAACCAAATATACATTATAAGTAACTTAGTTTTTATCTTGGCTATGCTTGTCTCCAGTATATTTAATATTTTGACATAATATTAATCACGTACCTCATGATTGAAGAGGGCAGTGGCGCGTGAATTGATGCGATCTTGACTTCGACTTTCTCTTGCACCTGTAATTGGTATTTCATTGGATAAAGAGAATATCACCATTTGTGCTGTAGAGATGAATATATTTGCAAGACAATCTTCAGTGATAAAAACAAAAAATTATCTTACACTTTCCACGAGAAAAGCACCTCAAACTTTTCAATCGCCTTAAGTATAAATCGGTTAACATCGGGAATGCAAAAATTTCTGATGTTTCCATTCCCAATCCTTCTTCCTCCATAATGATTGCCTCCGTCTTCTCACAATCCGATATAATCAGTTTTTTCAGTTGTGTGAGAGATTTAACCATGGATGGGAAAAATATAAACTCGAGACTATCCAAGCCAATGATTTCTAATGTCTCCAATCTCTCGAAAGGCAACCTGCGAAATTTGCTCATGGAATTGGTGATTAACTTAAATCTCGAATTCATGAACTTTCAAAGAGTAAATATAGATGAGTGCCAAGTGGAGAGGGGGATCATTAAATTGCACAAAAGGGAAAAGAAGAAGAAGAAGAATAAAACAGAAAAATAGAGTAAAAAAATCTCCACACTAACATCATTTTTAATTGTCAGTCTTTCCTTCGCTAAAAACTTGCAATGCTGAGCTTAATTTGATGAGTGAGCTACTTTTATTCCACCGAAGAATTTCTCCTTTAGAAATGGATTAGCGAGTGGAGCATTACTTGTCTCGCTCTGTATAATAAAGCAAACTTAACACTTTCCACCTCAAATTTCCACCCAAAAATAGTTCGACTGGTATCGCCAGTGTCCAATGAGAACAGTAGCGAAAATTAAAAGCTCCCAAGACTACAGCAATTACGAAAAGGCGAAGACATAAAGGCTTACACACACTGCCTTGTGGAACCCACAACAAATATGTCAAAGACCTTCAATTGATGGGGAAATTAACATATTGTAGGAGTCTTGGGCCCCACCATCAACTTCAGTGCTTATCGCCATTATGAAAATACACGAGTCAACGAAATATCCGCCTCAACTTTTGTTGGACAAACTAGGCAATTGTTTGTCCATAGTTTACTAACTTTTCTCTTTAATGCTAATAAAACACTATCAATAACCAATTTAACGAGATATCAAACATCAATTGTGAATTTGTGTTTGTTATGCCAAAAATAAGTACAAATATATCTATAAATAATACATGCGTGCATGAACATGCACAAAATTCTCTACTCTTACAATTATGGGGCCTATGTAATGACTAAGTGCTCATTTAAATGCAATACAAAAAAGACGTGCGTCAATCAGATTAGTATAGTTGCTATTATTTAAAAATCAGGTCCTCCTTTCCATTCTTCATGTTAGGTTTTTAAGAGAGTTGCCTATATTATACATTTCGTGGGTTATAACAAAGTTTTGATAACTAAATTCAATGGAACCCATTTCAAAAAATTAAAAATTACTTTACAAAAGAAATCACTTTAGTGCCAAAATTCCCTTCAATTTTGCTTATGAAAAGCCTATGAATATGGATGTATTGTAGCATGTATTTTGAAAATAACTCAGAATCTATCACGAACTAGATTTACATGGATTTCATATAATTAGTTGGATTTCCACACAATGAAGAGAAATAGAAGATTAGTAATTACAAAGAAGGCATGAATAGATAAGGCAATTTGAAAGACAACAAACTAAAAATAACAAATTAAATAAGCACCATAGTCTGCATTACATCTAATAAGCGAAGGAAGACAACATTGATAAATAATTAACATTCTTTTGATAGAAAGTTACCTGTTGCCCATTGAAGAATGCAATTTGAGTGGCTACTGGGTCATTTGATGTGCTACTTGAAGGAGCTAACCTAGTGGTAAAAAAGTTCTTCATTTTTGGCAGGTAACGCAATTTCAATGCATGCAAATTACGCAACTCAAATTTGCCACTCTCATCAGCTTCTAAAATCCCCCGCATTACCATGCAATCGACAATTTTGATCTTTTCCAGCTGTGGAAGTTCTCTCATCGATGAAAGAGGAAATAGAACTTCCATCTTGTGACAACATTTAACTCGTACTACTTTTAATGCACTGAAGGACTTGGAGGAGATATTGTTGGTGCATATCTTCTCTAAGTTGATGAGATTCTTGAGAAGTAATGACTCCAATGTCTTAAAATCTATATGGGATGGTGATTGGAAGATGTAATGGATCGAGGGAATATTCTTGACTTGTAGATGCTTTAATTCTGGAAAGTCTTTTTGGGATAATGCGCAAATGCTTTGCTCAATTCCGTCCAACCCATTCAAAATTAGATTGTCAGTTTTGCCTAAGATACTCTGCATGCATCCTTTCTGCAAAATTTCACTTATTGGATCCCACTTGAGGATCAATATCCTTGATCCTTCTCCATTCCACCAAGAATCTTCACCCATTTCAATTTCGTACTTGGTTAATTTTTCGACTTTTAAATCCCTTGGCAGCACACTTGGGTTGGGAATGGATATATGCAGAGTCTTGAGATACTTCATGTCATTCAACTCAATCATATTGGCATTAGTCGGTGGAGTTTGCTCCATGACATTCCACTTATCAAAGCTATTCTTCATATACAACTCCTCCAATTTGATCAAGTTTCGAAGCACACCCGGTTCAATTATTTGAAGGTTTGAACAATAGTTCAAGTCTAACAACCTCAGCTCTACTAGTTGCCCAATTTCTTTCGGCAATCGCTGAATTTTGGAGTTCACAAAGCTGAGAATTTGTAGCCTTTTCAGCTCCCCAAGAATGGATACATTGTCTAACGAACAATTGTCAAGACACAAAGTGTGTAAGTTCTTCAAAAACTGAAACGGCAAAGGGGAGCAAGTGAGACGTATCCCAGTAAGAACTAAGACCATGAGTTTCCTCATAGAGTTAAATAATGAATCCGGAACCTCAATAGATCGATTATTTGTGAACAGCAAAAAAATCTGCAATTCAGGGCAATCTAATTCTTGGGGAAGCTTTTTCATGTCAGTGTAGGGAAAGCATATCGATCTACAACTTTTGAGTTTGTCATTCGGCAACTCTGTTATCGAATTATACTGATCTTTCAACATGAGAAGAGGATGATCTCTTGAAGCAACTGAGGCAACAAACTCCCAAACCAAGTCATGTATCTTAAAACCATAATCATCTCCATCCTCTAACAAAAAGGAGGAGGCTTGAAGAGTACGAATCAGTGATCTCAAACTATCTCTAGCTTCGTCCATGTTATATTCTTGAAATAGCCCCCAACCCACACTGTACCTCACCAAGTCTTCAAGAGAGGGCTTAGAGGTGCCACAAGCAACACAGAGTGCTAACAATGACTTCTCCGCGTCTTTTAAATGATCATAACTCAATTGCAACATGTTATTTATCATCTCACCGGGTCCTTCGTTTTTAGATAACCCTATTTGTTTTAAAGCATTCTTCCATTCGGGTAAACCAGCGTCTTTAAAACATTTTGCCAAATAAACAATTAGGAAAGGCAAACCTGCACATTTGTGGAGTGCTTCAGCTACCAAGGGTTTGAACTCGTCAACGTGAACTTTGTCTCCCACAATCCTCTCGAACAATTTTTTTGCCTCTTCCTCCTGCAGCCCATCAAGGAGGAAGTCCCTGTCGCAGGCCATATCCCTTTGCAAAACATCTCGAAATCTCGACGTCAATAACAACTCGCATCCTATGACTTTGTTGTCAAATCCACAAGGAATGCCGACTACTTGCAAGTCGAGCTTCTCCCATAGATTGTCCAATATTATGAGGACCTTGTTTTTATTCCTCTCCAAATCTTCCAACCTCTTGTGCAGAAGGTTCGCTCGCAAACTGACATTGTCTTCCTTCTTTATGTCATTAAGGCCCAACCAGTGGGCAATCTCTTCTTGAATCTTCTTGACGTCTGGATTTTGCGACACGTCAGCCTTAGCAACCCAATCAAACAACTTCTCTTCGCTTAGTACTTTTTTGACTTCATCCAAAAGGGTGGACTTGCCGACCCCGCCCATCCCGTGAACCCCGACCACGCTATAGCGGTTATCCACAAGAGTGGCCATGATGTTCCGTATCATCAAAGCTCTGGATTCGAAGACGACAGAAGAAGCGGAGGCCGCTGTGGGGGTTGACTGGACGACATCTTTGCCTTCTCTCCCAGCTGGAATGAGAGCAGCGACATTACCAGGAGCGGGACCGCTGAAGGAGATATCCCTGTTACTGTTTTTTAGAATGAGATTCTTAATGTCGTCGGTCTCGTTCTTGGCCTTCCTACTGAACTGATACCGACAATTGGGGTCGGGAAGAGTCCCGTGGCAGCAAGTCTTGCTTGCCTTTTCGAATTCGCCCAACAGGTCTCCCGCCTCTATCAAGGCCTTCTCAGCACTTGCCAGAAACTCCGGGACCCATCCGTGGATACTTCGTAGATTGTTTTCGGCCCCTTCCGCGGCATGGCGGATCCTTTCAGCCTCGTACTCCAGATTCCCGACTTCCTTCCGAAGATTGTTGGCGTAGCTCCTGGAGGACATGACGTAGCTGAATCCACGCTTGAGGGGAGCAACTAAGCACTTCAAAACATCCCATGCAATTGAAATGGCAGAATCGGCCGACATTTTTCTCTGATTTTTTGTCCGAAAAAGAAAGAGCGAGAAAACAGAGACAGATAAAGAGAACGATGAAATAGAGAAGCAGATAATGAAGGATGAGAAGAAGAGAAGAAGGAAGAAAAGTTGTGCCGAGCAGAAGAAAGGGCAAGACAGAGAAAGAACGATGAGAGACGAAGAAGGCAAAGAGATTTGAGTGCAGAGAAGGATGATGGAAGGCAATGTCGAAGAGCAATCAATACAAGCAGGGAAGAGTTCGGTAGCCTTAAATTGACACCAGTCAGTTCCTTTATAAGGTGGGTAGAATCCAATCCAGACAAGAATAGAATGGGGGACTTGTAGGCGATGACCAACAGAAATGGGTGATTTTCTTCATTTTGCTATTCCTTCAGTTGACCGGTCACCGCTAATGCACAAACATTGATTAGATGCGTGAAAATTATAGAAGTAACGAAAGCTAAGCCCACGCAGTCACAATATCGGATACAGTCTCTTCGCTTGATTTTTTTTTCTAAAATTTAAATTGCACGCACATCGTGTAGCTTCAAAATAAAATAAAAAAATAAAAATATATAATTACCAGCTGTCAAAATAACAAAAATGACTTGACTTATATCATCGCTCGTGGAATGAGTGCTTTATACAGTGTTAGCATCAATAAAACAAAATGTAATTAATAAAGAGAACAAATGGACGTAGTTCTTCAAGGAGCAGCGATATGAGTTATAAATCCATTTTTCAACTCAATTTTAGTGCGTCAGGTTGTATATTAGGTTGTATATCAGGTTGTATATGAGTCAATTAAAATTTTAAAACTCAATTGAGATAAATTTAAAATATCAAAGCTCACCTCTACGTGGATCTTTGTAGGTTTGCAACAGACTCATATTCAACCCGTAATTACATGAAAAAATCATTAAAATCAATACAAACAGCATCATTTTGTAGAAATAGTCAACGTCACACCTTAGCATTACATGTAAGATTATTGGTAATTACTGGACTGCCATGTCGAATAAATCAAGTGTGACTTGGTCTGAATGATTGGATTGCATTTTCCCTCAAAGATTTAGGGCTATATTAGTTCAATTAGAAATAATTTAAGACTCAATTGGTTTTCATATAATGAGTTTAAAACTAATTATGCAATGATGTTAATAATTTATCTGGTTAGTAGTGCATAATATTATTTGATGTGGAGCTTAGATGGCCACAAATTTTTTGGAGAGTGCATGAAATTCAATTCTTAAAGGCTCTCCTTTGGGTAGATGGTGTAATTACAAAATTATATAGAGGTAGATTTTCACATTGATTTTAATTGTGAAGCGAGTGCATAAATTTATATCAAAGAGTGTAATTTCCCAAAAAGAAAATTCACACCGAACGTAATCAAATTCAGAGCACTTTCCCCAGAGAGATACCGTAGGTGAAAATGTAAAAACGTAAAGAAGGCAAGGTAAAAGTAACCGCAAGCTGAAAATGTGAATATGGGAAGTTAACCACAACAGAACAGGTATTTTAGCATTTTGTCCTTTTTGGTCTCTTGAGAAAATATTACATAGGGACAAATTTGGGAACAACCTTGACAGAGTATCACATGTGAAATTTAATTTTCTCACGGCATCCAAATAAACCGAGAACCCTTTATGATTGGTCCGTACATCCTGCATTTTTTTTTTTTTGGGGCATTTTAAGAGGGGCATCTGTCGTCTGCTAACTTAATGTTGAAGTTAGATCTCTTGCATTGAAAAATATTACAAGGAATCCGTACCGATAATTTTTTAGCATATTGATAAGGTTGCACGTTACTCTTAATAAAAACTACTTTTCTTGAATCATTTTTTTCACAGGGACAAAGCATGGTAATGGTAAGTGAAGATGGACACGCTTGGATGCAGTACATCTTGGCCCTCGGTGAGAGAGGCCAATTTTTTTTTTTTTTTTTTTTTTTTTTTTTTTGGGTCATAGTGTGAGAGGCCAGTCGGACCAGCGGTGACTTGAAAGTCCTTTTCCCACTCTTCCTCTGCAGGGAATTCCTTAGGAAGCTGAATACTTGTAGGACACTGCTCCAAGTTGTCACGGGTCAAAAGTAAAAATAAAATATAAAAAAAGACTGCTTTCCGTCACCTCAATCAAGACGACAATGTGGACTTACAAACATCGCGCAATATAAACATCAATTTGGTACCGGTGCTAATTTCGAAGTCACCATCTTTATAGATGTATATTGAGATGGATGATTTTTTGTATTCTATTGCTCGTCACCATCACCAATGCGTGTCTCTCCATCCTTTCCACTATCGCTTATGGACGTACATCGATTAGATATCCATCCTTTTGTCCACCGTTTATAAACTGAAATATTGTCCAAAAAATACCAATTCAATATTAAATTTTTCAATTTTATTAATTTAATTACAATTCTTTTGATGATTTGTTAATATAGTCATTCCGACCAATTTTTTTATGGAAATTGCTAATGTAAATATCAGTCGTCTTAAGTCATACAACCGCCACATAAATGATTTCCGACCAAAATTAATTAGAATGATTATATTGGCAAATCATTAAAAGTTTTAGGATTAAATTAGCAAAATTGAAAAATTTATGACAAAATCGACTGTCGTACGATAAGTTTAGGACTTTTTGGATAATTACTCGTTAATAGATAAATAGTGATTAGACAAACATAAATTAGGTATTTGTCCTATCCTCCACGGATAATGATTGATTAACTACTGCTCCTAAACCCAATCCTTGTGCTGGTCCATGAAATCATATTAGAATAATAGAAGTAACATTATAATTAAGCTAATTGTTAGATTGCAATGTCATATGTGATTGTTAGGTTGGACGTAGCCTCAATTATAATTTTTAGATTAGACCTTTGATATTTTAAATAACATTATTAACTAGTTTACTTTCTTAAAATACTGCTACTCTTCACATGAAAAAAAAATTAATTTGGGAAATGAATGCGTGCCACAGCTAAATTTTTGCTTCGTGTTCTCTCATTCATATTGGAGACCCCCTCCTCCCTTTTCAAATGCTTGGGTTTATCTAGAGTCTTTTACTTTTCACATTTATTTTTCAAATATTGCGGTCATCAAAAAATTCATTTTTAAAATTCTGTTAATATGCAATTATTGTCAAATAGAGTTATACGGTTTTTCTTAATTTATGAACCTATTTTGTCCCAATTTAAATTTTCTTGAGGAAAAGCAAAATGCAGAAAGTCGTTGTTTATGTAAGTGTAAGCAAATAGCATTAGAAGTCAATGAAAATGAAGATGGAACATTGTGTGGAATCTTTTCAGAATCAATTTTAAATACTTAAGTGATCGATTGAAAATGATAAATCTCAAGTGCATATTTTAAGATGTAAACACTACTCAGACATAGAAAAGTATGATATTCTAGCAAACACCCAAATCATGAGGAAAAAAAAGGAGATGGGTACATAATATGGATCTCGTTAACTTAATCTTAGTTAGGCCTCAACTAAACACCAGTCAATTCCTTGAGCAAGGAAATATATGATTTTTTGCATTATTGTTCCTTTATTGACCAATCACCATCACTAATGTCTGTGTCTCCATCCTTTCCTCCACCGCTAATGGACAAACATTGATGGGCTATCTGTCCTTTCCTCCTCTCGCCCCCTAATGTACTAGTCCCCATCCATCCTTTCATCGTTTCCTCCATTGTTAATGGACAAACACCGATTAAATACTAGTCCTAAACCCGCTCCCAATGAATATCATATTTTAAAACCCCATCATGACTTCCACTCAAAAAAGGAGTCAAATAACAAATTGATGGAACCACTACAGAAGTGAATTGTTTGAGGTAGACACATTCACACTCCGCGTGTAACATTATCAAAAATTGCTAGGTTGGGGTCCATCTAATATCTCTCTGTTCTCACTCTTTTAATCATTACTTAGATCCTTCTTATTGAGATATACATGTGACTTATGTTAGAAAGTCTTATACCGGAAAATTGGTGTGGTATGCAGCAATTAATTTATCCTAGTTTTTGAGTGAACTTGGCTTCAATAAAACATATTGGTTGGCTCGGACATGAGCTTTTCTTTGGCGATCTCTCTGTTTAAAGGTATCAAATTTCTACTAGACACTCCTAAGAAATGATGCCAGAGCCGATGATTGATAGCTAATGGCCAATCCAATGTATACCAATGTTTGGAGAATATCTGAGGAAAGGAATCTCGTGATCAATGCGGCTATTGGGCAGCCTTCATAGTTCAATCTAGCAAAAGAGACTTGGAATGAAGGTGGGCGTTGTTGTGTAGAAATGTGGTCCTGATGGTAACCTTCATGATTCGAATTGGAGAAAGAGACTAGGGATGAAGATGGGCGTTATTGTTATTTTTGTTAGCACATGCACCAAAGCATAGATTCTAATTGAGTCATGTTAATGGAGAATGATACTTGAATTAAGGGAAAGTAGACATAATACTAAGCCAACACGCGAGAGGCGAATGTTAAGATGAATGTGTGAGTTGGCTTAGCAAAGTTTCACAATGGAGAATTGATGTCGTATTAAACAATTAATATATCATAATTGATCAATAACTTTTTAGCTCATTTTTATTTAGTAAAGATGACTCAACTGAATATGTTAATGGGCTCAAATTTGAGCTTTCTCTTAATAACCTCTCCGATTAAAGGAATTAAATTTTTGCTACGCACTCTTAATATTTGTATCAATAATTATTTATTGATGTGAGTTTAGTATAATTTTCCATTTTTCTCAACAGCGGCATCGATCTGACATTTTCTTTGATTTTTTGTCCAAAAAAGAAAGAGCGAGAAAACGTTCGGACAAAAACCCCTCAAAAGGAAAAGTTGAGAGAAAAAGAGAGGGAGAGAGAGAATGATGAAAAAGAGTCGTAGATACTTCAGAAAAAGAGGACGAAGTAGGGCTATATATAGCAAGGAGAAGAAAAAGTGAAACAGAGCAAGAATGATGAAAGACGAAAAGGCGAAGAGATTTGAGTGCGAAAAAAGATGAAGGAGGAGCGTCAAAGAGCAATCAATGGAGAAAGAGACATGGTCACTTTTTGCTGGAATATTTGATCAACAACGATTGAGATGTACCACTAGTGTTCCAATGATTTAAGATCTTAACAAAGGCCCAAATCACGAGGAAGAAAGATGGGTTGGGTATGGACTATGGAGCTCGGCAATCTAACCTCAGTTAAGACTTCAACTAAACCCCACTCAATTCCTTCGGGAGCTAAAAAGTTGGGAGCAAAGGGCTCCAAGTCCTTAGAGCCTCCACTGGCCAAAAGTAAAAATATTTTAAAAAGACTGTTGTCGGTCGCGTCAATCAAGACAATGATGGTGGTCTAATAAATAATCTATTAATACATGGAGCAGGTCACCAACACCAATTTCGAAATCACAATCCCTTCCCCCAATGCTAATGGGATGTTTAAGTATCCATCCTTTCATTCACCGCTTTAGACAAACATAATTTAGGCATCTAATTTTTCCTACACGTCTGATGGACAAACATTGGTTAGGTAATAGTCCTACCCCCGCTCGCTGGTCCGTGAAATCACGTTAAAAATTTCGAATTAACATGATAAATAGGCTGATTGCTAGAATATAAAGCCAATTATGATTGCAAGGTTAGAGTTAACTGCAGTTGTAATTGTTAGGTTAGAACTTCTAAGGAAATTAAATTTTTGCTATCCTCTAAACATATTAAACTAATTTACTATCTCGAACACTACTCTTTAGATGATAATATTAATAGGCAAAATCGTAGTGACCACTACTACTCTTTACATGACAAAATTAACATGCAAAATCATTGCTAGCCCGGACTAACTTTGCTCCGTGAGCTCTCTCATTCATATTAAATTCCCCCGCCCCCCCCCCCCCCCAAACAATAAACCCTCTTTACTTTTTTTTTTTCTTCCCAAATGCTTGGTTCTGTCTAGAGCTTTTCCTTTTCATATTTATTTTTCAAATGTTGCAGTTATCAAATATTGATTTTTAGAATTTTCAAAAATGCACATTTATTGACAAGTAGAGTTATTATATGGTTTTTCATAATTTATGAAACCTATTTTTTTCCCAATTCTAATTTTCTCGAGGGAGAGCAAAATTCAGAATTTTTTTCAAAATCACTCTTGCGTATTCCTATTTCATGACAATCATATGGGACAACAACAAAATGTTATGCCGAGTGCCACGTCAATCTCGTTGAAAGGGGATATTCCACTAACTATGAAGGCGTTTCCTTCATATGCAACTTGCTGAGTCATTACGCATAGCCCCTCGAATGAGTGCATTCCGACATTGATTTTCTTTAACTACTCGTATACTCAGCAAAAGCAAAAAGTAAACTCGCGTCTTCTTCGTTGGCTTGCTCAACCGGAACACCAAGTGGCTGCTTAACTTCCTCGCTCGTTTTCTCAAACTCAGCCATAATTGTTAGATTAGAATATCAAATTACCTCATAAACCTTATATTTGTATTGACTATTTAAAAAGGTTATGACTTATTTATAACAAAGAAAATATTATGACTAATTAAAGTCATGGGGAAAATTATCTAATTAGTCCTAAAATTTATTATACATATGCTAATTCAGTTTTAATCATTTCAATCTTTTGTTAATTTAGTTTTACACCTTTATGGAAAATTTCAATAAAACCCTTTTGATGAATTTTTGCCCGAAATTATTGATGTGGCAGTCCAGTTATCGCTGACTATTCTAAGTAACACACGACCATTTCAACGTCGAAAATTAGCCAAAAGGACTATATCGGAATTTTCCGCAGATGTTTATCACTAAATTGGCAAAATCAAAAAGTTTAGAACTAAATTGGCATTCATACAATATGTTTAAGATCGATGGGTAATATTCCTCAAAGTCATGGGAATGTTCTCTTTGCAATTAAGTTGACAAAGATCTTATGCATAATGACTACCTAGTTTATGAGGAATAAGTGCATATAAAAAATCCCATGTAAAATTAGCATTCTCCTAAAGTAAGTGTAATACCATGTAAAGTTAGCATTCTCCTAAAGTGAGTGTGTGTGTGTGTGTGTATGTGCGTGCATGCACGCACTTGTGTAATATAGGGGTAGGAGTGTGGAGAGCCATTTACCTAGAAGCTCATGAAATATCGTGCCAATTCCATGAACCAATTAAACTCATATCTTTGGTCTATGTAGGTGACTATAACCCAAAGCAATTTGCATATAGTTTGTGGGATTCGAACTGGCGATCTCTAGTTCCTAAGTTGGAAATCCCTAATGAACCAACCAATTGCGTCAATTCTGGGGCTATGTAAGCATAATTTTTATAGTAAAGAGTTGTATTTTCTATTCCAAACCATTTCTTAAGAAAATGACAAAAGGTTAACATAAAATTATCATATAGTAATATTCAATAAGTGCAAGATAGAGATGCTAAGTAAGTATAACGTTAAAATAATAGTATCATATGATAGATAGGCATAATATTGGTCTCTGATCTGTTTTTAATATTAAGCTGGCTGAAATTCTCTTTATTAGTTTCAAATGACAAACTTGCCCATAAAAAATTGTTGTGTTGGAAATGTCAATGTACCCCTAATCCCATATATGAATTATGACCGTTTGAAAACATTTTGACTAAATAGAAACAAGTTAAAGTCATGAGAGACATTCTCCTTGTAATTAGATTGAGTAGATTTCACGTAGCTAATAAGGAATTAGTGCCTATAAGTACATCATGATATATGAATAATCTATCTAGCCAGTAGTGCAAAATATTAGCCTAGGTGGAGTCTAAGTGGGCACATTTTTTTAATGGAGAACGTTGCGAATCCATTTCTTAAAATAAGGAGAAGTCTTTTCTAGCTATTTAGAATGCTATGTGTCAACCTTAGAGGCAAGGCATAGAGAAGAGACTGTTATTGCATAATTATATAGATATTGAATCTCATGTTGATTTTGTACGTGAATTAGTGAATGATTTTGTATCAAAAGTATAATTTCTCAAAAAAGAAAATTTACACCCAACATACACAATGACAAGCATAATCAAATTCAAAGCCCTTTCCAACAGAGAGATACTACATGTGAAAACGGAAACATTAAGGAGACAAAAGAAAGGTGATGGCAAGCTAAAAATGTGAAATAAGGGGAAATATAAGAGGTTGGCTATTCTAGCATTTTGTCCTTGGGTTCTCTTAAGGAAATATTACGTAGAGACAAATTTGACCCTAACAAAGTATCACGTGTAAAATGGGTGCATAATTACCTCCACCAAATGCGTGTGTGCACACCAATCATCCCAACAGCTATTTGTCAACCAGAGGAATCTTGCTGTTTTAGTCTTGACAATTTCACCTTTCGGTGCAAGGAAGCAATTGTCAGCAGGAGATAGGAGATGCATATCAATATCATCATTGATTATGCGTCAAAGGCCAAAAAGTATTTACTATTAAATTTTTTAGCATTCCAAGAAAAACCCATCATGACTTCCCCTTTAAAAAGGAGTCAAAAGATTAATTGATGGAGCCACTAGAAAAGTGGATTGTCCGTGGTTGATGCACTCATAGTCCAAGTAGAACGGTGTAAAAAATTGCCATATGATGATACGGTTAGAATTTTTCTAATGTCTTTTGTCCTTGCTCTTTTAACCATAACTTAGACCCTTTAATCAACAATTACTTCTTGATATGAGTTTAATATGATTTTTCCCTTTTTTCTCTAGGGCAGCATCCGTTGATGTTTTTCTTTTGAGAAAGAAAGATTGAGAAAACGGTAGGGCGAAAACCCTAAAAACAATCACAAAAAAACACCATAAGTGTCATGACTTTTGCAGGGTGTTCAATTTTTTTTTCAATTATTTGAGTACCATGACTTATGAAAAACATAAACTTAAGTGTCATAACTTTTTTTTCAATTATTTGAATGTTATGATTTCTAAAAGAAAAATAAAAAAAGTTTTGGGAGTTTGATGCTCCTTATACTAAGCCATTAACGAATAATCAATGCTTTTGTAATATTAATACTAAGGTAGACTCAAGGGGGAGATGGGACATCCCACTATTTTATGTCTAGTCAATTATTCATATTCTTGGCTGTTTTAACCACTCTCTTACTATTAACCCTTTCACGAGTGAATGACCACACGCAAGCATGAGCAACGTGCATAGCTTTCTTCTAATGACATATGGACCCCATTTTTGACTGCATCGTTCAATCATGGGATTCCAGTAATAATCCATGGTTGCTTTCTCTAAAATAATAATTTTAATCAAATTGTCATAGAAAATGAAAGTATAAACTAAGAGCCCCGAATGCTATCATCAAATCATTCATCATGTAATGCTTATCATTCGTAGGAACTCATAATTTCAATTACTTGTCATTTGTAAAAGATGTGATTTAACTACTAGTTAAAAACAACACAATTTGAGCAAAAACATGGCTTATCAAACAAGAAGTGACACCACCAAATTCTTGTGATTGCAATTCGGTCTTGGCAAGGAACAAGGTAAATGTAATTTAGTCCTCATTTTTTAACAAGATGTGATGGATCCTTGGCTTCACTATGCACGATTTGTCTGAATGTCTAAGAGTTGTGATTTGATAATTCCCTCAATATATTCCTTGAAGAATGTAAAGAGAATTGTTTGCCTGCATGCATATTTGAGCAAGCAATGTATGGATATGAAAGACCATAATATAAGTACACAGAATGAGAGAACACACAATATATATATGTATGTATGTATGTATGTATATTTCACAGCACTTGACAGTTTGTTACTTTCAAGAATTATAATCAGCAACCTTAACTATATAATATGGTGCAAAATTTGAAAGACATCAATCTTAACCTGTCAAAATTTATGCTCTTGAACTATTCACGGGGTACGTAATATAATCTCGTACGTAATATAATCTCAAGTCCTAGCTACAGGTATAAGGAATAAAGCAAACAAAGTGAAAACTCAAAAACAAACTAAAAATATGAGGCAACCTTTTCAATTTGAAAACATGCTACTAATGAATTAAGCTTGGGACCTTTCCATGAATCTCTTCATATCAAACGGTCGCACCACCACTTTGAAATAACTCTAGAGATGCATTGTGAAAAAAATTGAGATTGCTCAAAACGAAACTCTCACTCAATGATCTCCCAAATTTACTAGTATGATAAATTCAGAAAAACCAATTATCAATAAGAAAAATAACTTTAAATGTCTCAAAAAATTTGTCTATAACCATTTGGATAAAGAGGATTAATCATTCACTGACTTATAAGCTCGTAAATAAGATCTTATACCAAATTAACTCGTTGAAATATTCTCTTCTACAAAATAATGAAAGTTCGAACATGACAAATCAAAGAATTGAGGATTTGGTCATAATAAATTGGAAAAATAATGGCTAAAGCTCGACGAAAGCATAAGTGTAATTTGATATTTCAAAACGTGCTTATGCTCCAATCTTTTAAATAAATCAGCCTCTTTTTTTGTTTTTGTTTTATGATTCATATTTTGAAGACGTTTTTTTAGTTATATTCTCACATGAACAAAACTTTGAGATCGAAGGAGTAGATGACAAGATTGAAACCAGAAACTCTTATCAAGTGTCTATAGTAAATAAGAAAATAGACCAGACAATAGATGAGAGAGAAATTGGAAAAGGCAGATTTGTTTATTTTTAAATAAAAGGCAGGTCTATTAATAATTGAGTTTACTTAAAAATATGTGATTTTAAGCTAAATTGGGAGCGTGAATAGCCTCGCCCAATGTGTGTGAATATGCATGTATACACCAAATCATCACTACGACTTTAGAAGATCCTCCTGACTATTTTTCAAGAGTTTCGGTGGAACGGAAGGCCCACCAGAAGTATCTTTCTCTTTTAGTCTAGGGAATTTCACCTTTCATTTCGGTGCAATAAAGCAGTAATGGAAGACTGAAGATGCATGTCCATATCATCATTGATTATGTGTGAAATGTCAAAAGTATTAACTGTTAAATTTTGTAGCAATCCAGGAAAAAAAAAACATCATGACTTCCTTTTTTAAGACGGAGTCGAGAAGACAAATTGATGGAACCAGCACAGACGTGGATTTTCGAGGTTGATGCACTCATAGTCTAAGTAGAACATTTATCAAAAAATTATTATTTGATTTTATAATTGAGATTTTTCTAATGTTTTTTTGCTCTTGCTCTTTAACCACAAATTAGGCCTTTATATCAACAATTTTACTTCTTGAGATGAATTTAATGTGATGTTTGTTGGACGCAAATTGCGTAACCCCAAGATCTCCATAACTAGAACAAGAACATGCATAATTGAGTAGAAAGATTAATGCACCTGTTTTGGGATCCATCAAACATAAAGCGGAAGCAGAAAAGAGATTACCCATTCATCAAGGGGATCCATTGTTCTTGAAGCGGAAGCGGAAACACAATGTTCCACGCGCAAGTCCTTCTCCTCTATTGCCCTCCGTATCACTGGCTCAATGAGGCGGCCCCCTCACGTGTAGCGTTAGGTAAACGCCCCTTAAGTGAGGATACATGTCAGAATTAGGGTTAGATGAGAGACTTGAGCACTATTTATAGAGTATCCAGCCAGTCCCTCTCATTACGGGCCAGGTTCAACTCGGCCCACACTAGCCAGCCCATATTAGACTAATTAAGAAACCTTCTATCTCACCTTAAACCAAACCCCGTAAAACGGTAAACGTTAAACGGTAAATTACAATATCAATTAATGTAGTCCACAATTAGAAAAACTCTTACATTCTCCCACTTGAACTATATTAATTGAAATCGTACTGTATGTGCGCACATTTGGTCCAGAGATAATTCTTAATAGTCAATCCTATCACATAAAGTCTTAAACACCGAATCATGGCGGTAACTGCATGTATACACACAGAGCCTTCCATGGTCACGAATGTTCTCAACTTTATTGATATGGATTCAATATGGTAGTGTGTCAAATGGATAACATCTCTCATAGAGAGATCTCATTTGTCAGTCACCATTCTCTTACCTTAGGTGTCACAAAAAAACTTGTGCCACTAGAGAATGCTTTATGGTTCCAATGAACCCACATATGTCTTGTCCTTATGGTTAACCTTTCTTTATGTATCACAAGACATATGCACAAGGCTAATAACCGGATGCCCCTAGCCTTCACTCAAGGTCTATACAATCCCTTGAGATTTTATTAATATGTATTCAACATAATAACAACGCATTCAAAATATTTTATTGAATGCAAAAGTTGATACATATCAAACCGTTACTAAGTGTAACGAACCACAGATGTGAACTTTATCAGAGTAAAGCCAAAATAGCTCCCACTAAACAACAGTATCCGAAGATACTCCTAGGCCCATGTTAACAATATGTTACTAAAATATACATGGGCGTAGGCCTTTAGTTTGTGGATCTGCAACCACATCATCTGTGAAAATATGTTATATTATAAGTCACATTTCTGTACCGTTTCTTTATGGTCAAAAATATTTGACCACCATATATTTAGACCCCTTGAGACCTCTGTAGTAAATAAATAATACTACAAATTTGTTATCTCAATACAACTGTATGGGTCTATTCATCAAGTTAAAACGATCAACTCCTTCATGAGGTTTTGGAGCCTAATAGCCCAAGTAACAACCTAAAAGAATGTTACTAACACTGCATACATAGTAGAAGATAACATAAAACTTTATTTATTGCACTTACTGCTAACATAAATATGTATTCCGTTATTGATATTATATCATCCTAACAGCCAGCAAGGTTTACATCTAAATATCCTACTAACTGCAAGAATTGAACATGTCTGTAAATTATCATATAACATCTTGTCTTATTTAAGTACCTTAAAATCTTCTTGACAGCAACCCAGTGATCATGTCTTGGATTTGACCGATATCTGTCTAGAAGTTCCGTCATAAAGACAATATTTAGTCTAGTGCAAATTTGAGTATACATTATACTTTTAAGTGCACTGACACAAGGTACTCCCTTTAATTAGATTTTCTCAATATCTAAATAAGGACAATGTGATAGATTTAGTCCATCACCCTTAACAAAAGGAGCAATTCCTGGCTTGCAATGATGTATATTGAATATTTCCAATATACAATCAGCAAATGTCCTCTGAGAAAATCTAATATAATATGGTAAAAATAATCCTTACAAACCTCAGTACAAAGGATATAAGATGTTTCAAGGTCACAACTTGTAAGCAAAATATTATGTACATAAAGTATGAGAAAAAATAAATTTCCTCCCACTGACCTTGCAGTATATTGAATTACTTTATTCCCAATTGAACAAAATAACAACACTATGAAACTTTAATAATATTGTCTGGAAACTTGCTTAAGACTATAAATAAGACTTTTCAGTCTACACACAAGTTTATTTAAATCTGCTGCAAAATCATCCAGTTGCACAATATAGATTTTGTATCTATTTGGCGTAACTTTATATCAAAATAAATTATTAATGCCACGTTCACTCTGAAAGAATATTAAAGAAATAATTATTTCTTTACCATAAACAATCCACCCCTCTTTCAGAGTTAAAACTTTAGTTACCAATTTGGCTTTAAATTCCACAATATTTCTTTGAAATTCTTTTAGTTTTATACGCCAATTTGCAACTAATAAATTTGTGATTTTTAGACAAGTCAGTAAGTTTCCAAATATGTTTCATAGATTGTATATCGCCTTTTATGGCATCTAATCACATGATTGAGGATAAGAAACAACATTTATTCATGTCGCTAAATCAATCATGTAGTGGATATTATAGTCATGCTCTCACAAATAGACTATATAGTTTAATGGAATAACTGATCGTCTTTCTCTAACAAATCTCCTTAATAAAGTTACCACCACTTCATTCTGCACTTGAGAGGTTTAAGAAATTTCATTATAAACATAGTGCCTTGAACCTCAACAAGTTTAGTCTATGGTACAGGAGATTCCATAATTATCTGTATAGGTAAAGACAAAGACACAGTGATATTCCATCACACTATTATCCTTAATAGTCTGAGAGTAGCTATCCTCTACAATTACGTCGAACTGTAGAAATTTAGAAGTATGTGATTCCATAATTCTTGTATCATCTTTAGGGTCATAAAATTAATACCCATTCGAACAATTAGAGTAAGATACAAAATAATTTCAAGTGAATCTTTTGTCAGGATTTTCAAGCATAGTAATTAAGTTACCACCCCAGAATCTACCAAGTATTTGACAAATGACCCTTTAAGCTATTTCGCATTGTCATACTTGCCAAAATACTTATGGCCACTGTTAAACCTGACAATCTTTTAATCATATACGAGATGTATATGTCATTAGGATTTAAACACAATCTTTGCAGACGTGTCCTAATTTCAATATCAGACAAGACATAATTTCAAGCAACTAAGGCTTCCATCATCTCATAACAGTGCAGTATGCAGGCAAACCTCTTTTCAAGTGTTCTAGAATGGAACGCTTCATGGACAGTAAGCAAATTCAATTGCTCTTTTCTCAAGCAACAAATCATATGTCCACAACTTAAAATTTGAAGCAGTAAAAACCTCAATAATAATGAAGTTGTTAATTACAGAAAATGTGACTGAAAAACAAGCAATGTATATAATTAGCATCATGTGAGTATTGTGTAATTTGATGTACAAGTACACATCCAGAGAGTTACATGCAAAGTCACATAATCACCTTTGGGCAGAATACATGACATGCAATTGTACACTCCCCACATGATAAGGGTTATGAGAATATGTTCCAATTCTTCGTGAATTCATCACCTTTGGGCATATGAATCACTAGAATCAGTTACTCTTCCACCACACTATCATGTATCCCTCCATGAATTAATACACAATCACCTCCTTTGGGAGTATGATTACGCATTAGACCAGGAGACATCCCAATCATCATACAAGACCGAAATTTCTCAAACCCAATCAAGCGTGCCACTTTGGCGGTCACTACTCAATTGAATCCTTGAAATTCTCTCATACCAGGGATATAAACTTTATTCCTCACATACACCATATACATGTGATTTTAACTTTAGTGATAGGAGCAGGTTATCACTAAAATCACATATCATGCTAATTACATTGCTTTATCCATTAATAAAAAATTAATCATACATATATATAAATATATATACAGCGAACCTGAAATACAGATTCCAATGAGATCATTGATCACAGTAACACAAGAAACTTCTCATAATAGAGAATAAAACATCTCTTATGCACCCCAATTACATATTACCAGAACAACATAAAAAGAATGCTGATCTAAAATATCTCTCATAAATTAACATCAATAGTAATACAGGGTACACCATATCGACAAGCTTAACAGCTGATCAACTATTGCTCATGAGTTTCATAAGGCAAAACATGACTCCAAGGCCAACAATTGATTTATTAATCAATTTTAGGTAACAAATATCATTACTTCAACCAGTGGCCTATAAATTGAGTCAAACTACAGAACTAAATATTTAAACTATAACAGTAGATACTATTGTTCTGCATAAATATTGCCATATTCCTTAACCATAAAAATATTCAACTTGATAGATATTAACAAGTGATCAGATGAGTTCATGTACAATATGCAGTAACTTAATCAACATGCATTACTCACATACACAGATAAGTTAATCAGTACAATCAGTTTGGTCACAAGTTCTTAAGACGTCCATCATTTAAAGATTATCAGCGTGTCAAGGAGTATGCTTGAGCAACAAAAATTTCATAACTGTTTCTCATTAGCTCTATACATAGCTCAATTACTATTCCATAATGATTGTATCTCATTAAGCCAGCTTCAGTTCACAATAAAGTTTGATTTTTATTGTGATAACATACCTGTAACCCAACACTTATATTTCCAATTTCACAGAAAATATAAGAAAAATACGCAAAAATACACTAAAAATACACGTATTTAGGGTTTCGTATGTATTTTTACATCCATAAAACCATCAAACATATAAAATAAATATACCACGAGATAGGAAATCACCATACGAGTCCAACGCCACCCTCCACGCGCCCTCACGCGCCGCCTGAGTGCGCGGCGCGTGGAGCTCACGCGCGGCGCGCGTTCGACGCCCAGGCGGCGCGTGGCCTCGCGTGGGGGCGCGTGCGGCCTCCCCCGGCGACGCGCCGCCGACCTTCTTGCTCTTCTCATCGAGCCCAGTCCGAATTTGTGATTTAATTTTATTTTTATTGAACAAAAAATCTCAAAAATCACAAATTAGGACAAAATCCGTACTAATTAGGGCTAATATGCACAAATTAGGGCAAAATCAATTGCATTCAAGTTCTAGGGTTATGGTTGCTCTGATACCACATGTTGGACGCAAATTGCGTAACCCCAAGATCTCCATAACTAGAACAAGAACATGCATAATTGAGTAGAAAGATTAACGCACCTGTTTTGGGATCCATCAAACATAAAGCGGAAGCAGAAAAGAGATTACCCATTCATCAAGGGGATCCATTGTTCTTGAAGCGGAAGCGGAAACACAATGTTCCACGCGCAAGTCCTTCTCCTCTATTGCTCTCCGTATCACTGGCTCAATGAGGCGGCCCCCTCACGTGTAGCGTTAGGTAAACGCCCCTTAGGTGAGGATACATGTGAGAATTAGGGTTAGAGGATAGACTTGAGCACTATTTATAGAGTATCCAGCCAGTCTCTCTCATTACGGGACAGGCTCAACTCGGCTTACACTAGCCAGCCCATATTAGACTAATTAAGAAACCTTCTATCTCACCTTAGACCAAACCTCGTAAAACGGTAAACGTTAAACGGTAAATTATAATATCAATTAATGTAGTCCACAATTAGAAAAACTCTTACAATGTTTCCCATTTTTCTCAACAGTATCATCGATTTTACATTTTTCTTTGATTTTTTTTTAGTTGAGAAAACCCAGAAAAAAAAAAAAAAAAAAAAACAAAGAGACAGAGAGAATAATGGAAGAGCGAAACAAAGCAAGAATGATTAGGGGCAAAGAAGGCAAAGAGATTTGAGCGCAAAAAAGGACCCTAAGCCCACTCCTCGTGTTGGTGTGAAATCATATTAAAAAATAGAGAAGTAACATTATAATCAAGCTAATTGAATGGGAAAAAAATTGAGGTTTTATTGTTGAAATGGTATGCAAATTGAAATAGCTCTGAAATGTAAAATGGCTGTGTTGTTGATTTATATATTGAATGGCAACTTTTAATGATATTCTACTTATTGACAGTTATGACTTGAGCCAACTTGGAGCCTTCTACCCAACTAATGTTAAGCATTAGTTGAAAATAAGTTTTGACTTTTAATGTATCGTCTTTCAATTTTTCACAGATTTGTTGAAAGAGAGCCCCTCATAATCATCCCTATAAGTGAGAAAAAAGAAGAAGAAAAAACTCACTTCATAAGTAAAAATTGAAGTTGTTTAACTTTGTTTGCCAAGCATAATTGTTAAATTATAATGTCATGTTATTCCTAAATCCTTATATTTATTATGACTATATGAAAAAATTATGACTAATATTTAACAAAAGAAAAGGGTTATGACTAATTAAAGTCACGTGGGACGTTCTCTTTGAAATTAAGGTCATATGGACCTTTTCCATAATAACTACCTAGTTTCTGAGGAATAAGTGCATATAAAAAAGTCACCAAATTTAGTTAGCATTTTCCTAAAGTAAGCATTTTTTTTTTTTGTAATTTAGGGGTATGGTCGTATAGAAACGTCTTTTTAAAAGCCCATGAAATATCGATTCTACAATCCTCACATAAAGAAAAACCATTGTGACCTTTCTTATCTGCTGCGGAATCTTCTCTATTTGTTTGCCATCCCTAGTTCTAGCTGGGAAAATGATTCTTGTTTCATGCGGGGTTATTCTTTGGAAATATATGCATATGTAGAGGTTGTTCGGTCGGTTCACCATTCGCTTTCACCAATTGTTTCTACCGTGCTTCTTTTCCTTCTTTTGGAGGTCCCCATGATGCGCGATTTCTGGATTAAGTTTTGTTTCCAGCGGTGGTACTCTGACTTGTTGAAGGTCAGATTTCCAGTGCTTGGACAGTTTTAATTTTCAATTGAAAGATGAAACATGATCTTCGTACTCTGCTTTCATACTTATTTAAGTGAAAATGCCAAAATCTTTAAAACCTTACCTTACCGATAGAAGTCACATTTACTCTCTAATTTTAATAAGGAATTGTACAACCATCTAAAAAGTTCATAGGTAACCAAATAATTTTCGACTGTTCACTATCTTAGCTATGCCCATTTGAGTCATTATCAATGAGGCTTGCAAATCTTAGCGACGGAGACATCCACCTTGGGATAGCTAATTGACCAAGTGCCATACATTTGATGAACCTACCTTATGCATTTGGCAATACTATACCAAAATAAATAAATAAATAAATAAATAAACATGCTTTATTTTCCACTAGAAAAAGTTGATGCCGACGTCCATTGTCACTTACTTTTGCTCCGGACTCCCGTAGTCTCCACGGTAAGGAATTTCAAAAAATTAATTTGAGTTGATAAAGGGATTGGGACGGTGAATCTTTAAAGTAGGTTCATGGTCATTTTTAATGGATATCCTAATTGTGAAGAAGATGACTAGTTCTAAATTCTAATGTGGACATTGAAGCGGTCATGTCGTGTCTAACACTTTAAGGAAAAGCAAAATAGTATACATAGGCACAGTTCTGGAAGTGATGAGTAATGTAATGAGTTGTCGGTGTTCAATTGAGCCAAAGCATGTTTTTTTTCCACCTCTTTTGCTTTCTATTTGGAATCCAATTCACACTGCTTCAAAGCACTAAATCAACTCATAATCCACCAAACCCAATCTAATTGATGGATCTCTTGACCTTTTTGAGGCAATGCCAAATAGTTATGGTCCCCACTGCTTTACTTTCATGCTTAGTTATCCTTAGCCTCTCTCGCTTTTTGAAAATGCACTCGCGTCGCTTTTTCCTTTTCTAGGATCCCCATGTAAGATCGCAGGAGTGTCTATCCTCCTCGCTTGGAATGACAAATTCTTACATGGACTCATCACATGAATCACAGCCGTTGATCCTATAACACTCATCATATTTGGCGATTTACATGCCCCTAATTTAAATTCTGAGGTCTAGTCAAGATTTTTTGGAATTAGTACATGTAAGAATATTTTCATTTGAGTAATCTATTTAGTTAGTAGTGCATAATATTAGCTCAGGTAAAGCCTAAGTGGCCACATTATTTATGTATTTTTTTCTAGAGAATGTTGCAAATCTAATTCTTGAAACAAGGAGAAGTCCTTTTTAGCTATTAGAGTGTTGTGTATCAATCTTAGAAAAAAGCTGTTATTTTATAATTTTGTAGATATGTATTCTCCAATTGATTTTGTATGTGAAGTTGGTGCATAATTTGTGTCGGAAAGTATAATTTCCGAAAAGAAAATTTTACACCCAACAAACAATGATAAGCATAATCAAATTCAGAGCATACGAGATGCGGGAAGCTTTGCTCCTCAAGCAGGGAAAGTCTTCCTTTTGGATTAATTGCTCCTTTGGGCTTTACATCGTCAAATAATGCCCAGAAGATAGGATGTTTTAGGAACGAGCTCACCTTAGCTTATGTTGAGGGCTAGACCCTACGAACCGATGTGGTGCTTGGGCTTTGGACCGATGTATGAAACCGGACTTGAGTGTAAGCCTAGTAGAAAGAGGCAGATATCTTTTTCTATAGTAGATTTCTGTTTTCATATGGACTTTAGATATTTAGTGCTATGATGGAATGAGCCTCGAAAATTTTTTACATAGACGATGTGGATACTTCTCTAATATGTAACTCAAGCATCTCCATACAGTAACTAAACTTATACAAATAATCTTATCAAGCCAATGGATTCATGTTAAGTAAATTTGATTATAAGCATGAATACTCACTCACATTCTCTCAAGCCTTCCTGCTAGGTCTAAAGTCAAGCGGAGAGAATTAGGAAATGATTTTGCAACAGAAAGCCTGATCTAGTCCGCCATGCATGTTGGTTGATAAACGATTTGTGTGTGTGAGATTTTATGGATAAATAAGTAAACAATGATATGTGTCACTTGATCATGCATATATTCAATCACCTCCTCTGCAACCCCATATGTATAACAAAATCTCATTGGATTTACAAAAATGATAAGCAAAAATAAGCCTCGCTGGATTTGAGGGCACAAATCTACCTTTCTCTATGCACGAAGGGATCAGATAAACCCTCCTTTTAGTTCAAGGAAAGAAATTTTGCAGGCAAAAACCCTCCATAATCACAAATCTCATTAATCCATCATTCTTCGTAGATAACTTTGATTGCGAAGAAATAGAATTTATGATAAATAAGATTTAAGCCATCAAAACTCTTTGAAATTGAAATAGTGAAATATTATTAATCATCATCCAACAATTTTTCATTTGGTAGTAGTTCAAAAGTTTTTCTAAGTCCAGCTCCTCCATTTTCAGATAAGTGATGGAAGCTTAAACTTAAGAAAAAGAAAAGAATGGAGAACCCATTACGGAAACATCTATATCACATAGATAAATATAATGATGATGGAACCCACCAATAGAAACCCCCTCGCCCCGTTCGTGTTTTGTAGGTGTTAGTGTCCTCGTCCGTGGGGGCAGGATCATCTCTTCAATAGAAAGACTCTGCCTGCAGCATTTTCTGCTGCGGAAATAACCATGCCCTGATTTATTCTTTTGCTTATTACTGTTCATGCTGTTATCATGTTATCGACACTACCATTTTTAAAACATAGTCGAAAACAATGATTCTAAATAGCAAGGGCTTAATTCCTCAAAATTGCACCAATTTAGGTTTAAATCTCAATTCTGGCCCCAAATATTTTTTCTTTAGTATCTCATAAATCACCAACTTTGACTTCATATCCAAATCTGACCTCTGTTAACTTTTTGTCCGTCCAAAGAGCATCCTTAAGCGTCTCATTTGTCAATTCCACTCATTCTTTTTTTCCCAAATCAGAATTATATGTAGCTTTTCCTTTTCTTATTCTTTTTATAATCTTCCTTCTTCCTTTCGCTACCTAAAGGTTGTCCGTCCATGGCCACCATCATCCCACCCTGTCATCCTCCACTTCCTCCTTGCGGCCGCCGTAGTGTCTCCAGCCGCCGCCGCCGCCGACCACATTGTCGGCTGCAACCATGGATGGAACCGCAGCATCCAGACCTACCTCGGCAACCTTCTACTCCATCTGCACACATTTCTCTGTACTCTTCAGTGGAATGAGCTAAATCTGTATTCCAAAGTCCATTTCCAATTTTTTTCTTCAGCTTCTTGAAGGCAAAGTGACTAATTATAGAATGCTTTGCATTTTTTTATTTTTTGCTTATATTTTAAATGAAACTGGTCGTGATCTTATTCTAAACTAAAAAATCTAAACTTTCTGCTGATTCACCCATTTTGAATCAAGAAACATGCACAGACTCGGATTGAAAAGCCATGGACGGACGGACATTGACCTCCAAAAATCTAGCTGTGGCTGCCGTCGACCCTACTCGACCTTAATCAACACAAATCTGAGGTCAAGCTGATCCCCATATCTCGAATCTAAGGATCGCTTGAGCTTAAACCCAAAATTTGAGGCTTGAGAGCGCCGGCTGAGCTCGAGCTCGACGACGGTGAGGACGAACCGCGGCCGGGCTACTGGACATTGGAAGCCAGGGGTCATCGGCCATGAGTAGAGGCGGTAGTGGTGGAGATATAAGGCGAGAGGTTGGGGAAAACAGGAATCTCAGCGGTGGTTGAGGGCGGAAGCGAGGATGGACGACTGGGGTTGTGGAAGGTGGCGAGGTGGTGGTGGACAGAGGGCTGGGACGGCGGTGAGGTGGTGGTGGACGGAGGGCTGGGCCGTTGATTGGATCGTGCAGCTGACTCACGGTGGTCAGGTTGCTGTATAGAGAAAGGAAGGAGAAGAAAGAAAAAGGAAAAATGAAAAAAAGAAAAGAAGAAAGAAAGATAGCATATATATAAATTCCGACTTGGAAAAAGATAATGACGTAGAATTGACGCATCAAACATTTAACACTATTAGTTTATGGAAAGCCACACGAGGTCAGATTCTGGAGATTGAAAGCAATTTGTATCCATAAATAATTTGTAAATTTTTTATTTGATTTATAAATTATGTAAGTTTTAAAGTGACACTAAATTTTTTAAAGATTCAGTAATTTTCACACAAGTTAGTTACCTTTCTTTATCGTCATCACGCGACATGAGTATAGGATGCCATCTAAGGCAACTCAATATAATTTAGATAAATTCTGCATATTTCACAATAATTGTATTTAATGCCGTTAACACCCCTGGGGCGCCCCCCCAAAGTTCTTTTTTCCTAGTCTGGTGATTCATTTCCCTAGTTGAGGAGGTCATGTCCTCTTATGGACCTATTTCTAGCTCATTGATGACTTATACAACTCTTCTTCAATTCTATCCAATTATAATTAGAATCTATGCATTAACCGCTAGAGAGCACTGAATAATTTTATTATTATAGACTCGAAGGACGGCTTTTACATCCTTTTATTCTCTCTCTTTGCTTATATGAACATATTTTTCCTTTCGCGTTTTGAAATATAGAGAGCAGTTTGACGACGATGGAAATTTACTATGAAAGGAGTAAGGAAATGAGGTTGTGTGACTTGTACTGGAAGCAATCAGCTTCCTCCGTCTCATGACTCATGACTCATCCCCACATGCTGACTGTAACACTAGGATCGATTAAAGGTATCTTTCCATTCATTAGAATAAAACTCACGCTTTTGTCCGATTTGTTGAATTTGAAGTAGATTTTAGCCAAGCAATTCTGAGCTAAAGCGATCTTCCTCTGCTGTGTCTTATTGCATAGGATTTTTCACCTACGTCTGGCCAGTGGTCTTGAAGAAGTATACTCTGAACAGTGAACACGACGTCACCCTTTCTAATAGGGCTCGAACATGCACAAGCCTTCCTCCTTTAGAGAAGTTTCTCTCGTGAGTGCAGCCTAACCAATAGATAACTTTCCCTAATGTTCGTGGCTAATGCTCTTCGCCGGCCATGATTTGTCCTGATATATGAGAGCCACGATCTGCAGGCTTTTCTTGAAGTGCGTCGTTGGGAATGGACCGGGAGCTCTTTGCTCAACTGCACATTTCGTTGTTTTGTCATCAAAAAGAAGAAAACAACCAATGACTTCTGACCAAGACAGTATGAGGATCCTTTTCAAAGCATGTAAAAAAAAAAGAAAAAAAAAGAAATTAATGACCTGATGCACAATTAACCTAGAGCTAACATAGTCTAGTGACTCTGTGATTTAAATCCAAGTGTTGTCATTGTCATGAGGTTGCTCTTCTTTAGATATATTCACCTCATTGAAATTTAGTTGGCTTTAATTTTGCTGGTTTGACAACCCTGCACAAGTCCAGCTGTTTTTTTTTTTTTGGTCGGTAGCTGTTTTGGTTTATCTGCAGAAGTTGCAAATTAGAATATGAAGAAATTTTAGGCATGCGCTATTTTTATTATGTGAAATTCATATCTACTGAGACGTCAACCTGAATTCGATGGATTTGGGTCTTTCTAATGGTCTAGCTTTCAAGGCCGATATGCACACCGATGTCATTTTTAGCACAATCAAATCCCGTATGACTCATTTAGCTTGTTTCCATTGGCTTGACATTTATGAGATCCCCCGACAAATACATATGCACGCACGGGAAAGCTACAGACAAAAAAACTCTACAAGGATGAATTAGCTTTAACACACCCTCTCTTAGCCTAATCACGTGGAGAGATCTTGTACGGAATATGGAATTGGAATGAAACACGAGAACAGAGTCAAGTGGAGATCAGCTAGTACATTAAGATTCATACTTCCAAAATCTTGTGACAAGCCATTTGAACTTTTGTCTCTTCCCAAACTCTGTGATGATGAATGTGCATAGGAACAGTCATGAACTTCTCAAACCCGATAAGATTCCATTGCCTTACAAAGTCGATGACACTTGGGTGAATGCAATTCAATCCCCTAGACTTCAAGCTTGATTGAAACGTCACGGAAATCGCAGGCAGCTTCACTTTCAGTGAAACAAATCCCCAATTGCTGAGGCTCGGTTCCTTATATCGGCATTCATTGGCGGGCATTCTATCCTGATTATGTGGAAAATGAAGTCCACTTAAGATTTGAAGACCAAAAATTGGCCCTCGCATATAGTGAGATGCTCTATGAATTCACTCCAACCTTTTGAAGACCAAACCAACTCATCACAATTTTCCAATTCCTCAGGTCATTGAAAGATTCTCACCATATTTTCTCATGAACCTCTTTGGTGTTCCCCGTGAGAAAAATAAAACCCATAATTTTAACTAGGCCATGACACTTGATTTCAAATTCAAAATAAAGAACAACATAATGAGAATGCATAAGAACATCCTGAAGCACGTCCTTTTCAGTTCATTTAGGTTTGGAATGTGGCATTAATGAGCATGTGCTTGGATTATTATGAACCTCACAAACCCAATCGAAATTGAACAGGAGACGTCTGCCCGTGTACTCTCCCACCCCGCCACCCCACTGCTCTTACCGTGTTCCCTCCCTCCTCCCTCCCTCGATCATCTTCAGGACGGGGCCCTTTCCCTCTTTTCGCCTCGGATCCGGATTTGTGCGCCCAACTCGGTTGAGCCATTAATCATGTGCGGGGCTCCAACGATTAATGACGATGATGAGAACCCTTTTGCTCATGCTTCCCCGCATCCAGATAAGAATTTGCTCTTCGTTTGTCCTCTTCAACATGTTTTCAATTCTTGTTTTGCCCTTTTGCCAGATTTTATCGTGGGGGTAATGACAATGAACCCTTTATTTTAGAAATTATATTAATTTTTTCATGTCGCTCGATCAATAGGAATTAGAAGAGCACGATATCTTATCACGAATTATATAGCTCCAGCTATCATGTCTTGATATAAGTCTTTTTAACTTTCGACTAGTAAGATGCTAGCATTCCTACTTTTGTCATGAGAGAAAACAACTCAATTCAAGTTGTAGGTTTGGTCGGATGAATGATACCCGTTTTAATGAAATGCAATTGGAACTTTAGATGGGTTGCGACGGATTGGTATTGCTCCATTTGCCAAGTAAAGAAAGAAAAACAAGAAAATTACAAGCAATTCCCGCAATTGGCTCGCTCGCATGAGCTGATATCACAAAATGCTGAGAGAAAGGGGAGAGAAAAAAAGAACCCCAGAAAAGGGAAAAACATGAAGAGAAGAGGGGAAACCAAACCGGTCTCTGAAAACTTGTAAGGTTGGCTGATAGGGAAAAATAGCATCCCCTATTCATCTCCAACAGCTATGCGGTCATTCACTGGACCATCTATTAGCTGTGGAAGCCAATGAAGGTGTCGTGGCCAAGGACCGGAGCGAAACTTTCTCTATTTTTTTTTTTTTTTTGGGGGGGGGGGGAATACGTGACTGAGGGCCTGGCCCAGACTGAAGCCATGCCATTTGGCCCAGACCCAATAGGATCTAGCATGGCCCAAAATTTAAAAATATGTGTATATTTTATTTTATTTTATTTTTGTTTTTACTCTCCATGAGAAATTCAAATAGCACGTCCTAAAACCAAAAGCCTTGAAGACATCAGAACAGGCTAGTAAAAACCTGTTTTGCTACTTGCTGGAGGAAGGGGGAGCAGGAGGGAGACCATGACGCGAGCAAAAGAATGACTCCATCCCATCACTCGCTTTGTAACTCGTTGGTGTGAGTGTGAGACACGAGAAGAAAGATTGCAAGAGCAAGCGTAGAGAGAGAGAGAGAGAGAGAGAGAGAGAGAGAGAGAGAGAGCATAAGATGACTGGCCGGGCTTGATGGTGGCACGGTGGCGGCTTGGTGGGGATTGGACTACTTGATAATGATGAGATAAGAGTGAATGAGAGAGGTCGGGACCTCAATATGAGCGATGGGGAAAATGAAAGAGGCCTATAGAGAAGGAAAATGAGACATTATTTCAAAATTACAAATCAAGCAGATATAGATCATCCCAGTTTCAACTAAAATCTAAATGGCCTAAATTGGACCGAACTAAAAGATAATTTGAAACTCCGACACTGGACACTGGAACCTGAGGATTAGACCACTACGCCGGTAGTTCTTTTGTGATGCCCAATGCTTCAATCCTAGAGCGTGTTTTGTTGGACCGGTGCAATCTGGACGTGTTACTTACCTGAATTTTGTTTATGATAAATTAAAGAGTGATGCCCATCTAGTATCAGAGCATAACTTCAACTTTTTGACTGTAGCATTAATTTTCTCGGCAAATTAAAGATGTATAAAATAAAATAAAGAAATAACAAAAATACAATAAAAGAAAAGAGGGGATAAAATATTAAAATTCAGTTCCTTCATTGAAGAAGCTGAATTTTATTTGTACTTCTGTTATTTATAAAATACAAATCAAAGACATATTAAAATAAAATAAAAAGAAACAACATAAGTACAAATAAAAGAAAAGAGAGAGAGGAGAAAAGAAGTGTCTAAAGTTCAGAGAAGAATCTCTCTCTCTCTCTCTCTCTCTCTCTCTCTCTTTCTCTCTCTCTACGAAGACATGAAGGAGTGAAGTTGTTGACTGGAATCTCTAACGATCGTTGCTTTGAGAGATCTCCAGAGACAGCCGGTTCCTCGTGATATTGAAGCGATGACGAAATTCGTCATCTCCCGTTGAACTGTAGGATTAATTTCGATTCGTTCCAGATTTGTTTGTTGATTTTTGTTGCTGCAGAAGAGTTGCGCCGCAGAAACAACGTTACGTAGTTATGCTACTGCGGGAAAGAGATGACTGTGAGAGAGGCTCTGAATGCTACTTCGGGATTCTTTTTTTTTTTTTTTTTTTTTGGCAGAAGCATGAACCTGAGAGGGTTGTTGATACTGCAATCACAGAGGCTAGTTTTGCTGGAGTTGAAGTCGACGGTGCTTTCTATGGTCTCAGGCCTGTCGTGGAGTTTCTGCATTCAATTTCGCTATGCAGGCGACCGAACAAGTTATAAATTCTGTTGAAAAGATGAAGTACATGTCAGTTGATGATATGTCAGTCCCTATAGTTTTAAGAGGAGTTGTAGCAGGAGTCAGTGCCCATCACTTCCAAGCCCTGCGGAGAAGTCGCCATCCCACGTAGAGGAAGCTTTACTAGATCTGGCCTCATTATATCAGCCATCGCCCTAAGGATCTATTGGACGAGAATCGTCCGTGGCATGCCAAATGAGATTGCTCATGAACCGTGTAACATCTCCAGTACGTTCCTCCAACCAAAGTTCTTCCTTGTCCTCTGCCTTTTTAGATTTGCGGTCACCGATTTCTAGTGCAGTGTGTTGCATTGTTTTTATGTGTGGTGCAGGATGGGACCATTGTTATTACACTAATTTCATCAGCTTGTAATGTTTGGCATTAGCATCAGAAAGCTTCATGTCTCTTTCGTCTTCTTTTCCTGTCTTCTTTTGTTTGAAAGGGTGAGCAATCATTCGCAAACTTTGGACATGCTTGTCTCATTTCAAAGTAGTAATTTGCTTATACTATTCAATGATACTCTTTGCTCTCATAAACATTGATCCGGGACCTATTGTTGCATAGCTTAATCGCTATTCTTTAAATTAGTTGATGATTCAATTGGGTTGAATTCGATTTGTTAATTACGTGCTTTGGTGTTCTAGCAATTGAATGAATTTTTATATGGATCTGCTTTGCTTCATGGTTGTTAGCATCAATATTAAATGTTGTTTCATTATATTATAATGCGGTGTAGGAAATTGATGAACTCCTCAAGCTCCCACCCGGGCAACGTCCTACTTGATTATAGGCCATTTGTAGCATTTGTATCTCTTGTATACATGTATTTAGCAACAGCAGATTAGCATAAAAACTCTCTAGAAATACAGATCATGGAGATCCAAGGAAGTATCATTGTGCATTTGTCGACGTGACATGGGAGGAAGAAAAAGCACAGTCACCGGAATATCTAAGAGTTGCTCTTTGCTTTTCCTAAATATGGTGCTTGATAAATTCACTCGGAATAATCTGCATGGGTACATGCTTGAACGACCCGGCTATGAAATTGTTGAAGTGGAATGAGAAATCCAAGGATAAATTTGGAGGGCAAAGAGTAAGGAGGTAATGATTTGAAGTCATAGAAATCCAATGATAAATTTATCCTTTTAAAAGTGTTTGAGGATGAAAAAACTTGCTACAGCTAAAATCTTGTTTTTAATACATGTCATTAAATGAGTATTGTTCTAGTATTCCATTGGCCACGGCGACTGAGTGAAGAAGAAGGAGGAGGAAAAGAAAAAATAGAATGAAAAAATAAAATAAAATAAGTAAAATAAAAAAGTATAAGAAAAATAAAAATTTAAAAATTTAAAAATTTAAAAATATATTTTAAAAAAATAATAAAAATTGTTAAAAGGAGTGCACGAAGGGAAATCAAATCAAATTTTCCAAACAGAACAGCAGAAAATATTTGTTGATTCATTTTCAAATTTCAAGTAAATACTGAAAAATAGTCATTTTCTTGGAAAATGAATTATTGAATTTTTCAAGAAAATGACTATTTCGAGCCATTAATCACGTACGGGGCTCCAATGACTAACGATGATGACGAGAACCCCTTTGCTCATGATTCCCCGCATCCAGATAAGAATTTGCTCTTCCTTTGTTCTCTTCACGTTTTCAATTCTTGTTTCGCCCTTTTCCTAGATTTTATCACAGGGTAATAACAAAGAACCTTTTGTGTTTCAGAAATTATATTAGTCATTTCATGTCGCTCGATCGATAGGAAACTGAAAAGCACGATATCTTATCACGAATTATATAGCTCCGGCTATTGTATTTTGATGTAAGTCTTTTTAACTTTTGACTAGGAAGACGCAGTGTTCCTGCTTTTGTCACAACAGAAAACCACTCACCTCAAGTTGTAGGTTTGGCCGGATGAATGATACCCGTTTTAATGAAATGCGATTGGAACTTTAGATGGGTTGCGATGGATTGGTGTTCCTCCATTTGCCAAGAAAAGAAAGAAAAACAAGAAAATTACAAGCAATTCCCACAATTGGCTTGCTCGCATGAGCTGATATCACACACTGCCGAGAGAAAGGGGAGAGAAAAAACGAACCCCATAAAAGGGAAAAACGTGAAGAGAAGAGGCGAAACCAAACCGGTCTCCGAAAACTTGTGAGGTTGGCTGATATGGAAGAAAGAATAGGCCCTGCATGGTAACACTTCTGAAAAGTGTTTATGAACACTTTTTCTGTTTTTTTGTTCCAGGGAACAAAAAAAGAACAGAAACGCGTTTGTTTGCGTTTCTGTTCTTTTTTTGTTTTTTCGTTTCTGGAACAAAATTAAAACAGAAATCAGAAACAACTTTTTGTTGTTTCTCTACTCCAGAAACACTTCTGAGAAACCAAAAAAGAACAGAAATAAAAAACACAATTGGAACAAAACGGGAACAAAAGCGAAGCTCGTGCGAAGCCCTTCTCCTTCGTGCCCGTGCGAAGCTCGTTCTCTCCCCCGACGCCTCCCCTCTCCGGCGCCTCCCACTCGGGCGGACTCTCCGGCGATTCCCCACTCCGGCGACTCTCCGGCGCCTCCCCACTCGGTTGACTCTCCGGCGCCTCCCCACTCGGTTGACTCTCCGGCGCCAACAGGTGGTGCTCCTTCACTGGCTGAAGCTTCCGAATCCAGGTAAGTTTCTGCTGCTCCTCCATCTCTCTCCTTTCTTTCTCGGCAAGGAAGGAAAATCGACTTGCAATTCCCATTCGATCTTTCATCTCCTCGATAAAATTCAGCCCAGATAATTCATCGCGTCGTCGTCGCGGAGAAGAAGGGGGCCTTGGGGGAGATGGATTTTGAGCTGAGGAGGGCGTGGGAGAAGCTGGAGAAGGAGCAGAAGGAGCGGAAAGCGCAGGCCAAGGCAAGGCTGGAGAGGGAGAGGAAGGCGAAGGGGGAGGCCATCGAGGCGGTCCAGCGATCCGCAGGCCGGACGCTCTCGAAGCGCAGGAAAAGGTACCTTTGTTCGCTTCCTCCTCGTTCCGATGGAATGAGGTGATCGGAATTCCGGTCGGCCGTTGCGATCTCCTAGTCTGAGTAAATTCCTTTTTATCGAATTCGAATCGCTTTGGTTGCTCGACGCATGACTTGAGTTCGAATCCGGCTACCAGGTTGGGAAAGCTCGATTCTTTGGTGGGGTGGATATTTAGGTGCTTTGATTTAGGCACAATTTGTGGCCTTTAGAAGTGGGTGGTTCCTTATGAACGTGCTCAAGTAGGCTTCCAACTCAAATTTGCTATCAGTGAAAATGTCAATGGGTGATTCATTACCTATCAAAGCAAAATACTCATTGTGGAATTAGTGTTTTTAGCTCTAGTTTTAGATCATTCTGCACAAAACTTCCACTTGAGGCATTGGCTTAAAGCTTGATATATTGCTTAGTCTGGTGGAGCGGAGAAAGTATTGCCCTCGACCTCATCTTATTGCAGCTGCCACTAATGCCGTGCGTGTGCCGTATAGCCTTGATCGAAGTTCTTGTATGGGCTGATGTTGCCATTGTCATGAGACCTCTAGTTGTGTTCTATAATTTTCCTCCTAATGAACCATGCTGGATATGTAGGTTGTGCAGTTTTCGGACTTGTGGTAATCCCTGTGGCTTGCTATTTTTCTACCCTTCTGCTTAGTGCTTATTAATATTAGCAGTTAAATGGATAGGGCTATTGTTAGAAAAGATCTGGAACATGTAAGTAGGATCTCGCTTTGAATGATATGCAATGTAGAGCTGAGTCCCAAGTTGATTATGTTCAGGTAACTAATTGAGTGAGGGGTGCAGATGTAGCCATTTTTGCTATAAGATGTCCATTCTCATCTTAGGCAACTACTGATTATTATGCTGAATCTGGGTAAAGCAACTTTCAACTAGCCAGAACCATATTTAAGTTTATATTCTCATGTGAATGGTGTTATGGTGGTGATATCATGCATAGGAATTCCCGAGGTTTAAAGTTATGTATTTAATCAATCTAGTTGCTGGAAAACTTAAAAGGAAAAGAATCAAATTTTACATGCTTTGTTCTTGACTAACATATGACACCCCGTATGTCAAGGTCGGGGCATGCTAGTAATGCTCAATTTAGATTTCAGATGATTGTCTCGTACTAGCTAGTTTCACCTCCGGCCATTTTGGAATTTCTTTCGGGGGTAGAACATATATCTTATGCTTTCGTTTAAGTGCATGAGCCACGCAAAGTGTTTAGCATTTGATGAAGTATGGAACTCTTTGAAAACTTTCGGGAGGTCTTCATGAACAACCTCCCAATTTCGTGAAATTTTTTTGATAATCACCATAAATCCATCCAAACCTGGTGCCTTATCTCCATTGCAATACGAGAATGTCCTTCTAATCTCGTCCTCCTCGAAAGGTATTTGCCATTTCAGCCATATCAGGATCAAGAAGTAAAAGTCATCCCCTCCAATTCTGATCTCACAACACATCTCTCCCTATATAAACCAGCATGAATTCAGATAGTTGCATACTCATGGCATCCAATGTTCAACAACCTCTGCCAAAGAGTTCCAACTTATTGAGGAAGTTATATCTTGTACGAGCATTGGACATCTTATGAAAATATTTGGTGTTTGTCACCCTCATCAAGCCAAATCTACCGAGACTTCGTCTCGGGAGGTTTCTTCCATTTTTGAATCAACGAGGCGAGTTCTTTTTCCCATTCTATTCTCCTAAAGCCTTTCTCCAATAGAATACCTGGGAAATAAAATTAGTGAGACAATTCAACAAGTTGATGAGCTTTTCTCCAATAGTCACCTGGATCTCGCTATCATCAAGCTCATCAACTTGTTGAATTGTCTCACTAATTTTATTTCCCAGGTTTTCTACCTTCTTGTGACTCCATTGTTTCAGAACGTATTTTAGCTTCTTGAGCATCAAAGGAAAATCAAAACTGGCATACCCTCCAAAAGAACTATTCTTTTATTAACTAATAACGCCTCTTTAAAATCTTCTGTTTTGAGCCAATTATTCACACAACACAAAGGGGTGGGGCCCATCTTATACCTCTCAACTCTAACAGAAAGGATGGTGGCATGAGGTCACACAAGGTAGCATTCAAAAAACAATTGCCAAATTGGATGAGTTTATTGCGTGTTATTTCTCCTCGAGATGGTGACTATTAAAATCTTGAATCATTGACTGTCATGAATTGGTCAGTGTGTCTGGATGTCCAACATGAATGCATGTCTCGAACATGTTGTCGAGATGTGCATATACGAGTATACCCTAACGATAGGTTTGGGCTGCACATTGTGGCAAAAATGCAGTTAGATATTAGACATGACATTACATCTCTAGGATACCGAGCATTTTGAGGGAGAAAAAATCGAGGCTAGAATACATCTACTTAATTATTGTACTTATGTTATGTCTTTGTTTGGCGGGTGGAGCACCAAGCTTCGGTTGCCCCTTACGCTTGATCGCGTGTCGTTTGCGGGGACATGGTCCATGCAGGAGACACTACAGTGGACCTGAGAGACAAATTAAGAGGTCTGTGTGAGCATGAGAGCATATGTGGATCAAGAACTGCCCCTTGTGATGCATGTGGCCGTTCCGTCATGTTGAAGGACATGGACATCCACCAAATAGCCGTTCACCAAAAGAACTAGATGAAGAACCTTCTCAATCTTATCCGATCGCCACACTGTATGAGTTGATCTATCTGGGTGTATCAGCAAATTGCTCTCCCAGAATTCCTGTGGTTGAGACTGGTGTGAGACGGTGAATGTGTATCTTGTGAGAATGGTTGTGCCTGCAGTGTCGCTCTTTGTACTTGCATGTGGTATGCTGCTGCTTGGAAATGCTTCTCTGGAAAATGCAGGGCCGTCTTCATCCTGATCATTGGTGAATGTATTGCATTTCTATGTGCCGAACGTCATTCGAGTTACTTTGGATCCTTCCCCATTTAGCAGCAAGGTTAAGAAGTGACTCTTCCGGTGTATAGTACGTTTCCGGGTCATACGAGAAGGATTACTCAGAGAGATCTTATCTATTGTATCTTCTTTTGATTTCTTATTGGTTTGGACCGACTGTTTGGAAGGCCTTCAAGTCTAATTATTAATCTTCTTGTTTAGTCTGATCTTCAAATCTATGTATCTGTATGCATATGCATATGTGTTGGGGAAATTTAATTAACTATGATGAAGTTGAACAATGAACTATAATGCTTTATTATTGTGATGTCATGTATGGAAGGATTCATGTTGAGATGTATAAGATACTCTTTTTTTTGCTAGTTCTTATTGTACGAACTTTACTTATAAATTTTTAAGTATGCATATATGATTATGTTGGAAATATTTTTCTTCACTCACCATTATCAAAATTAAATTGATGAGAATTTCATGAGAATGAGAATTCAATCAAGTTTAAATGTTAAAAAAATAAAAAATAAAAAAAGTACCTGAAAAAAATTTGATTCTAACTTTACTTACAAAATTTTCTATCAAGTATGACATATGATCATGTTTAAAATGTTTGTCTTCACTCACCATGAACAAAACAAAATTAATGAGCATTTCATGAGAATGACAATTCTCATCTCGTTTAAACTTTATTTAGAAAAAAAGCAATTTTTAAAAAAATTTAAAAACAAAAATTTTGTACGGTTTACCAAACGTGTTTTGTTCTTTTTCTATTCTAGGAACAAAAATTAACTGCGGTTACCAAACGCGTTTCTGTTCTTTTTTTATTTCAAGAACAGTTTTTTTTTACACTTACCAAACGCGTTCTTTTGTTCAAAAACTGTTTCCGGAACAGAAACACTTTTTTTTGTTTCTGTTCCCTAGAACAAAAAAAGAACAGAAACGTTACCAAACGCGCCCATAGTGTCCCCTGTATATCTCCAACAGCTATGCAGTCATTCGCTAGACCATCTATTAGCTGTGGAAGCCAATGAAGGCGTCGTGGCCAAGGACCGGAGCGAAACTTTTTTCTTTTGGAGAGGGGAGGGGGGGGGGGGGAATACGTGACTGAGGGCTTGGCCCGAACTGAAGCCATGCCATTTGGCCCAGACCCAATAGGATCTGGCACGGCCCGAAATTTTTTTTTTTTAAAAGTGTTTATTTTAATTTTAATTTTTTTACTCTCCATGAGAAATTCAAATGGCACGTCCTAAAACCAAAAGCTTTGAAGACATCAGGATAGGCTAGTAAAAACCTATTTTGCTACTTGCTGGAGAAAGGGGGAGCAGGAGGGAGACCATGACACAAGCAAAAGAATGACATCATCCCATCACTCGCTTTGCAACTCGTTGGCGTGAGTGTGAGACACGAGAAGAAAGATTGCAAAAGCAAGCATAGAGAGAGAGAGAGAGAGAGAGAGAGAGAGAGAGCAGACGGTGACTGACGGGGCTTGATGGTGGCACGGTGGCGGCTTGGTGGGGATTGGACTACTTGATAATGATGAGATAAGAGAGAATGAGAGAGGCCGGGACCTCAATATGAGCGATGGGGAAAATGAAAGAGGCCCGCAGAGAAGGAAAATGAGACATTATTTCAAAATTACAAATTGAGTAGATATAGATCATCCCAGCTTCAACTATAATCTAAATGGCCTAGATTGGGCCAAATTAAAAGATATTTTGAAACTCGAACATCAAACCTGAGGATTAGACCACTACACTGGTAGTTCTTTTGTGATGCCCAATGCTTCAATCACAGAGCATGTGTTGTTGGACCGATGCAATCGGGACATGCTACTTACGTGAATTTCGTTTATGATCAAATTAAAGAGTGATGCCCATCCAGTATCAGAGCATAGTTTCAACTTTTTTATGTAGCATTAATTTTCTTGGCATATTAAAGATGTATAAAATAATAAAATAAATAACAAAAATACAAATAAAAGAAAAGAGAGGGGATAAAATATTAAAATTCAGTTCCTTCATTGAAGAAGCTGAATTTTATTTGTACTTCTGTTATTTATAAAATACAAATCAAAGACATATATATATAAAAGAAATAACAAAAGTACAAATAAAAGAAAAGAGAGAGGAGAAAAAAGAAGTGTCTAAAGTTCATAGAAGAATATCTCTCTCTCTCTCTCTCTCTCTACGAAGACACGAAGGAGTGAAGCTGTTGACTGGAATCTCTAACGATCGTTGCTTCGAGATATCTCCAGAGACAGCCAGTTCCTTGTGACATTGAAGCGATGACGAAATTTGTCATCTCCCGTTGAACTGTAGGATTAATTTCGATTCATTCCAGATTTGTTTGTTGATTTCTGTTTCGATTTTGTTTTTCTCCCATTTCTCTCGCTGTCTCCTGCAATTCAATTGCCGTCGGTTGTGCTGTGGAGGAGGGAATCGAGTTTGCAAGGAAGGTGTTTGATGGAATGACGAAACTGGACTCTGTTTCCAAGGATACCCGTTCGAGAGAGAGAGAGAGAGAGAGAGAGAGAGAGAGAGAGACCAAGTTCGAGTTCAAGAGCGCATGATGTTATCAATTCTAATACGAAAAGCCAATGCCGGAGGCTCGGACGCTATGGTGTCAAGAGAAAGGCCACGGAAGAGTTGTGCTGCAAAAATGTGGTTACGTAGTTATGCTACTATGGGAAAGAGATGATTGTGAGAGAGGCCATGAATGCTGCGTTTGATGAGGAAATGTTTGCAGATGATTGTGAGTCTTTCAATGTGTCTAAAGGTTCTTTTCTTTTTAGAAGTATGGACCTGAGAGGGTTCTTGATTCTGCAATCACAGAGGCTGGTTTCGTTGGAGTTGAAGTCAACGCTGCTTTCTATGGCCTCAGGCTTGTCATGGATTTTACGACATTCAATTTTGCTACGCTGCGTGTCGGCTGTGGCGATATATCAGTCCCTATAGTTTCAAGAAGAGCTGTAGCAAGATTTAGTGCCCAACACTCCCAACCCTTGTGAAGACGTCGCCATCCCACTGAGAGGAAGCTTTACTGGATCCTGCCTCATTAGATCACTCATCACCCTTAGGATCCATCGGACGTGAGAATCATCCATGGCGCGCGGAATGAGAGGTTCTCATGAACTGTCTAACATATCCGATATGTCCCTCCTACCAAAGTTCGTCCTCATCCTTTGCTTTTTTCAGATTTGCAGTCAGCTTATTTTTACATGCAGTGTGTTGCATTATTTGTATGCGTTGTCGTCAAGGTGTGGATAATTTGCGTGAAGCTTTCTGAGGCTAATGTTTGGTATTAGCCTTAGAAAGCTTCACGCCTCCTTCGTCCTTTTTTCCTACCTTATTTTGTTGGAAAGGGTAAGCAATCATTGACAGATTATGGACATGCTGGTCTTGTTACGAAATAGTAAATTAGCAATTGCTTTTGCTATTCAATGACACTCTTTGCCCTCATAAAATTTGATGGGTGACCTATTGTTGTATAGCTTAACCACTATTCTCTAAATTGTTATTCCGTTTGGCAACAAGGGTAATTAGTCAGTCATGTCGAATTCAATTTGTTAATTACATGCTTTGGTGCTCTAGGGTTTGAATGAATTATTATTTGGGTTTGCTTTTCTTCATGTTTATTAGAGAGACAATATTCCTCATTCTACTATACCAAATTGTCGCAGTTCAAGAACCGCAAAGGATCGGATACACTGCACGCTTGCCATCAATGCGACCACGTGAATCTCTCAATTTACTTCGGGAAGTAGATTTCGACGTTGCAATGTTGTAGATGAAACAAACTGGAAATGAAAAGGCTATACCAATTTCTTTCGTAACATTATCGTTAGTGGGCTTCTAAAAAGTTGCCGGAGTTTTGGGGTATTAATATTGTATTTTTCCAAGTTTCAGAGGATAGAGTCATGTAAGATTATGACTTAATAGTCAATGGTGAGACGAACTTGATGGCAATAAATAAATAAAAATAATGAAAACCGATTCATTTGTTTCGGGAAAAATTGACGTTTTGGAAAATATTTCTCTATAAATAATCACTTTTATCACTTGCAAAAATGAATAAATAAAAATGATTAAATTGTTATTGGTAATAAAAATATTTTTTTTTACTAATTATTCGAGATATAATCAATTATTTTTAAGAAAAAAGCTTTTTCAAAACATTTATGTTTATTTTTTCCTCTTCCTACCTGGCTAGTTGGGGACTCAGGTGCATGTGGTGCCCACAAAAGCCCATTTTTCCAAGAGAGAGGGTGCAAGCGCGTAGCCATTGTAGCTATGGAGAGTTGGTCCACTTGCTAGCGGGTGAGCAATGGCGTTCGATCGGGCAGAAAACGTTTGTAGGACCTTCTTCAACTATTTTATCCACTTTTTGCTATTTTCTGAAACCTTTGCCTCTTTATTTAATAAAATTACCTTCTTGTTAACACATAAATTTTGGCGACCCGTTTAGTCATTTATCATATTAAAAAATTAGGAGTTAATTTTACCCCTAAAAAAATAGTTAATTGCATAGCATATAGTTTTAGGTGCATTTATTTTTTATTTGCATTTACATTGGACCGGTGGTGGATGTGTTTCAATTAGTGGTTCCGAGCTTTAAATTGACAGGTTGGACTAAGCCCACGAAAAGAGCAAATTGGCCCAAGCCCGTTTTTTTAAATCTCGTGAAAAATAGGAATTTGAAATTTTTCCAAGATATGATGAATTTTTTGAATAGGGCAGATGTGAAAAGCAAATATTGTGTTTTAAAAAAAGAATCTTTGTGGATATGAATTTGGAAAAATTAAAACCCTAATCCTCGCCTTATAAATAAGTTGTTTGTGTAGGGTTTCTGAAAAAAAGAGGCCACACAATACATTGAATACACGGCCACACGTTTAGAGAGTGAGAGAGAGAGCGCGCATAGAGTAAGAGACGTGAAGATCCTATGACTCTTGCCTGCTGCGTTGAGTCCATACTGCTGGGATCGCGCCTCCTTGTTCCGGTGTTCATCGCTTCAACCTAGCGAACCCCACATGATGATGGTGCCGTTGCTGCTTCCTTTCGAGTCAATCCAACGACGACTTTCTCTGAATCTAACCGAGCCTTGCACCAACGACGTTGATTCCCAGTTCAACCTCCCACGTTCCTCCTAGCGTGCTTATCTTGTCATTGCGTCCTTGGTGTTATCCTTGGTGTCTCCTGCACATTCAGACGTGTTGCAACTTCTCATTGATGATTGTGCCACCTCAAGCAACACACATATAACTCTTTCAATTGTCCTTTTACACCTGTCTAATGCAGAAATTTCCCGTGTGCAGATTCCCCAGTGTTTGAGAACGCTTACAGTGTGGTCTTGTTCTTATTGCCAATTACTCATCGCAGTTGTAGACACTTCGCCGAGCTGGCCATGCCACTCATTGACACCATCACCGCATGAGTCTCTCATCGTGCGCCGACCCGAGAGTCACCTGCTGGAGCCAATCTCACAAGGCGCCGCCATGCCGAGGCCCCTTAATACTCGACCAGTTTTGAATCAACCCCTGGTCGAGTTTGACTTTGCTTTCGCAGATCTTCTGGATGTGCCCAACGTAGACATCCCCAATAAAAAGACAACAGTCAACTCTGAGAGGGGATTGACCGCGTTATATTGTATTTTTATTGTAGTGGGTCCATGTATTACTCGGCAATACATTGCTGTTTTGCTTTCCTCTTTGTTGGATCCAACAAAATCAACAGAATTCGTTGGGTCTAATTTGGATTACTTGAAGATTTCTTTGGCCTTGTTGAGAAGTACAAAGTTCCTGGAGCCGGAATCCATCGACGGTCTCCTTGAAGGTTACGGGTTCCCGTCGAAATTGCCATTGTCCCGTTGTTCGTGGTCCTATTCAGCCACCATCCAACGCGTTCTAATTTGGAATATTGTGAATTGGTAAGGATCTTGATTAATTCGTTTTGTTTCCCAATCCGAAGTATTCCTTGATGAAATCCTTGGCTGATATTCACAATTCGACGAGCCTTTTAAATTAGGGATTGACAGTCCGATTTTCGTGCTCGAAATCCGACTCGCAATCCCTTGCAAAAATCGACAATCCAATCTCAAGCCTGAGATTCGATTCACGATTTATTTTTAAAATTGGTCAACCCGATCTCATGCGTGAGATATGGTTCACCAATTTTTAGATATCAACATTATCTTGCTTAATTTGATGTCGTGGTGTTTAAGTCAGTTTTCATTTTCGTAAAAGGAAAAGGAAAAGGAAATCCAAAAAAAATTGAATTAGGTTTAGGTTTGTTTTTAATTATCTTTGCATGTTTAGAATAGGGGTTTTATTTTCAATCATGAAAAAGGAAACAAAAAAAGTGCATTTATTTAGGTTGTTAATTTTTTTTTATTTGAATTGCATGTTTAATTATGTGTTAGTTTTAATTTTGAATTTCATAAAGAAAAACACAAAAGAAATCATTGTGCATATTAGATGAATTGCATGTTTCATTTTAAATTGAGATCATCTTTTTAGATACATTGCATTTTAGATTTAGATAATGTCTTAGTTTAAATTAGGATTTAATATGACTTAATACTTAGTTTAAATCAAATAGAATATTAATCTAGCTAGATCATTTTTGCATTTTTTTTTAAATTTCAAATTTCATTAAATTTGTCTTAGGATAAATTAGTTGCAATTTCTAGGATAGATTGCATTTTTTAGAATAGAAAAATCATGTGCACATCATATAGAATTAGGTCCATGAAATGCACGTCATTTTAGTGATTGTTATTAGGTTCATTTCTAATTAAATTGCTCGTCATTAGAATTAGGTCATTTTGGCTAATTTAGATTGCATATCTAATTGTTACATGTTCATTAAGAAATCATTAGTTTTTTTTTTACTCATTCATATAGTTTAGGACATATTGCCATGCCATATTATTTCATACTAGATTAGAAGCACTGCATTGCATATGGATTATGTTCTCGTTTAAAAAAAGTGAAAACAAAAATTGAGTGATTGCTTGTTAATTAGAAATCATATCCAGGATTGCTTATATGAATTTTGATCTAACAACACAGATGCTTTCATTGCTATAAGGTAAGTCTTGCATTTTATTTATTTGCTTTCTTAGGTGTTAAATTGGTGGTTTGCGTACCTGTGTGATCACCTCACATATTAGGAAAGTAAATTAAAATTAATTCAAACTGCTTGCCAAACATTTTTCAAAATAAAATAGAAAGGTACCGAAAGAGCGTTAGAGAAATCTAACGTAACCAAGTCCCCGAACTCATAAATATCTAGTTCGTAGGAATAAAGTAAATATCCCGTTACTTTATTTGGGTTTCTAATTGACTCACCAAAAAATAAATTAATGGCGACTCCTGATTGAAAATCATTTGCATGTTAAGAATTTGAACTTAAGTCGTGAATTGGTATGGGCTTGGGAGAGCCCGAGTTAAGTCTAGGCTTAACAATCCATTAGCCAAACCCTATGTGGTTCACACCTGAAAAATTGGTCGCGACACTTCCTTTTCTCCAATTTTTGTCTTTTTTAAAACTCGGTTGGTTGGATGTCCGTAGCATCGTTCAATTGTTTAACCATCCGATCCACTTTCGAAAATAACACTTTGAGTAACTGCATAATGTGATAATCATTCAGACAAGGATATTTATCTTGGAGTCCCTCTCTCCCATCCGATTTCTGACTTTGAGATGTCATAAGCCCCTCCAATAACGTTCCTGCGTCGTCTAACGTCTAGCGACAAATGTGGTTCTTAGAGGTCAATATCGATGGGGATTGCATGACAAGGAGACCAAGTTGCACTTAGATCCAAAACCAGTAGGGATAGGGATCAAGATTCCGTTGATTAACCTTTTCTCCCAATTAAATGATAAGGAATTTAGTAGACGCATAGATTGAAAATTGCTTGGCCATGCATATCAAGATTCAGTTGATTTGCCCAAATAAATTCTGGTACGCACCCGCAGGGCCGAAAATTGAGACTTTGAACACGATATCATCTCCATCGACGAGCTCAAAACACGCAGACATCTACACTTGACGTGATATTATTGCCACGTGCACATAGCTCCTTAACTTCTCCGGCCGCGATCTGTCTAAATGCCTGAAGAGTGGCAACTACTTTGCTGTCATGAAGATGTTTCTTGATGAAGCCACAAGGAGTGGTCTGCTCATCCGCATTTTCAAACAGCCAGTTCGATAAAGAAAGACCCATATATACACTCTCAATCCTCGTCCTTTTCAGCTAGTTTCGGAACTTTTCCTTTTGACACTCTAAGGTAGCCTACCATGATCTGAAGTCACTGGCGCGAGTGGAAAAACATAACAAAAAAAAATAAAACATAAGATAACCTCGAACATGGAACGAATTTGAAAACAAAACCCTAGCTGAAGAAGAAGACGACGATGAAGATTGAGAAGGGAGATTTTTACGAAACCGTCTTCCGACTTCAACTGATTCGCGCTCAACAAGACACAGAAATCGGAAGAAATTCTGGCAGGCCGGAGAAATGACGGGTGGGTGGAGCTATCTTATTGAGTTTGCCGGATGCAAGTGGCGGGCGAAGGGCGAAAGAACGAAAAAGTGAAAACGGACCTGAAGTGATGTTCGTCACAATCCCATAAGATAATTGATGTTATAGGATGGAATGTACTGCTCTTGATCACAAAAAGTATCTAACCTGTATAAATGCCTAACAAACCGTATACGACAAAGCACAGACCACGATGTTAGTCAAAAGTGGACATTGTAATCTCTTGGCCAAGAGTATTCTAGAGAGGAGTCCATGGATGGAATATGTGCCACCCACTTGCACAAATCAATACTGAGATACGTGCTAAGAACACAGATAAAGTGGCAATCTTAAAAGTACACACATCACCTATATGATGATTAACTAAGATGGCGAGTCATGGGTACAACTACTACAGGAATATGATGATTCCATCGCGATGTGTTGCGCGCACGGAACGTGCAAAGTGCGCTTCAAGATGCAAACTGTATTATGTGCATCGATTCTACAAGAAATCAACTCAAGTACGAGTGCAACCATGCTATCGGCGCTCAAATTCAACTCAAGGATGGAAGAGTTGAGTACAAAGACTAATCTTTAAGGGAATAATGTCACAATATTGCACAAAGAATGAATTGTAATTGAGTTTGGTGTGAAGTTGTTCTTAGGCCAAATGATGGAATATTGCTCCTATCGACTCCTGAATTTTTGCCAACAAGACATGCATTTGGGTAAATATAAATAAATAAAAAATAAATAACAAACGAAGAAAGAAAAGAAAGAAAGAAAAAATCATAATCGAAAGGACCTGGTCGAGTCTGTTGGGCCTAGTTTAATTCATGTAGCCCAGACCTTATCCACAAGGCGCAACCCAGACCACCGTCCCCCATCGACGGCCACCATCGCACCACCATCGACGGCCACCACAGGCTTAGCGATGACACGATAGAACGCACATACCGAAGCTCACGAAGAAACTCTCTCTCTTTGGAATTCTAGAGGATCCTTCATCGGTTCTCCTTTTCCATTGTCCTTTAGACATGGTCGAAATGCCGCTGTAGCGGCTCCACCATTGCCGGTTCCGTTGCTGCAAGGCCTCCTCTCCTTCTGCTCTGTTTTCTGGTCACGCCGCCCAAACGTGCACGAGCCAGAGGTCAATCGTCGACGTGGAGAGCTCCAGTAACTTTTCTGCGATTTGATCACGGACCGAAGTGAAAAACTCACTCTCATCAAGGTAAATCCCACACACTCTGTTTCTGCTGCTCATGAACGAAACAGAGCCGGTTAGCTTTAGCTAATGTCTGTGAGTAATTCAGTTGAGATTGGAGCTTTATTTAACAACTCGGACTTGTACTGTTATTTTCGTGATGATCTGAAAGTCAATCCTTGCTGTGCATTGGCGTATGAGCTCAGTGGTTAAAATGCACATTACTTGTTTGATAAAATGCTCGAACTAGATCAATATGTAAATTCGATTCAATTCTTGAACCGCAAAATCATATTACATAAATTCGATTTGTTCTCAACTTTTTGAATACTTATTATGGTCGACTTTGTTGGAATAGGATGCTCATTTGTCAAATAATGTTAGTATTCTCGTCTCGTATGCTTGGCATATGACATGAAAATTTCTGTCTCGTGGCTTGTTGATTCCTCTAGTTCGAGTTAAAAGTGTTCTGTATGAACAGAATCGAGTTTTGAATGTGTATTCTGTTGTGAAGGAGCAGGAGATCTGCATGTGTGCGTGCAAAGAATGGACTGTCAGAATCACCATTGATCTTTGCATTTATACAATCTGTGCAAGAATCGCCATATGGATTTTAATCCTTTGGTGATGACCTTTCCTGATGCTGCGGTTTTCATTTCTTATCTCAAACTTGGACGACATTTGTTTTGTCGTGCAGAATGGACTTGCAGACTTGCTGATGGAGCAGGCCCCATAGTGCCACTTGTCGTCTACTGAATGGACAAATGTATTGATTACGTGGCTATCATTAGTTTATTGAAACATTTTCTTGCGAAGACATTAGTGAGACTAGTTACAGCCTTTGATCCGTTAAGTCTCCGTCGCCACCTTAACCGAGCTCGCACGGGCCGCGGAGCCACCTCGATTGCATCAACTTCCTTCCCTCCCTCCCTCTGGTCTCATTTCCATCTCATATGCATACATGCGAATTCCTGTTCTTGTCGATCCTTTGTTCTCATCCCGCCAAGCGATTGTGGTGGCCCTCTTCAGTTCGATCGGGGATTGGTTTCGGCTGAAACCGATTGCCGTCGATTCGTTCCCTGTGGTTAGTGATGGGAGAACTTATGCTCACGGACCTATTGAAGAAGGCAACGTCGGATTTCCCCAACAAGAGAGCCGTCTTCGCCTGCGAGGAGCTCAACCTGACGCACATGCGGCTGCAGGAGCTTGTCAACCGCGCCACCGCGCTCATCACTGCCTCGCACCGACACCGTTGCGCTCACTTTCCTCAACAACATCGAGGTATGTCTGTGTCATCTCGGTCTGTTCGTGAGTACAGATGATGCTGTTTAAATTTGAGAACACAATATCTGGAAGATTGCGGTGACGATGAATTTCTAATGACGAGATCGATGACTTGCGAAACATCGACTGGTAAATAGCTTGGGAAAGAAAGAGGTAGATGTTTCTTGGAGTTTTACAGTACTTCGAGAACAGAGAGACGGAAATGGCAACAATTTCTACCGAAAAAAATTGCATCTGAGGCATGAAATTTCTGTGAGCACGTGGTGCAAATTGAACAAGAACAAATTGAAATGGGAAAAGCATGAAGAGAATTTTCTGTCGGGTCCAAGGGTTGTTTTCTGGGACGTACAAGCACCGATTCATCGTAAAACAAAGTCAACGCTTATCAAAAGGAGATGGATGATTTTAATGAAATTAAAAGTTGACAAACTAGTTGTCTGCATATCCTGCATATGTGTGTGTATCTCCAATCCGCAGGGACTGGTGTGATAGTTTTCTTATTGGAAAATGTGTTCGTTTTGCAGTTTGTGATCCTGTTTCTAGCGGTAATCCATTGCCGAGCCACTGCAGCTCCGCTCAATCCCTTCTACACAGCTAAGGTCCTCGAGTTCTACCTCTCCGACTCAGAACCGAAGCTCCTGTTGACACTGCAAGAAGGAAACCGACGGGCTCAATCCGCTGCTTCCAAGGTCAAACATCCCCCACCTAACCGCCAATCTTCACTCTGCCGATACCAAAATCACTCTCTTCGACCGACGTAGAGCCGAGCCGAGCCTCGACTCGATGTCTACAGTTGTCAATGATCCCTCGGATGTAGCTATGTTCTTGCACACCTCCGGCGCTATGGGTCACCCCTCCCCAATCGCATGATGCTAACTCAGCGCAATTTGGCATCATCAGGTGGGGTACAAACTAACGGAATCAGACTCTACCGTGATTGTGCTTCCGCTGTTCCATGTCACAATTTAGTTGCTAGATTATTCAGTTGTTTCTTCTGGAGTTCCGCCTCAGCTTGCAGCTTCTATTTTCCTCTTTCAAGCTCAGAGCTTTCTCCCTCTCATTCCTCAGGTCCCTATCGATCTTCTGAATATCCAACTCAACTAGGTCCACAATCGACCTTATATTGTGCTGGAGCTCATGCATAGGAACATCACTCTCCCTCACCTTCTCTTCCACATTCAGATTCTCCAGGCTTGCTAATACCCTAACCTGAGGTCCACGCTTGTCGGGTACGTTTTGCACAACTTCAACACCCTGTTCCTGCTTCTTCGCCAACAGCTCTTCTGCTGTAATGTGTTTTGCTTTGTTTTTCAGCACCGTCTTGTTCGCTTGCTTAGACCAAAGCTTCTCCTTACCAGGCACATCAGGTGATGGCTTCTTTTCCTCTGGCTCCAACGAGGCAGTAGGCGCCTTTGCAGGGGTTTCTTTGGTAGTCGTTGAAACCCATACCCATATTCTTAGAACACAACTTTGCTTCGATGGGTGTCACAATCCCCTGCTGGTTCTTCCCAAGGCCCCCAAGCCCCGCCTATCCTCATCCATAGTGGATATAATTTTGAAATTCTATAGATGTGTCACATTCTTAAGCCAGATACTCAGCAATTGTGACCGCCACTCGTGGAGTGATGATGCATTCAACAATTGGATCATTGGCCTAAAGAAAATAGCAAAACTTCGTAAAATGAAATACAGGCATCCGTACAACCCTCTAATCAGCAAGAATATATGTCACGAACTGAATCTACGAACTTGCAAAAATTGCTAGAAAGAAACAATCTGCGAGACAATTAACTATTAGCTCATTAGATATTACCAGATTAAGGTAAAAGGGCCACTCTCTCCATTGACCCATTTTCCTCCAAGTCACGTTTGAGATATTGTGTAGTTTCCATGTACACTCCCATAGCAGCAAATACTATGGCAACATTGTTGGCAAAATTGTCCTCTTCGTCATCCTACATAAATTTGCAGCACATTTTCATAAATGATATTGAAAGGAAGTGTTTGGAATAGAAAGATGAAGACTCATAGCATCGAATTCTCAAAAAAACAACAAATAAAATAAGATCAAAAATCTTCACAAAGAATGCATTTAGCAATTGAGAAGTCTAGCATATAATAGTAGAGCTAGTTAGTCAAAGGATAAAATACATTATAGGTGAATTCTGAACCTGAACTCCAAAACTGTAGGAAAATTCTGTAAAACTAATGGTAGTTCTTTAAATTATCGAGGCAATAAAACTCATAGAGCAAGGTATTATAACATTGGTATACAACAAAGATGCAACATATATCTTGGTAATACCATCAGTCTTCTCCAATCGCTTCACAAGACTAGCCTGGCGGAAATCTTGAGTAGCTATTTTGTTATGAGGAAGACCAGCAGCAAAGAAAGGTGGGATCTTTTGTCCACGAGCTATGTAATTCGTTACATCAACGGAGGAAATTCCTGTTTGTATCATCTCTTCCAGGTAGGTTCTTTCACTGGGATTTATAGAACTTCCTAAAAAAGAGGGAGTTTATCTATTATATAAGACACCACAAGAAAGTTCTTGGGATTGCCATAGGTGCCATGGAGTATAAATGGCTCCATGGCCAATCAAAATTACTATCACAATGACACAACTCACCAGAAATATCCAGCTAAGCCTCTGGCAGAATTGGAGAGCCATTATCAATGGGCTTCCTAGAACCATTAAATATGAACCCAAGCGTATCCAAGGACACAAGTGTTTTCAGAACCTGCATTAAAAGAAAAATGTGATAACTCCACAATAAATTTCTAAAGGTTCTTTTATTTATCCAAGATTAAAGAGACTAAATGCTGACATAGCTAAAGAGATTTGTAAAGGTAGAAAAACAATGCACTTTTGACGGCCTTTCATGAGGCCAAGGCCAAGACATATGCCGAATTATTTCTCATGCTACAAGTGAAATCTTGTTGCCAACATGTAGAAGCATTTAGTTCCCAAATACGGAAAAAACAAATCTAACTCTTTATTTCTACAGAATGATGAAACATTGTTTTATTAGGAAAACAAAAACAAACAATATGCATAATTACCTCGCCAATGAATTGCACAATGGTGTATTTGTTTTCAATCCAAGAAGTGCCTTCATAAACCTAGCGACAAGAGAGTGAAACATGGATGACCAGAAAGCTCTACGTACTGGAAGTCTAAGATGAACAACCACCGATCACACAAGCATGAGTAGAATATTTATATTTTAAATTTTACTGATAGAGAAACTAGTGAATAACAGAACCTACAGAAGTTTGACAACAATTAGAGACATATAGGAAAGATTATTAGCCTTTTGCAGAGCCAAAATAACCCACACCATGACTAGACTTCCATCACTCGAGAGCAGAGAGGATCTATAATTGCCTAAACGGAATGCTAATTAGACTCTTAACTTTGTTCTCAAGAAATTCAATCACATTTCAATTATCATCCCATATGATGTTCTCACATTTCATCACATATACCTAAGATAATACTCTTCATGTTCTGCTTTTTCTAATGCTTGCAATGAATGACAAAGAATTCACTGGGTCATCAGCTGAAAAGTATTGCACACAAAGTTGACCCAAGTATTGCAGTCCAAACAACAAAAATGCAGTATCAAGAGAGCTAAAGGAAAAAAGAAGAGGCTGGCAACTGAGACTGAACCTGCACAGCAACTTTCTCTCCATCAACTTCAAGGACTTGCCCACGTCTAGTCGTTCCATCACCCAAGCGGATATTTACTATCTCTTGATACTTTGGTCCCTGATATACATTAAAAGTAATCCAACATGTTAGTATAGGAGTCCACTGAACCTCATAAAATTATAACCAGTGAAATTTACCTTGACTTTGTCGAGTGTAACCAACGGCCCAGCAACACCAGAGACAGTTGTATCCTCTGCAAGCAGCAAAGCAATTGTCTGAACAACTGATAACTAAGACCAGCCACTAAGGCATGCTAAACATTTGACTCGGACAAGAGCTAAATCATTCCTCACCTCTCAGCCAATATATATGAAATGATAGAAATTGTGTAGATCTAAGTAATAAATGTATTAACCGTTGTCATAGCAGGGGCAGCATAAACTTTTCAAAAACGAGAAAGCTATATGGAAAGCCTCGAAAACAACAATATCCCATGACTAAAGTTCTTATTCCAAGCACGGTGAAATTTAGATGGCGAAAGACATAATAAGCCACGAACAAGGAGACAAAGCTACTCCCCACAATACAGACAAAACTTAATTACGAGATTTAAGCATCCCAGCAGATTTTTATTGTCCATAGCTCCAAAAAAAAAAAAAAATTTGGAAAGCGGAGAGGGCCGAAAGCTCACCCATGCCGATCTCCAGCGTCCCCTCTTCCATGTCATAACTCATCGGTGCTACTCCCATCTCCAAGTCCCAAGCCGCTCGGAAATCTATACAGAGAAAAGCGTTAACCGAAGGACCGATCAGGAACGGCTAGCGAGTCACCCTCGCACCACAACTGAATCCAGAAGTGACTATATAATGCCAAAAAATAGAGGAAAACCGAACCACTGTTCGACCGAGCTTAACTCTGCACAACTTTCGCTCACTGCGGCGATTTCTCAGGACGTTTTCAGTTCAAATCATCGCTCGTTTCCAAGTGGTCTCGGATTCACGGTCGGAAACAAGGAAAAAATGAAAAAAAATCCAACATGAACTCCATTGATGAGCAAAACGACAATAGCATTAAACATCACTCAAGGACACCAGATTCAAACCTCCGTCAAAACACCTAAGATTCCACAAAACGAATGCATGATTCGAACCGGAAGAAGGACAGGAAAAGAGAGAGAGAGAGAGAGAGGATCACCGAAGTTTCTAAAGACAGCGAGCGACGGAATCGATCACGAGGCGAGTAGATAGCGAGGGGGAGCGCATCGGGATGGAGGGAGAGATCCAATAAAGGTACTTGAAGCCAAGAAACGCTGCAATGGCGTCCTTGATGGCGTCGTTTGGAGTTTTTGATGGCCTTTTTCAAGGAAAAGAAAAAGAAAATGATGGCTGAGTTATGGGATGAATCTTCCTCTCAAGATATTCCATCTTTTGTGCAAGTCTTTGCTGCTTCTTGAAGCGGCGGGAGGGCCGAGAGTGAACCCAAAGAATCTCATCCTTCGAATCGGGAGATCCTATCCACCAGCCAGACATCCCCATTGTGTGCGGCATAGAGAGACGAAACGAAGGACGCAAGCAACGGCATTTGGAATCCGAAAGGCGGAGATGAAGGAAAGCAAGAATCGACAGAACGTATACTGGAATGATACGAAATTGGACTCGGAAGTTCAATCGGATAGGAAACGACCCTGATGGAGGAAGACTTGCTGAAAAATGAAGATGGACATAGTGAAGGTGTTCGTTGAGTTGCCCCAAAGAGAAATCGAGAGTGAGACGATTCTGTAACAAAAAGCAGAGGTAGGAAGATCGCCCCATAAGAAATATCCACGGAAAGCCGGTTCCTCGCTGACATTCGGACAATGATGATATCTGTCAGGTCAATATTCATACTAACCACCAGGTCATTTCATCTCCCATTCGACTCTAGAATTAATTTCGATACATACTGACTACGTCTTTTGATATCTATTTCATTTCGTTTTTCTCCAATTCTCTCGCCGTCTTGCGAATTCCCATTGCCGTCGATGGCACTGTGGAGGAGGGATCGAGTTTGCAATGAAGGTGCTCGATATAATGACGAATTACATTTTTCGTGCAAGCCTTCTTTTTGACCGATTTCTCATGGGCTCTCTATATTTTCCTTTCGTCTTTTATTTCTTTTTCTTTTTTTTTCTTTTTTTTTTTTAAATTTCAACACTTTACTTCCTTCTCATCCAAAGAACCACCGCCGGCTTCACCTTGTTTGCCCCGTTTTCCCCACAGTCCCCACGCAAAATCCGAATCATCTCCATCCACTGCTTCGCTTCGCTTCGCTTCGCTTCGCTTCTCGCCTTTTTATTCTTCCTTGTTTTCTCTCCGTGCTCACCACCGCCAATCTTCATGCTCGGCGTATCTTTTCGGATGATTTTGATGACTCAGATTGCCCTCTGTTGCGGTTGGTTGATGAAACTACGTCGGACCGGCAGAAGTGCCGAGAGTGAACCCAAAGAATCTCATCCTTCGAATCGGCAGATCCTGTCCAGATGATGATGATCCATCCAACCTCACCCTTGGCAATCAGATAAAGCTCTCTTAAGCAGTGACCACACCCCGCTTTCCCTTTGTGCGAGGCATAGATGGGCGAAACAAAGGAATTCGAAAGATGGCCATGAAGTGGGAGCGAACAGAAAGAAGCAAGAATCGACAGAACATTTTCTGGAGTGAATCGAAATTTTGACTCGGAAGTTCAATTGGATATGAAACACCCTTGATGATGGTTTGGCGGCGATGGCGGCATGAGCTCGAGATGACCCGACTTTTTTTCTTTTTTATTTTTTTAATACACTCTTAGTAGTAGTATTAGCAGTAGCAAAAGTATCGTATTATTCGGGTTATATCACTATCATGAACTCCATTAATTACATGACCTAAAATTTACAATGTTACATATAGAAATATTCAAGACTAGTACATGAGGCTGACATGTATGTGCAAAGTAAGAGGAGAAAGAGGACAGAAAAAGAATAAGTGAGTCATTTATCGTAATGTGAATTTATTTCGTAGACTTAGAGGAACCCAATTTAAAATTTTTCATGCATAGTAAGAGAGAAGGGGGGGAATTTCATTAAAAATTATGAGATTAGGGTTTGCAAGGACAGCAACAACATATTACACTAATGAACAAATAATTCATAGAAAAAGCTCTGGAAGTTATCAAAAAAATCAATGTGACGTCATAAATGACTAAACTTGGTACTGGCTTAGCCTAATAACAAAGAATAAATGATGGATAGCACTATGGAGACAAACCCTTTCTATAGCCAAACTCAGTTGTGTGTTTCCTCGTAGCAATCCAAAGAGAACCAAAAGGGAGAAAACAGGGCTCTAGGATGACCTTGTCCACATCACATACACTCACACTTATGTTCATGGGGCTTCTGTGGGGGTCTGACTCGTAAAAGTGACCTGGATGTGATGCTTATGTACAAGATATTCAATGGCGTGCAGTATCCGAACGATTATGCACAAGCTTCGGGTCAAGTCTTGACCGATCTGAGGTTTGACACCGCGATCGGGGGATTCAACTAATGCACCAGTGCCTCTTACAGCAACGCTAGATGCTTCGGCCGTGGAAAGTGTGCTATCGTGCTGGGGTAGTCGGACTGTACTACTTGCATGGATTTCGCTTGTGGTCAAATTAAAGAGTTGTGCACGCTCAATGTCGAAGCATAGCTTCGGCTTCTTGACTATAAAATTAGATGCGAGCAATATGAATTCAATGAGCAATTACTCGATTCCTTCATATTTGGACGAGACCGCGAGTCCATCCTTGCAAAAAAAGGTCCGATGTGTTTTTTTCTCTCCCTATTGTTGAATCAAGAAATAAAGAGGAAAAGAGTCATGATGTATCAAGTCCGTAAAAGTTGACAAGTAATAAATGGACGAAGAGCATATAGAATCTTGTGATATAAATAAAAGTTGTATCGTGTTGACAGTTTGTTACCTTTAGGTTTGGCATGGCAAAGAGTAATTTTTCTTATTTTTATTTTCTTGTTTGCTTTTCTTTCCTTTTCCTTTTCCATTCCTTGATAAAAAAGATATTTCGTTCTCACAAAATTATTTTAATATATATACATTTTCAAGCTTTTCGAAGAACAATGCCATTTTGTACCTTGAATTGCGAGACAAAATTCACTAATAAGAAAAAAATGTCGGGAGAACTATAAAAAAAAACTCATAAACTTATTGTAATTGTACTAATTGAATCTTTTTTTTTTTTTTTTTTTTTTTTTGTTAATACAATTCAAAACTTTTCGCATTTGTGCCAATTTAAGTCCATTATACTAATATTGATCAGCTGGCACTGACATGACATCGCTGAAAGTGATGTGGACATTTTATAATATTTTAATATTTTTTTGAATTTTTTATTTTCTTTTTCTTTTGGTTTTTTTAGTTGTTTTTTTTTTCCTGCACACCCTCACCAGCCCTCACTTGGTCTAGGTGAGGTGTTGCGCGCCCACATCCAAGCCGACCCTAAGGGCAGGAAAAAAAAAAGAAAAGAAAATAACAAAATTATAAAAAAAAAATCAAAAAATATTGAAATATTATTTTTAAAAAAGTCCACATCTTGATTTCCACTTTAAAAAAGGGAGCAAAAGACAAATTGATGGAGCAACTAGAGAAGTAGATTGTTTCAAGGTGGACGCACTAGTTAATAATCTGAATCGACACGTACAACCATAAAGGTTGTATCACAATTACCATTTTGATTGCCATTTTACCAAGTTCCATTACTCGGCCATTAGGATGGTCGGTTGGCCACAAATACTTCAACGAAAATAACATGTCACGTTGTCTCATATTTGAAATATGCCAATGATGAATGGAGATGAGGAATGTACAGTTCTTTTCCTTTCATGACAAGAAATTGCCATATCACCATTTTGAAAAAGGGATATTCTGACTCAAATTCTCTAAACTTTTTCAAGTGCAGTGAGAGGCCTTGGACAAGGAAAACACTGAAAAACCGGCTCACCAGGGTTCACTGGGCATTTAGGCTGTTTGGTCTGACCTCCGGTTAAAAAAAGAACTCTCATGGGCACATATGTGAATTTTTTCGATTTACTATGAAAAGATCCAGCATAGTTTGGGAATCAACAAGTGCGAATATAAAACAGAATTTTGCACGCTCTTCGTATTAGATATAACTGATTGACTACAACTTCGAACACCCAAACCAATGCCATCAACCAACATACCAAAAGCTTCTCATCAAATTTTTAAAAATTTGAAGAGTGACTAAGAAAACTATGTCATGTGCACACACCTCCAAATTATCTTGAGGAACAATTTGGAACTTCTGTCACTCTTTGACTTTGGAAGCTTAGGCCCCGTTTGTTTGCGTTTCTTTTTTTTGTTTTTAAACAGTTTTTTCTGTTTTTTGTTCAGGAACAAAAAGGAACAGAAACGCGTTTGTGTGTGTTTTTGTTCCTTTTTTTGTTCTTTTGTTTGCGAACAAAAAAGAAACAAACAAAGAAACACAAATTTTGTGTTTCTTGTTTGGAACACAAATCGAAACACTTTTTTTTTTTTCTTTTTTCTTTTATTTTCTTGTTCTTCTTTCATGGCCGAGGCCGGTCGCCGCCTCGGCCACGGCCGGCGCCGGCCGACGAGGGCCGGCGGCCTCGCCCGGCCACGGCGAGGCTCGCCGGCCCCGGCGAAGGCCGACGCTCGCCGTAGGCCGGGCGAGGGTCGGCCTCGCCATGGCCGGGCGAGCTCGAGCTCGCCCGGATCCGGCGAGGCCGACCTCGCCCGGCCGGCCCGGCGAGCCTCGGCCTCGCCGAGCCACCGCCAGGCGACGCCGACCTGGCGGTGGCTCGGCGAGGCCGAGGCTCGCCGGCCGCTGGGCGAGCTCGGCCTCGCCGGATCAAGGCGAGGCCGACCTCGCGCCGGCCTGGGCGAGCTCGATCTCGCCCATATCCGGCCTCGAGCTCGCCCGGCCCGGCGAGGTCGAGCTCGCTCGCCGGCGGCCGGCGAGCCTCGGCCTCGCTGGCGGTGGCCGGCGAGGCCGCGCCTCGCCCGCCCGCCATTGGGCGAGCTCGGCCCTCGCCGGCCGGTCGCCGACCAAGGCCTTGGCCGGCGACCGGCCAAAAGAAGAAAAAAAAAATGAAAAAGAAAAAAAGAAAAAAAGGAAAAATAAGAAAAAATAGAAAAAATAAAAAAATAAAAAAATTATCCAAATTTACCAAACATGTTTTGTTTATTTTTTATTAGAACAAGTTTACCAAACGCGTATTTTTGTTCAAAAATTGTTCTAGAACGTAAATACTTTTTTCTATTTTACGTTCCTGGAACAATTTTTAAACAGAAACACAACCAAACGCACCCTTAGTCCTTTTTGGTTCCAAGCATATTATTTTAAAAAGTCGTATCAACGAGTGTTCAATTCAATCACTTTGAAACTCACAAATTGAAAAGGAATTCATCACCGTAGAAGGCAGATAAGAAGGTAATTGCAGTTTAGCCAATGGTTTCCAACATGGCCAGGAACCCTCTGAATCTTCAAGGTCCGTGAGGTCTTTGGATTCTTCCCATTTTCTCGAGAGGAATTCGCCCTCTTGGTTTTATATTTCATCTTGCTTGAAAGGATAATGTATCTATATAAGCACTTTAATCAAATATAATTACATGAGTATAGAGTCCATCTCTCCCATCTTTGAAAACTATCAAGTGACCATGACTGATGGCATAATGCATAAATTTCATTTGTTCTACGAAACCAGGTTGAATAACCAGAACCATGATAATGCTGAACTAAGGTCCTTTCCAAGAAGGCAATGATAAAAGCATTACAAGCGCAAGAGAAATACCCAAAGTAGAAAGTGTGTGCGAGGCTATTCATCACAATATCCGATAAATGGAGTGGCTAGGCCTAGAAATTATAAGATTGTAACTAGTTCAGAAAAAAGCAGTCAGAAATAACAGTGGACTTTTATCCGGTTCATCACAACAGAAAAGAGGCATAGATCGCTTCTAACTAGTATATGGCCTAAAGTGACACTTCCAGTGTTCACGTCCCAATTCAACCGAAAAATCATCCCTATCAAGGAGCTCAAACCTGCAGACATGCCCTTCATTCAAGACTAAGTTTCTCTCACAAACTTGGACCAACCAATAGAGAAGTTCACTACAGCGTAGTGCTGATAGCTCATGATGGTCACCAGCCACAATGTGTCTGAATACCTAAGAATAGCAATTTGCTGGTTTTCTTGACTGCATGTCTCTATAAATTTATAAGGAACGCTCTGCCCATGAAGACATTTGACCAGCCAATGTATGATAAGACAAAGGAATGTAAGCATACACTAAAGTGAAAAGGCAAACAAGATGTACATTTATGATAGTATTTGGAATTTCCGGCGATCCGTATTAGCAGTCTAAAAGGCTTGATGAGATGATCTTTAGTCACAACTTGCAATCTGAAATCAAAATATCACAATCCTGTGCTCTTAGACTCTACGCTAAGTATGTGTGATCAATATAGAGACATGCACAAATCTGGTGGATTTCCAAGTAACCAATCTCACATCGCGATATGCATTGGACAAACATGAAAAGCTACACCTAGCATCCTAGATGGATACATATACACAAAAAGTGATCTTCATTCGCCTGGCAAAAAAAAAAAAAAAAAAAAAAAAAAAAATTAGCTGCCTTTCTTTTTTTCATACCACAGAGGTGGTGGGACTAATTTTCGAGGTCTAGGGCCACACTACCTTCACTTCATTTCTGATCGCAAGTTTGAACTTGCTTGCAATAGTAGCTCTTGTAAACCATTTGTTGCCAGGGAGCAATATCCCGATTAGTGTTGCCGTGCTGTTGCAGTGAGCCTAGTCATGCCAAGCCTAGGCCTGTTGCAATAGCTATTGCTTAAGCTGGACATTTCGTGTCTCCTCTTCTTCCCAAGCCTAGGCAGCCAAAGAAAGTACCAAGTAGTCATTTTTGGAAGGAATTTATACTTAAACTAGAAGACAGAGAAAGTACCAAGTAGTCATCTTTGGGAAGAATTTATACTTCAATTAGAAATCATTAAATTCCTAATTTATGGTTGTTATTGCCTGTCTCAACCCTCTGACCTTGTCTCCACACCCACCTATCACTAGGTAATTTCCTGATTACTGTCTGACTTATTGTTTTTCCCTAGTCCCTTTAGTTGTTAAGGAGCCTGTTTTAAACATATAACCATGACCACTTCAAGGAAGATAATATATCCTGTGTTTCTATAGAAAGCAAATTAATGCAGGAAAAAATTGCACAATAGGGCACATATATAAAATAGGTGGCATTCATAATTGAGATATGCCAGTTATGAATGGAGATCTGGGCCTCACCATTATTTCTTTCTTAAGAAAAGATGGCCATGTCACCATCTGGAAAAAGGGATACTCTAACTTGAATTCTCCAGCATTCTAAAGGGCAGTGAGAGGCCTCGGACAATTGAAACCATGAAAAGGCTGCTCAAGAGGGCTTACTGGACATTTAGACTATCTGTTCTGACCTGCACAAAGAAAAAAAAAGAGAGGAGAATTCTGGTAAGACTGTAAGCAGGTCAAGAAAGAGACGCAAAGCTAAAAGTAAGTGCACTTCAATTGATTTGTCATAGCTGAATAAAGAAGACATGAATTACTTGCAGGCGACACTTCCAATGTCCATCTCAATCAACCTAAATGAGGTCCTTACTAGCATAATTGGAGATGGAGATTGACCATAAAATCGTCCCTATCAATGAGCTCAAACATGCGGACATCCCCTTCATCCAGACAAGCTTCTTTCACAAATGCGGCCCAACCAGCTACATAATGGAGTTGATAGGTCTTGAGCTGCACCAGCCATAATTTGTTCAAATACCTAAGAGTTGCAATTTGCTAGTTCTTCTGAATGTTTCTTTATGAATTCACAAGGAACACTACCAATGTAGTATAATGAGGAAAAGAATAAATACAAAGAAATAATAAACGGAAAACGCAAACAAAATGTAAATTTATGCTAGTATTTACTAGTTTCAGGGAGTTCAATTAATAGTGTTAACTGGGTAATAGAAGTCTTCAATCCCAACCTGCAACTTGAAGTTAAGATTTCACAATACAGTGCTTGTAGACTCTACAGTAGTGTACATAATTTTTTAACTCTCATGACAAAAGTTCAAGAGTTGCTAACACTGATCGTTCCCACCACATCCTCTTAGTCTATATATAATAGTAATCTTCTTTACACCTGATTACTGGAAAAAAAAAAAAAAAAACAAGAATAGAATCTTTCATTTTAGAATCGGTAATCTTATGAATCCATAAATTTAAAAAATAAAATTTCAAAATCAAAACTGCCCCAGTTTTACAGATAAAGCCATGAACACTCCAAAGAAAATAACATCTAATGTGATTCCTATGAAAAATTTAAAACGACTCGACTAAAGGGAAACATGTAGAAGGCATCATGGTTGAGCTATGCCAATTATGAAAGGACATAGGGGCCACACCGCAGTTCTATCCTTGATAATAGCGGCCGCATCACCAATTTCAGAGATGGATACTCCGATTCAAATTTTCTAGTTTTTTCAAGAGCAGGGGAGGCCGCAGAAACATGGAACCATGCAAAACTGCTTATGGGGGCTCACTTGACATTTAGATTGTTTGGTCCAACTTGCACAAAAGAAAAAGGAGAGTTTTCATAGGTACTGCTGTAAACCTTCTGTCAAGTTACAACGATCTACAAATCAATGCATCCAATCTTGTTACTAACGTTTACATGTTTTTCACGTTAGACAAAACACATTAGCTACACTTGGCATCTCCTAAATTGTAATGTAACCCATCAATATACAAAATCTTATCAGGAAAATTTCATAACTTTTGAGACAGACCAAGAAAAAGAATGCAACACTGTGCAGAAAAGCGCAACTTAGAAACCAACAAGTCACACCTCTAAATGCTCATGCTAAGCATTTAGGTTATAATTTTCGCTTTGACATTGAAGCACATTCTTTTTGGTTAATTTAGACTTGGGATGTAGCATTAATGAGTGTGCATCTGGATTATTGTGAAACTCACAAACCCAATGGGAATGGAAGACGTACACTTCATTGATTCACCAAGACTAAACAAAGAGATATAACTATGAATACTGAATTTATTTTGGACTATCTAAAGTGACACTTCCAAAATTCATTTCGGTCAATGTAAACCAAGTCCTTACCAGTACTAGTGGAAATGTAGACTCTAAACACACATCCCCCCTATCAATGAGCTCGAACACACAAACATCTCTTAAATGCAAACGAGCTTCTCTAGCAGTTGGGTGTCAAGCAGCGAAAAAAAAAGTCCATGGCTCCTGAGCTTCACCGTCCACGACCTGTCTGAATACCTGAGAGTTGCAATTACCTTGTTTTCCTGATTATGTTGCCTGATGAATTGAACAGGAGTAGTCTCCTCATTTATGTGGTTGAAAACCAACTTATGGTGAAGAAAGACCAAAACATAAGCATACACTAATGAGAGAATCTAATCACACAGCGTGAATATAAGGCAGTAGTTGCTACTTTTAGGAGTTTTAATTGACAATAAACCTTATAATGATAGTAGACAATCTCAGACTGCAACCCAAAGTCAAATGACAAAATATACGCTCCTAGGTGCAATAGGGTACAGGACCAGAAAAAGCCTTCCATGTCCCATATATATTTGAAATGATGAATTTAAGCCACACAAACCACAAGAGCAGGGGAAAAGGCAAAGACATCAATGACCGGAACACGGATGGAAGTGAAAAATTTTAATCTAAGCTGTTCAATTATTTCAAGCGCAACTCAAATTTTATCAAAATACTGAATCAATTTGACAGAGTAAACTCATCTTTTTTTCTCAAATTTCCGATTAATGTAACAAAATAAAATAGTATCTCCTATTTGAAAACAAAATTATCACTCATTAGATCTACAATGAAATTTCAGAACCATAAATAGCCACCCCCTTATCTTTCAGGTCTTTCGCTCTAGTTATGGAGGTAGTGACATTCTTTGCAATTTGCTTGTCCGTATCAACTAGTCTCCTCGTGCATTTACATATATATTCTACTTTTACAGCATTGAATAACATTGTCAAGTTCCTCCATATAAGAGGAATTGGATTATAATTCTTTGGACTTGCCTCAGCAATTGCTTTCCAACACATGTATTCACAAAAAGGGGACAAATGTTATTTTTTCAAACCTCGACCACCAGTTTAAGTCCCACTAACCGTCCTTTCATTGTTTCCCCTGATTCAATTACTCCATTGTTAAGACATATACCTGGTTTTAAACATATACCCGTGAACACTTCAAGGAATATAACATGTCATGTTGTTTACTGCATTAAGTCAACTTGGAAATACACTAGAGTATAAGAAAAGATATAAACAGCATCCATATATTTGATTTTCAGACATGCGAGTTGGGGTCAATGAGCGTGGGATCATACCAAGCCAAAGTAAACATAAGAGGGCCTCCTCACCACCTTTGAAAAAGGGATGCTCCATTTGAAATTTGTTGACCGATGTAAGAGCAGTGAGAGGCCTTGGGCGCATGGGACCTTAAAAAACCAGCTCAGGATGCCTCAATCTGCTCAAATGTTTGGACCTGCCTGTACTTAAAAAACGACAACTTTAGAGACAGTTTTAAGTACACTTCATTAGTTTGACTTGCTATGAAAAGATTTTGGCATAAATTGGAGATAAATTTTATCCTTCCAGCATCACTTAACCAATCAAGATTACAAGTGATTTCTCAGACAGTCCAGACTATATTACGATCAAGCCGTAAAAGTGACTTTTCAGATTTTTGACAACGCATAAAATTCTCGGAATATTTTCAAGTTCCATGATTTCTCCCTTTTTCCTGATAGAATTTGTACCCAATGTTACAGAGATATCTCTACCCAAAGAAATTTCAACATGAGACCTTGAACACAATATATCATCTCCATCTATGAGAGGTCAAACACGCAGAAATCTCGCCAATGCTCGGGAGGGAAGCACAGAAGATGTAGATTTAAGGGCAATATATTGCTTGTTTGAGTAACTCCTGTTTTTAGACTCGAATGTGGAACGAATTTGAAGAAGAGAGCCCTAATTCACGCACAATAATACACCAAAATCGGAAGAAACATGAACTTACGACTTGTCGGATACAGATGCGGAGAGAGAAAGTGTGATCTTCTTCTTCTTTGATGAAGTGAGTGGACGACTAACTGTCCAGACTCGGTTGTGCCACCTCCGGCGGTGATGACGGCGACAACGACAGCGTCTGGTTGAATCTACTTGGCTCCGCTCCGCTAATTGCAGCTTCGCTTCTCGCAGTCCTGGCAATTCCTGATGCTTCATTTTTGCTCCGTCCTTTGTGAAGGCAGCAGAGGCTTCCCCCAATTTCGCTCCACGGAGGAAGAAGCAGAAGAAAGATGGAGAAAGAGCCTTTGGCGTCAAGAAGGAGAAGGAGAAGGAGAGACCCGCTTTGCTTCCTACTGTTCAGTTAAGGATGAGCCGAGATCCATCGATAGGGTTGACGGTGATGTTGATTTGACGAAATCAATAATAGAAAAGTCACAAAAAGAAAAACTTTTAAAAAGTTGCGGCGCTGCCGATAGACTAAAGAAAAAAAAATGGATGAGAGAATGACATCAATTGGATCTTACCAATTCTATGTGCATTGATTTATGCTGCTAACTTCTGTATGGTTGTATTGAGATCATCACCCTTCTCCCAATTCCCTTTCCACTTGTATCTGAACAGTGACACATAATTTAGTTCTGGTGTGCTTAATGTACCCTTAGAAAAGTTCTTCATTTTCGGACACTCTTCCACTTCAATACACCATAAGGATGGAAACCTAAAGATGCAACTTGGGATGGAAGAGAAGCATTCTAAGTTTGGCAGATGTTCAAGTGTCAACCATTCCAGCTTTTCAAAAGAAATCACTTTTCCTTCTCTGTTTCCATCGTCGGCCACTACTTCTTTCATTCTTTCACATCCTATTATAGTCATATAAGTGATATGTACCAAATTTGTGACTGCCGAAGTCGTTACTAGATGTACCAATCCAGAGGAATTCTTCACCACTAAATCTGTTAGATTCTGGAAGGATGTCTCGGTTGGAAATAGTGTTGTCAAATAGGGAGAGTCCCAAACCTCAAATGTTTCGATGCTCTGAAGAATTTTCGACACTAAAGAGTCTTCTCTCCACACACACTTTAAGTTGTGTAGCTTGTTCAACTTAAGTTCTCTTAAATTTTCAAGCACCGGATGTTTCCTTTCTTCAACAAGCCCTTCGTTCGGGAATAAATCTTCAAAGGAGCTACAGAAGACTTCAAGGCTTTGTAAATTCTGAAATCTCTCTAGGAGGAATATGGAAGGAAAGGCAGCCTTTTTATCATGAAAGCATGCTATTGTTAGTGCTTTTAGCTTACTGAACATGTCATCCGAAAAATTTCCATCTTGTATCATATGAATATTGTTATTGACTAATAAAAGTCTCTCCAAGTTGGGAAAGTCCTGTCGAATTGCCAATACAACAAGAGAAGTAAATTCAACAAAGTTTCGACAATAAATCATGTGCTGTAAAAGATAAACCTATTAAGATGATTCACATGGAAGGTGGTCCTCTTTTTAAAGTTCATTATATCTCAAGAACCTTGTGTTCAAGACTCAAGCTTTTAAAAGTCTCATGTAGAGGTTGGTCTGGTCAAGTGGATAGAGTGAATCTAAATTCAAGATCCCTGCACTCACTAAATTCATCTTTTGTAAGGAATATCTTATCTTGTTGACAAAAATTTATCTTCTTTGGAATTTTATGTAACAGGATGCACTCAAGATGTCACTAAAGCATATGGGGTCCATAAATTTAGAAGTATGCTTAAGATATAAGAAATATCTTATGTTGTCTGCAAACTTATAGGAAAGGGATTCTAGTTTTCTATAGTATTATAACAGGATAACACAACGACTAGTGTATTAAAAAAATACAATAGAAAATAGTGCACTAAGTTACTAATGTTATTTCTATTATAAAAAAAAATTGTTTATTTGATTTTTTTAGAGTTTGTAGAAAATGAAATAGAGAAGAAAAGTTCAAGTGTGCAACATGTGTCAATAATGGACAGGACCTCTTGTCAAATCCTTATTGATGTCACCCAAGAGCACCATTAAATTAGATTAGGAATATATTATGTTATCAATAGAATACTGTAAATTTTTTTGTAACTCTAGGTAATGGAATATCTTATGCATGTCTACAAATGGAAGTGTACCTAAGATATTAGAAATATCTTAATGTTGTCGACAAACTAATAGGTAGGGGAGATCATGTTTTCTATAACATTATAACGTGACATGATATGCAATGGATATGATATTAGTGACTGCTTTAAAGAACAAAGTAGAAACTAAGGGAGAGCAACTATAATCATACCCTCTCAAATGAAGAGTGTGCTTCTTGATCTAAAAGGTCTTGTTGATCATATTTTTGAGCCCAACTGTTCATGGATGCTGTAAAGGATAACATGTTCAATTTGTTACAGTGAGTCACTCGTAATTCCTCCAATAATGGCCAATTCAAAGAGGGTAAGTTAGGACAAAAGCTCTTGAGTCGTGGCATATCATGTAACACCAAAGAGGTTAGTTGTGGGAAATGATCTTGAGTTGTATTGGAGCATGGAGTGTCATCCCCACTAGCGACTATTTCGTCGATCTCACAAGAGTCCACTTGAATTTTTTGAAGTTTGGTTAAACTTGTAGCCACCCAATACGGAAACAAAGTTTCAAGGCTCTTACAGTTCCGAACCTCCACTTCCCTTAAACAATCAAAAGTCGGAGTTTCTTGAGGAGCGTTAGTCCATATTTTGCTTAAATTGTCCATGTGGGAGAGATCCATCGACCTAAGTTCAGGAAATTGTACCTGCCATATTGAGAAAAGAATGACACAATGAATGTGATTGCATTGAATTATGACCTTAAAGAAGGAATCGCCAAACTTCCCTCATTCTCGGAAATCATGAGAAGTCAAGATCTTGCTAGCGATATAAATAGGGAGGGGTTGATTGATGCTTTTATACAAGTTGACTGATGACTAAGGCCAAGGATATGGCGAACCGGATATAAAAAAATAAATATAGTAACTTCAATTGTTCACAACCTTTTTCTTTTTTATGCATGGAAAATTTTTGTATTGAAAGAAAATAATTTCTTAATAGGCATGGGCAACATAATGACTTAAATAAATAACATAATGTTATAATCCCATCAAAAGCAAGTTGGGACAATTTACTAGTTTTACATTGAACCATTAACAACATCCTTGAAATAATATTTATTCAGATTTGAGGTTAAAAAATAAAAATAGAATCTTGCGGTGTACAAGTGGTCCACCCTTTGGCAAAAAGTGGGTGTGCACCCGCTGATCGCATTTTGTTTGTATGGAGAAAATCAAGAGTGCTTTTTTTTTTTTTTTGGCGCTACATTATGACCTTGACGAATTGTCCATTGAAAAGTAAGTATTGATATTTTTCATTTGGTTAAAATATAATTAATGCAATTATGACTTGTCACAAAAAAAAAAAAAAGACTTTCCACACTTCCTTAAATCTATCAACATTCTTAATTGTGGATTTTGATGAGATTTTGAAATTATCTAATAATGTGGGAGAAATCAATTATTATATGACAGCTCATATTTGACACTAAAATGAAAACAATTCTATCACAACTTGTCACTACCAAAAGATCATATGACTATTTTCATACTTCCCCAAATTTATTAGTATCGTTGATTGAGTGTTATAATGACTTTTTGAAATATTCTTAGAATGTGGGGCTAGGTATTATATAACAACTTATCCATGCAAATGACATTATAAATAAATAATTAGTGATAATTCTTACAATTAAAAAGTAAACAGATTTGTAGATACTTGTTATAATTAAACATTCTATTCTACTAATATAAAACGATAGAAAGAATTGCGCAAAAATATTAGAATAAGGAAAAAAAAGGATTTCGTCTATCAGGGGAAAAAAAAAAACAAAACTTGTATAGAATCTATAATAAAAAAAAATGATATCGCGCATTTTCATGTGCCTGAGTTTCGACCCAAAAACAGAAGTGCCGGAGGAGGTTGTCATTTACTGCGTTTAGTCTTCATGAGATGGAATGGAAGTGTTGACTGGCTGATTGAGTCCATTTATTTTTAATTTTTTTTATGTAGCTACGACATTAACTAAATATTAACTGTTTTTTTGGTCAGATGACTCAATATAAAAATCTCAATTCCCCTCACTTTCCTTCTCCATCTACACTTTCTCCTCCATCTCCAGCCACATTGAGCCCAACCTTCCCGCATCCCCCAGCCATCGCCACCGGCGGAGTTGCCGGTGTCGCGTCCAACAATCATTGCCAAGCGTCCAACCCTCTCCGTCGTCTCTGTGGTCTACCCATTCATGACGCCTCTCGTCCATGGCCGCTCTTCCCTGACATCTATTTCTCCGTTTTCTCTTTCGCCGTTTGACCTCGCAGTCCATGGACGAAGGGATCTCAAACTCGCCGGTAAGACTCATGGCAATGGACAAGCTGCGGTCGCCAGATCTGTGGAGGAGCCTCCTAGCAAGCCATGGACGAGCTAGACTTGCGTCCATGGACGATACTAGATCTGAAGGCACGACTCCAGCCCAGATCTGGACGGGCAATGACCACGAGCCAATCACGGGCGACGATGGAGGGGACAATGGCAATCCATAAGCCGTCGTTGCTCGCGACGGGACTTCTAGATCTGCAACCATGGCTCCAGCGACAACGGCTCGTCCATGGCTATGAGCGACAGTGGTCAGACTTCCAGATCTGCAACTCCGTCGCTATGGACGGCCAGATTTCGAGATCTGTAGAACTATGAGACGGACAAAACAGAGGGAAGCCAGCCATGCTCGGCTTGGACATAGCGGGGGTTAGCCTAATCAAGGCGCCGGTGACTCCGCTGTTGGCCACAGCAGAGGAGGGGCGGAGGTCGGGCGGCTATGGACGAAGGAGGAGGAAGAGAGAGCTGAAGAGAAGATCTTTTAATTTTTCTTCCTCGGGAATCAACACCCCGACCGAATCGACGCCGAAATCGCTTCCGCATCAGAGATCCACTTCGACCCACCATAACCAACAAGCTCCGGTTCGCGTAATCACTCGGAACCCATGGAAGCACGCGCATAGAGAGGAGGCGAGCTTCAGAGAAGCGATTCCGAAGCTTCCGATTCAACCATTGGACAAACCACCCAATCAATCGCCCCAAAAAAACAAAAGGTAAGAGTATGAGGGGGAGGGGGAGGGGGAGGGGAAGGAAGAAGAGTTATCGTTACTTTGACTCTGTAGATTTGGTTCACTTTCTTTTTTTCCCATCGTCGCGAAGAGGAGGATCAAGGTGAAACAAAATGACTCTAAGCGAACATTTCTTAAAGAGGGGGAGAAGCTTAAATCATCAAATAGACTGTCTAATTTCTTCCTTTTTCTGTTTTCTTTTTTCTTTTTTCTTTTTTACCTTTGTCTAGTGAGCGCACCGCAACAGCATTGCAACAAACTGAGGCCAAGGCCACCGAGGAAGGAAAGAGAGACAGAGAGAGGGAGGGAGCAAAGCCACACCAAAAAAGAGGAAAGCTCTCCAGTAACGGGGCGTTATTGAAGGGAGGGGGAGCAAATATTTTGATCGTTCAACTGATAGGTGGGCCGGGCTTTACCACATGTCGATTTGCAGATGATTCAATGCGGATCCTACATGGTGTATTTAATGCACCTAATATTTTATCTTTAGTAGTGTTGTTGATTGGATAATTTATTCCGATTTTTTAACATTTTTATTTTAGCTAGGACATTGACTAAATATTGTCATCTACTTATGAAGTAAGACTCGCAACGCCGGCGACCACCTATGGAATTGCTACTATTTATTGTCCAGCTGTCCTATTCTCTTTTATTTTTTTCCTTTTTTTTCACCATTTCTTTTTTGGAAAAAGCAATATGCATTTTCTCTTGCTAAGCATAAATCGTGCGCAGTATCGCACTATCTATCACTCAATATAATAATTTAGAGTTAATATTTATTATATAATGTAGGTACATAATTTGATAGGTTGTTGAAGTATAGCGATTTAAGTATGATTTACGAACAAAGAAGATGGACAACTTCATGCATATTGGCCTTTTTATTTTTGTTTATTTTGTTATCAAGACCCAGCTCAAGCATTGGTGATTATTAAGATAAAAAAAAGTTGATTGCACTTATCATTATCAAAGTTTAGAGCACTCCAATGAAAAGAGCAATTCTCTCTAATTCCTCCAATTTCATTGTTTGGGAAGATGATGTTGGTACAAAGAACCATATTAGCTAAGCAATTTGTGAACTAGGCTTTTATAATTATGAAGTTTTCTTTTCCCCTTTTCTTCATGTTTAACAGAATGACGCTACTTTGCTTTTGTGCAATAAAATATGAAGTGGCCGATACTTCATTTTTTTTTTTTTTTTGCCATTTTTAAATGATAGTACATGTTTACCGTTTTGTTCTTTATAGTTGAAATTTCAAAAAGTAAATGTTTTCATATGGTTATTGTCATAACTTGTTTAAAATCCCTTTGTAATCAATTTTGAGGTACCACACACAATATGATTTTATGAGCTCACAAAAATAGTACTTCTAAAAATATAAGGAGATGGACAATTAATAGTTATACTTGTTGAGGATCAGAAATTTTTTAATCTTTTAAGTAAATATTTATAGATTATGTACATAGATCTATATAATTAAATGATTTTAAAACTGCACGTGGTTATTAATGTCTGAATTGTTTTGCATTAATACTTTATGGATGTGATCATGGATTATTGTGGGAAGGCAAATTTTCTAGTTATCTTTGTTTAGATATGAAACATAAGAGTCCTGGTCAAATTTGAGCAAAGCATTGATGATTAATATTACAAACAATTATATCTAGCACTTTTGTCTACATACCATGCATTGTCCAATTATATGCAAACGAATATATTCAAATGAAATGCCATAAATGCATTTGTTTGAGAGACTGACCTGTGGAGTGAAAAGTGAAGGGGTGTCATTGTCATTCTCCATTGAAGATTGCCAAGTTAGACTTCTCATCTTGGGGCAATGGGCAATGCTCAACGTTGATAAAACAGGGCATTCTAGCGTATGATTCTTCCACAAGAGGAAACTACTCAAATTGGGCAAGCATTCTAGATATATCCACCTAAGATTTGGGAATGTAATTTCCTCCACCGCACTTCCCTGCCCTTCTTCGTCTACAATCACTCCTTCCATTTGAGCACACTCCTTTATTTCCATCCGCCGTAGATTTGGAAGGCACTGAGTCATTGATGGAACAAAAGCATATCTCAAGTTGCTACATTTATAAAGGTTAAGATATCGTAGAGAATTGAAGCACATCGTTCCTTGGAGATCTCTGCTCCATAGTTGCCTCAACTTTGGTAGATTGACCAAGTACAGATTCTTCAGCTGAGGCAGCACCTGGATGCACTCCACAGCCTCAAGCCCTTCAAGATCGAATATTTCTTCCAAAAGCTCGCAATCGTGCACTTGCAAGCTTGTCATTCTCTCTAAAACAAGCATCAAATCGGATGGAATAGCTTTAATAAATGATGAGCATTTATCCACCACTAGTGATTCTAATTGCTGAGATGGCGTGAAGTGATTAAGTTCACTATGCCATTTTCCAATTAGCTCCGGGAACTCAAACAACCTCATAAACTTAGTCCCAGCAAATGTAGCCTATTAGAAAATGCATCATTAAACGTAAAATTCTAGTTAGCCAAAAAAAAAAAAAAAGCAAGTACTTCATTAGTGATTGAAAAAAAAATCAAATTGCACAAAATTTAGTAACTAAAGCATACCATTTCTTCAAACATATTTTGGATGGTCGTGTTGAGGTTTCCCTTCCAAAAATACTGGCACTTTTTCTCTCCATACCTATTATTCGAACCTACTTGTACTCTCTCCAGCTTTGGCGCCTCCATTGGTCCCTCATAGAAGAAATTCATCTTGGGACATCTACTCACATTGATATCTTTCAAGAGAGGGAACATCAAAGTGTATCCACCTGAGCTAAAACATCTCAACCTAGTCAACCCATTGAGCTCCATATACTTCAATTGATTGAAAGCCACTACATGCCCTTCCTTTCCTCCCTCATCACTAATGACTTCTGTCAATATTCTACAATTACTTATCTTCAATTTTGTGAGTGCCACCAAATTTTCAGCTATTGCCAATGTGAACATATTTGACAGCCCATGACAATGTGACAAATCTAGAGTCTTCAAATGTTGAAAATAACTTGGAAAGGATGATGCTACTTTTAGCTCATGACTTGGGCCTTCTATGGCTTCCACATTGATGCTCAGTTCATCTAATCCTTCCTTCTCAATGAGTTCCACAATGTTGCATTGATTGATCTCCAACTCCTCAAGTTGGATTAGATCTTTGGCTATTGAGGTTGAAAACAAATAGGCAAGCCTAGTGCATACCCGAAAGGACAAGTGTAGACATTGGATTTTAATATGACGGTAGAGTTCCTTATCCCATATGCAATTTAGCATTGGTAAATCATCTAACTTTAGCTCTTTTAATGGAGAATGAGCAACACTATTACCATATAGAGGATTTAGCGGTTGAAGTTTAAAAACAACTTCAAGGGAATCACACGCTCTTGCCATCAAAGTTTCTAGGCTCAAAAGCTGTCCTAGAATGAAAGAAGGCACAACATTCACAAGCATGTTGCATTCATTCACTGAAAGTAATTTTAGTTTAGAGAAAGAATTCGCAGGAATTTGACCATCCCATATCATCTCGATATTCTCCATACCCTCGATACATAAATTCTCCAAGTTAGGAAACGTAACCTGCAATACTCACAGAATTGTTGATTCAATTAGATTACGAATTCATGAACTTCCAAGATGTAAATTACAAATTCATGGAATTGATAATTCCATCTTAAGTTGCATGAAAGAAAAAAAAAGAATAAAATGAAAATAATTATAAAAAAAAGATCTCACTACTAATGTCAATGACTCTAAAACGGGAAGGCTATTGGAGTATACTGGAGACGAAACAAAAAATGCTAAGTAGGAATTTTGGCCATAATGTGTTAAGTATTGGCAAAATGGTAATTTGGATATGCTCATGTAACAATCATCTAATGAGTTACTGTTTCATAGATCCCAAACTCAAATAAAATCTCTCCCTTTGTGCTTTTCTGGCTAGCCCAAGAGTGAAATAGCTACCATACATAGCAATTGTTAAACCACTTAGAGAATGTTATTTAAGTTACAATATGGATGAAATTCTCAGTGAAATTGCACCATTTTGTAAATTAATTAAGAATGAGAGAAGAATTTTTTTAAAGAGACAAGAAGCAAGTCAAACAGTAATCACTCTTAAAGAAGTCACTAAATTGATGTAGTAAAAGAAGAATGCAGCTGAGGGATTGCTTGAAGAAGAATATTAGCCATTAGAAAGAAAATGATGGAGAGACTGAGATTAAAAAGGCAATCAATCAACCATCAAATGGTACCCTACAATAGGAGGTATGATTTTATCTAATACCAAATGCCCCAAATCAATATTACATCACTCTAAAGCAATTACATAGGTAGGCTAAGAGAAAGCAATTAAAAAAAAAGGAATTGCTTGGGTCAAGTGAACAAATCCTACTCGCATCATTCCACACTTGAAATGATTATTTATACTTAATCGATTGAATTTTCCTTTTAAATTTGATTTTTCTGGTAATGCTGGAAGGTCCAATACTCATATGAAAATGACAAATCATATACATATTCTCGAGTCAAATTATAGAAAATAGTGCTAAATATCTCATTATAATAGATTAAAAATATCTAAGAAGATCAGCCTATTAATCCCATGGGAGGGCTCATTTGTACATCCTATTTTGGCTACATAAACAACATTTTAGGTGAATGGCCTATATTGCTTTTAGTTTAGTCAAAGTCAACCCACCCGCACACTGCTCTATTTCATTTTCCACGGAAACATTCTTGACAATTCAAATGACTCAATTGAAATGGCTGATTTGCAAAATTATTTTATTTCTTTAATAAATTTTTATAAGAATAGTCTTGCGGTTAATGTAAAAACTAAGAGGGGTAATAAATGAAGTCCAAGACCCGAGAGGTCTTGCTCAGTTAGGTGACGGAGAAGGCTTCGATTCCCTTTGCTGTTGTAGTTATGAAAGAGTAAAGCTTCCTTCGACTAGGAAAGAAAATGAGATCCTGTAAGTGCAAATGAAATCAAGTGTCTTAAAGGTCCTTCATCTCCAGCCTCTTGAACCTTACAACTCACTTTCCTCTCAATTGTTTTTTTTAGTTGCTTTCAATGTACATGCTTGCAATGTCTAAGCCACACATGTAAGGTTGTTAGTTTTAAGTTTCTTGTGAATATTGGAAAGCTTTTAGGGATCCTATTCGGTAGTTGTATTACCTATTCATGCTTTGTGTAGGTACCATAAGAGATGTTCAACCATCTTTATGGAAACTATGTCTAGAGAATTTAAAAGTGAGAAATTGCAACTCATACATGTCTCTGAACACTTAGGTTTGTACGCCACTCATTTTCTATTAAAAAAATTTAACCAAATTATACATTATAAATAACTTAGTTTTTATCTTGGCTATGCTTGTCTCCAATATATTTAATATTTTGACATAATGTTAATCACATACCTGATGATTGAAGAGTGCAGTGGCGTGTGATCTAACGCAATCCTGACTTTGACTTTCTCGTGCACCTGTAATTGGTATTTCATTGGATGAAAAGAATATCAACGTTTGTATTGCAAAGATGAATATATCTACAAGACAATCTTTAGTGATAAAAACAAAAAAAAAAAAAAAATTATCTTACACTTTCCACGAGAAAAGCACCTCCAACTTTTCAATCGTTCTAAGCGTAAATCGATTAACATAGGATATGCCAAAATTTCTGATGTTTCCATTCCCAACCCTTCTTCCTCCATAATGATCGCTTCCGTCTTCTCACAATTCGATATAGTCAGTTCTTTTAGTTGTGTGAGAGATTTAACCATGGATGGGAAAAATATATACTTGAGGTTAGCCAAGCCATTGATTTCTAATTTCTCCAATCTCTTGAAGGCAACCTGCGGAATTTACTCATGGAAATGGTAATTAATTTAAATCTCGAATTCATGAACTTTCAAGATGTAAATATAGAAGAGTGCCAAGGGAAGTGGGGGATTATTAAGTTGCACAAAAGGAAAAAAAGAAGAAGAATAAAACAGAAAAATGGAGTAAAAAAATCTCCATACTAACGTGGTTTCTAATTTCAAGTCTTTCCTTCAACAAAAAAAAAAAATTGCAATGCTGAGCTTAATTTGATGAGTGAGCTAGTTTTATTCCATCAGAAGAATTTGTCCTTTAGAAATGGATTAGCGAGTGGAGCATTATTTATCTCTCTGTGTAATAAAGCAAACTTAACAACACTTTCCACCTCAAATTTCGGCTCAAAAGAAGTTCTACTGAAATCCATGACTGGTGTCCAATGAGAACTATGGCAAAAGTTAAAAGCCGCAAAGACTACGGTGATTATGAAAAAGCGAAGAACTAAAGGCTCACACACACTGCCTTATGGGGCCCATAACAAATATATCCAGGACCCTCTACTGACTGACGGGGAAAATTAACGAATTCCAGGCATCCTGGGCCCCACCGTCAACTTTTGTGATAATTGCCACTATTAAAGTGTAATCCTTTCTGGTCAATGAAATAGCCGCCTCAACTTTTACTGGACAAAATTGTCGTGCACTTTTCTTAACCAGGCAATCGTTTGTCCTTAGTTGAATGTTAGTAAATCATTATCAATAACCAATTTAACAGGATATCAAACATAAATATGTGGATTTGTTGTGATGCCAAAAGGGCTTTCAATTATACCTATACATACATTAAAGGCCATATGCAAAAACATTTAGTTGAAAGCACTTGGCATTTAGATTTGTAGATCCCCGTGTAAGGAAACAGCAATGACCACACATGGTCCTGTGAGACTAGGCAACTATCGTTTTTCTTGATAGAATATTGAAGCCACAAAAAAGTTAAAAATCTAAATTGGATGGAATCAACAATAAGAAAACTCAAATTTCGGCGCAAATTTTTTGAAGATTATAATGTGGAGCACTTGAAGCTTCGGAAATTAAACTAACACATACTGAGTAGCTAAATTGAAATACAAGACCTGTCGAAACTTTTTAAGTGAGTATAAAATTATTTGGACTTCAAGATAGTGAATTTCCATTGTGGCATCAAGTTCCATTACTTGACATTGTTACAGACTTTCGCCTTATTCACGTGACCCAATTTCCCCAAAGGAGTATCTAAGGGTGATCACAAAATAAGATGATCATTTAAGGTGAATCTGCTATGGACTTATTACGGCCTTGGCCTTACTCATGAACCACTTCGCAAGACATTTTCTAGTGTACGGAGTATATGGAGCAATACAAAAGTAAAGAAATGGTAAAGATCACCACGGAACTCCAAGAGCAAGAATTCTGAATTTGCAATGAACGACTTTGTTGTGACATAATGAAAACTATACAATTGTCAACGCCTACTTTTACTATATATATATATATATATATATATATATATATATATATATTATACTCTTACAATTATGGGACCTATGCAATAATTACGTGCTTATTTAAACACCGTACACAAAAGGCATGCATCAATTAGATTAGCATAGCTGCTTTTATTTGAAAATTTAGACCTCCTTCCCATTCTTTGTATTGGTTTCTAAGAGAGTCACCCATATTATACGTTTTGTGGATAGTAACAAATTGATAACTAAATTTTAATGGAACACATTTCAAAAGATTATAAATTACTTATGGAATTACTTCAATGCCAACATTCCCTTCAATTTGTCTTGATGAAACCCCATAAATATAGATATACTTGTGACGCGTAGATTGAGGTAACTCAAAACCTATCACAACCTAAATTTGCAAGGATTTTATACAGTTAGCTTGATGACATATTTCTTTTGGATTGGGAAGAAGGACAAGGATGGGATTGAAATCTAATGGACAAATCCATCAACAGAGCATTTACAATTACAAAGAAAGGTCAGGAAATTTACATGTGAGGCTGATGAGAGTTTTTAAGTTTTTTGGGAACATCGGAAGCATTTAGAGATCCTATTTGGCAATCATGTTACCTGTTCATGCTTCGTGCAAATACGATAAGAGATGTTCAACCATCTTTATGGGAATTATTTTTAGAGAAATTATAAGTGGAAAGTTGCAACTCATACATGCCGGTAACTCTGAACACTTAAGCTTGTACGACACTCGTTTTTAAATTATTTTAACCAAAATATACATTATAAGTAACTTAGTTTTTATCTTGGCTATGCCTATGTCTGATATATTTAATATTTAAACATAGTGTCAATCATGTACCTCTTGATTGAAGAGAGTAGTGGCGCGTGATTTGATGCGATCTTGATTTTGACTCTCTCGTGCACCTGTCATTGGTATTTCATTGGATGAAAAGAATATCACCATTTTCATTGTAGGGAAGAACATAGCTACAAGACAATTATTAGTGATAAAAACAAAAAATCAATCTTACCCTGTCCACAAGAGAAGCACGTCAAACTTTTCAATCGTTCTAAGCATAAATTGGTTAACATCGGGAATGTCAAAGTTTCTGATGTTTCCATTCCCAACCCTTCTTCCTCCATAATGATCGCCTCCATCTTCTCGCAATTCAATATGGTTAGCTTTTTTAGTTGTGTGAGGGATTCAACCATGGATGGGAAAAATATAAACCCGATGTTATCCAAGCCATTGATTTCTAATGTCTCCAATCTTTGAAAGGCAACCTGTAGAATTCGCTCACGGAATTGGTACTTAATTTAAATCTCGAATTCATGAACTTTCAAGATGTAAATACAGGTGAGTGCCGAGGGGAGAGGGGGATTATTAAGTAGCCCAAAAGGAAAAGAACAAAGAGAATTTCAAAAAAATGGAGTAAAAAAATCTCCATAAATTCCAAACTTGCCTTCGCTAAAAAACTTGCAAAATTCTATAGTCTTACAATTATGGGGCCTATGCAATGATTAAGTGCTTATTTAAACACGGTACACAAAAGGCCTGCATCAATTAGATTAGCATAGCCGCTTTTATTTGAAAATTTAGTCCTCCTTCCCATTCTTTGTATTGGTTTCTAAGAGTCACCCATATTATATGTTTCGTGGATAATAACAAATTTTGATTACTAAATTTAATGGAACACATTTCAAAAGATTATAAATTACTTACGAAATTACTTCAATGCCAACATTCCCTTCAATTTGTCTTGATGAAACCCCATAAATATAGATATACTTGCGACAAGTAAATTGAGGTAACTCAGAACCTATCACAAACTAAATTTGCAAGGATTTCATATAGTTAGCTTAACGACATTTTTCTTTTGGATTGGGAAGTCCTCCCAATGTCAAGGACAAGGATGGAATTGAAATCTAACGGACAAACCCATCAACAGAGCATTTACAATTACAAAGGATGGTCAGGAAATTTACATGTGAGGCTAATGAGAGTCTTAAGGTTTTTGGGAACATCGGAAGCATTTAGAGATCCTATTTGGCAATTGTGTTACCCATTCATGCTTCGTGCAGGTACGATAAGATATGTTCAACCATCTTTATGGGAATTATTTTTAGAGAAATTATAAGTGGGAAGTTGCAACTCATACATGTCGGTAACTCTAAACACTTAAGCTTGTACAACACTCGTTTTCTATTAAATTATTTTAACCAAAATATACATTATAACTTAGTTTTTATCTTGGCTATGCCTATGTCCGATATATTTAATATTTAAACATAGTGTCAATCATGTACCTCTTGATTGAAGAGAGTAGTGGCACGTGATCTGACGCGATCTTGATTTTGACTCTCTCGTGCACCTATCATTGGTATTTCGTTGGATGAAAAGAATATCACCATTTGTATTGTAGGGAAGAACATATCTACAAGACAATTATTAGTGATAAAAACAAAAAATTAATCTTACCCTGTCTACAAGAGAAGCACGTCAAACTTTTCAATCGTTCTAAGCATAAATTGGTTAACATCGGGAATGTCAAAGTTTCTGATGTTTCCATTCCCAACCCTTCTTCCTCCATAATGATCGTCTCCATCTTCTCACAATTCGATATGGTCAGCTTTTTTAGTTGTGTGAGGGATTCAACCATGGATGAGAAAAATATAAACCCAATGTTATCCAAGCCATTGATTTCTAATGTCTCCAATCTTTGAAAGGCAACCTGCAGAATTTGCTCACGGAATTGGTACTTAATTTAAACCTCAAATTCATGAACTTTCAAGATGTAAATACAGGTGAGTGCCAAGGGGAGAGGGGGATTATTAAGTAGCCCAAAAGGAAAAGAACAAAGAGAATTTCAAAAAAAAAAAATGGAGTAAAAAAAATCTCCATAAATTCCAATATTCCCTTCGCTAAAAAACTTGAAAAATTCTATAGTCTTACAATTATGGGGCCTATGCAATGATTAAGTGCTTATTTAAACACGGTACACAAAAGGCAAACATCAATTAGATTAGCATAGTGGCTTTTATTTGAAAATTTAGTCCTCCTTCTCATTCTTCGTATTGGTTTCTAAGAGAGTCGCCCATATTATACGTTTTGTGGATAATAACAAATTTTGATTACTAAATTTAATGAACACATTTCAAAAGATTATAAATTACTTATGGAATTACTTCAATGCCAACATTCCCTTCAATTTGTCTTGATGAAACCCCATAAATATAGATATACTTGTGACAAGTAAATTGAGGTAACTCAGAACCTATCACAAACTAAATTTGCAAGGATTTCATACACTTAGCTTGATGACATATTTCTTTTGTATTGGGAAGTCCTTCCATTATCAAGGACAAGAATGGGATTGAAAACTAACGAACAAACCAATCAACAGAGCATTTACAATTACAAAGGATGGTCAGGAAATTTACATGTGAGGCCGATGAGAGTTTTAAGTTTTTTGGGAACATCGTAAGCATTTAGAGATCATATTTGGCAATCGTGTTACCTGTTCATGCTTCGTGCAAGTACGATAAGAGATGTTCAACCATCTTTATGGGAACTATTTTTAGAGAAATTATAAGTGGAAAGTTGCAACTCATATATGTCGGTAACTCTAAACACTTAAGCTTGTACAACACTCGTTTTCTGTTAAATTATTTTAACCAAAATATACATTATAAGTAACTTAGTTTTTATCTTGGCTATGCCTATGTCCGATATATTTAATATTTAAACATAGTGTCAATCATGTACCTCTTGATTGAAGAGAGTAGTGGCGCGTGATCTGATGCGATCTTGATTTTGACTCTCTCGTGCACCTGTCATTGGTATTTCATTGGATGAAAAGAATATCACCATTTGTATTGTAGGGAAGAACATATCTACAAGACAATTATTAGCGATAAAAACAAAAAATCAATCTTACCCTTTCCCCAAGAGAAGCACGTCAAACTTTTCAATCGTTCTAAGCATAAATTGGTTAACATCGGGAATGTCAAAGTTTCTGATGTTTCCACTCCCAACCCTTCTTCCTCCATAATGATCGCCTCCATCTTTTTGCAATTTGATATGGTCAGCTTTTTTAGTTGTGTGAGGGATTCAACCATGGATGGGAAAAATATAAACCCGATGTTATCCAAGCCATTGATTTCTAATGTCTCCAATCTTTGAAAGGCAACCTGCAGAATTCGCTCACGGAATTGGTAATTAGTTTAAATCTCGAATTCATGAACTTTCAAAATGTAAATACATATGAGTGCCAAGGGGAGAGGGGGATTATTAAGTAGCCCCAAAGGAAAAGAAAAAAGAGAATAAGAAAAACGGAGTAGAAAAATCTCTATATTAATGTCATTTCTAATTCCACTCTTTCCTTCGCTTAAAAACTTGCAATGCTGATTTTAATTTGATTAGTGAGCTAGTTTTATTTTGTTCGAAGAATCTCTCCTTCGGAAATGGACTAGCGTGTGGAGCACTACTCATCTCTCTATGCACAATAAAGCAAAACCCAACAACACTTATGGCCCTCAAATTTCGGCCCAAAAAGAGTTCAACTCATATCCATGGCCAGTGTCCACCAAGAACTATGGCGAAAGTCAAAAGCTCTAAAGACTACAACGATTAAGAAAAAGCAAAGATGGAAAGACTCACACACACTGCCTCGTGGGACCCACAACAAATATGTCCAAGACCCTCTATTGACCCACAACAATGCAGGAGTCTTGGGCCCCACCATCAACTTTAGCACTAATCGGCCCCTACAAGGGTGCAATCCTTTCTGGTCAACAAAATAGCCGCCTCAACGTTTGCTGGACAAAATCGTCATGCGCTTTTCTTAACCAGGCAATTTTTTGTCATTAGTTTAATGTTAGTTAATCATTATCAATAACCAATTTAAAAGGAAATCAAACACGAATATGTAGATTTGTGTTCATGATGCCAAAAGTGCATTCAATTATATATATACATACTATAAAGGCCAAATGCAAAGACACTTAATTGAAAGGACTTGGTATTTAGATTTGTAGATTGCCATGGAGAGAAACCGCAATGACCACATATGGTCTTGCAAGACTGGGCAACCATTGTTTTTTCTTGATAAAATATTGAAGCCACATAAAAGTTACAACCTAAGTTGGATGGATTCAACAATAAGAAAACTGAAATTTCAGCACAAATTTCTTGAAGATTATAATGTGGAGCACTTGAAGCTTCGGAAATTAAACTAACACATGCTAAGTAGCTGAATTGAAATACAAGACCTGTCGAAACTTATGGCGTAAGTCTCTATAAAATTTTTTGGACTTCAAGATTGAATTTTCCATTATGGCATCGAGTTCCATTATTTGATGTTGTTACAGACATGGCCTTAGTCACGTGACCCAATCTCGCCAAAGGAGTATCTAAGGGTGATCACCAAATAAGATGATCTTGAAGGTGAATCTTACACATGAATTATTTAGCGAGACATTAATTTCTTTTACCACTGGGGATTTCAAATTCTGCTGTGGAGTAAAGAAATGGTGAACATCACTTAGGAATTCCAAGAACAAGAATTCTGAATTTGCGATGACGAGTTTGTTGTGACATAATGAAAATCATACAATTGCCAAGGCCTACTTTTCCAATAAAAAACTATGCACAAATTTTGTACTCTTACAGTTATGGGGCCTATGCAATGATTAAGTGCTTATTTAAACACGATACACAAAAGGCATGCATCAATTAGATTAGTGTACCTGCTTTTATTTAAAAATTCAGTCCTCCTCCTCATTCTTCGTATTGTTTTTTAAGAGTCACCTATATTATACATTTTTGTGGATAATAACAAATTTTGCTAACTAAATTCAAGGGAACATATTGCAAAAGATTATAAATTACTTTACTTATGGAATTACTTTAATGCCAAAATTCCCTTCATTTTGTTTTGATGAAACCCTATTAATATAAATATACTTGCAACACATAAATTGAGATAATTCAGAACCTATCACAAACTAAATTTGCAAGGATTTCATACAATTAGTTTGATAACATATTTCTTTTGGATTGGGAAGTCCTTCCATTGTCAAGGACTACAAGGACGGGATTGAAATGTAATGGACAAATCCATCAACATAGCATTTACAATTACAAAGGACAGTTTGGAAATTTACTTATATAGCGGGTATTATAAATGGTTGCCGAAGAAATCTATAAGCAAGATAATGTACAACCTTTAGGATAATTTTCACACGCATGAAAATCTATAATAAACAAAAGCTTATTTATGACCTTAAAAGACAACTAATGAACTTTACCTTTTCTTTACGACATAAAAAGGGATGATATACGATTGGATTTTGTTTGTATTTTACTAGCAATATCAGGAATTGCAATCATCAAGAATTTGCTCTCATTCTGGTTACTAATAACAATCAATTTATGCATGAAATATATTTCTAATTGTCAAATTATATCGATTAGATGGAGATATATACAGCTCATGTCTCATTAGTCTCAGGTGAGATTGGTCCTACTAGATATCATCTAGTTATGAGCCCAACTCAAAACTTTAACCTTGGGCGAGCAATGGTATATGAGTGTGACTTACGGACATAGGGAGTTGGTAGTTGAACATGACATCATTCTCATTTAGGTCAGGAGGACTTTTCACACTGTTATTGCTTGCTTCCTTGATAAAATCTAACAAGACGAGCATTTTATTGTCTTTTCCTTCTCAGATGTCTTCAATTTCTCCAAATTTATTAGGCAAAAAAGGACTAATTTACCAGCAAAACAACATGAAATTTAGACACGTCGGCAATTGAGTTATCGCAATAACTTAGTAGTCATTAGTCATCACCACCAGTTTAGATCCCAACTATCCTTGAAAAATAGTAAATAACTTGAGATTATTTGAACTTCTTTTACCCTATCATTTGAAAATTACCTTGAGTATTCCTTCCAAGCCGGATGCATATGTGGCCTATCCCAATTAATCATCCTTGTTGTTGTAATTTCGTTAATCAACATGTCTGAAAGGTGAAGAGACCATGGTCCCCATGACAATGGAAAGCTTTATTTACTCTTCTTCTTCTTTTTTTCCTGCAAAGAGTAACTAGTTTTTTTTCCGAAAGTTCATTGTTGCAACTCTAAGAAAGCTTTCGTCTGCCAAGTTACTCTCAATCTCCCATGTATCTTGCCATCACCCCTCACTCCCATCTATACACCAAGTTTAACTTTTGTGCCTCGTTCATTAGTCTATTGTCATCCCTGACAAACCTTAACTACTACTTTGTATGCTACCGCCGCTTTATAATGTCGGAGGAGATTTATTATAGTTTTAGAAGTATTTCATTATAAACCCATGGATGTCTACATATCCAGATTTTACACAAAAATAAAAATAAAAAGAAGTACTAAAGCAACAGTAACTCTTTTATGAAGAATTAGAATCCCGGAAAGTTAAAAGCCTCAAAGACTACCGAAAAAAAAAAGAAGAAGAAGAAGGCAAAGCCACAAAGCAAAATATCGGAATCTAGTTTATATTTGAAAGCAAGCTCTCTCCATGGGAGCTCAAAGCATGCATCGAAGAAAAGTCACATTTTGACATCACAACTTTGTGGGACTCGCCACTTATAGCTCCATCGCTCTTTATTACACATGAGCCTCGGGCCCGCGCCGCTATAAGGGAGCAATCTTGTCTACTCAAATAAATTCCCTACTTGCAACAGTTTTCACCCATATAATATACAGCCGTGAGCTTTCCTTAATTGAGGGCATTGTTTATCCTTAGTTTACTAATTCTCTTTCATGTTAGTAAATTATTATCCATAGAAGTGCAAATAGGACCATAAAATATATCTACAGCGGCCTAACATCATTTTCATTGATAAAAACAAATAACAAAAGATTTTCACTTGTAATTGCTCCCATTTTTGACCTTGCATGATTTGTTAGCTTCTATAAACTTGGTGTAGATATTATATGAAAAGGATCTCCTATAAAATATTATCACTAAAGCTAGTTAAACTGTTAACTATGTTTCCACTTACTAGTCTAGAATTGAATGTACTACAAATAATAGCTTTCAATTTCAATTGAATGCAATTAATTGTTTTTGTGCATAGCTACTTTATCAATTTTGTAATTCCTCACCCTTGTTGAACTTGAATGATTTGCCATCTTCTTTAAATTTGGTGTAAAGATTATACTAAGAGGATCTACTATACAAGATTACAATGTAAAAAAGCTAAGCCATAAAGGCTTTTTGTAAAATTTCTCCGATGTAGTTCCATTATCTTTGAAAGCACTCTCTCCATGGAAGCTCAAAGTAAGGGAAGAAGGCAAGTCACACACTAGCGTGTGGACCCACAACTTAAATTTCCACCGCTTTTTGCTGACGGGGAAGCTAATCTATTTTGTGAGTCTCATGCCCAATGATCAACTTCAGTGATAATTGGGCCACTATAAAAGGGTTATCTTATCTAGTCGACTAAAAGGCTCTACTAGTAGCAATATTTTCCCTTTGTAAAATAGCCACGTGCTTTTCTTAGTTGGGCAATTGATCATACTTAGTTTACTACCTTCTCTTCAATGCTAGTAAATCACTATCGATAACCAATTTAATAGGATATTAAACACAAATTGTGGATTCGTTTTTGTGATGCCAAAAGTACGTATAAAGATGTCTATGGATACAATATGCATGCATGAACATGCACAAAACGCTATACTCTTATAACCGTGGGGTCTATATAATGACTAACTGCTTATTTGAACAAGATACACAGAAGACATGCATCAATTACATTAGCCTAGTTGCTTTTATTTAAAAAAAAATCCCAGTCCTCCTTCCCATTTTTCGTATTGGTTTTTAAGAGTAGCCTATATTATACATTTTGTGGATAATAACAAAGTTTGATAAGTAATTCAATTGAATCCATATCAAAAGATTTAAAATTACTTATGGAATTGTGCTGAAATTCTCTTTAGTTTTTCTTTATGAAACCCTATTAATTTAGATATACTAGTAGCATTTAAATTGAAAATAACTCAGAACCTACCACAAACTAATTTACATGGATTTCCATACAATTAGTTGGATTTCTACGCAATGAAGAGAAACTGAAGGTTGATTTATCTAATTGCAGAGAAGGCACAAACAGATAAGGTTATCAGGAAAAAAATGAACTAAAAATAACAAAATGAATAAGCAACATGATATGTTGTGCATCTAATTAGCAAAGGTAGGAAAAAGCAATAAATATTATATTCTTTTGATAGAAAGTTACCTGTTGCCCATTGAAGAATGCAATTTGAGTGCCAAATTGGTCCTCTGATGTACTACTCGAAAGAGTTGTTCCAGCAGTGAAAAAATTCTTGATATTTGGTAATCGGTGCAAATTCATTATACGCAAATTTTGCAACTCCACTTTGCCACAATCATCGACATCTACAATCCCATGCATTAACTTGCAACCAACAACTTTAATCTCTTCTAGTTGTGGAAGTTTTCTCAGTAATGAAAGAGGAAACAAAAATTCCATCTTGTCACAACTTTTGACTTGAATTACTTTTAATTTACCGAAGGACTTGGAGGAGGAAATATGGTTGTAGCATATCTTCGTCAAGTTGTTGAGCTCCATGAGAAGTAATGACTCCAACATCTCAAAAGCACTAAGGGAACGACATTGGAGGATGTATTGGATAGAGGAACTATCCTCGACCAGTAGATGCTTTAATTCTGGAAAGCCTTCTTGAGATAATGCGCAAATACTTTGCTCGCTTCCGTTCAACTTGGCCAAAAACAGATCGTCAGTTTTACTTAAGATACTTTGTATGCATCCTTTTCGAAGAACATCAATTATTGGACCCAACTTGAGGTCCAAAATCCTCGATCCTGGGTCCAATTTCCAATGCCATACATTACCTATTTGGATTTTATACTTGGTTAATTTCTTGACATCTAGGTCCTCTGGGAGCACACTTGGATTAGGAATGGAGACATGTAGAGTGCAAAGATTCTTCAGGTGATTCAATTCAATCAGACTCGCATTAGTTGGTTGAGTTTGCTCCACGGGATTCCATTGATCAAAACTATTCTCCATATACAACTCCTCCAATTTGATCAATCTTCCAAGCACACCCGGTTCAATCATCTGGAGATGTGAACAATAGTTCAAGTCCAACAACCTCAGCTCTGTTAGTTGCCCAATTTCTTTCGGCAATCGTTGAAAGTTGGAGTTCACACAGCTGAGAACTTGTAACCCTTTTAGATTGCCAAGAATGGCCACATCCTCTAGCGAACAACTGTGAAGACACAAAGTATGTAAGTTATCCGAGAATTGAAATGGCATCGGTGAATGAGTGATACATACGCTAGTGAGATGTAGAACTGCAAGTTTCTTCATAGAATTGAAAAATGAATCTGGAATCTCAAGAGATATATTGTTGTTGAAAAGCAAAAGGATTTGCAATTCGGGACAATCTAATTCTTTGGGAAGCTCCTTTACTTCAATATAGGGAAAGCATAGCGCCGAACAACTTTTGAGCCCCTCATTCTGCAGTTGTGTTGTCAACTTGTCTTTATCTTTCAGCACGAGAAGAGGGCGATCTCTTAAAACGGACTGGGCAACAAAGTCTTGAACCAAGTCATGTATCTTCAACCCATCCGTGCCTTCATTGTCCAACAGAAGGGAGGAGGCTTGAAGAGTGCAGATGAGTGTGCTCAACCTATCTCTAGCTTCTTCCATTCTGCTATCTTTATGAAATATCCCCAACCCATAGCCGTACCTCACCAAGTTTTCAATAGAGGGCTTAGAGATGCCATATGCAACACAGAGTTGTAACAAACTTTTTGCATCCTTGCTTTCTAAATGATCATAACTCCGTTGTAACACCTTATTTATCACTCCACTTATTCCTTCGCTTGTGGACCACTCGAGTTGTTTCAAAGCATCCCTCCATTCAGGTAGAGAAGCGAGTTTTAATTGTTTCGCCATTGCATCAAGTAGCAAAGGCAAACCTGCACATCTGCGGAGTGCTTCATCCACCAAGGGTCTGAACTCGTCATTATGAACTTTTTCTCCCACTATCCTCTCAAACAATATTTTTGCCTCTTTCTCCTCCAATCCATCTAGGGCGAAGACCTTGTCGCAGCTCATTTCACTTTGTAAAACATTTCGAAATCTCGATGTCAATAGTAACTTGCATCCTATGACTTTATTGTCACGTCCGCAAGGAATGCCGACTGATTTCAACTCGAGCCCCTTCCACAGGTTGTCCAGTATTATGAGGACCTTCTTTTTCTTCTTCTCCTCGTCTTCCAACCTCTCGTGTAGAAGTTCCGCTCGCCCGTTGGTAGTCTCTTTGTTCTTTATTTCAGTAAGGCCCAAGGCGTCCGCAAGCTCTCCTTGAATTGTCTTGATGTCTGGATTTTCCGACACGTCAGCCTTAGCGACCAGATCAAACGACTTGTTTTTCTTTATTATCCTTTGGACATCCACCAAAAGGGTGGACTTGCCGACCCCACCCATCCCGTAGACCCCGACCACACTATTGATGTTGTTGGCCAGAGCGTCCATGATGTTCTGTATCATCATAGCTCTGGACTCGAAAACGCCATCGTCCCCAAGCACAAACGACGTCGAGGCGGAAAAAGGAGGGGCCGTTGTAGTGGTCGACTGGACAACATCTTTGCATTCTCTGTTGGCCGAATTCGTAGCAGGGACATTTCCCGGAGTAGGATCGATGAAGGAGATGTCGTCCAATTCTTTGAATCCGCTGCATTTTTGAGCCAGTTCTTGAATGACCTTGACCTTGCCCTCGGCCTTCCTGCTGAACTGATAGCGACATTTGGGGTCAGGAAGAGTCCCGTAGCAGCAAGTCTTGGTCGCATTTTCGAAGTTGCCCAACAGGTCTCGCACCTCTTTCAAAGCATCGTCAGATTTTTTTTCCCACCTCGTGAAGACATCATGGAACTTCCGAACATTGTTTCCGGCCTGTTCCGCAAGAACGTTGACCCTCCGAACCTCGTCATCAAGATTCTGGACTTCCTCCTGAAGACTGTCGGCGAAGCTCTTGGAGGACATCACGTATCTTATTGGACGCTTGATCGCAGTAACGGCCCCCTTCGAGAGATCCCATGCAATAGAAACGGCAGAGTCGGCCATTTTTCTTTGCTTCTTTTCCTGAGAAACAAAGAGCCAAAAAACAGAGATAGAGAGAGAGTGATGAAATAGAGAACAGCAGATACTGAAGAAGGAGAGGAGGAGGAAGAATGGTTGAGCCGAGGAGAAGAAAGAGCGAAACAGAGCGAGAATCGAACCAGGCGAAAAGACTTGAGCGCTAGAAAGTATGAAGGAAGGGGAGCGTGGAATAGCAGTGAATTGTAGAAAGAAAGAGATGATTGGCAGTGGTTAAAGCAGTAAACAAGATACTCGACTTAAACCTTTGCCCTCGGAAGATGTACTTTACGCGGTGTGTCAGCACCAATATAATAAAGTGTAATTAATAATAATAATAAATGGACAGGTCCCACCCACGTGACATTGTCACTTAACGTGATTTCCTTAGGGTTAAAATTCCAAAAAAGAGCTGACAATTGGGAGAACGTTCACACGGTGCTGTCGGTGCCACGTGCCAAGGCAAAAGCGCGTGGGGACCCTTGGAAATTCAAGAGTGCTCGAAGAAAATTCGTGATTTTTTTATATGTAACTAATACATGATTGTGATAAATAGCATCTTTAATATTTTTTCATGCAATCAATATTTTCATCGATATTTGTACGCAACCCCTGGTTTGACTCAAAAGAGGGTGACAGATTAGAAATTGAAATGTATACAACACCTTGACTGACTCATTGTAATACCTAGTTGATTAGAAATCTTTCATGACATGATAATCTTTATTTGACAAATAAATGACATTAGAGAATTCAAAGAATTATCTATCATCATAAAAACATAATTATGGTACATGCTTTGCAGATAAATAAATATTAAAAAGTAAAAAAAAAACAATGGATAGAAAATCAATAGTATAAAAAAATTATCTATTATTACAAAAAGTCTATAGAACAAAAATAAAATAAAAAATAGAGGGTTATATTACATGGATATGCATCTATCATTTGTAAATATGACTAAATGTATAATTGTCAAAGACACCATACTAATGATGTAAAGTCAAGTAGCACCATAGCATGCACTGCATGACAGTTTTATAACCTTTCATGACAAGAGTTTAGCCTAGATAGATGCGTAAATGAAATTAGCTATTGTGTGATACTAAACACTTGAGTCATTATATAACAGTATAAGTTAAATAGCAAGCAATACATGCTGAGTCTATGACATTGTGCTTTCATGGCAAGAAATTAGGCAATGGATAATCACGTAAACTTAACTGTCTAAATTGGCAACTATACGAACAAGTAGATGGGAATGTATCATTCAATGTGTAAATCCTAGATGATTGATAGTACATTTATTTAATTTGTTATACCATAAATGTTAAAACAAAGATTTTATCATAATCACAAGATAGTTGTTTAATTATAATATATGATTTTTTTGCCAAATATTTAGTATAATTTCTAACTTGATTGATGATCTCAGGACATAGGATTCATTTGTAAAATTGATTTTTCAAGAGATATGAGAAGCTACAACAACCGTCACTTGACATAAATAAGAGATGATGTATCATATCGTGAATTAGTATTTTACTTGGAAGGAAAACCCAACTCGCAAGGCTCGTGCATGGTCTACTACTCACGTGGACAACAAACCATAGATCTTATTAAAATCTAATCTTAGCTGAGGCCTTAATTAAAAGCCAATCAATTCCTTAATTAAGAGAGTTGTTCGTCGCGTCATAATTGTGGAGTAAATTGATTTCTTTGCATTATGTAAGTTGCACGCTCATCAAAGAGGCTTACAAAAATAAAATACAAATGATTACCAACTGCTAAAATAACAAAATGATTTGACTTGAATTATATGAATACTTTAAACACTCCGTCACATTGATATAACAAAATGTAATTAAGAAAGGGCAACAAATAGAAAGATAGGCGCATCCCCGTGATAAGGACAGGCCAAGACCACCCGTGCAAGTGATAAGTAGCATATTTAATCTTTTTCATAATATTAATATTTTTATCGATATGTGTATGTGGGCACTTTTGTGAATCAACATCGAGTGATGATTAGAATCTGAAATGTATATAACACCTTCAATTAAAACGAAATTGTTAAAATGATTGGACTTAAATCATCACTCATGCATAATATGTACCTTCTGTAGTTGGTCATTCTTCGGTATAGCAATGTAATTAATAAAAAGAACAAAAGGAAGAGGACAGATCAAAACCCGTGTGACTTGTAGTTCCATCTAGACGTGGTGATATCTATAAGAAACCCATTTTCAACTTAATTTTAGTGCCACCGGGTGTATATAAGGCACTCAAAATTTTTAAGCTAGTTGAACTTGAAATGATATTGAAAAGGCATAACCAATTCCATGCAAGTCCTTGTGGATTTGCGCTGAGTGATTTTTAACCCATCGTGAGTCTAGCAAAATCAGCAAAAAAATTATTAGTTCTATCATGGGGTAGGTCTCCTTTTGGTGTCTCCCAGTAATTTTTAATTAAAAGTTGAACATGGTAATAGAAATGGTTTTCTTGTCTCTTTACTTGACCAGCCATCATCCCCAATGCGTAAGTTTCCTCATCTTTACTCCACCGTTAGTAGACAAACACTGACTAGGTACCAGTCCTAAACCCACTACTTGCGCAAATCAATAAAATCGTATATAAAATATAGAAGTAACATTATAAATAAGCAAATTGTTAGATTACAGTTCAATTTACACTAAATGTAACTTCAATTGGAATTGTTAGATCAAAACTTCAAATAAATTAAAATTTTGCCATTCTTTATTAACATTTTAAATTAGTTTACTTTCTTGAGTATTGCTACTCTTTACTAGACAAAATTAATATGGGAAATAATTCTGAGTCGCCACTAACATTGTTTCGTGTCTCACGTTCCGATTGAAGTTTCCCCATTTTCTTTTAAATGCTTGGGTCTATTTGGAGTATTTTACTTTTAATACTCATTTTTCAAATATTGTACTTAGCACAAAGGTTCAGTATGCTGGAAAAGTTTATAATAAACGATTGAGTTTAATACTAGCTATCCAGGGATTTAGAAATTTGAGAATGACTCAAAAACCCCCGAAAGAAAGAGGATAGGGTATATGGATGGAGCTCCATTAGGGAAGTTGAGTGTTAAGCAGACTGCTCCCACGTCATCACTGCCCAAAAATAAGAATATAAAAAAGCCGCTGTATATCGGTCGCTCATCAAGACAAGAATGATAAAAGACTGATAAAAAGTATATATATGGAAATATATTATTATTATTTTTCTTGCATTTTACAGTTCCTTGGTTAGTCACCGTCACTAATGTCCAGGTCTCCACGTCCTTTCTTCCACCACTTACGGGTAAAAGTAGTGGGAGGGAGAGGGAGAGAGAGAGAGAGTACTTGAGGGTAGTTGCAGGAGCTGAGATGGCTTTCTGCATTTTACTTTACTCGACCAGTCACCGTCACCCATGTCTACCTCCGTGTCCTTTCGTCCACCACTATTGGACAAACATCCAAGTATTCGTAAGTGCATGAACTGACCGGATGCCCTCGCTTGTCTCCCCTCTTTCCTTTTACTGTCAAGAAACGTTGCTTTCCTACTTCACCCCTTCCGAGGCAATGATCAATTATGCAAAAGAGTCGCTGCTTATTAAGCTCAAACTGACGAACCTCTTGATGAGGCCCAAATGAGCATGCTTTCCCTCCACTTCGATTAACCCTTGTTACATGAGGATATTAAGAATTCAAGAGATGAGTGATCTCAATGATTTGCCATTGTAGAGATTGTACATCAAATAGCAGTTTTTTTATTTATGATATTCTCCTTATTAACACATTAGACTTGGGCTAACCTAGATCATTATATCTAACTAATATTAACCATTAGTTAATAATAAGTCTTGACTTTTCATGTATTATCTTTTGCAGATTTGTTGACAGAAAGCCTCTCTCTAGGAATCTCGGTTCACAAAATAAAATTAAAATTGCTTAATTTTTATGCCAACCATAATTATTAGATTAGAATGTGAAATAAGTATCATAAAATTGCCATATGATGATATGGTTGGAATATTGTTAATGTCCTTTTGTTGTAGGTCTTTAAAAGTTACTTATTGATATGAGTTTAATGTAATTTTTCCTACCATCTCAAACGGCAACATCAATCGACAATTGTCATTGATTTTTTCTTCTGAGAAAGAGAGAGCGAGTCCCACACTAATAATGCATAGCCAATAATGCTTGGCTAGGGCCACCCAATAATGCACATCAATCAACTTTGATTTTTTCTTCTGAGAAAGAGAGAGTGAGTCCCACTCAATAATACAGGCCTGTGAGGCATCGTGTAAGACAAGATGCCTTACATGGTACACATAGGTGTGTTTGTTCACTCAAAGTATTCATTGAGCTGTCAAAACTTTCGTCCTTTTCTCTTTCAAATTTCCTGATGAGCTGTTCCATTTCCCACTCTTCAATTGTCTGTCCTGATGGATCCGCTAGAATCATATTATTGATCTTTTCAATGTACTCGACGCACTCGGATGGTCGCACCTTTTGCGGAGTCTCGGACAAACGCATCTTCTTCGGTGAAAATTGATAGGAACTTGACGGTACATCAAAGGAGCTCAAAGGGACATGTGTTGGCATTGGTCCACAAAGTAGAACTCGTTTGCAGACTCGACGCACCATGCGCGAATCAACAAGCCAACCTATGAAATAAAGCTGTTCTAGACACTTCATCACCAAAACGCGTGTACCTCAAATGATACTCGGTAATATCTCCGCGATACATGTTTTAGCAAAGACCAATAAAAGAAATGGTTTTCATTCACTGCATTTTTCCAAAAAGAAAAAAATGATGGCTCGAACTAGTTTTGGCGCAGGATTGATAATTAATAAGGGATTTAGGCATCCTAGTAATTGAATTTTTTGCGAAAAATTGTTAGTAGGTCTTTGAACTCTTTTTTTTTTTGTCAACTGCATACGTACATTATATAATTATATATATATATATATATATATATATATATATATATAATTATTCAAATCCTTTTTGTCAAACATGCAAAAGGAGTTGATGATGATGTGGACCATATACATGGGATGTAGATTGTCTAGTGTGAAATGTGCCCGCGTTGTATGTCTACCCTTGCCATTGGGATGATAGGAGGAAGGAGAAGCAGATGCTGAAGAAAAAGAAGGAAGGAGGAGGAAGAATGGTTGTGCTGAGAAGAAGAAAGGGTGAAACAGGGCAAGAATAGAGAGAGACGAAGAAGGGAGGGTGCCGTCAAAATATGGTAGCTTTTTACTGGAAAAAGTCGATAAGATCTGAGTGGTGTCGATAAAGTCTGAGTGGTTGCTTGCTGCATGAGGCGTGCTTGGACCTAACAATCAAACTTTCATGATTCCTCTGTAAATTTTGCTGCTAAAGATCCCATTTTAACCATCATGGCTTATCATTAATCTATTAATTTATATCCACATTGTAGCCAAAATCTTATGTTTGATGCTCCGGTTTCTTCTATTTAGCTTTTTTCAAAAAGCATCTTGGACGAGAGAGAGATGGGACATCCCACTATTAAATGTCTAGTTAAATTATTGCTTTTTCTGGCCTAAGCAACGCGCAAAGCTATTTTCCAATGACACAACTCCATCAGACAAAAGAGTAAATACAGACCCCACTTTTGCATACATGGTTCAATCATGGCCTTCTTGGAAACAATAACTTTAATAATGATGCCATAGAAAAGGATAGTATAGAGTAGGAAAACTGAATACTATCGTCAAATCATTCACCTTGTAATGGTTATCGTTAATAGGAACTCTACCAGACAAAAGAGTACATATATAGACTTCATTTTTGCATGCATGGTTCACTCATGACCTTCTAGGAAATAATAACTTTAATAATGATGTTATAGAAAAGGAAAGTATACAATAAGAGAACTGAATGCTATCATCAAATCATTCACCATGCAATGCTTATCTTTAATAGGGACTCATTTTTTTAAGTACCCGCCATTTGTAAGAGATGCCATTTAATTAAACACTAGTTAAAAGATGGCAATATGAGAAAAAACATGGCTTATAAAACTACAAGTGACATTACCAAACTCTTGTAATTGTAGTTGGGACTTGGTAGAGAATAAGGTAAATGCAATTTAGTCCTCATCTTTTTAACAAAATGTAATGGATTTTCAACTTTACCATGCTAAGAGATGCAATTCATTTATTTCCCTCGATATATCCCTTGAAAAATGCAACGAGAACTGTATGCCTGCATGCATATATGAACAAGCAATGTTTAAATATGAAAGCCCATGATATAAGCATAGAGAATGGGAAAAATTATACAATATAGAAAAGATGAGCGATTTCGACTTAAACAATTGTGAAAATAAGAAAATAGAAAATATCATTTTGACCTTGACGGATGAGTGAAGGATGTTCCTTATTGCCATCAGAGCCAAATTTTGCAGAAACAAAATGGTTTTTCAATTGCATGAACTTTATCCTCATGAGCCCACATGATCTCACTCTTTGTATTACGTGATTTTCATTTGGATAACGTAGAAACCCAAATATCTTCGAAGCATCACTATATCTGGTTACTTTAATAGTGTGGAGTTTTTAACATATGGAAATAGAGTTTCGCAATGAAGGGAAGACATCAAATTAGACGGTCAAAATTGACAAGAACAAATTATCAATTTGTTTGAGAAATTACGAAATCTACAAGGTTAAGATTGTGCCATGATCAATATGGAGACATACCCAAGAATCTTCTATTTTCATCAAAGTTCGAGGTACTGGTGTTTTAGTATTGTCAGGAAAATTGCACAATCGGTATTAAAAATGTTATACATAATGTAATCGAGTTCTAAACCTTTTAATTAATTTAATTTAGTCTTAATTCTTTGAGGAATAGTGTAATCAAATTATCTCAGCCCAATTTTGCCTCATTTATTTGATATGTCAGTCTAATCATGACCGATTATCCTATATGTAAGGGTGATGATGTGATATGAACTAAAATTATATGAAACGATGTTGTTTGATCTTAGATAAACCTTATTGTTGTTTGGTCAAGTGGCTAAAGCCCCAAATTATCAATGGACAAAGTAGTAATAGCTCCAACGGCCTCTTTATCAAATGTGGACTCGACAGGGAGTGAGGACACCCCAATATTTGATGTTCAGTCAAATTATTGCATCATCTATACCTCAACCATACCTTTTTTCCAATGAGATGAAATAATACATGTGGCCCCACTTTTGCATGCACGATTCAATCATGGGATTGGGGTAATAATGCATGGCTGCCTTCTTAGAAATTAACAACTCGAATAAGGATGTCATAGAAAATGAAAGTATAGACAAAGAGTACTAAATTCTATAATAAAATCATTCATCATGTAATGCTTCGTTAATAGAAACTCATATTTTTAGGTACCTACTATTTGGAAAATATGTCCTTTAATTAAACACTAGTTAAAAGATTGCATGTGAAAAAGAAAATGGCTTATAAAACTACAAATGGCACCACCAAACTCTTGTGATTGCAATTCGAACTCGGCAGGGAACACAGGTAAATGTAATGTAGTCCTTGTCTTTTGGACAAGATGTGATGGATCCTCGGTTTCACCATGCACGATCTGGTTGAATACCTAAGATTTGCAATTCTATTATTTCCCTCAATATATCCCTTCAAGAATGCAAAGAGAATTGTCTTCCCACAATGCATATTTGCACAAGCAATGTATGAATATGAAAGACCATAATATAAGAACATAGAATGAGAAAACATAATAATATGTATATTCACGACACTTGATGGTATTTGCTAGATTCAGGAGTTATAATCTGCAGTCTTAACAATGCGATAGGTTGCATCATCCAAAAATCATCTATCTTAACCTGTCAAAGTTTGTACTTTTAGACTATACATTGTGTACGTAATATAATATCAAGTCTTATCTGTAGGTATAAGGGATACAACAAACGAAGTTAAAACTCAAGCTAACAACAAACTAAAAGTAGAGGCAAGCTTTCAAATTTGAAAACATACCACTAATGTATTATGCTTGGGATCTTCCCATGAATATCTTCACTTCAGATGGCCCCATCACCACTTTGAAAAATGGACGCTCAAATTCAAATTTGTTGGCCAATTGAATCATACTAAGAAAAATGCGTTTGGAAATGATTGACCAGACAACGTGATAGGTTGACTAACTTATACACATCACTTTTATAAATCAGTTTTATAAATTAATTCTTATAAATGTAGTATTATTTTTTCTTGATAATATTCAAACAATTAAAAACTCTAGATTAGTGCGTGGTCAGACATAAGCTTACTCGAAACTCTAGAGTGAGAACAATTTAAAAAATAGGAGTATTTGAAAAAATGAGCTATTTCGACTTGACCAATTGTAAAAATAAGAAAAATAGAAAGGATCAGCTTGACCTCGACTATAGGCGAGGCTTAAGAAAATCCATCACACGTGGGTGAAGGTTGTTCGCTGTTGCCATCAGAACCAAATTTTGAAGAAACAAAATAGTTTTTTAATTGCAGGAACCCAGTCCTCAAGAGCGCAGATGATCTCCCTCTTTGTATCACGTGATGTTCACTAGAAACCCAAGTTATAAGAAATGAAACCCAAATATCTTGTATATATCGCCTTATCTGATTATTTTTAACAGTGGGGAGTTTTGACATGTGGAAATAGAGTTTCATGATGAAGGGAGGACAAAAAATTAGACAATCAAAATTGACAAGAGAAAATTATCAATTTACTTGAGAAATTATGAAATGTACGAAGTTAAGATTGTGTCATGATCAATATGTAGACACACACATGAATCTTATACTTTCATCAAAGTTCAAGAAACTGGTATTTTAGTATTGCTCAGAAAATTGCTATTAGACATATTATACATAATGTAATTGAGTCATAAATCTTTCAATTTAATCAATTAAGTCCTAACTTTTTTAGGAAAGTGTAATCAAGTCCAGTCGGTCAAGTTTACTCTGATTTATATGATGAGTTAGCCATGGATGATTGTCCTACTTGTAAAGGCGATGGTGTGATTTGAACTAAAATCACATGAAACGATGCTGTTTATATTTAGATAAATGGCATTGTTGCTTGGTCTAAGTGGCTAAAGCCTCAAATTACAAACGAACGAGGTAGAAGTAGATCCAGCCGCATCTTTATCAAATGTGGGCTCGAGTGGTTGATAATTAGTCTAAGTGGTTGCATGCTACATGAGACATGGTGGACCTAACAATCAAACTCCGGTGATTCCTTGCATATTTTGCTGCTAAAGATCTTGGAAAAAAACATTACAAGTGTTGTAATTTTTGTACGGTACTAACTTAAGTATCATAATTTTTTTCTAATTAATTAAATGTCATAACTTTTTGAAAATATTCATCCCAAGTATAATGCCACGTCGGATTTCGGTAGGCGGAATAAACATTTTAAATAATTTAATTGAAAGTTATGATCTTGAAATGAATATTTTCAGATGTAAACACTAATGTATAGATATAGAAATGGATAATTTTCTAGCGAAGACCCTAACTATAGTGGAAAAAAGAAGAGACCGGTATAGACTATGGAGCTCGTTAACTTAACCTTAGTTAGGGCTTAACTAAGCACCAATCAATTCCTTGAGCATATTAGTGTACGATTTTCTGCATTATTGTTCCCTTACTGACCAGTCACCATCACTAATGTCCATGTCTCCATTCTTTCCTCCATCATTAGTGGATAGATACCGATGAGTTATCCATCCTTCCATCTTTTGCCACCGCAAATGGTCCTTTCATCCTTTTCCACCGCTAATGTGCTAGTCCTAGTCCATGCTTTCATCTTTTCCTCCACCGTCAATGGACAAACACCAATTAAGTACTAGTCTTAAACCCGCTCCTTGCACAAATCAATACAATCATATTTAAAATATAGAAATAACATTATAATTAAGCAAATTGTTGGATTATAATGTCAATTATAGTTTCAATTGGAATTATTAGATCAAAACTTCTAAATAAATTAAACTTTTGCCATTCTTTATTAGCAGTTTAAACCAATTTACTTTCTTGAGCACTACTACTCTATACAGGACAATATTAATATGAGAATCGATTCTAAGTCACCACTACCTTTGTTTCATGGTCTCTCATTACGATTGGAGTTACGCCCTTTTCTTTCAAATGCTTAGGTCTCTTTGGAGTATTTTAATTTTAAGATTTATTTTAAAACATTGTATTTATCACAAGTCAGTTTCAAATTTAAAAAAAAAATACAAATATTGACAAGTAAAGTTACGTGGCTTTTGATAATTTATAACCCTAATTTTCTTTCACTTTTATTTTTTTTTTGAAGGACTGGGAGCATAAAAAAAAAACAGCAACATTTTCCTGGAAAAATTTATAATAAACCGCTGACTTTTTAACACTAGCTATCCAACGATTTAGAAATTTGAGAATGACTCAAAAACCCATGGAAGAAAGAGGAGATGGGTATGGATGGAGCTCCACTTGGAGGGTTGAGTGGCAAGCAGACTGCCCCCACGTCATCACTGGCCAAAAATAAAGATACAAAAGGGGCGCTATATGTCCATCACTCCATCAAGATAAGAACAATGATAGATTGACAAACCATTCAGTGACCATCACTAATGTCCTAGAAAAATGTCCTTATCATAATATGGAAATGGACGATTTTTAATTAGGGTAAGTGGTGCACCATTGTCTACCTCTGTCCTTTCATCCACCGCTTTTGGACAAACATCTAAGCATTCGTAAACGTACACGACCGGCCCGGTGCCTCACTTGTTTGTCCTCTTTCCTTTTACTACCTGAGAAATATTGCTTTCCCACTTCACCTTCCCAAGGCAATGATCAATTAAGCAAAAGATCTCACCAATTATTAAGCTAAAACTTCCAACTCTTTTGATGAGACCCAAATGTACAACCTTTTCCTTCACTTCAATTAACCCTTATTGTGTAAGGATATGTGATTTCCCATTAAGAGAGGTAGAAGGATGGGTTATCTCAATGATATGCTAATGTAGATATTATTTATTGAATAGAAGTTTTTGATAATGTTCTTCTTATTGACACATTAAATTTGGGCTAACTTAGACCCTTATAACCAATTAATATTAACCATGAGATGAAAATAAGCCTTGATTTTTCATATAATATCTTTTTTTTTTTTTGGTAAAGATGATTTTTCATATAATATCTTTCCTTGATTAGTTAACAAAAAGCTCCTCTGCGCGTCCCATTAAGTGAAAAAAAAAACTCAGTTCATAAAATAAATTTAAAGTTCTTTAATTAAATGTGAAATTGCTCCTAAATCTGTATATCTATGATAACTATTTGAAAATATTGTGACTAATTTCTAAATGTTATGACTAATTAAAGTCATGAGAGACGTTCTCTTTGTAATTAAGTTGATAAGGATAATTTGCGTAATAATAACCTAGTCTATGATGAATTAGTGCATATAAAAAAAAATTATCATCTAGAATTCATGTGATTAAAGTCCTAGAAATGACAAAGAGATTGCTCGGTGACCGAGGCAAAATGCTTGACCGTGTCACTGAAGCAAAGTGACAAAAGTTGCGATAAGATGTTCAAAGAACGTGCAAAGCTATTTTCCAACCGCTAAGCCCTATCAGACAAAAGAGTGCATATGGACCTCACTTTTCCAGGCATAGTACAATCATGATTGTCGTACTACTGCATAGCTACTTTCTTATAAATAATAACTTTAATAATCAAATAGTCCACCATGTAATGTTTACTGTTAATAGGAATCATATTTTCAAGTACTCGTCATATGTAAAAGACGTAATTTAATTAAACACTAGTTAAAAGATCGTGATGCAAGAAAAAACAAGTCTTACAAAACTGAAAGTGATACTATCAAACTCTTATGACTATAGTTTGGACGTGGCAGAGATTATGACAAAGGTAGTTTAGTCTTCATCCTTTTGATAAGATGTGATGGATTTTAATTTCATCGTGCATGATATATAAATGACTTAGTTGCAATTTAAGTATTATATATGCCGGTTGCCTTCATCAAGACAAGAATGGTAATAGTCTTATAAACAATCCAGTGAAAAAACTAAAAATAGATGAAACATAAAAAGAATATATGTGGAAATGGATGATTTTTTTTTTGCAATTTACTGTTTCCTGATCAGTCACCGTGGTCCGTCACTAATGTCCAAGCCTGCACGTCCTTTCTTTCATGGCTCATGGACAACCATCTACATATTTAGGGTAGTTGTGAGAAAGGGAGGGATGGTGTAATTGAGAATAATTACGGAGCAGAGATGGCCTTTAATGCGACGAGTCGTCCTTCTAGAATTGAATGGTTTTCTGCATTTTACTGTTTCTTTACTTGACCATTCACCGTCAACGAAGTCTATCTTCGTGTCCTTTCTCCGCTGCTACTGCACAAACATATAAGTATACGATCATCGGCCGTGATGGCTTCACTGGGCAGGCTTCAGACCTCCAAACGGGAGGTCCAGAATTTGAAGCCCCTGCAACACAAGTTGCAGGGAGGCTAGCAGATCATTAGGCAATTTAAGCGTGGCGCTCTTGTGACATCCAGATTTTCGGGTTTTAATTTATCTGGATAAATTGGATCTCGTGTCCTCATCACCCGTCAATTTATGGACGGTCCGAAATTTCAATAAAGAAATTATCGGAGGAAAATATTGAAGACCAAAAAAGAAAATTGAAAGGAAAAGGAAAAGAGAAAAGGAAAATTGAAATAAAGAAATATGAATTTCCTTTTCTCTCTCTCCCTCTCTTTTCTTTTCTTTCTTTTCTCTCTTTTCTTTCTCTCTCCTCTCTCCTCTCCCCTCCCCCTCGTGCGATTCCACCCCCACCGCCTATTCCCTCCCTCTCTTTCTTTGACCGGTCAATGGTTATCTCTTCTCTCTCTCTCTCTTCTCTCTCCTCTTCTTCTTTCTTCCCCTGCACGACAGAACCGGCTCCTTGCTCCTCCTTCTTTCTTCTTTCTTCTTCGCGGGAACCAGAAGCCCGAACCAGAAGTTGCAGCTCGCCGCCGCTGCACCGTCGTCGCACCGCCGCACCGCCGCCCGCGCGCTTCGCCCGCGCCTAGCCGCCCGTCCGCGCACCCAGGCCGTGCGAACCAGCTGCTGTTCGCCCCTGTTCCGCACCGACCAGCCCATCTCCGGCCACCTCCGGCCACCGCCTAGCCCCGCCGGACCTCCCCCTCGTTCCCCTCGCCCTCCGCCGGCTTTCCCTCGCTGTTTTGGCCGCCGGATCTGCTCCAACCAGCCAAGGACAGAAACCCACGAAATGGGTTTCCAGCTGGTTCGGGCCCGTTTTGGGCCGTTTCCCGGCCCCGAACCCGAGCCGCGCTTTGGGAAGAATCGTTCCTCGCATCGCCGCCGTCGGATTGATCCGATTTGCGCGCGATTTGGTGAGTAATCTCACTAATCCTGGATTAGTTGGCTAATTATGCTTTAGGTTGGTTTAGTTTTAATTAATTATGTTTAGGTTGTTAGATTAGAATAAAGTAGCAATTATTAGTCAATTGTGATGTGATTTAAATAAATTGATTGTGCAATTAGCAAGTAGACGTGGTCTACTATTTATTGGAAGTATCTCGGGAATTTTCCGACCCCTAATCGGGCTTCAATTTGGCGATTCGGGCCTAAGTGAGATTTTTGGGCATTTAAATATTAATTTTCGGAATTAAATTAATTAATTATTTATTTTCCGAAAATTCAAAGGGGATGGCCCGTGACCGGAAAATTATGCTAATGACTGTGGTGAAGTCTGTTTATTTAATCGGGCTTTATTTTAAGCTAAATTGAATTTTTTAATATTAATTAATTTTCGAAATTAATTAAATAATTATTTATTTCCTGAAAATTCAATTGGGAATTAACCGGAAAATTATTGATGACCGTGGTGAAGTTCGTTTATTGAATTGGGCCTTATTTTGAGCTAGATGGAATTTGTAATATTTAATAATTAATTTTCGAAATTAATTAATTAATTAATTATTTTTCAGAAATTAAGATTTTGAGACCGAAATGTCGCTTGATTTAATTAAGTTTTATTTATTTGAGCTTTGAAGTGTGCCAAATTGATTTAATTGTGGATAATTACGGATCATCATGAAATGCATGGGGCTTGATGATTAGATATATCACCTCGGAGAATGCACATGGCTCGGTGATGAAGTATGTCGCCTCGGAGAATGCATGTGGCTCGGTGATTAAGTGTGGCATCTAAAAGGACACGTGGGCTCGGTAATTTGATGCATTACCTCGGAGAAGGCACGTGGTTCCAATGAGTATATTTGGCATCTAAAAGGACACGTGGGCCTGGTAATTTGATGCATTACCTCGGAGAAGGCACGTGGTTCCAATGAGTACATTTGGCATTTTAAAGGGCACGTGGGCTCGGTAAATTAATGCATTACCTCGGAGAATGCACGTGGCTCGATGATCGGTTCCATCACCTCGGAGAATGCACGTGGCTCGGTGATAAGGAATATTGCCTCGGAGAATGCACGTGGCTCGGTGATAAGGAACATCGCCTCGGAGAATGCACGTGGCTCGGTGATAAGGAATATCGCCTCGGAGAATGCACGTGGCTCGGCGGTTTAGTCTATCAGTTATGACTGAATAGCAATAGCTTGAATGACCGGGAAATGGTTAGGTTGACGTGTAATCGACGAGGTCGATTGATCATTGTTTTGATTTGATGTTGTGAATTGATCGATTTATTGGAAATGACCATGAGATGGTCTGATTGACTTGTAATCGACTAGGTCGATTGATCGATGATTCGATTTGAGTGTGACTTGATGTGATTCATGACTTTGATTTGATGTTGTGAATTGATTGACTGAATGGAAATGACCGTGAGTGGTCTTGTTGGCTTGTAATCGACTAGGTCGATTTGATCGATGCTTTGATCGGTGATATGATTGCTTGAATGCCTATTGTGAATTGTACTGACTTGCAGGTGGAATCTGATGCTAAGGTATGTCTTCTGACCCATGCTTGTTTAGGCAGCCTATAGTATAATAGTTTACTAATTGGGCTTAGTGGGGTAGAACTCGCTGAGACGTAGTCTCATCCCAGTTGGGGAAAAACATTTCAGGACCCGCTAAGGAGCCGAGGAGGAAGAGTCGGAGAAGGATTTTTGGGAAAAGAAGATAATCCCGAGAGAGGCATGAGTATGGCTTGGATGGGTTGAGAATTTATCTTCTTTTGAGATCTTCTTTTGATATGAATAGATATGAAGTGGTTTGTGTTTTGTATAAAAGTTTGGTTATAAATTTCAATATGAAAAATATGGCCCCGCTTTTCTATCCCATTGTTTTATTGTCTGGGGATTTATAACTGCTTCCGCATGTGCATAAAAATTGAAAGGGTCGGCGATATATTGTCCTGGGATATCGCATTTCAAAATCGACCAAATGAGAAGGATGTGTGCGTGCCCGAGGATCGGGGCGTGACATCCTGTTTAAGTGGTATCAGAGCAAGGTTGAAGATTGGAGTGATAAGGAGCGTTGACCATAGGATAGTTAGTAGGAAAGGCCTTTAAATTCATGTTGGTGCATGTCTGTGTTAGCTGGATGCTAGAATTGTTTGTTGTTTGTGGATCGCTCACCTTCTAATCTAGTGTGGATGTGGAAGACGGGTTTTACAGTGTAAAAACTGAACCATGAGCGAGTAGGAGCTGAGAACTCCTAGTAAGAGGACAATGTCCTCTGTGACTCGGGATAAAGCACTAACAAATGTCGGTACCCGAGGTGGTTGTGGCAGAGTGTCGGCTCTAGCCAGCTCGAGTGTAAGAGTACCACTATAGGTTGGTACTAGTGTAGCAGCATCGAATGATCCTAAGTTCGATAGGATCGTTCTGATGCAAGTGTTCCTTGGGGATTGGATAAGCCAGAGGCTCAGGATTGAACCGCCGTCAGTGTTGTAACCGCTGTTGTCGCTTCACCTGTTGAGATCCAGAGTGGGAATATGATCTGGGATCGAGCCATCGCTTCCAAGTCAAGGTACAGATCCAGTTCAGGCAGAAATGGAAATCGGTCAGAGAAAAGATCGAAGTCGAGAGCGGTTCTAGCAGACCGATGAGACAACCAGAAAGAGTGTGTGTTGTCACTTGGCAGGAGATAGAAGACTCACCTGATAGGTGTCAGAATTGTAGATGGAAGCATGGATAAATCCAGTGTCTGAATATGACTAGAACATGTTGTGATGATGACTAGCATGGCCATCAGATGAAGGACTGTCAGTGGAAATCTAAGGTAGCATAGACATTGCTACTGCGGCCAGAACGCCACTAGGATGGCGAAAGGAATGGGAGTAGAATGGACCTTGCGCCAATTAGAGAAAGAATGTGTCAAAGGTGATTTTATCAGAGTAGCGCAGCAGAGTTTTGTGCTAAGTAGTAGAACTTAAATTGTTGAAGTAAAAGTGAAAGAGAAGGGAATCACTATCAACAGTTGTACTTGACTAGTTGCTAAGGTGTGAGTTTGATGCCACATGAATAGTGTGGGCTTATGAAGCATACTGTGATAAGGAATCATGGTCATGGAGTAATCTAGTTCAGTCTATTAACATGTGAAAATGTCGAGGTTATTGAGAGTCGAAAAGAATCTTCGATTTCATTAATCTCGTTAGCTGGAGGCAACTTGTTTGTTAGATGGATGTTGCCAAGGTTGCTTGGAGATTGTCTTGGGTAGGACAAATTGAAGGACTAGAGATGGAGGACATCTCAGTGGTCTAAGAATTTCTAGATGTGTTGTCACAAGAACTGTCAGACTGTCGTCAGAGAAAGAGATAGAAATCGCGATCGAGCCAGCACCAAGATAGAGCTACTCTCGAAGGCTTCTTACCGCTTGTTGTCATGTCGAATTGGTAGAATTGAAGATGCGATGTTAAGATTGATGAATGAGGAATTCATGCATATCGTGCATCACTTTGGGGAAACATTAGTGGTGTTTGTGAGAAGAAGAAAGATAGTTTGTTGCGAGTGTGCATCGACTATCGTCAACTCAATTAGGTGAAGATCAAGGACAAGTGTTCTTTGCCAAAGATCGATGGATGGTGTGACTAGTTATAAAGAGTATTGATGTTTTAAAGGTCGACTTGAGATTATGAAGTCGTTAGTTATGAACCAGGATGGAGGTTGTAAGAAAGACAACTGTTCGTATTTGATATGGTCTTTATGAGAGTATTGTAAGATCGTTTGGCCTGGTGAACACTTCAACCGCTGTCATAGATTTGACAAATTGAGTGTTCAAAGAATACCTAGATCAATGGTGATCGTGTGATGTAGTGATGTTCTAGGGTGTTCATTAAGCGATGAGGATCACGAGAGCCCCTAAGAATGGTCATGTGGTTACAGGTAAGAGAATCTTCATGGGCCAAGCCAAGATCTAATTAGTTGTTAGCAGATTGAGATTGATATCAGTGTCAGAGATCAGAAGTTGTGGGGATTTGATAGATTACTATGGAAGGTTTGTGAAAGAATTTTCAGCATCAGTATCATCATGGGCTTGACCTCTTGAGAAAGAAGAGAAATTTATCAGCATGGACAAGTACGAGGATAGTTTCGAGAGCTTCAGTAAGATTAGGCTGCCGCACTTGTGCTAAACTTTTCATTGGCTCTGGAAAGCATGAAATCTTTAGTGATGTGTCTTGCCAACGACTGGGTATGTATGATACAACATGAGAAGATTGTTGTATAACCGTCCCACCAGTTGAGACCCAACAAGTTGAACATGAAACAGTGTGGTGAATCAGAATTTTGGCAGAACTATAATGATGTTATCTGGTATTATCTTGGGAGAATGAAAGAAGTCATTCATGTGTTGAGCCGAGAGTCTTCGATTATACATAAGCTGGCTAAAGTATAAACTTTACTTAAAAAGGATTCGAAATTTGGTTTTCAAATTTGAGGTAGGCTACCTTTTTAAATTTTATAGCCGCCCTCAAAATTGAGCCAAATGTTCAAGTTGGAATCAGCACCTAGTTGACAGACAGAGATGTTCAGAAGATCCTATAAGATGATACTCGCAAGAAAGAACCTGATTTTAAGACTTTTAAAGATGGAACGTTCGGGTTCCATGAGAGATTGAATACACTTGACAATGTAGCACTCAGGGAAAAGATCTTGTCAGAAGTTTACTATAGTATCACAGTTTTGACCAGATGGGGCAAGTAATCAGAATCGACGTCAGCTAAATTGGTAGATCGATAGGAAGATAGATATTGCCAAGCAGGTTGCAAGTGTCAAAGGTGTCAGTAAGTGGAAGTTCAGTAATGCAAATCTGGAAGATTTTAGCATCACTCGAGAGTCCCAAGTGGAAATGGAAATATATGGCTTACTAAGGATTCAAGGGATTACTGATACCTTTTGAGAATAGTGGTTGATTGATAGATGGAGTTGGTCCACTTTGGTATAGTACAAATGAATCTTGTTTTGAGTGTGTAACATCTAGATTTCGGACTCTGATTTCGATTAGATAAATTGGGCATTTCATCGACGCGATTATAGTGTTTTTCTCTGAGTTGGCCACTCATGAGATAACTAGACTAGCTGGGTGAGTTATTAAGGACCTTAAGGCAAATAGACTTAAGAATTCGACCAGGAATCAATTTCTCGACCGTGCTTATCTTTATGGATCATTACGGCACAGTTAAAAATCGAAGTAAGATCAGAGATAGGTTGGTTCGACTAAAATGAGTGACCAATCGTGGGTGACCCCACTAAATTGGAAAACTCTCGTCGACTGACACTAATTTGACTTTACTGTCGTTTTGGTACCCTGTGTCCGTAATTGAACATTTGAGATTTTCACGACAATCGAGAGTTGTCAATGGCTCGAGTGGGTTTATTGTGGCTCGAAGAAAATCGACCACGGGTCATTTGTCCTAAAAAGCTCTGAACACTACCCAGTAGCCTAGGTTACACTAAAAGCATGTCGGAATGAAATTAATTGCCAATCTAAGTTCGATTTCAGAAATTAAAGATTCTGTCTTGTCACAGAGCGAGTATACCGAAGTGTGTGTGCATCAGATAATTCGCCGGCATGGAGTGCCGGGGATGAATTATATTTTGAATCTAAATCATAGATTATAAAGTTGGCAAATTTTCAGAGGGTTCTTTATTAGGCAATGTATATCAGATGGTACAGAATTTCAGTGGTGAAAAGAAAGTGAAGAAGATTTCAGGCCAAAGACAGTACAGTAGTCAGTGGTTGTAGTTGCCAAAATCAGTGCCCGAGTTATATCAGATCTTGACCAGAGATTCCCAGTTTCAGCTAATCAGTCAGGTAGTTTCTTTTTAATCAGTGCAAAGCAGAGTGTACAGGATTTCAGTCGGTTGAGATGAGATCAGAAATCAGAAAATCGCAAGTCCAGTCGCTCGATAAATAAGTATTTACGGTTGTCGGACCGGTGTCGAATAAAGATTGCTCAGAACTATCAGAAATTTTGAATCGTTGAGGTTCGAAAGTTTATTAAGGAGCCGAGAAAACAGATCAGATGTGGATGCCAAAGTGTCTTATGTGAGAAGTACAATTCAGTTGTTGGTTCAGAAAGAGCAGATTTTGTGTACAAAGATGACCTCCTTGGTCAAAGTGGTTAGACAACGCCGCGAGACCGAATGATCAGCGTGGAAAAGTAAGACTCGATGAGACGGCAATACCCCCACCTTTCGTTTATGGATTGGTAAAGGTTTAAATTTCGAGGACGAAATTTTTATAAGGGGGGAAGAGTTGTGACATCCAGATTTTCGGGTTTTAATTTATCTGGATAAATTGGATCCTGTCTCATCACCCGTCAATTTATTGACGGGTCCGAAATTTCAATAAAGAAATTATCGGAGGAAAAATATTGAAGACCAAAAAAGAAAATTGAAAGGAAAAGGAAAAGAGAAAAGGAAAATTGAAATAAAGAAATATGAATTTCCTTTTCTCTCTCTCCCTCTCTTTTCTTTTCTCTCTTTTCTTTTTCTCTCCTCTCCCCTCCCATCCGTGCGAACACCCCCACCGCCCATTCCCTCCCTCTCTTTCTTTGACCGGTCAATGGTTATCTCTTCTCTCTCTCTCTCTTCTCTCTCCTCTTTCTTCTTTCTTCCCCGCACGACGTAACCGGCTCCTTGCTCCTCCTTCTTTCTTCTTTCTTCTTCGCGGAACCGGCCCGAACAGTTGGTTGCAGCCGCCGCCGCCGCACTGCCGCCGCACCGCCGCTCGCCGCTCGCTCGCGCCGCGCCTAGCCGCGCCGTCCGCGCACCCTCCCGTCGGCCCGCCCGCGAACATTTCTTGCTTCGCCGTTTCCAGCACCGTCCGCCCATCTCCGGCCACCTCCGGCCACCGCTAGCCCCGCCGGACCTCCCCTCGTTCCCCTCGCCCTCCGCGGCTTTCCGCCATTTTGGCCGCCGGATCAGCTCCGTTTGGCCCAAGGACAGAAACCCACAAAATGGGTTTCCAGCTGGTTCGGGCTCGTTTTGGGCCGTTTCCGGGCTCTGAACCCGAGCTGTGCTTTGGGAAGAATCATTCCTCGCATCGCCGCCGTCGGATTGATCCGATTTGCGCGCGATTTGGTGAGTAATCCCACTAATCCTGGATTAGTTGGCTAATTATGCTTAAGGTTGGTTTAGTTTTAATTAATTATGTTTAGGTTGTTAGATTAGAATAAATTAGCAATTATTAGTCAATTGTGATGTGATTTAAATAAATTGATTGTGCAATTAGCAAGTAGACGTGGTCTACTATTTATTGGAGGTATCTCGGGAATTTTCCGACCCCTAATCGGGCTTCAATTTGGCGATTCGGGCCTAAGTGAGATTTTTGGGCATTTAAATATTAATTTTCGGAATTAAATTAAATAATTATTTATTTTCCGAAAATTCAAGGGAGGTGGCCCGTGACCGGAAAATTATGCTGATGACTGTGGTGAAGTCTGTTTATTTAATCGGGCTTTATTTTAAGCTAAATTGAATTTTTTAATATTAATTAATTTTCGAAATTAATTAAATAATTATTTATTTCCTGAAAATTCAATTGGGATGGCCTGTGACCGGAAAATTATGCTGATGACCGTGGTGAAGTTCGTTTATTGAATTGGGCCTTATTTTGAGCTAGATGGAATTTGTAATATTTAATAATTAATTTTCGAAATTAATTAATTAATTAATTATTTTTCAGAAATTAAGATTTTGATGGCCGGCGACCGAAATGTCGTGCTGATTGTCGTGGCGTGGTTCGTTTATTTATTTGAGCTTTGAAGTGTGCCAAATTGATTTAATTGTGGATAATTACGGATCATCATGAAATGCATGGGGCTTGATGATTAGATATATCACCTCGGAGAATGCACATGGCTCGGTGATGAAGTATGTCGCCTCGGAGAATGCATGTGGCTCGGTGATTAAGTGTGGCATCTAAAAGGACACGTGGGCTCGGTAATTTGATGCATTACCTCGGAGAAGGCACGTGGTTCCAATGAGTATATTTGGCATCTAAAAGGACACGTGGGCTCGGTAATTTGATGCATTACCTCGGAGAAGGCACGTGGTTCCAATGAGTACATTTGGCATTTTAAAGGGCACGTGGGCTCGGTAAATTAATGCATTACCTCGGAGAATGCACGTGGCTCGATGATCGGTTCCATCACCTCGGAGAATGCACGTGGCTCGGTGATAAGGAATATCGCCTCGGAGAATGCACGTGGCTCGGTGATAAGGAATATCGCCTCGGAGAATGCACGTGGCTCGGTGATTTATTCTATCAGTTATGACTGAATAGCAATAGCTTGAATGACCGGGAAATGGTCAGGTTGACATGTAATCGACTAGGTCGATTGATCGTTGCTTTGATTTGACGTCATGAATTGATTGACTGATTGGGAATGACCATGAGATGGTCTGATTGACTTGTAATCGACTAGGTCGATTGATCGATGATTCGATCTGAGTGTGACTTGATGTGATTCATTGCCTTGGTTGAATGTTGTGAATTGAATGATTGAATGGAGATGATCATGAATGGTCTTCCGGCATATAATCGACTAGGTCGATTTGATTGATGCTTCGATCGGTGACATGATTGCTTGAGTGCCTATTGTGAATTGTACTGACTTGCAGGTGGGATCTGATGCTAAGGTACGTCTTCTGACCCATGCGTGTTTAGGCAGCCTTTAGTATAATGGTTTACTAATCGGGCTTAGTGGGGTAGAACTCGCTGAGACGTAGTCTCATCCCAGTTTGGGGAAAAACATTTCAGGACCCTGCTAAGGAGCTGAGGAGGAAGAGTCGGAGAAGGATTTTTGGGAAAAGAAGATAATCCCGAGAGAGGCCTTGAGTATGGCTTGGATGGGTTGAGAATTTATCTTCTTTTGAGATCTTCTTTTTGATATGAATAGATATGAAGTGGTTTGTGTTTTGTATAAAAGTTTGGTTATAAGTTTCAATATGAAAAATATGGCCCTGCTTTTCTATCCCATTGTTTTATTGTCTGGGGATTTATAACTGCTTCCGCATGTGCATAAAAATTGAAAGGGTCGGCGATATATTGTCCTGGGATATCGCATTTCAAAATCGACCAAATGAGAAGGATGTGTGCGTGCCCGAGGATCGGGGCGTGACAGCTCTGGTGGTGGGTCTTGGGTTAGCGTCACCTGGGAGTTTACGTAGCGGCTGTCAACCAAAGCGGTTCCTCCAGCATTAAAAAAAAAAGAAAAAAAAACATATAAGTATACGTAAGATTGCTTTAATTAGGGCAGTTGAGAGAGACAAAGAGATTAATTGAAAATATAGTCGGGGGAAGCTGAGACGGCAACAACTTCCTATTCCTGCATCCTCATAAAGGAATAACAACTGACTGGATGCCCTCACTTGTCTAGCCTCTTAGGCCACACACGATAAAATTTCTATTTTTCTATTTTCCGGATCTAACGCAATTTGATTTTTCTATTTTCGAAATCGATTTCTATTTCAGAAATAGATTTGAAGAAAAAAATTAGAAGCTAAAATTTTTAGCTTCTCAATTTTTGAAATGAAAATCGAGAAATCAATTTCTCGACCAAAAATCAATTTTTGCTAGAAATCAATTTTTGCTCCAAAATTTTTGACATGCGCACCCTTAACTTTTACCATTGAGAAACATTATTTTCCCACATTGCCACTATTGAGGCAATGATTAATTAAGCAAAGGGCCGCTAGTTATTAAGCTACAATTGACAACTCTCTCGATGAGGCCCAAATGAATCTCACGCTTAGTTTAAATTAATGATTGCATTGTCCTACAATTGTATGTGTCATGACATCTAAATCGCTCTCGTTGAATAATGTTAGGTGAAAAGAAGTTTCCTTTATATTTTGGAAGAATGGGGTGAACATGACCAATAGAGTAATGCTCCGTTAATCCTCGACACCCTTTCCACAAAGAAAAGATGTTATTGTATTGCTTTTCTAGTTCTATAATCCCGGTTGAACCAGCCAAAGCCTTAAGAAGTACCGAGGGGAGATCCTTTCCACAGCTTCTCAAGAAACGTTTTGGGATTAGTTCTTTATTATACAACTCATCATAGTAAACCGAAGTGCAGAAAGAAAAGGAAGAAAACTAGGAAGTTTTAAATTCTACAGCATGGCTGCAAGATCTATCCATGAGCAGTGCGCTGCGCATTGAATTGTAGTGACAGTCGCTTCATTTCACAGGGGTATAAGCTAGAGAATTCAAACTACGGTTTACACAATGATTGGTGCAATGGTGATGTAACACGGCTTACTACTGGCGTGAGACATGGGACAGTGGGGTTTGGCAGGACAAAATAGTCATGCCAAATCCAACAATTGACATTCATTTTCTTTTATCTGATGGCTGGGATCGTGCCCGTAACTTTGAGCCCGCTACTTTGTTACATCAATTTTTATCGGTTAAATTTGTGTATCCACGCAACTGCTCTTTTTTAAGAAAAGTACATAATGGTGAGTGTGTTTCGGAAACCTGAACATCACGTGCAGCACCACCGTACAATTTATCACGATTGGTTCACTACAATCGATGAGGGGTCCTTTGAAGATATTATCATAGTCTAAATAAGGACAAATAGATTTACTGTTGACAAACATTGCCTTCCCACTTCACTCACTTTATGGGGGTGCATGGTAACACTCCAAAGAAGTGTTTCCAAAACACTTCTGTACGGAAAGTGTTAGGGAACAAAAAAGAATTAAACGCGTTTGATTGCGTTTTATTCTATTTTTTTTGTTTTTTTGTTTCTGGAATGAAATAGAAACAAAAAAAGCAAAAAAAAAAGTTGTTTCTCCCGAAAAGAAACACTTCTCGGAAGGAACAAAAGAACAAAAACTCTTCTCTCTCTTCTTTTCTTCTTTTTTCTTTGGCCGGTCGCCGGCCTCGGCCATGGCCGGCGATCGCCGAAAAAAAGAAATAATAAAAAGAAAGGAAAAAATTAAAAATAAAAAATTGTTTAAAAAATTAAAAGAAACAAAAAAATAATAAAATTTACCAAACCTGTTTCTGTTCATTTTTTATTTCCGGACCAAACGTTACCAAACGTGTTCTTTTGTTCAAAAATTGTTCTAACAAACACTTTTTTTTGTTTCTGTTCCCAGGAACAAAAAAAGAACAGAAATAAATCCATGCGCACCCTATGAGGCCCAAATGGCCAAGCTTTCCCTTCACTTCAGTAAACCCTTGTTTTGCGATGATAAGGAAAAAAAAAATACCAAAAAAAAATTATAAATTTATTACATTGCTCTTAATTTAATTTTAAATTTTTTCATATTTTATCAATTCAGTTATAAATTTTTTTATATTTTTTAATTAAATGGCTAATGTAGACGCTAATTTTCCAACATAACATTGTTGGTGATGACGTAAATATTTTTAAATAATATTAAATTTAATAATTTTTTTCTTTTTTAGTTTTCTTTTAATTTTTTTGGCTAAGGGTCCTCTTTGCCACTGATGAGGCCAGGGCAATCCTCATTCACGATAAAAAGTAAAGAAAAGAAGAGCAAATAACCAAAAAAATTTAAAAATCATTATAATATTATTTAAAATTATCCATGCCAAGTGCTAATGGTGTCATGTAAGACTATTGACATCTATGTTATAATTGTCCGAATAAATTTAGTTTGCAAAATGTGAAAATAATTATAACTAAATTAGTATAATTAAAATGTTAAGACAATAGGTTCATGAGAAGAGGAAAAGGGAGAATTAATTTTGCATGGTTTAAGCGGACAGACACACACTTTTTAGATACTTTTCCCTGATATGTGATGTTGCAGTAAGAGCTAAAAAGATTTGTGTTCTTGATGATTTGCCATGTAAAAATTATATATTGAACAACAATTTTTGATAATGTTCTCCTTATTGACACATTAGACTTGGGCTAACTTAGAACCTTATTTCTAATTAATATTAACCATTAGTTGAAAATAAATCTTGATTTTTCACGTATTCCGTTTCGTGTATTTATTGACAAAAAGCCCCTCAAGGCATCCTTTTAAGTGATAAAAGAAAACTCAATTCACAAATAAAGATGTTTAATTCGTATTATTAGATAAGAATGTGAAATTGCTCCTAGATCCATATATCTATTGTGATTATTTGAAAATGTTGTGACTAATTTCTAACAAAAAAATGTTATGAATAATTAAAGTCGTGAGGGCACTCTATTTGTAATAAGTTTATTAGGATCTTTTGCATAATAACTACCTAGTTTATGATGAGTAAGTGAATATAAAAAAATATCATGTAAAGTTAGCCTCATCTTAAATAAACTTATAATATCAAAAAAAAATGAGGAAAAATGAAGCCATCTTGATAATTTTAGTAAGGGGGAAGTGAGGCCTATCTTGTGGGTTCACTAAGACTTCTCTAAATTTGAAATAGTCCGAGCAGTTCATTATTTTCTCATAGAGGGTGTGGAAAGAGTTACAAAGGTGGGTTAGGTTAAGATAAACTATAAATTCATCTAACACCCATCTATTTTTGGATTTTGATATTCTAAACCTATTTATAATTCATTTTCTGAATATAACTAACTCATATAATGATTCACTCATCAAATATGAGTACATTTTAATAGATCTAGTGAATTGCATGCTAAGTTTATTTTAGTGGTTGCATTTTTGTGCAACTATACGTCATCATAATGTCTCCCAATCACTCTCATAATATTAGGCAAAAAGAGGATTTCCCTTGATATTTGAAAACTATGATATGAACATGACCAATGGACTAAAGCTCTGTGATTTCTCGCTATCCTTTCTATAGCGAAAACATGCCATTGTTTCACATTTCTAGTTCTATAGTTCGAGCTGAACCGGCCAGAGCCTTGAGAAGCACCGAGCTCTAGAGATCCTTTCCACATCTTCTTAAGGAGATTTTTGGAATTAATGCTCTATTATAAAAGCAAAAATTAAAGCAACATGTCCATGACAACAAGTTATCATAGTCAAACCGAAGTGCAAAAAGGAAAGGAAGAAAACTATTAGGGCGCGTTTGGTAACGATTCTGTTCCCGGGAACTAATTCTGATCAGAAATGATTATTTCGATTGTTCTAGGAACTAATTATGAGTAAAAAAACGCGTTTGGTAACAAATAAAATTTCGATTCGGAATAGAAAAAGAATAGAAACACGTTTGGTAACTATATAAAATTTCTATTTTAATTCTTTTTTAATTACCTTTTTAGATTAAAATAAATTTGATATTGAATTTTCATAAACCATTCACTGATTAATTATATTTTTATACTAAGTAATAAAAATATTAACTAATCAATTTTTATTATATAGTAAATAATAAACCATAGTATAAACTATACTAATATCCCTACAATATGTAATAAATAAAAATACTAAATTATAACATAAAATTAAATATGTATTCTATATACAACAAATATATATTTCATACTAGGAAGAAATAAAAATAAAATATAGAACTAATTTTTTTTTTTGATTCGACACTTTTGATTCTCTTTTTTGATTCTCGGACGGAGAATCATATTTTTTCTGATTCTCAATTCTTGTCCAAAACTGATTCTCGGGAGTAAATTTGTTCCCTTAATCGGTTTTGGACAAAAAATTTACCAAACGCAATTTTGTTCCCAAACTGATTCTGAGAACAAAAAATTAAAATCAGGTACTGTTTGGATGGTTACCAAACAGGCCTTAAGTTTCAAATTCTGCAAATTGGATGCAAGATCAGTTTCCATAAGAGCGTGCTTCAGTATGGGTCCATGTTGAATTTTAGTAATAATTGCTTCAAGTCAAAAGTGTAAAGCCAGAGAATCCTTTGATCAGTGCAATGATGATATGGCTCAGCTTTTTTATTTTTGGCGCGTATGGGACAGTGGGGTTTGGCAGGACAAAATTGTCTTGCCAAATCCAACGGTTGACATCAACTTTCTTTTATTCGGCAGCTGAGATCGTGTGCACGTAACTCCGAGCTTAAAGAAGGAGGGGACTACAGAAAATCTGTGAATCCGTGCACCTGCTATTCTTTTCAGAAGAGTAAATAATTGTTGTAAGGATGCTGCGCAGATCTGAATCATGTATAGTACATTTCATTGCGATTGATTCATGACAATCGATAGGGAATCCTATGAAGATATTTATTTTCATTGCAGTCTGAAGAAGGACGAATTAATTGCTCGGTGACCGAGGCCAAAATGCTTGACAGTAAGACACGAAAGCGAAGTGAGAAAAGGAGCAACGAGGGTCTCGAGGAAACAGCAACACACCAGCAATGTTACACGATGGATGCTCCATATTGATAGATCGACCCGAGACTGGTTTGGCCGAATGAAGCGACCAGCGGAAGTTGCTTCCCAGGACGACTTTAGGCCGGCACTTATCCGGGAGATATATAGTCCAATTTGCTTTGTCGATTCCCCTTGGATGAGCTAAAGACAAGAAAATTGTATGTAGTATTAAATTTCGAAATTGCATGAATTTTATGAAACATCTAGTGTAACCATGGCCAATCTCATGTGCTCCCAAATGAATTAATTTAGCGCATCCACGTTATTGCGTCTTTTTTGCATTGTATCAATTATTTAGATTCCCAAGGGTAGTGTATCCAAATTTATATTAAGTTAGCATACGTTTCATGAATGATTTAAAATGTAATCCCTGCGGACTCTTATCAATTCTTTGGCTCTTCAAAAAACGCGTGGTTTGGGATTATTCTAGTCAGAGGACCTGGCCCAAACCGAAACCATGCCGTGAGGCCCAAAGCCAATACGATTGGGCATGGCCCGAAATCTGAAAAATGCATGTATTTTTTTTTTCTTAACTTTCCATCAGAAATTCAAATAGCTTGTTCTAAAACTAAAAACCTCGAAGAAATTAGAATAGGCTAGTAAGAACTTGTTTTGCTACTTGATGGAGAGTGGGGGAACGTGAGGGAGACCATGACATGAGCGAGCATATGGCGAGTGGTGAGGCTTGGCGGTCATAGAGTAGGGGCTCGACGGTACCACGGTGGCTGCTTAGTGGGAATTGGATGACTCAATGAACATGAGAGGAGAGAATAAGAGGTTGAGACCATAGTATTCCAGAAAACGTAAGATGGCGGAGCCTTGAGGAGAAGGAAAATGAGACATTATTTCCAGTTTATGAACAGGGTGGGTATGGGAGCTTTAATTAAAATCCAAATTGCTTATATCGGGCCGAACTGAAAGATTTTTTTGAGCCACGGTGGCCTGGCTTGGGACTATTTTAGCCCAAAAAAATTGGTCTAGCCTGGCAATTTGGTCTCGATTTTCCGGCCCTTTTTTTTTGGCACACCCCTATTTGTAATATTAATAGTAGTAGTATAGTGTTATGATGATTATATGACTCGCATTTAAAATATTATATTACAAAAATGGATATGGAGAAAGTATTGAGTAGTTGTAATGTACCACATCTTATGCTGACGTGGTATGCATTTTGGAGGTCCAATCATAAAATGCCACGTGTTGATGACGTGGAATAAATAAAAAAATTAAAAATCTCACTCTTTTTTTTTTTTTCTCTTTATTCTACGCTATGCCCAGCCATCCGTGGCCATGGTCCTCTGATTTCCAGATCTTTGCAAGCGTCAATGACTTCGCCGGTGGCCAGAGACCTCGTGTTTCCACCATGAGCTCTGATGACTCCTGCCGGTGGCCATGGACCTTGGGTTTTCATGTTTTTGCGAGCGCCTAGAATTCCAAATTCGAATGAACGACATCAACGATGGCCGTGGATGAGTTTCGACATCGCTTGCTGGTTTCATATAATCAAATAAAGAGTTGTTAGATTTGGAGCAGCGCCCATTTCCAGATTTGTACAAAGACATATTTGATGGCCCTTTAAAGATATCAACGTTGAGTTTTTCTAATATGATGGACCTTCACTCCAGTGTCGTGTGCTTCAACGGCTACGCCATTGATGATCTCAAAGTGAGATTGAAATGAAAGTCTCTACTTTTGGTTGACCGCCTAGGGAAGCAAATGGACGAGCTGCAAGTTATTGCGGGTTGCTGGCTCGGCCATGAACGGGCAACGAATGCGAGTCGACGTGATGACAGGGCGTGTGGCTCGACCATAGATGGTCGCCCTGGATGTGGATCCGACGACTCTGCTGATGACTGCAGATGGAGGAGCTGGCTATGGCCGGTAGAGAGAGAGAGAGAGAGAGAGAGAGAGAGAGAGAGAGAGAGAGAGAGAGATTTAATTTTTTTTTATTTATGTCCACATCATCGACACATGGCATTTTTTGATTGGACTTCAAAAAAATGCCACGTCCACCTATGACATGGTGCATTCTAACTACCGAGTGCTTTCTCCTGAGGGAGAAAGGTATGTTTAAAGTAGGAGGGGAAAGAGACGAAAATTTGCAGTGGGTCATTTATCATAATGTGAATTTATTTCCTAAAATTAGAGGATCCCACCTTTCGACTAAATTTCTGATGCATACATACATACATGAGAGAGAGAGAGAGAGAGAGAGAGAGAGAGAGAGAGAGATTTCATACAAAAACTGATTTAAAAAACATCTATATGACATGATACAGGATCAAGAGCGAGATTTACTTAGCCTAAAAACAGAAAGTGAATGACGAAGTGTACCGTAGAAAGGACCCAATTTATAAGCCAAACTCAATTGGGTGTTTTTTTACAGTAAACAAAATAAGAACCAAAAGGGAGGACCAAAGGACCATAGGATGACATAAGTATGCATCACATAGAATCACACTTATTTTCATGAGAATTCTATAGGCTCCAATTCTCATGAGAAGTGACCTAAACGTGACACTTATGTACGAGGTGTGCAATTGGCGATCGATATTGTGAATTGGAAGATTAGGCCTGAGCTTTGAGTCAATTACAAGTTGATCTAAGGTCTAACACCCGAGACTACTATGCCAGTGCTTCTTATGACGATGCTCAATGCTTTGATTATAGAGCATGTATTGTTGAGCTGGTACAATCAGAATGTGTTACAGATATGATTTTTCGCTTATGCTCAAATTAAAGAGTTAAGCCCGTCTAGTGTTAGATCACGGCTTCAATGCAATACGAATTCACTAAACAATCAATCAGTTTATTTAAATTTCAGATGAGATTACGAGTCCATTTTTAAGGATAAAGGGTCTCCATGCATTTTTCCTCCCTTTCGTTGGTTCAATAAGGAGAAAAGAGGCCACGAAGCATTAAGTTTACAAAAGCTGACAATCAATGATTAAATGAGGGCACATAAGGTTCACTGATATGTAAGTAAAGGAGGGGCTTTAGAGTTTCATCGTCGTTGACACGTGGATTTTTACTGGCAATAAATATTTAAGTAACAAAAAGTACAGATGAAAGAAAAGAAAAGAGAGGAGAAAATAATAAAAATACTCAGCTCCTTGGTCGGTCTCTCTCTCCCGATTGCTCCATCTCGATTCTCTCTCTCTCTCTCTCTCTCTCTCTCTCTCTCTTCTTGATCTAATCTCAATCCAGCGACGCACATTGAGCAGAGAAGAATCTCCTTCTCTCTCTATGAAACCAAAAGGGAGTGAAGCTGTCAATTGGAATCTCTCTACAGCTGACGCTTCCCTGCATCCACAAATGGAGCTCCCACCAGCTATTCATCCAGATTAAAAAACATCGGTTGCAATGTGGAGGAGGGAACTGAGTCTGCAAGGAAGGTGTTCTGTGGAATGACGAAGTTGGGCTTCGTTTCGAAGAATACCATTTTCAGGAGGGAGAATTTGTGAGCTTTATCTGGCGGTGCGAGCAAGTTCGAGTTCGAGAGTACAAGATGTGGTCGATTGTAAGACGAAAAGCCACTGTCGAAGGCTTGGATGCTCTATTGTTGAGAGAGAGGTTGTGGAAGAGTCGTGCTGCGGAGATGCGGGTTACAGAATTCTGGTTCTGTGATGAAAGAGATGAGTGTGAGAGAGGCTCTGAATACAGCGCTTAATCGCATTTTTGTACAATTGTACATCATCAGAATGGGACTTTTAAGATCATACCGTTCAAATAAATCAATAATCATCTTCCTATGCAATGTTAAGTATCTTTGCAATAGGTCTTTGCTGGATGCGAAGCAATACACAATCAGGTCATCAAAAGCAAATTACTCATTCTCATAATAGGATTTACAATATGCATATAAAACAAACCCAGTGAAAACCAACATCACTAACCCCTTCAATCGTTTCCACCATAAAGAGAAGATTGATAAAATCCTTTGTTTGAAGAAAAAATAGGGAATCCATTTATACTTAATCAATAGAAACAACATGCTTAGAATAGTTAGGAAGCCAAATCTCTTTGAATTCACACAAATTGACAGTGTAGTGCCCGCTTTGAATTTTGGGCTTTGTTGACTAAAAAAGCTCCAAATCCCAAACTCTAATGGGTTAAAGTGTCTTCCTTGTGCTACCAATCTGCCATTTGGATTTACTTGCTTTTGGCTCAAAAGTGAAACCCTATCTCATGTTTTTGCTTACACTCTTGTGCTCGCAAGACAAGCTTTCTCTAATATTCGTCCTTTTGAAAGAATGGTAGACCTTAAGTTCCAAAATGAGAATTATTATATTCAAACCGCTTCACGTATATTAGAATTTGCAAGGAGAAGGGGAGTGCCAATTTAACAAATTTTTGTTGGTAATGCCACATAGAATTTAAATTGGAATTTTAGACTTTAAAATTTGATTAATTTTAGAAAGGGAAGAGCCTTTTCTTTCCGCCCTTGTCATCATTTTTTGCTTTTTGGAAAATATTTCCAAATAATGCAGTAATCAATGCATAAAGCACTTGTCAAACAACCAAATTACGAACGCGTCAAGCTTTTGATGGCACTAATTTTAGTGTTATACGTATATTGTCGACCTGAGCTTTGTCAATAACTCAACCATATGTAGTTGTAAAAGTACCAAAAAAAAGAAATAAAAGAAGATAGCAAAAAAAAAAAAAACAAAAAAAAGGAAGGGCGAAAAAAGAATAGATAAATATATAAATAATGAACTAATTATTATAAATCGGCTCCAGCGCATTGCATCCACCAAGTAGGCGTTCCCTTCTTCTTTTACTTGCCCTCTCTGAAGATTGGAGGCGCGCATGGAAGCCGTGGGGGAATCGCGAGATTCGCCAAGCGGAGAGCGCAGCGAGGGAACGCGTTCAGCACCAGAGAATTTCATGAAGGTGCTCAGGAATAGCTAAGCATGACATTGGAAGGCGCAGTTTATCTCATCCAATCATGTGTATCAATTAAAAATAATCCCACTCCTACGAGGACTAGGAATGCTACCCTAAGCTGGGCTCCACGCCAAGGACATTTAGGAGGGATAGGGCGATGGGACCCTAGTGGTGGCTCGACGGCGGCTAGTAGACGGCAAGTAGATAAACACTGCATGTGGTTTAACTGAAATCAAAATGACATAGTTTTTTGCTGGAAAGTGACTTAAGTTTTTGCTGGAAAATTATTTGATGAAGAATAAAGCAAATTCAGAAAAATTTAATTTTGAGATTTCAACATCACAAATAAAATTTCACTATAAATATATTCCAACAAATCTACTTTAAGTTTTTGATGGCTCTTTCAAGAATAAGAAAAAGTAAAAGGAAATGATCGCAAGATATTGGATGAATCTTCCTCTCAACAAATTCCATCTTTTGAGCAAGTCTTCTTTTGGAGGGGCTTCTTGGAACGGCGGGAAATCCAAGAGTGGAACTGAAAAATCTCATCCTTCAAATAGGCAGATCCTATCTAGATGATGATGATCCGTCCAACCGATCATGTCTAGATGATGATGATATGTCCAACCTCAGCTCGGTGATTGGATAAAGCTCTTGTCAACAACCACCCTCACATCCCCGAAACGAAGGATGCAAGCGATGGCATTGGAATCCGAATGGCAGCGATGAGAATGAGGCAAGAATCAACGGAACGTATTTGGAATGAATCGAAATTTGACTTGGGAGTTGAATTGGATATGAAACAACCTTGATGGGGGAAGACTTGGTGAATATTGGAAGATGACCAAAGAGAAAACGATGCTTGGTCAAAGATAGAACATGCTGCATTCCTCTAAGCAAAAGGTGTTTGATGAATTGCGCTAGAGAGAAACAGAGAGCGAGACGATTATGAAACAATAGGTGGAGGAAGGAAGATCATGCCATAAGAAATTTCCACAAACAGCCGGTTCCTTGTAACATTCAGACGATGATGATGTCCGTCGATCGACAGTCGTACTTACCACTGGGTCATTTTCATATCTGATTCAACTCTAGAATTAATTTCAATACGTCTTGACTCCGTTCGTTGATATCTCTTTCATTATGTTTTTCTCCAATTCTCTTGTTGTCTTTTGAATTTCTAGTGGATCAGTGGTCCAAATGCTCGCAAAAAGTGTTAATGCTCGATATTCTCACAGCAGGCAAGACAACTTCTAGAAACCAACTGGGTATAAGAGAATCCCAAATCCCATATATTAAGATATTCTTGTCCTTACAATAGAGGTTTTCACCGCGAAACAACTTCCAGCCCATGTCAAGGATTACAAAGAGGACCCCATCCCTGAATTACTCTGATAAACAACGGGAGTGCAAATGGGCAAACAATGCAGGATAAGTTACAAAGTTTATAATCATCAAGAAACCTTCTTTGCATATCACCAAAAGACTTGGCTAGTGTATTCATTATGGCTTTTGGTTTTGCGGAAAATATTTTTAGGGAATGTGTTAATTAATGCAGAATGCACTTGTTAACCAACCAATTCACAAAATTACCGGGCTTCCCATAGCACTAATTTTAGTGTTATCACGTATGTCGTCGACACCTGAATTTTTATCAACAATTCAAGTGTCCGTATCTATGAAAGTAAAAAATAGAAAGTAGCAAAAACAGCAAAAGAGAGCGAAAAAGAATAGATAAACAAACAAATACTAAACTAATTAAAAAATAAAAACGTTTAGAAAATGATGGTTGTTCAAAAGGTGGGCCTTTCTGGTTCGTGGTCCAATTCACATAGCTCTGACAAGATGAAATTTCGTCTGAAGTCCATCAAGCCTAATCGGCTGCAGCCCCTCTACAGCCCACCCCACATGCTAATAGAGCCATGACCCATTCCCAACCGAAGATCGCTTGAAATCTTGGAATCCCTCATTTTTGACGCCATTAGCCTGAAATGAGATTGGGTCAATCTTCCAATCAGAGGAAATTTAAATAGAAATATGAAGTCGAAAGACATGTGGAAATTAAAAATATTTCTACGGAATTGAAGTTGCGAGTAATAAAAGTGGAATTTTCCTTTCACAAATGACATGAAAAACACCGTTCATTTAAGTAAGAACGAGTCACGGGCGACATATTTGCATGATTTATGAAAGCGAATTTCAAGCCGCAAATTCAACATTTGAGCAATCTAGAGATGAAAGCGCTTTCCTAATGCTAATAGGGACAAGGACAACTGACATAATCACCACCAAGGACATCTAAGAGGGAAAGGGCGATGGGAGCCAGGTGATGGCTGATAAGCAACAAGTAGATGGACTTGCTTCCATGAGAGAGATCGACATATTCTCAATTATGAGTTGTGATTGATTATTGATGAATCCAAGAAAAAAAGGGGGAAAACCATAAAAAATTCTAAATTTTACCTATTATGACACATTTACTTTAATTTCTTTTAACATATTTACCCTCTGTCAATAAGTATGATTAAAAAATTTGCTTATATGGATGACGGAAAGTTAACGATGTTGACGTCATATGAAATAAGAACAACTTCAACTGAAAAAATTATAAAATCATCAAACGAAATCTTAATAAAAGGTGAATGTCATACTGGTACAAACTTAGGATTTTTTATGTCATAAGAAAAAATTTAGGATAAATATGCCATGGACATAATTTTAACAGAAAGAAAAATAAAAGCGACAAAAATGAATATAATTTGGAGTTTTTTACCGGCTTGTTTCGAAAACAACGGTGGGTTCTTTTTTTTTTTTTTTTTTTTTTTAATATATATATTTTTTTTTATTTTCAAACTCAATTCCTTTCTCATCCAGAACAATCCCAGGCTTCTCCCGTTTGCGCCGTTTTCCCACACAACATCCCAATCATCTCCATCCCCCGCTTCGCTTCACTCCTTTTTAATCCTCGTTTGTTTTTTTTCTCTTGATGCTCGCCGCCGCCAATCTTCACGCTCCACGTATCGTCTCGGCTGATGATGAGAGACTTAGATTGGCCTCGGCTGCCGCGGTCGACGAAGCGACGCCGGACCGGCGGGAGTGTCGAGAGCGGAACCGAAGATTCTCATCCTTCGAATCGGCAGATCGTATCCAGATGATGATGATGACCCATCCAACCTTAGCCTTGGCAATCGGATAAAGCCCTTGTAAACGGTTAACACCGCCGGGCATCACCATTTGCGCGCGGCGTGGATGGGCGAAATAATGGAATCCGAAAGACGGCGGTGAAGTGGGAGCGAACGGAACGAAGCAAGAATCGACAGCACATATCCTGGAATGAATCGAAATTTGTCTCGGAGATGAAACGGGCCTGACGGTGGTTCAGCGGCGATGGCGGCGTGAGCCCGAGATGGCCCGGCCACAGATAAATCTGATCCAGACATGGATAAGGACAGGAAAGTGACGACTTGAATCGGAGCGGCTGCGACTCGAGTGTGGAATCTGATGGTGTTGTTCACTGTTGGGATGATCTGAATTGCTGGAGATGAATCAGGGAAATCCAGAGCCACAGAGAGAGAGAGAGAGAGAGAGAGAGAGAGAGAGAGAGAGAGAAAGAGAGAGAGAGAGAGATGCGAAAAAAAATCTGGTTGGAGAAAAATCTGGAGTTTGCAAGGAAGGTGTTTGATGGAATGACGAAGCTGGACTCTCTTGCCAAGGATACCCGTTCGAGAGAGAGAGAATTAGCGAGCTTTATCTGGCGGTGAGAACAAGTTCGAGTTCGAGAGCGCATGATGTTATTGATTCTAATAGGAAAAGCCACTGCCAGAGGCTTGGATGCTGCGATGTTGAGAGAGGTTGTGGAAAAGTTGTGATGCAGAAATGCCGTTACATAGTTATGCCACCACAGCGAAAGGGATGACTGTGAGAGAGGCTCTGAATACTGCATTTGACAACGAAATATCTGCAGATCCTAGAGTCTTTCTAATGGGTGAGGAGGTCGGAGAATACTGAGGTTTTTTTTTTTGTTTTTTTTGCAGAAGTATGGACCTGAGACTGAGAGAGTTGTTGATACTGCAATCACAGAGGCTGGTTTCGCTGGAGTTGAAGTTGGTGCTGCTTTCTAGGGTCTCAGGCCTGTTGTGGAGTTCATGAAATTCAATTTCGCTATGCAGGCGATTAACTACGTTATAAATTCTGCTGCAAATATGAACTACATGTCAGCTGGCAATATATCAGTCCCTATAGTTTCAAGAGGAGCTGCAGCAGGAGTCAGTGCCTATCACTCCCAAGCCTCATGAAGACATAGCCATCCCACCTGGAGGAAGCTTTTCTGGATCCAGCCTCATTAGATCACTCGTCACCCACAGGATTTATCGGACGCGAGAATGGCTCATGGCGTGCAAAATGAGAGTTGCTTATGAACGGTGTAACATCTCTAGTATGTCCCTCCAACAAAGTGCTTCCTCATCCTCTGGTTTTTTCAGATTGGCAGTCACTAATTTATTAATGCAGTGTGTTCAGTTGCATTATTTGAATGCGTTGTTGTCAAGGAGTGAATATTTTGTGTGGTTGCAAATTTAATTGGTGTTTACTCAAAGTCTCCCTTTCAGTTGATATTAATATTATGATGGGATCAACATAAGCACAGAAAAATGAGATAGTACACGGCACATGTGCCCATTATATGATCGTTGACGCAGGATGGGAACATTGTAATTACTCTGCTTAACCCAGCTTGTAATTTTTGGTTTTAGCCTCAGAAAGTTTCATGTCTCATTCTTTTGTTTGAAAGGGTAAGCAACCATTCACAAATTCTGGACATGCTTGTCCTGTTCCGAAGTAGTTATTGCTTTTGCCATTCGATGTCTCTTTGCCCTCATAAACTCTGATGGGTGACCTATTGTTGCATAGCTTAACTGCTGTTCTCTAAATTGCTGTTCCATCTGGTAACGAGGGTAACTAGTCGATGATTCAGTCTCGTCGAATTCTATTTGTTAATTTCCTGCTCTGCTGTTTTAGGGGTTGAATTAATTTATTTTGGGTCTGCTTTGCTTCATGGTTATTAGTGTCAATATTATGTGTTGTTTCATTCTGTTACGATCCAGAGTATGAAATTGGTGAGCCCCGAGAGCTCACTCCTAGGCAACTTCTTCGTTGATGATAGGCCATTTGCTGCATTTGTTTTTTTTATACATGTATCTTATGACGGCAGATTAGCATAAAGACTCTGGAAACACAAATCATGGAGATCTGAGGAAGTGTCTTTGTGGATTTTCGACACTAAATACGGGGAAGAAAAAGCACATAGTTACGTGGAGGTACTGAGTCACAAGTAGTGATAAGCACATAGTTATTGAGAAGCTATTGTTGCAAAGAATGCAGGCCTTCCAAGTGATTATCTTTGTTCATCCATTCATGCAGACATTTCCAACATGTAGATGAGTTTCTCTATGAAATGCTCATCAACCAGAAGAAAAGGACACAGACAGAGCCTCTCTTACGAGTCTATGGCTCCCCATGAACTTCATTGTTGGAATACCTAAGAGTTGCTCTTTGCTTCTCCTGAATATGTTGCTTAATGAATCCATCCAGAATACTCTGCACTTTTACATGTTTGAACGACTAAGCTATGAAATTATATAAGTGAAATGAGAAATCCAAAGATAAAATTGGAGGGCAAAGAGTAAGAAGGTAATGATTTGAAGTCGAAGAAATTCAAGGATAGTTATAAAACTACTCATATAAGTTGCGGAATCACCATTTTGAAAAAGGATAGTTATAAATTGAATTTGTGGGCTAATTTAGGAGTAATGAGAGGTCTGGAAGTGTAGGACCATGAAAAACCAACTCAGAAATGCCTTTATCTAGTGTTAAAATTTAACATGGGAAAACGGTATAACAAAAAGAACGAAATCGTAACTTAAAAAATCTAAACAACTATCAACTAATCGCACAAACATATCGAAAAATAGTGCACACACCACTCTCAAATTAATAGTGTATGAGACATCCATGCATAAATTTTTTTTACACAAATGGTGTATATGATATAATTACGACAAATATGTTACTTTTAAATTTGTGCTATCACAACCATTTCAATTCTCTTTTCGCAAATGCGCAGACGTGTGTGCTCCTTTGCTAGTATAGTACAAAGGAAAATCCCCAAATGATAAAGCCAACTAGATTTCTTATTCAATTGTTTTATTTCATTATAATTGAGAGAATTTCATATTTAGTGATGGTTTGCGGTTTATGAACAGCTTTGGATGGTTCTCTCTCTAGAGCACGAAACTGCCAGTCCAATTAAGTCAATAATCACATCTAAAATGTTAATATTTTAAAAGAAATAAAAAGAGAATTTATAATACTTGATATAGATCTACTAGTTTAGGTCGACGAAAAAGGCATACACAAGGAGGAATGAAGATCGTCTGCTTCGAACTGTGCTACATGAAGAAGATCCTCACTTGGTTTCTCACCGTAAATGAGCAAAATATATCAGAAATCCTCTCTCTTTCTCTCGTCGCAACTTTCCTCTCATGCCTAGCCCAACCACGATAGCCTCTGAAACCAGCCACCGTCACCAGGGACACAAACTCCATCGCTCTTTCCCTATCTTTGTTGGCCCTCGATCTTCTCTCTCTCCTCGACGCGCTGACCATGAACTTGTGGCAGTGCTGTGTTTGTGGATCCCGACGGGACTCTACGCCGCGCATCAAGCTCTGCGTCCCCGCTGTCAACGTCTTAGTTGTTAATTGCCATGAGATTTGAATGCCCTTCTTCCAGATCTGTTCTTCATCCTCGTCGAATCTCGGACAATGTCAACTGAGATGGCTAGATGCGATGAGATGTCAACGGTGGTGCAGAACTGAGGAAGCGATAGTGCGAGCTAGACAGAGCCCCGAGCTGATGGCATGACGCGAACACAAACCGTGGCAAAAGATCTTTGTCGCTTAGTGCGCACATAAAAATTTCCTAGGTTGGATAATAGTTGCATGAATTCGATTAACATAAAAGTTTCCTTAGAAAGAAAATAAAAACAATATAGCTTGCATGAATCCCCATTAGTCACACATCATCCAGAATTCTTTCTTGTTCAGTAGAGTTTAAATTAGACTATGTTTTCACCTTTTTTTTTTTTTGAAAAAATGCTCCTTCACTTTTCTGACGCCAACTTAAGTTTTGTTCACCATTGAATGGTGATTCGGTCTTTCAAGTTAATCTAAGATGCAAATTGGGAATTTCAAACGTCTACCATGTAAAGTGGTGTGGGAACCGCAAACTAATCGTGAGGGTATTGGAAAATTTTATATGGATTAAATTTAAGGCAAAAAAATAATATTTGATTCAATTATACATTGTGTGAATTTTAGGAAATAAGCAAATAGAAATAAGACATTCATATATATATATATATATATTCTACTTTATACAAGGTTGTGAGATGAGGGGTTGCATTATAGGGACGTCAAGAAATTTTTTCTTGTATGACAAACCTTGAAGTAATGAAAACAATGAAGATTCGCATTTAGTCAAGATTCCAAGACTGATGGAGAATCACTAAGTTATTTTTGCCTATATCATAACAATGGCTGGACGATTAGTTGGAATTGCTCTAAAGTTTGATTAAAGCAAAGATCCATTTGACGTGATTAATGACTAGGAGATCAGCTACTTAACCCAGATAATAATAATAATAATAATAATAATAATAATAAATGAGGGAGTGCCCTATCAGAACGAGTCCTTTTTATGGTTGGATTCCAATCTTGTGTTTCTAAACAAAAGTGAATGAAAGAACCGCATATGCTAGATGTCTACATCACAAAGAATCACACTTACATTCGTGGGGATTTTGGATAGCTTGAACAGTGTAAGTGACGTAGGCGTTTTGGACTATGTCTCTATTGATACGAGGCTTATTACCGAAACTGAGGGGTTCAACTATCCTGGCTTATGAACAAAAATAAAAAATTAAAAATCCGGGCTAAGCCAATTGGTGATGTGGACTTCTTTGGCCATGGAGTGTGCAGTCGGGCATTGACCCAAGCGAATTTTGCCGGCTGCTTGAATATCGCCTAGAAGCAAATAACAAAAGTTTGTCCACATACCGCCGGAGCACAATTCAAGATTGCAGAATCATGTATAAGTACCACGATTTTACCGAGTAACTTAGGACTTGTAAACAAAAGATCAGTTCAAATTTCAAAGGGGGGAAAAAGTTATGCCACTCCCCGGCTTTCCAAGTTAGCCCCTTTTCCTACCAACTCTCTAAAACTCTCACCAGCACTAATGTCAAATGCTCATCGCAATTCCACATGCTAGATGTGAACTCATTGTGCTTATACCCAACTCATATGTTGCCTACATGTTACATTAACTACGTGACATTGATCCATGCAATAACGCTTTTACTTTGTAAGACCTGGATGGATCCACAAGATAATTAGTACTATAGGAATAAAGTAGCAGTCTTGAAAATACACAGATCACCTATATGAATATCATGATGGAATCATACGCATCACTAGCTTTTTCTTTTGTGCACCACAATGAGCTATGCAGTAGACACGACTGTGTCAAAGATAATCTATAGCAAGTAACAGTATTTCCTTTGGTTCCATACACAACTAGTGAAAATCATCCTAAAGGATTTGGGCACTAAGATGGCAAGCATGAGTACAACTACGATAGCATGTATAATGATTCCACCTTAGTGCGTTGCATGGATGGAGCATGTAATGGTGCGCTTCAAGGCCTAGGCTATACACCATGCATCAATTCTATGAGAAATCAACCCAAGTTCGAGTGTAGTGACGTTATTGTGCTGAAATTCAACACAAGGATTGTAGAGTTAAGTAGGAGGACTATTCTTTCACTGAATGATGTCTTAATATTGAGCAAATAAAGGATTGTAGTGGAGTTTAGTGTGAAGTAATTCTTGGAATGTTGCCTCCGTTGACACCTGAATTTTTTCCAACAAGTCAAACACGCACTGTCACAAAAATAAATATAAAAATATGATATGAAAAATAGTAAAAAAATAAATAAAAACCCAAACAAAAACGAGGAAAAAAAAGAAATTAATGAAAAAAATGTCCAATTCAGTCAGAATTGACAGGGCCAGGTCCGGTCTGTTGTGCCAGATCCACAAGCGCAGCCCAGACCATACCAAGCCCATCAGAATAAGCCTCGGTCCGTCAACCCATTAGCGCTAGACCACATATAATTTGCAGTCAATTGAAAATTAGAAGCATCAATGAAAGGACCCGTTAGTGCACTTTTTTCATGAAAGGCATATATATACGAACGTAGGACACAACCACAACGAAATTATGTAATACGTAGTACAATTGGCATTCAGAGGCTAAACAAAAGGATAAAAGGAAAATAGAGGAGATACAAATTATTCCCCATCTTTTCTGTCACATTGTTGTTTTTCAATACGATGAGAAATACAATAATTAATTTGTTGGAGTATGTGGGGATTTTCGAGTCGATCACTGAATCATCTGTGAATACGTTATGTAAGGAAGAGATGCAAACAGGCAAAAGATTATGCATTGCACGGATCCACCAAATTAAAATTAAAGGATATAATTTAATAATACGAACCCAACAAATCAGAGGACATAATTGCATAATATTCAATAGGAGTAAATCCATTTTGTTTTGTATCTGTGGGGGGAACATTTGTAAGGCAGATATAAAGTGAGGGACCTCTCATTTTTTGACTTCATTTTTTTCGATATGTCTTTCGCAGATTGTTTGCATATCAATGAAATTAAACATTGATGAGCTGTGTGAGAGAGTTTTAGGCATTTAAGATCACATATCGATCTCTAATGGAAAAAAGGACGAGCAACATGGGCAAATTAATCTTTAGCGCAATTGCGAGATTGATTGAAATAAACGTGATACTGATGAATCGAACTTTGCAAAAAGGCTGGCCTAAATAGAATGAATATCCAGAATAAAGGATCTCAACTTGGATGAAAATGCTAACCTTGACAATGGGGTCATCTAATCCATTTAGCCAAATGTTAAATGCAACCAACATCTTTACGGGCGCTCGTAAACGAAGAAGGGAATCAAGGCCTGCCACGAATTCATCTGCAACGATTTCATCTCTGCGCACATCACATATAGGCATTCTAGAGGCTTCTTCATCAGTTTTCCCTTCTCCATCGTCCTCCAGACATTGTTAGCTCAGCTAACTTAGCTGCCACCGTAGCCACTCTGCCATCGCCAACTTCACTGCAGCAAGGCCTCCTCTCATTCTGCTCTTTTTTCTGATCACGACGGCCGAAAGAGCATGGACCCTCGGTCGCTCCCCCTTCGCGGTCTCGATTGTCGATGTCGACACCTCCAGGGACTTCGTCTCCGATCTGGTCACCGATTGAGGTCAAAACCTCACTTTCATCAAGATCAATTCCACAACTCTGTTTCTGCCTCTTATTAAAAAAAAAAAAAAACAGAGCCCGTGAGCTTTAGCTAAGAATGTTCGTGAGTCAAATAGCTAGAGTGGATATATTTGGGGTACATTTATTTCCGGATAAATTCTCCTATTTTGTTTTCACTAATTAAAAAAAAAAAAGAGAGATAAAAATGGTAGACAAAGGCAAGTCTCAGTTGGGCGATTACGTTTTAAGAATGATTTTATTTGAATTTCATTTTATTCATGTTTTTTGGGTTTAGGGAGGTCATATCTCTTGAATATTGAAATAAATTAAATTGAAATTTTACATTGTGTTTTTCCCAGATGAAATGGATAAAATAAAATAAAAAATGAAAATAAAGGATATAAAAAAAATCCCATTTGCCTTTACCAAAAAAAAAAAAAAATCCCATTTGCTATAACATTAGGATTACATTCTAGGGTCACTGCGACGTATGTCTTCATTAGGCTTAGTTTTAATTTCCGGACTTAACTTGTGAGATTTTTTTGGTCTTGGGGCTTGATAATGAGGCAATATATATTCTTTACCCAACATTGTATCGAGTTGAATTCTCGGACTTTAATTTCCGTATTTACTTACTTTCGATCCCTTGATTATGAGCTTGGTTTATTAAGTGATGTTTTCATTTACTATGTTTCGATTATGTGATTTAAATCCAAGAGCAGTCATTGCCATGAGGATTTGACCACATTGTTTTTTTCAAATATATTTGCCTCACGCAAGTTGCAAGATAGAATACCTGGATTTAAATTGCTTCCCGGTTTGAGGGCTATGCATGCACCTTACTCTTTCAGCTCTACCCGTGTCGATTGCAAACAAAACAAGAGAAGAAAGCTTTCAGTCTCTAGGCATACCTTGTTATGTGCGATTGGTATCTACCGGCATAGCGGCCTAAAAACAATAGATCGAGTCTTTCTAATGGTCTAGCTTTCGAGACCTATAAGCACAACACCAACGTCATTTTCTAGCACAATCATATCCTATATGACCGATTCAGTTTGTTTCCATTAGCTCGACATTTCCGAGATCCCCCCAACCCATACAGATTCTGTTACGGAATTTGAATCAAACAAGAGAACAACACAGTCGCACGGGGAGGTTTAGCTCGTAGATTATGACTCGCACCTCGAAAATCTTGTGATGAGCAATTCGAGCATCTGTCTCTCCCCAAACTCTTTGCTAAAATTAACGCGAATGGGAACTGCCATGAACTTCGCAAACTCACAAAGCTGAGGATGCTTAGGTGAATGCAATTCATCCCCCAAGATTTCAAGCTCAGACCAAAACATCATCGCCGTCGCCAACGTCTTCCACTTTCATTGAGAAAAATCCACAATAGCCATGGCTCTGTTCCTCGCCATTGGCATTCAGCGTCGATGGCGGATATTCTATCTCGGACGAGCTTTTATCAAGTACAATTTCATGGATTCATTCTAACCCTACCAAACCATCGCAATTTTCCCAATTCCATAGGCCAGATAATTGCACCATTGGATGCTCTCAGAAATTCTCACCATATTTTATCATGAAAGTTCCCCATGGGAAAAAATAAAACATATGATTTTAATAAGCCTAGGGAACTTGATTTCGAATTTAAAACGAAGAATGATGTAACAGAATGCAGAAAATATATTTTCAGCATTCGGGAGATAATGCTGAGAATGTCTTTCTCCTCCCAGTAGAACAGATTGTACAGCTTATGGAACATTACTCCAGAAACCGCCAAAGAGAGCAACCTACACTTGGCGATCTCAGAGTAACATAGATGTAGACGGAATCATCTTTGCAAGACATTTTGCAGGAAAAACTAAACAAGAATCGACCATCTAACAGACAAACATGCATTGCAGTGAATGTTGATTTGCAATATAGATTGTTACTATGAACACTTCACGGTGAGCACTTCAGCGACGATCATACAAAGCACTTGTAGCATGCATATTTACACGCCAGCAGTGAATTTGACAATAAAAATCACACAAAAATGCCTGAGTCTCTCTTCATGAAACTAAGAAGGAAGAAGAAGATTATAGTGTTTATTTTATCCGACGCACGAAGGACTATCGGATGAGACGAAGAGGTTGTCTGAGACAGTGATGCAGAGGATCGGAGCCAGCGAAGGAGAAACGAACAAGTCTAGAGCAGTCCGAGCAAACTCACTGGAAAACAGGTGCTAACAGAGCTACGGCCTGCCGGTGGAGCAATGATCGGAGATGATGCTAACGGTGCCGGGAGGTTTGTTGAAGGTCACCATACGAAGCAAGAAGCCGAGAGAGATGACTCTCTGGACGTTCATAAATCTCTGAGCCTCCCCACCCTGTGTGATTTGTGCTGAGTGCATAGAGTTCTGGCTGGCGATGGAGGATGAGCGACGGTGGCAACCGGTGGACTGAGGCGACGGAGAGAGAGCGAAGATGGAGTAGCGTCTGGAAATGGGGTTGATCCGATAGAGAATTTTCCGCTGAGGCTCCCGTTCGTGTGTTCCTCTTCCCGAATGCACGCGCCTCGTGAGCGTCGATGCTCTGCTACTCGGACGAGTGCTTCGGCCACGGTGCGTGCAGTGGTGTGCGGACACATGCCAACCGTGCGCGGACACGAGGAGAGTATGAAGAAGAAGGATTTTTTTTTAAATAATTAAAAATTCGATTTTTTTATAAAATAAAATAATAAAAATAAAAGGAAAATGTGTTTGGCGCAAAAAAGTGTTTGGTTTAGAAGTGAAAGAAAGTGGATGGAAAAAAAACTGAAAACATTTTTTCCACTTTTGAAGAAGTTTTTTCTGTTGACGGAAAATGTATTCCCTAGTCACTTTATTCTCCATAAAAACGAACGTCGGAAAATCTAGGAAATGTTTTTCGAAAATTGTTTTTCACAAAAAAAATATAGTGTTAATGTGCACATAGAAATTTCTTAGGCTTAGTACCGTAGGAAACTCACATGAATCAGTTTTTTTTTTTCACACTAACAATTGCAAGTCATCTTTTGCTTGGGTTAATTCATAAGGGTTCTTGCCTATATTATCTAATTCATGAGGTTTGTCTGGGTATTATTTGATGGAGACATTCTCCTAGGCGTGTTTTCTTAAAAAGAAAAACAAGGTGATATAACTTGCATGAAACTCAATTAATCATGCATCATTTAATATTTATTTATTAGAGTTTAAAATTAGACTGAACTATCACTTTTCTTTAAAAAAAAGCCCTTCCGCTTTTCTCCCCCCGATTGAATTTATGTACATTAATTGAAGGGTGATTCGGTCTTTTTAGTCAATCTTAAGATACGAAGTGGGAATTCTAAATATCAAGAGCATGCAAAGTGGTAAGTGGTGTGTGAACTGGGCACCAATGTGAGGAGGGTCTTGGAAATTTTATACAAATTAAATTTATGGGGAGACAATATATTATGCAATTATAGCTCCTGCAAATTTTAGGAAATAAACAAATGGAAATAAGACATTCAACAAGAAGATTCCACTTTATATAAGGTAATAAGATTGGGGGTTTGCAAGGGCATCATGAAATTTATCTTTAATGACAAATGCGAAATTCGCCTATTCATGAAATGGAAGACAGTCAAATTTCAAAACAATGAAAGCCATGCAGATTCACGTTCAATCAAAAGTGACGGAGTGTCCTATAAGAATGAGTACTTTCTATAGCTAAATTCCAATGGTGTGTTTCTCTATAGTATAAACAAAAGTGAATCAAAGAACTACATCACATAGAATTACACTTATGGTCATGGGCAATTTATGAAATTTGAGTATCATACAAGTGTCCCAAAAGTCTAGCAATGGAGAACCGCGAATTGGAAACTTACTCACAAGTTTTGGATTATGTCTCAATATGAGGTTTATTACTTAACTTGAGGGGTTTGCCTATTCTAACGAAGCCACATATGGCATGCGGATTGCTTTGGTCAGGGAGTGTGCAACGAGCTTTGACCTAATTGATTTTGCAAGAAATCAACTCAAGCATGAGTGCAACCATGCCATCAATGCTCAAATTCAAATCAAGGACTATAGAGCTAGGTATGATAACTATCCTCACTGAATGATGTCGCAATATTGCACAAATAAGGGATTGTGGCAGAGTCGGTTGTGAAGTTATTCTTTTGCCAGCAAGTTGAACATGGTTTTTTTTTTTAAAGGTATATAAGATAATAAAGAAAATTAAAAAAAAGAAAGCAATAAAAAGGCTCCCCCTCGGTCAGAATTGAGAGGGCCTGGTCCGATCTGTTGGGTCTGATCCATAATCGTAGCCCAGATCATGCCAGGCCCATCAGAGTAAACCTCGGCCCAGACAATTTCCCTCATTGCAGCCCACAATCCACAGTCTCTCTCTCTCTCTCTCTCTCCCTCTTGATTAGCCGAGTTCCAGAAGATTCTCCACTACTAATCGATAACAGAAATCCACCGTCCGCCATCTCCAATCGCCAAACCAGCCACCGTTGAGCCACCATTGACGGTCGCCACAGGCTCAGCGATTACACAACAGAACGCGTACGCTGAACCTGACGAAGAAACTCTCTTTCTCGGGAATTCTTGAGGCTTCTAGATCGGCTCTCCTTCTCCGTCGTCCTTCAGGCACCGTTAGCCACCCCTGTTGCCGCTCCACAATTGCCGGTTTTGTTGTAGCAAGGCCAACTCTTATTCTGCTCTGTTTTCTGGTCAGGACGCTCGCAAGTTCACGAACCTTGGTCGTTCCCCTTTCGCCGGCCCTGATCATCAGCGTTGACACCACCGGGAGCTTTATCGATGATCTAATCACCGTCTGAGGTTAAAAACTTAAATGTCATCAAGGTGAATCCCACACACTCTGTTTCTGCCGCTCATGAACGAAACAGAGCCTGTTAGCTCTAGCTAATGTCTGTGAGTAAATCAATTGAGATAGAAGCTCTATTAACAACTCGGACTTGTACTGTTATTGTCCTGGTGATCTGAAAGTCAATCGTTGCCGTACACTTGCGTATGAGCTCCTTGATCAAAATGCGTATTACTTGTTTGATGAAATGCTCGAACTAGATTAGTATGTAGATTCGATTCAATCCTAAAACCACAAAATGATATTACATAAATTCGATTTGTTCTCAACTTATTGAACCCTTATTATGGCCGACTTTGTCGGAATAGGATGTCATTTGTCAAATGGTGTCATGACTCTTGTCATTCGTATGCTCAACCTTGATATGGTGGTAAAGACTGTGCGACCTGTGAGTACTCATGTCATATTTGTCAACAAAAGTATGATAAAATCTGTAGGACTAGTTAATAAACTATTGAAAGGTCTTATGTGCATTTATCCGAGACATTGTTTAAGTTAGGATTTACTCCTATTTACATTAAGGAGAAGAAATTCATTTATCATGATGTTAATTTACATGAATGACATCTCGATAACTGGAAATGAACTTAGTTCAATTTGTTTTCCAATAAGAGAGAACTTATATGGAAATCTCAAATTGAAAGACTTAAGGAAAAATTAAAATGTTTCTATGGAGTTGAAGTTGCGAGAGATAAAAGTGGAAATTTCCCTTTGTAAATGAACACGATTGGCCATCATCTCCACGGGCTTCGCTTTGCACTGCATTCTCTCATTGTTTTCTCTTCAAGCTCGCCGCCAATCTTCACGCCCTTGGCCTGTAGTCTCAAACGATGATGACTCAATTGGCCTCCGATTGCATTGGTCGATGAAGTAAAAAATTAATAAAAAATCAAAAAATAAAATAAAATATTATTAATAGTTGCCCACATAATTGTCAGCTGACGGACTGACATCCACGTCAACGCTGGGACACCGCACCAGCAGGAAGACCGAGAGTGGAACCGAGAAATCTCATCCTTCGAATTGGCATATCATATCCAAACATCCCCTTTGCACGTGGGCCTAAACAACGGCAACGGAATCCGAAGGACGCGATGAAGTGGAAGAGAGCAGAACAAAGCAAAAAACGACCAACATATTTGGAATGAGTTGATGAAGCTCGGGACCCATGGTCTCTCTCTCTCTCTCTCTCTCAAGCAAAAATCATTCAGGTCGAACTCTCCTTGATGAACGTTGCTGCTTCAAGAAATACCCGCAGATAGCCGGTTCCTTGTGACATTCAGACGATGTCGACGTATGTCATTTGCTGGTCCCCCTTACCAGGTTGTTTCATTCCAAATTGCTTTGACACCCATTTCAAGACTCAGTTCATTTGACAAAATAAGTTCTAAAATGCTCCACATGAGAAGAAACTCAGAAACTTCAATTTGCGCAGCCCACATGGAAAAAAAGGCTCGTTATAGAATCTTCATGAATTCGAAAGGAGAACAGGAAAAGAATCTAATGTATGTCCACATTAAACTTGTAAAACCATGGGTTGTGCCTTGAAATTCAGAGTTGGTAATATGGCTGAAGGGAAGTGCATTCGATGTTACTACACTTTACAGCTCCAAATGTCAAGTTGAGCCACTAGAAACATTGAAGAAGCACTTAATTTGACATTAGCAATCAGTTTCCTCCATCTCATGACTCGTGCCCACATGATGACAGCTAACACTAAGATCAAGGGAAGGTATCATCCACGTTCAGGACCATTCCATTCATTAGAACAAAACTCACGCTTTTTTATCTGATTTGCCGAATTGGAAGCAAATTTCAGCCTAGCAAAATTCTGAAGTTATGTTCACACCAAAAATGGCCTAAAGGATTCTTCCTTTGCTGTGTCCTTTTGCATAATATTCTGACCCCAAGTCTTCTCAGTGATTCTGAAGATGGATACTCTGAACGTGATATCATCCCTTCTAATAAGCTCAATCAGGTATGTATCCTGCCTTCAGAGAAGTTTCTCTTGTTAATGTGGCCCAACCGGAAAATAACTTCCCATAATGTTCATGGCTAATGAGCTTCACCGGCCAAGATTTGTCAGGAAATATGAGAGCCATGGTCTGCGGACTTTTCTTGATGTGTATCTGTGACAATGAACCAGGAACTATCTGCTTAAGTAGATGTTTCGCAATTTTGTCATCAGAAAGAAGAAAACAACCAATGATTTCTGAGGATGACAATACATGTGAAGGATAAAAATAGAAACCCTGACATGATGTACGATTAACCTAGAGCTAGCATAGTCTAGCAACTATATGGTATTTAAATTCAAGAGTTGTCATTGTCATGAGGATCTTACCACGTTGCTTTTCTCCAATACATTCACCTCACTGCAATTTGGAAGAAAGGATACCTGGCCAGTTCAAGAGCTCTGCACAATCGTGGCTCTTTCAGCTTACCTGCAGTAATCACAAACAGAACATGAAGAAAGCTTTTGCTCTCTAGGCATATCCTATTCTTGTTAAGTGAAACTCATATCTACTGACATAGCAACGACAAATCAATAGATCTAAGTCTTTCAAGTGGTCTAGCTTCCAGGGCCTATATGGCATGTGGACACCAATATCATTTTCAGCACAATCAAAATTGACACTATTAGTTTCACTTGTTTCCATTGGCTTGACATTTATGAAATCGCCCAACACATACAAATGCACACACGGAAAAGCTAAAGACAGAGAAACACTACAAGGACGAATTAGCACTAACACAGTCTCTATTAGCCTAACGACATGGAGAGTTCCTGCATGAAATTCAAATCAAACAGGAGAACAACACAATCAAGGAGAGAATTCGGTAGTAGATTAAGATTTACACCTCGAAAATCTCATGAAGAGCAGTTCGCCATCTCTCCCCAAACTCTGTGCTGATGATTGTACATGGGCCATGAACTCTGCACACCTGATGAGATTCCTTGCCTTACAAAGATGAGGACACTTGGGTGAATGCAATTCACTTCCAGCAAGACAAATCCACAATTGCCAAGCTTGGTTCCTCAGATCAGCATTTGTTGGCAAGTATTCTATCTTAGACGTGCAATAATCAAATATTATTACATGGAAAATGGAGTCCATTCAAATCAAAGACCAAAATTTGGCCCTCACATATAGAGTGATGCTCTGCAAATTCATTCCAACCCTTTGATAACGAAACCATCTCATCACATTTTTCCTATTCCACAGGCCAATGAATTGCACCATTTGACACTCTCAAGAGCATCCTTTTAGAGAGATTCTCACCATATTTTCTCATGAACCTCTTTGGTAATCCCTGTGAGAAAAATAAAACCCATAAATTATCATAAGCCTATGACACTTGATTTCAAATTCAAATTGAACAAGAAGAACGCATAAATCAAGACATCGTGAAGCACATCCTTTTTGGTTAATTTAGATTTGGAATGTGGCATTAATGAGCGTGCATCTAGCTTATTATGAACCTCACAAACCCAATCAGAATATAAGTATACTTCATTGATTCATCAAGACAAAATAAAAGGAGATATTATTAGGAGTACGGCATTTATTTTGGACCAGCCAAAGTGAAACTTTTAGAGTTAATCTTTGTTAAGTAAATCAAGTCCTTACCAGCACTAGTGGAAATGTAGACTCTGAACACAATATCCTCCCAATGAGCTCAAACACACAAACATTCCTACATGCAGACGAATTTCTCTTGCAAATGAGGGCCAACCAGCCAAAAAAAAAAAAAAAAAGCCCCTTGGTCACGTTTACAGCTCTTGAGCTTCACTGTCCACACCCTGCCTGAAAACCCAAGAGTCGCAATTTTACTTGTTTTCCTGAATATGTTGCCTGATGAATTGAGCAGGAGCAGTCTCCTTGTTTACATGGTTGAAAAACCAACATATGGTGAAGAAAGACCAAAACAAAAGCATACAATTATGAGAGAATCAAATCACACACAGCATGAATTTAAGGCAGTAGTTGCTGGTTCCAGGAGTTTTAATCAACAAGAAACCATATAATGAAAGTCATCAATCTCAACATGCAATATGAAGTCAAATGTCAAAATATACACTCCTAGAGTGCAATAGGGTACATAACCAGAAGAAGCCTTCCATGTCAGATATAAATTTAACAGACATGCATTTTAGCCACGCAGACCACAACCGCAAGGGAAAAAGCAAAGACATCTAAGAGTCGAACATGGATGGAATTGAAAATTTAGACTAAGCTGTTCAATTCTTTCAATCACAGCTAAATTTAATGATTTATCAAACTATTGGTTCTATATGACAAAGTAAAGTAAGCTTTTTTTTTTCCCCTCAAATATATGATATGTATAACAAAATAAAACAGTATCTCCTATTTGGCATTAAAATTATTCGTCACTATGATAACTAGCCACCCCCTTATCTTTCAGGTCTTTCCCTTTAGTCATGGAGGTAATGACATTATTGCAATTTGCTTGTCCTTATCAACTAGTCCCCTTGTATGATGATTTACGTATATAATCTAAATTTACAGCATTGAATAACATCATCAAATTTCTCCATGTAAGAGGACTTGGATTATAATTCTTAAGACTCGCCTCAGCAATTGTTTTCTTAAACATCTATCCACAAAAAAGGAGAACTGTTATGTTTCCGAACCTCAACGACCAGCTTATGTCACAATAACTGTCCTTTCATTCTTTTCCCTCCTTCAATTACTCCATTGTTAAAATACATATCTGATTTTTGACATACACTTGGGAATAGTTCAAGGAGAATAACATGTCATGTGATTTACTACATTAAGTCAACTTGGATATATACTAGAGTATAAGCAAAGATATAAACAGCATCCATATGTTTGATTTTCAGACGTGCGAGTTTGGGTCAATAAGCGTGGGATCATACCAAGCCAAACTAAACATAAGAGGGCCTCATCACCATCTTTGAGAAAGGGATGCTCCATTTGAAATTTGTTGGCCAATGTAAGAGCAGTGAGAGGCTTTGGGCACATGGGATCATAAAAACCAGCTGATGATGCCTCGATCTTCTTGAATGCTTGGACCAGCCTATACTTAAAAAATGACTACTTTAGAGATAGTTTAAGTACACTTCAATAGTTTGACTTGCTATGAAAAGATTTAGCATTAATTGAAAATAAATTTTTGTCCTTCCAGCAACACTTAACCAATCAAGATTACAAGTGATTCCTCAGACAGTCTAGACTATATTGCAAACAAGGCGTAAAAGTGACTTTTCATATTTTTGACAAGGCGTGGAATTCTCGGATTATTTTCAAGTTCCGTGATTTCTCCCTTTTTCCTGGTAGAAATTTGTACCTAATGTTACAAAGATATCTCTACCCAAAGAAATTTCAACATGAGACCTTGAACACAACATATCATCTCCATCTATGAGAGCTCAAACACGCAGAAATCTCGCCAATGCTCGCGAGGGAAGCATAGAAGGTGTAGATTTAAGGGCAATAAATTGCTAGTTTGAGGAACTCCTAATTTTAGACTCGAATGTAGAACGAATTTGAAGAATAGAGCCCTAATTTATTCGCAATAAGACACCAAAATCGGAAGAAACATGAACTTACAATTTTTCGGATGCAGATGCGGGGAGAGAGTGTGATCTTCTTCATCTTTGATGAAGTGAGTGGACGACTGACTTGGTTGTGCCACCTCCGGCGGCGACGCCGGCGACAACGACAGCGTCTGGTTGAATCTACTTGGCTTCGCTCCGCTAAGTGCAGCTTCGCTTCCCGCAAGTCCTGGCAATTCCCGATGCTTCATTTTCGCTCCGTCCTTCGTGAAGGCAGCAGAGGTTCCCCCTAGTTTCGCTTCACCGAGGAGGAGGAGGAAGAAGAAGAAGAAAGATAGAGAGAGCTTCTGGCGTCAAGAAGGAGAAGGGGAGCCCTGCTTTGCTTCCTGCTGTTCACTGAAGGATGAGCTGACGGAATGGTGATGCTGATCTGACGGAATAAATAATAGAAAAGTCACAAAAAGAAAAATTTTAAAACTTACGGCACTACCAAAAGAATAAAGAAAAAGAAAAAAAAATTGATGAGAGAATGACGTCAATTGGATCTTACCAATTCTATGTGAATTTGTTCATGCTGATAATTTTTGTATGGTTGTATTGAGATCATCACTTGTCTCCCAATTCCCTCTCCACTTATATCTGAACAATGACACATGATATGGTCTTGATGTGCTTAGTGTACCCATAGAAAATGTTTTTATTTTCGGGCACTCTTCCACTTCAATACTACACAAGGAGGGGAACCTAAAAGTACAACTCGGGATGGAGGAAAAGCATTCTAGGCTTGGCAGATGTTGGAGTGTCAAATATTGTAGATTTCCAAAAGAAATCACTTTTCCTTCTCTGTTTCCATCGTCGGCCACTACTTCTTTCATTCTTTCACATCCTATTATAGTCATATAAGTGAGATGTACCAAATTTGTGACTGCTGAAGTCGTTACTAGATGTACCAATCCAGAGGAATTCTTCACCACTAACTTTTTCAAATTCTGGAAGGATATCTCGATTGGAAATATTGTTGTTAAACAGGGACAATCCCAAACCTTAAATGTTTCGATGCTCTGAAGAATTTTCGACACTAAAGAGTCTTCTCTCCACACACACTTTAAGTTGTGTAGCTTGTTCAACTTAAGTTCTCTTAAATTTTCAAGCACCGGATGTTTCCTTTCTTCAACAAGCCCTTCGTTCGGGAATAAATCTTCAAAGGAGCTACAGAAGACCTCAAGGCTTTGTAAATTCTGAAATCTCTCTAGGAGGAATATGGAAGGAAAGGCGGCCTTTTTATCATGAAAGCATGCTAGTGTTAGTGCTTTTAGCTTGCTAAACATGTCATCCGAAAGATTTCCATCTTGTATCATCTGAATATTGTTATCGACTAATAAAAGTCTCTCCAAGTTGGGAAAGTTCTGTCGAATTGCCAATACAACAAGAGAAGTAAATTCAACAAAGTTTCGACAATAAATCATGTGCTGTAAAAGGTAAACCTATTAAGATGATTTGCATGGAAGGTGGTCCTCTTCTTAAAGTTCATTATATCTCAAGAACCTTGTGTTCAAGACTCAAGCTTTTAAAAGTCTCATGTAGAGGTTGGTCTGGTCAAGTGGATAGAGTGAATCTAAATTCAAGATCCCTGCACTCACTAAATTCATCTTTTGTAAGGAATATCTTATCTTGTTGACAAAAATTTATCTTCTTTGGAATCTTATGTAATGGGATGCACTCAAGATGTCACTAAAACATACGGGGTCCACAAATTTAGAAGTATGCTTAAGATATAAGAAATATCTTATGTTGTCTACAAACTTATAGGAAAGGGATTCTAGTTTTCTATAATATTATAACAGGATAACATGACGACTACTGTATTAAAAAATACAGTATAAAATAGTGCGCTAAGGTACTAATGTTATTTTTGTTATAAAAAAAAATTGTTTGAATTGATTTTTTTAGAGTTTGTAGAATATGAAATAGAGAAGAAAAGTTCAAGTGTGCAACATGCGTCAATAATGGAGAGGACCTCTTGTCAAATCCTTATTGATGTCGCCCAAGAGCACCATTAGGTTAGATTAGGAATATATTCTGTTATCAATAGAATACTGTAAATTTTTTTGTAACTCTAGGTAATGGAATATCTTATGCATGTCCACAAATGGAAGTGTACGTAAGATATTAGAAATATCTTAATGTTGTTGACAAACTAATAGGTAGGGGAGATCATGTTTTCTATAACATCATAACGCGACATGATATGCAATGGATATGATATTAGTGATTGCTTTAAAGAACAAAGTAGAAACTAAGGGAGAGCAACTATAATCATACCCTCTCAAATGAAGAGTGTGCTTCTTGATCTGAAAGGTCTTGTTGATCATCTCTTTGAGCCCATCTGTTCATGGATGCCACAAAGGATAACATGCTCAGTTTTTCACAATGAGTCGCTCGTAATTCCTCCAATAATGGCAAATTCAAAGGCAAGTTAGGACAAAAGCTCTTGAGTCGTGGCATGTCATGTAACACCAGAGAGGTTAGTTTTGGGAAAAGATCTTGAGTAGTATTGGAGCGTGGAGTGTCATCCCCACTAGCCACTATTTCCTCGATCTCACAAGACTTCACTTTAAGTTTTCTAAGTTGGGTTAAACTTGTAGCCACCCAATATGGAAACAAATTTTCAAGGCTCTTACAATTTAGAACCTTCACTTCCCATAAACAATCAAAAGTCAGAGTTTCTAGAGGACCGTCAGTCCATATTTTGCTTAAATTGTCCATGTGGGAAAGATCCATCCGCATAAGTTGAGGAAATTGTACCTGCCATATTGAGGAAAAAAATGACACAATGAATGTGATTGCATTGAGTTATGACCTTAAAGAAGAAATTTCCAGACTTTTCCCTCATTCTCACAAATCATGAGAAGTCAAGATCTCATTAGTGACATAAATAAAGAGGGGTTGATTGATGCCTTTATACAAGTTGATTGAAGACTAAGGCTAGAGATAATGCATTGCAACAAACATGAAATTATAAATGCATTTATAAGATTTTGGAGTGACCAGACAATGTTGACTTTTCTTAATTACTCGGCAAATCATAGCGATAACTTAAAAGTCCGGGAATTAGGCTGATAGGCCTTATGCACATGGAACTTGGGTTTGTTCAAATGGTTGCTAAGACTGGTTCTGTACCTTTCAACTTCATCCTAATCCCCCTCCTCCTAAGTCCTTGTTTTTTTTTTTTTTTTATAGTAGCTCTTATGTCACAATCACAGAGAGAGAGAGGCGCTATTTCCAGTTGGATGCAAGAGCATCTAAAGCATAAGAAAACTTACAATGCAAAATTGAAAGAGAGAGAAATGAGAGCCCTCCTATTTATGCTAATGCATGAATGGAGCCGTTGACTAAACATCAATGATAGCTCACTCAACTGTTTCTCTATGCAATTAAATGAGGACAAAGACGAAGAAGAACAGAATATGAATCCCGCAAAACAATGTTGGTTCCATGGAGGCATGACAAGTTGTATTTTTGTAATGAATAAGCACGAAGACTGGCAAAAAGTTTAGGGAGCTTGCTAGGCAGTCCGATAGAACTATTGAAAAGAGCAACATTTAGATTCAGTGATACAAGCTGAAAAGTTCCATTATGTTAGTCGGCAAAGATCGGTTATGTTTTAGATTTGTTTGCTTCAAGGTGAACATGCATAACAATTAGAGAAAAAGGAAGGGCATGGTGATGATGAGCTAGTCAACTAAGGATATGAATAGTGGGTGCGAAGAACTTAAGCAGTGTATGTATTGAATAAGGAATGGATGAAACTAATGCTTGGCTCAACATTATTTCCTCTATTTACCATGAGCACTGCTAATTATTCATACTAAATTGTGAATAGTACTTATGAATCTTCAAATTAATACAATTCACTGCAGAGAAGAGTCATGAAATTTATATGGCGAACCGGATATAAAAAAAAAATTATAGTAACTTCAATTGTTCACAACCTTTTTCTTTTTTATTCATGGAAATTTTTTGTATTGAAAGAAAATAATTTCTTAATAGGCATGGGCAACATAACGACTTGAATAAATAACATAATGTTATGATCTCAAAAAACAAGTTGGGTCAATTTACTAGTTTTACAATGGACCATTAAAAACATCCTTGAAATAATATTTATTCAAATTTGAGGTGGAAAAATAAAATAGAATCTTGCAGTGTACCGAGTGCGCCACCCCTTGGCAAAAAGTGGGTGTGCACCCGCTGATCACATTTTGTTTGTATGGAGAAAATCAATAGTTTTTTTTCTTTTTACTACATCATGACCTCCAATGAATTATTCATTGAAAAGTAAGTATTGATATTTTTCATTTGGTTACAATATAATTAATGCAATTACGACCTGTCACCAAAAAAAAAAAAAGAATTGACCTTCCACACTTCCTTAAATCTATCAATTAGTATATGACAGCTCATATTTGATATTAAAATGAAATTAACGCTATTACAACTTATTACTACAAAGATTAGCTGACTATTTTCATACTTTCCCAAATTTATTAGTATTGTTGATTGAGTGTTATAATGACTTTTTGAAATATTCTTAGAATGCGGGGCTTGGTATTATATAACTTATACATGCAAATGACAGTATAAATAAATAATTAGTGATAATTCTTGCAATTAAAAAGTAAACAAATGTGTAGATACTTGTTATAATTAAACATTCTACTCACATAAAACAATAGAAAGAATTGCGCAGAATTATGAGAATAAAAAAAAAATTCCTCCGTCAGAAAAAAAAAAAAAAACAAAACAAAACTTGCATGGAATCTGTAATAAAAAAAAAGGTCAAAACAATCAAATTTGGGTCGATATCGTGCATTTTCAAGTGCTAAGGATTCGACCCATAAAAGAGAAGTGGCGGAGGAGGTTGTCATTTATTGCGTTTAGTCTTCACATGAGGAGAACTTCATGAGACGGAATGAAAGTGTTGACTGGATGATCAATTCCTATTATTTTTAATTTTTTATGTAGCCAGGACATTGACTAAATATAAAAAATCTCAATCCACCCCACTTTCCTTCTCCATCTCCATCTCCATCCACATTGAGCCCATCCTTCCCGCCTCCCTCCGCCGTCGCCACCGGCGGAGTTCCCGGCACCGCGTCCAAGGCGACCATTGCTTGACGTCCAACCCTCTCCGTCGTCTTTGTGGTCTGCCCCGTTCATGACGCCGCTCGCCCATGGCCGCGTTCAAGCTCCGGCCCCCTCATCCATGGCCATTCTTCCCTGACATCTGTTTCTCTGTTTTTTCTTTCGCTGTTTGATCTCGCAGTCCATAGCCGTCGAGATCTCAAACTCGCCGTCAAGGCTCATGGCCATGGACAAGCAGTGGTCGCCAGATCTGTCGGGGAGCCTCCTCGCGAGCCATGGACGAGCTAGGCTTGCGTCCATGGACGAAACCAGATCTGGAGGCACGACTCTAGTCCAAATCAGGACGGGCAACGACCACGGGCAATTGTGACGATGGAGGGGTGGCTCGGCCATGGACGGGGCCGACCACGAGCTGACCGTGGGCGTCGACGAAGGGGACAATGGCAGTCCATAAGGCGTCGTTACTCGCGACGGGACTTACAGGTTTGCAACCATGGCTACAGCAACAGCGGCTCGTCCATGGCTATGAGCGACGGTGGTCGATTTCCAAATCTGCAACTCCGTCGCTATGGACGGCCAGATTTCGAGATCTGTAGAACGATGAGGCGGACAAAACAAAGGAAGACGGCCATGCTCGACTTGGACATAGCAATGGTCAGCCTAATCAAGGCGTTGGTGACTCCGCCGTTGGCGACGGCGGAGGAGGAGTGAAGGTCGGGCAGCTGTGGACGAAGGAGGAGGAAGAGAGGGCTGAAGAGAAGATTTTTTTTAATTTTTCTTCGCCGGAATCAACGCCCCGACCGAATCGACGCTGAAATCGCTTCCGCATCGAAGATCCACCTCGATCCACCATAACCAACAAGCTCCGGTTCGCGTAATCGCTCGGAACCCACGCATGCACGCGCGCAGAGAGGAGGCGTGCTTCAGAGAAGCGATTCCGAAGCTTCCGATTCAACCATTGAACGGACCACCCAATCAACCGCCCCAAATAAAGAAAGTAGAGGAAGGGGGGCGAGAGGAAGAAAGAAGAGTTACTATTACTTGACTCTGTAGATTTGGTTCACTTTTTTTTTTCCTCGTTGTGAAAAGGAGGATCAAGGTGAACCGAAATGGCTGAGAGAGAACAATTCTTAAGAGGGGAGAAGTCTAAAACACCAAATAGACTTCGTCTAATTTTTTCCTTTTTCTGGTTTTTTTTTCCTCTGTCCAGTGAGCGCACAGCAACTAATGGAGGCCAAGGCTGTGGTGTGGTTCACGTATAGAGATGCACCTTCGCGGAGGAAAGAGAGAGAGGGAGCAGAGCCATTACAGGAAGAGGAGAGCAGAGCTTTCTAGTGATGGGCCGTTATTGAAGAGAGAGGGGGAGCAAAAATTTTAATGGTTCAACTGACAAGTGGGTCCGGTGTTGTCACGTGTCAGTCTGCGGATGATTCAATACGAGTCCTATGCAGTGTATTTAATGCACCTAACATTTTCCCTTCGATGGTGTTGTGGGTTGGATAATTTATTCCGATTTTTTAAAATTTTTATCTGAGCTAGGACATTGACTAAATATTGTCATCTAGTTATGAAATAAGACTTGAATGTCGGCAACCGCTCACAGAATTGCTACTATTTATTATCCAGCTGTCCTTTTCTCTCTTTTATTTTTTTCCTGTTTTTTTGCCATTTCTTTTTTAAAAAAAAGCAATCTGTATATTCTCTTGCCAGACATAGATTGTGTGCAGTATCACACTAATTATTGCTCAATATGATAGTCCAGAATCAATATTTATTGTATAATACAAGTACGTAATTTGATAGGTTGTTGGAGTATAGCGAATGGAGAATGATTTACGAATGGAGAAGGCAAACCACTTCATGCATATTGACCTTTTTATTTTTATCAATTTCATTATCAAGACCTAGCTCAAGCATCGGTGATTATTAAGAAATAAAAAAGTTGACTCATTGATAATGAGCTTAATAGTTAAGCAATTTGTGAAATTGGCTTTCACAATTATGAAGTTTTATTTTCCCTTTTCTTCATGTTAAATAGAACGACACTAATTTTGCTTCCACGCAAGTAAATATGAAGGTGCGATACTTAATATTTTTTTTTTGCCATTTTTAGAAGCTATTATGTGTTTGCTATTTAGTTCTTTATAATTGAAATTGCAAAAAGTAAATGTTTTTATATGGTTTGTGATCACGTTTTTAGGAACCTCGCTAATTAATTCTAAAGTATTGCGCACGATATGATTTCATGAACTTACACCAACTTAACACTTCCAATAGAATATAGAGATGTACATATAATAGTAATATTTATTGAGGATTATAATTTTTTAATATTCGTATTAAATATTAGAAGATTATGTATATAAACCCGCACAAAGCACAAAATTTGCATCATACCGTGCATTGTCCAATACCATGAGAACATGTTCCAAATGAAATGCCAAAGATGCATTTGTTTGAAAGACTAACCTGGGAAGTGAAAAATGCAAGGGTGCCATGATCATTATCCATCCGAGATTGCCCAGTCAAACTTCTCATCTTGGGGCAATGGTTAATGCTCATCATTTGTAAGTTGGAGCATTCCATCGTATGATTTTTTGTCGAGAGGAAACAAGTCAAATTGGGCAACCATTCCAATTTCATCTGCTTGAGATTCGGGAATGTAATCTTATCCATTGCGCTTCCCTGCCCTTCTTCCTCTATGATCACTTCTTCCATTTGACCACACTCCTTTATTTCCATCCAATAAAGATTGGCAAGGCACTGAGCCATTGATGAAGTAAAAGCATGTCCCAAGTTACTGCAATTATAAAGGATGAGAGTAGCCAAAGAATCAAAGCGTATTGATTCTTGAAGATCTCTATTCCACAGTCGCCTCAATTTAGGTAAATTGGCCAAGTTCAATTCCCATAGCTTAGGCAATACTCGAGTGCTTTCCACAGCCTCCAGCCTTTCCAAATCAAATATTTCTTCAAGCAACTTACAATCGCACACTTGCAAAAGGCTCAAATTGTCTAAGACCAGCATCAATCTAGATGGAATAGCATTAATAAATGATGGACATTTATCTACCACCACTGATTTTAGTTGCCAATACGACTTGATGGGATTAAGTTCATTGTGCCATTTTCCAATCAACCCAGGGAACTCAGATAGCAGCATTTTCTCTACTCCAGCAAACGTGCCCTATCAAAAAAATGCATCGTTAAGCATAAACTTCTAGCTAGCAAAAAGCTATTATTCATTTAGTGATCAAAACCATCCAAATACATGGAATTTGGTAACTAGTGCGTACCATTTCTTCAAACATATTATGGATGGTGATGTTGAGGTTTCCTGCCCAAAACCACGCTTCCTTTGATACTTGAACTCTCTTTAACTTTGATGCCTCCGTCGGTCCTTGAGAGAAAAACTTCATGTTGGGACATCTAGTCACAATGATATCTTCCAAGAGCGGGAACATCAAAGTGTATCCACCCGAGCTGAAACTTCTCAACCCTATCAACCCATCAAGCTCCATATACTTCAATTGATTGAAAGCCACCACACGGCCATCCCCACCTTTCTCATCACTAATGACTTCTATCAATATTCTACAATTACTTATCCTCAATTTTGTGAGTGCCACCAAATTTTCAGCAATTGTCGATGTGAACATTTTTGATAACCCATCACAATGTGACACATCTAGAGTTTGCAGATGTTGAATATATCTTGAAAATGGTAATATTACTTTCATCTCACGACTCGTGCCTTCTATGGCTTCCTCATTGCTACTTGGGTCTTCTAGATAAGATTCACATACAACAAGCTCTTCCAAGTTGGTTAAACTCTCAACGAAGCGACATGTGGATATTGAAGACTCTTGGGAGAGATGACGAAGCTTAAGCAAACTAAGCTTGCAAAAGAATTCTCCATCATGAAAATGCCCATGCCATATCTCCATCTGTTTCGATAAATCCAACTTTAACTCTTGGAGATTAGGGAATGCGCACTGAGAAAATAGTCAAATCAGAATTTAAAGCCAGATTGGTTAAAATAGCATTCATGTATTATGATATAAGTCCTGCATGTTGAACGCAATAATTACATTTATAAAATGTTTAGTCTCACGTGATTCAATAAAAGGAAATGTGCCTACATCAAATAAACATTATCAATGATCTTTATATTCAACTTGTATCCATATTTGAGCTTAAGTTACTTGTTACATTCATGATTCTAAAGATAAATCCCTTGTGAAAATAACTTCTACATCAATTACAGTTGCACCAATTTCAGTGATTAATATCAACAATAATGTCACATCTTTCTGTTTTTAGCAAAACATTAGTAATCATTAAAGGATTCAAGTTGGACAACACATTTGTACCATACTAAGATCACAACATGTGCCACGTGTTTTCATCTTCATGGCACTTAGGAGAGAGCTAAACTATTGGAATTAGCCTAAACCTTTTTATAAAGGGGACCAACAAAAATGCATTGGATACATCTAACAATAATGCTCAATCAGCACTTGAAGAACATGTGATGTTTCGATGTTGAAATATTTTCATAGATTGAAGGTGAGTCGTATAGTGTCCATCTTCTATGTAGAGCTACTTGTATGAGATGCTTGGTTGTGACCATAATCATCACTTCAAATATTCACCATCAAAGCAAAACAAGTAATCTTGCGTCATACCTTTTCTATCAAGAAGAGAGGTTGTTTATCAAGTGGCATCTCATTCTCAAGGTGTGATACAAGTATCTCCACTTTCTCACAACCATGCACCTTCAAGCTCTTCAATGCCGGCCAATGCGAAGTATGTGTTCCAATGTAGAGGCACTTCAACTCTCTAAGATAATTAAGCTCAAGAGAGGTTAACTTTGGGAATACAAACTTGGGAACTAGTCCATCTTCCTTTTCGATGATTTCTGCAATGCCACATTCATCGATCTTCAACTCCTCAAGCAGAATGAGATCTTTGGCTACTGAGGTTGGAAATAGACAAGCAAGGCTCTCGCATCTAGAAACGCTAATAGAACGTAGACCTCGGAACTTCACTTGACAGTGGAGTTCCTTATCCCATACACACTTTAGCTTTGGTAATTTTGATACCGTAAGCTCTTTTAATGGAAGAGCAATAGGATTTCTATCTAAATGGTTCAATGGTTGAAGTTCAAAAACAACTTCAAGCGAACCACATCTTCTTGCATCCAATCTTTCCAAGCTCGAGAGCCTTCTTAGAATGAAAGAACAAACAATGTTGACCAGCTTATTGCATCTATCCACACAAAGCGATTTTAGCTTAGGGAAAGAATTTGCGGCAACTTGATTGTCCCATATCATCTCGATGTTATCCAAGCTAGCGATATTTAATGCCTCCAAGCTAGGAAATGCAACCTGCAATATTCGCTCACGAGATTCGTCATTGAGTCAATCATGAAATTTCAAGATGTACATATAGATGAGTGCCAAGATATAAATTAGGAATTCACAGAATTGATAATTCTATCTTAAGTTGCACAAAAGGGAAAAAAGAATGAAGTAAAAAAAAGTTAGTCAAAAATCTCCATACTAATGCCGATGACTCTAGGACGAGAAGGCTATTGGAATTAGTAGAGACAAAACAAAAAGTAGAAATTCTGAATAGATTCTATTGACAATGGGTAAAATGGAAATTTGGATATGCTCATATAACTATCATATGTAATCACATTAGTATCTCATAATCCCAAGCTTAAATAAAATCTCTCAACTCTTGAATTTCATTAATTTCCCATAATAGTTGAATAAACTTTGTGCTTTTTATTTCCTAGCCCAAGAATGAAATAGCAAGTATATGTAAGAATTGTTAAATCACTCAATGATGGTTATTTAAGTTACAATATGGATGAAACTCTTCAATGAAATTGCAGTACACTTAGAGAAGTCACTGAATGGATCACTTTGGTCTCGCAATTCCTGTAAAACTAAAATGGGTGATTTCCGAAGCCTTGGACCCAAGAGATCTTTGCTCAGTTTGGCAATAGAGATGGCTCAAATTCCTTTTGCTTGTGCAATTATGAGAAAGTAAAGCTTTCTTTGATTGGAAAATAACTGAGATCTTGCAAGTGCAAATGGAGTCAAGTGAGCATCTTAAAGGCCCTTTCATCTCTAGCCTCTTGAACTTTGCTGCTGACTTTCCTCTCAAATGTATTTTCAATTGCTTTCAATGTACTTGCATACAATGTCCAAGCCGTATGTATGAAATTGCTAAGAGTTTTAAGTTTTTTGTGAAAATCGAAAGCTTTTAGAGATCCTGATTGGTAGTTTGTATTTTGTATTACCTATTCATTCTTAGTATAGGTATTATAAGAGATGTTCAACCATCTTTATGAAAACTATCTCTATAAAAATAAAAAGTAAGAAATTTCAACTCAAACATATGGGCCATTTCAAAACACAAAACGCTTGTACGCTACTAAATTTCTTTTAGATTATGAATTCAAGAACTTCCAATATAGATGGGTGCCAAGGGGAGAGGGAGATAATTCAGTTGCACAAAAGAAAACAAAAGTAAAATACAAGATAGGAGAAAAAAGTCTCCACACTAATGTCATTTCTTATTTCCTTGAAGTATTTCATATAAATACAGAAAAATTTTCTAAAACTCTGACTAAAAACGACAAGGAATTCTTCAATAGTCTTTCCATGGGAAAATAACTTTAAATTGCAGAGCTTAATTAGATAGTGAGACAGTTTTATTCCATCTCAAAAGTTTCTCCTTTAGAAATGGGTTAGCAAGGGAAGCATTACTTATCTATGTGTATATAATAAAACAAACCACAATACTTTCGACATCATATTTTGGCCCAAAATTTCAAATTATCTGCATGGCCAGTATCTAATGAGAACTAATCATATATGAATTTGACAGTGGGCAAATTGGGAAATTGGCATATGCTCCTATAGCAATGAGATAATCACATTACTTTGTCATAGATTCTGAATTTTAATCAAATCTTTTCCTCTCTTCAATTTAGTTCCTTACCTAAAACAATCAAATCACACTTTATATGCTGTATTTAATGTCAAGGAAAATGTCTCATCTTTCCATTTTTAGCATAACATCAGTCATTAAAGTACCACAAAGATTCAAAGCACATGGCATGTGGGGTGATTGGCACAAGTGTGTTCTCTAATTTGAATGAAATTAGCCTATGCCTTTTTTTAAGGGGTTATAGACGAGTATGATTTCATACATCAAAAATTGACGAACTTTGGTCAATACTTGGAGAACATATGACGTTTCAATTTTGTAATGTTACTATGAGTTTAAGGAGAGTTGTACAGTTTTTACATCTTCATATATAGAGCTACTTGTATAAGATGCTTGGCTGTGACCTTAGTCATCAATTCAAATATTCACCATAACAGCAAAACAAATAATCTTAGGTCATACCTTTTCTATTAGGAAGAGAGCCTGTTTATCAAGTGGCATCTCATTCTTAGGGTGCGATGCAAGTATCTCCACTTTATAACAGCCATTCACCTTCAAGGTTTTCAACGCTGGCCAATAGGAAATATGTTTTCCAGTGTAGATGCACTTCAACTCTCTTAGATCCTCAAGCTTGAGGGAGATTAATTTTGGGAACACAATCTTGGGAACTAGTCCTTCTTCCTTCTCGATGAGTTCCACAATGCCACATTCATGAATCTCTAGCTCCTCAAGTTGCATTAGATCTTTGGCTACTGAAGCTGGAAATAGAGAGGTGAGGTTCTTGCATCTAAAAATGCTAATAGAATGTAGACGCTGAAATTTAACTTGATGGTGGAGTTCCTTATCCCATAAACACTTTAACTTTGGTAAGCTTGATACCATAAGCTCTTTTAACGGAAGAGCAATAATATGTCCATATGGAGTATTCGATGGCTGAAGTTTGAAAACAACTTCAAGGGCACCACACTTTGTTGCCCCCAAACTTTCTAGGCTCAAGAGTTGTCCTAGAATGCAAGAAGGAACAAGGTTCGCTAGCTTATTGCATCCATCCACACAAAGGGATTTTAGATTATGGAAAGAATCCACAGCAACTTGATTGTCCCATATCTTCTCGATATTCATGGCCTTGATATCTAATGTCTCCAAGCTAGGAAAGGCAACCTACAATATTCATTCACAAGAATTGGTGATTATGTTAAATTATGAATTCATGAACTTCCAAAGTGTAAGTATACATGAGCGCCAAGATGTAAATTACAAATTCGTGGATTTAGTGATTCTATTTTAAGTTATACAAAAGGAAAAAAAATAAAATAAAATAAAAAGTAAGTAAAAAAATCTCCATACTAATGTCGATGACTCTAGGACAAGAAAGCTATTGGAGTTATTGGAGACAAAACAGAAAGTAGGAATTCTAACCAGCATCTTTTGACAATGGACAAAATGGTAATTTGGATATGCTCATCTAACGATGAAATAAATATAATCACATTAGTCTCTCATAAATTGATTAAGAATAAGGAAGAATATATAAAGAAACAAGAAGCACGTCAAAATGGTAATCAACGTTAGAACTCAGAAGTCTGAATTGATAAAGTAAAAGAAAAATGCAGATGAGTATCGCTTGAGGAAGAATATTAGCTACGAGAAAGAAAATGATGGAGAGATTGAGATTAAAAAGCCAACCAATCATCCTTCAAATGGTGCACTACAGTAGGAGGTATCTAATACCAACTGCCTCAAATAAATATTGTATTACTCTAGTGCAATTAAAAGTTAGGCTAAGAGAAGGCAATTAGAATGGGAATTGCTTGGGTCAAATGAACAAATCTTTCTTTACATCATTCCACACTTGAAAGAAATCAATATCTCTTTAATCAATTAAGTTTTCGTTTTAAGATTCATTAATTTTCATTTCTTGTGCTGGAGAATCTAATGGTTAGACACCAATGGTAGCTCAAACTTATACTCAAGTCAATTTATCAAAAATAGTCCTAAATATCTCATTGTAGAAGATGGAAAGAATCTAAGAAAGTCGACATATTAATCCTATGGGAAGCCCATTTTTACAGCCTACTTGGCTGCATAAACAACAATTTAGGTGAATTACTCTTTCCCATTTTCCATCGAAGTCCACTTCCACTGAAGAAGTCAGATGACTCAAACTAAAATGGTCATCTGCGAAATGCATTTTATATCTTTAATAAGATATTCATAAGACGGGTCTTGCATTTCATGTAAAAACTAAAAGGGTTGATTTCCGAATTTCACAAACCTAGAGATCTGGCTCATTTTGGCGATGGGGAGGGCTCAAATTCCATTTGCTAGTGTAATATAGAGAGAGTAAATCTTCCCTCATTTAGGAAAAAAAAATGAGTTCTTGTAAGTGCAAACTCAGTCAAGTGAGCGTCCTAAAGCCCCTTCATCTTCAGCCTCTTATAAAATACTGTTCACTTTCCTATCTATTACTTTTTCAATTGCTTTTAATGTACATTTGTGCAAAGTATAAGCTGTGCATGTGAGGTTACTGAGAGTTTTAAGTTTCTAGTGAATATCGAAAAGCTTTTAGAGATCTTGTTTGACACTTCTATTACCCATTCATGCTTTGTGCAGATATCATAAGAGATGTTCAACCATCTTTATGGAAATTATTTCCAAAGAAATTAAAAGCAAGAAGTTGCAACTCATACATGTCAGCAACTTTCAACACTTATGCTTGTACGCTTCTCATTTTCTTTTAAAAAAATTAACCAAAGTACACTTTGTAAGTAATTTAGTTTTTATTTCGGCTATGCTTTGTTTCCTTCATATTTAAAATGATGTATTGTTAATCACGTACCTCTCGATTGAAGAGTGTAGGGGAGTGTGATTGGACCCGGTCTTGACTTGGAGCTTCTAGTGAACCTGTGATTGATTTTTCATTGGATGAAGAGAATGTCATCATTTGTATTGCAAGGATAAATCTATTTATAGGAAGATCTTTAGTGATGAAAACAAAATATCAATCTTACACTTTCTATGAGAGAAGCACTTCAAACTTTCCAAGTATTTCAAGTTTAAGTTGGTTAACATCGGGAGTGCTAGAGTTTCCGATGTTTCCATTCCAAACCCTTCTTCCTCCATAACGATTGCCTCCATCTTCTTGCAATCATCTACCCTTAGATATCTCACTTGTGCGAGAGATTTAACCATGGATGGGAAAAAGATAAACCTAAGGTTGTCACATTCATCCACCTCCAACTCCTTTAAAATATGGAAACTCACTATTCCACGAGGATTCTTGTTCCATATGCACCTCAAGCTCCTCATGTTACTTAATTTCAAAATGGTTAATTGAGAGAGAGTCTCAACATTTCCACTACCGCTTTGTCCGTCAAGGTCAAAAATTTCTTGCACCGAAACACAGTCTCTGATAATTAAAGTGTGTAACTTGTCTAGTTTCAACAACGACTCAGAGCTAATAACTGTCAAGAGAGATTCACACTTCACCACTGTGAGAGATTGGAGATTGCTTAGTTCCAATGGAGATTCATCGCTCCATATCTCTTTTAGGTTGGGAAGTCCTTCCATTGTCAAGGACTCCAAGGATGGGATTGAAACCTGAGAGATAGACCCATCAACAATTGATTTACAATTAGAAAGGACAAGTAGGAATTTTACATCTTGTAGCAGGTTATACAAATAGTCACTAAAGGAAAATTACAAGCAATATCATTTACAACTTTAAAGATAATTTTTGCATTCACAAAAATATATGATAAACAAAAGATATTTACAATACAAGAAGGAATTATACAACTCCAAAAGGCAACTAATGAACTTTACCATTTATTTACAAAATAACAAGGTATGCATCGGTTAGATTTTGTTTGCAGTTCTTAACAATAAGGGGAATTATAGTCATCAAGAATTATCACTCATTTGGTTTATTAATGAAAACAAAAATTAGTTACCTATAACCATAAAGCAAAAAGTACTTTCAAGGTAAATTACTTGAGAAAAGGACACAAGTGTCATAACTTTCATATGACACTCAATTAAAGGCCATAACTTTTTGTTTTGATCATTTGAGTGCCATAAAGTATGTACTACACTCATGTGAATGCCAACTTTTTTTTTTCTGATCGTTTAAGTGTCATAATTTCTTTAAAATGTTCATCGCAAATATTATGCCACATCAAGTGTTCGGCACTTGGTGAACGTTTTTAAAAATTCTTAGCACTTGAGTGGTGGATCGAAACGTGTGACAATCAAATGAACATTTTACAAAAATTATGATACTTAAGTAATTATGGAGCTTGTGGTGTCCTTATTACTAAATTACTAAGGTAATCTCATATAGTCCTAATTAGTCATCCTTTGTTGTTGTAATTTCTTTAAGGATAAGTCTAAATCCGTACCCCACATGCTGAAACCGTTACATTTTAGGTGGAAAGACCCAATTGTCGTTGATTACGATGGAAAGCTTTATTTTATTTTTTATTTTTTTTTGGGTAAAGAATAATTAGTCTTCCCCATAAGTTCATTTCTATAACTCCAGAAAATCCTTCATCTGCATAGTCGATCGCAATCACCCGTCTACCTCGCCGTCTCCCATTGCTCCCATTCATACAAGAAGTCTGACTTTTTATTGTTTCGTTCATTGGGCAATTGTCATCCCTGACAAGATTACTTCGCGAGAATTATTAAAAAAAAAAAAAAAGAAGCAAAGCCGCAAAGGCTCTTCGAAAAATTTCACCGATCTAGTTCCAATATCCTCGAAATCGGGCTCTCACCATGGAAGCTCAAACCATGGGAGGAAGATAAATTGTAGTCAGACACACCAGCATGTGGGACCCACAACCTGAATTTCCACGACCCCTTTATTGACGAGAAATTGACATATTGTACGAGCCTCGGGCCCCACCATCAACTTCAGTGATAGTGCGCCGTTATAAAAAGGTAATCTTGTATAGTCAACGAAATAGACCCGGCAATATTTGCTGTACAAAATCGTCACACGCCTTTCCTTAACTAGGCAGTTGCTTGTCCTTGGTTTACCAATTTCTCTTTAATGTTAGTAAATCACTGTCGATAACCAATTTTTGGTCGTAATTGCGAGAATTTGTGGGTAATTATCTCTAACAATAATGTCAATACCGATTTAAAGGATGCTAAAGACAAATTCGTTTTTGTGATGCCAAAAAAGTACATTCAAATATATCTATCCATACTATATGCAGGCATAAACATGCACAAACTTCTCTACTCTTATTATAATTGGCCTATGCAATGATTAAGTTCTTATTTAAACATGATGCATAAAAGACGTATATCAATTAGATTAGCATAGTTGTTTTTATTTTTTTTACTTTTTAAAAAAACCAGTCCTCCTTCCCATTCTTCATATTAATTTTTAAAGAGTCACCTATACTATACATTATGTGGATAATAACAAAGTTCGATAACTCAATTCAATGGAATCCCTTGTGAAAGATTAAAAACTACATTAATTATGATATTACTGTAATCCCAAAATTCCATTCGATTTTGCTTGGTGAAACCCTATTAGTATAGATATAATTGCAGCATGTAAGTTGCAAAATACTCAAAACCTATCACATACTAAATTTACATGAATTTCATGTAATTAGCTGGATATCTACCCAATTAAGAGAAACACAAAATTGCTTTATCAAATTAAAGAGAAGACATGAGCGGGTAAGCTAATTAGGAAGAAAATAATCAGAAAATAACAAATTGAATAAGCATCATAATCTGTGTTACATCTAATTAGCAAAGGAAGGAAAAGTTCATAAATAGTTACCTGTCGCCCATTGAAGAATGCAATTTGAGTGCTAACGTGGTCGTCTGATGTACTACTCGAAAGAGTTGACCTCACGTTGAAAAAGTTCTTGATATTTGGCAAGTCACGCAATTTCAATACATGCAAATTATGCAACTCAAATTTGTGACAATCATCAGCTTCTATAATTGTGCGTATTAACTTGCAACCGACCACTTTGATCTCTTCTAATCGTGGAAGCTCTCTCACCACCGAAAGAGCAAACAACACTTCCATTTTGTCACAACTGTTGACTTTTACTACTTTTAATGTACTAAAGGACTTGGAGGAGATATGGCTGTGGCATATCATCTCCAAGTTGATGAGATTCTTGAGAAATAATGACTCCAACATCTTAAAATGTATATGGGATGGCGATTGGAGGATGTAATGGATAGAGGGACTATTCTTGACTTGTAGATGCTTTAATTCTGGAAAACCTTTTTGGGATAACACGCAAATACTTTGCTCATTTCTATGCAATTGCTCCAAAAGCAGATTGTCGTTTTGCGTAAAATACTTTGAATGCATCCTTTCTGTAGGATATTGCCGAGTGGATCCGACTTGAGCTCCAATGTCTTGGATCCTTTGAACTTTCTCGACCAACCCCACGCATTACCTATTCGGATTTCATACTTGGTTAAGTTCTCGACATTTAGATCCTCTGGAAGCACACTCAGATTAGGAATGGAAACATGCAGAGTGCGGAGATTCTTCATGTGATTCAATTCAATTAGACTGGCATTAGTTGGTGGAGTTTGCTCCATGGTATTCCATTGAGCAAAGCTATTTTGCATGTACAACTCCTCCAACTTGATCAAGCTTTGAAGTACACTTGGTTCAATTATCTCAAGTTTTAGACAATGGTTCAAGTCTAACAACTTAAGCTCTGTCAGTTGCCCAATTTCTCTTGGCAATCGATAAATATTGCAATTCACAAAACTGAGAATATGTAGCCCTTTTAGCTCACCAAGAATGGCTACATTATCTAACGAACAACCATCAAGACATAGAGTGTGTAAGTTCTCCAAAAACTGAAACGGCGACGAAGAGGAGCAAGTGAGACATATCCCCGAGAGATTTAATACCGTGAGTTTCCTCATGGAGTGAAATAATGAAAATGGGACCTTAAGAGATCTGTTGTTTGTGAATAACAAAAAGATCTGTAATTCAGAGCAATCTAACTCTTGGGGAAGCTCCTGCATGTCGACGTATGGAAGGCATAATGCCCTACAAATTTTGAGCTTGTCCTTCGGCAACTCGGTTATCGACTTATCTTTATCTTTCAACACGAGAATAGGGTGATCTCTTGAAGAGACTGAGGCAACAAACTCATGAACCAAGTCATGTATCTTGAAACCATATGTGTCTCCGTCCTCTAACAATAGGGAGGACGCTTGAAGAGTACGAATCCCTAATCTCAAACTCTCTCTAGCTTCTTCCATGTTATCAGCTTCCTGAAATAGCCTCAAACCCACCCCGTACCTCACCAAGTTTTCAAAAGAGGGCTTCGAGGTGCCATAAGCGACACAGAGTGCTAATAATGACTTCTCGGCATCTTTTAAATGATCATAACTCAATTGCAACATGTTATTTATCGCCTCACCAAATCTTTTGTTTTTAGACAATTTGATTTGATTCAAAGCAATCTCCCATTCAGATAAACTAGCATGTCTGAAATATTTTGCCATATTGACAATCAGGAAAGGAAAACCTGCACATTTGAGGAGTGCTTTATCCACCAAGGGTTTGAAGTCGTCATCTTGAACCTTGTCTCCCACCAGCTCCTCAAACAATCTTTTCGCCCCTTCCTCCTTCAGCTCACCAAGGGGGAAGTCCTTGTCGCACCCCATTTCAGTTTGTAAAACATCACGATCTCTTGACGTCAACAGCAACTTGCATCCTACGACTTTATTGTCATATCTGCAAGGAATGCCGACTGATTCTAAGTTGAGACACTTCCATAGGTTGTCTAGTATTATGAGGACCTTCTTGTTCTTCCCCTCCTCTTCTTTCAACCTCCTGTGCAGAAGTTTTGCTCGCGCTTCGATGGTCTCTTTGTTCTTTATGTCAGTAAGGCCCAAGGCGTCCGCAATATCTCCTTGAATTGTCTTGATGTCTGGATTTACCGACACGGTGGCTTTAGCGACCAGATCAAACAACTTCTCTTTCTTTATTCTCCTTTCGACATCCACCAAGAGGGTGGACTTGCCGACTCCGCCCATCCCGTGAACCCCGACCACACTATTGCTGTTATTGGCGAGAGCGTCCATGATGTTTTGCGTTATCAAAGCTCTGGATTCAAAGACGCCGTCATCCCCAAGCTTAGTCGACGTCGAGGCAGAAGAAGTGGAGGCCGTTGCAGCGATCGGCCGGACAACACCTTTGCCTTCTCTCCCGGCAGAAGTCAGAGCAGCGACATTTCCCGAAGCAGAATCGATGAAGCAAATGTCGTCCAATGCCCTGAATCTGATGCAGTTTTGGGTGAGTTGCTTAATGATCTCGATCTTCTCCTCCGCCTTCCCGCTGAACCGGTAGCGAGATTTGGGGTCGGGAAGAGTCCCGTAGCAGCAAGTCTTGGGCGCCTTTTCGAAGTCGTCCAACAGATCTCGCGCCTCTGCCAAGCCCTCGTCAGCACTTCGCTTCCAACTCATGAAGACAACATTAAATTCCCGAACATTGCTTCTGGCCTGTTCCTCAAGAGCCCCGACCCTCTGAACTTCGTTCGCCAGATTCTGGGCTTCCCTCCGAAGACGGTTGGTGAATCTCTTGGAGGAGATCACGTATCCGAATCCACGTTCCATGGAACAACTACATAGCTCTTCAAGAGATCCCATCCAATACCAACGACAGAATCTGCCGACATTTTTCTCTGATTTTTTTTTTTTTTTCCTGAGAAAGAAAGAGCGAGAAAAAAGAGAGACGGAGAGGGAGAATGATGAAAAGGAGCAGCAGAAACTAAAGAAGAAGAGGAGGAGGAGGAAGAAGAAAGAGCGAAACAGAGCAAGAGACGAGCAAAGCCAAGAGACTCGAGCGCAAAAAAAGGATGAGGGAAGGGAAGCGTGGATTGGCAATGAATGGAGAAAGAGATGATCACCAGCTGTTAAAGTAGTAAACACGTGATTCGACTTAAACCGTCGCCCTCGGAATATATGTAAGTTTACACAAGTATCTCAGCACCCCCGTGACATGGAGTTCTAACTCTTCAAGATTGTGCTTTACCGTGATTCCTTTCGAAACCCTTTACATGAAAAAAATAATATGAAAAATTATTGCGAGCCATAACTAACAATACTTTGTGGTCTCTCGTTTCGATTGTAATTTTCCCTTTTCTCAAATGCTTGGGCTCGTTTGGAGCCTTTTAGGGCCTGCATGGTTGCACCCTATTTCTGTTCCCAGGAACAGAAATTTCTGTTTTTTTGTTCCTGGGAACAAAAAAGGAACAGAAACGCGTTTGTGTGCGTTTCTGTTTTTTTTTGCTCTTTTTGTTCGAGCGAAAAAAGAAACAGAAACAAAAACACAAATTTGTGTTTTGTTTGAAACACAAATCGAACACTTTTTTTTCTTTTTCTTTTTTCTCTTATTTTTGTTCTTCTTTCTTTTGGCCGGTCACCGGCCTCGGCCATGGCCGCCCGGCCGCCGACGAGGGCCGGCGGCCTCGCCCAGCCACGGGGCGAGGCTCGCCGGCCCGGCCGGCGAGGCCGACGCTCGCCGTCCCCGGCGAGGCCGAGCTCGCCCGGCCGGCGAGCCTCGGCCTCGCACAGCGGTGGCCGGCGAGGCCGCGCCTCGCCCGCCGCTAGGCGAGCTCGGCCTCGCCGGATCAAGCGGCCGACCTCGCGCCGGCACGGGCGAGCTCGATCTCGCCCGATCCGCCTCGAGCTCGCCCGGGCCGCGAGGCCGAAGCTCGCCCGGGCCGGCCGAGGCCGTGCCTGCCTCGCCCGCCCGGGCCAGGCGAAGCTCGGCCCTCGCCGGCCGGTCGCCGGCCAAGGCCTTGGCGGCGACCGACCAAAAGAAGAAAAAAAATGAAAAAGAAAAAAGAAAAAAAGGAAAAATAAGAAAAAAATAGAAAAAATAAAAGAAATAAAAAAATTATCCAAATTTACCAAACATGTTTTTGTTTATTTTTTATTAGAACAAGTTTACCAAACGCGTATTTTTGTTCAAAAATTGTTAGGAACGTAAATACTTTTTTCTATTTACGTTAAATAATTTTTAAACGAAACGTTACCAAACGCGCCCTTACTTACAATATTTATTTTTCAAATATTGCAGTTATTACAAATTCATTCTTAAAATTTTCGAAAATATACAATTATTAACATGCGTTTTGCTATAATTTATAAACCTAATTCTTTTCCTTTTTATTTTTTTTTTTAGGAAAAACAAAACGCAGAAAAGAGGAATTTGAAAAAAGTTAAACGAAAAGAACCGGAAGTCAGCAAAGCAAAAGACAATGAACCGACAGATACAGGGCACTCACAGACACGCGGCTCCTCTAATGAGTGCATTCCGACTTTGTTTTTTTTTTAGCTACTCGTATTACTTGCACAAAGAAAAAGGCAATGAGCTGACAATTGTACCAACACTTTCATCTCGTGCCCAAGTTTCCCCTCCACCGCACCTCCTCAGCTGCTCACAGTCCCAAAACTTCGCGTCTTCCTCGCCGGTTTACTCAACTGGAACACCGGGTGCCTCCACAGCTTCCTCACTCCTTTTCTCAAACTCATCTATAATTGTTAGATTAGAATGTCATGTTACTCCTAAATCCCTATATTAATTATAACTATTTGAAAAAGTTAGTCATGGATAATTAAAGTCATGAGCGATGTTCTTTTTGAATCAAGTTGATAAGGATCTTTTGCAAAACTACCTAGCTTATGAGGAATAAGAGCAAAAATAGTGGCCACCTAAGCTAATATTATGTAATATTAATTAGATAGATTACTCATATAAGATAATATTCGTTATTTACTAGATAAAGGTTCTACTCGATCTAATTACACGGAGAGTCTCCCTCATTACTTTATCCGTTTCTATTAGTCAAGATATTTTCAAAAGGTCACGATGCATACACGGATTTAAAGGGTAGATTGCCATTTCCAACCTAACAATTTTGATGGGCAAGTTCATCATGGGAACTAACAAAGACAAAGAATTTTAGCCAACTTAATATTCAAAGTAGGTCTGAGGTTAATTGTGGGCTTCGAACAATCAATCTTCAGTTCCAAACTGGAATTCTTTGAATGCCCAGCTAATTGTGATGATCCTAGAGTTAAATAAGCATAATTTTGTATTATAAACAGTAAGTCTATTTTGCACTTCGTATCATTACTTAAGAAATGACAATATTAACGTAAAATTATCATATTTGCTAAGTAATATAATGTTATTAAGAATAATAATGCCATACGATACATATCCATAATAGAATTCATATTTTGTAAGATTTTGATATCTCTTTACTCAATATGAAATTGTATTTTAGATGGTCAACAAGTTGAATCAAACAACGAGCTTCCATCTTTCTTGTGTTTAGCAACAACTATCGCTCTTAATATAACTATAGCGATGTAGAGGAATCCAAATAAAAAATAAAAAATGCTCAAAATGAAACACTCGCTCAATGATTTCCCAATTTTCCAAGCATTATAAACGTAGAATAACCAATTTGCTATACAAAATAGTAAATTTTAATATCTCAATACCATTGTTTATGTTGCGGAAGCAAGCAATCAAATAATAAAATCGATAAAACAGGAAAATAAATTGGACACCAAATTTACATAATTTGATTATAGTGACCTACGTCAATGGAAAGAGCATAGTGAATTCTACTAAAGATTAGGCGATACAATAGAGATAACAACCATACTTAAGTTATTCAAATGTTTTTGGTGTTTCCAAACTCCCAATTACACCTAGTAACTTATACAATGTTTAGCTCCACAATTCCTCATGAAATAATCTTTCAATCTCACCAAGAAATTATATACAAATTCCTATTACAAGAATTTAATTGATTTTGACACTTGAATTCTTGGTAAATATCCTAACAAAACCAATGGAGAACATCCACTACCAAGCACAAGTGAAATAGCGCTTCAACAACCTCTACACGTATTCATCAACAAAGGCTCTCCAAGCACTCACGTAAAGCAGCGCTCCAAGAAGAATAGTCCAACTTGTTAGAAAGCGCACGATCGACCGAATCCTGGACCGTGTTGGACTTCCCAATATTAGGGCACAAATAATAACAATTCTATTTCAAAAATTGATTTTTCTATTTTTATTTCATAGATGAGTTTCTGAACAAAAATATCCTTTTGATAACAACACAAAATATATCCCTCTCAAATGACTAGCCGACGAGTGCCAAAGGATGGCCAGTGGCGGAGGATGGTCGGCGGAGGACGGCGATGGGCAGATGGTGAGTGGCGGAGGACAGCAGGCGGTAGGTGGACGGTGAACAATTGACAGGTGAATGGCGAGGGGTGGCGAACGACAAGCAGACGGCGATGGGTGGGTGGCCAGTAGTAGCAAGGGTGACAATTAGAAGATTTTTTTTTTCATTTTTGTTCCAAAAAGATAAAGGTAAAAAAAAATTCATTATGATTTATATTCCAAATCACTTTCTAGAGTAAAACTTTATTCCAAAAATAGAAAAATTAAATTTCTTCACCAAACAGAATTCTATTTCAGACTTATTCCTAAGAACAAAAAAAAAAATAGAAAAACAAAGAAATGGAATGGCTATCATGACCGCAAATGATATCCATTCTAGCCAATAATTGATTTCTAGAATAGAAATAGATAATCATTCTTGGATGGTTTTTTGAGCAAAAATATACGTTTGTTAACGACATAAAAGTTATATTATTAGAATAGAAATTCATTTGATAATAACACAAATTTTCTCATTCCTAAGTGATGGCGAACGACAGGGGCAGTGGCTAGCAGGGGCAACCGATGGCCAATGACCAGTGGCAGACGAACAATGATCAGTAGTGGTGGACAGCAGCCAATGATTGGTGGTGACGATAGTGACGACAGGTGGATGGTGGCAACGACGGCGACGGCGACCGGTGGGGGCTGTAGCGACTAGCGGGGTGGTGGCGACCATTGGCTATTAGCAAGGGGTGGTGGTGGTGGCAAATGGTAGGTGGTAGCGGTGGGTGGGTGGCCGGCTAGTAATAAGGATGAACAATAAAAAAAAGTTTTTATTTCTCATTTCTATTCCAGAACTAAAAAAATATAAAAATTTTACTTTTTATTTATATTCCAAATCTATTTCTGAACTAAAAGTTTGTTCCATAAATAGAAAAATAAAATTGTGTTACCAAAAGGATTTTTAGTAATTCTAAAGCAGAAATAAAATAGTTATCATGCACGCGGTTAATGGCCCAAGGCTCCGACAAATATTAAACTTGGTTTCAAATCTCGTTTTCTTTTTCCCTTATTTTACTTTCACGGTAATTCCACTGTGGAGTCCAACGCCTCTTTTCCTTCACGCAACACGGAACGACTTCCATTCTTGATCCCTACTTCCCCATGGAAGCAATTTTTCAGATTCGATTTTGAACTTAGAATATATCAGGATTATACCAATTAAATTTAAGTTGGGTTTGTTCGTTTAACAGGTTTAAATTTGAGACATATTTTAACAATTTATAACCATTTGAATAAAGAGAATTATTTGTAAACTCACTAACATATGAACTCATAAAAATAAAATCTCATACCAAGTTACTTGTTGAAACGACCCCTTCTACAAAATAATGAAACTTTTAATGTGAAGAATCTAAGAACCCAAGATTCGGTCATGATATTTTTGAAAAATTATAATTAAAGTTCGATAAGAGCATAAATGTAATTTGATATTCCGGAACATGTTTATGCTCCAATCTTTGAAATAATTCAGCCATTTTTTTGGTGATGCATAGGCCGAAGATATTTGTTAGATAAAGTATTATATAAACAAAATTCTGAAATCAGGAGAGCAACTGGGAAGATTCAAATCAGAATCTCTTATCAAGTTTCTACAGTAAATAAGAAAAGATATAAGACAGTAGATTTTAGAGAAAATGAAAAGGGCAAATTTATTTTTTGAAATAAAAGACGATTCTGTTAATGCCTGAGGGTACACTTGTGCGAGGAGGATATTTCGATCAGCTTACATAAAATGATGTGATTTAAGCTAAATTGGGTAAGAAATCTGTGTGTCCATATATATAGTTGACTTTAGAAGATTTTCCTCACTATTTTTCAAAGGTTCTGGTGGAAAGGAAGGCTCGCTAGAGGAAAATATCTTTTATAGCCTTGTGAATTTTTGCTTTCGGTTCAATGAAGCAATTCTCAGTGGAGCATCCAAGACAAATTGATGGAGCCACTAGAGAAATGGATGAAGGAAAGGTAGTGTTGAAACATAGCAACTCTAATTGCTGGAAAAGTCGATAACCAACAGCTCAGATTTTATAAAAATGCCGAATTATTTTTTTCACATAATGGTTTAATAGCAAAAGCAGAAAGAACAAGTATAACTATTGAATCCAGACATCTATGGTAAAAGTGGACTTGAGAGGGAGTGGGGACACACCCGTTGTGGTGGGGACACACCCGTTGTGGTATGTCTAGCTAAATTATTGTGTCTTCATATAGAATTGTCAGATCAAAATTTCTAAGTACATTAAACATTTTAAACTAGTTTACTTTTCGAATAATGATACTCTTCATGGGACACAATCAATATGGGAAACAATTTGAGTCACCAGAAACATTGTTTCATGGTCTCTCATTCCAATTGGAGTTTCCCTCTTTTCTCTTAGATGCTATGGTCTGTTGCAAGTTTTTTCATTTTTAATACTTATTTTTCATATATTGTAGTTATCAAAATCGGTTTTAAAAATTTTCAAAAATAACAATTATTGACAAATAAAATTACGTGGCTTTTGATAGTTTACAACCCTAATTTTTCTTTCACTTTTAATATTTTTGAAGGATGGGGAGCGTCAAAAAACAGCTACATTTTGCTTAAAAGTTTATAATGAACGGCTGGATTCTAACACTAGCTATCCAGCGATTTAGAAATTTATGAATGACTCAAAAACCCAAGAAAGAAAGAGGAGATAGGGTATGGATGGAGCTCCACTGAGAAGTTGAGTTGAGAGCAGACTGCCACACACCGTGGCTGCCCAATAACAAAATACAAAAAAGGTCGTTCGCTCCATAAAGACAAGAACGAATGAATGATGATAGACTGATAAGCGATTCAGTAACAGAAATAGATCACTTTATCAGAAATATATATGGAAATGGATATTTATTTATTTTTTTGGCAATTTATTGCTCCTTGATAAGTCACCGTTACTAATGTCCAAGTTTCCAAGTCCTTTCTTCCACAGCTCATGGACGACCATCTAAATATACGACGGATTGTTTTGATTAGGGTAAGTTGTGGGAGACGGAGAGAAAGAGAGAATACTTGAGGGAAGTTGCAGGAGTTGAGATGGTAGTCTGCATTTTACTGTTCCTTTACTCAACCAGTCACCATCACCAATGTCTACCTTTGTGTCCTTTCGTCCACCGCTAATGGATAAACATCTAGGTATTCATCTTTACCAAAAAAAAAAACATCTAGGTATTCATAAATGCGTGAACTGAATGGGCGCCCTCGCTTGTCTAGCCTCTTTCCTTTCGCTGTCGAGAAACCTTGCTTTCCCACTTCATCCCTCCCGAGGCAATGATCAATTAAGAAAAAGAGACCAATTATTAAGCTAAAACTGACGACTCTCTTGATGAGACCCAAATGAGCAAGCTTTCCTTCACTTCAATTAATCCTTGTTGCATGAGAATATGTGATGCTCCATTAAGAGTCTAAGAGATGAGTTATCTTGATGATTTGCCATTGTAGAGATTATATATTGAATAGGTTTTTGATCATGTTCTCTTTATTGATACATTAGACTTGGGCTAACTTAGATCCTTATATCTAACTAATATTAGCCATTATTAGAAATAAGTCTCGACTTTTTCATATATCATCTTTCATAGATTTGTTGATAGAAGGCCCCTCTAGGCGTCCCCTTAAGTGAGAGAGAAAAAAAAACTCAATTCACAAAATAAAATTGAAGTTGCTTAAATTTTATGCCAACCATAATTATTAGATTAGACGTGAAATAATTATCATAAAATTGCCATATGATGATGTGATTGGAATTGAGTTAAGTCTCTCTGTTCTGTCTCTTTTAAAAGTTACTTATTGATGTGAGTTTAATGTAATTTTTCCAATTATTCTCAAACAGCAACATTGATGGACAACTTTCTTTGATTTTTCTTATAAGAAAGAGAGAGCGAGTCTCACACCAATAATGCTTAGAGGACTCAATGATATAGGCCTATGACGCATCGTGCAAGACAAGATGCCGTACACGGTACACACACAGGCGAAGATTGATGGGAACTTGATGGTACATTAATGGAGCTCACAGGGACGTGTGTTGGGATTGGCCCACAAAGTAGTAGTTGGCAGACTGTGCGCATCATGCACGAATCAATAGGGCAACATGTGAAACAAAGCTGGAGAAAATATTGGGTAGGTTTTACACTCCACGTAGGCGAAATGTAAAACCATAGAGAAGTCGACGCGTGGCAAATTTGGGCCCACCTGTCAGGCTCCACTTCTCCGTTAACGCTCCGTCTCTCTCCCCTTTACTCTCTCTCCTCCCCGCCGTTTCTGCGACAACTCTCTCTCTCTTCTCTTCTCTCTCTACTTCTTTTTTTTTTTTTTTTTTTTTTTTTCTGCCTGCGACGCTCTCTCTCCCTCTTCTCTCTCTACTTCTCTTTTCTCCAACCGCCACCACCATCACTAACTCCCCTCCTCCTTCCGTAATAGACTCGCTCCAAGCGCCGTCGGACTCGTCATCGTCCTCAAGCAAGACGATTGTCAAGGCGGTGGCGGCCACTGTGGCCAGCTCACTGGTCGTCGCCACACTGTTCTTCTTCGCAATCCAAAGGCAAAGACGCCGAAAGGGTCCGGACCATGGACAGGCAGAAGTGGGAGGCTTCACGCCGATGCCTCGCGGGGACTTTGCGTAGTTCGGAGGGCATATGATCATGGGGCTCACAAGCACGCCAACACTCATACATGGCTGTCACAGCCTGTGCGGGGGGGCGGAACGCAAGGACTTGCTCGAGAAGATTAGACCCATCTCCCAAATGGTCTCTGGGACGACAACCGAACGAGGACAAGGATAGATGAAATGAAAAATAAAAACCCAAACTTTCTTTAAGAATTTCAGCAGGCGGGGTCGAACGCGGAGCTAGGAGGAGGAAATGAGCAAATGGGTATTGTAAACGGACGCGTAGGCGTGTCGGGTCGGCTTCGGTTTCCTTATTTAACTCGATTTCATCACGTGGGTCGTCCTCGCCTGTTCTTGGGTATTGTTTTTTCCGATCCACCATGGATGACACTCGCAGCCAGCCATGGACAACACTCGCTTGACCTCAAACTCGGAGATTTGGTTAGCGCTCGAGTTTCGAGCTCGGCCTCAAGCCATCTCACCGCAAACAAAGCTCAATGCGGCCTCCATCCGGCGGTGCACCGTCCCTCCTCGACCTGAAGCGGCCATGAGCATACTCAAAGCTCGAGCCATGGCAGACGCAAGAGAAAGAAAAGAGAAGTGGAGAGAGAAGAGGGGGAGCCGAGGGAGTTGTGCGCAGAAACGGAGGGGAGGAGAGAGAGTAAAGGGGGAGAGACGGAGTTAAGGGAGAGGGTGGGGGCTGACAGGTGGGCCCAAAATTTGCCACGCGTCAATTTCTCTATGGTTTTACATTTCGCCTACGTGGAATGTAAAACCTACCCAATATTTTCTCAACAAAGCTCTTCTAGATATTTCATCACCGAAACGGGTGCACCTCAAATGATGCTCATAATATCTTGTTACTATGCATATTTTAGCAAAGACCGATAAAGGAAATGGTTTTCCTTAATTGCATTTTTCGAAAAAAAAAAAAAGATGATGGCTCAAACTAGTTTTGGAGCAGGATTTGATAATTAATAAGGGATTTAGGCATCATAGTAATTGAATGTTTTTGTGAAAATTGTCAGTAGTTCTTTAAACTCTTTTTTTTGCCAATTGTCTTTGTACATTGTATTTTTTTTTTTTTATTCTTTCAAATCTTTTTGTCAAACATGCAAATGGAGTCGATGATGATGTGGACTATATACACGAGATGTAGATCATCTACTGCAATATGTGCCTGCATCGTATGTCTACGGCACCATCGAGATGATAGAAGGAAATAAACTTTGTGATGTCCCCTTAAGATTAAAGAGATGGGTGATCTTGATGATATGCCGGCGTAGAGATTATATATTAAATAGCAATTTTTGATAATGTTCTTCTTAACGTCACATTCAATTTGGTCTTAGATCCTTATATCTAATTAATATTAACCATTTGTTGAAAAAAAAGTTCTTGATGAAAATAAGTCTTGACTTTTCATGTATAATTTTTTGCAGATTTGTTGATAGAAAGCTCCTCTAGGTGTCCCTTTAAGTGAAAGACAAAAAAGCTTAGTTCATAAATAAAATTGATGTTGTTTAAATTTTTATGCCAACCATTATTATTAGTTAAAATATGAAATAATTATCATAAAATTGCCATGTAATATTTACCGTTAATAGGAACTCCTATTTTTGAGTACCTACTACTTGTAAAGATGTCCTTCAATTAAACACCAATTAAAAGATCGGATGCGGGGAAAAAAAGCTTATAAAATTATAAGTGGCACCACCAAACTCTTGTCATTGCAGTTTAGACTTGACAGAGAACAAGGTAAGTGTAATTTTGTCCTCGCCTTTTTGAGAAGATGTAATGGATCCTCCGCTTCACCGTGCACTATATGTCTGAACACCAAACATGTCTTATTTAATTATTTCCCTCAATATATCCCTTCAAGAATGCAAAGAGAATTGTCTTCCCGCAATGCATATTTGCACAAGCAATGTATGAATATGAAAGACCATAATATACGCACATAAAATGAGATAACATCATGTATATTCATGAAACCTGACAGTATTTGCTAAACTCAAGAGTTATAATCCGCACCCTTAACAATATGATACAGTGCATCATTCAAAAGCCATCTCAAGTCTATACATTGGGTACACGATATAATCTCCGGTCTTATTGGTAAATATAATGGATACAAAAAACGAAGTGAAAACTCAAGCTAATAAAAAAACTAAAATACGAGGCAACCTTCACCAAAAAAAAAAAAAAACTAAAATATGAGGCAAGCTTTCAAATTTGAAGACACGCCACTAGATGTATTATGCTTGGGATCTTTCCATGAATATCTTCACATAAGATGACCGCATCACCACTTTGTAAAAGGGACGCTCAAATCCTACTAAGAAAAATGCGCTTGGAAATGATTGACCAAGCGATGTGATAGGCCGACCAACTTACTCACATCACTTTTATAAATTAATTCTTATAATTATTCAAACAATATGTGTGTAGAGAATTAAAAACTCTTATCTTGATTAGTGCCTAGTCTGACACAAATTTACTCTAAACTCTAGACCAAGAAGACATAACTTCCAAAATGGGAGTACGGGAAAAAAAAAGAGCTATTTCGACTCAAATAATTGTAAAAATAAGAAAAGTAGAAAAGATCAGCTTGACCTTGGCTATAAGCATGGCTTAGGAAAATCCATCACGCGTGAGTGAAGGTTGTTCCTTCTTGCCATCGGAACCAAATTTTGAAGAAACAAAATGATTCTATAATTGCATGAGCCCAGTCCTTGGAGCGCAAATGATCTTACTCTTTGTATTACGTGATTTTCACTTGAAACCCAATCGATGAGCATTGAAACACAAATATCTTCCCAATATCACTCTATCTAATTATTTTTAATGGTGGAGAGCTTTAACATACGGAAAGAGTTTCATGACGAAGGGAGGATGAAAAAATTAGACGAACAAAATTAACAAGAGCAAACTATCAATTTACTAGAGACATTATGAATTGTACGAGTTTACGATTGTGTCATGATCCATATGCAAACATACACAAGAGTCTTCTATTTTTATCAAAGTTCAAGGTACTGATGTTTTAGTGTTGCTCAGGAAATTGCACAATCGGTATTAAATATATTGTACATAATATAATTCAATCATAAACTTTTCAATTCAACCAATTTAGTCTTAATTTTTTTATGAAAGTGTAATCAAGTCTACTCAATCAGGCTTTGCTTGATTTATATGACATGTCAGCCCAATCATGGATGATTGTCCTACATTTAAAGGCTGCGGTGTGATATGAACTAAATTTAAATGAAATGATGCTATTTGTTTTCAGATAAATGATGTATTTGCTTGGTCGTGCGGCAAAACCCTCAAATTACTAATGAATGAGGTAGTAGTAGATCCAGTTACATCTTTATTAAATGTGGACTCGAGAGGGAGTGCAGACATGCCATTTACCTAATGTCTATTCAAATTATTACATCTTGTGGACCTGGGCAATGTGCATAGCTTTTCTCCAACGAAAGAGCTCTATCAATTGGGAATCCTTTGAAGATTCTTGTGTATGTCTCGGTGGTTGATAATTAGTTTGAGGAATTGCATGCTACGTGAGATGTGCTGGATCTGACAATCAAACTCTCATGATTCTTTGCAAATTTTGCTATTAAAGATCATGGGAAAAGGACACTATAAATGTTATAATTTTTCTGCGACGTTAACTTGAGTGTCATAATTTTTTGTCTATTCACTTGAATACTATAACTTTTTAAAAGTGTTCATTCCAAGTGTTATGTCACGTTTGATTTTGGGTACTTGGAATGAATGTTGTTAAATTTTTTGATAATTTATAGCCCTAATTATTATTTCAATTTTAATTTTTTGAAGGACGGGGAGCGTAAAAAAAACAGCAACGTCGTGCAGGAAAAGTTTATAATAAACGGCTGAATTAAATTGCTAGCTATCCAGCGATGTATGAATTTAAGAATGACACAAAAACCCAAGGAAGAAAGAGAAGATAGGGTATGGATGGAGCTCCACTTGGAAGTTGAGTGGTAAGTGGACTGCCCCCACGTCGTCACTGGCCAAAAAATCAAAATACAAAAAAGGCCTCTCTATGTCGGTTGCTCCATCAAGACAAGAATGATAATAGACTGATAAACGATTGAGTAATAGAAATGGATGACTTATAAAAAGTATATATGTATATATATATATATATATATATATATATATATATATATATATATATATATATATATGTATGTATGTATATGTGTGTGTGTATGGAAATGGATTATTTTTTCTTCAAATTTTTTTGTTCCTTGATCAGCCATCATCACTGATGTCCAAGTCCTGAAGTCCTTTCTTCCATTGCTCATGGATAACCATCTAAATATACGAAATATTGCTTTAATTAGGATTGCTAGTGGGAGAGAGAGGAGAGAGAGAGTAATTGAGGGTAGTTGTAGGAGCTGAGATGGTTTTCTGCATCTTACTGTTCCTTTACTCAACTAGTCACCATCACCCATGCGTACCTCCACGTCCTTTCGGTGACAAACATCTGGGTATTCACAAATGCATGAACTGACCGGGTGCCCTCACTCGTCTGGCCTCTTTCCTTTTACTATCGAGAATCATTGCTTTCCCACTTCACCTCTCCTGAGGCAGTGATCAATTAAGCAAAAGAGTCCCTAATTATTAAGCTAAAACTGACAACTCTCTTCATCTGGCGCAAACAAGCGAGCTTTCCCTTCACTTCAATTGAGCACTTGTTGCTTAAGGATATGTGATGTCCTATTAAGAGTTTAAGAGATGAGAGATCTCAATGATTTTCCATTGTAGAGATTATAAATCGAATAATAGTTTTTGATAATGTTCTCCTTATTGACTAACTTAGATCCTTATGTCTAACTAATATTAATCATTACTTAGAATTAAGTCTTGACTTTTTCTTGTATCATCTTTCGCAAATGTATTGACAGAAAGCCCCTCTAGGCATCCCTTTAAGTGAAAAAAAAAAAAAAAAACTCATTTCACAAAATAAAATTGAGGTTGCTTAATTTGTATGCCAACCATAATTATTAGATTAGAATGTGAAACAAGTGTCATAAAATTGCCATATGATGATATGGTTGGAATTTTGTTAATGTCTCTATGTTCTAGCTTTTTTAATGTAATTTTTCCTATTATTCTCAAATGACAACATCAATCCAGAATTTTCGTTAATTTTCTTCTGAGAAAGAGAGAGCGAGTCCCACACCAATAATGCACGGTGGACTCAATAATATAGGCCTATGAGGCATCGTGCAAGACAAGATGCCTTACACAGTACACACAGTGAGGTGTTTCTGTTCACTTGAAGTATCCATTGAGCTGTCAAAACTTTCGTCCTTTTCTCTTCAAATTTTCGGACGAGCTGTTCTATTTCCCACTCTTCAATAGTCTATCTTGATGTTTGTCAAAAAAAAAATAGTCTATCTTGATGGATCCGGTAGAATCATACTATTGATCTTTTGAATGGACTCGATGCACTCGGATGGTCGCACCTTTTCTGGATTCTTGGACAAACGCGTCTTCTTTGGCGAAGACTGATAGGAACTTGATGGTACATTCAAAGGGACATGTGTTGGCATTGGCCCACAAAGTAGAAATAGTTTGCAGACTCTACGCATCATGAACGAATGAATATAAAGCTGTTCTAGACATTCATCAAAACTCGTATACCTCAAATGATACTCAATAATATCTTGTGAGTTGCGATGCACATTTTAGCAAAAGACCAATAAAAGAAATGGTTTTCCTTCATTGCATTTTCCAAGAAAATAGGCTTGAACAAGTTTTGGAGCGGGATTTGATAATTAATAAGCGATTTAGGCATCATGGTAATTGAATTTTTTGTGAAAATGTATAATTCTTTCAAATCCTTTTTGTCAAACATGCAAACAGAGTTAATGATGATGGGAGCATATAAGTGGGCTGTATATTGTCTAGAGCGAAATGTGCCCGCCTTGTATGTCTACCGTGTCCTTGGGACGATAGGAGGAAGGAGGAGTAGATGCTGAAGAAAAATAAGGATGGAGGAGGAAGAATGGTTATGCCGAGAAGAACGAATGAAACCAAGGAAGATCGAAGAGAGACGAAGAAGGGAGGGCTGCGTCAAAACACGGCATCTATTTACCGGAAAAAGTCGATAATGTCTGAGTGGTTGCTTGCTGCATGACGCGTGCTTGGACCTAACAAACAAACTTTCATGATTTCTCTGCATATTTTGCTGCCAAAGATCTCGTCATAACCATCTCGGCTTATCATTAATCTATTAATTTATTTCCAAAATGTAGCCAAAATCTTGTGTTTGATGCTTCGCTTTGGTCTATTTAGCTTTTTCAAAAAGCATCTTGGACTCGAGAGGGAGATGGGACATCATATGATTTAGGACGCATATAATAACCATTCTAATTTTGGCCCGAACTACTTTTCTGTTCTAAGGAATAGATTTAAATAGAAATTCGTTTAATAATGTAATTTCATTTTTCTATTTTTCAAACAAACTTTTAGTCCCAAAATAGGTTTGGAACATAAATAGGAAATAAAAACTCATGTCATCACTCGTTCTCGCTACAAGCCAGCCACTCACCTATCGTTGCTCATCATCCGCCACCATCGGTCATTGCCCGCCGCTACCAGTCATTGGCTGCCGTCGATGGTCGATGATCGCTAGCCGTCACTGCCGGTCGCTACCAGTTAATGGTCGCTGTCCACCGTTCAACATCCATCGTCCGCCATCATCGCCTAAGTGGGAAAAATTTTGTGCCAATATCAAATGATTTTTTATTCTAAAAATAGAAATTTGGTGTCATTATCAAATGCATACTTTTGCTCAAAAATTTGTCCAAAAAATAAAAAATAGAAAAATATATTTCTAGAGTAAATTTTTTTCTGGAATAAAATGATTATTATACACGCTCTTAATGTCTAGTCACATTATTTCTTCTTCTGGGCCTCAACAACGTTCCAAGCTATTTTCCAACAAGAGAGTTCAATCAGACAATAGAGTACTTATGGACCCCACTTTTGCATGCATGGTTCAACCATGGGATCGCGATAATAAATGCATGGCTGCCTTCTTGGAAATAATAGCTTTAATAATGATGTCATAGAAAACAAAAGTATAAACTAAGAGTTCTTAATGCTATCATCAAATCATTCACCATGTAATGCTTATCGTAATAGGAGCTCATATTTTTAAATATTTACCACTTGTAAAAGATGTGATTTACATAAGCACCAGAAAGATCGCAATGCGAGAAAATGAATGGTTTATAAAACTACAAGCAACATCACTAAACTTTTGTGATTCCAGTTTGGACTTAGCAGAGAACAAGGTAAATACAATTTAGACCTCATTTTTTTGACAAGATGTGATGAATCTACTGCTTCACCTTGCATGATCTATCTAAATGCCTAAGCGTTGCAAATTGATTATTTTCCTCAATATTTCCCTTGAAAAATGCAAAGAAAATTGTATGCCTGCATGCATATTTGGACAAGCAATGTATGAATATAAAAGCCCATAATATTAGCACATAGAATAAGAGAACACAACAATATATATATTCACGACACTTAATAGTATTTGCTTGTTTCAAGAGTTATAACTTGCAATCTTAACTATATGATATGCAGCGTAATTCGAAAGTCATCTATCTTAGCCTGTCAAAATTTGTGCTCGTAGACTCTACATTTGGCACATAATATAATCTCAAGTCAAATTACTAATGAACGAGGTAGTAGTAGATCCGGCCACATCTTCATTAAATGGAGACATGAGAGGGAGTGGGGACACCACCATCTACTTAATGTCCAGTCAAATTATTGCATCTCCTGAACTTGAGCAACATGCATTAATTTTTTTTTTCAATGGTAGAGTTTATCTGGCAAAAGAATACATGTGGACCACATTTTTGCATGAATGATTCAATCATGGAATTGGGTCGGTAATGCATAGCTAGTTTCTTTGAAATAATAACTTAAAAAAGAATATCATAGAAATGAAAGTACATAGTAAGAGTTTTGAATGCTATCATCATATCATTCCCTACGTAAGGAAAAAGTATTATCAAATCCCCATCTTAGTATTCACTTGTGTGCCTTTTTGTAAGCCTTGCCTTTTTATTCGCTACTTAGTAGTTTCTCCTATATATCATATAGGGAAAAATTACTAAAAAAATTATAAACATATCGCAATTTTGTCAATTCAATCATAAACTTTTTTTTTTGTCAATTCAGTCCAAAATCTTTTTACATTTGTGCCAATTCAATCCATCCAGCCAATTTTGGTTAGCTAGTGCTAATGTGGCATTGCCAACACTAACGTAGACTTTTCAAATAATGTTTTAATAATTTTAGAATTTTTTAATCTTTTTTCCTTTCTTTAATTTTTTCCCATTTCACTTAGGGTTGGCAAGGTTCCGCAGGCAAGGGCTAGGATGCCCTCACTAGCATTGGGCAAGGACGTCGCAACCCCTGCCCAATGAGTGAGGCATCGAGACCATCATAGCCTTAAGGGAAAGGGGGAAAATTTAACAAAAGAAAATATAAAAATATAAAAATTCAAAAAATTATAAAAAATATTATTTAAGAAAGTTCACGTCAGCGCCAGGTAGTGCCACGTCAGCTCTAGTCGGCTAAAATTAGCCAGTTGTATTGAACTAACACAAATGCAAAAGTTTTGGAATTCAATTTGCCCAAAAAAAAAAGTTTAAAACTGAATTGACATAATTATAATAGGTTTATGAATTTTTTGGTAATTGTCCCACCATATAGAATCAATTGGAAACTTCTATGGATAGACTTTTTATTTCAAAAGAATATAAAATTCTAAATTAAAAACAAAGAAACACTCAACAAAACATAAAATGGCTGTGTTATACATACATACATACATACATACATACATACATACATACATACATACATATATACATACATACATATATATATATATATATATATATATATATATATATATATATCCTCTTTATTGAATTTTGATAGTGCTCTGCCATATGTAATTAATGTTGACTCTATCGGAAAATAAGTCTTCACTTTCAATGTACTGCCTCTCCAATTTTTCACATATTTGACAGAAAACCCTCAAATCATCCTTTTAAATAAATAAATAAAAACTTCGTTTATAAGGAAAATTTGAAGATGTTTCACTTTTTTTGCCAACAATAGTTGTAAGAATAAACTTGAAATTTTTAGCACCCATGGTGGCGGCGTAGTGGTTGAGCTTCAGTTCCTTTCGGGAGAAGTCTGGAGTTTGAATCCCTGCGTCGTCTGCCTTGTTGAAAAGGAACTCACGACTTGCTCGGGGTAGAAAAGGTGGTGGTGACTCTCCTGCTCCTCCAGGGTTTATTCCGCCGTGAAGCGGTGTACGGAGATTCCTTGGATACCAAAAAAATAAAATAAAATAAAATAAACTCGAAATTTCAAGCAAGAATTTTAAGTCATCATGGTATGGATTAATGCGGAATCATAACGGCGTGGAATCATACTATACTGGGCATGATTCCTTGCTTAAGCAGAGTTCGAATCAAGGCATTTGTGGAACGTGGGGATGCTGAAATTGACAAGGTAAGGGGGTAAGTTTCACGAAATCGACAAAGGGGAAGAATGAGTAAGAGGTTTGACCGAAATTTTGAAGGTAGGGCTAGGGATCTCTGGCAAAAAAGAGAAACGGGAACGAGGCCTTCATGTTTGCTCGAAGCTTAAAATAAAAAATAAAAACTGTGTTTAGCGGACTAATCCTGATTTTCCAATAGTTATTTACGATACGCGGGACGTAATTTTTGGCAATTGGAAGAAGCACCATTCAGCTTCGCGTGCAAGGGATACAAAAGATCTCTCGTCCATTTTGAGGAAAAGAAGGAAGAGATCCTGTTGTGATTAGACCAATCAGCCTTTTCACTCAGAGAGACACACGACCAGCCTTATGCAGACATCGAAATAGAAAGGGAATCCGAGAAAAGCCGAGGGGAAAAGACACATCGAGAGGAAAAAGGGACCCGCGCAATCGATCTGAGGAGGATTATTCTAGATGATATCTTCAGATCATTCGCTCGTTCTAGATAAATTATTGTTTAAATCTTTCAAATCATCATTAACTTAAACTCTAACTTTCGACCAAAAATAAAATTTAAAGTCTAAGTCATGTTTTCACATCCTTTGAAGATCTAAGACTTATCTTTTATCGATTAGTTTTTGCGCGTAGAGATTAAGAACTTCCTTCATATCATGGACATCGCTAGAATAGATGAGTCACAACAGGACAGGCCCTGATCCGTGACCAGGACAAGGCTAATTGTTACAACACTTTTTTGTTCTTCATATTTCAATTAATTTTTTTCATATCATTATGTGACTAGTCCGCATTGCTATTTTTTATATACTAATATCACCTCGCAGAAAGTGAATTTGAATGATGGGGTGCCATAATTTTGGAGCTGCATGTCAACCGATGCTAATCTCATTTAATAAATAGCCAAAGCCATGCTGATGTTTGATTGAACTCATGCATGTATTAAGTAGCCATGGGAATGTTCACAATTTCACCGAATTGCACGCTTAGTTGAAATTAGTTGCGTTTTTGTGCAGTTGTATACCATCATAATATCTCTACACACTCTTGTTGAATAATATTGGGCGAAAAGAGGAGTTCCCTTTATATTTGAAAACTATGAGATGAACATGACCAATGGAGTAATGCTCCGTAAATCCCAGACACCCTTTCCACAATAAGAAGATGTTATTGTTTCGCTTTTCTAGTTTTACAGTCCCGGTTGAACTGACTTGAGCCTTAAGAAGCATCGAGTTGGAGAGATCATTTCCATAGCTTCTCAAGAAAATTTTTGCAATTAATTCTTTATTATACAATAACTCATATCAAACGGAAGTGTAGAAAAAAAAAAGGAAGAAAACTACGGAGTTTTAAATTCTGCAACTTGATAATATCAGTTTCCATAAGCAGTGTGTTGCGCATTGAATTTTAGTTGCAGTTGCCTCATTTCAGAAGGTTAAAGCTAGAGAACCCAAACTATGGTTCACAAATTGAATTAGCGCAATGGTGATATAACGCAGCTTATTACTTTTGGCATTAGATACGTGCGGCGGGTTTTGGTAGCACAAAATGGTAATGCAAAATCCAACAATCGACGTCAATTTTCTTTCATCCAATGTCTGAGATCACACAAGTAACTTTGAGCCCATTACTTTGTTGCATTAATTTTTGTGGTTTAAATCATTGTCCATGCAACTACTCTTCTTTTCAAGAATAGTAGATAATGGTTGAAAGGATGTTGTGGAAACTTGAATCATGTATAGTACACTTTATTACGATTGGTTCAGGACAATCAATTGCGAATCCTTTGGAGATATTCATATCATTAAAGTCCAAGAAAGGACAAACAGATTGCTCGGTGACCAAGGCAAAGATGCTTGACTGTGCGTTGCTAAAGCGAAATGACAAAAGGAGTGATGAGGGGTTCGAGAAACAAGCAAAGCAATTTTCCAACCACAAAGCTCTATTAGACAAAAAAGTACGTGTGGACCTCACTTTTGCAAGCATGGTACAGTCATGGGACAGTGGTAATAATCCATCGCTGCCTTCTTGAAAACAATAACTTTAATAATCAAATCGTTCACCATGTAATGCTTATTGTTGATAGGAATTCATATTTTCAAGTACTTGCCATTTATTCAAGATGTGATTTAATTAAACAACAATTAAAAGATGGCAATATGAAGAAAAAAAGAGGACTTATAAAACTACAAGCAACGTTACCAAACTCCTGTGATTACAGTTGAACGTGACAAAGAAATATGAAAATGTAATTTAGTCCTTATCTTTTTGATAAGATGGGATAGATCCTCAATTTCATCGTGCACGATGTCTAAATGACTCAAAGTTTTGATACAATTATTTCCCTCAATATATCCCTTGAAGAATACAAAGAGAATTGTCTATCCACATGCATATTTGAACAAGTAATATATGAGTATGAAAGACCATAATATAAGCACATAGAATGAGAGAACACAATAATATGTACATTCACAACCTTAACTATATGAATGTGGACTCGAGAGGGAGTAGGGACACCCCATATATCTAGTGTCTAGTCAAATTATTGCATCTTGTGGACCCGAGCAACATGCATGGCTTTTTTCCAATGATAGAGCTCTATCAGTTGGGAATCCTATGAGGATATTTAGAACATTATAGTCTGAAAAAAGGACAAATAGATTGCTCGGTGATCGAGGCAAAGATGCTTGACAGTAAAACCCTAAAGGGAAGCGAAAAAATGATTGACAGTGGTTCTAGGAACACAGGACACCAAGAAGCAACATGTGGAAGTTGCTTCCCAAGAGAACTTAAGGCAGGTTTTCATCCGGTAGATATAGTCTAATTCACTTTGTCGATTCTCGTTGAACGAGCTAAAGACATAATAAAGTTATGTAGTATTAAATTATGAAATTATATGGATCTTATGAAACATTTAGTGTAATTGATATGACTAACTATGTGGCAAATCTCATGTGCTCCCAAACAAAGTCAAGTGGTTTAGTGCATCTATTGTTATCGGATCTTTTTTTAGCAATAATTCGTGAGTGCAGTGTATCCAAATTTATGTTGAGTCAGCATACACTTCATGGATGAATTTAGCCTATTCATTATATTTGTAATGCTCAATTATGCGTATACCCGAATATTATGATTTGTCCAATATAATATAATTTAAAGTAATATCTATGATAAAACATTTTTTTTAAATGCTCATGAATTATTTAGTGCTAAGATAATAAAGGAATGCGTAGAAGTTCCTTTACATTAGATTAGACTCTTCCATTTTTTCTAAGTATTCATGACTTATTTGGCCAAATCATGTCCAGACTTCTAAATGACTAAACTAAAGCGCTCATTCATGCCAGCATTTAAAAAAAAAACTTTTCCTTTGCTCCAAGGGCCTAGCCCTTTGGGCCATTTTTAATTATTCCGGGGCAACCAAATGGCTAGTGACCCACGTGGTGAGGGCTGTGTCGTGCTAAAGCCGAGCCAACCCGTTTGCCAATCCTAGAGCAAAGTTGTAAAACACCACCTAACCAGTAAGCAGTCAACACAAGACCTTTCAAACAATTGATAATAATTAGAATTTCCCAATTGTATGATTATGGCCTACCAGTTATGAGCATAGTTCTATGTTTGGAAAAGAATTTCAAATATTTAGTGATTGTCAAACAACTTTTTATTTTTACTTCAACACTTAGGATTGTTAGTATAAACGTCACAAGTAAAACTATTTTTCCAACATGAGTCCTCTCCTTTGCTTCTCTCTTTGACATCTCCAACTCAAACCAAATTTCAATCACGTAGTCATTCCATCCTTGACTCATGTTGATAAGAAGCAAGATCTCCCTCTAGATATATCATCTTCAAAAAACTTTGTTCTTCCAAATCTTCTCTTCAAGATTTGTTATCCTCTCAAGATCTCACTTTTTCTCTAGTCTCTATCAGTCAAACCTTCTCCTTCTATTCAAATAAATCCACAATCATCTCTCTATAAAATATTAAGTATCTTTGCATTAGGTCTTTTCTGGAAGCAATGCACAATCAAGCATCAAAAGCAAATTACTCATTCTCATAGCAAGATTTATAATATGCATTGACAACAAACCCACTGAAAACCAACCTCATTGACACCTCTAGTTGTTACCATTAGAAAGAGAAGATTGATAAAATCCTTTGTTCGAAGAAAAATTGGAAAATCTATCTATACTTAATCAATTGAAGCAACGCAAATAGAATAGTCAAGAAGCCTTATCTCTTCAAATTTCCCCATAAATTGATAGTGCAGTGCTTGAACATTTTAGAATTAGGGCTTTGTTGAGGGAAGAAGCTCCATGCTACCGATCTTCAACTTGGACTTGCTGGCCGACCCTCTTTTGGCTCAGAAGCAAAGTCCTATCTCATGATTTTGCTCACATTTTTGCACTAGCAAGAGAAGCTTTCTCTGATACTCCTCCATTTCAAATAATGGTAGATCTTGGGTCCAAAAATTAAGAATTATCACATTCAAACTACTTCACGTGTATTAGAGCTAGAGTTGAGTCCACAAGCAGCTGGGGGAGTAACAATTTAATAAAAATTGTCGGTAATGTCAATATAGAATTTAATTTTGATTCCTATACTTTTAAATTTGGCTAATTTTAAGAGGGGAGGAGCTTTTTCTTCCCACCCTCTTTAAGATTTTTGGTTTTGCAGAAAATATTTTTGGGGAATGTGCTAGTCAATGCAAAAGGCACTTGTTAATCAATCAATTTACGAAAATACCGAGCTTTCCATTGCACTAACCTTAGTGTTATCACGCATGTCGTTAACACTTGAATTTTTGTCAACAATTCAAGCAGTTATCTCTGTAAAAGTACAAAAATAGAAAATAGCAAAAACAACAAAAGAGAGCGAAAAAGAATAGATAAATAAACAAATAAAGAATAAACAAATTTAGAAACCAAAAAAATAAAATTAGAATATGATGGGGTTTCAAAATGGAGGCTTTTTTGGTTCATGGCCCAATTCACATAGTTCTCACGAGATTAAATTTCGTCAGGTCCATCAAGCCCAGTCGGCTTCTCTAGCCCACCCTATATGGTAATAAAGCCACGATCCATTCCCAGCCGTAGATTGCTTGAAATCTTGGAATCCAATCATTTCCGATGCCATTCGTCGTCGTCCGCCCTTAACCAGCAATGACATTGGGTCAATTTTTCAATAAGAGGAAATTTAAATAGAAACCTCAAGTCGATTTAGCTGTCGACATTAAATATATTTCTACTGAAGTGAAATTACGAGAGATAAAAATGGAATTTTCTTTTCACAAGTGACATTAAAATACTGTTTATTCAAGTGAGAATGAGTTGTGGTTGATAGACTTGCGTGATTTACATAAGTAGATTTTAAGTCACAAATTCAACTTACGAGCAAATCTAAAGAAAACACGCCTTCCTAACGGTAAATGGGACAAGAACAACTCGCTGGGCAGGGACAAGTAGACGCTTGCTTTCATGAGAGAGATTAATGTTTTCTTGGTTCTGAGTTGTGACTGATTGTTCATGAAGCTGAGAAAAAAAGGGCAAAAGCCATCAAATATCCAAAACTATGCTCATTGTAACACATCTATCTCTCTCTCTTTTTTTTTTGTGTGTCATCAAAGATTTCAAATTATACTTATGTGACACATTTGTTCTCTATCAATAAGTATTGTTAGAAAATTGAAGGTAAACGATATTGATGTAAAATGAAATAAGCACAACTTCGACAAAAAATATAAAATTATCAAATGAAATCTTGATAGAAGTTTAATGCGTCACATTAATATAAATTTAGGATTTTCGACACCAAGAAAAAAATTTAGAGGAATATTATTTTGAGCTTTTGACGTAACAAAAAGAAAAATAAACACGAACGAAAACTGAATATAATTTGACAGTTTTTGCCGGCTTTTCCGAAAAGGACGGTGGGTTTCTTTTTGCCCTTTTATTTTATTTTATTTTATTTTCAAACTCAATTCCTTTTAATCATCCAAAGAACAACCACCGGCTTCACCTGTTTGCCTCCTTTTCCCACACAAAATCCGAATTATCTCCATCCACTCCTTCGCTTCGCTTGGCGTCTTTTTTTTTATTCTCCTTTGCTTTTCTGTTCATGCTCGCCGCCGCCAATCTTCAAGCTTGGCGTATCGTCTCGGATGACGACGACGACTCAGATTGGCCTCGGCTGCCATGGTTGACGAAGCGACGCGGGACCGTTGGATTTGTCGAGAGCGAAACCCAAAGAATCTCATCCTTCGAATCGGCGGATCGTATCCAGATGATGATGATGATGATGATGATGATGATCCATCCAACCTCAGCCTTGGCAATCGGATAAAAGGCTCTTGTGAACAGCGAACGTCACCCCGCATCCCCATTTGCGCGTGGCGTGCACGGGCGAAACGGTGGAATCCGGCGATGAAGTGGGAGCGAACGGAACGAAGCAAGAGTCGACAGCACATGTTCTGGAGTGAATCGAAATTCGTCTTGGAAATGAAACGGCCCTGATAATGGTTCAGTGGCGACGGCGGCGTGAGCCCGGGATGGCCCGGCCAAAGATAAATCTGGTCCAGACATGGACAGGGATAGGAAAGCGACGGCTTGAATCAGAGTGGCCGCGACTCCAGTATGGAATCTGATGGTGTTGTTCACTGTGGGGATGATATACATATACATATACACATATATAGATATATGTATATGTAGAGAGAGAGAGACAAATGCGGAAAAGAAATCTGGTCAGAGAAAAATCTGTCGAGTTTGCAAGGAAGGTGTTTGATGGAATGACAAAGCTGGACTCTGTTTCCAAGGATACCCATTCGAGATCGAGATATATATATATATATATATATATATATAGAGAGAGAGAGAGAGAGAGAGAGAGAGAGAGAGAGAGAGAGAGAGAATCAGCGAGCTCTATCTGGCGTGCGAGCAAGTTCGAGTTCGAGAGTGCATGATGTTGTCGATTCTAATACGAAAAACCATTGCCAGAGGCTTGGATGCTGTGTTGTCGAGAGAGGCTGAGGAAGAGTTGTGCCGCAGAAACGCTTGAGAGAAAAAAAGGGAAACCAAGAATTGAACGATGAGCCGTGTGAGGTAGCAAACTCTCAAATACGGTCCTAAGGGAAGGAATTGACCCACCTATTCTGACCAGGGAGAACAGGCCATTCAACGGGGGATTCTGAAATTGCGGAGGCTTGGTTTGATCAAGCCGCTGAGTATTGGAAAAAAGCTATAGCACTCTCTCCCGGTAATTATATTGAAGCGCAGAATTGGTTGAAGATCACGAGACGTTTCGAATAAGAGCACTCTTTTTTTATTTATTATTTTTGAATTGTAGTAATGCTACTGCGGGGAAAGAGATGAGTGGGAGAGAGGCTGTGAATGCTGCGTTTGATGAGGAAATGTCTGCAGATCCTAGAGTCTTTCGATGTGTCTAAAGTTTCTTTTTTTTTGGCAGAAGTATGGACCTGAGAGGGTTGTTGATCACAGAGGCTGGTTTCGCTGGAGTTGAAGTCGGTGCTGCTTTCTATGGTCTCAGGCCTGTTGTGGAGTTTATGACATTCAATTTTGCTATGCAGGCGATTGAACAAGTTATAAATTCTGCTGAAAAGATGAACTACATGTTGGCTGGCAAAACATCAGTCCCTATAGTTTCAAGAGGAGCTGCCGCAGGAGTCAGTGCCCATCACTCCCAAGCCTTGTGAAGATGTCGCCATCCCACCTGGAGGAGCTTTACCGGATCCGGCCTCGTTAGATCACTCGTCACTCTCAGGATCTATCAGATGCGAGAATGGCCCAGGGCGTGCAAAATGAGAGTTGTTCATGATCCGTGCAACATTTCTGGTATGTCGCTCCAACCAAAGTGCTTCCTCATCCTCTGGTTTTTTCAGATTGGCAGTCACTAATTTCTTAACACAGATTGTTTAGTTGCATTATTTGAATGCGTTGTTGTCAAGGCGTGAATACTCTGCATGGTCGCAAATTTAATCGGTGTTTACTCAAAATCTCATTTTCAGTGATATTAGTATTATGAATCAACATAAGCATGGAAAAATGAGATAATACATGGTGCATATGCCCATGATAACATCGTTGATGCAGGATGGGACCATTGTTATTGCTCTGATTAACTCAGCTTGTAATTTTTGGTTTTAGCCTCAGAAATTTTCATGTCTCCTTCTTTTGTTCAAAAGGGTAAGCAACCATTCACACATTCTGGACATGCTCGTCCTGTTCTGAAGTAGTAATTGCTTTTGCTATTTGATGTCTCTTTGCCCTCATAACTTTGATGGGTGACCTATTGTTGCATAGCTTAATTGATGTTCTCTAAATTGTTATTCCATTTGACAATGAGGGTAATTAAACGATGATTCAGTCTTGTCGAATTCAATTTGTTGATTATGTGCTCAGCTATTCTAGGGGTTGAATTAATTTATTTTGAGTTTGTGTTGCTTCATGGTTATTAGTATCAATATAATGTGTTGTTTCATTCTGTCCTAAAAAAGGGGTTTGGGGGGGGGGGGGGGGTGGGAGTAGGAAATTAGTGAGCTAGGCAACTTCTTCGTTGATGATAGGCCAATTGATGCATTTGTTTTTGTATACATGTATCTTATGATGACAGATTAGCATAAAGACTCTGTGGAAATACAAAACATGGAGATCTAAGGAAGTGTCTTTGGGGATTTTCAATAAATGTGGGGAAGAAAAAGCACATTGTTATGTGAAGGTACCCAAGTAATGAGTAATGATAAGCATATGGTATGGAGAAGCTATTGCCACAAAGAATGCAAGGTTTCGGGTGATTATCTTTGTTCATTCATTCATGGAGACATTGCCTACATGCAAAAATGCACATCAACCAGAAGAAAAGGACAGAGACAGAGCCCCTCTAACAATTCTATAGCTCTTGATGAACTTCACTGTCAGAACTCTAAGAGTTGCTCTTTGCTTTTCTTGAATATGTTGCTTAATAAATCCATCCGGAATATTTTGCACATTACATGTTTGAACGACCAAGCTATGAAATTATATAAGTGAAATGAGAAATCCATAGATAAAATCAGAGGGCAAAGAGCAAGAAGGTAATGATTTGAAGTCAAAGAAATCCAAGGATAAATTTACTTGTTTGAAAGTGCTCAAGGATGAAAGATATTAATAGCTAACATCATTTTCTAATACATGTTATTATTGAGTATCATTTTAGTTTTCTATTGGATTATATATAAACACAATATAGATGAAAAAAATCTCCAATGAGTGGACATCTACTACTAAAGCGGTCATAGTATTGTTAGTCCTAGCAATCATAGTTGAGCTCTAGGTATACTGATGACGATTTAAGCTCAAGATCTTATCAGACAACTCATCAAAGATGTGGGATCACCATTTTGAAAAAAAGGATAATTATAAATCGAATTTGTGGGCTAATTTAGGAGTAATGAGAGGTCTTGAAAGTGTAAGACCAAGAAAAACTAACTCAGAATGACTCAATAAGCTGCTCTTCCACGTTGGGGACTTTCTTATGATATGATATCATTTGGCAGCATGGTCGAGGGTAAGGGGGCTGACTTGAAATCCTTTTTCCACAATGGAACAATGAGAGATTTAATTTTTGTTTATTTCGTTAAAAACAACTTCTTCTTTTTTTGAATTTTCTAACGTTCATTTCACAAAAAATGAACTAAATTGGGAAAACATTTGTCATCAACAAAAAAAAGTCTTTTATAATAGGGGAAAACATTTTTTTACTTTTTAAGTTTGGGAAAATATTTTTCTCACTCACTCTCTCTTATCTCACACCCATGTTATCCTTGCTATCTTTTTTTTTTCCTTTCCTTCTTCTTTTTTTAAAAAATGAATTTTTTATTATTTTTCTTTTTTCTTTTTCGTTTTCTTTTGTACCAGCCATAGGCAAGTCCCTAGTTTGCCAACCTTGGGCTTGCCAGATCAACGAGCTAGGCTCACCGCTCGCCAATCGAGCAATCTATGGTGAGTAGTTCGCTTGCTCGCTGATTTAGTGAGACCCAAGCCCTCAAGGTCGGGCCTTGCCGGGTGGGCGAGCATGAGCCTCTGGCTTGTTGACTTGGCAAGGCTTGAGACCTCAAGCTCACCAACCATCGCTGTGGCCACAACGATTGACTCAAGAAAAAGGAGGAGGAAAAGAAAAAATAAAAGGAAACAAATAAACATAAAAAAGGAAAAAGTTGAAAGAAAGACAAAAATAAAAAATAGGGTTAATACCCTTAAAAACCCCAAACTGGTACACTTTGTGACAAATTTACCCCAAACTGTATTCTTTTTGACCATGAAAAACTCCAAACCTGGTACACACCCGTGATAAATTTACCCTAACCGATCATAAAAAATCATAAACTGGTACATTTATGACAAATTTACCCCAAACTAATTTATTCAACCGCAAAAAACCCCAAACTGATAAATTTGTGACAAATATATCCTTCTTAAATTGGATTAATACCACAAAAAAATCATAAAAATTGTAAACTCTTGACAAACAGATTGTAAAATCCCAAATTAGTATACTAGTCAATTGTCACGTGTCATTAACTTAATAATTTGACAATAAAATTTAACGAAAACTAGCAGAGAATAAATTTGTCACAAGTGTACTAGTTTGGGGTAAATTTGTCAAAGGTATATCAGTTTAGGATTTTTGGTGGTCAAAAAAATAGTTTGGGGTAAATTTGTCACAAATGTACAAGTTTGGGGTTTTTCAGGGTCTTAACCCTAAAAAATAAAAAATAAAAAATTAATTTTTTTAAAATAAAGAAATTGTTAAAATGAATGCACAAAGGGAAATCAAATTGAATTTTCCAAACCAAACAAAGTAAATATTTTCTACTTCATTATCAAGTTTCAAACAAATACCAAAATATAGTCATTTTTCTAAAAAATGGTTTCTTGAAATACACTTCTTGGAAATGTAATATTTTCCACGAAATGAACGCATTCTTAGTAGAAATTGTGTAAAAAATTGTTTATTGACTAACCATGAATAAATGTAGCATTGATTGGTAATTGCTTTTTGCCATGCGTATCATGTGAATGTTCCTTGCGAACAATTGTGGTTGTAAAGAAGAATAACTCAAGAGAAACAAGATCCTAAAGCATCGATGCTCTTCAAAATTGAAATAATGAAAGATCAATAATCATCATCTAATAAATTTTCTTGTGATAATAGTCCAAAAGTTTTTCTAAGTCAAAGTCGAGAAATCTTTTTGTAAATCATTCAAGTCTAGTTCCTCCATTTTCATATAGAGGGAGCCTAAAATCAAGAAAAAGAGAAGTGTCGATTTTGCTTTATAAGTTAGGATATAAAGTTGCCAAATTATCCTCAAATAAAAGTCTAAGCTTGTGGGCCCAATTTCACGTTTTTTGATCCCTCCATTTCTTCCCCTCCTCCCATTCCGCCAAGTCATTGCTATCGCCCTTGACACTAGTGTTGCCACTGTTGAAAAGTCTGATCTCCGATGTACCCGAGGATTGGCAGCCATGCGGCAACACCACCGTAGCCCCAACGACAAGCTGTTCCTCCCCTTTTCACCACACGGCTCCTCCCCCTCCCCCTCCTCTTGTTGGATTCGAGGGGACGAATGGATTGCATTAACCCTCCTTTTGATTTAAGGCAAGAAATTAACCCTTTTTTGAAATTATGATTTTATGCAGATAATTCTGATTGAAAAGAAGAAGACTTCAAGATAAATAAGATTATAAAGTATTGAAACCCTTCAAAATGGAAATAACAGAAGATCAATAATCATCATCCAACAATTTTTTCTTTGATAATAGTCCAAAAGCTTTTCCAATTCGAAGTCCACGAGTCTGTGTGCAAACCAGCTCCTCCATTTTCCAAGGAAGTTTAAAATCGAGAAAAATAAATGTACGGAGATTTTCGCCTCATGTGGATTGACAATAATGATGGGGCCCACCATCAGAAGCCCCCGTCCATTTTATATTTCCAAGGACAGCAGAGAGCGCCCTTGCACAAGGGCAGGATCACCATGCCAGCATTTTCCGCTGCTAAAAATAGCCATTACACAATTTAAGAAAAATTCCAAATAGAGAGCTGAAATCAAGTAATTTATTAAAACAATGCAAAATAGATGTCATTTTAAATAAAAACATGAAATGATCCAATTAATATCAAACAAAGACCTTTAAAAAAAGAATTTATCAAATACTGATTCAAGTTCGTCCATGGTTCAAATTTTCATTGTGATGCGATCGACATTCTCACTATTTAAATGTGGCAAGTTTGTTTGAAATTTATAATACAACAAAACTAAAGAAAATTCTAGGATTAAGTCTTCTTTCTAGTTTCCTCTTCCCGGTCCCTTCCGTCGCACTCCTTAGAAACTCCTCCATCGCTTCATCTCCTTCCTCTCACGCCAAGCCATCAAAAATTGAAAAAACGAAAGATCAATAACCATCACCCAACAAGCGTTTATGCAAATCTTTGAAGTCCAGCGCCTCCATTTTTATACCACCATCATAACCCCCCTCACCCTTTCCACTTTCATGTTTGAGGACTACGTGAGTTAGTATTTCTTGCTAAAATAGCCATTACATAATTTAAAAAAAAAATTCAAATAAAAATCTAAAACAAGATCATCTTCTTTTTTTTTTTTTTTTCAAAAACTAGTTTATAGTAGATTTCGTTGTAAATAAAAGTGTGAAATGATCACGTCAATATTAAATAAGAATTTGAACTCACGAACTGGTCAATATTCATTGCAATGGGTATTTTCTAGCAATTTAAATTGAAGCAATTTTGTTTAAAACTTGTTATTGGGTAAAAAAAGAAAATCCCAGATGAATCGGGATTACTTTTTTCCTTTTCAATTTCACGTTTTCCGATCCCTTCTGCTGCACTTCTTGGAAACTCCTCCTTTTCTTCCCCTCCTCCGTCTCACACCAAGCCGTCACCGTCGTTGGGATGTCCGATCTCCGATGTATTCGAGGATCGAGAGCCACCACAGCATCGCTGCTGTAGTCCCTACGGCAGGCCGTTCCTCCTCTTTACACCGTGCGGCTCCTCCCCCTTCCCCTTCCCGTAGGTTTTTTTTTTTTTTTTTTGAAGTTGCTTCTGAGGCAAAATTGAGATCTTGGAATTTGACGTTTTTTTATTGAATTTCGATGATGGTGATGACATTGCAGCGAGTTTCCGCATTGGGGTTACTGCCAAATCGGAGTATTGGAAAACTCTTCCGGTAAGATCGGTTGAATGAGTTGCTCATCCGATCGCTTTACTCGCAAACCATAGTGGTTTTGATGAATCACTTTCGCCTTACGCTTGTGGTGTTTATGATCTTTTGTCATTGTCTTGATCGGGGATTTTCATCAATGAATCTTTTCTCGACATGTAATATCTGTATCTTTAGATATGTGTCGGATGCAATGACTTTTGATGCTAAATTTAGAACGGATCACGTGATGTTCTCGCCTTTCAAATTTTTGGTTAAGGCCTTTTAGTTCAACTCGGCCATCATCGGGCTGTCTCTCACACTAACTGGTTTTAATATATATCCATAAGTGCTAAGTTCCAATACAACTGTAGAGAAAAATAATGATCACAAGACTTCACTTAAACAAACTTTCACCGCACACTTCTCTCTCGTCCCTATGGCCCATTCTCTATGGAAGTAAGTAATATGATTATTAATGTTTAAGTAGTTTCATTCATTCGTTAAATAGTTGATGGAGCATCTGTTGTTCCAGGAAATTTTGATTGAGCAGCTCCATTGGTGGCTTTTCAAGTGTAGGATGGAAATAGATTTTTTGAGTGCTTTAGTAATATATGTCATTTAAATTTGATACCTTGTCTTTTCTGTTTCAAATGGAATAGTATGGCAGTTTCACTATTCTTGGATTGGCTTCTCCTTAATTCTCCATAATTCTCTTCCTTCTGCTTTGCAGGCATAACTATACCAGCCTCGAAGTGCCCTTGTGGTTTCTTTTTATATTTTAAGGAAGTCTCTTTCATATGTAGCTTTTTGACTGCTTCATGAGGAGGTACTGAGTGTACTAACAATGTAGGTATGACGTGGATTATACAAATATCACCAGCAAGAGTGACCACTCCATGGGCTATCATTTTGTTCATGCTCACAGGTCTGTTCTTGCTCAGTGTCAAATACTCTTACTTGAGAAACTGAAATAAATTTGAAAGAAAAATGAAGCAAAGAACGGGGTGGAAGTGCGACCTCTAATGTACCTGAGGATTAAGTACCACCACGGCAATGCCACTGTAGTCCCTACAGCGAGCTGTTCCTCCTCTTTTCACCGCACAGCTCCTCCCTCCTCTTCCCGTAAGTTTTCTTAGCTGCTTCTGAGGTGAAATTGAGGTCATGGAATTGGACATTTGTTGATTGATTTTCGATTGATGCTAGATTCAATCCATTATATTTATATCATTTTTCCTTTCTTTTAATGGTGATGATATTGCAACAGGATTTTGCATCAAGTTTGCTGCCAAACCGAAGTATCAGATAATTCTCTAGTAAGATCAATTGAACAAGAATTGTTTCGTAGCTCATTCCACACGCAGATCATATTAAAAAAAAAGATCATAATCATGACAAATGGGGAGGTTCACCGGTCCACTAAATGTTTTAAGTGTATAGGGCATACAACTTCATGCATGCATGGGTTCTTTACCCTCCTAACATGGTATTATTAAATCACATAGGCATCTTCTGCTCAACTAAGCAATCATTCAGCTTTGCTGTCCATCTAAGGCATGTTCGTTAAAGTAGTTTTCTACGTGCTTCTCATTTCTAGACATAGCTTTCCTACTGAACACTACATACTACAGAGGCTGGATTACGTATATCATTCATTGCTTTTCAGATGTTCTAGGTTTGCAGAGTAGGTGAACTTCTTAGCTATGTTGGGTTTACCTCATTGAATATTGGACCATTTCCTAGATATACCTTCTATAGTTCTCTTCCTTTTGCTGTGCAGGCACTAGCGATACTGGCCTTGAAGTGCCCTTGTGGTTCCTTCTTTAATAAGGATGTCCCTTTTATATGCTGTTTTCAGTTGCTTCATGACGAAGTACTGAGCATACTAATGATGTGGTACGACATGGATTAGACAAAATATCACCATTGAGAGTGACCACAAGTCTATTCTTGCTCAGTTTCAATACTCTTAATTGAGAAACTGATATAAATGGGAAGATAAGCAAAGAACAGGGTGGGAGTGCAGAGGGAGAAGGATACTTCAGGTGGGAGCTAATCAAAGTAAGCGTGTATCCCTTTTGTTTATGCAAAGTAAAAGGCACCAATAGTAGCAGCCACCCATACCTACAAGAACCAAAGAAAGAGAATGAAACACTAGCATACATAGTACGCATCTTGTGACAAAATTGATGTTTACTAAATTGATAGTTATGAATAGTAGATATCCACCATCAAAGCACCTAATTTGATGCAATGCAAGAGGTGAGGCGACACTATAAATTGAAGAACTACCGTTCAGCAAGTCCGAAAATATTGGAGCATGCAACACTGCAGCTGTATCAACACAGTAGAAGACTTTTCGATCCAGCCAAAATAGGAAGAGAAAACAAAAAGAATCTGTTCACAGCAGTCCATTTAACATAAAAAGAGACATTAATCGGAAACTGGGAGACAAACATAATCACAGAAAACAATCATAAACGAATGAGTTTGAAATGTTATAGAAAGAAAGAAAAAGAAAACTGTAGATACGCTAGTGAATATCCATTCATCACATTCTACTTTAGCTTGATAAATGTCAAAATGAGAACACAAAGAAGTGCTACAACACCTTCTTTGAGTGCCACCGCATCCTGTATATTTGCACTAGTTAAAATCTGGGATTGCGCACAGATTAAAACGACAGATTTTTAGCCACCGGTCAAAAGATAGAGCTCTTCTGAGTAATTTCTTGGAACGCCCAAAAGGAAAAAATATATATATTTTACGCTATCATTTCTTCTATTTTCTCCTAGACCTATAATAGGAGAAATCGCAGCTTACACTTAGGTTGTTTGGTTTCCCTAGATTTCACATGAGAAAACCCAGGCAGAACACTTGCACGTAATCAAGTCTTGATTTCACCTTTGCCTACAGCAGAAACTTCAACAGTTGAAGATGGATACGTGAGTAGCTCATCTCTCTGACATACAAATTCAAAAACTAACACTTACCTACGATTCCAAAGCAGAAGCAGGTGTGTGGTCCTATATCAAATGATTTCAGATATTTATTCCCCAAAAGTTTTCAGCTCAACTTTCAAAGACTGAGCCAAAATGGCCGCAAAAGATCGCATAACGCTCATTCAGCAGGTTTTCATTCAACTGAAGATGGGGAGAAGGCGGTGATTGTGGCTACGAGTGGCCTCTCGGTTGAAGAGGAAAAGGAGATTGATTGATGGGAAGTTTGCGAAAGTTTGATCGGATGAGGCTAGGCCAGAAGTTAAAGTGTGGACTTTTGTTGGAATTGCGTTATATATCCAAAAGAACACAAATATTACTGTTACTTACTTAAAGAACAATATTAAACGCACTAAGACTGACCTTCAAAATATAAGACCTACTTATTTAGGGTAAATCAATTGTGATGACTGAATTATATAGCGCATTTTTGCAATCAATCATTAAATTCTCATTTCAGTCGCCGAATGAACTTCAGAACTTGTAACTAATCGAAACCCGACCAAATTTTTCTTAGTGGGGGCAAACTTCAATAAGTAATTATTAGTTTAGTAAATAAACCAATGCCCTTGAGCATAAAAATATGTGATGAAATTACCATTTGTGTTGGTAAAAATATGTGACGAAATTACCGTTGTGTTGGTTTGGCTTGCTTATGGCAACTAGATTTTTCATGACTCTAAAATCACTTATCGACCTTCATCAATTTGCGGGGCAAATTGAAATGAAAATAATCATTATGGACTCAGTTTAAGAAATCTTAAGAAAATCCGATGGGAATAAAAAGGGATTTAGATACTTATGATCACTTTAGCTTCCTCCCGATTGGGTTACGCCTTGAGAACCTCCCCTCGTAACACAAGGGCCACATAACCCTCTCTTTTTTTAAACTTTTTGTTGTTGGCTTTTTTCTTAATTGAGACCCATATGGCATCGTGTCGTCGTAATGGCATCTCCAATAAGATATATAAGACACCACGTCAATAATGCATAGAAAAATTGTTCAAAAAGTCTTCATAATGCATTTATTGGATAGGGGGAAAAATGTTAGTGCATCAGGCAATTGAAATCAAAGTTTAGTAACTTGATTGTACAAAAAGAGTACATGATGGGAAATATCTCATTTGCATGCCAAGTCGGTAGACCGATTGTTTATACCTAGCACTTTTCGTACCATCTACTGCATTACGCAACTCTAGGGTATTCTCACATATAGTAGAAGAGATTATTACATTGTAGATGATTCCATATAGAATGTGAAGCTACCTTAGCACGGAAAATATTGTGACAAACTACTGAAATTATTTGAGGAAATGCAAAAACTTATGTTCCGAGGTTTCCTCAAGTCGAGATTTACAGAAAAGCATTGACCGAAGGACTGATTAGGAATGGCTAGTAAGTCACCCTTGCACCACAACTAAATCCAGAAGTAACTATAGGATAGGATGCCAAAAAACAGAGGAAAACGGAACCATTGTTTGACCGAGCTTAACTTTGCACAACTCTTGCTCGCTGTGGCGATTGCTCACGACGTTTTCAGTTCAATCTTCGCTCGTTTCCAAGTGGTCTTGGATTCACGATTGGAAACAAGAAAAAAAGGAAAAAAAAAAATTTGACATGAACTCCATTGATGAGCAAAATGACAAGAGCATTAAACATCACTCGCTGCCGCCAGATTGAAGCCTTTGCCGAAACACGTAAGAATCCACAATACAGAAACGTGATTTAAACCGGAAGAAGGAAAAGAAAAAAGTATCACCGAAAGTTTCTAAAGACGGCGAGGGACGGAATCAATCACGAGGCTCGCACTGGAAACAGGTGAGTGCAACTCGGTTTCAAGGTAGCAGTAGACAGTGAGGGTGATGGTGGAACGACTCGGAATTCACTGAGCAGGGGAGTGCATCGAGATGGAGGGAGAGATCCGACAAAGGTGTATGAAGCGAAGAGACGCGGCAATGGCGTCGTTTGGAGTTTTTGATGCCTTTTTCTAAGGAAAAGAAAATGAAAATGATGGCTGAGCCGTGGGATGAATCTTCCTCTCAAGGAATTCCATTTTTTGTGCAAAGCCTTCCTTTCAACGGGCTTCTCGGACCGGCAGGAGGGCCGATAGTGAACCCGAAGAATCTCATCCTTCAAATCAGTGGATCCTATACACCAGCCCGACATCCCCTTTGTGCGCGGCGTAGACAGGCGAAACCAAGGATGCGAGCGACGGCATTTGGAATCCGAAAGGCGGCGATGAAGTGGGAGAGAATAGAACGAAGCAAGAATCGACAAAACGTATTTTGGAATGAATCGAAACTGGGCTCGGAAGTTCAATCGGGTAGGAAACGACCCTGATGGAGGAGCACTTGGTGAAGAATGAAGATGGACATAGAGAAAACGATGCATGGCGAAGAACTTTGACACGCGGAGTTTCCTGGTCATTGAATGTGCTGCGTCCCCTGAGCAGAAGGTGTTTGTTGAATTGCGCTTAGAGAGACAGAGAAAGTGAAATGATTCTGTAACAACAGACGGAGGAACGAAGACGCACCATAAGAAATATCCATGGACAGCCGGTTCCTCGCTAACATTCAGGCGATCATGATATATGTCAGATCGACGGTCGTACTTATCACCAGGTCATTTCATCTTCGATTCGATTCTAGAATTAATTTCGACATGATTTGACTTCGTCTGTTGATATCTGTTTCCATTCGTATTTCTCCAATTCTCTCTTGCCGTCTTCCAAGGATCCATTGCCGTCGGTTGCACTGTGGAGGAGGGATCGAGTTTGCAAGGAAGGTGCTAGATGGAATGATGAATTACATCTCTTCTGCAAGTCTTCTTTTTGATCGATTTCTCGTGGGCACTCTATTTTTTCCCTTCGTTTTTTTTTTCTTTCTTTTTCCTTTTTTTTTTTTCAACACTTTATTTCCTTCTCATCCAAAGAACCACCATCGGCTTCACCTCGTTTGTCCCGTTTTCCCCACAATCCCCACGCAAAATCCAAATAATCTCCATCCACTGCTTCGCTCCTTTTTGTTCTTCGTTGTTTTCTCTTCGTGCTCACCGTCGCCAATCTTCACGCTTGGCATATCGTCTCGGATGATGATGACGACCCAGATTGGCCTCGACTGCCGCGGTCGATGAAGCAAGGCTGGACCGGCGGGGGAGCCGAGAGCGAAACCTGAAGAATCTCATCCTTTGAATCAGTGGATCGTATCCAGATGATGATCATCCATCCAATCTCAGCCTTGGCAATCGGATAAAGCTCTTGTAAACAGTGAACACACCACTCCGCATCCCCTTTGTGCACGGCGTAAATGGGTGAAATGATGGAATTGAAAGACGGCGATGAAGTGGGAGTGGAACAGAACGCAAGAGTCAACAGAACGTAAAATGGAGTGAATCGGAATTTGACTTGGAAGTTAAATTGGACATGAAACGGCCCTGATGATGGTTCGGCGGCGATGGCCACGGGAGCTTGAGATGGCCCGGCGACAGACATGGGTAAGGACAGGAAAAGCGACACTCGAATCAGAGTGGTCACAACTCGAATATGGAATCCGATGGTGTGCTTCACCCTGGGCATGATCTGAATTGGTGGAGATGAATCAGGGGAATCCAGAGAGAGAGAGAGAGAGAGAGAGAGAGAGAGAGAGAGAGAGAGAGAAGATGCAAAAGAATATCTAGTCGGAGAAAATGTGGAGAGAGATAGTCCAACTGTGAACGGAGCACTCACCAGTGATTCATCGAGATTGAGTACTCTAAAGATTGTTGCTTCCAGGACCGACTGAAGCACAAACAGTGTCGCTACCGATTCGAAGATACCAGTCGCCTTGCGGCCACGACAGCGAAACTTGACCACGGAATTTCCTTGATCAACAGTCACAATTGCCGGGATGTCCCATCTCCAGGATGTTTCGCTTTTGTTTTTTCCCATCCTCTTGTTGTCTCACGAATTTCCATTGCCGTCGGTTGTGCTTTGGAGGAAATATCAATTGCAAGGAAGAGAGAGAGAGAGAGAGAGAGAGAGAGAGAGAGAGAGAGAATCGGCAAGCTTTATCCAGCGGCAAGAGCAAGTTCTGAGAGTGCCGGGATGTTGCCGATTCTAAGACAAAAAGCCACTGCTGGAGGCTCGGATGCTGTGTCTGTCAAGAGAGTATGCGGAAGAGTCGTGCCGCAGCAGCAGCGACGCAAAGACGCCAACATATTTGCTTTGTCATGCATATCAACATTCAGCTGATAAAAAAAAAATCCGAAAGCCCTTCACATGAGAAGAAATCGACAAACTTAAATTTGTGCCCACATGCGAAAAGACTGATCACGAAATCTTCAAGACATTAGAAAGAGACAATAAAAAGAATCTGATGTAAGTTCACCGGAGCTTGTAAAATCATGGTTATGCCTTGAAATTCAGACTTGGTATATGGCTCAAGGGAAGTGGATTCGATATTGCAACCATTTACAATTCTAAAGGTCAGGTTGAGCCACTGGAAACCTTAAAGAAACACGTTCAGGAGCATTTTATTCATTGGAACAAAACACATGCTTTTATCTAGTTTGCGGAACTAGAAGCAGAATTCAGCCTAGCAATTCTGTATGTTCGATTTTCACCAAAAGTGAACTAAAAGCGATGCTTCCTCTGCTGCATTGTATTGCATAGTATTGTTATTCACCCAAGTCTTATCAGTGGTTCTGAAGATGGATACTCCGAACATGATATCGTCCCTTTCGATAAAGCTCGAACACACAGGCGTCTTCCACCTGCGGAGGAGTTTCTCTCCTAAATGAGGCCCAACGGGCAGATAAGTTTCCATAGTGTTCATGGCTGATGAGCTTCAATGGCCATGATTTGTCTTGAAATATGAAACCAATGGTCTGCGGGCTTTCCTTAATACGCGTCTTTGGGAATGAACCAGGAACTCTCTGCTCAAGTATGGACATTTCTCAATTTTGTCATCAGAAACAAGAAAACAACCAATGATTTTTTAGGAAGATAGTGGGAGGATCCTTTTCAAAGCATGTGAAGGATAAACATAGAAACTATTGACACAATGCATGATTAACCTAGTGCTAACATAGTCTAGTGACTCTGTGATTTAAACCTGAGTTGTCATTGTAATGAGTATCTTACCACATTGTTTTTTTTAGATGTATTCATCTCACTGCAATTTCGGACAAAGGACACTTAGGTTTAAATTTGTTGGCCGGTTCAAGAGCGTTGCTCAAGCCCAGCTCTCTCAGCTTACACCTGCAGCAGTCGCAAGACAACATGAAGAAAGTTATTTGCTTTCTAGGCATAGTCTATTCTAGTTAAGTGAAACTCATATCTACTGACATAGCAACCCTAAATCAATTGTTCTAAGTCTTACAAATGGTGTAGCTTCATGAGGCCTGTTTGCATGCAAATACAATTCTCAGCACATCAAGTCCGATATGACTGGTTCAGCTTGTTTCCATTGGCTTGAATTTACAAGATCCCCCGACATGTACATATGCACACATGGGAGAACTAGAGACAGAGAAACACTACGAGAATGAATTTAGCTCTAACACAGTTACTCCTAGACTAATGATGTAGAGAGTTCCAGTATGGAATTCGAATCAAACGAGCGAACAACACAATCAAGGGGAGAATTAGCTAACATATTAAGATTTGTGCTTGGAAAATCTCTTGAAGAGCCGTTCAAGCTTCTATCCCTCCCCAAACTCCGTGTTGATGAATATGCATAGGAACTACCATGAACTTTGCAAACCTGATCAAATTCCATTGTCATACAAAGCCAAGGACACTTGGCTTCATTCCCTAAGACTTCAAGCTCAGCAGCAACATCATGGCAATTGCAGGCATCTTCCACTTTTAGCAAGACTATTCCACAATTGCTAAGGCTCGGCTCCTCATATTGGCATTGACTGGTGGTTATTCTATCTCGGACATGCTTTTATCAAATATGATTACATGGTAAATGGAGTCCTCTTCAGATTTGAGACCAAAAATTGGCCCTCACTGATATAGCATAGCAATGCTTTGCAAATTCGTTCCAACCCTTTGATAGCCAAACCATCTCATCACATTTTTCTAATTCCACAGGCCAAACCAATCTCTCAGAAATCATCCTTTTGAAAGATTCTTACCATATTCTCATGAACCTCTTTGGTATTCCCTGTGGGAAAAAAATAAAATGTATAATCTTCATAAGCCTATGAGACTTGATTTCATATGCAGAATGAAGAACGATATAACAAGAATGCATAAACCAAAAGGGACATCTTGAAGCACATGCTTTTCAGTTCATTCAGATTTGGAATGTGGCATTAATGAGTGTGCATTTGGATTATTATCAACCTCATAAACACAATCGACAAAGAAGTACATTTCCTTGGTCCATCAAGACTATATAAAGCAGTTATTATTTGGAATACTGAATTCATTTTGTACCAGCCAAAGTAACCTTTCCAGAGTTCATCTCGATTGATGTAAATCTATGCTCCCACAGTGCAATAGGGAACACATTCTGAAGACCTTCCATTTCCTATATATATTTAAAACATATGAAATTCAGCCACACAGACCACAATCACAAGGAAAAGGCAAATACATCAATGACATGAATATAGATGGATTTGAAAATTTAAACTTAAGCTGTTCGATTCTTCCAAGTGCAGCTCATAAAGGTTTTATCAAACTAGTGGTTCAATTTGACAAAGTAAAATCATCTTCTCTTTTTCCCAAATCTTATTAATATAATAAAATACAACAGTATATCCTATGTGACAACAAAATTATCAATCATTAGATCTTCAACAAAATTTCAGAATCATAAAAAGCCACCCCCTTATTTATTAGGTCTTTCTCTTTAGTTATGGAAGCAGCAACATTCTTTGCAATTTGCTTGTCCATATCCACATTGTCTCCGTGTGCGATTTACATACACCTGATTTCTCCATATAAGAGAACTTGGATTCTAATTCTTAAGACACCTCAGCAATTGATTTTACATCACATCTATCCACAAAAATAGAAGACGATTGCTATCTTTCCGAACCTCCAGCCACCAGCTTATGTCCCAATCATTGTCCTTTCATTCCTTCCCTGCTTCAATTACTTCATTGTTATGATATATACCTGATTTTAAATATATACCCATGGACACTTCAATGGATATAGCATATCGTGTGGTTTACTACACAATTAAGTAAACGTGGAAATACACTAGAGTATAGGCAAAGATATAAACAACATGGATATATTTGATTTTCAGACATGCCAGTCTCAGTAAAAGCTTGGGATCTTACCAAGCCATACTTAACATAAGATGGTCTCATCACCACCTTGAAGAAGGGATGCTCCATTTGAAATTTGTTGGCCGATTTACAAGCAGTGACAAGTCTTGGGTGTGTGGGACCATATAAAAACCAGCTCAGGATGCCTCAATCTGCTAACTGTTTGGTCCTCACTGTGCTTGGAAAACGACATTTTTAGTGACAGTTTGTTTACACTTCATTAATCGGACTTGCCATGAAAAAAATTAGCATAGGTCTGAAGTTAATAGTATCCCCACATCCTTACGTAATCAATCAAGATTAAAACAAGAGCTTATTAAAAAACCCATTCTACAATTTGAAGAGAACGATAGAAAGAGAGTTATGCAAGCAGAAACTAGACATGTTAGACCGCAAGTCAGCCCTCCAAATTCTCATGATGATGAGCGGTCCAAAGTTTACGGAGACAGCAAGATTCTTTGCAATTTGCCTGTTCATGGCATAGTCTCCTTGTGCGATTAACATATAACTCAAATTGTAATTCTTAAGACTTGCCTCAACATTTGCTTTTCCAACACATCTATCCACAAAAAGAAGAAGACGATTGTTATCTTTCCAAACCTCTAACCACCAGCTTATGTCCCAATAACTATCATTTCATTCTTTTCCCTGCTTTAATTACTCCATCGTTAAGATGTATACCTGGTTTTAAACATATACTCATGAACACTTGTTGACACCTAAATTTTAATTATTTTTTATTTTTTATTTGTTTGCAATAATATTTAACTTATCTTTTAAAAGTCGTTAAAAATATTTTGTTGAGGAAGGAGATTTTGAAAGATTTCAGATAATGAAGCCATATCAAAAGTTGAGTGAATTATCTTAAAAAATCTTCATATAAAATTTGGGAGCTATTTTCTTGTTGAGCACATCTCTCCGTTTCGAAGGGTGATCCTTAGCGATTAGGTCAATATATGCAAATCTTCGTAGGTAGAACAAATTAGGTTTTCACTCTATAAATAGGGGGGCCACAGAATTGAAACATTCGGCCACATTGAGGGGGCTTCTCTTCATTCGAAAGAAAAAGAAAAAGAGAGGGGATGTGAGAAGATAGGAGAGAGAGAGAGGAAAAGGGAAAAGCAAAGACAAGACCCCTACTGTTCATCTTCTCCAGGAGTTCTTCGCTGTTGAATTTCCGCCGGTTCCTGCTGCGTCCCAGCCCTTTGTCGTCACCAACCACCGCGCCCGCAGCACCTCCAATCAGCGACTCGCCGCCTCGTCCAAAGCTCCGCCCTGTCTCCACCGGTCTCTGCCCACCTGATGCTGTTCCCCGACGCCTTCAGCGCCTCCGATCAGCGACCCGACCCTAGCCGTGCCACAACACCGTCGCTGCTTGCCTTCGCCTGGCGCCCGACAGCAAGCCTCGCTCCACTACTAGCAGCAGCTCACGCCTCCGCCCGTTGATCCCCTTCACCGGAGCTCCTTGCCGGCGTCTTTCCCCACCGAAGCTCTGCCAAGACCAGACCCGAGGCAAATCTGCCCAACGCCGCCCCTGCTTAGCCTACGCTGACCCGCAACGACCAGGTGCCCCTGCAGCTGCTACCGCCTCGCCTTGGTCGCTCGCCAGCCCCGTGTCCGCAGCGCCCAACGCTAGTGCTCCACCGCCTGCCGCCCTTGCTGGACCCCCTCACTGGACTGACGGCCGGCTTCCCCTTGGAGACCTACGAGCAAGCCGTGCTCGAGAAGGCAGAAAAAAAAAAAACAAACAAAAGAAAAAAGGAAAATCAATTAGGTAGTTTTTATTTATTTACTTTGTTCTATTTTGTTTATGTTATTTTCATTTATTTACTTTTTTTTTTCTTAGAATTACTCCTGAATATATGATTGAAATTCCGACATGAAAGAGCTCCTCAAGCTAGGGGTTGCCAGTCCGATTTTCGTGCCCGAAATCCGACTCGCAATCCCTTACAAAAATCGTCAATCCAATCTCTCGCTCGAAATTCGATTCGCGATTTAATTTTAAATTGATCAACCCGATCTCATGCGCGAGATATGGTTCGCCAATTTGTGGATATCGATCCTATCTTATCTGATTTGCCTTCATGTTAGTTGAGTCAATTTTAATTTTGTAAAATTAAAAATCCAAAAAATATTTGAATTAGGATTAGGTTGGTTTTAGAATATTTCTTGTTATCTTGCATATTTAGAATAGAGATTTTATTTTGAATTTCAAAAATCAAAAATCAAATTAATCAATTTAGGTTGCTAGTGTTTTTTTTACTTAGGTTGCAAGTTTAATAATTTGACAATTCTTAATTTCGAAATTAATAAAACAAAAACACAAAAAAGGTCATCATGCATATGTCATGAAGAATTAGGACATTCTTTATACGTCATTGCATATTAGAATAAATTGCATGCTTATTTAGAATAAAAACCATGTGCACGTCATATAGAATTAGGTTCATACAATGCACGTCATTTAGTATTTTCGCTAGGCCCATTTAATTAGAAATTACATGTCATTAGAATTAGGTCATTTAGTTAATATTGCATTGCATATTGCATGATTTTCATTAAAAAAGTTAAAACAAAAAAAAGAAATCGCGTGTTAATTAGAAACCATATCTAGGATTATTGATGTGGATTTTAATTTAACATTGCAGATGCTTTCGTTGCTTTGAGGTAAGTTTTTGCAATTTATTTATTATTCATTTAGGTGTTGAATTGATGGATTGTGTACCCGTATGACCACCTCATATGTTAGGGAAATAGATTTAAAATCAATACAAATTGCTTGCCAAACATTTTTCAAAACAAAAAGAAAGGTACCGAAAGGGCATTAGAGAATTCTAGCGTAACCAAGTCCCCGTACTCATAGTCTCTGGTTCGTAGGAGTTTGCTTGGGTTTCTAATCGACCCACCAAAAATAAATTAGTGGCGACTCCTAATTGAAAATCAATTGCATGTTAAGAACTTGAACCTAAGTCGCGAATTGGTATGAGTTTGGGAGAGCCCGAGTTAAGTCTAAGCTTAACAATCCATTAGCCAAACCCTAGGTGGTTCACACCCGAAAAATTGGTCGCGACAACACTTCAAGGAAAAGAACATGTCGTGGTTTACTACATAATGAGGTAAACTTGGAATTACATTAGAGTATGGGCAAAGATATAAACAACATTGACATATTCGATTTTCAGTCATGCCAGTTTGAGTAAATAAGCTTGGGATCTTACCATGCCATGCTTAATAGAAGATGGCCTCATCACCACCTTGAAAAAGGGATTCTCCATTTGAAATTTCTTGGACAATTTAAGACCAGTCTGAGGCGTTGGGTGTATGGGACCATAATAAACCAGCTCTCGATGCCTCAAATCTTCTAACTGTCTGGTCCTCCTTGTACTTGAAAAATGACAACTTTAGTGATAGTTTATGTACAAATCATGACGTAATCAATCAAGATTAAAACGAGAGCTTCTTAGAAACTTTTCTAGAATTTGAAAAGAACGGCGGAAAGAGAGCTACACAAGCAGAAACTCGACATGTTAAATCGCAAGTCACACCTCCAAATTCTCATGACGATGAGCATTCCGGAGTTTATTAAGAACAAGGCGTAAAAGCGACTCCTCATATCATCTCCATCAATGAGCTCACACACGTAAGAAATCTCCTACACAGACATGATTCTATCACAAACGCTTGCGTACCGACAGAGAAGATTGCCACATGCTTGTGCGGATTAGCTCCTTATCTTCGCCGGCCATGATCTGACTAAATGCTTCATGCGCATTTTCAAAGCAGCCAGTGTGATAAAGAAAGACCATGCATATACTCACGAGAGAAGCACACGAGATGTAGACGACGACGATTGAGGACCTCTATTGGTCCACGATCTGAAGCAGTGGGTTGAGAAATTTACATGGACAAGACTCGACTGTGGAACGAATTTTAAAAGCAGAGACCTTGCTGAAGAACACGACGATGATTGAGGAAAGGTTTTCCGCAAATCGGAAGAAAATTACGCGCAATAAGAAACGAAAATCGGAAGAAATTCTGGCGGACAGGAGAAATGGTGGGTGCAGAAGCATGAACTTACGATTCGTCAGAGAGAGAGAGTATGATCTTCTTTCATAAAGTGAGTGGGGGACTGTCCATCCAGACTCGGTTATGCCATCTCCGGCATCGCACTTTCATCTTCTTTCCGGAGGCAGCGGCGGTGACGGCGACGACAGTAACTGTTGTTACTGATCAAAACAGTAAACAAGAAAATAGAAAACCAGAAGCTATATTTTTCATATGAGGAAGAGAAGCGCAGAGAAACAGAACACAAACTTGCATACGTCTGTTCTAAAGGAAATTGTCAAGTACAGGACAACTTAAACAAAGCAAAAAACTGCTCACGTACGTGCAACACATAACTGCACACAAATGTGCTATTAACTTCCTAGAAAATAGCAAAAACACTAAATAAATAACTAAATTGAACTTGGCTGTTTTTTTTTTTAATAAAAAAACAGAGTAAAACAGAGCAGAAAACAGAACAGAAAATAGCAGAAAACAGAGTAAAAAACAAAAATAGAAAACACCAACTGAGACATTATAATCCAACAAACTCCTCCTTGGATCAGTTGCTGCTGCATACTCCAATTTTCTTTCTTAATACTTCAAATCTTCCAGCTTGAAGTGGTTTTGTGAACATATCTGCAAGCTGATCTTCAGATCTGCAATAAACCAACTTAACTTTGCCACTTTGTTGCACCTCACGCAGAAAGAAAAATTTGACTTTGAAATGCTTGGTTTTGCCATGGAAAATTGGATTTTGAGATATTGCTAAAGCAGCCTGATTATCCACATTAACTTCAATGTAATTACTCGAATTCAACCACAAATCCTTCATTATCTTCTTCAGCCACAAAGCTTGATTTGCAGTTACAGTAGCTGCTATAAACTCAGCCTCTGCTGTGGACTGAGCTACAATCTCTTGCTTTTTGGAACACCAGGAGAAACAAGCAGAACCAAAACTGAAACAATATCCAAACGTACTCTTCATGTCATCTACTGAACCAGCCCAGTCACTATCAGAAAATCCTTGCAAATTAAACTTCTGACATTTTTTAAACTTCACACCAAAGAACAATGTTCCTTTGAGAAATCTCAATACCCTTTTTGCTGCAATCAAATGTAACTGACTAGGACTAGTCATAAACCTGGATAAAACATTCACAGCAAATAGAATATCTGGTCTGGTTGCTGTAAGATACATAAGACAGCCAATTAGACTTCTATACATAGAAGCATCTACTGCATTTGTTCCATCATTCTTCTGCGGCTTCTCTTTAGCAGCCATAGGAGTGCTTACACTTCGACAATCTTCCATCTGAAACTTCTTTAAAATTTCCTTCATGTATTTTTTCTGACAGATGAAGATCTCATATGAAGCCTGTTTGACTTCCAGAACCAAAAAATAAGACATCTTTCCCAAGTCTGACATCTCAAAAACTGCAAATAAATCTTGCTTCACCTTCTCTATCAATTCCATATCATTCCCCGTCACTAAAAGATCATCTACATAAAGTGACAGAATTACAACACTGTGATTCACCTTCTTGACATAAAGAGTGAATTCACTTAAGCTTTTTACGAAGCCAAAATCCTGCAAATATCGATCTATCTTCCCATATCAAGCTCTTGGAGCCTGCTTCAATCCATATAGAGCTTTCTTCAACCTGTATACACTCTCTTCTTGCCCTTTGATATTAAAGCCTTCAGGTTGTTCAACAAAAATCTCCTCCCCAAGCTCTCCATTCAGAAATGCAGACTTGACATCTAACTGAAATATAGGCCACCCCTTCTCTGCTACAATAGCTAACAGTAACCTTATTGTATCAAGTCGTGCAACAGGAGCAAATGTTTCAGAATAGTCTACTCCCCATATTTGTGCATAGCCTTTCACCACTAGTCTAGCTTTGTGTTTAAGTTGGATAAAAGAGCTGAGCTTGGAATCTTCATTGGGTATAGTCTTCAATCAAAGGCTTATAGGATTTTTCACCCTATGACAGGAAATGTGACTGTAAGCAGAGATGTTGTTTTTCTAGAGGAAGATGAGTGGAATTGGATGGAAGGAAAGAGTGCAGAACAACAACAGTTTGAAAAACAACTTGTAATAGATGTAGAGGTTGATGAAGTTATAGATGGATTGGAAGACAGTGTGGATGATTTACCGGTGAGAGGCACAAGGTCACTTGCTGAAATCTATGAAAGAAGCAATGTGGCAATGCTCGAACCATCTAACTTTGTGGAAGCTAAGGAGGATCAGAGGTGGATTGCAGCAATGCAGGAGGAGATTACAATGATCCAAAAAAACCACACATGGGAGCTTATTGACAGAACCATCAGGATTAAGTTTTGTTCTAAACACCCATTTAACCCCAATCACATTCTTATCAGATGGTCTGTCAACAAGCTCCCATGTGTGGTTTTTCTGGATCATTGTAATCTCCTCCTGCATTGCTGCAATCCACCTGCAATCCACCTCTAATCCTCCTTAGCTTCCACAAAGTTAGATGGTTCGAGCATTGCCACATTGCTTCTTTCATAGATTTCAGCAAGTGACCTTATGCCTCTCACCGGTAAATTATCCACACTGTCTTCCAATCCATCTATAACTTCATCAACCTTTACATCTGTTGCAGGTTGTTTTTCAAACTGTTGCTGTTCTGCACTATTTCCTTCCATCCAATTCCACTCATCTTCCTCTAGAAAAACAACATCTCTGCTTACAGTCACCTTTCCTGTCATAAGGTGAAAAATCCTATAAGCCTTTGATTGAAGACTATACCCGATGAAGATTCCAAGCTCAGCTCTTTTATCCAACTTGTCCCTCTTGACCTGAGGAACATGAATGTAACACAAACACCCAAAAACCTTCAAATTTTTCACAGAAGGTTTAACACCATACCAGACTTCAAAAGGTGTTGACCTCTCTAAGGCCTTTGTGGGCAATCTATTAAAAAGGAACACTGCAGTATTAGCTGCTTCAGCCCAGAACTTCTTAGGCAACATCTTCTCTTGCATCATACATCTGGCCATCTCCATAATACTTCTGTTTTTCCTCTCACTGACTCCATTCTGTTGAGGTGAATAGGGAGCAGTGAACTGCTGTACAATTCCTACTTGCTCACAATTCAACTTAAACTTATGAGTAGTATATTCAGAACCATTATTAGACCTGAGCATTTTAATTTTCTTCCCACTCTGATTCTCAACTAAGGCTTTAAACTTCACAAACACATCAGCAACTTCAGACTTGGCTCGCAGAAAATAAATCCAACTCATCCTACTCATATCATCAGTGAAGGTAATGAAATACCTGCTACCATTGAGAGAAGACTCAGACATAGGTCCACATAAATCTGTGTGGACTAATTGCAGCTTCTCACATGCTCTCCAGCCTCCTCCTTTGAAAGGAAATCTGGCTTGCTTGCCAAGAAGACAAGTTTTGCACTGTGGAAATTCCTCTTCCAAACTTAGCAAGTCATCTGCCAAGCTATTTCTCTGCATAAACGACATGCTCTTCCTGTGAACATGCCCACGTCTTTTATGCCATATCTCTGCATTTTCTTCTTTGCACTTTAAATCCATTTGTTGCATCTCTTGTGGCTTGAACATGAAACTCTTGTCCTTCATTGGAATTCTTAGCACTTCTTTGCTATCTGCATTATTAATAAGACATTCCTTCCCTTCGAACTTCACTTTATAGCCCTTCTCAACTAATTGACCAACACTTAACAGATTATGGTCAATATTTGGCACAAAGAGAACATCACTGATTAGCTTCACCTCTTGATTTCCTTCAATAGCCACTGTACCCTTCCCTTGCACTTCGATATACTGTCTGTTGCCAATTCTAACTCTGGACCTGACTGACTTGTCTAAACTCCTAAATAGCTTTGAATTGCCAGTCATATGATTGGTACAGCCACTATCCACCAGCCATGCATCATTCCCAATAGAAGATTCAGAAAAAGAAGCTACAAACAAGTGCTCTTCCTCGATTTCATTCACTGCTACTTGTGCTTTTCCTGCTTGCTGGTAATTTTTTTCTTTGCAGATGGCTTCCATGTGACCCAACTTGTTACATCTTTTGCATCTAGCATCAGGCTTTGTCCAACATCTAAAAAACTGATTAGTTCCACCACAGTATTGACAAGGCTTTTTGTTCATCTTCCATTTGCTAGACCCACTAGAATTTCCTTCTTTCGCTACAAACTTGGAGTCACTGGCATTTTCTCTAGACTGAATCCATTTCTTCCCCTTGCCTCCATCATTTGACTTCACTCTAGCTTGCAGCGCACCCTTTGCAAACTCTTCTCTTCTCATCAGTCTTCTGTGCTCCTGTGCTTGCAGAGCATTTAACAATTCTGCAAGCTTTATATCAGGTAAATCTCTTGTGTTTTCCAGAGACGCTATGGTGGCTTCGAACTTCTCTGGAAGAGACACCAGGATCTTCTGAACAAGCCTTTCATCCTTCAAGTCAGTCCCTAAAACTCTGATTTTATCAGCTATCCCAACCAACCTATCAGAGTACTCCTTCACTGACTCTGAATCCTTCATCTGTTGTCTCTCAAACTCCCTCAAGAGATTCAGCACCTTCATGCCTCTTATCTTCTCATCTCCCTCGTATTTATCCTTCAAGAAATCCCATATGGCCTTTGCAGAGTCACACTTCATAATTCTGGTAAAGATGGTAGACGAGACAGCAGCATACAGGCAAGATTTTGCCTTGGCTTTTCTTGTGGTTCTCTCTTTATGAAGTTTGATTTGATTCATGGTTGGATTATCTGGAAGTGGAGCAACTTCATAATCATCCTCCACAGCTTCCCACAGATCATGACCCTCCAAAAATGCTGTCATCTTAATAGCCCATGCTTGATAATTCTCTCCAGTAAATACTAGAGAAGCCATCGCAGAGAAACCACTCGACCCTGTCTCCATCACCCTTTAACTTCTTTACACTTCGATACTTGCTTCACTTCACAGTCCCTCAAGATCAATCACACTCTGATACCACTGTTGTTACTGATCAAAACAGTAAACAAGAAAATAGAAAACCAGAAGCTATATTTTTCATATGAGGAAGAGAAGCGCAGAGAAACATAACACAAACTTGCATACGTCTGTTCTAAAGGAAACTGTCAAGTACAGGACAACTTAAACAAAGCAAAAAATTGCTCACGTACGTGCAACACATAACTGCACACAAACGTGCTATTAACTTCCTAGAAAATAGCAAAAACACTAAATAAATAACTAAATTGAACTTGGCTGTTTTTTAATAAAAAACAGAGTAAAACAGAGTAGAAAACAGAACAGAAAACAGCAGAAAACAGAGTAAAAAACAAAAACAGAAAACAACAACTGAGACATTATAATCCAACAGTAACACTCCATTTGGATGAATCTCCCCCTCTCTCTCTCTTCCCCCACTTCTACTTCGCTCCGCTCCGTTAAGTGCGGCTTCGCTTCTCTCGGTCCTCGCACTCCCCCCCCCCCGCGTGAACTACTGCAGAGGTTCCCCCGGTTTCGCTTTAGAGGAAGAAGAAGAAGGATCGAGAAAGCTTCACGTCTCCCGCGTCCTTTTTTCCTGCCTTCTTTTCTTCGGAAGGGTAAGCAACCGTTGGAAGATTCTGGACATGCTCGTCCCTTTTTGAAGTAGTAATTTGCTTTTGCTATTCAATGACACTCCTTACCCTCGTATACTTTGGTGGGTGACTTCTTGTTGCATAGCTTAACCGCCATTCTTTAAATTAGTCGATGATTCCATCTTTTCGAATTTGATTTGTTAATTATGTGTTCTAGGGGTTGAATGAAATTTTGTTTGGGTCTGCTTTGCTTCATGGTCATTGATATCAATATTATGTGTTGTTTTGTTTTGTTACAAAGCAGTGTAGAGAATTGGTGAGCTCCTAAAGTTCACTCCTAAGCAATGTCGTCATTGATTATACACGTGCCTTGTGATAGCGGATCAACATAAAGAAGTTTCTTTGTGGATTCTACGACACCATGTGGGGAGAAGAAAAAGCACATAATTACGTAGAGGTATCCGATTTGCGAGTAGCGATAAGCACGTAGTAACGAGAAGCTATTGCTGCAAAGAATGCAGGCCTTTAGGTGATCATCTTGGTCCATTCATTCATGGAGATCTAATGATAGAGTTTAGTTTAGATGTCCTGACTTTGACTTGGATAAATGACTCATCCATTTTGATATTGTTATTGTCTTCTATTGAAGTGGTAACTCTTCTTAACATTAATGAAGAAGTGGAAATTTATGAAAATATAACTACCTAGAATTCCCGCCTAAATCATTGCGTTACAAATCGACGCACCAAAGTCTTCATAAAATCTTTTTGATTTTATTTTCAACTAACAAAGAAAAGGAAATTTGCTTGTCAGTGATGCAGCACGACTAAACATGGGATTACTCATTTCATACAATGAAGTCTTCAAACACCGTCATCCCTATCAACTAGCTGAAACATGCAGACTCAAAATGGAGTCTTCAAATACTATCATCCCTATCAATTAGCTCAAACATGCAAACGTCTCCTACACGCATGAGTTTCTCTCGGAAATGCAAGTCAACCAGAAGGAAAAATATAGAGACCAAGCCCCTCTTGCAAGTCTGTAGCTCCCAACAAGCTTCATTGTCAGAATACCTAAGAGTTACTCTTTGCTTTTTTTTTTTTGGATATGTTGCTTAATGAATCCACACTCTGCGCATCTACATGTTTGAACAACCAAGCTATGAAAATGTTTAAGGGAATGAGAAATCAAAGCATAAAATTGGAGGGCAAAGAACAAGAAGGTAATAATTTGAGGTGGAGGAAATTTAAGGATTGATTTATCCTTCTGAAAGTGCTAAAGGATGAAAAGAAATTGCTAGCTAACATCCTTTTTTAATACGTGTTATTAGTGAGTATCGTTCTAGTGTTCTACTGGCTTCAATTATAAATGCTGTATATATGGAAGAGAGAGAGAGAGAGAGAGAGAAACCTCCAACAAGTGGACATCTATGGCTAAAGCGGTGATATTGTAGGCGCTAGCAATCATAATTGAGCTTTAGATATAGGTAACGAATTAAACTCAAGATCTTACCAGATTATTCATATAAAATGCGGGATCACCATTTTGAAAAAGGATAGATACAAATCGAATTTGCAAGCTAATTTAGGTGTGTACTGTGAGGTCTAGGAAGTGTAGGACCATGAAAAACCAACTCAGGATGGCTCAATCTACATATAGACTACTTCCCACTAAAGCTATTCCTTCCACGCTGGGGGAATTCTTTATCTATATCCTATGATAACATTGCATTTGGCAGCATGGCCGAGGGTAGAAAGGTGGGTGACTAGAAATCCCTTTTTCCACAGTTGAACAACGAGGAATTTTAGTACACATTGATGTGAAAATTCCATCAATTGACTAACCATGAAAGGATGCAGCATAGATTGGAAATTGCTTTGCTATACATATCATGATTCGGTTAATTTGACACAACAAATTCTGAATGCTTTCCACGTGAGAAGAAATTAACAAACTTCTCACATGCGAAATGACTGATCGCAAAATCTTGAAGAAATCAAAAAGAGACAATGAACAGAATCTTATTAAGTTCATTGGAGTTTGTAAAATCATGGTTACACCTCGAAATTTAGAATTGGTAAATGGCTTAGGGGAAGTGTATCCGATGTTACTACCCTCAACAATTCTAAAGGTCAGGTTGAGCCACTGGAAACCTTCAAGAAGCCCCAAATTTGAGAGATTGTCTCCTGAAATGTAAGTTACAGAATCAAAAGTAGTAATCAGCTTCCTCCGACTCAAAACTCGTGCCCTCATGGTGATTACTGAGTCTAGGATCAAGAAAAGGCAGCGTACACATTCAGGACCATTTTATTCATTGGAACAAAACTCATGCTTTTATCCATTTTGCCAAATTGGAAGCAGAATTCAGCCTAGCCATTCTGAAAGTCACATTCTCACCAAAAGTGAGCTAAGCCGAAACTTCCTCTGCTATATCATATTGCGTAGTATTATCATTCAGCCAAGTCTTATCAGTGGCTCTAAAGTTGGATAGTCCAAACACCATATTGTCCTTTTCCGTAGAGCTTAAACGCACACGTGTCTTCCGCCTTTAGAGAAGTTTCTCTCATGAATGCAGCCCTGCAGGCAAATAGCTATCCATAATGTTCAGGGCTGGTGAGCTTCAACGCCATGCTTTGTCTTGAAATATGAGAGCTATGGTCTGCAGGCTTTTCTTTAGGAATGAACCAGGACCTCTCTGCTCAAGGAGACATTTCACAATTTTGTCATCAGAAAGAAGAAAACAACTAATGATTTTTGAGGAAGACAGTATGAATATTCTTTTCAAAGCATGTAAAGGACAATATATATATATATATATATATATATATATATATATATATTATTGCCACGTGATTAATATCAAGATCTAACATAATCTAGCAACTCTATGTGATTTAAATCCAAGAGTTGTCATTCTCATGAGGATCTTACCATATTGCTTTTCTTCAGATATATTCACCTCACCGCAATTTGGAAGAAAGGATAATCGAGTACAAATTTGCTGGCCAGTTTGAGAGCTCTTCACAAGCTTGACTCTCTAAGCTTACCTACAGCAGCCTCAAACAGAACATGAAAAAAGCTTAAGCGTTTTAGGTGTATTCTATTCTTGTTATGTAAAACTCATATCTACCGATATAGCAACCCTAAATCAATAGATCTGAGTCTTACTAATGGTCTAGCTTCCTAAGGCCTATATGCACACCAATCCATTCTCATCACAATGAAATCTGATATGACTGGCTCAGTTCGTTTCCATTATTTATGAGATCCTCCAACACATACATATGTACATGCGGGAGAGCTATAGACAAATAAACATTACAAGAATGAATTAGCTCTGACACTGTCATGCCCCGATCCTCAGGCACGCACACATCTGTCTCACTTGGTCGATTTTATAATGCGATATCCCAGAACAAGGTATCGCCGACCCTTCCATTTTTAAGCACATGCGGAAGCAGTTAAAATCCCCAAACAATAAAACGATGGGATAGAAAAGCAGGGCCATATTTTTTATATTGAAATTTATAACCAAACTTTTATACAAACCACAAATCACTTCATAACTATTTACATCAAAAAGGAGATCTCAAAAGAAGATAGGATCTCAATCCATCCAGACCGTACTCAAGGCCCCTCTCGGGACTATCTTCTTCTTCCAAAAATCTTTCTCTTCAGATCTCTCCTCCGAGTTCTCCTTCTCGGATTCCTCCTCCTCAGCTCTTCAGCGGGGTCCTGAAATGGTTTTCCCTAAACTGGGATGAGACTACGTCTCAGCGAATTCTACCCCACTAAGCCTGATTAGTAAACCGTTATACTAAAGGCTGCCTAAACACGCACAGGGCAGAGGACTTACCTTGGCCTTAGATCCCACCTGCAAGTCAGTACAATTCACAATAAATGATCATTCACTTCAAACAAATCGAACTAGTCGATTACATGTCATACAATTCAATCCCCACTGTGGGATATTTAAAAGCTAGGCCACGTGCATTCTCCAGGACGGCCTTCCAAGTCTCCGAGCCATGTGCCTCAAACCTCGGACCCACGTGCATTCTCTAGGCGACCTCTTCGCCAAGATGGTACATCAAGCCACCGAGCCACGTGTCCTTTTTACGATGCCCGGGCCCACGTGCATTCTCTAAGGTACTCGCTTACCAAAGTGACGCATCAGATCACCGAGCCACATGCCCTTTTAGATGCCATTCCGAATACTGGACCCACGTGCATTTTCTAAGGTACTCGCTTACCAAAGTGACGCATCAGATCACCAAGCCACGTGTCCTTTTAGATGCCTGGGCCCATGTGCATTCTCTTAGGTGCTATCTCACCAAAGTGATGCATCAACTCACCGAGCCATGTGCCCCTTTAGCTGCCAAACTCTGTCACCGAGCCACGTGCATTCTCCAGGACAACATACCGAGTCTCCGAGCCACGTGCATTCTCTCAAGCGACCTTTTCGCCAAGGTGACATATTCAACTATTGAACTCACGTGCATTCTCCAGGTGACATTCCAATTCACCGAGCCCACGTGCCCTCTTTCAAGTGATTACCAATTTACTTTCAATATCGACAACCAATACCCAATGATTTCTCAATCAAATAATTAAATTAACTCAACAAAGCATTATAAATGCTGAATAACATACTTGGCCATTTACCAATCAACAATTCAATCTCAATCAATTCCAATCAATTTAGGGTAAATCTCTAAAATATCACAATTTATTCAATTCCATGCAACGTGGAGCTCAAATAAATAAACAGACTGCGCCACGACGATTAGCACGAGATTTCGGTCGTCGGCCATCAAAATCTTAATTTCTGAAAAATAATTAATTAATTTATTAATTTCGAAAATTAAATAATTATTATTAAAAATTCAATTTAGCTCAAAATAAAGGCTGATTAAATAAACAGACTTCACCACGGTCATCAGCATAATTTTCTGGTTCCAGGCCATCTCAGTTGAATTTTCGGAAAATAAATAATTATTTAATTTAATTCCGAAATTTAATATTTAAATACTATAAAATCAACTTAGGCCCGAAAAGCCTAATTGGAGCCCACCAAGGGTCGGGAAAAATCCCGAGGCACTTCCAATAAATAGTAGACCACGTCTACTTGCTAATTACACATTCAATTTATCTAATTCGCATAACAATTGGCTAATAATTGCTAATTTATTCTAATCTAACAACCTAAACATAATTAATTAAATCTAAACCAACCATAAGCATAATTAGCCAACTAATCCTGGATTAGTGAGATTACTCACCAAATCGCGCGCAAATCGGATCAATCCGACGGCGGCAACGCGAGGAACGATTCTTCCCAAAGCACGGCTCGGGTTCGAGGCCCGGAAACGGCCCAAAACGAGCCCGAAAGTGCTGAAAACCCACTCGGCCGCTTGTTGGACAGGGCTGGCCGAGGCTGCTCCGGCGGCTAGGGCGGCGAGGGAAGGCCGGTGAAGGGCGAGGGGGACACGAGGGAGGTCCGGCGGGGCTGGGCGGTGGCCGGAGGTGGCCGGACGGGGGCTGGTCGGGGCGGAATCGAGCTAAGCAGGGGCCGATTCATGCGGGGGGCAGGAGCGGCTGCGGCGGGACGGCGGGCACATGGGCGGGCGGCTGTCGCGGGCGTGCGAGCGGCTGTGCGGCGGCGGGACGGGCGGCGACGGAGCTGCAGCTTCTGCTCGAGCTTCTGGTTCGCTTGCTCGAGCGTGCGGAGGAAGGAAGAAGAAGAAAGTGAAGAGAGAGAGAGAGAGAGAGAGAGAGAGAGAGAGAGAGAGAGGCATTGACCGGTCAAAATGAGGAGAGAGGAGAGAGAAGTCAGTGGGGGAGGGAATCGCACGAAGGGGGAGGGAAAGGGGAGAGGAGAGAGAGAGAAAAGAAAGAAAAAGAAAGAAAAGAAAAAAAGAGAGGGGGAGAGAGAAAAGTAAAATAAAAATAATACCATTATTCTTATTTTCTTTTCTTTTCTCTTTCCCTTTTTATTTCCTTTCGGGTTTCAAATTTTCTTCCGATAATTTCTGTCTTGAAATTTTGGACCCGTCAATAAATTGACGAGCGATGAGACAGGATCCTAAAAATAAGAATCATGACGCGCTTAAAATTCGATTCCCGAAATCGAGTTCAATTTCGTGGTTAAAAATCGATCAGACGTGATTTTAGCTCAATCTAACCAATTAGGTAGCTTTTAGGGATTTTACAGCTGATACATCCCTTAACGGCTTCACCCAATAGGTTAGTTAACTTGTGAGTGATCAGCTCAGAGAAAAAGGGCCATAGGCACGTCGACGAAATGCTCATTTCACTTTATCGAAGCGGGGTCGAATTTCAGGATGTCACAACTCTTCCCCTCTTATAAAAATTTCGTCCTCGAAATTTAAACCATTACACTTTGTTCAAAAAGGCGGGGGTACAACTGTCTCATCGATTCTTCAGTCTCCCAAGTCGCTCCTTCAGTGTCGTGGTGTTGCCAAACCACTTTGACCAACGGGATGGTCTTTGTACGCAGAACTTGCTCTTTACGATTAACAATCTGGACTAGACTTTCAATGTATGACACATGGTCATCCACGTCCAATTCCTCGAAATTTAGCACATGGGTCGGGTCAGGCTCGTACTTCCTTAACATCGACACGTGAAAGACGTCATGCACTTGCGCCAATCTTGGCGGCAACGCAAGACAATACGCTAGGTTTTCGATTCTTTCAAGAATCTCAAACGGACCTACGTACCTCGGATTCAGTTTGCCTTTCTTACCAAAGCGCGAAGTTCCCCTCATTGGTGACACTTTCAGAAAAACGTGATCACAAACTTGGAATTCCAAAGACCTTCGGCGCTTATCTGCATAACTCTTATGCCTGCTCTGCGTTGTCTTTAATCTGTCTCTGATCACTGCCACAGCATCTACCGATTGCTGAACCAACTCTGGGCCTGTTATCTTCCTTTCTCTGACTTCATCCCAACACACTGGAGTTCTGCTTGCTCTGCCATACAACGCTTCAAATGGAGCCATCTTGATGCTCTGCTGATAATTATTGTTGTAGGCGAATTCCACCAGATGAAGCTGATCCTCCCAACTTCCTTTAAAGTCTATTACACACGCTCTCAGCATGTCTTCAAGAGTCTGAATTGTCCTTTCAGACTGGCCATCCGTCTGAGGATGATACGCCGTACTGTACTGAAGCTTTGTACCCAAAGCACTCTGCAAGCTCTTCCAAAAAGCAGCAGTAAATCTCGGGTCTCTATCGGATGTTATCGTAACTAGCACTCCATGCATACGAACCACCTGACGCACATACAGGTCTGCGTGTCTATCCAGACTCAGGTCCTTTCGAACTGCAATGAAGTGAGCCGATTTTGTCAACCTATCGACTACTACCTAAATCGAATCATTCCCCCTCTGACTCATTGGTAGTCCAGTCACGAAGTCCATCGTGATATGCTCCCATTTCCACTCTGGGATCGCGAGAGGTTGCAGAAATCCTCTCGGCTTGCAATGCTGGGCTTTTACTTGTTGAGAAGTCAAACACTTGGCCACATGCTTGGCGATGTCCACCTTTATACCTGACCACCAATAGTGTTGACGCAAATTCTGATACATCTTAGTGCTTCCAGGATGAACGCTGTAATTGCTACGATGTGCTTCAGATAAAATTTCTTCTCTAAGCTCTACATCGTCAGGTACAACCAAACGTCCACGAAGCCTCAGTACCCCATCATCAGAAACTTGAAAATTAGCTTTTCTTTTGTCGGTATCCTCTTGGAGAATTCTCTGTACATCTGGATCTGTCGGTTGAAGTTGCTTGATTCTAACCTGGACATCCGGCTCAATTCTGAGGGTGACCATAAAACTTGAGAGGTGGCCTACCTCAAATTTGAATTCCGAATCTCGAGCTCTCTCGATTAAGTTCCACTCCTTAACCAAGATCCGTGCCACTGAAGACTTCCGACTCAATGCATCAGCGACCTTGTTCGCCTTTCCCGGGTGATATAGAATGTCACAGTTGTAGTCTTTCAACAATTCCATCCATCGCCGTTGTCTCATGTTCAACTCCTTTTGAGAGAACAAATACTTGAGACTTTGATGGTCCGTGAAGATCTGAAACTTTTCCTCACACAAGTAGTGCCTCCAAATCTTCAATGCAAATATGATGGCTGCGAGTTCTAAGTCATGCGTCGGATAATTCAATTCATGAGGTCTCAACTGCCGGGAAGCGTATGCAACAACTCTGCCATGTTGCATCAGCACGCAACCCAATCCCCTGAATGACGCATCACTATAAATCTCGAATCCTCCAGGACCAGATGGAATCGTCAGCACAGGTGCGGTAGTCAGCTTTTCCTTCGGCTCTTGAAAACTACACTCGCACTTGTCTGTCCATATGAACTTCTCATTTTTCTTCGTGAGCTTTGTCAGAGGCGACGCTATCGATGAGAATCCTTCCACAAACCGTCTGTAATAACCTGCTAACCCCAAAAAACTTATGATCTCTGTAACTGATGTCGGTCTCGGCTACTTGATCACGGCTTCTATCTTGCTCGGGTCGACGGAGATTCCTTCTCCGGAAATCACATGACCTAAGAACGCAACACGAGTCAGCCAAAACTCGCATTTGCTAAACTTAGCATATAGCTGATGTGTTCTTAAGGTCTGAAGCACTAATCTCAGATGATTCTCGTGCTCTTCATTACTTCTCGAATAGACCAGGATATCATCTATAAACACGATCACAAATTGATCTAGATATTCCTTGAACATTCTGTTCATCAAATCCATAAAGGCAGCTGGAGCATTCGTCAATCCGAACGGCATCACTGTAAACTCGTAATGACCATACCGGGTACGAAATGCTGACTTAGGAATATCCTCTTTCCGAATCCTCAGCTGATGATATCCTGTCCTCAAATCGATCTTCGAGAATATTGACGCTCCTTGCAGTTGATCAAACAAGTCATCTATCCTCGGCAATGGATACTTGTTCTTGATCGTTACCTGATTGAGTTGCCGATAGTCGATGCACAAACGCAACGAACCATCTTTCTTCTTAACAATGTAACCGGTGCTCCCAAGGCGATGCACTAGGACGAATAAATCCTTTATCCAATAACTCTTGCATCTGCACCTTCAGTTCCTTCAACTCAGATAACGCCATTCGGTAAGGTGCCTTTGAGATCGGTTCTGTCCCTGGCGTTAGCTCAATTACAAATTCAATCTCTCTTTCTGGCGGTAACCCTGGCAATTCTTTTGGAAAGACATCTGGAAACTCCTGTACCACTGAAATATTTTCCACTTTCAACTCTTCAATTGCCGTATCCACGACAGTCGCTAAGTACCCTCGGCAACCCTCGTCTAACAAACGAGCTGCTTCCGGCGACGAGATTAAGGAAATCGAAGGTCCTCCTCGATTCCCTGAAATAGCTAGTACGAGTACCTAGAGGGGGGGTGAATAGGTATATAAAAAAATTTCTCGAAACTTGCACGATATTTAAACAATTAGAGGATTTGCAACAATTAAAATTCAATCGCAAGACGAGTAAGGGAAAGAGAGAATTGAACGCTCGGTTTATAGTGGTTCGGCTTGATTCAAGCCTACGTCCACTCTTCTGCACTGACAGCCGATTGGCTGGATTCCACTATAATCAAAGAGATGTTACAGTGTTGATCTTCCTTGGTTTCTAGGTGTAGATGATCTACCACACTCACTCAAGGCGTCACGAAGTATAAACACTCTTTGTATACAATTTCGCTCAGTCTCGACTAACAATCAAGGATCTTCAGACTCTGGAATTTTTCTATCGATCACACACTTAAAACAGCTAGACGTCTTCCTTTTATACTCCTTCATGCCATCATAGCCGTTGGCACTTACCAAAGGAATTCCTCCAATCTACCCGTTGGACGGAATCAATCAAGAAGATCATCCGAGCTATTTAAGGAATCTCGATGATAGCCCATCAATCCGTTCGCCCATACAATCGGGATCTCGGTTTCCATGAATAGAATATTCCAAGATTATTTCGTCGACCATCGGATCTTCAATCAATCTTAGATAAGAATCCGAAATGATTATCCAACTAAAGAATCTATTCCAGAGGATAGAATTGAATCCTCAACCATAAACCTCGGCTTTGGATTTTCCTTCGTCACTGGATTAGAAAGCGTCGGTGAGAATAGACTTAAGTCTTGAGTCCACGAGTCTTAAGTCTTTAAGTCTTGAGTCTTGAGTCTTGAGTCTTAGGTCTTAAGAGAACAAAGTCTTCGAGACTTTAAACTAACGGTCTCCGAACATCCAGACTTTAGATCGAAAGAAACGTTTTGTCGCTTCAAAATATTCGGAAAGATTTCTCCAACAATCTCCCCTTTTTGATGGTGACAAAACTTTCTTGAAGATTTGAACAACTTTGACCTGCAAAACATTTCTCAAGTAATATGGCTAACTCATAAAGATTAAAAAAAAAAAAAAAACCAGACTCTGCATCCACAGAAAATTGGTTAGTAGTCTTTCATGAGAAACACCATATAACAACACTTGAATAAATGTAACCAGTCAAGTTCATAATCCACAATCCACAGTCAATTCAGTCAAATTCACACCCAAGTTCAAGTTCTCAAGTCATACTAAAAAATAAACATAACCACAAAGGTCAAAGATTAAAAAATGAAAGTTCAAATTGATTCTCCCCCTTTTTGTCATCATTGAAAAGGGTGAGAAAGGAGTCATGTCTGCTTGGGAATGCGCACGATCTGGAAATCCCCAAGGGACTGGACTACTCCTTCAAGCTTCTTCAGGTCTTCTCGCAGACTAGCTACCTCTTCTCCCTTGGCATTGGCTTGGAGTTGCTGAGCGAGGTCTTTGAATTTATCTTCCAGAGAGACTGAAGATTCTTGTCCAGCATGTTTCAAAGCTTGGATTTCACAGTCCAGAACATATATCTGGTTACGCATTTCCAGAAGAATATTCATGATACTACGAAGATCTGCAGAATCATCCGTCTGAGTACTGGCATTGGCTTTCTCAGCAGACGACGGTGCTTCTGTATGGTCTGGCAGATTTGGAATCGATGTATCACCTTCTTCAGGCAATTGAGAGACCTGAACTTCTTCTGGGTCTTCTGGAGATTGTCTTAGATCTTCAGCAGCATGAGGTGTAGACTTCTCTTGCTCACTAACTCCCCCTGTCTCTAGGACATCGAGAGGGGAAGAATGATGATCATGCTCTTGATTTCCCTTTTCTTCAGATTTATCAGCAGACTTTTCTTTTTCTTCTTCTCCTTCTTCCTCAACTTCTTTCTCCTTCTCTCTTTGTTCTTCTTCTTCTCTGCTCTGCTGAAGTTCTATCGGATAAGACACAGAACGTCTTGTTCTTGTCAGTGCTGGAATAGTGGGATCTTCATCATCTTCATCTTCATCCTCATCTTCCAGGATAAGAGTTCTTTTCCTCTTTTTCGATGAGGCACCAATAGCCTCCTTTCCTTTCCTTTTTGAAGCAGACTTGACTGGAGATTTCACTTTGAATTTCTCCATTGCCTTAGAGAGTTCTTTCAGACGCATCTTCAGTAACATTTTCAACCCTACCACCATCTTATCACACGGTCGAACACAAAAAGTATGTGGCAGTTCAATATTCAGATGTCTGAAGATCTTGGTCACAAGACCAGGATAAGGCAATTGTCCTTTGTCTTTTGATACTGCTCTGTACATATGGAAAAGGATAGTGTGCGGGAGAGAAAACTTCCGTCCTGAGTTGATCGCATACATCAACTTTGCTTCAGAAAAAGACACAGAAGTCTTTGACGTAGACTTCGGTCTAAGACAATTGATTACAATCTTATGAAGCACAATGTTGATGGCATTCATCCTGGAATAGATGATTTTCTTATCAACGTCCCTATCTTTGACAAGATCCAGAGTAGTGCGAGCAGGTGAGACTTTGATTGGGAGATAGCGTCCCCGTTCAACTCCAATTATGTCCGCCAACATATTCACATCTACCACATAGACTTGGTCTCGAACACTGAATGAAATTCTATTCGCATCCAAAAAGCTAAGATTTGAATAGAAATAAGCGGTTAGTTGATCATACCCGTCTGTAGAGTCAGAGCAAAAAGTCTCAAGTTGAAGCAAATTCAACTTTTCCCTTAAGTTCAAGTTGATGGAATCCAGGAAGTCAAAGTCGACACTTCTAGGGTTGATTACCCCTCTTTTCAACAGCCTGAAATACACTTTTTCCTGATCCTTGGATTTAAACAAATCCATCCGATTTCTTTTCACTTTTGCAGCCACACCCATTCTGGGTTTAAATTCAAGGAACATTTTGTCATCATCGTTCCGTCAATCGATTACGTCCGGCATACGAGGATCACTAGGAATGTTCGCAAGAGCCTCCTCTGCTCTTCCTTTCGGAGCAATTCCCAACTCTTCCATTTTCCGCAGAAAAAGATACTCATTCCTATAATTTTTGTCTTTAAGAAAGTCATCTATATACTTTAATGAAGAACCGGTGCTTTTCAACGCACGATAAAGCTTATAGATAACAGAGGGTTTTTGGACTCTTACTGGGTCGGCATCCTCGATAATGTCTTCTTCTAGATTTTGACTTGCACCTTGTGGGTCAGGAGATGCTGAATGACGTGGAGGAGAGCGAATCGGACTTTGTCGCTGACTTGGAAAGTCTTATTCCTCAGTAAGATCGAAGTGAGTCGGTCCCTTCTCCATTCTTTGTGGTCCCCTGTTTGCGATTCTTGATGATTTCCTCGAAGACGACATCTTTCTTTGTCTATTGGAGGATTCCTTCACTTGCTTTTCCCAAGAGAAATGACCACTTTCTCGACGATGAACAGAGAGTAAAAACAGTATCGGGAGGAGAGTGTCTTTTTAGGGTTTTGAAAATTGGGGATAGAATGACTGTGAATTTATATGTGCCTCGGATTTGAAAAGAGAAGTTTAACCGGCACAAGGAAAGTGTACGAACACTTCTTTTTCAAAATCAATAACTGCCAAAAATAACTTCCTCTAAAAAAGACAAGTTTTCACACGAATTATATCTGAATAAAAGAACGTACCTTTTTGAGATAAAATAAGCGAGAATTCGTACCTTTTAGATAAAACAGCGACTTACAGTCTTTAGCGATGAATGATTGAGTCTCAGGATTTAAAGTCTAAGAGATCAAAGTCTTAAAGTTGGTGAGTCTCTAGACTTTAACTTCTTCAAGCTTCAAAATGTTGAGTCTTGAGCGGATGAAATCGAATTGATTCTTCTCCAAAGGCTTTGTGAATATGTCCGCTAGTTGACTTTTTGAATCAACAAATTGAATCGAGATTTCTCCATTTTGAATATGATCTCTAATGAAGTGATGACGAATCTCAATATGCTTTGCTCTTGAATGAAGGATTGGATTTTTGGTGAGATTGATCGTATTTGGTGTTGTCACATCGATTTCGTGCATGAGTCTTCAATGCCAAAGTCTTGTAGCTGTTGTTTTATCCATAGAATTTGCGAACAGCAGCTTCCAAGAGCTACATACTCGCTTCGTCGTTGAGAGAGCTACGGTGCTTTGCTTCCTTGAAAACCAAGAGACATCGTCCTGTTTCCAAGTAGTTGACAAGTTCCGAAGTGCTCTTTCTATCGACTCGCAACCGGCCAGATCGCATCGAGTATCCTAGAAGATTAAAGTCTCCCCTCTTTGGATACCAAAGACCGATGCTTGAAGATGAAGCAACGTATTTGATAATACGTTTCACGGCAATGAGATGTGATTCTCTAGGATCCGATTGAAACCTAGCACGAGATACAAACACTAAACAAAATATCAGGTCTAGAAGCGTAAGATAAAGAAGTGAACCGATCATGCTCCTGTACAGCTTTTGATCTACTTTCTTCCCTTCTTCATCCTTGTCTATCTTCTGAGAACATGACATTGGTATGTCGGTCTTTTTGCACTTTTCCAATCCAAACCTTTTAACAAGATCATTCGCATATTTTTCTTGATGAATGAAAGTTCCTTCCTTCATTTGTTTTACTTGGAGTCCAAGAAAGAATGTTAACTCTCCCATCATACTCATTTCAAATTCATCCTGCATAGACTTAGAAAATTTCTTGCAGAGACTTTCATTAGAGGATCCAAAAATAATGTCATCAACATATATTTGAACAAGTAGAAAATTTTTGTTTTCCTTTTTGATAAACAAAGTAGTATCTACTTTACCTTTGACAAAACCATTCTGTAATAAAAACTTACTTAGTCTGTCGTACCAAGCTCGAGGTGCTTGCTTTAGACCATACAGAGCCTTTTTCAGTCTGAAGACTGAGTCTGGCTTCTTTGGGTCTTCAAATCCAGGCGGTTGTTCCACATAAACTTCTTCATGGATAAATCCATTTAGGAAAGCACTTTTCACGTCCATTTGAAATAACCTGAAATTTTTGTAACAAGCAAACGCAAGTAATAGTCGAATAGCTTCTAACCTTGCAACTGGTGCGTAGGTCTCGTCATAGTCTATTCCTTCTTCTTGCGTATAGCCTTTGGCCACGAGTCTTGCTTTGTTTCGTACGACTTTTCCTTTTTCGTCCATCTTGTTCCTAAAAACCCATTTGGTTCCAATAACAGTTTTACTTTTTGGTTTAGATGTTAATTCCCAGACATCATTGATGTTGAACTGTCTGAGCTCTTCTTGCATAGCTTCGATCCAGCTTTCATCGGATAAAGCTTCTTCTATGCTTTTTGGTTCAATTTCAGAGATGAGAGCCACAGCACTAGATTCTTCATGCCTTTTTGATCTGGTACGGATTCCTTCATTAAGTTCGCCAATAATAAGATCTTTGGGATGACTGGATTTGTGCTTCCAGTTACTAGTTGATTTGCCAGGTTGATGATCTCTTTCTTTATTTGATTCTCCATGAGCGTCTTGATGATGGACTTCCAGACTCTGAGATGTTTCTTGAGATGTAGACATTTGAAGGTCTAGAGCAGGTTCAGTCTCTTCGTGCTGAGTCTTGCTGGATTCATCTTGCACTGAGTCTTGGAATTTAACATTCATTGATTCTTCCACAGACTGGCTTTTCTTGTTGTAAACTCTGTAGGCTTTGCTTGATATAGAATATCCAAGGAAGATACCTTCATCTGATCTTTCTTCAAACTTACCAACTCGATCATTTGCATTTTTCAAAATAAAGCATTTGCAACCAAATACATGAAAGTATGAAACAATAGGCTTCTTACCTTTGAACAATTCATAGGGGTTTTCTCAAGAATAGGTCTTAGAAAGACTCTATTTATAATATAGCAAGCAGTTGAAACAGCTTCAGCCCAAAATCGTGAAGAAATTTTACTTTCAATTAAAAGAGTTCTAGCCATTTCTTGAAGAGATCTATTCTTTCTTTCCACAACTCCATTTTGCTCTGGAGTATATGGAGAGGAAAACATGTGATTAACACCAGATTTATCACAGAATCTCGTAAAATCTTGATTTTCAAATTCACTTCCATGATCTGTTCTTATGCTAGAAATAGCACATCCTTTTTCATTTTGAACCTTTTTAGCAAACTTCTCAAAGTACGAAAAGGTTTCTGATTTATTTGCAAGAAAATATACCCAAGTAAAACGAGAGTAATCGTCTACAATTACTAGACAATATTTCTTACCTCCAATGCTCGGGTTCTTGTTGGTCCGAAGAGATCCATATGAAGCAAGCGCAGTACATGATTAGTTGATACATGATTTATTTCCTTAAATGAATTTCTTACCTCGCTTTCCCAGAATGCATGGAGTACATAAGTCAGACTTTTGGTAAGGCAATTTAGGTAGACCTCGAACAAGTTGCTTTGAAGAGATTTTGGCTAATTGCTTCTTGTTGATATGGCCAAGTTTTCTGTGCCATAGAACTGCTTCATCTTGAATTGAGATTAAGCATTGATCTTCATTTGGCTTTACATCAAGAAGATAGATGTTTCCATGCCTTCGACCCATGAAAGACTGAGTTGAATCTTTGCTAATTCCAGAACATATGCCTTCTTGAAAGGAGATCTTGTAACCAGTATCACACAATTGGCTAATGCGAGTAGATTGTAGTTAAGTCCTTCCACTAGAGAGACATTGCTTATTGTGAGATTTCCAATTTTCACAGTTCCGAATCCCACAATACTTCCTTTGCTATTTCCTCCGAATGAAACTTTTCCACCATTTACTTGAATAAGCTTTATGAAACAATTTGAGTCTCTGTCATGTGTCTTGAGCATCCGCTGTCAAGATACCACTTTACCTTCTTTTTGACAGAGACCTGCATTCAAAAGAGAGTCTCAAGCTTTCTTTGGTACCCAAATTTTCTTGGGTCCTTTGGTGTTAGTAGGATGAGCATTATTAGGCCATACTCTCTTAACAGGCTTCCAAACCATAGGACACTCTTTTTCAAAGTGATCCTGACTATTACACTTAGAACACCTTAAAGCATTTCGACCTACAGGCTTTACAAAGACTCTTTTAAAATGATTTTTATAAGCCTCTCTCGATGGTCTTTTCTTAATTCTTTCTTTTACTTTCGGAAAATCAATCAAAGGGATTGTTTCAGCTGTCATACCTAGACCCGACTTGTTGAAGTAAGGTCTTTGGATTGAAAGAACTTTTTCAAGTTTTTCAGATCCTATTGAAAATTTCTTTGATATGTTTGATAAATCAGTTTTTAAGAAAGCATTTTCTTTTGAAAGATTGTCTTCACTCTCTTTAAGAGTAGAAACATTTAAGTCTAAATTTTTTACCTTTTCTTCCAAAATGTTTTCCTTTTGTTTTAAAACTGAGTTTTCCTTTTTAAGTTCGGAAATCTTTTTAAGAGAAGTCTTAAGACTGAAACATAACTCATCAATATATTTAGAGACTTTGACAGGGATTTTATAATCACTTACCTCAAATTCACGTCCGAGTCGATCCGTCCGATCCAGTGCGAGTCGATTGTGCCATTAGACACGGGTTGGCATATTCCTCATCACTCTCTTCACACTCTGTATCGCTCCAGGTCTCGGCTTTGAGAGCTTTTCGAGACTTCTCAACTTTTCCTCTTTTCTTTTTCAGAAGAGGACAGTTGGGTCTGATGTGTCCCTTCTTTTTACATTCGAAGCAGACTACATCTTTGTTTGGTTCCACATCATCAACGAGACTTGGTCTCGCTGTCTCGAAAACTCGTTTCTTTGGAATGAACCTTCGCCTTTTCTATTCAGTTTTCTGAATCTTCTTATCATGAGGGCGAGCTCCTCATCATCCATATCATCTTGAGAATCTGCATCATCGAATCATCATTTGATTTTAGTGCAATAGATTTCTTACCTCTTGGATCTTCGTCTTCATTAATTCGTTCCACTTCGTAAGATGAAGAGTTCCAATCGGTTCGTCTACGAGATAATGGCATGATTCTTTGCGTCTCTCTTATTGAAGTCTTTATATGATTCCAATCCTTGGAGAGTCCACGCAGAAGCTTGTTCACCTTCATGGGATCAGAAATTTTTTGTCCTTGGTTCTCAAGTCCATTGACAATATCTGTAAAACGACTAAACATGTCAGTTATAGTTTCTCCTGGTTTCATTTTGAAGGATTCATATTGACCAAGAAGAATGTTAATTCTGGTCTCCTTCACTCGATCTGTCCCTTCATAAGTGATATGTAACCTGTCCCAGACTTCTTTTGCTGTAACACAAGAAGATATTCTGTTATATTCAGTTGGTGATAAAGCACAATATAAAGAATAAATTGCTTTCGCATCAAGTGCTTGTCTCTTGTTTATTTCTTCTTGAGACATTCCGCTGGCTTCAACAGTTTCTTTCCCTCTTTCAGAGATTGATGCAGCAGCAGGAGTGATTCCTCTTTCCACAACGTCCCATTCCAGAGGATCCTTTGATCGTAGGAAAGCTTTCATCTTGTTCTTCCAGATGTTGTAATCCTTTCCATCGAAGTAGGGAGGTCTGGTATTGCTTTGCCCCTCCATCAGCCCTGGTGCTAGCATACTAGCCATGGATCTTTTACTCTGAAGTAGAACACTTCAAACAAAGTAAGAACACGAGCTCTGATACCAATTGAAATAGCTAGTACGAGTACCTAGAGGGGGGGTGAATAGGTATATAAAAAAATTTCTCGAAACTTGCACGATATTTAAACAATTAGAGGATTTGCAACAATTAAAATTCAATCGCAAGACTGAGTAAGGGAAAGAGAGAATTGAACGCTCGGTTTATAGTGGTTCGGCTTGATTCAAGCCTACGTCCACTCTTCTGCACTGACAGCCGATTGGCTGGATTCCACTATAATCAAAGAGATGTTACAGTGTTGATCTTCCTTGGTTTCTAGGTGTAGATGATCTACCACACTCACTCAAGGCGTCACGAAGTATAAACACTCTTTGTATACAATTTCGCTCAGTCTCGACTAACAATCAAGGATCTTCAGACTCTGGAATTTTTCTATCGATCACACACTTAAAACAGCTAGACGTCTTCCTTTTATACTCCTTCATGCCATCATAGCCGTTGGCACTTACCAAAGGAATTCCTCCAATCTACCCGTTGGACGGAATCAATCAAGAAGATCATCCGAGCTATTTAAGGAATCTGATGATAGCCCATCAATCCTGTTCGCCCATACAATCAGGATCTCGGTTTCCATGAATAGAATATTCCAAGATTATTTCGTCGACCATCGGATCTTCAATCAATCTTAGATAAGAATCCGAAATGATTATCCAACTAAAGAATCTATTCCAGAGGATAGAATTGAATCCTCAACCATAAACCTCGGCTTTGGATTTTCCTTCGTCACTGGATTAGAAAGACTGTCAGTGAGAATAGACTTAAGTCTTGAGTCCTGAGTCTTAAGTCTTTAAGTCTTGAGTCTTGAGTCTTGAGTCTTGGGTCTTAAGAGAACAAAGTCTTCAGACTTTAAACTAACGGTCTCCGAACATCCAGACTTTAGACTGAAAGAAACGTTTTGTCAGCTTCAAAATATTCTGGAAAGATTTCTCCAACATTCCCGACAAACTCGAAGCTCTTACCCCCTAATGGGTCAAACTGAATCGCCTTGCGATAGCAGTCCATTTTAGCTCGTTAATTGGTGAGCCAGTCCATGCCAATTATCAAATCAAAATCATACATGGCTAGGACTAACAAATCAATTTTCCCCACTCGCTCACCAATCTCTAACTTGCACCCCGAACATCCCAAAGCAGCAATAACTTTATCTTTCACGGGTGTAGATATGCAAATCGCCGATTCCAACAATACAGGATTCAATCCTAGCATCCTAACATATTGCTCGGCAATGAAGGAAGGGGTTGCTCCTGAATCAAACAAAGCATAAGCAGGTTGGTCGTTGAGCGAGACCGTACCTGTAATCACGCCAGGCGCAGCTTTTGCCTGACCTTGGGTAATCGCATACACAGTGCCCTGAGTTAGAGGTCTCTGTTGTCCTCCTTGTAGTGCATTCTGAGGGGCATACCCTCCTATCTGTCTCATCGGTGGCGGCAGCGGCAACTGAGGTTGTCCTCTTTGCTTCTTAGGACAAAATCTGGCCATGTGGCCCTGTTGGCCACATTCAAAACATGCACCCGTCCTAACTGGGCACGGTGCTGTCCCATGTCTTCTCCCACACAAGCGACATGCATCATTCCTAATAGGTCCTGACCTATTAAATCCACTCTTCTCGCTGGGCGGGCTTTGGAATCTATTTCCAAACATCGGCCTCTTTCCTTGGCGGATGTTGTCTCTGTGAGAGCTAAACCTCGATCCAGATGAGGCAGCTTTATCGTTCTGATCTTTCTCAATCTTCTAAGCTCTCCGATATATGTCATTATAAGTCTTCAAATCTAGAAGGACTAAGGCACTTCTCAAATCTTGCCTGAATCCATCTCTAAACCTCCTCGCTCGGTTCACAGGATTCTCAATTAACTCGGGGGCATATCGCGAAAGTTCGGCGAACTTCGCCTCATACTCATCAACAGATAGAGAACCTTGGCGAAGATGTTGAAATTCAGCCATCTTCACCTCTCTGGCAGTTTCAGAGAAAAACTTATCATTAAAGGCTTCACGGAAAGTGTTCCAGTCTTGAACAGCGCCTTCTGGAAAGATCATTTCACGAGTAGTCATCCACCAAGTTTCTGCAACTCCCTCCAGCTGGTAAGTTGCTAACATTACTTTCTCAGCCTCGTTGCACATCAACAGTGCAAACGCTTTCTCAAGCTTCTGAATCCATGAAGAAGTAGCTTCAGGATCTCCAGACCCGGTAAACAACGGCGGATTTAACTTTAGGAAATGCTCCACCAACTTATGGATTGGTCTTGTAGTGACCACTATCTCCGGTGGATTCTCAACATTCACGGCGGCTGGAGCAACGGCAGGTGCGACTGCAGGCGCGGCAGCAGGTGCAACTGCAGGGGCAACTCCGGTGGCGGTGGCAACGGCGGCAGTTGCAGCGGCTTGAGCAGCGGCTTCAACAGCAGCGGCTTGCTGATCCATTCTATTACCCATTGCTTCCAAAACACGCAAGATCCCATCCACCCTGGGATCATTAGGGGCTGCTACCCCGACATCTACGATAGGTGGATTCACTCCACTCGCACTAGCCTGTGCTGGCGCTCGACCACGTTCGCCTCGAGTTCCGACACGAGTCAGAGCTCTACCCCGAATAACGGCCCTACTAGTCCTCTTTGTAGGAGTTCTCGGCTCATAATCGCTCATGGTGTAGCTTTACTCAACTAACACCTGTTTCCAATTCAACACCGAATTAGAAACAAAGCGATCCAAACAACAAACAATTTTAGCACTCAGCTAACACAGACATGCACCAGCATGAATTTAAAGGCATTTCCTACAAACTATCCCATGGTCATCGCTCCTTATCACTCCAATCTTCAACTTCACTCTGATACCACTTAAACTGGATGTCACGTCCCGATCCTCAGGCACGCACACATCCGTCTTACTTGGTCGATTTTATAATGCGATATCTCATGACAATGTATCGCCGACCCTTTCATTTTTAAGCACATGCGGAAGCAGTTAAAATCCCAGACAATAAAAACGATGGGATAGAAAAAAGCAGGGCCATATTTTTCATATTGAAATTTATAACCAAACTTTTATACAAACCACAAATCACTTCATAACTATTCACATCAAAAAGGAGATCTCAAAAGAAGATAGGATCTCAATCCATCCAGACCGTACTCAAGGCCCCTCTTGGGACTATCTTCTTCTTCCAAAAATCCTTCTCTTCAGATCTCACCTCCGAGTTCTCCTTCTCGGATTCCTCCTTCTCAGCTCTTCAGCGGGGTCCTGAAATAGTTTTCCCCAAACTGGGATGAGACTACGTCTCAGCGAGTTCTACCCCATTAAGCCGATTAGTAAACCATTATACTAAAGGTTGCCTAAACACGCACAGGGCAAAGGACTTATCTTGGCCTCAGATCCCACCTACAAGTCAATACAATTCACAATAAATGCTCATTCACTTCAAACAAATCGAACTAGTCGATTACATGTCATACAATTCAATCCCCACTGTGGGATATTTAAAAGCTAGGCCACGTGCATTCTCCAGGACAACCTTCCAAGTCTCCGAGCCACATGCCTCAAACCTCGGACCCACGTGCATTCTCTAAGGTGACCTCTTTGCCAAGATGGTACATCAAGCCACCGAGCCACGTGTCCTTTTTACGATGCCCGGACCCACGTGCATTCTCTAAGGTACTCGCTTACCAAAGTGACGCATCAGATCACCGAGCCACGTGCCCTTTTAGATGCCATTCCGAATACTGGACCCACGTGCATTCTCTAAGGTACTCGCTTATCAAAGTGACGCATCAGATCATCGAGCCACGTGTCCTTTTAGATGTGTAGGCCCACGTGCATTCTCTTAGGTGTTATCTCACCAAAGTGATGCATCAATTCACCGAGCCACGTGCCCCTTTAGCTGCCAAACTCTGTCACCGAGCCACGTGCATTCTCCAGGACGACATACTGAGTCTCCGAGCCACGTGCATTCTCTTAGGCGACCTTTTCGCCAAGGTGACATATTCAACCACTGAACTCACGTGCATTCTCTAGGTGACATTCCAATTCACCGATCCCACGTGCCTTCTTTCAAGTGATTACCAATTTACTTTCAATATCGACAACCAATACCCAACGATTTCTCAATCAAATAATTAAATCAACTCAACAAAGCATTATAAATGCTGAATAACATACTTGGCCATTTACCAATCAACAATTCAATCTCAATCAATTCAAATCAATTTAGGGTAAATCCCTAAAATATCACAATTTATTCAATTCCATGCAACGTGGAGCTCAAATAAATAAACGGACTGTGCCACGACGATCAGCACGAGATTTTGGTCGTCGGCCATCAAAATCTTAATTTCCGAAAAATAATTAATTAATTTATTAATTTCGAAAATTAAATAATTATTATTAAAAATTCAATTTAGCTCAAAATAAAGCCCGATTAAATAAACGGACTTCACCACAGTCATCAGCATAATTTTCCGGTTCCAGGCCATCTCAGTTGAATTTTCGGAAAATAAATAATTATTTAATTTAATTCCGAAAATTAATATTTAAATACTAAAAAATCAACTTAGGCCCGAAAAGCCTAATTGGAGTTGACCAAGGGTCGGGAAAAATCCCGAGGCACTTCCAATAAATAGTAGACCACGTCTACTTGCTAATTACACATTCAATTTATCTAATTCGCATCACAATTGGCTAATAATTGCTAATTTATTCTAATCTAATAACCTAAACATAATTAATTAAATCTAAACCAATATTAAGCATAATTAGCCAACTAATCCTAGATTAGTGAGATTACTGACCAAATCGCACGCAAATCGGATCAATCCGACGGCGGCGACGCGAGGAATGATTCTTCCCAAAGCACAGCTCGGGTTCGGGGCCCAGAAACGGCCAAAAACGAGCCCGAAAGTGCTGGAAACCCACTCGGCCGCTTGTTGGACGGGGCTGGCCGAGGCTGCTCCGACGGCTAGGGCGGCGAGGGAAGGCCGGCGAAGGGCAAGGGGGACACGGGGGAGGTCCGGCGGGGCTGGGCGGTGGCCGGAGGTGGCCGGACGGGGGTTGGTCGGGGTGGAATCGAGCTGAGTAGGGGCCGATTCGCATGGGGGGCAGGAGCGGTTGCGGCGGGACGGCGGGCACACGGGCGGGCGGCTGTCGCAGGCGTGCGAGCGGCGGTGCGGCGGCGGGACGGGCGGCGACGGAGCTGCAGTTTCTGCTCGAGCTTCTGGTTCGCTTGCTCGAGCGTGCGGAGGAAGGAAGAAGAAGAAAGTGAAGAGAGAGAGAGAGAGAGAGAGAAAGAGATAGGCATTGACCGGTCAAAATGAGGAGAGAGGAGAGAGAAGTCGGTGGGGGAGGGAATCGCACGAAGGGGGAGGGAAAGGGGAGAGGAGAGAGAGAGAAAAGAAAGAAAAAGAAAGAAAAGAAAAGAGAGGGGGAGAGAGAAAAGTAAAATAAAAATAATACCATTATTCTTATTTTCTTTTCTTTTCTCTTTCTCTTTTTATTTCCTTTCGGGCTTCAAATTTTCTTCCGATAATTTCTTTCTTGAAATTTTGGACCCGTTAATAAATTGACGAGCGATGAGACAGGATCCTAAAAATAAGAATTATGACACGCTTAAAATTTGATTCCCGAAATCGAGTTCAATTTCGTGGTTAAAAATCGATCAGACGTGATTTTAGCTCAATCCAACCAATTAGGTAGCTTTTAGGGATTTTACAGCTGATACATCCCTTAACGGCTTCACCCAATAAGTTAGTTAACTCGTGAGTGATCAGCTCAGAGAAAAAGGGCCATAGGCACATCGACAAAATGCCCATTTCACTTTATCGAAACGGGGTCGAATTTCAGGATGTCACAGACACAGTTTCTCTTAGCCTAATGATGTGGAGAGTTCCTGCTTGATATTCAAATCAAACAGGAGAACAACACTGTCAAGAGGAGAATTTGCTAATATATTAAGATTCACACTCGGAAAATCCGTGATGAGCAGTTCAAACTTTGTCCCTCCCCAAACTTTTTACCAATGGATGTGCATGGGAACTGCAATGAACTTTGCATACCTAATAAAATTTCATTGCCACGCAAAGCTGAGGACACTTGATTGAATGCAATTCATCCCCCAAGACTTCAAGCTCAATTGAAACATCACAGCAATCGTCAGCACATTTAGTCTCAACACACACACACATATATATATGCATACATGGGAGATCTAGAGACACGGAAACACTAAGAGAATGAGTTAGCTCTAACACGGTTTCTCTTAGCATTAACTCTAATGCAGTTTCTCTTAGCCTAATGACATGGACGGTTCCTGTACGGTATTTGAATCAAACATGAGAAACACCACAATCAAGGGCAGAATTAGCTAATATTAAGATTCACACCTGGAAAATCTTGTATGAGCAGTTGGAACTTCCCTCCCAAACTCTGCTAATGAATGTGCATAGGAACCGTCATGAACTTTGCAAACCTGGTCAGATTCAATTTCGATACAAAACCGAGGACACTTGGCTGAATGCAATTCATCCCCCCAGACTGCAAGCTTCATTGAAACGTTATGGCAATCGAAGGCATCTTCCAATTGCAGCAAGACAATTGCATAATTGCTGAGGCTCTATTCCTCATATCAACATTGATTGGCGGATATTCTATCTTGGACATCCTTTCATCAATTATGGTGACACAGGAAATGGAGTCCCCTTCATATTAGAAGACCAAAAATTGAACCTCACAGAAAGAGTAATGCTCTGCATATTCATTCAAACCCTTTTGCTACCCAAACCATCTCATCACATTTTTCCAATTCGGCAAGCCAAAAAATTGCACCATTCTCTCAAAAGCATCCTCTTGAACCTTTTCAATATTCCTGTAGGAAAAATAAAACCCATAATCTTAATAAGCCTATGAAACTTGCTTTTAAATTCAAAATGAAGAATGCATAAACCAAAAAGGACATCTTGAAGCACATACTTTTTAGTTCATTCAGATTTGGAATGTGGCAATAATAAGTACACTTCATTGATTCCTCAAGACTATATAAAGGAGTTATTATTTGGAATACTGAGTTCATTTTGGACCAGTGAAAGTGACACTTCCAGAGTTCATCTAGATCAATGTAAATCAAGTCCTAACCAGCACTAGTGAATATGTGGACTCTGAACAGAAAATCATCCCTATCAATGAGTTTTTACATGCAGATGACCTTCTCTTGCAAATGTGGGCCAACCAATGGAAAAGAACATACACCCCCTCCCCACCGCACCCAAAATAAAAATAAAAATAAAAATAATAATAATAATAATAATAATAATAATAATAATAATAATAATAATAATAATAATAATAATAATAATAATAATAATAATAATAATAATAATAATAATAATAATAATAATAATAATAATAATAATAATAATAATAATAATAATAATAATAATAATAATAATAATAATAATAATAATAATAATAATAATAATAATAATAATAATAATAATAATAATAATAATAATAATAATAATAATAATAATAATAATAATAATAATAATAATAATAATAATAATAATAATAATAATAATAATAATAATAATAATAATAATCTCATCCACGACTCCTAACTTCCCCATCCATGACCTGTCCGAATACCTGAGAGTAGCAATTTGCTTAATTTCCTGAATATGTCGCATGACGAATTGAACAGGAGCAGACTACCCGTCTCCATGGTTGAAAAACCAACATATGGTAAAGAACAGATCAAGACATAAGCATACCCTAATGAGAGAATCAAATCATACACAACGTGAGTTTAAGGCATTACTTGCTACTTTCAGGAGTTTAATAAACAGTAAACCATATAACGAAAGCCATTAATCCAAAGTCAAGGTCAAATCTATGCTCCAAGAATGCAGTAGGGTACACATTCAGAAGAAGCCTTCCAGGTCCTATATATATATTTAAAACAAATCAATTTCAGCCACACAAATCACAATCACAGGGAAAAAAGAAAATACATTGATAACTGGAACATGGATAGAATTGAAAATTTAAACTTAAGCTATTTGATTCTTTCGAGCACAGCTCAAATAAGTTTTTATCAAACTATTGGTTCAATTTGACAAAGTAAAATCTTTTTTTCCCCTAAATCTGATTAATATAACAAAATACAATAGCATCTCCTATTTGAAAACAAAATTATCAGTCATTAGATCTACAATGAAATTTCATAATCACAACAAGCCAGCCCCTTATCGATTAGGTCTTTCTCTTTAGTTATGGAGGTAGCAACATTCTTTGCAATTTGCTTGTCCATATGAACATAGTCTCTTTGTGTGATTAACATATATATTCTACTTCTCCGACATTGAATCACATCGTCAAATTTCTCTATATAAGAGAACCTGGATTCTAATTCTAAGACACCTTAGGAATTGCCTTTCCAACGCATCTATCCACGAAAAAAGGAGACGATTGATATCTTTTCGAACCTCCAACCACCAGCTTATGTCCCAAGAATAGTCCTTTCATTCTTTTCCCTATTTCAATTACTCCATTGTTAAGATAAAATTGCTAGTTTGAGGAACTTATGCTTTTAGACTCTAATGTGGAACGAATTTTGAAGAACAGAGCCCTTTACTAAAGAAGGAGGCGAGGATTGAGGAAGGTCTCTACGAAAGCAGCTTCCGACTTCAACCTAATTCGTGCGCAATAAGATACCAAGATCGGAAGAAACGTGAACTTACAAGTTTGCCGGGTTCAAGTGCGAGGGAGAGCGAGAGAACGAGAGAGAGAGAGAGAGAGAGATCTTCTTCTTTGATGATGTCAGTGGAGGACCTCTATTGGTCCATGATCTGAAGTAGTGGACTGAGAAATTTACACGGAATGAATTTAAAAAGCAGAGCCCTAGCTGAAGAAGACGACGATGGTTGAGGAAAGATCTCTACGAAAACCGGAAGAAAATTACGCGCAACAAGACACGAAAATCGGGAAGAAATTCCGGCAGACGAGATGAATGATGCGTGCAGAAGCGTGAACCTACGATTCGTCGGATACAAATGTGGAGAGAGAGAAAGAGAGAGAATGATCTTCTTCTTTGATAAAGTGAGTGGAGGACTGACTGTCCAGACTCAGCAGTGCCATCTTCTCTCAAGTCCTGGCAATTCCTGACGCTTCCTTTTCGCTCCGTCCTTCGTGAATGCAGCTGAGACAGCCTCTGGCATCAAAAAGGAGAAGGAGAAGAGCCCTGCTTCGCTTCCTACTGTTCAGTGAAGTAGGAGGCAAGATCGATCGATAGATAGGGCTGATGATGATGCTGATCGGACGTCATCAATAATAGAAAAGTTACAAAAAAAAAATGAAAAATTAAAAAACTTACGGTGCTGCCAAAAAATAAAAAGGAAATGAGAATAAATAAGAGAATGACGTCAATCGAATCTTTACCAATATTATATGCATTTGTTCATGCTGATAACTTTTGTATAGTTGCATTGAGATCATCACCCTCTTTCCAGTTCTCTTCCAACTTGTATCTGAACAGTGTCGCAAAAAATAGTCTTGGTGTGCCTTCCGTACCCTTAGAAAAGGTCTTCATTTTTGGACATTCTTCCAATTCAATTATATTCAAGGATAGGAACCTGAAGCTGCAACTTGGGATGGAGGAGAAGCATTCTAGGCTTGGCAGATGTTGGAGTATCAAATGTTGTAGATTTCCAAAAGAAATCACTTGTCCTTTTCCGTTTTCTTCATTTGCCACTACTTCTTTCATTCTTTCACATCCTAGTATAGTCATCTTAGTGAGATCAAATTTGTGACAGCTGAAATTGTTACTGGGTGTACAAATCTAGAGGAATTCTTCACTACTAATGTTGTCAGATTCTGGAAGGATGCCACAATTGGAAATATTGTCATCAAATGGGGACAATCCCAAACCTCCATTGTGTCAATGCTTTGAAGAATTTTTGACACTAAAGAGTCCTTTTCTTTACACACTTTAGGTTGTGTAGCTTGCTTAACTTAAGTTCTTTTAAATTTTCGAGCACAAAATGTTTCCCCTCTTCAACAAGCCCTTCATTTGGGAATATATCTTCAAAGGAGCTATAGAATACCTCAAGCCTTTGTAGATTCTGAAATCTCTCTAGGAGGAATATGGAAGGAAAGATGGTCTTTTCATCATGAAAGCATGCTAGTGTTAGTGTTCTGGGTTTGCTAAAGATGTCATTAGGAAAATTTCCATCTTGTATCATCTGAATATTGTTACTGACTAATAAAAGTCTCTCAAAGTTAGGAAAGTCTTGTCAAACAGCCAATACAACAAGAGAAGTAAATTCAATGAAGTTTTTGGCAATAAATCATGTGTTGTTAAAAGTAAACCTATTTAGATGATTTGCATGGAAGGTGGCCATCTTCTTAAAGTTTATTATATCTCAAGAACCTTGTATTCAAGACTCAAGCTTTTAAAAGTCTCATGTAGAAGTTGGTCTGATCAAGTGGATAGAGTGAATCTAAATTCAAGATCCTTGCACTCACTAAATTCATCTTTTGTTAGGAATATCTTATCTTGTCAACAAAAATTTATCATCTTTAGAATCTTATGTAACGGGATGCACTCATGATGTTACTAAAACATATGGGGTCCACAAATTTAGAAGTGTGCTTAAGATATAAGAAATACCTTATGTTGTCTGCAAACATATAGGACAGGGGTTCTAGTTTTCTATAGTATTATAATAGGACAACACGACGACTATGAAGTGCACCGGTGTATTAAAAAATACAGTAGAAAATGGTGCACCAAGGAACTAATGTTATTTTTGTTTTTTTTTTTTTAAATTGAATTGATTTTTTTAGAGTTTGTTGAAGATGAAATAGAGAAGAAAAGTTCAATTGTGTGACACGTGTCAATAATGGAGAGGACCTCTTGTCAAATTCTTATTGATGTTGCCAAGGAGTAGCATTAGGTTAGATTATGAATATATTTTGCTGTCAATAGAGTACTGTAAATATTTTTGTAACTCTAGGTAATAGCATATCTTTATGCATATCCACAAATGAAAGTATACGTAAGATATTAGGAATATCTTAATGTTGTTGACAAACTAATAGGTAAGGGAGATCATGTTTTCTATAACATTATAACATGACATGATATACAATGGATATGATATTAGTGACTACTTTAAAGAACAAAGTAGAAACTAAGGGAGAGCAGCTATAATCATACCCTCCCAAATGAAGAGTGTGCTTCTTGATTTGAGAGGTCTTGTTGATCATCTCTTTGAGCCCAACTATTCATGGATGCCGCAAAGGATAACATGTTCAGTTTGTCATAGTGAGTCACTCATAATTCCTTTAGTAATGGCCAATTCAAAGTGGGCAAGTTAAGACAGAAGCTCTTGAGTTGTGGCATGTCATGTAACACCAAAGAGGTTAGTTTTGGGAAAAGATCTTGAGTAGTATTGGAGTGAGGAGTGTCATCCCCACTAGCGACTATTTCCTCGATCTCACAAGACTCCACTTGAAGTTTTTCAAGTTGGGTTAAACTTGTAGCCACCCAATATGGAAACAAATTTTCAAGGCTCTTACAATTCCAAACCTCTACTATCCATAAACAATCAAAAGTCAAAGTTTCTTGAGGACCGTCGGTCCATATTTTGTTTAAATTGTCCATGTGGGAGAGATCCATTGACCTAAGCTTAGGAAATTGTACTTGCCATATTGAGAAAAAAAATGACATAATGAATGTGATTGCATTGAGTCATGACCTTAAAGAATGAATTTCCAAACTTCCCTTGTTCTCACAAATCATGAGAAGTCAAGATTTTGTTAGTGACATAAATAGGGAAGGGTTGATTGATGCTTTTATACAAATTGATTGATGACTAAGGCAAGGATATTGCATTGCAGCAAGCATGGAATTATAAATGCATTTATAAATTAATAGTACGTTCAACATCGACTTTTGAGTGGCTTAATTGACAATTAAGGGTATGTAGATTTTGCATTAACAAGACAATGTTGACTTTTCTTGATTACTCGACAAATCATAAGAATAACTTTAAAGTCCAGAAATTAGTCAGACAAGCCCTATGCACGTGGAACTTGGGCTCGTTCAAATTGTTGCTAAGCAAGTCTCCCGAATTCCGATTTTGTACCTTTCAACTTCATCTTAATCCCCCCCCCTCTCGAGTCCTCATTTTTTTTTTATAGTAGCTCTTGCATCACAATCAGAGAGAGAGAGAGAGAGAAGGGCTATTTCCAATTGGATGCAAAAGCATCTAAAGCATAAGAAAACCTACAATGCAAAAGTGAGAGAGAGAGAGAGAGAGATGACAGCCCTCCTATTTATGTTGATGCATGAATGGAGCCATTGACTAAATATCAATGACTACGCAATTAAGTGAGGACAAAGGTGAAGAAGAACAGAATTTGAATCCCGCAAAACAATGTTGATGCCATGGAGGAGTGACAAGTTGTATTTTTGTAATGAATAAGCACGAAGACCAGCAAAAAGTTTTGGGAGATTGCTAGGCAGTCCGATAGAACTATTGAAAAGAGCAACATTTAGATTCATCGATACAAACTGAAAATTTCCGTTATGTAAAGTTCGTCGGCAAAGATTGGTTATGTTTTAGATTTGTTTGCTTCAAGGTGAACATGCATAACAATTAGAGAAAAAGCAAGAGCATGGTGATGATGAGCCAGTCAACTAAGGATATGAATAGATGAAACTAATGCTTGGCTCAACATTATTTCCTTTATTTACTATGGGAATTGCTACTTATTTATACTAAATTGTGAACAGTACTTATGAATCTTCTAATTAATATAGTTCACTAAAGAGAAGAGCCATGAAATTTATATGGTGAACTAGATATAAAAAAATATAGTAACTTCAATTGTTCACAACCTTCTTCTTTTTTATGTATGGAAAGTTTTTGTATTGAATTTTTTTTTTTAATAGGCATGGGCAACATAATGACTTGAATAAATAACATAACGTTATGATCTCAGCAAAAGCAAGTTGGGTCAATTTACTAGTTTTACATTGGACCATTAATAACATCCTTGAAATAATATTTATTCAAATTTGAGGTGGAAAAATAAAAATAGAATCTTGCGGTGTACCAAGTGATACACCCCTTGGCAAAAAGTAGGTGTGCACTCGCTAATCACATTTTGTTTGTATGGAGAAAATCAAGAGTGTTTTTTTTTTTTTCACTACATCATGACCTCTGAGGAATTGTCCATTGAAAAGCAAGTATTGATATTTTTCATTTGGTTATAATATAAATAATACAATTATGACTTGTCACAAAAAAAAAAAAAGACTTTCCACACTTCCTTAAATCTATCAATATTCTTAATTGAAGATTTTGATGAGTTTTTGAAAGTATCTAATAATGTGGGAGAAATCAATTATTATATGATAGCTCATATTTGACAATAAAATGAAATTAGCGCTATCACAATTTGTCACTACCAAAAGATTAAATGACTATTTTCATACTTCCCTAAATTTATTAGTATTGTTGATTGAGTGTTATAATGACTTTTTGAAATATTCTTAGAATGCGGGGCTAGGTATTATATAACAACTTATACATGCAAATGACATTATAAATAAATAATTAGTGATAACTCTTACAATTAAAAAGTAAACAAATGTGTAGATACTTGTTATAATTAAACATTATATTTGCATAAAACAATAGAAAGAATTGCGCAAAAGTATTAGAATAAGAAAAAAAAGCATTTCCTCAAAAAAAAAAAACCCAAACTTTAATGGAATCTGTAATAAAAAAAATGATATCGCGCATTTTCAAGTGCCTTGGGTTCCAAGTGCCGGAGGAGTTCGTCATTTACTGCGTTTAATCTTCACATGAGGAGAACTTCCTGAGACGGAATGGAGGTGTTGACTGGATGATTGATTCCTATTATTTTTTAATTTTTTATGTGGCTACGACATTGACTAAATATTGTTCTTTTTTTGTTTAGATGACTAAATATAAAAAATCTCAATCCACCTCACTTTCCTTCTCCATCTACGCTTTCTCCTCCATCTCCAGCCACATTGAGCCCAACCTTCTCGCCTCCCTCCACTGTCGCCACCAGCTGAATTGCTGACTCCGCGTCCAAGGCAACCATTGCTGGGCGTCCAACCCTCTCCATCGTCTTTGTGGTTTGCCCGTTCATGACGCTGCTCATCCATGGCTACGTTCAAGCTCCGACCGTCTTGTCCATGGTCACTCTTCCCTGTCATCTATTCCTCTGTTTTTTCTTTAACGGTTTGACCTCATAGTCCATGGCTATCGGGATCTCAAACTAGCCATCAAGGCTCATGGCTATGGACAAGCTGTAGTCGCCAAATCTGTGGAGGAGCCTCCTCGCGAGCCATGGACGATCTAGGCTTGCGTCCACGGACGATACTAGATCTGGAGGCATGACTCCATTTTAGATTTGGACGGGCAATGACCACGAGTGGCTGTGACGATGGAGGGGTGGCCCGGCCATGGATGGGGTTGACCACGAGCTGCTTGCGGGCGACGACGGAGGGGACAATGGCAGTCCATAAGCCATCGTTGCTCCTGATAGGACTTCTAGATCTGCAGCCATGGCTTTAGTGACATCGGCTTGTCCATGGCTGCGAGTGATGGTGATCGACTTCCAGATCTACAACTCCGACGCTGTGAACGACCAAATTTCGAGATCTATGGAATGTTGAGATAGAAAAAATAGAGGAAGTCGATCGTGCTCATCTTGGACATAGCGGGGGTCAGCCTAATCAAGGCGCCAGTGACTCCGCCATTGGCAACAGTGGAGAAGGGGCAAAGGTTGAGCGGCTGTGGACAAAGTAAGAGGAAGAGAGGGCTGAAGATAATATTTTTTTTTTTTTTTCCGGAATCAATGCCCCGACCAAATCGACGCGGAAATCACTTCAACATCAGAGATCCACTTCGACCCACCATAAACAACAAGCTCCGGTTCGCATAATCACTCGGAACCCATGGAAGCACACGCACAGAGAGGAGGCAAGCTTTAGAGAAGCGATTCCAAAGCTTCAGATTCAACCATCGGACAGACGACCAATCAATCGCCCCAAAAAAACATAAGGTAAGAGGATGAGGGGGATGGGGAGGAAGAAGTGTTATTGTTACTTGACTCTGTAGATTTGGTTCACTTTCTTTTTTCCCCTTGTCGCAAAGAGGAGGATCAAGGTGAAACAAAATGATTGAGAGCAAACATTTCTTAGAGGGGGAGAAGCTAAATCATCAAATAGACTTTGTGTAATTTCTTCCTTTTTCTGTTTTCTTTTTCTTTTTCCTTTGTCTAGTGGGTGCACCACAACAGCACTGCAACAGACGGAGGCCAAGGCCACCGAGGAAGGAAAGAAAGAACAGACGGAGGCCAAGGCCACCGAGGAAGGAAAGAAAGAACAGACGGAGGCCAAGGCCACCGAGGAAGGAAAGAAAGAGAGAGAGAGGGAGGGAGCAAAGCCACACTAGAAAGAGGAAAGAGAGCTTTCCAGTAACGGGGCGTTATTGAAGGGAGGGGGAGCAAATATTTTGATCGCTCAACTAATAAGTGGGGTTGGCTTTAGCACATGTCGATTTGCACACTTATCAGTTGAACGATCAAAATATTTGCTCCGCCTCCCTTCAATAACGTCCCGTTACTAGAAAGCTCTCTTACCTCTTTCTAGTTTGGCTTTGCTCCCTCCCTCCCTCTCTCTCTCTCTCTCTCTCTTTCCTTCCTTAGTGGCCTTGGCCTCCGTCTGTTGCAATGCTGTTGCGGTGCGCTCACTAGACAAAAGAAAAAAATAAAAGAAAACAAAAAAATGAAGAAATTAGACAAAGTCTATTTGATGATTTAGCTTCTCCCCCTCTAAGAAATGTTCGCTCTCAGTCATTTCGTTTCACCTTGATCCTCCTCTTCGTGACGAGGGAAAAAAAGAAAGTGAACCAAATCTACCTTCTTCCTCCCCTTCCCACTCATCCTCTTACCTTTGTTTTTTTTTTTTTTTTTTTTTGGGTGATTGATTGGGTGGTCTATCCAATGGTTGAATCGGAAGTTTTGGAATCGCTTCTTTGAAGCTTGCCTCCTCTTTGTGCGTGTGCTTCCATGGGTTTCAAGTGATTAGGCGAACCAAAGCTTGTTGGTTATGGTGGGTCGAAGTGGATCTCCCATGTGGAAGGGATTTCGGTGTCGATTTGATCGGGGGTTGATTCCAACGAAGAAAAATTTAAAAATCTTCTCTTCAGCCCTCTCTTCCTCCTCCTTCATCCACAGTCGCCCGACCTTTGCCCCTCCTTTGTTGTCGCTAACGGTGAAGTTACCGGTACCTTGATTAGGCTAATCCTTACTATGTCCAAGCCGAGCATGGCCGGCTTCCCCTGATTTGTCTGTCTCATTTTTTTTTTTTTTTATAGATCTCGAAATTTGGCCATCCATAGCAACGGAGTTGCAAATCTAGAAGTCGACCATCATTGCTCGCGGCCATGTATGAGCCGTTGTCGTTGGAGCCATGGTTCAAGATCTGGAAGTCCTGTCGCGAGCAATGACGACTTATGGACTACCATTGTCCCCTCCGTCATCACTCACGGTTGGCTCATGGTCGGTCCCGTCCATGGCCAAGCCACCCCTCCATTGTCACAACTGCTCGTGGTCGTTACTCGTCCGAATCTGGACTAGAGTTGTGCCTCTAGATTTGGTTTCATCAATGTACGCAAGCCTAGCTCGTCCATGGCTCATAAGGAGGCTCCTCCACAGATCTGGCGAACACAGCTTGTACATGGCCACAAGCCTTGATGGCGAGTTTGAGATCCCGACAGCCATGGACTGTGAGGTCAAATGGCGAAAGAAAAAACAGAGGAATTGATGTCAGGGAAGAGTGGCCATGGACGAGACGGCCGGAGCTTGAACGCTACCATGGATGAGCAGCGTCATGAATGGAGACCACAAAGACGACGGAGAGGGTTGGATGCCCGACAATGGTTGACTTGTATGTGGTGGCAACTCCGCCGGTGGCGACGGTGGAGGGAGGCGGAAGGTTAGGTTCAATGTGGCTAGAGATGGAGGAGAAAGCGTAGATGGAGGAGGAAAGTGAGGTGGACTGAAATTTTTTATATTTAGTCATCTGACAAAAAAAAAAAAAAAAACAGCCCAATATTTAGTCAATGTCCTAGCTACATAAAAAATTAAAAATATTAGGACTCAATTGTCCGGTCAATACTTCCATTCCGTCTCATGAAGTTCTCCTAATGTGAACAGTGAAGGCAACAAAAAACGACCTCCTCCGGCACTTCTTTTTCTGGGTCGAATCCTAATGCACTTGAAAATGCGCGATATCGACCAAATATGATTTTTTGGCCTTTTCCTACTATAGATTCCATGCGAGTTTCAGTTATTGCTTCTCTTTTTTGGTGACGGAGGAAATGCTTGTGTTTTTTCTTATTCTAATACTTTTGCGTAATTCTTTCTATTGTTGCGTATACATTTATTTACTTTTTTATTGTAAGAGTTATTGCTAATTATTTATTTACTTCTAATGTCATTTTTATGTATAAGTTGTCATGTAATAATAGGTATCCTCACATTTAGAGGATATTTCAAGAAGTCATCATAACACTGAAGCAAGAATACTAATGAATTTGGGGAAGCATAAAATTATTCATAAGATTTTTTGGTAGTTACAAGTTGTGATAGCATTAATTTCTTTTTTATGTCAAATATGAGCTCTCCATAATAATAGGTTTCTCCCACATTGTTAAATAATTTCAAAAAATTAATAGATTAAGGGAAGTGTGGAAAGTCATTTTTTTTTTTTTTTTTGGCTATGACAAGTCATAGTTGCATTAATTTTATTGTAACCAAATAAAAAATATCAGTACTTTGCTTCTTGGACAATCCGTCAGAGGTCATAACATAGTAAACAAAAAAATAAAACATAGTTGATTTAATCTCACCTCCGTACAAATAAACATCAATGTACATGCTACCTATTCACTTTTGTTAATAATTTTTGGATTTTTCTAAATATACTAGAGATGAAAATGGGAAGTCAATTTCTTTTAATTGATAAGATATATATGTAGAACCAGCTTATACCCATCGTTGAGCATCATAATCTTGCACCCATCAGCGCGGCATTGAAGCCAAAGTAAGGAAGAGCGAAGGATGATATGTATGTATATCCTCATCGGATTGCAATATGAAGCACGTGCATCAAAGCTTCTTTGAACTGTGCTTCAGCTACATTCATTCCTTGAACCAAATAATTTTAAGAAATTCTTACCTTATCTAATGTTGCATTATCAAAAGATCAGTGCAAGCAACTTTGATAATCATCAATGTGAACAAATTTGAAAGTTCGAGAATCCAAGTATTCATCATTGAACTTTCCAAAAATTAAAGGGATAAGGCATTGCTAGCATAAAATGTCAATTGAGGCACTTAAAAGTCGATGCTCAACATATTATTGATTATAAATGCATTTATAATTTCATGCTCGTTGCAATGCAATATACTTGGCCTTAGTCATTAGTAAGCTTAAATGAAAGCATCAATCAGCCGCTCCCTTTTTTTGGTCACTAACAAGCTCTCGCATTCTCATGATTTGTGAGAGTAAGGGAAGTTTAGAAATTCTTTCTTTGAGTTCATAACTCAATATAATCACATTCATTACGTCATTTTTCTCAATATGCCAGGTACAATGTCCCCAGCTTAGGCAGATGGTTCTCTCCTACATGGACAATTTAAGCAAAATATGGAGTGACGGTATACTCCAACAACCTATCAAATTACCTACCTGTATTAAACAACAAATATTAACTCTGAATTATCATATTGAGTGATAATTAGTGTGATACTGTGCACAATCTATGTTTGGCAAGAGAAAATGCAGATTGATTTTTCCATAAAAGAAATGGAAAAAAAAAGGAAAAAATAAAAGAGAGAATAGGACAGCTGGACAATAAATAGTAGCAATTCCGTGGGTGGTTCCCGGCATTGCGAGTCTAATTTCATTACTAGATCAAAATATTTAATCAATGTCCTAGCTAAAATAAAAATTTTAAAAATCGGAATAAATTATCCAATCAACAACACCACTGAAGAGAAAATATTAGGTGCATTAAATACACCATGCATTAAATACACCATGTATTAGTGTTGTTGATTGGATAATTTATTCCGATTTTTAAAAAATTTATTTTAGCTAGGACATTGATTAAATATTGTGATCTAGTAATGAAATTAGACTCGCAATGCCGGCAACCACCCACGGAATCACTACTATTTATTGTCCAGCTATCCTATTCTCTCTTTTATTTTTTTCCTTTTTTTTGCCATTTCTTTTATGGAAAAAGCAATCTACATTTTCTCTTGCCAAACATAGATTGTGCGTAGTATCACACTAATTATCACTCAATATGATAATTCAAAGTTAATATTTGTTGTTTAATATGAGTAGGTAATTTGATAGGTTGTTGGAGTATAGCAATTCAAGTGTGATTTACAAACAAAGAAGATGAACAACTTCATGCATATTGGCCTTTTTATTTTTACTTATTCTATCATCAAGACGCAATCAAGCATTGGTGATTATTAAGATATAAAAAAGATAATAAAAAGGTTGATTGTATTGATCATTATTGAAGTTTAGAGCACTCCAATTAAAAGAGCAATTCTCTCTAATTCCTTCAATTTCGTTGATTGGGAAGACGATTATGGTACAAAGAGTTGTAATAGTTAAGCAATTTGTGAACTAGGCTTTTCTAATTATGAAGTTTTCTTTTCCCTTCTCTTCATGTTTAATGGAACGATGCCAGTTTGCTTCTTTGCAAGAAAATATGAAGTGGGTGATACTTCATTTTTTCTGCCATTTTTAAATGCTATTCTATGTTTACTGTTTTGTTCTTTATAGTTGAAATTGCAAAAAAGTAAATGTTTTCATATGGTTAGTGTCATAACTTTTTAAAATCCCTCTATAATCAATTTTGAGGTATTGCACACAATATGATTTTATGAGCTCACAAAAATAACACTTCTAAAAATATATGGAGATGGACAATTAATACTTATATTTGTTGAGGATTAGAAAACTTTTAATCTTTTAAGTAAATATTAATAGATTATGTACATAGATCCGTATAATTAAATGATTTTAAAACCACACATGATTATCTTTGTTTGAATTTTTTTGCATTAATACTTTATGGATGTGATCCTGGATTATTGTGGGAAGGATATATTCTAGTCATCTTTGTTTAGGTATGAAACACAGAGTCCCGGTCAAATTTGAGCAAAGCATTGATGATTGATATTACAAACAATTATATCTAGCACTTTTGTCTGCATACCATGCATTGTCCAATTATAAACAAACGAATATGTTCAAATGAAATGCCAAAAATGCATTTATTTGAGAGACTAACCTGTGGAGTGAAAAGTGAAGGAGTGCCATTGTAAATCTCCATTGAAGATTGCCAAGTTAGACTTCTCATCTCGGGGCAGTGGGCAATGCTTAGCTTTAACAAAATAGGGCATTCTAGCGTATGATTCTTCCACAAGAGGAAACTAGTGAAATTGGGCAAGCATTCCTAAGTTATCCACCAAAGTTTTGGGAATGTAATCTCCTCCATTGTGCTTCCTTGCCCTTCTTCATCTGCGATCACTCCTTCCATTTGATCACACTCCTTTATTTCCATCTTCCATAGATTGGGAAGGCACCAAGCCATTGATGGAACAAAAGCATGTCTCAAGTTGTTGCATTTATAAAGGCTAAGATAGTGTAGAGATCTTTGTTCCATAGTTGCCTCAACTTTGGTAGATTGACCAAGTACAAATATTGTAGTTGAGGTAGCGCCTAAGTGCAATCCATAGCTTCAAGCCCTTCAAGATCGAATATTTCTTCTAGAGCCTCGCAATCACGCACTTGCAAGCTTGTCAATCTCTCTAAAAGAAGCATCAAGTTGGACGGAATAGCATTAATAAATGATGTACATTTATTTACCTCTAGTGATTCTAATAGCCAAGTTGACATGATGGGATTAAGTTCATTGTGCCATTTTCCAATCAGCTTTAGGAACTCAAACAACCACATAAACTTAGTCCCAACAAATGCAGCCTATCAGAAAATGCATCATTAAACATAAAATTCTAGTTAGCAAAAAAGAAAAAAACAATTACTTTTTTGGTGATAAGAAAAAATCAAATTGCAAAGAATTTAGTAACTAAAGCATACCATTTCTTCAAACATATTTTGGATCATCATGTTGAGGTTTGCCTTCCAAAAATATGGGTACTTTGTTGCTTTATACCTTTCATTCAAACCTACTCACACTCTCTCCAGATTTGGCACCTCCATTGGTCCCTTGAAGAAGAACTCCATCTTGGGACATCTATTCACAATGACATCTTTCAAGAGAGGGAACATCAAAATGTATCCACCTGAGTTAAAACACCTCAATGTAGTCAACTCATCAAGCTCCACATACTTCAATTGATTGAAAGCCACTACATGCCCCTCCTTTCCTCCCTCATCGCTAATGACTTCTATCAATATTTTACATTTACTAATCCTCAATTTTGTGAGTTCCACAAAATTTGTAGCCATTGTCGATGTGAACATATTTGACAACCAATGACAATGTGACACATCTAGAGTCTTCATATGCTGAAAATAACTTGGAAAGGATGATGCTACTTTTAACTCATGACTTGGGCCTTCTATGGCTTCCACATTAACGCTAAGCTCATCTAGTCCTTCCTTCTCGATGAGTTCCACAATGCCACATTGATTGATCTCCAACTCCTCAAGTTGGATTAGATCTCTGGCTATTGAGGCCGAAAACAAAGAGGTGAGCCTAGTGCATCTTCGAAGGGTAATCAAATGTAGACATTGGAATTTAATATGACGGTAGAGTTCCTTATCCCATACACAGTTTAGCTTTGATAAGTCATTTAACTTCAGCTCTTTTAATGGAGAATGAGCAACAATATTTCCATCTAGAGGATTGAGTGGTTGGAGTTTAAAAACAACTTCAAGCAAAGCACATGCTTTTGCTTCAAAGTTTCTAGGCTCAAGAGCTGTCCTTAGAATGAAAGAAGGTACAATGTTCACGAGCTTTTTGCATTCATTCACTAAAAGCAATTTTAGCTTAGAGAAAGAATTCGCAGGAATTTGATCATCCAATATCATCTTGATTTCATCCATGCCCTCGATATATAAATTCTCCAAGTTAGGAAACACAACCTGTGGTACTCACATAATTGGTGATTAAGTTAAATTATGAATTCATGAACTTCCAAGATGAAAATAAAGAAGAATGCCAAGATGTGAATTATGAATTCACGGAATTGGTAATTCTATCTTAAGTCACACAAAAGAAAAAAAAAGAATGAAATGAAAATAGTAAAAAAAAAAAATTCTCCATTCTAATGTTGGAGACAAAACAAAAAGCGCTAAGTAGGAATTCTGACCGAAATGTGTTAAATATGGGCAAAATGGTAATTTGGATATGCTCATATAACAATCATCTAATGACATTAGTGTTTCATAGATCCCAAACTCAAATAAAATCTCTCCCTTTGTGCCTTTTTGGCTAGCCCAAGAGTGAATTAACTACTATACATAGCAATTATTAAATCACTTAGAGAAGGTCATTTAAGTTACAACATGGATGAAATTCTTTAGTGAAATCGCACCATTTCGTAAATTAATTAAGAATGAAGAAGAATTTATTTAAAGAAACAAAAAGCAAGTCAAATGGGTAATCAACGTTAGAGAAGTCACTAAATTGATGTAGAAAAGAAGAATGCAGCTAAGGGATCACTTGAGGAAGAATATTAGCCATTAGAAAGAAACTAATGGAGAGATTGAGATTGAAAAGGCAATAAATCAACCATCAAATGGTGCATTACAATAAGAGATATAATTTTACCTAATACCGAATGCCTCAAATCAATATTAGATCACACTAAAGCAATTGCATAGTTAGGCTAAGAGAGAGCGATTAAAAAGGAATCACTTGGGTCAAATGAACAAATCCTACTCACATCATTCCACTCTTCAAACCACTATGTATACTTAATCGAACGAATTTTCCTTTCAAAATTCATTTTCTATTAATGCTGGAAGGTCCATTAGTTATATGTGAACGACAAATCATATACATAAACAATGCTAAATATCTCATTATAATAGATTAAAAATATCTAAGAAGGTCAACGTATTAATCCCATGGGAGGGCCCATTTGTGCAGCCCATTTTGGATGCATAAATAACATTTTAGGTGAATGGCCTATATTGCTTTTAGTTTAGTCAAAGTCAACCCATCCGTACATTGCTCTCTTTTATTTTCCACGGAAACATTCTTTTGCTATGCGCTTGACAATTCAAATGACTCAATTGAAATGGCTGATTTGCATAATATATTTTATTTCTTTAATAAAAGTTTCATAAGAATGGTCTAGCAATTCATGTAAAAATTGAAAGGGGTGATATCTAAAGCCCAAGACCCAAGAGGTCTTGCTCAGTTAGGTGTCGGAGAAGGCTTCGATTCCCTTTGCGGGTGCGGTTAAAAGAGTAAAGCTTCCTTCGACTAGGAAAATATATGAGATCTTGTAAGGGCAAATGAAGTCAAGTGAGCGTCTTAAAGGCCCTTCATCTCCAGCCTCTTGAACCTTACAGCTCACTTTCCTCTCGATTGCTTTTTCAATTGCTTTCAATGTACATGCATGCAATGTCTAAGCCATACATGTGAGGTTGTTGAGAGTTTTAAGTTACTTGTGAATATTGGAAAGCTTTTAGAGATCCTATTCAGCAATTGTATTACCCATTCATGCTTTGTGTAGGTACCATAAGAGATGTTCAACCATCTTTATGGAAATTATTTTTAGAGAAATTGAAAGTGAGAAATTGCAAATCATACATGTTGGCAACTCTAAACACTTATGCTTGTCCACCACTGGTCGTCTGTTAAAATTTTTTAACGAACATATATATTATAAATGACTTAGTTTTTATCTTGGCTATACTTGTCTCCAGTATAATTAATAATTTGACTAATGTTAATTACATACCTCTTGATTGAACAATGTAGTGGAGCGTGATCTGATGCAATCCTGACTTTGACTTTCTCGTACACCTGTCATTATCACCATTTGTATTGTAGGGATGAATATATCTACAAGACAATTTTTAGCAATAAAAACAAAAAATCAATCTTACACTTTCCATGAGAGAAGCATGTCAAACTTTTCAATTGTTTTAAGTGTAAATTGGTTAATATCTGGAATGCCAAAAATTCTGATGTTTCCATTCCCAACCCTTCTTCCTCCATAAAGATCGCCTCCATCTACTCACAATTTGATATGGTTAGTTTTTTCAGTTGTGCGAGAGATTTAACCATGGATGGCAAAAATAAAAACTTGAGATTATCCAAGCCGCTGATTTCTAATATCCCCAATCTCTGAAAGCCAACCTACAGAATTTGCTCATGGAATTAGTGATTAATCAAATCTTGAATTCATAAACTTTCAAGATGTAAATATACACGAGTGCCAAGGGGAGAGGGGAATTATTAAGTTGCACAAAAGGGAAAAAAAGAGAATAAAACAATAAAACGGAGTAAAAGAAATCTCCATCTAACGTCGTTTCTAATTTCCAATCTTTCCTTAGCTAAAAAAATTGCAATGCTGAGCTTAATTTGATGAGTGAGCTAGTTTTATTCCATATGAATAATTTCTCCTTCATAAATGGATTAGCGAGTGAAGCATTACTTATCTCTCTCCGTCTGATAAAGCAAACTTGACAACACTTCCAACCTCAAATTTCGGCCCAAAAAAAGTTCAACCGATATCTATTGCTAGTGTCCAATGAGAACAATGGTGAAAATTAAAAGCCCCAAAGAGGCGGTTAAGAAAAAGCGAAAACCCAAAGGCGCAAACACAGCCTTGTGGGACTCACAACAAATATGTCTTGGACCCAAAGGAAAAATTAACATATTGAGGGAGTCTTGCGCCCCGCCCCACCATCAACTTTAGTGCCGCGTCAACTTTCGTTGGACAAAACAGTCATGCGTTTTTCTTATCCAAGCAAATGTTTGTCCTTAGCTTACTAACTTTTCTTTAATGTTAGTAAATCACTATCAATAACAAATTTAATAGGATATCCAGTAGCCATTGTGGATTTGTGTTTGTGATGCCAAAAATATGTACAAATATCTCTATACATGCTACATGCATGCATGAACGTATACAAAATTCCATGCTCTTATAATTATGAGGCCTATGTAATGATTAATTACTTGTTTAAACATGATATACAAAAGGCATGCATCAATTAGATTAGCATAGTAGCTTTTATTTAAAAACATGATCCTCCTTTCCATTCTTCATGTTGGTTTTTAAGAGAGTTGCCTATATTATACATTTTGTGGATAATAACAATAATGTCAACAACAATGTCCCATCTTTCCGTTTTTAGCATAATATCAGTAATCTCTTACGATTCAAATGAGACAATACACTTGTTCCATGATAAGATCACAACATATGCCACGTTTTTTTCAATCTTAGTGGCATTTAGGAGAGAGAACCATTGAAATGAGCCTAAATGTTTTTTGAAAGGGGTTCAATGAGTATTCATTCGCTACGTTAGACATTGAGAAGAATTTTCGGTCAACACTTGAAGAGCATATGATGTTTCAATGTTGTAATATTTTTATGGATTCAAGGAGAGTCTTACATTTTACATCTTTGCATGTAAGAGCTACTTGAATGAGATGCTTGGCTATGATGCTAATCATTACTTCAAATATTCACCATTGAAGCAAACACAAATAATTTCAGGTCGTACCTTTTCTATCAGGAGAGAGGTCGTTTATGAAATAGCATCTCATTCTCAGGTTGGAAAGCAAAGATCTCCAATTTGTTACAGCGATAGACCTGCAAGGTCTTCAATGTCGGCCAATGTAAAGCATGTGTTTCGATGTAGATGCACTTCAACTCTGTCAAATGCTTAAGCTTGAGGGAGGTTAACTTTGGGAAATCAAACTTGGGAACTAGTCCTTCTTCCTTCTCAATGAGTTCCACAATGCCACATCCATTGATCTCTAACTCCTTAAGTTGGACGAGATCTTTGGCTATTGAGGCTGGAAATAGAGAGGTGAGGCTCTTGCATTCGGAAATGCTAATAGAATGTAGGCATTGGAATTTAACTTGATGGTGGAGTTCCTTTTTCCATACACACTTTAGCTTTGGTAGTCTTGATACCATCAGCTTTTTTAACGGAAGAGCAACTTGAGGTCCATCTATAGGATTTAGTGGCTGAATTTCGAAAACAACTTCCAATGAACCACATGTGTTTGCCTTTAAACTTTCTAGGCACAAGAGCCGTCCCAGAATGGAAGAAGGAACAACGGTCACAACCTTATTGCATTTATCCACAAAAAGCGATTTTAGCTTGGGGAAAGAATCTGTAGCAACTTGATTGTCCCATATCATCTCGATGTTGTCCAAGCTAGTGATATTTAATGTCTCCAAGTTAGGAAATGCAACCTGCGATATTCATTCATAGAATTGGTAATTCGGTTAATCATGAACTTCCAAGATCTAAATATAGATGAGGGTGAAGATGTAAATTATGAATTCATGGAATTGTCAATTCTGTCTAAGTTCCACAAAAGGAAAAAAAAGTTAGTAAAAGAAAAATCCATACCATTGTCGATGACTCTAGGATGAGAAGGCTATTGGAATTACTGGAGACAAATCAAAAAGTAGGAATTCTGTTCTGACCAGATTCTATTGACAATGGAGAAAATTGTAATTTGGATATGCTCATAAAACAATTTTATAATCACAATAGTCTCCCATAGAACCCGAATTTAAATAAAATCTCTCCCTCTTCAATTTAGTTACTTCCCTAATATAATGAATTAGCTAGTATATATAGCAATAGTTAAATCACTTGAGATGAGGAAGAATCTATTTAAAGAAAAAAGAACCATGCCAAAAGGGTAATTAACGTTGGAACTTAGAAGTCACTACATTGATGTAGTAAAGAAAAATGCAGCCGAGGATAGCTTGAGTAAGAATATTAGCAATCAGAAAAAAAATGATGGAGAGATTGAGATTAAAAAGCTAAACAATCATCCATCAAAAGGTGCAGTATAGTAGCAGGTGTGATTTTATCTAATAAATAATGGCTTAAATCAATGTTACATCACTTTAAATCAATTAAAAAGTGAGGCTAAGAAAAAACAATTGAAAAGGGAATTGCTTGGGTCAGACAAACAAATCTTACTCACATCATTTCCCACTTGAAAGAACTCAGTATACTTAATCGATTGAATTTTCCTTTTAAAATTCAGTGATCTTTTATCCATGCTGGAGGATCCAATAGTTAGATGCCAACGACAGATTCTACATGTACTCAAATAAATAGTTGAAAGTTTTCCTAAATATCTCATTATAGAAAATTAAATTTATTTAAGAAAGTCGATGTATTAATCTTGTGGGAGTGCCCATTTTTGAAGCCTCTTTGGCGGCATAAACAACATTTTAGGTGAATGGCCTAAATTGCTTTTAGTTTAGTCAAAGGGAACTTGCTTGTAAATTAGTCTATTTCATTTTCCACTCAAATGTTCTTCCCATATTCACTTTTTTTTTTTTTTTGGTCAGATTCCCATATTCACTTTACAAGTTAGATGGTTCAACTGAAATGGATGATTTGTGAAGTGGATTTTATTTCTTTAGCAAGAGTTTCATAAAATTGGTCTTGTGGTTCATGTAAGAACTAAAAGTGTGATTTTCGAAGCCTTGGACCTTAGAGATCTTTGCTCAGTTTTGCAACTGAGAGGGCTTAGATTCCTTATGCTGGTGCAATTGAAAGAGAGTAAAGGAGGGAGAGAGAGAGAGAGAGAGAGAGAGAGAGAGAGAGAGAGAGAGAGAGAGAGAGAGAGAGAGAGAGAGAGAGAGAGAGAGAGATCTTGTAAGTGGTGCAAATGAAGTCAAGTAAGCATCTCAAAGGTCCTTCGTGATCTGACGCAATCTTGACTTCGACTTTCTCGCACCTGTCATTGGTATTTCATTGGATGAAAAGAATATCACCAATTGCATTGTAGAGATGAATATATTTACAAGACAATCTTCAATGATAAAACCAAAAAACCAATCTTACACTTTCCATGAGAGAAGCACGTCAATCGGTTAACATCGAGAATGCCAAAATTTTTTATTTTTCCATTCCCAATCCTTCTTCCTCCATAATGATCACCTCCGTCTTCTTACAATTCGATATAGTCAGCTTTTTCAGTTGTGTGAGAGATTTAACCATGGATGGGAAAAATATAAACCCGATGTTTTCCAAACCACTGATTTCTAATGTCTCCAATCTTTGAAAGGCAACCTGCAGAATTTGCTCATGGAATTAGTGATTGATGGCTTTTATTGGTATTGGGCTTAAGGCCCGTCCGCCCAAGTTGGGCCCAAAAAGCTCGGCCCATGGGAATAGGGCCCGTGGAAGGAGAGAGGTATAAAAGGGAGGAGAGAGAGAGAGAAAAACACACCGTTGTTTTTAGAAAAGGAAAAGACGTACGTTCTCCACGCTCTCTCTCTCTCAAAAACAAAAGACAGTAAGCATACGGCTTGATCTTCCTCCCTTCAAGGCTTCATTGGATCGGATTGCTCAGTTTCTCTTCCTCCATCAACGTCGGTGTTTAATCTGTGGCTAAAAGGTACGCTCGAATCCGTGGTGTGCTTTAGGATAGGTGATGCGTGTTGTTTTCCCGGGCTTCGTCTTCCGCATTGATTTAGGGGTTTGATTCGGTGTCGAATCCGGTTTTTGGGGATCCGTTATTCCCAACATTGGTATCAGAGCCCTAGTTCACATTTTTCCTGATCAATTCTGATGTTTTTGATTGATTTTTCGCGAAATCACTTCGGCCGTACGGAACCGGGCAAAAATCCCGATACCCGAGCGTTTTTCGGCCATTTTTCCGAGTTTTCGTAAGTCAAAATAAAATTGTGATTGCATAAGAAGAAGGACGACGTCGAGACGAGTCCGAAAATGTGTCGACCGTCGCCGGGCGCCACCGCACGAGCCCACACGCGCCGCCAGAAGGTGCTGCATGTGGGCGCGACGCGCCGATCGGCGAACCGGCGCGTGCACGCCGCCGGCGGGCGAACTAGCACGCGCCGGTCCGTGGACTGACACGTGCTGACGTCATGTGATGATGTCAGCGTGACGTCATCCAACGGTCGGTAACCGTTCGGATGACGTCACCGATGACGTTTCGCCGGACGGTCACCGGCCGGCGACCCGACCCGACTCGCTGACGAAGGCATGTGCCAGGCACGTGCGGATGACGTCTGCGTGACGTCATCCCCCGCACGCGCGCGGCACGTGATTCGGTCCGCACGAGCGGTCCGACCGGCCCGACCGGTCCGTCCGGTCCGACCAGTCCGATGACCGACGACCGTTTGACCGTTGACCATCTGACCGTTGACCGTGACCACGTTGACCGTTGACCACGTTGAACGTTGACCGACGACCATTGACCGTTGACTTTAACCGTTGACTTTGACCGTTGACAAAAAAAAAAAAGGGAAGAGAATGTGTTTCTTTTTCAATTAAGTCTATGTGGATTATAATGTGATCCCTTATTTGTTCTGCATTTGTTGCAGGAATTATGCCTCCCCTAAGGTTGCACACACCTATTCGCGCAGTTACCGATGAACAAAGGGATAGGCATGCGAGTTGATATTTGAGCCGATGATCATCGATGGGAGAGAGGTGACTTAATTGATCATATCCTTGAAGTCAACAGGAAAATTCAACAGGTCATATGGAATGGTCGTCCTATGTCACAGTTAGAGATGATGCGATTTTTCATAAACACTCTTCCACCTGAATGGCAAGATGTGTTGAATCGCATATGGGATGTCAACGGAGCTACTTCCTATAAGAAAATTGTGATGGATTTTGTAAACGAATATTCTTGTATTGTTTCAAGGGAAAAGATCAAGAAATTAAACAAAAGAGGATCTTTCCCGGTTCGTGTCTTTGACTTGGTGTTAGTTGTATTGATGATATATGTTAAGTGTGATCGGTGGACATATTATGTAATGATTACTACCTAATTGTGTTAATTGAAAGCATTATTGTTTTTTAATTGTATGTCAATTATCTGTTACTTTCTGTTATTGCTGGTTGCTGTGGGTAATTAGCTGTGGGTAGTTTTAAAAGTTTTTGTAACTTCATAGAATTGATTTTGCATATGACAATCATATTAATGATAGTTTTAAGTTAGGACTTTTGGAGGATGATTGGAAACATAGTGACCTTTTGATTCTGAAGCCTTACTTAAAATTATTCATTAATATGATGGGTCTATGTAAATAGGGATGCATAAATGATAGGCATTAATAATTCGTGCATATTTGTCTGATTTGTTCAGATCAATGGCTTCAGCCACAAAGAGCATAGTTGCCGAGCTGAACAAAGGTGAAAAGCTCAATGGAGACAACTATGAGATTTGGCAAATGAAAATCCAGTATATGCTGGAAGAGCAAGAAGCACTTGAGGCTCTTGTCATGACCATGGTAGAACCTGAAGAGGGAACCACTGCACAGCACAAAAGAAACAAAGAAGCTTTTTTAGCATGGAAAAGAATGAACTCTCTAGCTCGCATCACGTTGCTGAGCAGCATGGAAAATGACGTCATGCGAGAGTTTCGGCGTTTTGATAATGCCAAGGAAATGTGGGAGGCATTGGCAGCTAGATTTGGTCATACTTCGGTGACTAGGCGGGGCGGCTCACTATCGGGTTTGACTCTTATAAGAAGCCTCATGGTCAGACCATAAAGCAACATCTTAGAAAGATGTCAAACATGATAAGCGAGCGAGAGATGCTGGCCATGTCCTCACGAGATGAGCAGCAAGTGCAAGCGGTGATTCGTTCCTTGCCTCGAGTTGGGAGCATATGAAGGTGCACCTGACTCATAATGAAAATATCAAAACCTTTGAGGATGCAATGCGTCATCTTGAGCTGGAAGAGGACCGCCTGTTGGCGGCTAAGCCGGATGCTGAACTCTATCATGCTAGCTCTAGCTCAAATGGAGCTTCGAGCTCCAAATGCAAGCACACTAACTAGTTTGATAAGGGGAAAGGCAAGGAAGAAGCAGGTCCTTCAGGGAAGAAACCCAAATTTAACCAACATGGAAGAGGGAAGCGTCCTCGCATGAAAAAGCTTGCAAGGGTGAAATGATACAACTGTGACAAGAAGGGTCACTATGCTCGCGACTGTCGTGAGCAAAAGAAGGTATGCACCCCTTGTACTTTTCAGAACTTTGCTTATGTGTCGAGTTCTGTATTCTTAACTGAGTCTAATCCTTTGTGGACTGTGGATTCAGGAGCAACGGACCATGTAGCGAAGGATAGAGGATCCTTCGTGGAATTCTGACGAGTACCAACTGGAACTAAGTGGATTTATGTGGGAAACAACTCTAGAGCTGAAGTAAAAGGAATTGGCACATGCCAACTGAATATGCGTGGTGGACGCACTTTGTTCCTTCATGATGTGTTGTATGCTCCGGAGATTCGTCGGAATTTAGTGTCTGTATTAGTGTTGGTTAAATTAGGTTTTAATATGAACTTCTGTAGTAGATGTGTGAATTTGTTTTTGGAGACAAATTACTATGGTTGTGGTTATTTTCTAGATGATTTTATTGTATTAGATATTGATTATGTTAATGCTAATGTTTGTTATTCCCTTCTCACGTCTCCTAATAAATATGATAATGATGTGAATGTGTGGCATGCTAAACTTGGTCACATTGGCCAACAGCGTATGAATAGACTAGCCAAAGAGGGCTTGTTGGGCAATATTGAAAAAGTCGATTTGTCCATATGTAAGCATTGCCTAGAAGGGAAAACGACAAGGAAACCATTTGGAAAAGGAAAAAGAGCTGAATTTCCTCTGCATTTAATCCATTCTGATGTCTGTGGTCTAATGAATGTAAAAGGAAGGCATGAGGCTGTTTATTTCATCACATTTATTGATGATTATACTCGATTCGGATATGTTTATTTGATTTCTCATAAATCTGAAGCGATAAGTTATTTTAAAAGGTTTATGAACCTGGTAGAGAATCAATTAGACAAGAAAATAAAAGCATTGAGATTCGATCGAGGTAGAGAATATTTATCTGATGAGTTCAGAAAATTATGTGATGAAAAAGGAATAGAAAGACAGTTGTCTATTCCATACACTCCTCAACAAAATGGTGTTGCGGAAAGAAGAAACAGAACCCTACTGGAAATGGTTAGGTCCATGATGGCACATGCTAACTTGCCTATCACATTTTGGAGTGATGCATTGTTAACTGCTGCGTATATACTTAACCGGGTGCCTTCCAAATCAGTTGCTTCAACTCCATATGAGTTATGGACAGGTAGAAAACCGGACTTGAGTTTTCTTAAGCCATGGGGTTGTGCTGCCTATACACATGAGTCCTCTCACAAGTTTGGGAAATTGGGTCCCAGAGGAAAGAAGAGTATTTTCATAAGATACTCTGAACACTCGAAAGGGTATGTCTTCATTGGTGAGCAGGAAAGTGGGAGTGTAACTGAATTTGAATCACGAGATGTTACATTCTTAGAGGATGAGTTTCCTAAGAAGGGCGAAATAGGGGAAGATCACTCCCTATTTGAGACCTTGGATCAAGACAATGATATTAGTGGAGTTCATCCAAGTGGGAGCATAATAGGGAATGATGTGCAAAGTGTACAATCTCCCATACGGCAAACAAGTCGCCAAAGTATTCCCCGTCGACGTTTTGACATTGAAGGGGAAACTTTTATGGTTACTCCACAAGATGAGGATGAGCCAAGAAATATCAATGAGGCTCTTAATTGCCCTAGTAAAGAAAAATGGATTCATGTAATGGAAGAGGAAATGGAGTCAATGAAATCAAACCAAGTCTGGGAACTGGTTGATCTTCCAAAAGGACGCAGAGCTATTGGGAACAAATGGGTTCTCAAAATAAAGCGAAAGGATGATGGCTCGATTGAAAGGCATAAGGCTCACCTTGTGGCGAAAGGGTATAATCAACAGGAAGGAATTGATTATGAAGATACGTTTTCTCCTGTAGTGAGATTTACCTCGATTCGCATTATTCTGGCAATAATAGCTAGTCTGGATCTTGAGTTACATCAAATGGATGTAAAGACTGCTTTCCTCAATGGAGAATTAGAGGAAGAAATATATATGGAACAACCTACTGGTTTCATAGTGAAAGGCAAAGAAGAAAAAGTATGTCGACTTTTGAGGTCGATATATGGTCTTAAGCAGTCATTAAGACAATGGTATATACGTTTTCATAATGCCATAGTGGCATATGATTTTAAAATGATTGATGAGGATCATTGTGTATATATCAAAAGATCCAAGGATTAATTTGTGATCATATCATTATATGTTGATGATATACTAATTGCCGGAAGCAATATGGAGTTGGTTAATACTCTCAAGAGATGGTTGTCTTCTAACTTTGAGATAAAGGATATGGGTGAGGCTGCATACATTCTTGGAGTTAAGATTTCGAGAGATCGTTCGAAGAGATCGTTGTCTCTTCCATAAAGAAACCTATATAAATAAGGTTCTTGAACGATTTCGTATGCAAGACTGTAAACCCATAGACACTCCTATTGCAAAGGTGAAGGATTGAGCCATAGACTGTGTCCAGGGACTCCACAAGAGAAGGAACAAATGAAACATGTTCCTTATGCTAGTGCTGTTGGGAGCTTGATGTATGCTATGATGTGTACAAGACCCGACATATGCTTTGCAGTTGGAATGGTGAGTAGATACCAATCCAATCCAGGTCCAGCACATTGGAAAGCTGTCAAGAGAATACTGAGGTATCTAAAAGGAACTGCTGATTTCAAGTTGAATTACCAAGGAAAGGATCTGCGACTTGAAGGCTATTCAGATGCTGATTGGGGAGGAGATTTAGATGAAAGAAAATCTACCTCTGGATTTGCTTTCTTACTGAACAATGGCGCCATATCATGGAGCAGTAAGAAGCAAACGTGCATAGCCTTGTCCACGATGAAAGCTGAGTTCGTGGCGTTATCAGTAGTGGTACAAGAAGGAGTTTGGCTTAAGAGATTTTTGGATCATTTAGGTGTTAATGAGAAAGCTGCAAATCCATTGTTGGTTAACTGTGATAGCCAAGCAGCTATAGCGTACACCAAAAATCCAAAGTATCATGGCAAGACCAAACATATAGATACCAAGTATAACTTTGTAAAAGATATGGTTGCACGAAAGGATGTGAACTTACAGTACATATTTACGCATAGAATGGTAGCAGATCCTATGACAAAGCCAATACCTAGAGATGTGTTTTGTGGTCATGTAAAATCTCTAGGATTGCGTAGAGAGTCGATGTCTTGAATTGTAATTTCCATGAGTTGTTCACATTTATGAAATTTTGTTTTTCATTGATTAATGCCTATAAATCTTTGTATGATCTTTATGCATCTTAATGCTCAGTGCATTATTTTAAGTTGAGAAGTATGTCAGACAGATATAAGATTAGCCCACTCACACGGGTAATCGCCTCTGTTTACTGTGTGATAAATAGGGATGAAACTGTTTTTAAGCTTATTATCTAGGTGATAATCGAGAGCTCAAGCTTAAAATACGAATGTCGCCTTAACTGAGTGTTAAGATGAGGACATAATACTAAATATGTCCGAAAGTAAAATACCCCACATATTTTACTTTATCTGTCTAAGATGCCAGATGTGAGTTTTGATGAATTTTGTGATTGAGTAGATACGTGAACTCAAGTTAGACATTAGGTATGTCTGAACTATCATCTGTACGGTATTGAAAGGTGTAGACATACGCTCCATGGGAAAGGAGTTAATACCGTAATACGTATTTCATACTACGTATGCATGAGACGACCAATAAGAGTGGCAAAAAGTTTGATCTCAACTTTTATGACGTGTGAGACTCTTGAGGAAAAGAGTTCCTCAATTTTTAGTCCCCTCAGGACTCTTACTTATTCTCAAGATTTCTATTTAGTGTTTGCTATCTTAGGGTGTTGCCAATGGTCATGAGATGATTCGATCTAATGGGGCATTTCTAGAAAAGCAAGCTGGACTGAAATTGAGAGTTTGAAGGAAAGAGGAAGATCGATTTTGGAGAATCACATTGTGGTTTTGTATTCACTGGTCGACCAATTATAACTGTCTTTGTGATAATTATAATTGTGAATACAATATATATCATTGTTTAAAAGAGATCAAGGGAGACATAAATGTGATCGATCGATCTAGGGTACTACATACTAAATCTACTCGGAGTGTGACGCCCATTATGAGCTGCTATATATTCCTAACAGATGTATAGCAACGAGCTCTCAAAGTATGCTGGTCGCACGGATTATTCACCAGTATGAATGTTGAAGAGAGGTAAAGAGAATCCTATTCGGCCCACCATGTGCGAGTGGGAGATGAAGGCTTTTATTGGTATTGGGCTTAAGGCCCGTCCGCCCAAGTTGGGCCCAAAAAGCTCGGCCCATGGGAATAGGGCCCGTGGAAGGAGAGAGGTATAAAAGGGAGGAGAGAGAGAGAGAAAAACACACCGTTGTTTTTAGAAAAGGAAAAGACGTACGTTCTCCACGCTCTCTCTCTCTCAAAAACAAAAGACAGTAAGCATATGGCTTGATCTTCCTCCCTTCAAGGCTTTATTGGATCGGATTGCTCAGTTTCTCTTCCTCCATCAACGTCGGTGTTTAATCTGTGGCTAAAAGGTACGCTCGAATCCATGGTGTGCTTTAGGATCGGTGATGCGTGTTGTTTTCCCGAGCTTCGTCTTCCGCATTGATTTAGGGGTTCGATTCAGTGTCGAATCTGGTTTTTGGGGATCCGTTATTCCCAACAGTGATTAATTTAAATCTCAAATCCGTAAATATACACGAGTGCCAGGGGGAGAGGGGGATTAATTAAGTTTCACAAAAGGAAAAAAAATAGAATAAAACAAAAAAAATGGAGTAAAAAAAATCTCCATACTAGCATTGTTTCCAATTTCAAGTCCTTTCTTCGCTAAAAAACTTGCAATGCTAAGCTTAATTTGATGGGTGAGCTAGTTTTATTCCGTCGAAGAATTTATCCATCAGAAATGTATTAGCGAGTGCAGCATTACTTATCTCTCTCTATATAATAAAGCAAACCCAATAATACTTTTAACCTCAAATTTTGGCCCAAAAAAAGTTTTACTGATATACATGGCCGGCGTCCAGGAGAACTATGGCGAAAGTTAAAAGCTCCAAAGACTGCGACGATTAAAAAAAAGCAAAGACATAAAGACTCACACACATTGCCTTATGGGACCCGCAAAATATATTTCCAGGACCCTTTACTGATCGACGGGAAAATTAACGCATTGCGGAGTCTTGAGCCCCACCATCAACTTTAGTGCTAATTGCCACTATAAAAGTGCAATCTTTTCTGGTCAACGAAATAGCCACCTCAACTTTTCCTAGACAAAATCGTTGTGCGCTTTTCTTAACCAGGCAATCGTTTGTCCTTAGTTTAATGTTAGTAAATCATTATTAATAACCTATTTAATAGGTCAAACATAAATATGTGGATTTTTGTTCGTGATGCCAAAAGTGCATTCAATTATATCTATACATAACTATAAAGGCCAAATGCAAAAACACTTAGTTGAAAGGACTTGATATTTAGATTTGTAAAATCGCCATGGAGAGAAATGGCGCAATGACCACATATGATTCTGCGAGACTGGGCAACCATCAGTTTTTCTTAATTTGGATGGTGAAAATTGGCTAAGAAAAACTACATAAAATGTTACAATCTAAATCAGATGGACTCAACAACAGAAAAACTCATATTTCAGCACAAATTTCTTGAAGATTATAATGTGGAGCACTTGAAGCTTCAAAAACTAAACTAACACATACTAAGTAGCTGAATTGAAATACAAGACACGTCAAAACATTTGAAGTAAGTCTTTGTAAAATTATTTGCACTTTAAGATAGTGAATTTTCCATTATGGCATCAAGTTCCATTTTTAGATATTGTTACTTTGGCCTTATTCACATGACCCAATCTCCCCCATAGGAGTATCTAAGGGTGATCACAAAATAAGATGATCATTCAAGGTGAATCTGTTAGAGACTTGTTACAGACTTGGCCTTACTCATGAACCACATGGTGAGACATTCTCTAGTTGATGGAGGATCTGGAGCTATACAAAAGTAATTTCTTTCATCATAGGGGATTTCAAATTCTGCTGTATGGAGTAAAGAAATGGTAAAGATCACTTTGGAACTCCAAGAGCAAGAATTCCGAATTTGCAATGAATGACTTTGTTGTGACATAATGAAAACCATACAATTGCCAAGGCCTACTTTTACTATAAAAAAAAAAAAAAAAACTGTGCACAAAATTATGTACTCTTATAGGGACTATGCAATGATTAAGTGCCTATTTAAACACGATATACAAAAGGCATGCATCAATTAGATTAGCATAGCTGCTTTTATTTGAAAATTTAGTCCTCCTTCCCATTCTTCGTATTGGTTTCTAAGAGAGTGACCTATATTATACATTTTGTGGATGATAACATATTTTGATAACTAAATTTAATGGAACACATTTCAAAAGATTATAAATTACTTTAATTATGGAATTACTTCAATGCCAACATTCCCTTCAATTTGTCTTGACGAAACCCCATTAATATAAATATACTTGTAACCAGTAAATTGAGATAACTCAGAACCGATCACAAACTAAATTTGCAAGGGTTTCATACAATTAGTTTGACAACATATTTCTTTTGGATTGAGAAGTCCTTCCATTATCAAGGACTACAAGGATGAGATTGAAATGTGATGGACAAACCCATCAACATAGCATTTACAATTACAAAGGACCTTCAAGAAATTATGTGATATAGCGGGTATTATAAATGGTTGCCGAAGAAATTTATAGGCAAGATAATGTACATCCTTTAGAATAATTTCGCACATATGAAAATCTATGACAAATAAAAGCTAATTTATGACCTTAAAAGACAACTAATGTACTTTACCTTTTATTTATGATATAACAAGGGCTGCTATTACGAATGGATTCTGTTTGCATTTTTCTAGCAATATCAGGAATTGCAATCATCAAGAATTCGCACTCATTTTGGTTACTAATGACAATCAATTTATGCATGAAATATTTGTCTAATTGCCAAATTATATCAATTAGATGGAGATATATACATCATATATCCCATTAGTCTCGGGCGAGATTGTGCGTTATATATATATATATATCTCATCTAGTAACGAGCCCAACTCAAAAAATTAAACCTTGAGCAAACAATGATATATGAATATGACTTATGGACATAGGGAGTTGATAGCTGAACGTGACGTCATTCTCATCCATTTAGGTAGAGAGGACCTTTCACACTCTGCTATTACCTGCTTCCTTGATAAAATCCAATAAAATAGGCATTTTATTTTCTTTTTCTTCTTGGATGTCTCCAATTTCTCCAAATTTATTAGGCATATAGGGACTAATTTACCCGCAAAACAACATAAAATTAGACACGTCAGCAATTGGGATATTGGAATAACTAAGTAGTCACTAGTCATGGCTACCGGTTGAGATCACAACTATCTTTGAAAAATAGTGAATTACTTGAGATTATTTGGACTTCTTTTTACTTATCATTTGTAAATTACCTCGAGTATTCCTTTCAAGTCGGATGTGTATGTAGCCTATCCTAATTATTCATCCTTGTCGTCATAATTTCCTTAACCAACATGTCTCAAAAGGTGAAGAGACCTATGGTCCCCATGACAATGAAAAGCTTTATTTACATTTTTGTGCAAGTTTAACTGTGACATCCTGAAATTCGACCCCGTTTCGATAAAGTGAAATGGGCATTTCGTCGGCGTGCCTATGGCCTTTTTCTCTGAGCTGATCACTCATGAGTTAACTAACCTATTGGGTAAAGCCGTTAAGGGATGTATCACTGTAAAATCCCTAAAAGCTACCTAATTGGTTGGATTGAGCTAAAATCACGCCGATCGATTTTTAACCACGAAATTGAACTCGATTTCGGGAATCAATTTTAGGCGCGTCATAATTCTTATTTTTAGGATCTGTTCGTCATCGTCAATTTATTGGCCGGGTCCGAAATTTCGATAAAGAAATTATCGGAAGAATAATTTGAAGTCAAAAGGAAATTTGAAAGGGAAAGGAAAAGAGAAAAAATTAAGTATTCCCTTTTTCTCTTTTTCCTTTTTCCTCTCTCTCTCTCCCCCTCTCTTTTCTTTTCTTTCTTTTCTTTCCTTTTTCTCTCTTTTCTTTCTCTCTCCTCTCCCCTCCCCCTCGTGCGAATTGCCCCACCGTCCACCCTCTCTCTTTCTTTTCCTTTGACTAGTCAATACTCATCCCCTTTCTCTCTTTTCTCTCTCTCTCTCTTCTCTCTCCTCTCTCTTCTTTCTTCCCCTGCACGACCGAACCAGCTCCTTTCTTCCCCTTCTTTTCTTCGCGTGCGAACCAGGAGCTCGGAGATCGCAGCTCGCCGAGGACCGCTCGCCGTTCGTCCCACCGCCGCGCAGCCGCACCGCCGCCCGCGCCCTCGCGCCCGCCGCCGTCCGCGCACGCTCAGGTCGCGCAATCCAGCCGAACCAGCTGCTGTTCGCTTCTGTTCCAGCTCCGTCCAGCCATCTCCGGCCACCTCCGGCCACCGCCAACCCCGCCGGACCTCCCCCGTGACCCCCTCACCCTCCGCCGGCTTTCCCTCGCCACCCTAGCCGCCGGAGCTGCCCCGATCAGCCGCGACCAGCATACCCACGAAGTGGGTTTCAGCCACTTCGGGCCCGCTTTTGGGCCGTTTCCCGGCCCCGGATCCGCGAGTCGCTTTGGGAACAATCGTTCCTCGCGTCGCCGCCGTCGGATTGATCCGATTTGCGCGCGATTTGGTGAGTAATCTCACTAATCTAGGATTAGTGGCTAATTATGCTTTAAGCTGGTTTAGATTTAATTAATTATGTTTAGGTTGTTAGATTAGATTTAATTAGCAATTATTAGCCAATTGTGATGTGAATTAGATAAATTGAATGTGTAATTAGCAAGTAGACATTGTCTACTAATTATTGGAAGTGCCTCGGGATTTTTCCCGACCATTAGTGGGCTCCAATTAGGCTTTTCGGGCCTAAGTGGATTTTTTAGTATTTAAATATTAATTTTCGGAATTAAATTAAATAATTATTTATTTTCCGAAAATTCAAGGGAGATGGTCTAGAACCGGAAAATTTTGCTGATGATCGTGGCGAAGTCCGTTTATTTAATCGGACTTTATGTTAAGCTAAATTGAATTTTTAATATTAATTAATTTTCGAAATTAATTAAATAATTATTTATTTTTCGAAAATTCACTGGGATGGCCCGTGACCGGAAAATTATGCTGATGACCGTGGTGAAGTCCGTTTATTGAATCGGGCTTTATTTGGAGCTAAATTGAATTTTTAATATTAATCAATTAATTTTCGAAATTAATAATTAATTATTTATTTTTCAGAAATTAAGATTTTGATGGCCGACGACCGAAATCTCGTGCTGATCGTCAGGTGGCATGCAGTCCGTTTATTTATTTGAGCTCCACGTTGTATGGAATTAATTAAATTGTGATATTTTAGGGATTTACCCTAAATTGATTGGAATTGATTGTGATTGAATTGTTGATTGGTAAATGGTCAAGTATGTTATTCAGCATTTTAATGCCTTGTTGAGTCGATTAAATTATTTGATTGAAAAATCGTTGGGCATTGGTTATCGGTATTGAAAGTAGATTGGTAATCTCTTGAAAGAGGGCACGTGGGCTTGGTGAATTGGAATGTCACCTTGAGAATGCACGTGAGTTCAGTGGTTGAATATGTCACCTTGGCGAAAAGGTCGCCTGAGAGAATGCACGTGGTCTCGGCGACTTGATGCATCGCTTTGGTGAAATGCACCTGAGAGAATGCATGTGGGCCCAGGCATCTAAAAGGGCACGTGGTCTCGGCGACTTGATGCATCGCTTTGGTGAAATGCACCTGAGAGAATGCACGTGGGCCCGGGCATCTAAAAGGGCACGTGGTCTCGGTGACTTGATGCATCACTTTGGCGAAAAGGTCGCCTGAGAGAATGCACGTGGGCCCAAGGTTCGAGGCACGTGAACTCAGAGACTTGGAAGGTCATCCTGGAGAATGCACGTGGCCTAGTTTTTAAATATCCCGCAGTGGGGATTGGTTCATATGACATGTAATCGACTGGTTCGATTTGTTTGAAGTGAATGGATGTTTATTGTGAATTGTACTGACTTGCAGGTGGGATCTGAGGCCAAGGTAAGTCCTCTGCCCTGTGCGTGTTTAGGCAGCCTTTAGTATAGTAGTTTACTAATCGGGCTTAGTTGGGTAGAACTTGCTGAGACGTAGTCTCATCCAGTTGGGGAAAACCATTTCCAGACCCTGCTGAAAAGCGAGGAGGAGGAATGCGAGAAGGAGAACTCGGAGGTGAGATCTGAAGAGAAAGATTTTTTGGAAGAAGAAGACAATTATGAGAGGGGCCTTGAGTTCGGCCGGATTCGTCTAAGTTTGTGTCTTCTTTTGAAATCTCCGTTTTGATGTTAATAGTTATGAAGTGAGTTGTGGTTTGTATAAAAGTGTGGTTATAAATTTCAATATGAAAAATATGGCCCTGCTTTTCTATCCCATTGTTTTATTGTCTGGGGATTTTAACTGCTTCCGCATGTGCTTAAAAATAAAAGGGTCGGCGATATATTGTCCTGGGATATCGCATTATAAAATCGACCAAGCGAGATGGATGTGTGCGTGCCTGAGGATTGGGGCGTGACATTAACTTTTTTGTGTTTTGTTCATTAGTCTATTGTTATCCCGGACAAGCCAATCTTAGACTACTCCTTTGTAGGCTGAAGAAGAAGAAGAAGAAGAAGAAGCAAAGCCACAAAGGCTCTATGCAAAATTTCCTTATCTAGTTCCGCTATTTTTTTAGGCAAGCTCTCTCTCCATGGAAGCTCAAAGCATGGGTTGAAGAAAAGTCACCTGCAACGTTCCCCCCCCCCCCCCATTTAACATACAGCTGGGAGCTTTCCTTGATTGGGGCATTGTTTATCCTTGGTTTACTAATTTTCTTTCATGTTAGTAAATTTCTATCTGTAGAAGTGTAGATAGGACCATAAAATATATCTACAGCGGCATAACATCATTTTCATTGATAAAAATAAATAACAAAGGATTTTTCACCTATAATTGCTTCTGTTTTTTAGTTTGCATGATTTGTCATCTTCTTCAAACTAGGAGTAGATATTATGCCAAAAGGATCTCCTATAAAATCTTATCACTAAAGCTAGCTAAAGTGTTAACTACATTTCCACCTACTAGTCTAGAATTCAATAGATTACAAATAATCGCCCTCAATTTCAATTGAAAGACATTAATTGTTGCTGTGACAATCTAATTTATCAACTTTGTAATTGTTCCCCTTTTTTAACTTGAAAAGTTGTCATCTTCTTTAAACTTGGTGTAAAGGATGCAAAAATGATCTAATACACAAGATTACGATGTTAAAAAAAAAAAAAAAGGCAAGGTCACAAAAGCTTTTGGCAAAATTTCCTTGATCTGGCTCCATTATCTTTGAAAGCGAGCTCTGTTCATGGAAGCTCAAAACATGGGAAAAAGATAAGTTGTACACAAGCACACTAGCTCTTTTGATATAAAGTTACCTGCTGCCCATTGAAGAATGCAATTTAAGTGCCAACCTGGTCGTCTAATGTACTACTTCCAATAGCAAAAAAGTTCTTGGTATTTGGCAAGTTATGAAACTTCAATACATGCAAATTATGCAACTCTACTTTGCCACAATCATTAGTTTCTATAATCCCGCGCATTACTTTGCAACCGGCAACTTCAATCTTTTCTATCTTTGAAAGTTCTCTCACCACTGAAAGAGGAAATAGAACTTCCATCGTGTTGCAACTTTCAACTCGTAGTACTTTTAATGCACTAAAGGACTTCGAGGTGATATTGTTTTTGGATATCTTCTCCAAGTTGATGAGATTCTCAAGAATTAATGACTCCAGCATCTTGAACTTTGTGTGGGATGGCAATTGGAGGATGTAATGGACGGAGGGACTATTCTTGACCTGTAAATGCTTTAATTCTAGACAATGCTTTGTGGGTATCAAAGCTAAAGATGAGTTCGCAAGAAGATGGGGGAGTAACAATTTAACAAAAAAAATTCGGTAATGCCAATATAGAATGTAATTTTGATTCCTATACTATTAAATTTAACTTATCTTAAGGAGGGGAGGGGCTTTTTCTTTTTATCCTTATTATTATTTTTGGTTTTGTGGAAAATATTTACAAGGAATGTGTTAATCAATGCATAATACACTTGTTAAACAACAATTTTACAACAGCACTGAGTTTTCCATGGCACTAACTTTAGTGTTATCACATATGTTGTCTACACCTGAATTTTTATCAACAATTCAAGCGTCCGTCCTTGTAAAATTACAAAAATGGAAAATAGCAAAAACAACAAAAAGCAGTTAAAAAGAATGGATAAAAAAAATAAATGATAAACTAATTAAAAAATAAGAACTCTTAGAAAATGATGGGTGTTAAAAAAGGGGGCCTCTTCTGGTTCGTGGCCCAACTCACTTAGCTCTCCCTAGATGAAATTTCATCGTAAGTGCATCAAGCTTGGTTGGCTACAGTTCCTCTGGCCCACCCTATTTACTAATAAGGCCACAACCCATTCCTAGCCGAAGATCACTTAAAATCAGAATCCCATCATATCCGATGCCATTGGTTGTCCTACGCCATTAATCGGAAATGACAATGGCTCAATTTTCCAATAATAGGAAATTTAATTTGGAATCTCAAGCCAATAGACCTGTGGAAATTAAATATATTTCTTTGGAATTGAAATTATGAGAAAGAAAAGTGGAATTTTCTTTTCACAAGTGATATTAAAGTACGGTTCATTCAAGCTAGAACAAGTCACAAGAAGCATACTCTTATAATTTATGAAAGCGAATTTTAAGCTGCAAATTCATTATACGATGTGACATCCTGAAATTCGATCCCGTTTCGATAAAATGAAATGTGCATATCGTTGGCGCGCCTATGGTCCTTTTTCTCTGAGCTGATCACTCACGAGTTATTGGGTGAAGCCGTTAAGGGATATATCCGCGGTAAAATCCCTAAAAGCTACCTAATTGGTTGGATTGGACTAAATCACGTCCGGTCGATTTTAATCATGGAATTCGATTTGGTTTCGGGAATCGAATATTCGAGCGTGTCACAATTCAAATTTTTGGAACTCGTCTCATCGTCCGTCAAATTATTGACGAGTCCGAAATTTCAATAAAGAAATTATCGGAGGAAAAATCAAAGACCGAAAGAAATTGGAAGGGAAAGAGAAAAGAAAAATAAAATAAGAGCAAGGATATTATTTTTTTTTCTCTCCTTTCTCTCTCTCTTCTCTCCCCTCTCCCTTTCCCCCTCGTGCGAACCCCCCACCGCTTGCCCTCTCTCTCTCTCTTCCCTTTTGACCGGTCAAGCCTTATCTTTTCTCTCTCTCTCTCTCTCTCTCTCTCTCTCTCTCTCTCTCTCTCTTTCTTCTTCTTCTTCCTCCCTATGCGTCGAGTGAACTGAACCAGGAGCAGAAGTAGCAGCTCGCCACGGCTGCCGTCGCCGCCCGTCCCGCCGCTAGCGCTCGCACGCCCCGCGTTCGCTGCTCACCGCCGTGCGTCGCCTGCCCTCTCCTCCGCCCAGGCGCCCCTTCCCCACGCGAGACAACCCTGTTCGGCCCCTATTCAGCTCGGTTCCGCCCCGTCCAGCCGCCTCCGGCCACCTCCCAGCACGGCCAAACCTACCCAACGTTTCCCTCGCCCTCTGTCGGCCTCCCCTCGCCGCCCTAGTCGCCGGATTAGCTCCGGCAAGCCTTGAACCGCAACCCACGAAATGGGTTTCCAGCTGGTTCGGGCCTGCTTTTGGGCCGTTTCCGAGCCCCGAACCCGAGCTTGCTTTGAGAAGAATTGTTCCTCGCGCCGCCCCCGTCGGATTGATCGGATTTGCGCGCGATTTGGTGAGTAATCTCACTAATCCCGGATTAGTTGGCTAATTATGCTTAAGGTTGGTTTATTTTTAATTAATTATGTTTAAGTTGTTAGATTAGAATAAATTAGCAATTATTAGTCAAATGTAATGCGATTTAGATAAATTGATTGCGCAATTAGCAAGTAGACGTGGTCTACTAATTATTAGAAGTGCCTCGGGATTTTTCCCGACCCTTAGTGGGCTTCAATTAGGCTTTTCGGGCCTAAGTGGAATTTTTAGTATTTAAATATTAATTTTCGGAATTAAATTAAATAATTATTTATTTTCTGAAAATTCAACAGAGATGGCCCGAGACCAAAATGTTATGCTGATGACCGTGGTGAAGTCCGTTTATTCAATCGGGCTTTATTTTGAGCTAAATCGAATTTTTAATATTAATTATTTAATTTTCGAAATTAATTAATTAATTATTTATCTTCCGAAAATTCAATTGAGATGGTAAATGACCAAAATATTATGTTGATAATCGTGGTGAAGTCCGTTTATTTAATTCGGCTTTATTTTGTGTTAAATTGAATTTTTAATATTTATTAATTCATTATTTTTCAGAAATTAAGATTTTGATGGCCAACGACCGAAATCTCGTGCTGATCGTCGTGGCACAGTTCGTTTATTTATTTGAGCTCTACGTTGCATGGAATTAAATAAATTGTGATGTTTTAGGGATTTACCCTAAATTGATTTGGAATTGATTGAGATTGAATGATTGATTGGTAGATGGCCGAGTATGTTTGTTTAGCATTTATAATGCTTTGATTGAGTTGTAAAGTGGATGGAGTTATGAGAGAATTGGAAATACTCTGGGATTGAACCGATCAGACACGATGTATGGACCTACGTGGTTCGGTGATTGGGATATCACTTGCGAAAACGGCGCCTTAAAGAACGCATGTATCAGTTTAGCACATACATTATTGTGGACCTACGTGGTTCGGTGATTGGGATATCACTGGCGAAAACGGCGCCTTAAAGAACACACGTATCGGTCTAGTACTCATATTGTTATAGGCATGTATGGTTCGGTGATTAAGGACATCACTGGCGAAAACGGCGCCTTAAAGAATGCACACACTTGTCTATTAAATACATTGTTGTAGGCATGTGTGGTTCGGTGATTTGGGATATCACTGGCGAAAACGGCGCCTTAAAGAACACACACAATTGTCTATTGAGTACATGGTTGTAGGCATGTGTGGTTCGGTGATTTGGGATATCATTGGCGAAAACGGCGCCTTAAAGAACGCACACAATTGTCTATTGAGTACATGGTTATAGGCATGCGTGGTTCGGTGACTAAGGATGTCACTGGCAAAAACGGCGTCTTAAAGAACGCACGCAATTGTCTAGTGAATAAGTCACTTTGGCGAACTTGACGCCCGAGAGTATTGACCTAGAATGGTCCGTCTGACATGTAATCGACTAGTTTAATTGATCAATGAATTGATCCGATTGTTGTGAAATGATTGATTGAATGGAAATGACCGTGAGTGGTCTTGTTAGTGTGTGATTGACTGGATCGATTGATCGAGATATCGATCCGTGATATGATTGTTTGGGTGCCTATTATGAATTGTACTAACTTGCAGGTGGGATCTGAGGCCAAGGTAAATCCCATGACCTGTGCGTGTTTAGGCAGCCTAGAGTATAATAGTTTACTAATTGGGCTTAGTGAGGTAGAACTCGCTGAGACGTAGTCTCATCCCAGTTTGGGGAAATCATTTCAGGATCCTCGATGAGGAGCTGAGGAGGAGAAGTCTGAGAAGGAGACTCGGAGGTGAAATCTAAGGAGAAGGATTTTTGGAAGAAGAAGATAATCCCGATAGGGGCCTTGAGTACGGCCCGGATGGGTTGAGATTCTATCTTTTTTTGAGATCTCTATTTTGATGTGAATAGAGATAGAGTATAAAGTTGTGAAGTGCTTTGGTTTGTATTATGTATAAAAGTTTGGTTATAAGTTTCAATGTGAAAAATATGGCCTTGCTTTTCTATTCCTTCGTTTTATTGTCTAGGAATTTTAACTGCTTCCGCATGTGCTTAATAAATGAAAGGGTCGGCAATACATAGTCCTGGGATATCGCATTATAAAATCGACCAAGAGTGAAGGATGTGTGCGTGCTCGAGGATCGGGGCGTGACATACGAGCAATCAAAAGTGCCTTCCTAACAATAAAGGGGACAAGAACATCCGACATAATCACCACTAAGGACATGTAGGAGGGACAGGGTGATGGAAGCTCGGCGATGACCGATAGGGGACAAGCAAAGAGAGATCGATGCATTCTCGATTTTGAGTTGTGATTGATTATTGATGAAGTTGAGAAAAAAAGGAGGAAAACCACTAAAAATCCTAAAATATGCCCATTGCGACACATCCATCTTAATTTTTTTTTTAATGCCACCAAAGATTCCAAACTATATTTATATGATACATTTATCCTCTGTCAATGGGTATCGTTAAAAAAAAAACTACCTAAATGAACAACAAAATGTAAATGGTGTTGACGTCAATGAAATAAGAACAACTTCGACCAAAAAAATAAAAATATAGAATTCATAAGACAAAATCTTGACATAAGATAAAAATATCATATTTGTACAAATTAAGGATTTTTGACATCATAAGAACTAGAGTAAATATGCCATATACATCATTTTGAGCTTTTGCGTAACAAAAACAAAAATAAATGCGACAAAAATAAATATAATGTGGAGTTTTTTGCCGACTTTTTCGGAAACGACGGTGGGTTCATTTTTCCTTTTCATTCTCTTTTATTTTCAAATTCAATTCCTTCTTCATCCAAAGAACAACCACTAGCTTTACTCGTTTTCCCCGTTTTCCCACACAAAATCTGAAACATCTCCATCCACCCCCTCGCTTCGCTTCGCACCTTTTTTTTTTATTCTCCGTCGTTTTTTCTTCGTATTCGCCGCTGCCAATCTTCACACTCGGCATATCGTCTCGGATGATGACGGCTCAGATCGGCCTCGGCTACTTCGGTTGAAGGAGCGACGTTGGACCGGTGGAGGTGCCGAGAGCAAAACCCAAAGAATCTCATCCTTCGAATCGGCAAATCGTATCCAGATGATGATGATGATGATGATGATGATCCATCCAACCTCAGCCTTGGCAATCGGTAGGCTCTTGTAAACAATGAACACCACCCGGCGTCCCCCTTTCCGCGCGGCATAGATGGGCGAAATAATGGAATTCCGAAAGGCGGCAATGAAGTGGGAGCAAGCAGAACGAAGCAAAGAGTCAACAGGACGTATTCTGGAGTGAATTGGAATTTGACTCAGAAGTTCAATAAGACATGAAATGGTCCTGTTGATGGTTCAATGGTGATGGCTGCGTAAGCCTAAGATGGCCCGGCCACAGATAAATCTGGTCTAAACATTGGCAAGGACAGGAAAGCGAGGACTTGAATCAGAGTGGCCGCAACTCGAATGTGGAATCTAATGGTGTGGTTTACTGTGGGGATGATCTGAATTGCTGGAGATGAATCAGGGGAATCCAAAGCTAAAGAGAGATGCGAAAAAACAAAAAACAAAAATTGGTTGGAGAAAAAATCCGTCGAGTTTTCAAGGAAGGTGTTTGATGGAATGACCAAGCTGGACTCTGTTTCCAAGGATACTCGTTCGAGAGAGAGAGAGAGAGAGAATTAGTGAGCTTTATCTGGCAGTGGGGATGTCACGCCCCGAACCCCGAGCTTGAGCACATCCCACTGCGGTCGATCAAATATGCGACCTCTCAGGAGACGTCGCTGACCCATTCATTTCTTTACGCATGCAGAAGCAAAACAAATCCCCTGACAACATTTAACTTGGGATAGAAAAGCAAGTAATCAATCACAATAGCAAACACTCATTTACAAACACATAAGTTTAAATACAATACTGGACTTTCTACAAAATAGACCAACTCGACAAAAGGGGAACTATCCTGAAACCAATAAGTCGGACACACTCTCCAATCCTTATGGCTTCATCTCTGCAACTTTTCAAGGCCAACCAAAGCTATTTAACCGCTCCGTCCACTAGGGACCTGAAATTGTAATCCCCAAACCTGGATGAGACAATATCTCAGCAAGTTCAACCCCCTAAACCTCATTAGAAAGAAAATACGCCCAAGGGTGGCCGAGCCACATCACACAGAGAACTTACCTCGCCTCAATTCCTTCCTGCAGGTTAGCACAATTTGTATAATTCAACCACGTGCAATTATGATAACCAAACAACTGCGGTACAATCACATCATCAGAACAATTCAACCACTTGGATTGTCTCAGTGATCAATCGACTCGGCCGATTACATGTCATTCTAGCAAATCAATCATTGCTCTCAATCACGGCCCCACTCAGCAAAATTAGAATTAGTGGCATCACGACCCCACTCGGCACAACCTTTAAAAGGTGGTAGATCCCGGCCCGATGGGCACGACCTCTAATAGGTGGTAATTCACGGCCCGGTTGGGCGCGACCTTTATCAGGTGGTAATTCACGGCCCCACTGGGCGCGACCTTTATCAGGTGGCAATTCATAGCCCCACTAGGCGCGACCTTTATCAGGTGGCAATTCATAGTCCCACTGGGCGCGACCTTTATCAGGTGGCGAATCACAGCCCCACTGGGCACGACCTCTAATAAGTGGTTAATCATGGCCCCACTGGGCACGACCTCTAATAGGTGGTTAATCACGGCCAATCTCCCATCAATTTCGACACTTGGGATTTTATAAAGAATCTCTATTTATCGTAATCACACTCAATTTGCCATAACCAATCATCAATTTCAAATTCTAAATGCACAGCAGCGATCGGCACGAAATTCTGAGTAATTGGGGTCAAAAATAATTTTTCCGTTTTTTTAAATAATAATATTTTAATAATTTCATATTATAATATAATATTATAATTTCTAGAATTTCGAAGCAATTAAATAATTCAAAATTAAAATCATATTATGTCCCATCAAGGTTTATTATTAAATAAATTCTCTTAACCTTTAATTAAACATGCTTTAAATTAAACAAACATCTTAATCTAATTCACAATTAAATAAACTAAACTAATCACCCAAGCTTACTTAACTTAGGCTAAGCACACTTAAGGTATCATTAACTGTCTAATCAAGGTTTAGTGAGCTAAACTCACCCGATTAGCGAGCCGAGCGAACCAAAACGATGGGGACGACACAAGGATCGACTTTCCTCAAGGCGGGCCGAGCATCCGGGCTCGGGAAGACAGCTAAAACGGGCCAAACACGGGCTGCCATACCCATTTTCTATAGCTGCTGTTCACGGGCGGAGGAGGGCCAAATGGCGGCTGGTTCGAGTCGAAATGGGCGGAGGAACGGCGGAGGAAGGAGGCGGTAGCTTGGACGGGCGCGGCGGCGGCCAAGCGAGGCCTCACGGTGGCTGGGACGAGCTCCGGCAGCTCCTGGAACTCACGGACAGAGGTAGATGCAGGTGGGCGTCGGCCAAGTGCGGGCGAGCGCGGGCAGCGGCGGAGTGTGAGACGGTGAATGGTGACGGGTGACGCGAGGCGAGGACGGCGTGCGGTGAGCGACGGCTCCCGACAACGTCGGCTGCTACTTCTACCTAGTGTCTTACGAGATCTAAGATCTCGAGCAGCAGACGAAGGGGCTGAGCGGAGGGAGAGACGATTGCGGGGCTGGCGGGCGCAGGACGACGCGGCGGCAACAGCGGCTCGGCACGACGACGACAGACGGCAAGGGAAGCGGCGCACGGCTGGCTGGTCGACGGGCGAGCTCCCCTTCGCCGGTTCTCTCCCCCCCTCTCCTCTCTCTCCTTCCCAAGGTTGAAGATGATGGTGATGGCCTCCTTTTTGGAGATTAAATCCCCACCCTCCACTTGTCAAGCCCTCAATCCTTGGCTTCAATCAGCATGACATCACCCGCATGATGTCATCTTCCACTATCTCCTCTCCCACAACATTCTTCAATGGGTGCAATATCATTTCCGCCGGGGTCCAAATCCTTATACATCTAATTTCTTCAATTTTTCTTTCAATTGAACCAAATTGAAATCCATAAAATTAATCAAATATCAACACATTTCAATTTACGTAATTACTTGACCATAGAACCAACTTGAGTCCCAAAAGTACGACCAAAAGCGGGCCTACTAATTTCTCGAGCCAAATTAACCATTCTCTGATTATTTTGTTGAAAAACTCGGCTTGCATGAAAAATCTTCCGAAGATTAGTCAATATTCCTAAAATGATTTGTGACACACCTAGACTCCCAATTTCTGAATTCGATCTCAATTCCACGATTAATTTCACTTTAGCACGATACTAGCGCGGCCTAACCTACCGGGTAGTCTTTAGAAATTTTCCTACATTTGACCTGTGGTTGATCATCTTAAGCCACAATGTACATCTTTGAAACATTGGCAACTTTCGATTGTCGGGGTAATCTCAAGATTTCAAATACGAACGCAGGGTACCCAATCGATAGAAAAGTCGGTCCAGTGCCGATCGACAAGAATTGTGCGATCTGGTGAAATCACCCACACCTGATCACATGCCTCTATCGAGTCGACCTATCTCCGATCTCTAATCGATTTTTAATTGTGCCGTAATGACCCTTGCAGATTAGCTTTGTCAAAAGATCGCTTCCTGGTCAAATTCTCAAGTCTTATGCATTAGAATTTCTTAACGGCTTCACCCGATAGATTAGTTTTCACATGAGTGGCCGACTTAAGGAAAGGAACTATATATGTGCCAACGAAATGCCCGTCTCAATTTATTGAAAATAGAATTGGAAAATCGGAATGTCACAAGTGAGAGCAAGTTTGAGTTCAAGAGGGCATGATGTTGTCGATTCTAATACGAAAAGCCACTGCTAGAGGCTTGGAAGCTATGTTGTCGAGAGAAAGGCTGTGGAAGAGTTGTGCAACAGAAATGCCATTACGTAGTAATGCTACTGCAGGCAAATAGATGATTGTGAGAGAGGCTATGAATGCTGTGTTTGATGAGGAAATGTCTGCAGTTCCTAGAGTCTTTCAATGTGTCTAAAGGTTCTTTTCTTTGGCAGAAGTATGGACCTGAGAGGGTTGTTGATGCTGTTATCACAAAGGGTTGTTGATACTGTTATCACAGAGGTTGGCTTCTCTTGAGTTAAAGTCAGCATTGCTTTCTATGGTCTCAGGCCTGTCGTGGATTTTATGACCTTCAATTTCGCTATGCAGGCGATTGAACACATTATAAATTCTGCTGTAAAGATGAACTGCATGTCAACTGGTGATATATCAGTCTCTATAGTTTCAAGAGGAGCTGCAGCAAGAGTCGATGCCCGACTCTCCCAAGCTCTACGAAGATGTCGCAATCCCAACTAGAGGAAGCTTTGTCGGATCCAGCCTCATGAGATTACTCATCACCCTTAGGGTCTATAGAACGTGAGAATTGTCCATGCCATGTGACATGAGAGTCGCTCATGAGCGGTGTGACATCTCCGGTATGTCCCTCCAACCGGAGTTCTTCCTCTTCCTCTACTTTTTCCAGATTTGCAGTCACCAATTTCTTAATGGTGTGTGTTAATTGCATTATTTGAAGGCCTTTCTCGTCAAGGAGTGGATAGGTTACGTGGTTGCAAATCTAATTGACGTTTACTCAAGTCTCCTTTCAGTTGTAATGTTTGGTATTACACTGATCAACTCAGCTTGTAATGTTTGGTATTAGCCTCAGGAGGCTTCATGTCTCCTTCATCCTTTTCCTGCCTTCTTTTGTTTGACAGCGTAAGCAATCATTTGCAAATTCTGGACATGCTTGTCTTGTTCCAAAGTAGTAATTGCTTTTGCTATTCAATGACACTATTTGCCCTCATAAACTTTGATCGGTGACCTATTGTTGAACCGCTATTCTTTAAATTAGTCCATGATTCAATCATGTCAAATTCGATTTATTAATTACGTGCGCTGGTGTTCTAGGGAGTGAATGAATTTTTATTTGGGTCTGCTTTGCTTCATGGTTATTAGTATTAATACTATGTGTTGCTTCATTCTGTAATAATGTAGTGTATGAAAGTGGCGAACTCCTCAAGTTCACTCCTAGGCAGCATTGTCATTGATGATAGGCCATTTTGGGCATTTGTTTCTCTTGTATACGTGTATCTAGTGACATCAGATTAACATAAAGGCTCTCTGGAAATACAGATCATGGAGATTCAAGGAAATATCTTTGAGGATTTTTGAGCTGCTTCTGATGTGAAATTGAGGTCTCAAAATTTGACATTTGTTGATTTACTTTCGACCGAGGCTAGATTCAATGCATTTATCATTTTTTTCCTACTACTTTTACATGGTGATAATGTTGCTGCAGGATTCGCCATTAGGGTTGCTGCAAAACCAAAGTATCAAATCAGATCAGTTGTGCGAGAATTGTTTTGTAGCTCATTTCAGTGGCTTCACACGCAAACCATAGTGGTTCCTGATCTTATGTCTACGCTTGGATTATTTTATCCAATTTGATGCAGAATCTGTAACTCTTGAATTATTCTGCCACCCACCAAGGAATGTATCCATTGGGGAAATGAAATATCATAGGATTTTCACTTTTTAGCTTTAACCAGCTTGTGTTTCATTGTCTTGATCTGGGCTTCTAGCGAAATGAAATCTAGTAGGATTTTCACTTTTTAGCTTTAACCAGCTTGTGTTTCATTGTCTTGATCTAGGCTTCTAGCTACACATTTTCATCATCATTTCTCGATATGTAAATTGTGTATATTTAGAAATGTTAAGTGATGCAATTACTTTTGGAGCTAGCTTTAGAACGAATCATGTGATACTTTAGCCTTTCAAATTCCTGGTTAAGCTCTTTCCAATTCGACTTGGTGACCATTGAGTTATCTTCCACATTGACTGGTTTTAATATATATATCCTCAAGTGCTAAGTTCCACAACAACTGTAGAGAAAAATAACAATCAAAGGACTCCACTTAAACAAGCTTTCGCTACACATTGCTCTCTTGTCCTTATGCCCCATTTTTGGCCCATTCTTTGTGGTAGTAAGTAATCTGATGATTAAGTATGTAGTTTCATTCATTTGTTAACTAGTTAACAGAGCATCTGTTGTTTTAGCGGATTTTGATTGAACTTCTCTGTTCGTGGCTTTTCAAGTGTAGGATGGAAATAGATTGTTTGTGTGCTTTAGTAATGTATATCCTTTAAATTTGATACCTTGTCTTTTCTGGTTCTAATGGAATAGTATGGCAGTTTCACTTTTCCTGTATTGGCTTCCCCTCAACAATATCCATAGTTGTTGTATTTGGTGGGAATGTAGTTACCATTTTCATGATTGCCATGCTAGGCATTACAAATAGGAACAAACCAAGAACTTGTGGGGTATGTTTTGGTTCTCCATGAGTCTTTTCAACCAAGAGGTTGTATCATATAACATTGTTTATGTATATGCTGTTGTGGGTTTGATTGCTAATGTAGTCAGATCAGAATCATGACAAATAGGGAGGTTCACCGATCCACCAAACATTTTAAGTGTGTGCATTAGGCATATAGCTCATGTGCCTATATGGGTTCTTTACCTTCCTAACATGGCATTGTGGAAGTTATTAATGTCTTTTGACCAACTTGATAGGAACCAAATCACAGGCGAGGCATGTTCTACTCAACTAAGCTAATCATTCAGCTTTGATGTCCATCTGAGGCATGTTCGGGAAAGTAGTTTTCTATGTGCTTCCAATCCTCTGAGCAAAGTCTCTCATTTCTTGATATAGCTTTCCTGCTGAACGCTACATATTACGGAGGCTTGATTATGTTTCCTTCATGGCTTTTCAGATTTTCTCGGTTTGCAGTCTAGGTGAGTTGCTTATCTATGTTGGTTTTACCTCATTCAATAATGCTGCATTTCCTAGATATGTCTTCTGTAGTTCTCTTCCTTCTGCTTTGCAGGCGTAATGATACTGGCCTTGAAGTGCCATTGTGGTTTCTTCTATATTTTAAGGATGTCTCTTTCATGTGTAGTTTTTTGATTGCTTCTTGAGGAAGTACTGAGAATACTAACAATGTAGGTATGACGAGGATTATACAAATATCACCAGCAAGAGTGACCACCCCAAGGGCTATGATTTTCTTCATGCTCAAAAGTCTATTCTTGCTCAGTTTCAAATACTCTTAAATTAGAAACTAATATAAATAGGAAGAAAAGCAAAGAACGGGGTGGGATTCCACAAGGAGAATGATACATTGGGTGGGAGCTAACGAAATAAAGGAGGGTGCATCACTTTTGTTCATGCAAAGAAAAAACGCACCAATAGTAGCAGCCACCCACGCATACAAGAACCATGGAAAGAGAGAATGAAGTACTGTAAGTTTTCTTAAGCTGCTTCTGATGCAAGATTGAGGTCTTGGAATTTGACATTTGTCGATTCACTTTTGATCGATGCTAAATTCAATGCATTTATCATTTTTTTTCCTTCTCTTCTTTTAAGTGGTGATGACGTTGCCACATGATTTGAAATTAGGGTTGCTGCGAAACCGAAGTATCAAATCAGATCAATTGAATAAGAATCGTTTTGTAGCTCATTCCAGGGGCTTCACACGCGAGCCATAGTGATTCTTAATCTTATGTATAGGGCTGGATTATATTATTCAATTTGATGTGGAATCTATAACTCTTGAACTATTATGCTACCCACCAAGGAACGTATCGTATCCATAGTCGAAATGAAATCTCTTAGGATTTTCACTTTCTAGCTTTTAACCAGCTTGTGTCTCATTGTATTGATCTGTCCTTCTAGCTACATATTTTCTCATCATTTCTTGATATGTAAATTTTGTATATTTAGAAATTTAAGTGATACAATCACTTTTGGAGCTAGCTTTAGGGCCAATCATGTGATGCTTTTGCCTTTCAAATTTATAGTTAAGCCCTTTCTAGTTCGACTTGGCGATCATTGAGTTGGCTCCCACACTTCCTAGCCTTAATATATAGACAAAAGTGCTCAGTTTCACTATAGAGAAAAATAATGACCAAGTTTTCACTTCTCTTCATCCCTGTGCCCCATTTTTGGTCCAATCTTTGTGGAAGTTAATAATTTGATTAGTAATGTTCATGTAGTTTCATTCGTTATTTAACTAGTTAATGGAGCATCTATTGTATTAGTAGATTTTGATTGAACATTTCTGTTTGCAGCTTTTCAAGTGTAGGATTGAAATAGATTGTCTGAGTTTGTTATATATCCTTCAAAATTCAGTACCTTGTCTTTTCTGGTTCAAATGGAATAGTATGGTAGTTCCACTTTTCTTGGATTGGCTTCTTCTTAATGGTGTCCTTAGTTTTGGCATTTGGTGGGAATGTAGTCACGAGTTCATGATTGCCATGCTAGGCATTACAAACAGGAACAAATCGAGAACTTGGAGGGTATGTTTTGGTTCTCCATGAATCACTTCAACCAAGAGGTTGTATCATATAATGCTAGTTACTAATATGTTGATCTGTGCTCGGCTACTGATGTAGTCATATTAGAATTATGACAAATAGGGAGGTTCACCAATCTGCTAAACTTTTAAGTGTGTGCATTGGAGATCTAACTCCTGTACATGCACGAGTTCTTTATCCTCCTAACATTGCATTGTGGAAGTTATAAATGTGTTTTGATCACTTTTGATCAGAATCGAATTGTAGAAGCATGTTCTACTAAGAAAAGCTTATCATTTAGCTTTGCTGGCCATCCAATGCATGTTTGAAAAAGCAGTCTTTCATGTGCTTCCAATGCTTGGAGCAAAGTCTCTCATTTCTATATATTCCTTTCCTGCTGAAAGCTTCATATTATGGAGGCTTGGTTACAGATCATTCATGGCTTGTCAGATGTTCTAGGCTTGTAGTCTAGGTGAGCTTCTTAGCTATGTTGGTTTTACCTCATTGAATATTGCAACATTTCCTAGATATGCCTTTTATAGTTCTCTTCCTTCTGCTTTGTTGTATATTTTAAGTATGTCTCTTTTATATAAATAGGAAGAAAAACAAAGAAGGGGGTGGGAGTGCGGAGGGAGAAGGATACTTCGGGTGGGATCTAATCGAAGTAAATGTGTATAACTTCTATCTATGCAAAGATAAAGGCACCAAAACCAGCAGCCATCCACACATACAAGAACCAAATAAAGAGAGATTGAAGTACTAGCACATATAGTCCGCGTGTTGCAACAAAATTAACATTTACTAAAATTATAGGTATGAATAGTAGATACCCACCAACAAAGCGCTTAATTTGATACAATGCAAGAAGTGAAGTGACACTAAAAATTGAAGACCGTGGCTGTATCAACATGGTAGATGTATCAACACGGTAGAAGACAGCATTTTGATCCAGCCAAATAGGAAGAGAAAACAAAAAGAGTTCGTCCTGGGCAGTTCAAGTAACATTTAAAGAGACATTGATCAGAAACAAGGAGACAAACATAATCACAGAAAACAACATAAAAAAAATGAAGGATTTTAAAATGATATAGAAAGAAAAAGAATGCTAGCAAATCTCCATTCATATTCTACTTTAGCTTGATAGATGTCAAAATGAGAACATGCTATGACACCTTCTTTGAGGAGCCACCGCATCCTGTATCTTGTTTCTTGTAAAAAAGTAGCAGTTGGAGCACCTATAAGAATATCATGATGGCATTTCAAGGAATTGTATGTATCACTAGCTCTTTCCTCTTACGCACCACAATAAGTTGTGCGGTAAACACTACACGACCATGTCAAAGATAATCTATTGTGGGCAATAGTATTTCCCGCACCACAATAAGTTGTGCGGTAAACACTACACGACCATGTCGAAGATAATCTATAGTGGGCAATAGTATTTCCCGTTGGGCCCATATGCAACTATAGTGAACATCATCCTAAATCTTGAGTGCTAAGACGACAAGTCATGAATACACTTGCTATACCATGTATATATTGAATCCACTACATCGTTTTGCACCGATAGAGCATGCAATGGTATACTTCAACATCCAAGCTATGCATTGCTAGAAAATCAACTTATGCACAAGTTCAGGGATGTTATTGCCGCTCAAATTCAACTCAAGGATTGTAGAGTTAGGTACAAGGACTATTATTTCACTAAATGACGTCGCAGTATTGCGTAAATAAAGGATTGTAGTAGAGTTCGGGGTAAAGTAATTCATTGGTGAGATGATGGAATGTTGTCCCTATTGACACTTGAATTTTTGCCGGCAAGTCAAAAAAGCGTTATGGTAAAAAGAAAAAGAAAAATATGATATAAAAATGTTTAAAAATAAATAAAAACCCAAATAAAAAAGAGAACTAAAAAGAGGGAAAAAAGAAGAAGAAAGTAATGAAAAAAGCTCCAATTGAGTCATAATCGAAAGAGCCAGGTCCGGTCTGTTGGGCCTAATCCACAAGTGCGGCCCAGACCATTCGAAGCCCATGGGAGTAAACCTTGGCCGGTCAACCCATTCGCGCCAGACCACAAGCCCATACACAATTGTTAGGTCCTTGCCGTTGCCATTTTCGCTTTGCTGTCAATTGAAAATTAGAAGCCTCAATGAAGGGAAGCCGACCAGCGAAGCCGACCAGCGAAGCCGACCAGCGCACTTTTTTAATGAAAGGCGCATATATATGTACGTAGGACACAACCGCAGTGAAATTATGTAATACGTAGTACAATACGCATCCAGAGGCCAACAGAAAGGACAAAAAAAAAATAGACGAGATGTAAAGTATTCACTTTCTCTTTTGTTGCATTGTTGTTTTTCAATATGATGAGAACCCAGAATCATGTGAATATGATAATTGATTTATTGGAATATAAGGAGATGTTCAAGTCAATAATTGAATCATTTGTGAATATGCTACATAAGGAAGAGATGCAAAAAGGAAAAAAGATTATGAATTGCAAATTAAATGACATAGTTGAATTATACGAATCCAACAAATCAAAGGACATAATTGCATAAATTGCAATTATGTTCAATAATGGAGTAATCTATCTCCTTTTGTATCCTTCTAGGGAACATTTGTAAGGCAGATATGAAGTGGAGGACCTCTAATTTTTTGTCTTCATTTTTTTAATGTCTTTTCCAAATTGCAAGCACGTCGGCGAAATTAACTTTGTGAGAGAGTTTCACAGGGTTTAAGATCATGTATCAATCTTTGATGGGAGAGAGATGAGCAAAATGGGCAAATTAATCTTTACCGCAACCAAGAGATTGATTGAAATAAATGCGGCACCGATGTACCGAACTTTACAAAGAGGCCAGTCTAGATAGAATGAATATCCAAAAAAAAGAACCTCGACTCAAGATGAAATGAGGCGTGATGCGATGAAAATGCTAATCTTGATAATGGTGTCATATGATCCATTTAGCCAAACGTAAAATACAACCAATATCTTTACACGAGCTCGTAAAGGAAGAAGGGAATGGAGGCTTGTGATGAATTCATCTCTAGGTATCAACGGAATCCCCCCCTTCCTCTCTCTCTCTCTCTACAGAATCAGTTTCATCTTTGCACGCATCACATATAGATATTCTAGAGGCTTCTTCATCGGTTTTCCCTTCTCCATCGTCCTCCAGACACCGTTAGCCACCACTGTAGCTCTGCCATCGCCAAGTTTGTTGCAGCAAGGCCTCCTTTCGTTCTGCTCTATTTTCCGGTTAGGACGCCCGAAAGTGCAAGGACCCTTGGTCGTTCCCCCTTCACTGACCTCGATCATCGACGTCATTGCCTTCGGGAACTTTTTCTCTGATTTGATCACTGACCAAGGTCAAAATTCACTCTAATCAAGGTAAATTCCACACACTCTGTTTCTGCCGCTTATGAATGAAACAAAGCCGGTGAGCTTCAACTTCTAATGTTTGTTACTAAATCAATTGCCGTTGAAACTCGATTAACAACTCGGACCTGTACTGTTATTGTCATGATGATCTGAAAGTGAATCATTGGTTCATATTCTAAAAGTGATAATTGTCGCAATCACCCAATTAGTCGAGATAAGACAAGTAACCTCAGGTTTACGGATATGTTTTAACATAAATTGCGGTTGACGGTCTTGATGCAATAGGTGCAATTATTCAAGATCATCATCAAGAATAAGCTTGCACCTAAGTTTCATGGCTATCAACCATGGGCTCGACTTGACATATGTTTGGAGGACAGATTCACAATCTCGAACTTTCAAGAGTAGAATTGCATTCTTCAATGGCAGAATCACGAGAGCGATCACAGCAACTCATAACATCACAGCAACTTATTAGATTTACTGAAAATCTAAAAATGATAAGATTGCAACTAGCTCTAAAAAGAGAACAAAGACAAAATGACATGCAGCATATTGGTTTGAACTAATATGAGACATAAAGCGATGCTTTCAGTGTTCATCTCAATTTATGGGGGTAAGAGTAGAAAAAGATCACGTGCCGGTCACAAGAATGAAGAAAGTCAAGGCGCACAAGGATATTCAACTAAATGTCGATGAGCCTATGAACGAAAATATATGGTTCGGCGGTGAAGGAAGAAACTATCATGCGTCCAAATATCAGAATGTGCAGTTATTCCTTCGCCGGCAAGCTCCAACTCAGAATTGAAAGGGCCTGGTTGATCTGTTGGGCCTGATGCACAAGCGTAGCCCAGATCACACCAAGCCCATCAGATTAAAGCCTTGGCCTAGACAATTTCTCTCGCTAATCGACACCAGAAATCTACCGTCGCCGTCTTCAATCACCAAAACAGCCACCGTCGACCACCATGGATGGCCGCCACAAGTTCAGCGATAACACAACAGAACGCATGCGCTGAAGCTGACGAAGCAATTCTCTTTCTCAGGAATTCTATAGGCTTCTTCATCGGTTCTCCTTCTCCGTCATCCTCCAGACACTGTTAGCTGCCACCGTAGTTGCTCCTATCGCCGTTTTCACTGTAGCAAGGCCAACTCTTGTTCTGCTCTGTTTTCTAGTCAGGACGCTCGCAAGTTCACGAACCTTGGTTGTTCCGCTTTCGCCGGCCCCGATCACCGACGTCGACACCACCAGGAGCTTTGTTAGTGATATTATCACAGTCCGAGGTCAAAAACTTAAATGTCATCGAGGTAAATTCCACACACTCTATTTCTGTCGCTTATGAACGAAAGAGAGCCCGTGAGCTTTGGGTAATAATGTTTGTGAGTAAATCAGTTGAGATTGAAGCTCAATTAAAAACTCGGACTCGTACTGTTGTTGTGAGGATCTGAAAGTAAATCGTCGGTTTGTATTTGCGTATGAACTCCTTGATCAAAATGCGTATCAGGTGTTCGGTGAAATGCTCGAACTAGATCAGTATGTAAATTCGATTCAATCCTCGAACTGCAAAATCATATTACATAACTTTGATTTGTTCTCAACTTATCAAAGCCTTATTATGGCCGACTTTGTCAGAAGAGGATGCTCATTTGTCAAATGGTGTTATGATTCTCGTCTCGTATGCTCAAATAATGACCTGAAAATTGCTGTCTCATGGCATGCTGATCTCTCTGGTTTGAGTTAAAAGTGTTCTGTATGAACAGAATCGAGTTTTGAATGTGTAATCTGTTGTAAAGGAGCGCGAGATCTGCGTGTGCGCATGCAAAGAATAGAGCATCAGAATCGCCATTGCCCCAAACTTGGACTGGATTTTAATCCTTTGGCGATTACCTTTTCTGATGCTGTGGTTTTCATTTCTTATCTCAAATTTGGACGACATTTGTTTTGTCATCCAGAATGGACTTGCAGACTTGCTGATAGAGCGGGCCCCATAGTGCCATTTGTCGTCCACTGAATCGACAAATGTATTGATGACGTGGCTGTCATTAGTTTACTGAATATTTTCTCGCGAAGACATTAGTGAGACTAGTTCCAGCCTTTGATCCGTTAAGTCTCAGTCGCCACCTTAACCGAGCCACCTCAATTGTACCAACTTCCCTCCCTCCCTTTGCTCTCATCTCCATCCCATATGCATACGCAACCCTCCTCCCTCCTCCTCCTCCTCCTCCTCCGTCATCGAACGCTCCAGTTTCCCCCATTCTCCTTCGTGCGAATTCCTATTCTTGTCAATCCTTCATTCTCATCTTTCCAAGCGATTGTCGTGCCCCTCTTCAGTTCAATAGGGGATTGATTTCAGCTGAGGCCAATTCCCGTCGATTCGTTCCCTGTGGTTAGCGATGGGAGAACTTACGCTCACGGACCTATTGAAGAAGGCAACGTCGGATTTCCCCAACAAGAGAGCTGTCTCCGCCTGCGAGGAGCTCAACCTGACGTACATGCGGCTGCAGGAGCTTGTCAACCGCGCCACCGTGTTCATCACTGCCTCGCACCGACACCGTCACGCTCACTTTCCTCAACAACATCGAGGTATGTCTGTGTCATCTCGGTCTGTTTGCGAGTATGGATGATGCTGTTTAAATTCGAGAACACAGCATCTGGAAGATTGCAATAACGATGAATTTCTAATGATGAGATTGATGACTTGTGAAACATCGACTGGGAAATAGCTTGGGAAAGAAAGAGGTAGATGTTTCTTGGAGTTTTACAGTACTTCGAGAACAGAGAGACGGAAATGGCATCGATTTCTACTGAAAAAAATTGCATTTGAGGCATGAAATTTCTGCGAGCGCGTGGTGCAAATTGAACAGGAACAAATTGAAATGGGAAAAGCATGAAGAGAATTTTCTGTTGGGTCCAAGGGTTGTTTTCTGGGACGTACAAGCACCGATTCATCGTAAAACAAAGTCAACGCTTATCAAAAGGAGATGGATGGTTTTAATGAAATTAAACGTTGACAAACTAGTTGTCTGCATATCCTGCATATGTGTGTGTATCTCCAATCCGCAGGGACTGGTGTGATAGTTTTCTTATTGGAAAATGTGTTTGTTTTGCAGTTTGTGATCCTGTTTCCAGCGGTAATCCATTGCCGAGCCACTGCAGCTCCGCTCAATCCCTTCTACTCAGCTAAGGTGCTCGAGTTCTACCTTTCCGACTCAGAACCGAAGCTCCCATTGACACTGCAAGAAGGAAACCGACGGGCTCAATCCGCTGCTTCCAAGCTCAACATCCCCCACCTAACCGCCAATCTTCACTCTGCCGATACCAAAATCACTCTCTTTTCGACCGACGTAGAGCCAAGCCGAGCCTCAACTCGATGTCCACAGTTGTCAACGATCCCTCGGATGTAGCTATGTTCTTGCACACCTCCGGCGCTATGGGCCACCCCTCCCCAATCGCATGCTGCTAACTCAGCGCAATTTGGCATCATCAGGTGGGGTACAAACTAACGGAATCAGACTCTACCGTGATTGTGCTTCCGCTGTTCCATGTGCACAATTTAGTTGCTAGATTATTCAGTTGTTTCTTCTGGAGTTCTGCCTCAGCTTGCAGCTTCTGTTTTCCTCTTGCAAGCTCAGAGCTTTCTCCTTCTCATTCCTCAGGTCCCTATCGATCTTCTGAATATCCAACTCAACTAGGTCCACAATCGACCTTATATTGTGCTGGAGCTCGCACATAGGAACATCACTCTTCCTCACCTTCTCTTCCACGTTCAGATTCTCCAGGCTTACTAATACCCTAACCTGAGGTCCACGCATGTTCTGTACGTTTTGCACAACTTCAACACCCTGTTCCTGCTTCTTTGCCAACAGCTCCTCTGCTGTAATGTGTTTCGCTTTGTTTTTCAGCATCGTCTTGTTCGCTTGCTTAGACAAAAGCTTCTCCTTACCAGGCACATCAGGTGATGGCTTCTTTTCCTCTGGCTCCAACGAGGCAGCAGGCGCTTTTGCAGGTTTCTTTGGTAGTCGTTGAAACCCATACCCATATTCTTAGGACACAACTTTGCTTCGATGGGTGTCACAATCCCCTGCTGGTTCTTCCCAAGACCCCCAAACCCCGCCTATCCTCATCCATAGTGGATAGAATTTTGAGATTCTAACATCACCAAAGAAAAAAATCACTATAAATGTGTCACATTCTTAAGCTAGATACTTAGCAGTTGTGACCGCCACTCGTGGAGTGATGATGCATTCAACAATTGGATCATTGGCCTAAAGAAAATAGCAAACTTCGTAAAATGAAATACAGGCATCCATACAACCCTTTAATCAGCAAGGATATATGTCACGAACTGAATCTACGAACTTGCAAAAATTGCCAGAAAGAAACAATCTGCAAGACAACTAACTATTAGCTCATTAGATATTACCAGATTAAGGAAAAAGGGCCACTCTCTCCATTGACCCATTTTCCTCAAAGTCACGTTTGAGATATTGTGTAGTTTCCGTGTACACTCCCATAGCAGCAAATACTATGGCAACATTGTTGGCAAAATTGTCCTCTTCGTCATCCTACATAAATTTGCAGCACATTTTCATAAATGATATTGAAAGAGAGTGTTTGGAATAGAAAGATGAAGACTCATAGCATCGAATTCTCAAAAAAACAACAAATAAAATAAGATAAAAAATCTTCACAAAGAATGCATTTAGCAATTGAGAAGTCTAGCATATAATAGTGGAGCTAGTTAGTCAAAGGATAAAATACATTGCAGGTGAATTCTGAACCTGAACTCCAAAACCGTAGGAAAATTCTGTAAAACTAATGGTAGTTCCTTAAATTATCGAGGCAATAAAACTCATAGAGCAGGGTATTATAACATTGGTATTCAACAAAGATGCAACATGTATCTTGGTAATACCATCAGCCTTCTCCAATCGCTTCACAAGCTAGCCTGGTGGAAATCTGAGTAGCTATTTTGTTATGAGGAAGACCAGCAGCAAAGAAAGGTGGGATCTTTTGTCCACGAGCTATGGAATCCGTTACATCAATGGAGGAAATTCCTGTTTGTATCATCTCTTCCAGGTAGGTTCTTTCACTAGGATTTATAGAACTTCCTAAAAAAGCGGGAGTTTATCTATTATATAAGACACCACAAGAAAGTTCTTGGGATTGCCATAGGTGCCATGGAGTATAAATGGCTCTATGGCCAATCAAAATTACTATCACAATGACACAACTCACCAGAAATATCCAGGTAAGCCTCTGACAGAATTGGAGAGCCATTATCAATGGGCTTTCTAGAACCATTAAATATGAACCCAAGCGTATCCAAGGACACAAGTGTTTTCAGAACCTGCATTAAAAGAAAAATGTGATAACTCCACAATAAATTTCTAAAGGTTCTTTTATTTATCCAAGATTAAAGAGAGTAATTGCTGACACAGCTAAAGAGATTTGTAAAGGTAGGAAAACAATGCATTTTTGACAGCCTTTCATGAGGCCAAGGCCAAGACATATGCCAAATTATTTCTCATGCTACAAGTGAAATCTTGTTGCCAACATGTAGGAGCATTTAGTTCCCAAATACGGAAAAACCAAATCTAACTCTTTCTTTCTACAGAATGATGAAACATTGTTTTATTAGGAAAACAAAAACAAACAGCATGCATAATTACCTCGCCAATGAATTGCACAATGGTGTATTTGCTTTCAATCCCGGAAGTACCTACATAAACCTAGCGACAAGAGAGTGAAACATGGATGACCAGAAAGCTTTACGTACTGGAAGTCTAAGATGAACAACCACCGATCACAGAACATATTTTGGAGTGAATCGAAATATTGACTCGGAAGTTCAATTGGATATAAAACACCATTGATGATGGTTTGGCGACCATGGTGGCATGAGCTCGAGATGGCCCACCCACAGATAAACCTGGTCCAGACATGTGCAAGGACAGGAAAGCGACGACACGACTCAAATGTGGAATCTGATGGTGTCGTTCACTGTGGGAATCTGAAGCGAGATAGATCTGAATTGGTGGAGATGAATAAGAAGAATCCGGAGCGAGAGAGAGACAAGATGCAAAAAAAATCTGGCCGGAGAAAATCTGGAGAGAGAATTTAACCGCGAACGGAGTACCCACCAACGATTCATCGAGACTGAGCTCTCTGACGATTGTTGCTTCCAGCACCGATCGAAGCACAAAAAGCGTTGCTACCAGTTTGAAGATGCCACTCGCCTCGCTGCCGTGGCAGCGGAACTTGACCACGGAGTTTCCTCAATCAACAATCAAACAATTATCGGGACGTTCCATCTCCAATTGAACTCTAGAATTGCCTTAGATTCATTCTAAATTTCGTCCTTTTGATTTCCGTTTTGCTTTTATTTTCTCCCATCCTCTCGCCATCTTCCAAATTTCCATTGCCGTTGATTGCACTTTGGAGGAGGTGTCGAGCTCTCGCATGGAAGAGAGATAAAAAGAGAGAATCAGCGAGCTTTATCCAGCAGGGAGCGTAAGCTCGAGTTCAAGAGTGCCGGGATGTTGCCGATTCTAAGACGAAAAGCCACTGCTGGATGCTCGGCTGCCGTGTTTGTCGAGAGAGAGAGAGAGAGAGAGAGAGAGAGAGAGAGAGACTGCGGAAGAGTCATGCCACAGCGCCGCAAAGATGCTAGCATACTTGCTTTTGTCATGCATATCGACATTCAGTTAATATGAAAAAAATAAATAAAATAAATGAATTCCAAATGCCCTTCACTTGAGAAGAAACCGACAAACTTGAATTTGCGCCCACCTGTGAGAAGATTGATCACAAAATCTTCAAGAAAAGCATTGGCTCCGGATCCCTTGCCCCCCAAGTGTGAATGCCTGATATTCACACAGCAGGCAAGACAACTTCTGAAACCAACTGGGTATAAGGGGATCCCAAATCCCATATATCAAGACATTCCTGTCCTTGCAATAGAGATTTCCAGCCTGAAACAACTTCTAACCCATGTGAGGGATTCCAAAGAGGATCCCATCCCTGAAATACTCTGATAAACAGAAGGAGTAGTACACAAACGAGCAAGCAAATAAGTTACAAGGTTTATAATCATCAGGAAACCTTCTTTGCATGTCACCAAAAGACTTGGCTAGCGAATCTAATGTCATTATCTCCTTCACGTCATTCAGTTGTTTCTTCTGGTGTTCTGCCTCAGCTTGCAACTTCTCCTTCTCATTCCTCAGGTCCCTATCGATCTTCTGAATATCCAACTCAGCCATGTCCACAATCGACCTTATATCTTGCTGGAGCTCGGGCATAGGAACATCACTCTCCCTCGCCTTCTCTTTCGCGTTCAGATTCTCCAAGTTTGCTAATACCCTAACCTGAGGTCCCCGCATGTCCATTACCTTTTGGACAATTTCAACGCCCTGTTCCTGCTTCTTCGCCAACAGCTCTTCTGCTGTAATATATTTCGCTTTGTTTTTTCGACGTTGCCTTCTTCGCTTGCTTAGACCAAAGCTTCTCCTTACCGGGCACGTCAGGTAATGGCTACTCTTCCTCTGGCTCCAACGAGGCAACAGGCGCCTTTGCAGGAGTTTCTTTGTAGTCGTCGAAGCCCATACCCATATTCTTAGGATGCAGCTTTGCTTCAATGGGCGTCACAATCCCCTGCTGGTTCTTCCCAAGACCCCCAAGCCCGGCCTATCCTCATCCACGGCAGCGGACTCGTCATCCTCATTCTCCCTCTTCGAGTTCTCATCAATCTCTCTGTTCGGCATGACCGCGCCGGTGGACACGAAATCATGGGCTTCGACAGATCGGCCTTACCTAGGAGATCCCTGTTCTTCCCCGCTTCCTCTTGGAGGAGTCGTCGTAGTCCGAATTGGAGTCCCCCGACGCGAAGACGCCGTAAAGCACGTCGTCCTTGGTCTCCGCGCGCTTCTCCCACCGCAGCCGGTAGTAGAACTCCCCGTCGATCCACTGCCCATTGTCGTAATCGTTGTCCATCCCGAACCTCTCCATCTCCTGGTCCTCGTCCATCATCGAGCAATCCTGGAGAACCGAAGCGAGGGACCTAGTTTTTTTTTTTTTTTTTTTTTTTTTTTGGGGGGGGGGTTGTGTTCGGAGGAGGCGGAGAGAGGGACGGCGCTGCTGCGGAACGCCGAGGTGGCCCAGCGGTGTAGATGCGGCAGCAGCGGTCGAAGGCCGCTATCAGGCGGTGTAACTCGGCTCGAGGGTTGGAGAGAGAGAGAGAGAGAGAGAGAGAGAGGAAGCAGAGAGTGACCGAATGCTAGAAACGCAAGAACTGGAAAACCCGACGGATCTTCTTCCCTTTTTAATTTCTCAGATGTTAACAATTGTTGATTTTTTTTTATTATTCCCTATTTACTACAGGGGGAGGACATTCATTTATCGTGATTGTTTAGTTTGTGTTGATGATATATAATGATAATCGGAATGAAATTGGGTTAATTTTTCAATAAAGGACATAGGAAAATTGAAAAAATTATTTCTTAAGATTTGAAGTTGCGAAAAATCAAAGTGGAACTTTTTTTTTAAATAATAGGAAGAAATTGTTGAGAGAGACTAACATGACGCAACTTAATGATTTACCAATTAATCAAAAAAATTTGAAATTATCAAGGATCTCTCTATGTACACTCCAAGTTAATATATGAAAAATGTAAAGGGGGACATTTGATATTTAAAATTTCTTATCGGCCGAGGGATTTTTTTAATTGTCAAATGTTATTCGAAATTAAAGATATATTGTGACGAAAATTACCACAAAAGCCCTCTTTTCAATAAACAAACAAATACATGGAACTGAGCAGATAGAACTGGAGTGTCATTTTGTCGGAGAAAAGTTGCAGCAAGGATTTTTTAAGCCAAGCTACGTCCCCCACGAGATTACAGCTAGGACCTAGGAAAGGTGACTTTTGAAGATTCCTACATTTATTAATGTTCACTTGCTTTTATCATCTAAGCTATTGGTTAATATAGGGATTGAAAATTATAGGGGATTTAAAACTTGCGTGACGAAGATCACATCCCAATCTTGAGCAATGAGATTTCTTGATAATTTTGCACGTCGTAATTCTTCATTGCTTCAATGGACACATAGACTCTTATTAATCGAATTGGATGTCAACATAGTTGGGGCCTAGGGGTCTCTAATTGAGCCACCCGAGCCGCTACAATGCCAAACTCGAGATCGACTCAACTTCATTCTCGATGTTTAAAACAAGATTTGAGCTCAACCAAACATTAATTTAATGCTGGAGCTTGATTCGAACAAAAAGATGATCTACTATATATTACATGTGTGCAGATGAGGATGTTAATATTTAATTTTATTAACAGTTGATTTTTTTGAATCAGGCTTACAAAGTTTATTGAGCTGAGTATTGATGAGCTCGAGCTTTCAATTTGCAAGATACTCAAGTAGGTCGAGTTAGAGCTCAACTAAATATTAGTTTTCAAATGATCATCAACCCAAGCTTGAATAACTCATGAATAATTTGACTTAATTTCACTCTTAGCAGGCCTTCATTCATGCTTGCTGTGAGAGGAATAGAGTTTGCACTGGGTGTAGGTAATGATTCTCCCGTCTCCATTATTATTCTACGTAAATTTTCATTTGAACTTAAGAATATTAGAGAACATGGTTTATAAAATAGCATTACCACGTTTGTAGATTCTTTAAGGGAGAGGTTCCTCTTTTGATATCTCGATCTAGATTGCCTTAAAAACCAAATTATGATGATAGCTCGGATTAGATGCTAGACGAATTCAGAGACTAGTTTCGTCATTTAGCACTTAAAATGTGCCAATCGTCATTAATGGCCACTTTGCACTACCATCTACTTTCTAAATGTAACTAATAAAGTGTTAAACAAAAATATAATAAAGAATTAATGTCACAAAAATCTAAAATTGGTATACACGTGATAAATATATCTCAAACTAATTTTTTGACTAACAAAAACTCCAAATTGGTACATCACACATTTATCCCAAATTAGTATTTTGACCATTAAAAATCATAAACTAATACATTTGTTATAATTTTATTGTTTGTTAGTTTTCATTAAAATTGATTAATACTACAAAAAATCACAAACTAGTACGATTGTAAGAAATGGAGGAGAAAACCCCAAATTGATACTCCTATTAACTGTCACGTGTTATCCAACTTAATAATTTGACAATAAAATTTAATAGAGGGTAAATTTATCATAGCTGTACTAGTTTAGAGTTTATCGTGAGGTAATTGCAACTCAACGGTGGCCAGATCTCAATCAGCGTGAGAGATGGGAGAATGAGAGAAGTCGAGCACTCAACTAGCAGGATTGGGATTGACATAGGGGCCATATATATGTACAGTTTCTGATCTATGAATCGGGCTAGTTTGGCAATCATTCAAGTCCCAAACTCAAGGATAGCTTGAGGCCAAGTGGGCCGGCCCAGGACAATTTGAGCCCAAAATTATCAAGCCAATTGGATGGTTTGATCCGGGTTTTCGGACTTTTTTTTCTTTTTTATTTTTTTAATACACTCTTAGTAGTAGTATTAGCAGTAGCAAAAGTATCGTGTTATTCGGGTTATATAACTATCATGAACTCCATTAATTACATGACCTAAAATTTACAATGTTACATATAGAAATATTCAAGACTAGTACATGAGGCTAACATGTACGTGCAAAGTAAGAGGAGAAAGAGGACAGAAAAAGAATAAGTGAGTCATTTATCGTCATGTGAATTTATTTCGTAGACTTAGAGGATCCCAATTTAAAATTTTTCCTGTATAGTAAGAGGGAGGGGGGAATTTCATTAAAAATTATGAGATTAGTGTTTGCAAGGACCGCAACAACATATTACACAGAAAAAGCTCTGGAAGTTATCAAAAAAATCCATGTGACGTCATAAATGACTAAACTTGGTACTGGCTTAGCCTAATAACAAAGAATAAATGATGGATAGCACTATGGAGACAGACCCTTTTTATAGCCAAACTCAATTGTGTGTTGTGTGTTTCCTCGTGGCAAACCAAAGAGAACCAAACGGGAGGAAACGGGCTCTAGGAGGACCTTGTCCACATCATGACACTCACACTTATGTTCATGGGGCTTCTGTGGGGGTCTGAGTCGTAAGAAGTGACCTGGATGTGATGCTTATGTACAAGATATGCAATGGCGTGCAGTACCCGAACGATTATGCACGAGCTTCGGGTCAAGTCTTGACCGATCTGAGGTTTGACACCGCGATCGGGGGATTCAACTAATGCACTAGTGCCTCTTACAGCAACGCCAGATGCTTCGGCCGTGGAAAGTGTGCTGTTGTGCTGGGGTAGTCGGACTGTACTACTTGCATGGATTTCGCTTGTGGTCAAATTAAAGAGTTGTGCACACTCAATGTCGAAGCATAGTTTCGGCTTCTTGACTATAGAATTAGATGTAAGCAATATGAATTCAATGAGCAATTTATCGATTCCTTCATATTTGGACGAGACCGCGAGTCCATCTTTGCAGAAAAGGTTCTGATGTGTTTTTTCTCTCCCTATTGTTGAATCAAGAAATAAAGAGGAAAAGGGACATCATGTATCAAGTCCAGTTGGCAAGTAATAAATTGACGAAGAGCATATAGAATCTTGTGATATAAATAAAAGTTGCATCGTGTTGACAGTTTGTTACCTTTAGGTTAGGTTTGGCATGGCAAAGAGTAATTTGTCTTATTTTTATTTTCTTGTTTGCTTTTCTTTCCTTTTCCTTTTCTATTCCTTGATAAAAAAAAGATATTTCGTTCTCTCCAAATTATTTTAATATATATAAGTTTTTAAGCTTTTCTAGAATAACAATACCGTTTCGTACCTTGAATTGCGAGACAAAAATTACTAATAAGAAAACAATGTCGGGAGAATTATCAAAAAACTCATGAACCTATTATAATTGTGCTAATTGATTCTAATTTTTTTTTGCCAATTTAATCCTAAATTTTTTGCATTTGTGCTAGTTAAGTCCATTATGCTAATATTGATCAACTAGCGTTGACATGACACTACTGAAGATGATGTGGACATTTTATAATATTTATTTATTTTATTTTTTCCCTGCACACCCTCGCTAGCCCTCACTTGGTCTGGGCAAGGGGCTGTGTGCCCACATCCTGGTCGACTGTAAGGGTAGGAAAAAAATAAAGAAAAGAAAAGAAAATAACAAAATTATAAAAAAAAAATTATTTAAAAAAGTCCACATCTTGATTTCCACTTTAAAAAAGGGAGCAAAAGACAAATTGATGGAGCAACTAGAGAAGTAGATTGTTTCAAGGTAGACACACTAGTTAATAATCTGAATCGACACACACAACCATAAAGGTTGTATCACAATTACCATTTTGATTGCCATTTTACCAAGTTCCATTACTCGGCCATTAGGATGGTCGGTTGGCCACAAATACTTCAACGAAAATAACATGTCACGTTGTCTCATATTTGAAATATGCCAATAATGAATGGAGATGAGGAATGTACAGTTCTTTTTCTTTCATGACAAGAAATTGCCATATCACCATTTTGAAAAAGGGATATTCTGACTCAAATTCTAACTTTTTCAAGTGCAGTGAGAGGCCTTGGACAAGTAAAACACTGAAAAACCGGCTCACCAGGGTTCACTGGGCATTTAGGCTGTTTGGTCTGACCTCCGGTTAAAAAAAGAACTCTCATGGGCACATATGTGAATTTTTTCGATTTACTATGAAAAGATCCAGCATAGTTTGGGAATCAACAAGTGCGAATATAAAACAGAATTTTGCACGCTCTTCGTATTAGATATAACTGATTGACTACAACTTCGAACACCCAAACCAATGCCATCAACCAACATACCAAAAGCTTCTCATCAAATTTTTAAAAATTTGATGAGTGACTAAGAAAACTATGTCATGTGCACACACCTCCAAATTATCTTGAGGAACAATTTGGAACTTCTGTCACTCTTTGACGTTGGAAGCTTAGTCCTCTTTGGTTCCAAGCATATTATTTTAAAAAGTCGTATCAATGAGTGTGCAATTTAATCACTTTGAAACTCACAAATAGAAAAGGAATTCATCACCGTAGAAGGCAGATAAGAAAGTAAATGCAGTTTAGCCAATGGTTTCCAACATGGCCAGGAACCCTATGAATCTTCAAGGTCCGTGAGGTCTTTAGATTCTTCCCATTTTCTCGAGAGGAATTCGCCCTCTGGGTTTTATGTTTCATCTTGCTTGAGGGGATAATGTATCTATATAAGCTCTTTAAACAAATATAATTACATGAGTATAGAGTCTATCTCTCCCATCTTTGAAAACTATCAGGTGACCATGATTGATGGCATACTGCATAAATTTCATTTGTTCTACAAAACCAGGTAGAATAACCAGAACCAAGATAATGCTAAACTAAGGTCCTTTCCAAGAAGGCAATGATAAAAGCGTTACAAGCGCAAGAGAAATACCCAAAGTAGAAAATGTGTGCAAGGCTATTCATCACAATATCCGATAAATGGAGTGGCTAGGCCTAGAAATTATAAGATTGTAACTAGTTCAGAAAAAAGCACACTCAGAAATAAAAGTGGACTTTCATCCGGTTCATCACAACAGAAAAGAGGCATTGATCACATCTAACTAGTATATGGCCTAAAGTGACACTTCCAGTGTTCACCTCCCAATTCAACCTAAAGATCATCCCTATCAAGGAGCTCAAACATGCAGACATGCCCTTCATTCAAGACTAAGTTTCTCTCACAAACTTGGACCAACCAATAGAGAAGTTCACTACAGCGTAGCACTGATAGCTCCTGATGGTCACCAGCCACAATGTGTCTGAATACCTAAGAGTAGCAATTTGCTGGTTTTCTTGACTGCATGTCTCTATAAATTCATAAGGAACACTCTGCCCATGAAGACATTTGACCAGCCAATGTATGATAAGACAAAGGAATGTAAGCATACACTAAAGTGAAAAGGCAAACGAGATGTACATTTATGATAGTATTTGAAGTTTCCGGAGATCTGTATTAGCAGTCTAAAAGGCTTGATGAGATGGTCTTTAGTCACAACTTGCAATCTGAAATCAAAATATCACAATCCTGTGCTCGTAGACTCTATACTAAGGGTCCGTTTGGTTCAACTTTGGGGAAACGCCCTTGGGAGAATGCAAATATCTTTGAGATAAAGGAATTTCCTGAAATGCTACACCATTTGGTAAATTACAATCTCAAGTAGCTTTGAAAAATAATTTTACCAAAAACACCGTTTGGCAAAACTTGCATTTCCAATTAGCTTTTGCTTTTTTTTTTTAAAAGTCTGAAAATAAAATCCGGTGGCCGGCGAACCGCCGGCGAACCGCCGGCCAACTGTCGGACGGCCAATTTGGCCGCCGGATCGCCAGATCGGGCGGCCTGAGGTCGCGGAGGCTAGATCTGGTGGCTGAGGGCGTGACCTCAGGCGGCATCGCCTGGTCGCGCGACCCAGGCGGCGCCGCCTGAGGTCGCGCGGACCCAAGCGGCACCGCTTGGGTCCGCGCGACCTCAAGCGGCGCTGCCTGGGTTCGCACGGACCCAGGCGACGTCGCCTGGTTCGCACGCGCCAGGCGGCGCCGCCTGGGTTCGCGCGACCTCAGGCGGCGTCGCCTAGTTCGCGCGCGCCAGGCGACGCCGCCTGGGTCGCGGTCGTGCCACCCCGGGCGGTGGTCACCGGGGACGGGCGACCCCCACGCGGTGGTGGTGGTTGCCGGAGAAGCCGAAGGCGGCGGGAAGGCGAAGACGAACGGAGAAGAAGATGAGCCGAACGGAGAAGAAGATGAAGAGGAATGACGATGAACAGTAAATTTACATTTCTGAAATGCTCAATGCTCAATGCTGGTCCTACCCAGCATTCAACTTTCAGCTTGTAGAATGCCCGCATTTCGCAAATAGGCATTCGAAAGCCATTGCCAAACACACAAAATTTTCCCCAAGGGGCTTTGGGGGCTCAAAGCCCCTTGGGAAAGCCCAACCAAACGCCCCCTAAGTACGTGTGATCAATATAGAGACATGCACAAATCTGGAGGATTTCCAAGTCACCAATCTCACATCGCGATATGCATTGAACAAACATGAAAAGCTACGCCTAGCATCCTAGATGGATACATATACACAAAAAGTGATCTTCATTCGCCTGGCAAAAAAAAAAAAAAAAAAAAAAAAAAAAAAAAAATTAGATGCCTTTCTTTGTTTCATACCGCGGAGGTGGTGGGACTAATTTTTGAGGTCTAGGGCCACACTACCTTCACTTCATTTCTGATTGCAAGTTTGAACCTGCTTGCAATAGTAGCTCTTGTAAACCATTTGTTGCCAGGGAGCAATATCCGATTAGTGTTGCCGTGCTGTTGCAGTGAGCCCAGTCATGCCAAGCCTAGGCCTGTTGCAATAGCTATTGCTTAAGCTGGACATTTCGTGTTGCCTCTTCTTCCTAAGCCTAGGCAGCCAAAGAAAGTACCAAGTAGTCATTTTTGGAAGGAATTTATACCTAAACTAGAAGACAGAGAAAGTACCAAGTAGTCATCTTTGGGAAGAATTTATACTTCAATTAGAAATCATTAAATTCCTAATTTATGGTTGTTATTGCCTGTCTCAACCCTCTGACCTTGTCTCCACACCCACCTATCACTAGGTAATTTCCTGATTACTGTCCAACTTATTGTTTTTCCCTAGTCCCTTTAGTTGTTAAGGAGCCTGTTTTAAACATATGACCATGACCACTTCAAGGAAGATAATATATCCTGTGTTTCTATAGAAAGCAAATTAATGCAGGAAAAATTGCACAATAGGGCACATATATAAAATAGGTGGCATTCATAATTGAGATATGCCAGTTATGAATGGAGATCTGGGCCTCACCATTATTTCTTTCTTAAGAAAAGATGGCCATGTCACCATCTGGAAATAGGCATACTCTAACTTGAATTCTCCAGCTTTCTAAAGGGCAGTGAGAGGCCTCGGACAATTGAAACCATGATTAGGCTGCTCAAGAGGGCTCACTGGACATTTAGACTATCTGTTCTGACCCACACACACAAAAAAAAAAAAAAAAAAAAAAAAAAAGAGGAGAATTCTGGTAAGACTGTAAGCAGGTCAAGAAAGAGACGCAAAGCTAAAAGTAAGTAGACTTCCAATTGATTTGTCATAGCTGAATAAAGAAGACATGAATTACTTGCAGGTGACACTTCCAATGTCCATCTCAATCAACCTAAATGAGGTCCTTACTAGCACGATTGGAGATGGAGATTGACCATAAAATCGTCCCTATCAATGAGCTCAAACATGCAGACATCCCCTTCATCCAGACAAGCTTCCTTCACAAATGTGGCCCGACCAGCTGGATAATGGAGTTGATAGGTCTTGAGCTGCACCAGCCATAATTTGTTCAAATACCTAAGATTTGCAATTTGCTACTTCTTCTGAAGTTTCTTTATGAATTCACAAGGAACACTACCAATGTAGTATAATGAGGAAAAGAATAAATACAAAGAATAATAAACGGAAAACACAAACAAAATGTAAATTTATGCTAGTATTTACTAGTTTCAGGGAGTTCAATTAATAGTGTTAACTGGGTAATAGAAGTCTTCAATCCCAACCTGCAACTTGAAGTTAAGATTCCACAATATAGTGCTTGTAGACTCTACAGTAGTGTACATAATTTTTTAACTCTCGTGGCAAAAGTTCAGGAGTTGCTAACACTGATGGTCCCCACCACATCCTCTTAGTCTATATATAATAGTAATCTTTCTTACAACTGATTACTGGAAAAAAAAAAAATAGAATCTTTCATTTTAGAATTGGTAATCTTATGAATCCATAAATTTAAAAAATAAAATTTCAAAATCAAAACTGCCCCGGTTTTACAGATAAAGCCATGAACACTCCAAAGAAAATAACATCTAATGTGATTCTTATGAAAAACCAAAATGACTTGGGAAAAGAGTGGACTAAAGGGAAAGATGTAGAAGGCACCATGGTTGAGCTATGCAAATTATGAAAGGACACAGGGGCCATACCACAGTTCTATCCTTAATAATAGTGGCCACACCACCAATTTCAAAGATGGATACTTCAATTCAAATTTTCTAGTTTTTTCAAGAGCAGGGGAGGCCGCAGAAACATGGAACCATGCAAAACCTGCTCATGGGGGCTCACTTAACATTTAGATTGTTTGGTCCAACTTGCACAAAAGAAAAAGGAGAGTTTTCATAGGTACTGCTGTAAACCTTCTGTCAAGTTACAACGATCTACAAATCAATGCATCCAATCATGTTACTAACGTTTACATGTTTTTCACGTTAGACAAAACACATTAGCTACACTTGGCATCTCCTAAATCGTAATGTCACCCATCAATATACAAAATCTTATCAGGAAAATTTCATAACTTTTGAGACAGACCAAGAAAAAGAATGTGACACTGTGCAGAAAAGTGCAACTTAGAAACCAACAAGTCACACCTCTAAATTCTCATGCTGAGCGTTTTAGGTTATAATCTTTGCTTTGACATTGAAGCACATTCTTTTTGGTTCACTTAGACTTGGGATGTAGCATTAATGAGTGTGCATCTGGACTATTGTGAAACTCACAAACCCAATGGGAACGGAAGACGTACACTTCATTGATTCACCAAGACTAAACAAAGAGATATAACTGTGAATACTGAATTTATTTTGGACTATCTAAAGAGACACTTCCATAGTTTATTTCGGTCAATGTAAACCAAGTCCTTACCAGCACTAGTGAAAATGTAGACTCTAAACACACATCCCCCCTATCAATGAGCTCAAACACACAAGCATCTCCTAAATGCAAACGAGCTTCTCTAGCAATTGGGTGTCAAACAGCGAAAAAAAAAAGTCCATGGATCCTGAGCTTCACCGTCCACAACCCGTCTGAATACGTGAGAGTTGCAATTTGCGTGTTTTCCTGATTATGTTGCCTAATGAATTGAACAGGAGCAGTCTCCTCATTTATGTGGTTGAAAACCAACTTATGGTGAAGAAAGACCAAAACATAAGCATACACTAATGAGAGAATCTAATCACACAGCGTGAATATAAGGCAGTAGTTGCTACTTTCAGGAGTTTTAATTGACAATAAACCTTATAATGATAGTAGACAATCTCAGACTGCAACCCAAAGTCAAATGTCAAAATATACGTTCCTAGGTGCAATAGGGTACATGACCAGAAAAAGCCTTCCATGTCCCATATATAATTGAAACGACGAATTTAAGCCACATAGACCACAAGTACAGGGGAAAAGGCAAAGACATCAATGACCGGAACATGGATGGAAGTGAAAAATTTTAATCTAAGTTGTTCAATTATTTCAACTCAAACCTTATCAAAATACTGAATCAATTTGACAGAGTAAACTCATCTTTTTTTCTCAAATTTCCGATTAATGTAACAAAATAAAATAGTATCTCCCATTTGAAAACAAAATTATCAATCATTAGATCTACAATGAAATTTCAGAATCATAACTAGCCACCCCCTTATCTTTCAGGTCTTTCCCTCTAGTTATGGAGGTAGCAACATTCTTTGCAATTTGCTTGTCCGTATCAACGAGTCTCCTCCTGTGATTTACATATATATTCTACTTTTACAACATTGAATAGCATTGTGAAGTTCCTCCATATAAGAGGAATGGGATTCTAATTCTTTGGACTTGCCTCAGCAACTGCTTTCCAACACATGTATTCACAAAAAGGGGACAAATGTTATTTTTTCAAACCTCGACCACCAGTTTAAGTCCCACTAACTGTCCTTTCATTGTTTCCCCTGCTTCAATTACTCCATTGTTAAGACATATACTTGGTTTTAAACATATACCCATGAACACTTCAAGGAATATAACATGTCATGTTGTTTACTGCATTAAGTCAACTTGGAAATACACTAGAGTATAAGCAAAGATACAAACAGCATCCATATGTTTGATTTTCAGACATGCAAGTTTGGGACAATGAGCGTGGGATCATACCAAGCCAAAGTCAACATAAGAGGGCCTCCTCACCACCTTTGAAAGAGGAATGCTCCATTGGGATGCTCCATTTGAAATTTGTTGGCCGATGTAAGAGCAGTGAGAGGCCTTGGGCGCATGGGACCTTAAAAAACCAGCTCAGGATGCCTCAATTTGCTCAAATGTTTGGACCAGCCTGTACTTAAACGACAACTTTAGAGACAGTTTAAGTACACTTCATTAATTTGACTTGCTATGAAAAGATTTTAGCATAAATTGGAGATAAATTTTATCCTTCCAGCATCACTTAACCAATCAAGATTACAGATGATTCCTCAGACAATCCAAACTATATTGCGATCAAGGCGTAAAAGTGACATTTCAGATTTTTGACAAGGCATGGAATTCTCGGAATATTTTCAAGTTCCATGATTTCTCCCTTTTTCCTAATAGAAATTTGTGCCTAATGTTACAGAGATATCTCTCCCTAAAGAAATTTCAACATGAGACCTTGAACACAATATATCATCTCCATCTATGAGAGCTCAAACACGCAGAAATCTCGCCAATGCTCGGGAGGGAAGCACAGAAGATGTAGATTTAAGGGCAATATATTGCTTGTTTTAGTAACTCCTGTTTTTAGACTCGAATGTGGAACGAATTTGAAGAAGAGAGCCCTAATTCACGCACAATAATACACCAAAATCGGAAGAAACATGAACTTACGATTTGTCGGATACAGATGCGGAGAGAGAGTGTGATCTTCTTCTTCTTTGATGAAGTGAGTGGATGACTAACTGTCCAGACTCAGTTGTGCCACCTCCGGCGGTGACGACGGCGACAACGACAGCGTCTGGTTGAACCTACTTGGCTCCGCTCCGCTAATTGCAGCTTCGCTTCTCGCAGTCCTGGCAATTCCTGATGCTTCATTTTTGCTCCGTCCTTTGTGAAGGCAGCAGAGGCTTCCCCCAATTTCGCTCCACGGAGGAAGAAGAAGAAGAAAGATGGAGAAAGAGCCTTTGGCGTCAAGAAGGAGAAGGAGAAGGAGAAGGAGAGACCCGCTTTGCTTCCTACTGTTCAGTTAAGGATGAGCCGAGATTCATCGATAGGGTTGACGGTGATTTTGATTTGACGAAATCAATAATAGAAAAGTCACAAAAAGAAAAATTTTAAAAAGTTGCGGCGCTGCCGAAAGACTAAAGAAAAAAAATTGGATGAGAGAATGACATCAATTGGATCTTACCAATTCTATGTGCATTGCTTTATGCTGTTAACTTCTGTATGGTTGTATTGAGATCATAACCCTCCTCCCAATTCCCTTTCCACTTGTATCTGAATAGTGACACATCATATAGTTCTGGTGTGCTTAGTGTACCCTTAGAAAAGTTCTTCATTTTCGGACACTCTTCCACTTTAATTTTCGATAAGAATGGGAATCTAAAGATGCAACTTGGGATGGAAGAGAAGCATTCTAAGTTTGGCAGATGTTTAAGTGTCAACAATCTTAGCTTCCTAAAAGAAATCACTTTTCCTTCTCTGTTTCCATCATCGGCCACTACTTCTTTCATTTTTTCACATCCTATTATAGTCATATAAGTGAGATGTACCAAATTTGTGACTACCGAAGTCGTTACTAGATGTACCAATCCAGAGGAATTCTTCACCGCTAAATTTTTCAGATTCTGGAAGGATGTCTCGGTTGGAAATATTGTTGTCAAACAGGGACAATCCCAAACCCGAAATGTTTTGATACTCTGAAGAATTTTCGACACTAAAGAGTCTTCTCTCCACACACACTTTAAATTGTGTAGCTTGTTCAACTTAAGTTCTCTTAAATTTTCAAGCACCGGATGTTTCCTTTCTTCAACAAGCCCTTCGTTCGGGAATAAATCTTCAAAGGAGCTACAGAAGACCTCAAGGCTTTGTAAATTCTGAAATCTCTCTAGGAGGAATATGGAAGGAAAGGCGGCCTTTTTATCATGAAAGCATGCTAGTGTTAGTGCTTTTAGCTTGCTAAACATGTCATCCGAAAAATTTCCATCTTGTATCATCTGAATATTGTTATCGACTAATAAAAATCTCTCCAAGTTGGGAAAGTCCTGTCGAATTGCCAATACAACAAGAGAAGTAAAAATTCAACAAAGTTTCGACAATAAATCATGTGCTGTAAAAGGTAAACCTATTAAGATAATTTGCATGGAAGGTGGTCCTCTTCTTAAAGTTCATTATATCTCAAGAACCTTGTGTTCAAGACTCAAGCTTTTAAAAGTCTCATGTAGAGGTTGGTCTGGTCAAGTGGATAGAGTGAATCTAAATTCAAGATCCCTGCACTCACTAAATTCATCTTTTGTGATTAATATCTTATCTTGTTGACAAAAATTTGTCTTCTTTGGAATCTTATGTAATGGGATGCACTCAAGATGTCACTAAAACATACGGGGTCCACAAATTTAGAAGTATGCTTAAGATGTAAGAAATATCTTATGTTGTCTACAAACTTATAGGAAAGGGATTCTAGTTTTCTATAATATTATAACAGGATAACACGACGACTAGTGTATTAAAAAATACAGTAGAAAATAGTGCACTAAGGTACTAATGTTATTTTTGTTATAAAAAAAATTGTTTGAATTGATTTTTTTTAGAGTTTGTAGAAGATGAAATAGAGAAGAAAAGTTCAAGTGTGCAACACATGTCAATAATGGAGAGGACCTCTTGTCAAATCCTTATTGATGTCGCCCAAGAGCACCATTAGGTTAGATTAGGAATATATTATATTATCAATAGAATACTGTAAATTTTTTTGTAACTCTAGGTAATGGAATATCTTATGCATGTCCACAAATGGAAGTGTACGTAAGATATTAGAAATATCTTAATGTTTTCTATAATATTATAACAGGATAACACGACGACTAGTGTATTAAAAAATACAGTAGAAAATAGTGCACTAAGGTACTAATGTTATTTTTGTTATAAAAAGAAATTGTTTGAATTGATTTTTTTTAGAGTTTGTAGAAGATGAAATAGAGAAGAAAAGTTCAAGTGTGCAACACGTGTCAATAATGGAGAGGACCTCTTGTCAAATCCTTATTGATGTCGCCCAAGAGCACCATTAGGTTATATTAGGAATATATTCTGTTATCAATAGAATACTGTAAATTTTTTTGTAACTCTAGGTAATGGAATATCTTATGCATGTCCACAAATGGAAGTGTACGTAAGATATTAGAAATATCTTAATGTTGTCGACAAACTAATAGGTAGGGGAGATCATATTTTCTATAACATCATAACGCGACATGATATGCAATGGATATGATATTAGTGACTGCTTTAAAGAACAAAGTAGAAACTAAGGGAGAGCAACTATACTCATACCCTCTCAAATGAAGAGTGTGCTTCTTGATCTAAAAGGTCTTGTTGATCATCTCTTTGAGCCCATCTGTTCATGGATGCCACAAAGGATAACATGCTCAGTTTTTCACAATGAGTCACTCGTAATTCCTTCAATAATGGCAAATTCAAAGGCAAGTTAGGACAAAAGCTCTTGAGTCGTGGCATGTCATGTAACACCAGAGAGGTTAGTTTTGGGAAAAGATCTTGAGTAGTATTGGAGCGTGGAGTGTCATCCCCACTAGCGACTATTTCCTCAATCTCACAAGACTCCACTTGAAGTTTTCCAAGTTTGGTTAAACTTGTAGCCACCTAATATGGAAACAAATTTTCAAGGCTCTTACAATTCAGAACCTTCACTTCCCATAAACAATCAAAAGTCAGAGTTTCTAGAGGACCGTCAGTCCATATTTTGCTTAAATTGTCCATGTGGGAAAGATCCATCCGCCTAAGTTGAGGAAATTGTACCTGCCATATTGAGAAAAAAAAATGATTCCAGACTTCCCTCATTCTCACAAATCATGAGAAGTCAAGATCTCATTAGTGACATAAATAGAGAGGGGTTGATTGATGCCTTTATACAAGTTGATTGAAGACTATGGATAGAGATAATGCATTGCAACAAACGTGAAATTATAAATGCATTTATAAGATTTTGGAGTGACCAGACAATGTTGACTTTTCTTAATTACTCGGCAAATCATAGCGATAACTTAAAAGTCCGGGAATTAGGCTGATAGGCCTTATGCACATAGAACTTGGGTTCGTTCAAATGGTTGCTAAGGGTGCGCATGACAAAATTTCTGAAACAGAAATTGATTTCTAGCCAGAAATTGATTTCTCAATTTCTATTTCAGAAACTGAGAAGCTAAAAATTTTAGCTTCTGATTTCTTCTTCAAAACTATTTCGGAATAGAAATCTGTTTTAAATAGAGAAATCAAATTGCGTTACCAAACGGATTTCTATTCCAAACTTGTTCCAGGGAACAGAGAAACAGAGAAATCAAGAAACAGAAATTTTATCATGCGCAGCCTAAGACTGGTTCTGTACCTTTCAACTTCATCCTAATCCCCCTCCTCCTAAGTCCTCATTTTTTATTTTTTTTTTATAGTAGCTCTTATGTCACAATCACAGAGAGAGAGAGAGAGAGAGAGAGAGAGAGAGAGAGAGAGAGGCGCTATTTCCAGTTGGATGCAAGAGCATCTAAAGCATAAGAAAACCTACAATGCAAAATTGAAAGAGAGAGAAATGAGAGCCCTCCTATTTATGCTAATGCATGAATGGAGCCGTTGACTAAACATCAATGATAGCTCAGTCAATTGTTTCTCTATGCAATTAAATGAGGACAAAGACGAAGAACAGAATATGAATCCCGCAAAACAATGTTGGTTCCATGGAGGCATGACAAGTTGTATTTTTGTAATGAATAAGCACGAAGACTGGCAAAAATTTTAGGGAGCTTGCTAGGCAGTCCGATAGAACTATTGAAAAGAGCAACATTTAGATTCAGTGATACAAGCTGAAAATTTCCATTATGTTAGTTGGCAAAGATCAGTTATGTTTTAGATTTGTTTGCTTCAAGGTGAACATGCATAACAATTAGAGAAAAAGCAAGGGCATGGTGATGATGAGCTAGTCAACTAAGGATATGAATAGTGGGTGCGAAGAACTTAAGCAGTGTATGTATTGAATAAGGAATGGATGAAACTAATGCTTGGCTCAACATTATTTCCTCTATTTACCATGAGCACTGCTAATTATTCATATTAAATTGCGAACAGTACTTATGAATCTTCAAATTAATACAATTCACTGTAGAGAAGAGTCATGAAATTTATATGGCGAACTAGATATAAAAAAAAAAAAATTATAGTAACTTCAATTGTTCACAACCTTTTTCTTTTTTATGCATGGAAATTTTTTGTATTGAAAGAAAATAATTTCTTAATAGGCATGGGCAACATAACGACTTGAATAAATAACATAATGTTATGATCTCAGCAAAAACAAGTTGGGTCAATTTACTAGTTTTACATTGGACCATTAATAACATCCTTGAAATAATATTTATTCAAATTTGAGGTGGAAAAATAAAATTGAATCTTGCAGTGTACCGAGTGATCCAACCCTTGGCAAAAAGTGGGTGTGCACCCACTGATCGCATTTTGTTTGTATGGAGAAAATCAAGTTTTTTTTTTTTTTTACTACATAATGACCTCCAATGAATTATTCATTGAAAAGTAAGTATTGATATTTTTCATTTGGTTACAATATAATTAATGCAATTATGACCCGTCAAAAAAAAAAAAAAAAAAAAAAAGAATTGACTTTCCACACTTCCTTAAATCTATCAATTAGTATATGACAGCTCATATTTGATATTAAAATGAAATTAACGCTAGTACAACTTATCACTACCAAAAGATTAGATGACTATTTTCATACTTTCCCAAATTTATTAGTATTGTTGATTGAGTGTTATAATGACTTTTTGAAATATTCTTAGAATGCGGGGCTTGGTATTATATAACTTATACATGCAAATGACAGTATAAATAAATAATTAGTGATAATTCTTACAATTAAAAAGTAAACAAATGTGTAGATACTTGTTATAATTAAACATTCTACTCACATAAAACAATAGAAAGAATTGCACAGAATTATGAGAATAAAAAAAAAAATTCCTCCGTCAGGAAAAAAGAACAAAACAAAACTTGCATGGAATCTGTAATTAAAAAAAAAGGTCAAAACAATCAAATTTGGGTCGATATCGTGCATTTTCAAGTGCCTGAGGATTCGACCCATAAAAGAGAAGTGGCGGAGGAGGTTGTCATTTATTGCGTTTAGTCTTCACATGAGGAGAACTTCATGAGACGGAATGAAAGTGTTGATTGGATGATCAATTCCTATTATTTTTAATTTTTTATGTTGCCAGGACATTGACTAAATATTAAAAATCTCAATCCACCTCACTTTCCTTCTCCATCTCCATCTCCATCTCCATCCACATTGAGCCCAACCTTCCCGCCTCCCTCCGCCGTCGCCACCGGCGGAGTTCCCGGCGCCGCATCCAAGGCGACCATTGCTTGGCGTCCAACCCTCTCCGTCGTCTTTGTGGTTTGCCCGTTCATGACGCCGCTCGTCCATGGCCGCGTTCAAGCTCCGGCCCTCTCATCCATGGCCATTCTTCCCTGACATATGTTTCTCTGTTTTTTCTTTTGCTGTTTGATCTCGCAGTCCATAGCCGTCGAGATCTCAAACTTGCCATCAAGGCTCATGGCCATAGACAAGTAGTGGTCGCCAGATCTGTGGGGGAGCCTCCTCGCGAGCCATGGACAAGCTAGGCTTGCGTCCATAGACGAAACCAGATCTGGAGGCACGACTCCAGTCCAGATCAAGACGGGCAACGACCACGAGCAGTTGTGACGATGGAGGGGTGGCTCGGCCATGGACGGGGCCGACCACGAGCCGACCGTGGGCGTCGACGGAGGGGACAATGGCAGTCCATAAGCCGTCGTTACTTGCGATGGGACTTCCAGATCTGCAACCATGGCTACAGCGACAGCGGCTCGTCCATGGCTACGAGCGACGGTGATCGATTTCCAGATCTGCAACTCCGTCACTATGGATGGCCAGATTTCGAGATCTGTAGAACGATGAGGCGGACAAAACAGAGGAAGACAGCCATGCTCGGCTTGGACATAGCAAGGGTCAGCCTAATCAAGGCGTTGGTGACTCTACCGTTGGCGACGGCGGAGGAGGAGCGAAGGTCGGGCAGCTGTGGACGAAGGAGGAGGAAGAGAGGGCTGAAGAGAAGATTTTTTTTTAATTTTTCTTCGCCGAGAATCAACGCCCCGACTGAATCGATGGAGATCCACCTCGATCCACCATAACCAACAAGCTCCGGTTCGCGTAATCGCTCGGAACCCACGCATGCACGCGCGCAGAGAGGAGGCGAGCTTCAAAGAAGCGATTCCGAAGCTTCCGAACCATTGGACGGACCACGCAATCAATCGCCCCAAATAAAGAAAGTAGAGGAAGGGGGGCGAGGGGAAGAAAGAAGAGTTACTATTACTTGACTCTGTAGATTTGGTTCACTTTGTTTTTTCCTCGTTGCGAAAAGGAGGATCAAGGTGAACCGAAATGGCTAAGAGAGAACAATTCTTAAGGGGGGAGAAGTCTAAAACACAAATAGACTTTGTCTAATTTCTTCCTTTTTTCTGTTTTTTTTTCCTTTGTCTAGTGAGCACACCGCAACTGATGGAGGCCAAGGCGGTGGTGTGGTTCACGTATAGAGATGCACCTTCGCGGAGTAAAGAGAGAGAGGGAGCAGAGCCATAACAGGAAGAGGAGAGCAGAGCTTTCTAGTGATGGGCCGTTATTGAAGAGAAAGGGAAAGCAAATATTTTAATGGCTCAACTGACAAGTGGGTCCGGCGTTGCCACGTGTCAGTCTGCGGATGATTCAATATGAATCCTACGCAGTGTATTTAATGCACCTAATATTTTCCCTTCGGTGGTGTTGTTGGTTGGATAATTTATTCCGATTTTTAAAATTTTTATTTTAGCTAGGACATTGACTAAATATTGTCATCTAGTTATGAAATAAGACTTGCAATGTTGGCAACCGCCTTTGGAATTGCTACTATTTATTATCCAGCTGTCCTTTTTTCTCTTTCATTTTTTTCCTTTTTTTAGCCGTTTCTTTTTTCTGGAAAAAGTAATTTGCATTTTCTTTTGCCAAATATAGATTGTGCGCGGTATCACACTAATTATCACTCAATATGATAATCCAAAGTTAATATTTATTGTCCAATATAGGTGCATAATTTGATAGGTTGTTGGAGCATAGCGATTCAAATATGATTTACGAACAAGGAAGGCGAACCACTTCAGGCATATTGACCTTTTTTTTTTTTTATCAAGACTTAGCTCAAGCATTGGTGATTATTAAGAAATAAAAAAGTTGGCTCCACTGATTATGGTATAATGAGCTGTAATAGTTAAGCAATTTGTGAAATTGGCTTTTACGATTATAAAGTTTTCTTTTTCCCTTTTCTTCATTTTTAATAGAACGATGCTAGTTTGCTTCCACACAAATAAATATGAAGGGGCAAGTGAAAAATGAAACACCAAAGACGCATTTGTTTGAAAGACTGACCTGGGAAGTGAAAAATGAAGGGGTGCTATGGTCATCCTCCATATGAGATTGCCTAATCAAACTTTCCATCTTAGGGCAATGGGCAATTATCATCACTTCTAATTTGGGGCATTCTAGCATATGATTTTCTCCCGAAAGGAAACAAGTCAAATTGGGCAACCATTCCAATTTCATCTCCCAGAGCTTCGAGAATGTAATCTTCTCCACTGCGCTTCTCTGCCCTTCTTCCTCTACCATCACTTCTTCCATTTGATCACACTCCTTTATTTCCATCCGACAAAGATTGGCAAGGCACTGAGCCATTGATGAAGTAAAAGCATGTCCCAAGTTACCGCAATTGTAAAGGATGAGAGTAGCTAGAGAATCGAAGCATATTGATTCTTGAAGATCTTTGTTCCACAATCGCCCTAATTTTGGTAGATTGACTAAGTCCAATTCCTGTAGTTGAGGTAGTATTCGAGTGCTTTCCGCAACCTCCAGCCCTTCCAAATCAAATATTTCTTCAAGCAACTCGCAGTCGCGCACTTGCAAATAGTCTAGATTGTCTAGGACAAGCATCAATTTGGATGGAATAGCATTAACAAATGATGGACATTTATCTACCACCATTGATTTTAATTGCCAATACGACTTGATGGGATTAAGTTTGCTATGCCATTTTCCAATCAGCCAGGGGAAGTCAGATAGCAGCATTTTCTCTACTCCAGCAAACGTGCCCTGTCAAAAAAAAAAATGCATTGTTAAGCATAAACTTCTAGCTAGCAAAAAGCGATTATTAAGTTAGTGGTCAAAACCATCCAAATACATGGAATTTGGTAACTAGTGCATACCATTTCTTCAAACATATTTTGGATGGTGATGTTGAGATTTCCCGCCCAAAACCACTTTTCCTTTGTTACTTGAACTCTCTTTAACTTTGATGTCTCTATTGGTCCTCGAGAGAAAAACTTCATGTTGGGACACCTAGTCACAATGATATCTTCCAAGAGCGGGAACATCAAAGTGTATCCACTTGAGCTAAAACTTCTCAACCTTGTCAACCCATCAAGCTCCATATACTTCAATCGATTGAAAGCCACCACATGCCCCTCCTCACCTTTCTCATCATTAATGACTTCTGTCAATATTCTACAATTACTTATCTTCAATTTTGTGAGTGCCACCAAATTTTTAGCAATTGTCGGTGTGAACATTTTTGATAACCCATCACAATGTGACACATCTAGAGTTTGCAAATGTCGAATATATCTTGAAAATGGTAATATTACTTTCATCTCATGACTTGTGCCTTCTATGGCTTCCTCATTGCTGCTTGGGTCTTCTAGATAAGATTCACATACAACTAGCTCTTCCAAGTTGGTTAAACTCTCAATAAAACGACATGTGGATATTGAAGACTCTTGGGAGAGATAACGAAGCTTAAGCAAACTAAGCTTGCAAAAGAATTCGCCATCATGAAAATGCCCATGCCATATCTCCATCCGCTCCGATAAATCCAATTTTAACTCTTGGAGATTAGGGAATGCACCCTGAGAAAATAGTCAAATCAGAATTTAAAGCCAAATTGGTTAAAATAGCATTCATGTATAATGATATAAGTCCTGCATGTTGTGCGCAATAATTACATTTATAAAATGTTGAGTCTCTCGTGATTCAATAAAAGGAAATGTGCCTACATCAAATAAACATTATCAATGATCTTTTATCTTCAACTTGTATCCATATTTGAGCTTAAGTAACTCCTTACATTCACGATTCTAAAGATAAACTCCTTGTGAAAATAACTTATGCATCAATTACAGTCGCATGTGCACAAATTTCAATGATTAATGTCAACAATAATGTCACATCTTTCCATTTTTAGCAAAACATTGGTAATTTTTATAGGATTCAAATTAGACAATACACTCGTACCATGCTAAGATCACGACACATGCCATGTGTTTCCATCTTTGTGACACTTAGGAGAGAGCTAAACCATTGGAATTAGCCTAAAACTTTATCAAAAGGGGATCATTAAAAATGCATTCAATACATCTAACAAGAATGTTCAATCAACAATTGAAGAACATGTGATGTTTCAATGTAGAAATATTTCTATAAATTGAAGGTGAGTCGTACAGTTTACATCTTCCTATGTAGAGCTACTTGTATGCGATGCTTGATTGTGACCTTAATCATCACTTCAAATATTCACCATCTAAGCAAAAGAAGTAATCTTCAATCATACCTTTTCTATCAAGAATAAGGGCAGTTTATCAAATGGCATCTCATTCTTAGAGTGCAATGCAAGTATCTCCACTTTGTCACAGTGATGCACCATCAAGGTCTTCAATGCCGGCCAATGGGAAGTATGTGATCCAGTGTAGAGGCACTTCAACTCTCTCAGATACTTAAGCTCGAGGGAGGTTAACATTGGGAATACAAACCTAGGAACTAGTCCTTCTTCATTCTCGATGATTTCTACAATGCCACATTCATTGATCTCCAACTTCTCAAGTTGGATTAAATCTCTAGCTATTGAGGTTGGAAACAAAGAGGTGAGGCTCTCACATCTTGAAACGCTAATAGAACGTAGACACTGGAATTTAAATTGATGGTAGAATTCCTTATCCCATATGCACTTTAGCTTTGGTAAACTTGATATCGTCAGTTCTTTTAATGGAAGAGAAATAGGATGTCCATCTAGATGATTCAACATCTGAAGTTCAAAAACAACTTCAAGCAAACCACAACTTCTTGCATCCAAACTTTCCAGGCTCAAGAGCCGTCTTAGAATGAAAGAATGAACTATGCTCACAAGCTTATTGCAGTCAACCACACAAAGGGTTTTTAGCTTGGGGAAAGAATCCGCAGCAATTTTATTATCCCATATCATCTCAATATTATCCAAGTTGTCGATATCTAATGCCTCCAATTTAGGAAATGCAACCTGTGATATTCGCTCACAAAATTGGTGATTGAATTAATCATGAACTTTCCAGATAAATGAGTGTCAAGATGTAAATTTCGAATTCATAAAATTGGTGATTTTGTCTTAACTTGCACAAAGGGGGAAAAAAGAATAAAGTAAAAAAAATTGGTAAAAAATGCCCATACTAATGTTGATGACTCTAGGACTATAAGGCTATTGGAATTACCGCAAACAAATCAAAAAGTAGGAATTCTGACTGGATTCTGTTAATAATGGTAAAATGGTAATTTGGATATGCTCCTCAACTATCACAGTCACATTAGTCCCTCATAATCCCAAATTTAAATAAAATCACACCCTCTCTTGAATTTAGTCAATTTCCCTAAATAATCAAATTACACTACTTTTTTCACTAACCAAAGAATTTAGTCAATTTCCCTAAATAATCAAATTTGGATATGCTTTTTTTACACTATGCCCTAGTCCCTAGAGATCTTGCTTAGTTTAGCAACAGAGAGGGCTCACTTACCTTTTGCTGGTGCAATTAAGGGAGAGTAAAGCTTTCTTCAATTAGGGGGAAAAAGAAGAAAAAAAGAAAGATCTTTTAAGAGCAAACAAAGTCAAGTGACTATCTTAAAGGCCTTTCATCTATAACCTCTCAAACCTTACTGCACACTTTCCTCTCCATTGTTTTTTAAATTGCTTTCAATGTGCATGCTTGCAATGTCGATGCCGTACATGTGAGGTTGCTGAGAGCCTTAAGTTTCCTATGAACATCAACAAGTTTTTAGAGGTCCTATTCGGTAGTTGTATTACTCATTCATGTGCTTTGTGTGGGTAACATAAAGAAATATTTAACAATCTTTTTTGGAAACTATTTTGGAGAAATTAAAATTCAAAAATTGCAACTCATACATGTTGGCAACTTTCAATCCATATGTTTGTATGTGACTCATTATCTTTAAAATAGTTTTACCAAAGTCCACTTTGTAACTTATTTAGTTAGTTCTTATGTTGGCTATGCTTTGTCTTTTGCATATTTAATACTTTTGTTATATACTATTTTGACATAACGTTAATCATGTACCTCTTGACTGAAGAGTGTAGTGAAGTATGATTTGATGCGGTCCTGACTCCGAGCTTCTCGTGAACCTGACATAAGTTTTTCAATGGATGAAAAGAATGTTGTCATTTGTATTGCAAGGATGAATATATCTACAAGAAGATATTTAGTAATAAAAAGAAAAAATCAATCTTACACTTTTTACGAGAGAAGCACATCAAACTTCTCAAATTATTTAAGTTTAAGCTAGTTAAAATTGGGAATGCCAGAAATATTTCCAATCCAAACCCTTCTTCCTCCGCAACGATCGCCTCCATCTTCTTGCAAGAAGATACTCGTAGATCTCTCAGTTGTGCGAGAGATTTAATCATGGATGGGGAAAACAAAAACTCGATGTTATCCAACTCATCGACATCTAATGTCTCCAATTTCGAAAAGGAAACCTGCAATGTTCACTCATGGAATTGGTGATTTAGTTAAATCACAAAATTAGGAACTTCCAAAATGTTAATATATACGTGTGCCAAGAAGAGAGGGGCATTATTAAGTTGCACAAAAGAGGAAAAAAGGAATTAAAAAAAGGAGTAAGAAAATCTCCATACTAGTGTCGTTGCTAAACAATATAATGAATCTTTCCCCCATCTTTACTTGAAAAATGATTGCAGACGTTAATTTGATTAGTGAGCGAGTTTTATTCCTTCTGAAGAATAACTTACAATATAAAGCCTTATTTAGTTAGTTCCTATGTTGGCTATGCTTTGTCTTTTGCATATTTAATACTTTTATTATATACTATTTTGACATAACGTTAATCATGTACCTCTTGACTGAAGAGTGTAGTGCAGTATGATTTGATGCAGTCCTGACTTTGAGCTTCTCGTGAACCTATTATCAGATTTTCAATGGATGAAAAGAATGTTGTCATTTGTGTTGCAAGGATGAATATATCTACCAAAAGATATTTAGTGATAAAAAGAAAAAAATCAATCTTACACTTTTTGCGAGAGAAGCACATCAAACTGTTCAAATTATATAAGTTTAAGCTAGTTAACATTGGGAATGCCAGAAATATTTCCAATCCAAACCCTTCTTCCTCCGCAATGATCGCCTCCATCTTCTTGCAAGAAGATACTCGTAGATCTCTCAGTTGTGCAAGAGATTTAATCATGGATGGGGAAAACAAAAACTCGATATTATCCAACTTATTGACATCTAATGTCTCCAATTTCGAAAAGGCAACCTGCAATGTTCACTCATGGAATTGGTGATTCAGTTAAATCACGAATTCAGGAACTTCCAAAATGTTAATATATACGTGTGCCAAGAGGAGAGGGGCATTCTCAAATTGCACAAAAGGGGAAAAAAGAATAAAATAAAAAATAGGAGTAAGAAAATCTCTATACTAGTGTCGTTGCTAAACAGTGTAATGAATCTTTCCCCGATCTTTACTTGGAAAATGATTGCAAACATTAATTTGATTAGTGAGCGAGTTTTATTCCTTCTAAAGAATAACTTACAAAGGAAAGCCTTATTTTCTTTTCTCTTTTTAATTTTTGGCAAAGAGTAACTAGTCTTTTTCAAAAGTTCACCGCTTCGACTTGAGAAAATCCTTTCTTCCTCAACATTACTCGAAATCTCCCATCGACCTTGCCATGACCCATTGCTCCCATCTATTACAACAAGTTTAACTTCTATGTGTTTCTTTGTTCGACTACTGTCATCCTCGACAATCCAACCTTCCATTGCTACTTTCATCGGCTCCACCTCTTTACAACATTGGAAGAGATTTATTACAATTATTAGAAACGTTTCATTATAATCCCATAGATTTATGCAGCCCTAGTTTCTATGCCCAAAATGAGAAGGCATCAAGGTGAGAGTAAAATTCTTTAACAAAGATTTATAACCCTTGAAAGTTAAATGCCCCAAAGCCTCTTTGCAAACCCTCCCAGTCTAATTCCTCTCTTGCATGCGAAGTAGAAAAGTCGAGGTTGAAGTGGAGATACTTAGACACGCTACCTTAAGTGACCCACCATCAACTTAAATCTCCACGACTCTTTACTAAGGGGGAAACTAATATATGGCATGAGTCTTGGGCCCCACTATCAACTTCAGCTATAATCAAGCCACAATTAAAGGGCAATTTATGGAGTGAGCCAAAAGGCTCCACGGGCAGCAACTACTTCCCATATAAAATAGTCGTGCGCTTTCCTTAATTGGACAATTATTTATCCTTAGTTCACTTAACTTCTTTTAATGTTAATAAATTGCTATCAATAACCAATTTAACAGGATATTAAATACAAACTGTGGATTTGTGTACAAATGTATCCATACATACTTTAAAGGCCAAATGTGAAGACATTTAGTTAAAGCATTTGGTATTTAGATTTGTAAATTGCAATGGAGAGAGATTGCAATGACCACATATGGTCCCACAAGACTGGGCAACCACCGGTTTTTCTTGATAAGGTATCAAAGCTACATAAAATTCACAATCTAAATTGGATGGACTCAACAAAAAGAAACCTTAAATTTCGCCACATATTTCTTGAAGATTAAATTGTGGAGCACTTGAAGCTTTGGAAATTAAACTAAGACAAACCAAGTAGCCAAATTAAAATACTAGGCCAATCAAAACATTTGAAGTAAGTCTCTATAAAATTACTTGGACTTTCAGACAGTGGATTTTCCATCAAGTCATCAAGTTCCATCATTTGATATTTTAACAACTCGGCCTTGATTTTGCCGTATTGAGTAGAGAAATGTAAAGATCACTTTGGAAATCCAACAGCGAGAATTTCAAATTTGCAATGACGATTTTTGTGTGGCATAATAAAAATCATACAATTGCCAAGGCCTAAAAAACTATGCACAAAAGTCTGTAAAAAAAAAAAAAAACCTATGCACAAAAAGTCATACAATTGTCAAGGACTACTTTCACTTTAAAAAAAAAAAAAAAAAAAAACTATGAACAAAAGTCTGTATTCTTATAATTTTGGGGCCTATGCAATGGCTAAATGCTTATTTAAACATGATACAGAAAAGACGCACATTAATTAGATTAGTATAGTTGCTTTTATTTAAAAAACCAGTTCTCCTTCCCATTCTTCATACTGGTCTTCAAGAAAGTCACCTATTTTATACATTTTGTGGATAATAACAAAGTTTGATAACTAAATTTAGTGGAATTCATTTCAAAGATTAAAAATTACGTACTCATGAAATACTTTAGTGCTGAAATTCTCTTCAATTTTGCTTTATGAAACCCTGTAAATATAGATATACTTGCACCATGTTAGTTGAAAATAATTCAAAACTTATCACAAACTAAATTTACATGTATTTCATACAAATAGTTGGATTTCTACACAGTTAAGTGAAACGGAATATTACTTTAACTAATTACAGAGAAGGCGTGAATGGATAAGGTAATTAGGAAGATAATAAACTGAAAATAACAAAATAAATAAGCATCATAATCTGTGTTACATCTAATAAGCAAAGGAAGGAAATAGTAATAAGTATTATATTATTTTGATGGAAAGTTACCTGTTGCTCATTGAAGAATGCAATTTGAGTGCCAACTTGGTCATGTAATGTGCTACTCAAAGGAGCCGTCCCTACCCCGAGAAAGCTCTTAATATCTGGCAAGTAACACAATTCCAATACACGCAAATTATGCAAGTCAACTTTGCTACCGTCATCAGCATCTACAATACCTCGCATTCGCTTGCAACCAACGACTTTAATCTGTTCAAGCTGTGGAAGTCCTCTCACCACCGAAAGAGGAAACAATACTTCCATCTTGTCACACCTTTCGACTTGTATTACTTTTAATGTACTGAAGGAATTGGAGATATGGCCATTGCATATCATCTCCAAGTTGATGAGATTCTTGAGAAGTAACGACTCCAACATCATGAAATGTGTATGGGATGGCAATTGGAGGATGTAATGGATAGAGGAATTATTTTTGACCTGTAGATGCTTTAATTCTGGAAAACCTTCTTTGGATAACATGCAAACACTTTGCTCATTTCTGTCCACCTTGTCCAAAAGCAGATCGTCAGTTTTGCCTAAGATACTTTGAATGCATCCTTTCCAAAGAACATTGCCTAATGGATCCAACTCGAGCTCCAATGTCCTCGATCCTTTGCACTCACTCCACCAGTGCCACACATTACCTATTTGGATCCTATACTTGGTTAATTTCTCAACATTTAGGTCCTCTGGAAGCACACTCGGATTAGGAATGGACACATGCAGAGTGTGGAGATTCTTCATGTGATTCAACTCAATCAAACTGGCATTAGTTGGTGGAGTTTGGTCCATGGTATTCCATTGATCAAAGCTATTATTCATGTACAGCTCCTCTAACTTGATCAAGCTCCGAAGTACACCCGGTTCAATTATCTCAAGTTGTGGACAATGATTCAAGTCTAACAACCTCAGCTCTACCAGTTGCCCAATTTCTTTTGGCAATCGATGAATATTGGAGTTCACAAAACTAAGAATTTGTAGCCCTTTTAGCTCGCCAAGAATGGCTACATTATCTAATGAACAACTGTCAAGACACAGAGTGCGTAAATTGTCCAAGAATTGAAACGGCGACAAAGGGGTGCAAGTGAGACGTAACCCAGTGAGATTTAAGACCATAAGTTTCCTCATAGAACAAAATAATGAATATGGGACCTCGAGAGATTCATTGTTTGTAAACAACAAAAAGATCTGCAATTCAGGGCAATCTAATTCTTGGGGAAGCTCCTTCATGTCAACGTATGGAAAGCATACTGCCCTACAACTTTTGAGCTTGTCCCTCGACAACTCTGTTATCGACTTATCTTTATCTTTCAAAACGAGAAGAGGGTGATCTCTTGAAGCGACTGAAGCAACAAACTCATGAACCAAGTCATGTATCTTGAAACCATAAGCGTCTCCATCCTCTAACAAAAGGGAGGAGGCTTGAAGACAACAAATCCCTGATCTTAAACTCTCTCTAGCTTCTTCCATGTTGTCATCTTCTCGAAATAGCCCATAACCCACACCATACCTCACCAAGTTTTCGAAAGAGGGCTTAGAGGTGCCACAAGCAACACAGAGTACTAACAATGACTTCTCTGCAACTTTCAAATTTTTATAACTCAATTGCAACCTCTCATTTATCACTTCCCCGATTCTTTCATTTTTAGACAGCTTGATTTGTTTCAAAACACTCTTCCATTCAGGTAAATCAGCATGTTTAAAAACTTTTGCCATATGGACAATTAGGAAAGGCAAACCAAAACATTTGTGGAGCGCTTCATCCATCAAGAGTTTGAACTTCTCATCATGAACTTTGTCTCCCACCAGCCTCTCAAACAAACTTCTTGCCTCGTCCTCCTCCAGCTCACCAAGGGGGAAGTCCTTGTCGCAGCTCATTTCACTTCGCAAAACATTACGATCTCTTGACGTTAACAATAACTTGCATCCTATGACTCTGTTGTCGTGTCCGCAAGGAATGCCGACTGTGTTTAACTCGAGCCCCTTCCACAGGTTGTCCAGTATTATGAGGACCTTCTTTTTCTCCCTCTCCTCGTCTTTCAACCTGTCGTGCAGAAGTCTCGCTCGCCCGCTGACGGTCTCTTTCTCCCGTATCTTAGTAAGGCCCAAGGCGTCCGCAATCTCTCCTTGAATCGTCTTGATGTCCGGATTTTCTGACACGTCCGCCTTAGCTACCCAATCAAACGACTTTCCTTCTCTTATTTTCCTTTCAACATCCACTAAAAGGGTGGACTTGCCGATCCCGCCCATCCCATAAACGCCGACCACCCTATTGCTGTTATTGGCAAGAGCGTCCATGATGTTCCGTATCATCAAAGCTCTGGATTTGAAGACCTCAATAGACGTCGAGGCAGGAAAAACGGAGGTCGTGGCGGTGGTCGACTGGACGGCGTCTTTGCCGCCTCTCCTGGCCGGAGGCGGAGCAGTGACATTTCCCGAAGCAGTATTGAAGAAGCAAATGTCGTCCGATGCCCTAAATCTGCTGCACTCTTTAACGAGTTCCTGAATGACCTGGATCTCGGCCTCGGCCTTCGTGCTGAACCGATAGCGACGGTAGGGGTCGGGAAAAGTCACGTAGCAGCAAGTGGTGCTCCAAGGCCGAGGCCCTGTTGGCAACAGTTTTTGCGCATCGTCCAAGGCCTTGTTGGCCTTTTGCTGCCAATCGGTGAAGCCATCGTTGAAATTCCCACGATTGTATCTGGCCACTTGTGCCAAACCGCCGACCCTCCCAGCCTCGTTCTCCAAATCCCGGACTTCATTCCGTAGATCGCCAGCGAACCTCTCGGAGGACATCACGTATTCCACTGGACGCTTGATCAAATTAACTGCCCACTGCAAGATATTACATACAGTAGGAAGGCCCAACTCAATCGACATTTCCCTTCGATTTTGTTTTTTTTGTTTTTTGTTTTTTGTTTTTTTTTTTGGGAGAAACGAAGAGCCAGAAAACAGAGAGGCAGAGAGAGAGAGAGAGAAAATGATGAAAAAGAGCAGCAGATACTGAAGAGGAGGAAGAGGATGAGGAAGAATGGGTGTGCCGAGAAGAAGAAAGAGCGAAACAGAGAGCGAGACGAACAAGGCGAAGAAATTCGAGTGCCAAAAAAGGACGAAGGAAGGGGAGCGTAGAACAGGCAATCGAATGATGAAAAAGAGCAGCAGATACTGAAGAGGAGGAACAGCAGGCAGAGGATGAGGAAGAATGGGTGTGCCGAGGAGAAGAAAGAGCGAAACAGAGCGCGAGACGAACAAGGCGAAGAGATTCGAGCGCCAAAAAAGGACGAAGGAAGAGGAGCGTAGAACAGGCAATCGAACGATGAAAAAGAGCAGCAGATACTGAAGAGGAGGAAGAGGATGAGGAAGAATGGGTGTGCCGAGATGAAGAAAGAGCGACACAGAGCGAGAGACGAACGAGGCGAAGAGATTCGAGCGCAAGAAATGGACGAAGGGGAGCGTAGAATAGCAATCGTGTACCTTACACAGTGGGTCAGCACTGATATAATAAAATGTAATTGATAATGCGAATAAATGGACAAGGACAGGCCCCACCCACGTGACATTGTCAATTACCGTGTTTCCTAAGGGTTAAAATTCCAAGAAGAGTTGACAATTGAGAGATCGTTCCCCATGTGCTGTCGGTAGGAGTGTCAACGGTTCGGTTCGGTTCGGTTTTTTTGAAAAACCGAACCGAACCGAACCGTAAGAAAAAATTTCCGAACCGAACCGAAACCGAACCGAACCGAATACGAACCGAACCGAAAATTTCGGTTCGTATTCGGTTCGGTTCGGTTCGGTTTTCGGTTTTCGGTTTTTTGCATTTCTTTTACTTCCTCTTTCCTTCTCTGTGTCGTCTTCCTGGACGCTCGCATCATCAAAAACCCCCAAAAGATCAACGACCGAGAGAAAAAAAACCCTCACCTAACCCTTCTCGACCACCACCGAAATCTCCTCGGATCCGCTACCCGCGCTGTCCTCCCTGACCCCGTCCCTGTCGCCGCCGCCCATCGCCGCGTCGTCGCAGATGGAGGAGACAGCATTCAGCAGGTCGGGGGGCAAGGGGAGGTTGCGAGAGATGAGACTGAGGGCGCACACCAGCCCCTCTCCTCTGTCTTTTGCGGATAAGACCCACTCTCTTTTATTCAAAACGCTCTCTTGCAATTCGCCTCCATCTCTGCATCCATCTTCGCCTGCTTCTTCTTCGACCTCCAGCGTTGCTGCCTCCTACCCAACTCCTCTCCCGCCCTCCACGTCGACGCTCAGGTCGGCGAACCATCACCGTCCCGCTCGCACTGCCGCTGCAGCGGTGACTGCTGCTACTGCTGGGGAGGGGGCTGGGGGCTCTCGAGCTGGGCCACCATGGATTGGAGGGAGGCACGCGAAATCGAGCCAAAGGAGATGAGAGTCGGGGGAGAATAAAACCGAATTTTTAATGGTTTATCGGTTTGTGGTTCGGTTCGGTTCGGTTAACCGATAAAAACCGAACCAATAAAAAAATATCGGTTTTTAATGCGAACCGAACCGAAAACCGAACCGAACCGAAAAAACCGAATTTTTCGGTTCGGTTCGGTTCGGTTTTCGGTTCGGTTCCTGACACCCCTAGCTGTCGGTGCCATATAACAAGGCAAAACCGCATGGGGACCCTTGGAAATTCCAGAGTACTTAAAGAAAACACATGATTTTTATAAGTAACTAATACATGATTGTGATAAATATTTTTCATGCTATCAATATTTTCATCCATATTTGTACACAACCACCAGTCTGACTCAAAAGTGAGTGAGTGACGATTAGAATTTGAAAAGTATATAACACCTTCACTGGCTGATTGTAATAATTAGTTGATTAAAATCTTTTTGGCATGATAATCTATATTTGAAAAATAAATGACATTAGAAAAAACAATTAATTATCTATCATCATAAAAACAAAATTATGATAAATGCTTGGCAGATAAATAAATATTAAAAAGGAAAAAAAATTAGTTGTTGCGAGATACTGAGCATTTTAATCATTATAACGGTATAAGTCTATATAATGAAAATAATAAATCTTTACAGGGTTAAATTACATGGATATGCATCTATCATATGTAAATGTGACTAAATGCATAATTGTTGACAATACCATACTTATGGTGTAAAGTCAAGTAGCATCACACCGACAAAAAAAAGAAGAAGAAGAAGTCAAGTAGCATCACAGCATGCAGTACATGACAGTTCTATAATTTTCCACAACAAGAGTTTAGCCTATATATATACGTAAATGAAATTAGCTGTTGCGGGATACTGAGCATTTTAGTCATTATAACAGTATAAGTCGAGTAACATGCAATACATGATGAGTCCATGACATTGTGCTTCCATGTTGAGAATTTAGGCAATGGATATAATCACGTAAACATAATTTTCTAAATTGGTAACCATTCAAACAAGCAAATGGGAATGTATCATTCATTGCATAAATCCTAGATGATTGATAGTACATTTTATGTAATTTGTTGTACTGTAAATGTTAAAACAAAGATTTTATTTTAATCACACGATAGTTGTTTATCTATAATATTCAATTTTGTGTTGCCAAATATATAGTACAATTTCTAACTTGATTGATGATATCGGATGTAGACTAATCTTAGGACATACAATTCATTTACTGGCAAGGAAAACCCAACTTGCAAGGCTCAAGCACAATACAAATTACGAATCTTATTAAAATCTAATCTTAGTCGAGGCTTTAATTAAACACTAATCAATTACTTATGTTGTTAGTCGCGTCATAAATGTGGAGTAAATTGATTTCTTTGCATTATTTAAGTTGCACGCCTATCAAAGTGGCTTAAAAAAATATAATACAAATGATTACCAACTGCTAAAATCACAAAATGATTTGACTCATATTATATGAATACTTTATACACTCTATCACATTGATATAACAAGATGTAATCAATGAAGAACGATAAATAGAAAGATAGGCGGCAGCCACGTTATAAGGACATGCCAAGACCACCCACGCATGCGATAAGCAGCATCTTTAATCTTTTTTATAATATTAATATTTTCTTCAAAATGTTTGTGTTTGGGCACATTTGTCAATCAACATGGAGTGAAGATTGGAATCAGAAACGCATATAACACCTTCAATCAAAACGCACTTATTAAAATGATTGGACCTAAAATCATCGCTCATGTATAATAGGTACCTTATGTAGTTTGTCATCCTTCAATATAGCAAATGTAATTAATAAAGAGAACAAAACTCATGTGACGGGGTGGTAATTTGTATCGGAAACCATTTTCAACTCAATTTAAGTGTGATGGGGTGTATATAAGACACTTTAAATTTTTAGGCCAGTTGAAATGATATTAGAAAAGCATAATCAATTCCATGGGAGTCTACGTGGGTTTGCACCGGCCTTATTTTCAACCCATTGTGGATCTAGCAAAATGAGCAAATAAATTATTACTACCATCAGGGGGCAGATCTCCTTTCAATGTTTGCCAATACTTTTTAATTAAAAGTTGAATATGGTAATAGAAATGGTTTTCTTGTTTCTTTACTTGACCAGTCATCATCACCAATGTGAAAATTTCCGCATCCTTACCTCCACCGCTAATGGATAAACGTTGATTAGGTACTAGTCCTAAATCAACTCATTGCACGAATCAATGAAATCACATTTAAAATATAGAAGTAACATTATAACTAAGCAAATCATTAGATTATAATGTCAATTGTAATTGCTACATTACACGTAACTTCAATTGGAATTGTTAGATTGAAACTTCTAAGTAAATTAAACTTTTGCTACTCTTTATTAACATTTTTAAACCAGTTTACTTTCTTGAGTATTGCTACTCTTTACAGGACACAATTAATTCAGATTCAAGTAACCATTAATATTGTTTCTAGTATCTCATTCCAATTGGAGTTTCTCTCCTTTCTCTTAAATGCCTGGGTGTGTCGCGAGTCTTTTACTTTCAACATTTCAAATATTACAGTTATCACAAAATTGGTTTTAAAAATTTTCAAAAACAAACGATTATTGCCAAGTAAAGTTATGTGGGGTTTTTTTTTTTTTTTGGTAAGGTAAGTTATGTGGGGTTTCATAATTTATAAACCTAATTTTTCATTTGCTTTTAATTTTTTTCGAAGGACGGGGAGCATTGAAAAACAGCAACATTTTACTGGAAAAAGTTTATAATGAATGGTTCAGTTTTAATGCTAGCAGCCAGTGATTTAAAATTTTAAGAATGACTCAAAAATCCAAGGAAGAAAGAGGAGATAGGTATAACTTGGAAAGTTGAGTGGTAAGCAGACAGCCCCCACGTCGTCATTGGCCAAAAATAAAAATACGAAAAGGCCGCTATACGTTGGTCGTTCCATCAAGATGAGAACGGTGATGGACCGATGAGCGATTCGGTGATACAAATAGATGACTCATGAAAATCATATATATGGAAATGGATGATTTTTTGCATTTAAATGTTCCTCGATCAGTCACCATCACTAATGTCCAAGTCTCCATGTCCTTTCTTCCACTGCTGATGGACAGCCATCTAAGTATACGAACGATTGCTTTAATTAGGTTAAGTGGGGGAGAGGGAGAGAAAGAGAAATTGAGGGTAGTTGCAGGCTATGTAGCACGGACACTCTCCGGAAGCTTTCGTGTCGTGTCCGACATTCCGACACGCTCCAACACGTCCCGACACGCGGTCAACGAGTGTCGAAAAATCCGACACGTGGTCAACTCTTTCCGACACGCTCCGACACGCGAGTCCAGAATTCCGACACGCGATTCCGATACGCACGGGGTCAATCTTAAAAATTTCTAATACTTGAGGGGTCAAAATATAAATATACACAAAAGAAGTAATAAAATTGCTATAAATATACACGCATGGGGTCATTTTTTTCAGTTTTTTTTAGAATTGTTTTTTTTTTTTAAAATTCTTTTACTATGTAAGAAGTAATAAAAAAAATGCTATATATGATAAATAAATAAATTTAAAAATATCATTTCAGCATTTTTCTTTAAACAATGTTTTTTCCTCTATGTTTTGTGTATTATTGTAACAAATTAAAATAATGAATTATATTATTTAATATTTTTCGTGTAAATTAATTATAGGCTATTTTTATTATTATTTATTTATGTATTTATATATAAAAATATATTTAATATATAACGTATTTTAATACGTTAAATTCTCTATTTTTAAGAATCGACGTTTACAGATCGTGTCAAAGGTTGTCTCATGTGTCACGTATCCGTGGCGGTGCTATATAGGTTGCAGGAGCCGAAATGTTTTCCTGCATCTTACTGTTCCTTTACTCGACTAGTCACCATCACCTATGTCTTCCTCTGCGTCCTTGGGTTCACCGCTACTGGACAAACATCTAGGTATTCGCAAATGCATGAACTGATCGGGGGTCCTCCCGTGTCTGGCCTCTTTCGTTTTACTGTTGAGAAACATTGCTTTCCCACTTCATCCCTCTCCCGAGGCAATGATCAATTAAGTAAAAGAGTCCCTAATTATTAATCTAAAATTGACAACTCTCTTGATGAGGGCAAAACGGGCAAGCTCTCCCTTTACTTCAATTAAACCCTTGTTGCATGAGGATATGTGATGTCCCATTAAGAATTCGAGAGATGAGTGATTTCGATGATTTTCCATAATAGAGATTATATATTGAATAGCAGTTTTTGATAATATTCTCCTTATTGACACATTAGACTTGTGCTAACTTAAATCGTTATATCTAACTAATATTAACCATTACTTAGAATTAAGTCTTGATTTTTTCATATATAATTTTTTGCAAATTTGTTGACGGAAGTTGCTTAATTTTTATGCCAACCATAATTATTAGATTAGAATGTGAAATAGGTATCATAAAATTACCATATGATGCTATGGTTGGAATTTTGTTAATGTCTTTGTGTTCTAGCTCTTTTAAAATTTACTTTTTGACATGAATTTAATGTAATTTTTCCTATTATTCTCGAATGGCAACATCAATAGACAATTTTCATTGATTTTTCTTTGAGAAAGAGAAAGCAAGTCCCACACCAATAATGGATAGCAGACTCAATAATAGAGGCCTATGGGGCATTGTGCAAGACAAGACACCTTATATGGTACACACGATGAGGTGTTTCTATTCACTCCAAGTATTCATTAAGCTGTCAAAACTTTCGTCCTTCATCCTTCAAATTTCTTGACAAGCTGTTCCATTTCCACTCTTGAATGGTCTGTTTCGATGGATCCGCTAGAATCATATTATTGATCTTTTGAATGTACTTGATGCATTAGACTTGGGCTAACTTAAATCATTATGTTTAACTAATATTAACTATTACTTAGAATTAAGTCTTGATTATTTTATATATAATTTTTCGCAGATTTGTTGACGGAAAGCCCCTTTCGGCATCTCTTTAAGTGAAAAAAGTAATAAAAACTCAATTCGCAAAGTAAAATTGAAGTTGCTTAATTTTTATGCCAACCATAATTATTAGATTAGAATGTGAAATAGGTATCATAAAATTGCCATATGATGATATGGTTGGAATTTTGTTAATGTGTCTGTGTTCTAGCTCTTTTAAAATTTACTTTTTGACATGAATTTAATGTAATTTTTCCTATTATTCTCAAATGGCAACATCAAGAGACAATTTTCATTGATTTTTCTTTGAGAACGAGAAAGCAAGTCCCACACCAATAATGAATAGCGGACTCAATAATAGAGGCCTATGGGGCATCGTGCAAGACAAGACACCTTACATAGTACACACGAGAGCCGTTTCTATTCACTCGAAGTGTTCATTAAGCTGTCAAAACTTTCGTCCTTTCGTCCTTCAAATTTCCTGTCAAGCTATTCCATTTCCACTCTTGAATGGTCTGTTTGGATGGATCCGCTAGAATCATATTATTGATCTTTTGAATGTACTCGATGCACTGATACGGTCGCACCTTTTGAGGAGATAGGAACTTGATGGTAAATCAACGGAGCTCAAAGGGACATGTGTTGGCATTGGCCAACAAAAAAGTAGTTTGCAGACTCTGCGCATCATGCATGAATCAAAAGGGTAACATGTGGAATAAAAGAATCGGTTTTCATTGATTGCATTTTCTAAAGAAATAGATGATGGCTCAGACCAGTTTTGGAGTCGAATTTGATAATTAATAAGGGATTTAGGCATCATAGTAATTGAACCTTTTGCGAAAATTGTCAATAGGTCTTTAAACTCTTTTTTATTTTATTTTTGTCAATTATGTCCATACATAATATATATTTTTTATTCTTTCAAATTCTTTTTGTCAAACATGCAAATGGAGTTAATGATGATGTGGACTATATACACTAGATGTGGATAGTCTACTACAAAGCTCCATTAGGATGACAAAAGAAAATAAACTTTGTCACGTCCCATTAAGAATTAAAGAGATGGGTGACCTCGATGATATGCCAATGTAGAGATTATATATTTAAATAGTAATTTTTTATAATGTTCTTCTTATTGATACATTTGATTTGGGCTTAGATCCTTATATCTAGTTAATGTTAACCATTTGGTAAAAATAAGTCTTGACTTTTCATGTATTATTTTTTGTAGATTTGTTGATAGAAAGCTCCTCTAGGTGTCCCTTTAAGTGAAAACCCAAAAAACTCAGTTCGCAAATAAAAGTGAAGTCGTTTAATTTTTATGCCAACCATAATTATTATATTAGAATGTGAAATAAGTATCGTAAAATTGCCATATGATGATATGGTTGGAATTTTGTTAATGTCTCTCTGATCTTGCTCTTTTAAAAGTTACTTATTGATATGAGATTAATGTAATTTTTCCTATTATTCTCAAAAGGCAACATTGATCGATCGATAATTTTCTTTGATTTTTCTTACGAGAAAGAAAGACTGAGTCTCACACCAACAATGCACAGTGGACTTAATAATACAGACTAGTGGTCAACAACAATGATGATTATGTGGACTATGTCCATGGGATGTAGACCGTCCACAGTCAAATGCGTGCGCGTCATTTGTCTGCTGCGCCGTTGGGACGATAGGAGAAGAAGGAGTGAAACGGAGCAAGAATGAAGGGAGATGAAGAAGGTGAAGAGGTTTGAGGGCAAAAAAGAACGAAGGGCGGCATCAAAACACTGTGACTCTTTGCTGGAAAAATTCGATAATTTTTTAGTAGTTGCATGCTGCATGAGGCGTGCTTGGACCTAACAATCAAAATTTCATGATATCTCTGCATATTTTGCCGCCAAAGATCTCATTATAATCACCTTGGTTTATCATTAATCTATTGATTTATTTCCACAATGTGGCCAAATCTTTCATCTATTTAGTTTTTTCAAAGAGCATCTTGGACTTGCGAGAGACATGAGACATCCCACTATTTAATGTCTAGTTAAATTATTGCTTCTTTTGGGCCTGAACAATGTGCAAAGCTATTTTCCAATGACAGAACTCTATCAGACAAAAGAGCACATATAGACTCCACTTTTGTATGCATGGTTCAATCACGGGGGTGATAAGGCATTGATGCCTTGTTGGACTTCGAACATGATGTCATAGAAAAAGAAAGTATAGAATAAGAGTACCGAGTGCTATCATCAAATCATTTGCCATGTAATGCTTATCGTTAATAGAGATTCATAATTTTAAGTACTTCCCATTTATAAAAGATGCAATTTAATTAAACACTAGCGAGAAAAAACATGGCATATGAAACTATAAGTTACCCTACCAAACTCTTGCGATTAGAGTTCATACTTGATAGAGAAAAAGGTAAATGCAATTTAGTCCTCATCTTTTTGAGAAGATGTGATGGATCTTCGGCTTCACCGTGCATGATTTGTTTGAATGCATAATAGTTGCAATTTGATTACTTCCTTTAATAGATCCCATGAAAAATGCAAAGAGAATTGTCTTCCCGCATGCATATTTGAACAAGCAAATGTGGACTTGACGGGGAATAGGGACATCCTAATATTTAATGTCTAGTTCAATTATTCCATCTTTTGGACCTGACCCACGTGCATAGCTTTTTTCCAATGATCAACAAAAGAATACATGTAGACCCCATTTTACATGAATGGTTCAATTATGGGATTGGGATAATAATGCATTGCTACTTTTTTCGGAAATTAATAACTTTAATAAGGATGTCATAGAAAATGAAAGTATGGACTAAGAGTTCTGAGTGTAATTGTCAAATCATTTTCCTACTTAAGGAAAAAAAATGATCAAGATCCTATTATGACCAACTTGGCTTATCATTTATCTATTGATTTATTTCCAAATTGCAGCCAAAATCTCTCCAGTCTGATTCTTTGTTATATGCTAAGCCTTTTTCAAATAATCAAGGCTTTTGTCTTTATTGCTTTTTTCGAAAGCACCTTTATTAAAGGTGGACTCAAGATGAAGGAAGGACTTCCCACTATCTAATGTCTAATCAAATTATTGCAGATCGGTTTTATCACTCCATTATCATTTACCCTTTTAAGAGTGAACGAACTCAGGCAAGCCCGAGCTTCGTCATAGCTTTTTTTTTTTTACCAACAATAGAGCTCTATCAGACAAGAAGAGTACATAAGAACCCAACTTTTGCGTGCATGTTTGAATGGGATTGTGGTAATAATGCATGACTACTTTCTTAGAGGTAACAACTTTTAATAAGGATGTCATAAAAAAACAAAAGTATAGACTAAGAGTTTTGAATACTAACATCATATCATTCACTGGAACTCATATTTCCAAGTACCTCCCATTTGTAAAACATGTGATCTAAATAAACACCAATTAAAAGATCGCAATGTGAGCAAAACATGGCTTGTAATTACAAATGACACCACCATGCTCTTGTGCTTGTAATTAAAGGAACTAGTAAATGTAATTTAGTCCTCATCTTTTTGATAAGATGTGATGGATCCTCAGTTTCATTGTGCACGATCCGTTAGAATGTGTAAGAGTTGCAATTTGATTAATCCAAAGGGAATTATCTGCTCACATACATATTTGAACAAGGAATGTATGAATATGAAAGACCACAATATAAGCAAACAAAATGAGAGAACACATAAGATGTATATTTGCGGCACTTCGCAGTATTTGCTAATTTGAAGAATTATAATCAGCAACCTTTGGTTGTATAATATGCTGTAAAATCTGAAAGAAATAAATCTTAACCTATCAAAAATTGTGCTTTTAAATTACACATAGGGTACGTAATATAATCTCAAGTCATAGCCAGACGTATCAATGATAAAGTAAACAAAGTGAAAACTCAAAAACAAACTAAAATTATGAGGCAAGCTTTTCGATTCGAAGACATGCCACTAATGAGTTAAGCTTAGGACCTTTCCACGAATCTCATCATATCATATAGCTGCATCACCACTTTGGAATAAACCGATGCTCTGATTCAAATCCGTTGGCTAATTGAATCCAACTAAGGGTAATACGTTTGGAAATGATTGACAAAATGATGTGATAGTCTGACCAACTAATTCACATTACTTTTATAGATCAATTTTAAGAATTAATTCTTATAGTTGTGGTACTACTCTTTCTTGATAATATTCAAACTATATGTGTAAAAATATTAAAAGCTTTTATCTTGTTTGTTGCCTAACTAGACACAAGCTTACTCTAAACTCTAGATCGAGAAGATGTTACGACTTCAAAAATAAGAGTACTCAAAAAATATGAGCTATTTTGGCTCAAACAATTGTAAATATAAGAAGAATAGAAAAGAATGGCTTGACCTTGACCATAACCATGGCTTTAGGAAAATCCATCAGTCATCAGGGAAGAATGTTCCTTGTTGCCATCGAGCCAAATTTCGAAAAAAAAAACAAAATGGTTTTGAAATTGCATAAACCTAGTCCTCATGAACCCAAATGATCTCATTCTTTGTATGATGCGATTCTCACTTAAGACTAAAATGATATGCCTTAAACCCAAATATGTCCCAAATACCACTCTATCTAGTTAATTAATAGCGTAGGTTTTTAACGTGTAAATATAATTTCATGATGAAGGCAGTGGATAACATTAGACAATCAAAATTGACAAGTGCAAATTTACTCGGCAAATACCATCATGATTTACATGACACACAAGAATCTTCTATTCTCATCAAAGTTCAGGGTTCTAGTGTTATAGTATTGCTAGAAAATTACAGTCATTATTGAACATACTGCAGAGAATTAACTCTTTGAGGAAAAGTATAATCAAGTGTTCTCGGTTAAGTTTTGCCTAATTTGTCTAACGTATTAGTCCAATCATGTTCAATTGTCATTAGTGTAAGGAAGATGGTGTAATGTGGACTAAAATAACATGAAACAATGCTGTTTGTTCTTAGATAAACAGCTTCATGCTTGATCGAGTGGCTAAAGCCCCAAATCACTGAATCTTTAGCTCTAAAGTTCGACTTAAACAAAAGGGTCAATGGTATATATAGCAGCGAATAGAAGTGAGCCCCAACACCCCCACCACTAAGTTAGTAACACGACCCGTCTAAAACAAGACTATTACACAAATACGCCTAAACAAACTCACCACAAAAGGAGCATGGAACAAAACAGAAGTGATTTCAATGGTAAAAATGAAAATTGCCAACGGATGCCCATTTTTTCCCAACAGTGACCAACTTGGCTTATCATTAATTTATTGCTTTGTTTCCACATTGTAGCAAACATCTCTTGTGTGTTGTGTCACTTGTGCTAAGCCATTTCCAAATGATCAACGCTTGGTCTTTTCAGCTTTTTTATAAAGCAACTTTATTAAAGGTAAACTCGAGAGCGAGAGGGAGATGGGACACCCTCATTATCTAATGTCTATTCAAATTATTGCACCTTTAATTACATGACGCTAGTGATAATGCATGGCTGCTTTCTTGGAAATAATAACTTTAATAAGGATGTCATGGAAAAGGAAGTATCAACTAACATTTGTGAATGTTAAAGGCGCTTTACCTTTTCTTTCTTTAAGTTATCAAAATATTCAACATTTCCGTCTATTAAGCTTTTTTATTTTATTTTATAAAGCATGTTTATTAAAGGCGGACTCAAGAGAGTGGTGGGATGAAGATAATCAAGGCTTTCAATTTTTTAGCTTTTTTGTAAAGCATCTTTATTAAAGGTGGATCAAGAGAGAGATGAGATCACGATAATCAATGCTATCGTCTTTTTAGTGTTTTCATAAAGCATCTTTAGTAAAGGTGGACTTGAGAGGGAGATGGGACACCCCACCATCAAATGTCAATTCAAATAATTGCATCTTTAATGATGGGATTTTTAGTGATTAGTGCATGGTGCTTCTTTGGAAATAATAACTTTAATAATGATATCATGGAAAGTGAAGATATAGACAAAGGTCTTTGAATGTTAAGACACTTAACTTTTTCCTTTTTTCTGCCTTTTGCTTTGAGTTGCGTAAGAAGCAAGCATCAAATCCAAGTCTGAGCATTCACATTTTTGCTTTATGACGTACCCATGCTCTTTGATCTACCGATGTGCTAGTAATTGCCATATAGAGACTTCGTTCATGGCGTAAATTAGACATGTTTGATGTTCTTCTTCCAATGCCATAATCAATTGGAAACTTCTATATTTATTCACTTTAAATTTCAGAGCAATATAAATTTCTAAATTAGGAATAAGTAAAACTCTACATTAAATGTAAAACGGCCGTGTTATATATGTATATTGAATAGCAAATTTTGATAATGTGCTACCTATTGACATATTAGACTTGAGCTAACTTAAAGAATTAGAACTAATTAATGTTGGCCATTAGTTAAAATTAAGTCTTGCATTTTCATGTATTATCTTTTGAATTTTCACACGTGTTGACAAAAAGCCCTTCAAATCATCCCTTTAAGTGAAAAAAAAAAAAAAACTCAGTTCATGAGGAAAATTTGTAATTGTTTAATTTTTCTGCAGATCAAAGTTGTAAGATTAGAATGTCAAATGACTTGTAAAACTGTATATAATATGACTATTTAAAAAGATTATGACTAATTTCAAAAAAAAAATGTTATGACAAAACAAAAATTTCCAATCTGAATAGTCTCACGTCCTCATTCTTGAAATGCATTCTTGCACATTTAAGACTGAAGGACTTTTTTTAGATTGAGAACTTCTTTTAAATCGTTAATTTAAAGTCTAACCAGTGTCCTTGCATTCTTGTTAGATTGAACACTTGTCTCTTATTGATGAGCTTTTCGCGCATGGAGTCCAAGAACTTCCTTCAAATCATGATGATCACTGAATAGAGCCGAAACTAAACAGAGCCTGATTCGTGACCTGGACTGGGCCTAGCCCGTGATCGAGATATGCCCTTGTTCGTTGCCGACATGCGCCCTGGTTTGCTACTGAGCCTAACTTGATCCATATCTGAAAATTTCTTACTCGTCATTCCTCAAGTTACGACACTTTCTTCTTCTCTGTATCTTGATTAATTTTTTTCGTTTCCCTATCCGCCTAGTCCATATTGCTATGTTTTGATATACTAATATGACCTTGCAGGGAAGTAAAATTGAATGATGGGGTGCCATAATTTTGGAACTACATGTCAATCTAGGTGAATCTCACTTAATAAATTGCCAATGCCATGCCGATGTTTGATTGAATCAATGCACATATTAAGTAGCCTTCGGAACGTTCACAATTTCATTGAATTGTAAGCTTAGTTTAAATTAGTGATTGCATTTTTGTACAATTATGCGTCATCATAATATCTCCGAAGCACTCTCATTGAGTAATATTAAGCAAAAAGATGAGTTCCCTTTATATTTGAAAACTATGAGGTGAACACGACCAATGTCGTAATGCTCTATGAATCCCTGACACCCTTTTTCACAACAAAAAGATGTTATTGGTTTCCTTTTCTAGTTCTATAGTCCAGCTTGAAGAAGCCGGAACCTTAAGAAGCACCGAGTTCAAGAGATCCTTTTCACAGCTTCTCAAGGAACTTCTTAGAATTAATTATCTATTATATATAAAAAAAAGATTAAGACTGCAAGTCCATGACAACAATTCATCATGGTCAAACCGAAATGAATAAAGAAAATAAAGAAAACCAAGAAGTTTTATATTCTGCAACATGGATGAAGATCAGTTTCCATAAGCAGTGCAATGGCAATACAGCAGCTCATGATCAATTTATCTTGATTACACGGTCAAGATGCCTTGTCATCCAACAGTTGACATCAATTTTCTTTAATTTGATGACTGAGATCGTGCACGTAACTTGAAAGGACTAGTGAGATCACATGTTGGATGTTCTGAATTGATAGACCAACCAATGACTACTTTGGTCAAATGTGCTGGCCCTCGCTCAACAACAACCGCTGCAATGAAGTGGCCCATGGAAGTTGCTTCAGGCAAGAACTTTAGGCTGGTTTTCATATGGGAGACCTCGTAATAATTTTGCCTATCAAATAAAATCAGTACACCACTAGTCTTGTATTCCATCTATTAATATTTCCATTTATTAGTTTAACTATAAAAATAAAACAAACAAACATGCTACCAGATATAGTTAAATCACTGACGTAAAATTCATAAAAAAAAAAAAGTGCAATCAAGCAATGAGTGAGTACTAACTAATTCAAATTCAAGTGGTACAGCCAATTCCTAAATTTTGTTAAAAAGAAATTATCAATTACTTCCCGTTATCTCCATTTTCAGTGAACAAAATACAACATGGCATTTCCAAAAAAAAATTATGTCATTTGAGATTGATAAGGCACCGAGTAAAAGCTAATCTGGTGCCCAAAATAGCTAAAAGAAAAAAAAAATTCTGGCGGTGCCATCGTCACCCTTACTTCGGCGTCGAGCACAGACGAGCCTCACCGGGCTATCACGAGGGTTACTTGCTCTCGCCTTCATGTGCTAGTGGTGCACCAATAAACATGAGGACCAGCCAACCCCTACTTGTCTGACTCTCCATCACTAGTGCGGTACCACTACATGAGGGCAAGTGGCGGCTGTCATCATCCCTCGCCAGCGCCTAGATCTCGACAAGGGTTTGGTTACACTTTGCCTCTGTGTGCTTTGAGAATGTGATGTTGAGGGATGATCAGCGAAGCAAGATGGTAATAAAAATCGATGTTTCATTAGCAAAAACATCAAAATTCTGATCTTCAAAGCTGACATCGAGATAAAGTTAGAATCTACTACTCTTTTCAACTACAAAGAATCTCCAAAGATCCTAATTTTTGAAAGTAGCAAAAGGAGGATAGAAGAAACTATTAATTTTGCTCTCAAGGAGATTCTGCATAAATAACTTGCCCGCCTTTTTCACATCCAGAGGGCACAAATTTGAATATTCCGACAAACGTAGAAAAGCTATCAAGAGAAAGGAATTGACATTCTTTGTGCTTTCCTATTTCTTCTTGATTCATAGCATGTAGCATTGCAATTTTATATCTTGCTAATTGCTTAATATAGAGGATTAAAAATTATGGGAACTTGAAAGTTGCACAATGAAGATCACCACCAAATCATGATAATGTGATTTCTCAACAAGAACCTCACGCTCGAATTTTGCATGGGAGAATCCTCAACTGCTTTGATGAACATGTTGGCTCCAATTGCCTGAATCTAGTGTCAACAAGGCTAGGCTTTGAGTGTCTAAACAAGTCGCCCAAGTCAAGATAGACTAACTAACAAAAAAAAAAAAAAAAAAAAGAAGTCAAGATAGACTAAAACTCCCATACTTAGTGTTTGGAACTCGATTTGCGCTCAATCAAGTATAATTTTCCTAATGGAGCTTGACTCAAATAAAAAGTTGAGGCACTATTGTATTCTATGCATATGTTTGGGCAAAAGTATACCGTAAGTGCCAAATCTTAGCACGGGTGGATATTTAAGTGACAAAACTTTCAAAAAGTACACTTAAGTACCACTTTTTTTAAAAAAAAAATTGAATATCTAAGTGCTAATTCCGATGAGGCTAACTGAAAATCCTTATTAATAAAAGTGGTATACGTGGAACGTCGAAATGTCTACTAGGCAATCAATGTGTAAAACGATGTCGTTTTGCCCCCAAATTTATTAATTAAATATTAATTATATTAATTTTAAAAGAAGAAGAAGAAAGAGGAGGAGACAACATTCGATGGGGCCTCCATAGCCCTCACTGCTGCTGTCGCCTTACCATTGCTGGAAAGGGTTGGTGACGGTGGGGCAGTAGCAATGAGGGTTGTAGAGGCCCTCGCTGAATGCTGCCTCCTCCTTCTTTTTCTTTTTCTTTTTAAAAATTTTAGTTTTTCAACTTTAATTTAATTGATATTTATTAAAAATCAAATTTGAGAGCAATATGACTCGTTTTGAGCTTAGAGTGCCATGTGGATAATTTTTTTCTTTAAATAATTGCCACACTAGTAAAAAATGTCATTGGAAAAAGCCACATCGACAATTTGGCTAGAAATCCTCACCATTGGCACTTGAGTATTTTTTTTTTTCTCCGATTTTTACACTTAAGTGTACTTTTTGAAAGTTTTGGCACTTAAATATTCACCCATATCAAGTTTTGGCACTTACGGTGTTTGACAGTCCATATATCTATGTGTGTGGTTAAGGATGTCTATGTCTAATTTTATAACAATAATTTTTTGAATTAGACTCACAAGCTTGTTGAGCTAAGTATTAGTGACCTTGAGTTCAATTTGACAAGATACTTGAGTAGTTTGTGCTGGAGCATGACTAGAAATCAATTGAGCCCTTCTGAAATAATCATTAACCCAAGACCGGACAACTCATGAGAGCTCGATTTAGTTTCACTTCGAGCAGGTCTCTGCATATGCTCGTTGTGAGAGGAACAGGGTATACATTGTGGGTAGGTAGTAATTTTCCCAACATGATTAGCATGACAAGGAATCATATCTTACTAGCACAAGTTGGCTATTATACATGAACTCTCATTTTAATATGCAAGATTCGAGAAAGTATGATCTGCAAGTACGTCAACGAACTTGTATTCTATAGTATACATGCCAAATTCACTAGTTAGACAGAGAAGCAAAAGCCTTCTGATCCAATGAAGATTCCACCAAGATCCTAAGCAAGACTCTTGACCTAATCAATTAATGACCGGGGACCCAATGAGAAATGAGCCCTTTTTATACCCAACTCAATTCCTAGGTTTTTTTTTTTTTTTAAACACTGGGATTCGCCCCAGTGGCCACCCTTCCAACATGGAAGGGGGAGGTGAGGGGTTCGAATCCCTACCTTCTCAGGAGGGGATGGGGTGGGGACGCCTAAGTTTCAGGAGTGGGTTTTGACTCCCACGCCCTGCAAGAAGCAGGGCAAAAGTCTGAGCGTGAGTGTAGAGTAGGAATAGAGTAGGACTGACAAAAAAAATTCCTAGGCTTTTGTATTCTAAACAAAAGAGAAGTAGAAGGAAAGATTATCTTTATGTTTACAGCACCGACAATCGCAGTCCTGCTCATAGTACGTTCACAGTGCCTTTGCATCATTAGAAATGACCCGGACATGATTTCTGTGGAAAAGGTTGGAATGGAGGGCAATACTACGAATGGGACGATTAGTCCTCCGCATGGGACTGCATCCTGGTCGATCTGAGGCACGAAGTCGTGGAAAAGGGATTTGACTACTGCAACCATGCTTCTTTCCGCCATGCCAAGTGCTTCGGCTACGGTGTGTACAATGGTGTATTGACACGTGGACTTTATTAGCTGCATGGATATCACCCACAAGGAAGTCAAGAGAGTGCCCGTATGGTATTGGTGCACAGTTTCAGCTTCGCGATTGTGGACATAGCTAGCGATATAAACTCAGGAATAACCTAAACTTATATTGGAAAATGTCCAAAATCATAATGGTGGCATGTCTATGAAAATCTTAAATTTAATAAGGTTTCGTCATAGCATGGTCTACATGTGGAATGTGAGTGGCTTTGTTAGCCCCATTGGTCTTCGTTTATGTTTGAATTGATTAATTGTCTACAAGTACATATCAATTTGATCTGACAATGTTTGAGCTTGACCCTAAATGAAATTGGCAGTGTCATTGACAAGTACCAAGTTACCTCAACTGAATAGAAAATATTCCAAATTGGAAGTGTACATATATTAATCTTAGACTCTCATTAAAAATATCATGAAATGCTAATGTCTATCTTTAAAATGTATTGTAGGATTATGGTATAAAATGGATGAATTAGTCAAGATTAGGTCAACAAGCTTGTTGAGCAAAGTATTGGCGAGTCCGAACTTGAATTTGACAAGATCCTCGAGCAGCTCGAGTTTGACTTGAAATCAATCAAGTTGTTATGACTCACAAATCCTTATTAGTCAAACCTCATCTAGAAGATTTTTTTATCATTAAAGTTGAATTAGACCACTTTATCACTTTTCTTCAAACTTAAGTTTTGTTCAGTAGTCGAGGGGTGATATGGTCTTTAAAGTTATCTAATATGCAAATTGGGAGTTTTAAACTTAATCTCAAGTGTGAGTTTTCAACTTGTCCCAAACTTCAATATTCAACACTCATCTTCATCCCTGCTCTCTTTCTCAACCGAATTATGAAGGCTATCATTGTGACTGCATTGTTACAACACAATGTTCACTTCACCCCACATCTCTTCAGCTAGAATGAACCATCAAGGTTATTTGAAAGCTGCATTGGTCATGAAATTCCTCTCTTGAGATATTCACCAAATATAGATATACACTGGGAGTGGGCGACCAATTAACCATCGGTAAAGAAGGAGAAAATGATCTTATTGAACTATCTAACTCTAATTTCCCATACAGGTCCACCTCTTGGCAACTCCTTAGAAGATGTCAAACCACTGACTCTATAAGCCGAGGTATTGCCAGCTTCTGACTTCGAGAAATCGGTCAAGCAGGAGGTTACCCAAGACGGATGCCAACCGAAAGGCACTAGACAAACTAATGGCGAGTGAGATAAACAAAGCAGCTAGCCTTATGGGTAAAACCTTATGCAGTCAATTCATTTGCTTAAAACAAGCAGTCAACAAATTGGGAAATGCATGTATATGATATCATTTATTGGAAGCACACAACAAAAGTCAATTCCTTCTCCTAGGGAGATTGCTAAGGAGCATAAGTTTGAGCTCTTCGATATTTCCAGTTAAACCAACTTTCACTTAAAATTTTAAGCCTATGCATTATGGACGAATCATGATATCTTAACTATTCTAGGCGTTTTCTAACACAACTTATAGATGCATCTCAATAATGCATAATATGTTATTGAACTAGTCGTAGTTATATGCAAACTTTCATGTTACCTATCTCTTTACTCACCGCATCACATAGATCCATGCAATAATTCCTCCATTTAACTCCTTCGTTTTGTAAGTGTTAAATTATATCTCGAGTTTTAGCTCGTTAGGGAATTGATTCGATTGGAAGATGTAGATTCCATGTATTGTAACGATAATTAGGCGTTCAAGGCAAATGTGAGTTAATTCAGAAGTGGCCTTGAAAAAAGGAAATTTGCAGATTTTGTTTTTATCTCTCGGGCACAAAGGATTTGTTCTTTCATTTTGTTGGAGAAGATAAATATTCCCTCCTTGATTAGTTTAAGTTATATACTACATTGAACAAATTGAAAGTTTAGGAATCCTATTGTATATCGGATAAAAGTTCATGGACTATTTGTGTTATTTTCCAGAAAAGGAAAGAGAATAGTGCGTGGGTTTTTTCTATTTCTTTCAAGCGGCAAGTAATTGAGAGACTCATGTTGTGAGTTGTACATCTAATTAAATTATTTATTTGTAAATAATGTGAGTTTGGAATTAATCTAAGTGTGGGAAACATTTAAGTATATGAGATATTGTAAATTTAATTTTCCATATTATTAGTACATTATTTAGTACTAGCTCTCTCTATGAAGTAGGTACCGACACTCAAACTGAACCATGTAAATTTCTTATCTCCTTGATTGTTTCTCATTTATTGCTCTGATTAATTTAATTTCAAGTTCTTGTCAATTTCCGTGTTAATTTAACAACAATAAAACCTAGACCAATTTAGAAGACAGTTGATATTATAGGATGGAGCATATTATTCTTGATCCTAAAGAGTATCTAGTCTATTTTATGCCCATCGAACCATATACCACAAAAGAATAGACAAGGATGAGGGAATCGAAGAAGTTGTGAATCTCTTGGCTAAGAGTGTTCAAGAGTGAAGACGATGGAATAATCGAGGATGTTGTCACCTAATTCATCTGACATCTGCACCGATGTAATGATATAAGAGGAGCAGCCCAACCTATGTAATCAACCCTCTTATATATAGCCGAAGCTAGTTGGCTCTAAACTTCAGAGAAATATATACTAAAGACATAGACAGATCGCGTATATAAACATCATGTTGAGGTTTCAAGGAATCGTAGGCATCATTGTAGGGCTTCTTTCTCTGTGCACCACGGCAAGTGGTGCCACAAACACGACCATGCTTAACAGAATTTGCGATGGGCAACAATATTACCCTTATGGTCCATATGAAAATACAGTGAATGCAGTCCTAGACGATTTGAGCGCTAACACGGTGACTCATGGGTGCAACTACTATGGCTCGTTTCTCAATCTGTACTTTCAATTTTGGGGGCATGGAGCATGTAACGACATGCTTGGACAGTCAGACTGTACCGCGTGCATCAATTCTGCGTGACAACAACTCTTTCAAGTGGGCAGCTACTCTGTCGGTGCTCAAATTCAACTCCAAGATTACAGAGTTAGGTATGAGATATATTCTTTCACCCAATGATGCTCGGTGTGAGATTCGTTCATTCCCTAAATGATTGAGTGTTGCCTGAGTGTTGCCTCCATGTAAGAGATCATGTCTAATGTATAATAAGATCAAAAATATATATGATGACAAGATTGCCCTTCTCAGTGAATAGAGACCGTTATATATGTGTAACTATTTGCACCGGTGATGATGAGAAGGAATCGAAATATTAGGAGCATAAACTCCTAAACATCAATCGCGTATCCTATGTCAATTTAGGATATTTGATGATGACTACTCTACTTAATTTATCCTTGCAAGACGTGTAGATAACTCTCAAGGATTTTTAAATGGTAGAATGATTGAGATCTAGTATCTTAAAAAGTGCGAATCCTTATGCTCAATTTCTAATTGGTGCGACAATCACATTGGAGGTCACTTCACAAGCTTTGGACCTTAGATTCAATTATTCATCGGATATGACTCCACAAAGTGAGCGAAAGGACGATTCATGGAGAATACACGAAGAAATTGCTAATGCTATTAGAGCTAGATTGTTAGTTGTGGGATCCAACTACTTTAGGAGTATTTCTATAACAAAAATTAAAAGTCTTCTAGTCCTCCTCTCCTTCAACTAGTTCAATTTGTGGCTCTTCTTCTTGAAGTTTGGCAGTTTGAATTGGATGCTGGTAATTATGTCGATAAGAGTTTACGAGACTTTACATGGAGGCAAGAGGTTGAAGTCAGGGAAGATGAACAGTACAGGAAGTGAAGGAAGACGAAGAGAAGATGAAAATAACTTAAAGAAAAGAAAAGAAAGAGAAGAAAAAGGAAATAGAAAAGAAATCATAAAGACAACAAAAATAAGGACATCATTTTGGCAATCGCAAGATGTTTACATCGGCATTTTCATCCCAAAATTGCTTGAAAGGATTACATAAGAATTTTGTGCAGAGATTTAGGGCCACAATGTGAAAATTAAAAATTTTGGGACTAAATTGATAGTCATACAATAGATTTAAACCTATTTAATAAAATTCCCTATTAGTGAATTCAGGAGAGAAAATAAACCATTAATTTTACTCTTAAGAAGATTCTCATCAATAGCTTGCGCAACTTTTCTTTATCAAGTTGAAAATCTAGAGAATTTGACAAATGTAGGAAAGCTATTAAGAGAAAGGAATTTACATTCTTTGTGCCCTCAGGTTTCTTATTGATTCACAACATGCAATTATATTATGTTTGATATATATTGCAATTCCATATCCCGAAACTACATGATGCAGTTCGGGTCCACTTTATTAAATAAAACTACACGTAAACTCTAGCGAAAATTTGATTGATATGAAAATATATATTGCCATAATTTTCAGTATATTGTTTCTCTAGCAAAATTTTATGTCAACACAAATATTTAGAGTAATATAACAAATATAATCTTAGACCGATGTATCTTGTTGGTTACTTAATATAGGGGACTTAATACTTGCATGATGGAGATCGCAACCAAATCGTGAGTAACGAGACTTCTCGAGGACCTCAAATTCAAGTTTTGTATGTGAGAATGCTCAACCGCTTCAATGGAGACTTCGTCCAATGAACAGAAGTTAGTGTTGACATGGATGGCCCCTGGGCATCCAAATGAGACACAATAGTGCCCAAGTCGATATCCACTTAACTTATACTCAGTGTTCTAAACTCAATTTGCGCTCAATCACATATTAATTTCATATATATCTGCACGTGTGCATGCACGTGCATGGTTAGGGATGTCTATGCCTAATTTTATAAAATTAAATTTGTTGAATTGGGTTCGAGAGTTTGTTGAGCTGAGTATTTTTTTTTTTGGTAGGGTGTTGAGCTGAGTATTGGCAAGCACGAGTTTCAATTTGAAACGATCCTCGAGTAGTTCGAGCTAGAGCTTGACTAGAAACCCGTCGAGCCGTTTCAGACGATCATCAACCCAAGCTTGAGCAACTCGTGAGATCTTGACATAGTTTCACTGCTAGTTGGCTTTCATATACGCTCGTTGAGAGAGGAAGAGGGTATATATTAAGGTGTAGGTACCAAAAAAAAAAAAAAATTCCCTATTCGACTGGCATGACAAGGGATCATATCTTGGGGTGCTGAGCATCCCAAGTACCACTATTTAGCATGGATTGATAATTTAGTGCAAAAACTTCCAAAATGTAAATTTAAGTGCCAAAATTGGAGAAGCAATGAACACTTAAGTGTTAACAGCAAGAATTTCCAACCAAACTATTGACATGGTTTTTTCTAGTGAATTTTTTACTGACGTTTTGGTAATTCTTTTAACGACATGGCACTGACGTGACTAAATAATCACAAAACAATGTTATTTTGGGACAAACATTGCTGAGTAGACATTCTGGCGAGCCACATAGACTAGTTTTAACATCACGTCAGATTTCTAGCAAGTCTCACTAGAGTTGACACTCAAGTGTTCGATTTTCAAAAAAAGTGGCATTTGAAAGTTTGGCATTAGAGTGGCACGTGAGATGTACTTTTGCCTCATATCTTGTGCAAACACAAGCTGGCTATTATATATAATTCTGACTTTATAATATATAAGGATACGAGAGAGCATGGTTTGCCAGGATGTCAACAAACTTAGATCATACCATGTGTGTGACAAATCAACCGGTTAGAACGAGGAGCAAGACCCTTCTGATCCAATGAACATTCCACGAAGATTTCTAGAAAATTTGGGAAAGGTTGTCGCCCCCCAGATCATGTCTAATATTAATCATAATGAGTAAGAAAAGACTCTTAAAACCTAATGGACCAATGACTGAGGACCCTATGAGAAGTGAGCCCTTTTTATACCCAACTCAGTTTTGTGTTTTCTCTACATTAAACGCAAAGAGAGTTTGAGAGGGAAAGCGAATGCCATCATCATGGCCACATCGCAGAAAATCGCGGTCCTGCCCACAGTACTTTCCCTTTGTCTTTGTATCATTAGAAGTGAACCAGACGTGACTTTTATGGACGAGGTATGCAACGGAGAGGAGTACGGAATGGGAAGATTATGCCGAGGCAATGGACACCGTCCTGATCCATCTGAGTTTCGATCCATCTGAGGTTCGACACAGCGGAAAAGGGGTTCGACTACTACACCCATGCTTCTTTCTTCCATGCTGAGTGCTTCGGCCACGGTGGGTGCAAGGGTGCGCTGACACACACCGAATGTACTAGCTACATGGATTTCGCCCACACGGAAGTCAAGAGAGTATGCCCATACAGCATTGGCGTGCAACTTCAGCTTCGCGATTGTAGGCTTAGAGGCTTAGATATGAGCAATACACGTTCAGAGAATAACCTGAGCTTTCATTACATCATAATACGTCACCTCTAAGAAAATCAATAATTAATAAGATCTCATCACGGTGTGATATGCACATGGAATGAGTGGCATCATTGGTGCGACTTATCTTTGTATTTGTTTGAATTGATTAATTGTCTACAAGAATGGTTCAATTTGATCTGACAATGTTTGAGCTTGACCACACTCAAAATTCACAATAGTAGATCTTGACGAGTGCAAAGTTATCTCAATTAAATTTGAAGAGGATGGATTTCTTCTCTGTTTCTTTGCTTTTTTTTTTTTTTGGGGGGGGGTGGGATTTGGAGAAAATAATAGATTTCAAATTCAACATTTCATTGATAAATGTCGAGAAAAGACTTTCGGTTGTTAAAAAGCACCATAGGAAACGGATGAGACAAGATCAGAACTTTAAAAATCAAGATTATTATAAGCTAATTGCATGGATATATGAGAAAAAGAGCAGACACCCTAGATGTAAAATAAAGTCCCTAGAGTTAGTTGTCGATCTAATTTAGTCCCTCCAGTTTCACTTGCAAGAATAATGCCTTAAGCAAATTCAAACATTAATTAACCTTAAAGAAAAATATTTAAGAATATAAATTAACAATTCTCATTCTTGTTAATCAACAAAACTAGTTTGATAAAGGTCTCATTCGGTTCAGCTTTTTCAAGGAGCTTTGGGGGAAACATGAAGTATTTGGTAAGTGTTTTTGGGATTCTATTGACCAAATGCTAGCATTGCGAAAGTTGAAAGTCCAAGGTAAATCCCCACCTACTTTGGGCTTTCAATATTTTGGGAATGCGAGTCTTCATGTTTATTTTCATCTTCCCCAATTTGCACGGGGGAGCTGGAGGCCGATGACTAACACCTAAGGGGTCTTGCATCCCCAACAACTGCTGCCTGGGGTCATGCGGTCTCAATCGTCGCCCGAGTCGCCCAACCTCAGGTGGCATCCCCTTGGTCATCCGACCTCAGGCAATGTCACTAAGGTTCCCATGACCTAGGCAATGCTTGAGGAGGTCACTGACCTCACACAAGGTTGCCTGGTGGCCAAATTTGACCGCGGTAGTTGGTCAGTGGCTAAGCTCCGCCAGATTTAATTTTTAGACTTTAAAAAAAAAAAAGTTTAGCAAAAGTCCTTTACAGATTAGATTTTACTAAACAATATTTAAGCCAAAGTTATTTTCCAATATACTTTAAAGTTATAATTTACCAAACACAATAGGATTTCAAAAAATCCCTTTAGTCCAAAGGTATTTACAGTTTTCCAAAATCATTTCTCTAAAACCGAACCAAATGGGCCAAACACTTGAAATATTGAATAACAAGCTTTAGAAACCAAATATGGGACCTTCACCCTTGTTTCTAAAGAGTGGAAAATAAAAGAGGATGGCAAAGTGACATGGAAATCTCTCTTTCTTTGCAAGAATGAATTGAAGCTTCCTTTTCAAAGCTTGAATACTTGTTGTGGTTCATACGATCAATGAAGAGATGTATTTGGAAGACTTACATAAGTTACAAAGGGATAAAAATGATTAACTAGGATTAAAAGTAATGATGACTTGACGTTAAAATCATGTGTCAAAAAATAAAGGTTATGTGATCAGATTAGAAAGTCACAAATGACTTAATATAGGTGACTTCCAAGTGGATATTTTGATACTCTAGCAAGATATATTATGCTTTGATAAATGAACAAGAAAATCAATGTCTGTTCTCAATATCAATAAGTCCAAAAAATATTTTAAACTCAGTAAAATTATGAATGAAAGACATCCGACATTTATTTCGGATCGCATTGTTCCCCGTCAATAGTAACTGTGGCAACATATAAAATTCATTGCATTTCAAGTCCTACGGACTCCGAAAATCATCCATCATACTTTCCCACGTCACCAAAATTATTGACTCACTTGACATCCTACACGTGCCATCCAAAACTCCAAGTTAATTCGTAATTAACTTTATATCCTAAAAATCTGGATGTCACAGTGGAGCTCGTTGTTCAGCCATTAAAGAGCAATGGCAGGGAAGCTTGGTTTCAGCGGGGACCAGCTGGACATGTTGCCGGAGCTGCAGGACATCTGCCGAAGCTAATGAGGCATCGAGAAACCTGCAGGAAAAACGTTAGGTGCTGCGGAGAAGCTGTGGACAGTTGGAGGCGTGGCTATGGTGCTCTCTGGATGTGCTGGACAACCAACCAAAGCTGACGGGCTGGAAAGGCGCTGCTGCTGGTTGTACCACGAACATAAGGAGCAGATTTCAGTGGAGCGCGACGGTGAGGTGATGACAGGGAAGGCCCAGTCGCAGTGACTTGGCGAGGCTCAGGCTGGTCCAGCTGGTCTGGCCATGCAGAGAAGACATTATACTGGACAGAGGCCAGCAGGGAAGCTCCGGTGGCAGTGAAGGCTAGCTGGGCATGGCATGGGCCACCAACGTTGCTGGGAAGCTAGCAGGCATGGGGCTGGACGGGAGCAACACCACTTCGCTGGAGGAGCTGCCATCGTTGTTGGAGATCGCTGGTGGATGTTAGGCAATGGCCTGAAGCCCTGAGACTGCTGGATCTTGCCTGGAGTTGTTACTGGACAAGTCACCGAGGCTGCTGGAAGCTATTGGAACAGGCGGGGAGGCGGCAGTAAAGGGAGCTGCTACAACGTCGTCTGGATAGGGGGTGTAAATGACGCGAGTGGAGGCCATGAGAGGACAGAGGCTTCGCCCTCCTTCGCTTCAACATTTCCTTCTTTGGAGCGTATTCTTGTATATTCTTGTCTCCCTCCCCATGAATGTCTTGATTACACGTTCATATAGACTCAATTTTAGGAGAAAATATCGTGTTCACAAGTGGTGCCACTCATTTTTACACAACTCCATTCAGTGAGCGGCGCAAGGTGGAGAACAAATATCCTTTATTGCCTTACCTTCCTAATTTGGATCAAAAGAATATATCCTCTCCCCTTATTGTCATTCTATTAAAATTCTTAAGAATAATTATCCTTTATTGCCTCCAAATTTGATTGAATATTGCAATATTTCTTAGTTTAGCACACCCCATGTGCTTATATCATGTGATTTTTGGCCATTAGGATTTTCAATGGGCTGGGCCGAACTTGGTGCTCCTGCGAGCTCAATCCAGATAATTTATTAAGGACATGGTTAACGTATCAACCTGAATATGCAACTGCAGTGAATGTGGTCCTGGACAACTTAACATAGCTACTTGTAGGTACAACTACCATAGCTTGTCTCCCGAGAGAGAGTAGCGGCATGCTTGGACCCGCGGACTGTAACCCGTGCATAGGTTCAGCGAGGCAAAAACTCTTTCACGAGTGCAGCCACGCTGTTGGTGCTCGAATTCAACTCAATGATTAAAGAGTTAGGTATGAGATGTATTCTTTCGCTGAATGATGCTCGGTGGGAGAATTGTTCATTCACTAAATGATGGATTGTTACCTCCACGTAAGAGATCGGGTCTATTATGTTGAATTAATCACCGCCTCTCTCTCGAATTCTCTCCTCACTTTTTTTTTTTTTATCATAAAGATAATATATATTGATAGAAAGTCACGTGGGAAATACAAAGCAACCCTGAGCAAGGGCGTCTTTACAGAGAATATCGAGCATAACTTGGGGAGGGGAGACAAACCGAGCGGAAGAGAGGGATCCGTGGCCATGGGCCTTTGTTGCCCAATCTGCTAGGGTATTAGCCTCTCGACGGCAGTGCTGTACACGGAGATTGGAGAATCTGCGAAGTAGATCAAAGCACTCGGTGAAGAGGGCGCGGCACTCCCACGGCGGCAGGCGACCCCGATTTAGGGTTTCAACGAGGACGATGCTGTTGGACTCCACAAGCATGTTAGAATCTGTTAACTCTTGCTGAATCAGATCGTTAAGAGACAAAATTAATGCCTGGATCTCGGTCTCGAGAGCAGAGGCGGTAGAGACAGAGTGAGTGATTCCACCAAGCAGTCTACCCGAGTGGTTGCGGGCCATACCAGCAATCGATCCTCTGTGAGATGCCGTGGGAAAGGAGCCGTCCAGATTGATCTTCATCGAGCCCTGTGGGGGAGGTTGCCAAGACCGATTAGGGCTCAGCCAAGAGGAATGGCCCTTGAAATCCTTTTGATGGACTCGTTTCTGAAGAGAGGCCAGGGCAAAAGCAAAGTCGATAATCTGATCTGGGGACTTCCGAACGCGGCGAAAGATGAAGTTATTCCGCACCTTCCAGATTTCCCAAAGAAGGCTTGCAACCTACTCAAAGTCTGGTAAGCCTCTGTTTTGATCGAGGAAATTTGCTAACCATGAGTCCATTCGGGTAGGGGTGTAAGTAAAAATATTGAGTTGTACTTTTGAATGAGTCCAAATGCGTTGAGTCCAAGGACAATGCAAGAAAAGGTGTTCTGTAGTTTCTGGGGAGGCAGAGGAATAGAGACCACAGATTGGGGTTTGAATGATCTTTCTACGGGATAGATTATCCCAAGTTGGTAATGCATTCTGACATACTGACCATAAAAAATTACGAATCTTGTGTGAAGTTTGTGCTTTCCAAATCTTTTTCCAAACAAGTTTGGGTGGTTGGTAGGAAGATGAAGCCTGAGAGGTTACCTGCTTGTGTGTGGATCGATGAATAACATTGTAGCCACTCTTGACAGAATAGATGCCATCCTGTGTGCCTGTCCATATGAGTTTATCTGCTGTTGAAAGTGGCCAAAGTTTTAACTGGAGGATCTGCTGTACAGTGGAGTCATCAAAGAAATGATTGAGTTGAGCGATATTCCATTCATTCGAAGAGGGGCTTATCAGACCAGCGACGGTGTGGGGTTCATCTCGGAGAGCAGGACCACCTAGAATTCCAGCAGGTAACCATCTATCCTCACGGACTTTTATTGATTGGCCATTCCCAACTGACCATTGAAGGTTTGGACTAATAGAATCTCTTCCTAACAGGATACTCAGCCAACCCCAGGAAGGTCTATGACCTCTGTCAGCATGCCAGAAGGTTTTGAAAGGAAAGTACAAACCTTTAAAGATACAGCTCCACAAAGATGAAGGATCTTGGAACAATCTCCATGCTTGTTTGCCCAGGAGAGCCTTGTTAAAGGTCAGAAAATCTCGGAATCCCATACCTCCAGTATCTTTTTTGGCTTTTAGTAGATCCCATTGTTTCCAATGAATGCCAGATTTATTATCGTTTGTTTTCCACCAAAACCTGGAAATTTTTTGTTCAATGGATTTGCATATTGAGACCGGGATCTTAAATATAGACATAACGTACTGAGGTAGAGATTGAACAACCGATTTTAAAAGAACCTCCTTGCCCCCTTTAGAAATGAAAGACTCTTTCCATCCCTCCAATTTTGCATTAACCCTGTCAAAGAGCCAAGCAAACATATTCTTTTTTGAAGAGCCCCAATCGGAAGGTAAACCTAGGTACTTACCAGATTTTTCCAAAATAGGAACCCGAAGTTCACTAGCCAGGTTAACTAGAAGAGGCTGAGGGCATGATTTCCCCATAAATAGACCTGATTTGTTTCTGTTAATGGCTTGATCAGTGGCTAAGTAGTACTGATTGAGGATGTTACCGAGATTTTGACATTCGCTAGTTGTACCCTCCACAAAAAAGATAGAATCATCAGCGAAAAGTAAATGAGATAAAACAAGACACCATCGATTGAGTCTTATTCCCCTTAGAGATCCCATGTCCACAGCTTGAAGGACAAGTGAGGAGAGCAGATTAGCCACTAGGATAACTAAATAGGGAGAGAGAGGATCACCCTGGCGTAGACCCCAAGATGGCTGAAAAGTAGGTAGCATGTCACTGTTAAATTTAACACTAAAAGATGTTGAAGAGACGCAATGCATAATCCAGGAGATCCATTTGGTATGAAAACCCAACTGAGAAAGATAGGCAACCAAGAAATCCCACTCCACCCTGTCATAGGCCTTTTTCATATCCACTTTCAATATTCCCTGAAATTTTTTCTTGTTTGTGCGAGTTCTAATTTGATGTAGAACCTCCTGAACAAGGAGTATGTTGTCTTGTATTTGTCTGCCTGAGACAAAGGCACTCTGTTCTTGGGAGATTAGCTTAGGTAGGCAAGTTTTCAAGCGATTTGCTAAGATTTTGGATATGATTTTGTAACTAAAGTTACATAAACTAATCGGATGAAACTGATCTAACCTTTCAGGGTTTGGAATCTTGGGGATTAGCGAGATGGAGGTCCTGTTGATTTCTGCGGGCAGCACTCCCGAACTAAAGAAAGTATGGACCATACGATAAACGTCCTCCTGAAGAATATCCCAGTGGTGGTGATAGAAGAGGCCATTCAAGCCGTCAAGACCCGGTGCATTGGATGCGCCCAGCTGAAAGGTAGCCCGTTTTACCTCTTCCCGTGTAAGTTCAGCAGTCAGTAAAGCATTCATGTCAGCTGTAACAACCATAGGACATTGAGCGAGAATAGGATGAAAATCCCTAGGGCCTTCGGAGGTATACAGGTCCCTGAAAAAATCAAAAGTCATCTGTTTAAGCCGGTTTGGGTCTCGGATCCAGTTCTCATTGCTGTCCTGTACGGTGGTGATGGTATTTCTTTTTCTACGTTGGATAGTTGTAGCATGAAAAAATCTCATGTTTTTATCCCCACACTACAGCCATTTGATGCGAGACCGCATCGCCCAGTAGTGCTCTTCTTGAGACCATATGTGCTGAATTTGCGTCTTCAGAGAATTGATGTGAATATAATTATGATTGACGACAGGTTGGTTGGTGCATTGCTGAAGCTGCTGCTAAAGGAGAGAAAGTTGACGATGACCCGCTTTGAACTTATGAATACTCCATCACAACAAGGCAACCAAGGTAGCCCGGAGCTTCTTGGAGATTGTAGCATTTACGAGAGAGGAAGAAGACCAAGTATCGGAAACCACCCTGTGGCCATCAGGATCTTACAACCAGAAAGATTCAAAGGTAAATAATCTCTTCTTCTTTGCTGCATTTTGATCAGTATTAAGTAGAAGTGGACTGTGATTCGATGCAATAGCAGGTAAGGCTATAACTTATGCATTCGCAAAGGTCACTCGCCATTCAATCGTACATAATGCACGATCAAGCCTTTCTTTGATGATAGTAGCACAACTACGCTGATTAACCCACGTATAGGCACAGCCCTTAGAGTCCATGTCCAACAAAGCACAATCATAGATCATTTCTCTGAAGGAGTTTAAGCGATACTGATCTGCTGGTTTCTGCCCTATCTTTTCCCAATGATGTAGAACCTCATTGAAATCACCAATGCATAGCCACGGCTGAGTATGTAAGAGGCTAAGCCGCCTCAAATCAGCCCAGAAAGGGAGTCTTTGGCTATAGACAGCAGGAGCATGTAGGTAGGTAGTGCACATAGGGGAAGGGCAGCTGTCATCAGAACATATAACATCTATAAAATAAGAACTGTGAACAGTAACTGAGAGAGAAACAGAGTCTCGCCAAAAAAGAACCATGCCCCTTGCCAAACCGATAGGATTAACTACAAATCTATTAGGATAATGCAGCCGCCGTTGTATATTCATAATAACCTGTTCCTGGTTCCGAGTCTCCATCAAAAAGATAATATCAGGCCGATCTTGAGCCACTAAGGCTCTCAGGGCTTGAACTGTCAAGGAATTGCCCAATCCTTGACAGTTCCAACTTAATATCTTCATTTGTCCATAGGTGGCTTTGTCGGGCAAGCCACCACAGCCCAATCCTCAGCCCTTGGGGCCTCCAGTATGGGTGTATCTAAGAGCAGACTCTCATCAAGAGTGTCGAGAGGGATGGAACGAGAGTGATACGGCAAAAAACGCTTAGCCTTTTTTATAGGATTTGGTTTTGCACGCAAGTGCGAATGTTTAGTCTTCTTAGAGGAAGAAGCCTCTGCTATGGAATTGGAATAATCATGTTGTTGTGCTGGTGCAGGGTGGGAAGGAAACAAGACCATAGGCTCAGGTGAGGAGTGAAGCTGCTGAGTTGGTCGAGCCTCCATTGGAGGGGTTTGTTGAGGGATCTCATAAGGAGCAGCAGGGAGTAAGAGTTGACCTAATGGAGGAGTTTCAGGTATGGTTTCTTCAAAAGTTTCTGGAGGTGTTGTAGATTCGTAAAAAGCTTGCCAGAAAGGACTGTGTTCCCTTACATCAGCCCGAAGCCATTGTCCATAGTATAGTTGATCCCTGCTATCAAATTTAGTATCCTCATAGGGAATATCCTTGCAATATGATGCATAGTGACCAATAATGCCACAAGAATAGCAGTAATGGGGTAAACGTTCGTAACGGAAGTCGAGCCATATGTTTTTCCCCGCTATGCGAATAAGTTTTCCAAGTTTTAGCGGCGCTGTGAAGCTGAGTTCCACTTTTGCTCGCACAACTCGGATTGGTGACTTATCCTTAGACTCTATGCGAACCTCCAGAACCTTTCCCACTTCACTCACAGCCTTGCTAACAAGTTGAGGAGTACATCGCTCTAGAGGAAGGCCAAATACTTGGACCCAAAATGCATAGAATGTGAAGTCATAACAGTGAAAGGGAGTATTCGGGGTCCAGGGCTTAAGAATGACCAGATTACTAGAAAACAACTAGGGACCGGTATCTAACACACGTTGTTTTTCTGCTTCCGAGTTAAACTTGACAACGTAGAGACCTTCCTCCCTCTGTGAAACCTCAACATTGTCTGTGCGCCATATACGATTCATTGTATGCTGAAAAGTAGGGAGATTGACAGTAGAAGTAGAGAGAATCTTCCCAATTAGACATAACTTACATTCCTCAAGCTTTGCTGTAGGGGCCTCGTCTTCCCAGACTTCAAACGGCTTAGGAGTCCATAAACGACCTAACCGACTGCAAAGAGCGGCAAGTCGGGCTTCCTCTCCCTGAGACGAAGACGCCATTCGAAGAGAAAACTCTACTGTATGGTGGTATCAGCAAAGAACAGAGAGTGAACAAAGTGAAAAGCCATCCATGCAAAGAGATAATGGTAAATCGGGAACATGCAAGATGAGAATTTCAGAAATTGAGAGAGACAACAGAAAAGAAACAAGTGTGAGAGAGCGACGAGACCAGAAAACAGGGGAGATGAAGGGGGAAAGAAGAAAGATGGAGAAGACCCAGGTGGTCAGAAAACTACATTCACGAAAGAAATGGATGGAAAACAAGTTCGGAGGGGGCCATCATTCGAAATTCCTTCCATTAGCTATAGGAAAATAAGAAACCCAGAAGCAAGAGACAGAGGAAGAAGACGGAAGCTCGACAGAGACGAGAAGAAAATCTCTACATAGGCGAGAGAGAAATCTCTACATAGGCGAGAGAGAGTTCTTCGTGCATGACTGAAAGATCTGTAAATAGACAAATTTGTTCGCAATTTTTGTAGTAGTTCTAATTCTCTCCTCACTTTGCAGCCACATGTTTGACCAGATTTTTATATAAGTTGGCAAGTTGCTGCACTCCACCTTTTAGGCAAGTTGCTATATAAAATAATAAAAGAAATGTGTAAGAAAGATGGCAAGGTCGGTTAATGAACCGACTTCAACAGCCTATAAAAAGGAGCTAGTGCTCCATTTAATGGCATAGGGGTCTTGTGTAGTGAGTGGGATCTTTACAGTGTGTTTTGTAGAGTGTGCTGTGTGTGCATGTGAGAAGTAAGTGTCGTGTAGGGAAAGAAGAGAGCAGAGCGTGCTGGGTAGCGTGTGGTGAGCAGTGGAGAGAGTGGTGTATAGTGTGAGGAGTAAGTGTAGAGACTCCATTTAGTGTTGGGGCATAAAGATTAGGGGTAAGTATGATTTCATGGTAAAATTTAAAACCTGAGAACCAGACTTGTGGGAACATGTAGATTTCATATTCTAAAGTATGCATAGTAAGTTCTAAGTTTCAAAAAATGATGAATCTATTTGGACAGGTAGGTTTCAAGTTATTAATTACAGGAACTTGGAACCTGGAACCTGGAACTTGTAAACGAGAACTGGAACAAGTTTTAATGTCTTTCTTGGTACATGTCTTCGCGCGATCTCGTGATATTCTATATCGTTTAATGATGAGTGTATAATTTGGAAGCACTAGTTTGAGCTTCTATTGTATGACTGATACTTTTACTTTATTGATGCTCATATTTTCCATGTGTCTTTATGGTCAATGAATTATAATAGCAAATGATAGTCATTAAAAGTTTTAATTCATTACAACTTTTAATTAATAATATAGGTGGAACCTGGGTAGACTCTGGAATTGACTGTGTAACCTATAATAAGGTAGATTCTAGATTCTAGGATATGTAGGGTAGATTTTAAATTCCAAAAAAAATAAAAAAAAATGAGGAACTTGTTCCAATGGATAAGTTCCAGGTTTCAGATGGAATTTGTATGGACCCCTAATAAATATATGCCTATTACGTGATTAGTTTAAATTAAGTGTTCTTGTAATATTGAGAAAGTGCTTATTATGGTTGCACTTTCGCGAAGTCCAACAAATGCTATCAGAGCTACACCAAGCAACTCAACATAATATATGACAAGAACAAGAATAAGTATGATAATAAAATTGTCCTTCTCATTGAATCCGGACCATTATGCATGAGCAACTGTTTGAATCAATGATGAAGATGAGAAACCAAACTATTATAAGCATAAACTCCTAAACATCAATTAGGTTTGCTATGTCAATACATGATATTTGATGATGACTCCTGTATTTAATTTCCCCTTTTAAGATGTGTAGATAATTAAGGATTTTTGAACAGTAGAACGATTGTGATCTTGTATTTTAAAAAGCATGAAGCCTTATGTTTGAGTCCTAATTGACACCACAATCACTAGTGATAGGCCAAAGTCCAACATATACATGAGAGGGAATGTTAGAATAGTTAAATATTGAATTGGGCATTTATATAGAAGTTTGAGTCTTTACAATAGTTAATAGTGGTTTCGTAAAATTTTATAATTGCTCCATGCCACGATATCATCATTTCCCCCAAAGGACTGATCGAATTCCAATGAAAGTGCATCCACCTAAAAAATTAGAGATCTTACATTGATTGATCAAGAGACAGTTTTATGATCTTTGATAGTAGACTAAATTTCAATGATCGCCGGTAAAACTCACCCATTCTAAAAGGAGCTTTTATTAGTAAAATGGCAGCTAGCTAGAGAGAACAAGAGTATACATTAGAAATTAACTAGTACACTTGCCCATGCGGGTTTATTTTTCCAGAATTATTGAAAAATTTTATTTGTTAAAATTGTTTTTTCCAGTCTTGCCCCATCGCTCTCTATAACAATAATGCATTTATAGAATTTTTTTTAGAAAGTGACAATAATCATGAAGTTGAATAAGCATAAGGAAATATCACATGAATGCAATGCATATCAATCGGTTGATAATTGAACTTTATGGATTCATTTGCCTTACTTATGAATTTACTTTACCGCTATCAAATATTTCTTCTTATTTTAAAGGATTGGATTATCATAGGCTATTTCTATCTAATTCAACTCGAGTTTTTCAGTCACTTTTTTAAGTAATTATTATCTTCCAAGAAACATTACTCCAATATTGCATTTTACTACATGTTGTATTGGATGGAACCGAAATAGTTGTACTCTCTATAGTGAATGGTATTATCAATTTTTTCACTCTATATTAACTACTGAATACATTATTAGATATTTTCTGTATATATACCACATAACATGTCATACACAACAACGCCAATCATACGTAGATAGACACATTATTTTCTGATTCTCATAAAGAAAATTCTACTAAAATAATGCACTATTTGCACTTTATACAAAGAGTATCGAATTCTTGATTTTAGGGTTCCTATGTTGTTGCCACGTCGTCGTCGGTGCTCCAGATACACGACCTTGAATTCAATACGTACATTGCATGAAGAAAGAGAAAACCCATCAATACTCTTCCAAATGCTAAAGATATATACATAGTGGCTAAAAAATGTGCTTACAAAAATAATGCGACACAATGGATTGTCGTATAAATAGGGCATAGCAAAATCTTGAGAGAATTGGCCTCGTCACATAATGAACCGATTATTTCATAAAGGAAAAAATAGAACATAAACCGCCCATGTGTTAAAATAATTTTACGCGAGTGGTCTCGTATGGCCTTAAACTACTTACTCTGTCCGATCAATTACGTGCAAAACCTCTGGCTTTTGCACCACTAGTATATACTATAATTACTCTTTCATAATTTAACATTTGAATCAATAACATTCCCTTTTTAGGAAAGTACATCACAATTTGATGGAAGCATCTCAAATAATACAACAGGCTTAAGCATCCCAACCCAGTGACATGCACTGTGTGTTATTTCAACTTGAAAACTAGAGGCGCAGAAACTAGACTCCACACATCTACCAAACCACACTCATAATCCTCAAGTCCATGGATGAGAATAGTACTTATTCATCAGTGCAAGCTCAGACTGAATCAACTCTGAAAAAACATCCATGGCATCACGAGGAAGCCCCAGAGACACAACCAAGTTGTCGGTCTCCCCGCTTTGGGAAGCGACCAAGACGAGGTTGTGGGGGACCGTGGTCGGCGCCACCCGGAACGGCCTCCCGAAACCGAAATCCGTCTCGTAGAAAGGGAGCCGACTCCACTTGCTGACGCAGCAAGTGTTACCCTCGTAGTCGACCACGACCCTGTTCAGCTTGACGTGGTCGATTGCCGACCGTATGTAACTCTCGGTGACGCATCGGAGCGCCTATTGCACGGTCCGGACAGCGAACGAGAAGGGCTTGCGGGTCAATTCGCCCGCGCTGCACTCGGCGCACGACCAAGCAATGCCGTTCCCAAAGTAGCCGCTTGGCAACGGCGGGTCAAACTTGGGTCGACCGCGGTGAGAAGCTTTGTTGTCTCGTGAGGATCCATTCCGAGAGCTTTGGTTCGCGCAATCCACAAGAGCGCTGATATGACTTCGAAGCTCGTAGGGACTATGGAAGAGCCATCGTGGGTTGTGATTGTTGACAATTTCTTGAGTTGAATGAGAGTGTGTGGTTCGAAGTTGAATGATCTGTAAACATGGGGCTTGGTTTGGGGGTCGATTATCCTTTCAGATGGCCGATCTATCGGAGCATAGTCATGGTGGGGGAGATCGACACGTGGAGGTCGCCTCGGGCACAATACCGATCGATCGAGAAAGGGAAGAATCGACGGCGACCTGCCTCGAGCCACATCGCTCCAGCAAGTTAGCAAGTCCGTGAGGGCTTGACCATCGACGAGGACATGATTCATCACGATGCCGACGGTGATCCCTCCGCACTTGAATGTCGTCACCTGGATTATACATACACTATAAGCGGGTGTTTACATCAGAAAACGAATCTCTGGAAACATTACCTGCACGGTGAGCAAAGGTTCTTCCACTATGGTTTGGGCTCCGTCGCTATGCTTCACAAGTTTTCGCAGTGTCCCACGATTGATGACGCTAATATCGCCTAGCATCCCAATGTCGTCGTCCGACATCGCTTCGACGAACAAGACACCTTCCCCGGTGCATGTCGCTGCCATCTTCCCATCACTGCCCATGACAAGTCTACCTGCGAATGGATAGAAGTCGACCAATACCTCCGCCAGCGACGCTCTGATCGTCTCGGTCGCAGTGGAACAGCTTCCCCTCCCTTCGCCTTTGAAGGCGAACACGATCTCGATCATGTGAGGGTAGGTCTGGTCGAGGTTAGAAAGAACGTAGAGCCCGCCGGACGTTTCCCTCGCCGGAGAAACGATGACCGCATTCGTGATATTCACGACGAGTTCTCGCGTAGCTCCGATGTTCGTTGGCTTCTCATTTCCTGCTTCCTTGCACGAGTTAAGTTTAATTATTTGGGGGCTTTGGTGAAAACAGGGGTAGTTTATATATATTTTATCAATTCTATATCCCTTTTAGTTTGGACTAGAAGGAGATTTAGAGACAAGGCTCAAATCTGGAAAATAATTGGAATTTTCTTGTTACAACGCATCCGCTTGTTGTACAATTTGCTTGTTAATGCAAACAACTTCGACAAAATCAATATCTACATGTCTCAAGCTATGGAGCTATTTGGTCATACGGGGATTAGTTTAAAATCTCATTTTTCTGCGTTATCTTATAAAAATGACAGCGACATTTTGACCATGAGTTTCTTTCACAAGTCCGTGCAATTGGTTGAACTTGTGGAGGAATCTAAGTCGATTTTTTCTAGGTGCGAAGTTTCACCAGTTTCGTTTGTAAAAACATAATTAGTGAACCAATGACACTTTTTGGTCAACGAAAATATTATACATAAAATTAGAAAAACGAATTCATAAATCTAAGACACTTTTCATAATTTTTCATCTTGAATTTTTTAATATTTTATTTTTCTTTTATTTACAAAATCAAATTTAAAATTTTTTAAATTTTCTTTTTTTTTTTACTTTCTTTTTTGTTTTTGTTTTTGTTTATTTCCTTTCTTCTTCACCAATTGTTGGGCCTTAGTAGCCGGCCACAAGTGCAGGCCAATAAGGTTAGCCTCAGACAAGGCTTAAGCTTGCCCAGACTGGCGAGCTCAACCTCGCTACGTCAAGCTAGAGCTCGACCTTGCCCAAGGTTGGCCAAGTCCCCCTTGTCAGGCCTCACCAATGGTGCCAGTGGCTTGTTGCAGTTGTCATCAAGGCTTGGCAACTAGTGAAGGAAGAAGAAAAAAATAAAAACATATTTAAAAATGATTTTTTTTCATGAGATTCAAATCATCTTCCAAATGAGATCCAAATATTAAAAAAAAATTTGATCACATGTTGCCAAATAAAGGAAAATCAATCATTTTCCTGAAAAATAATATTTTGAAAAGTGTTTTCCTTTTTCATGAAATTTTCTCCCAAACAAACACACTCTTAGTTTGAATTATATTAGTTAAGCGATATATTAATTGAGACTAGGGTTCTTTGTCTAGACTTATCAAAAGTCAAAAATAACTTTTTTTAACTTTCCAGTCAAATCAAAAATAAAAATATTCAATTTTAAAAGATTATGCAAAAATTATATATGAATCTTCGTGTCAATAATTATCTATTATTTCTTAATTACATACAAACTATTCTAAGTTAGAGTCATTTGTATAAGCCAAAGGCATCAATCCACGTGGCTTGCAAGTACTCCATGGGCTTCCAAGTAATTGCAAGTGTACTCCTTGATTATAACAAAAAAAAATTATCGGTCTCTTTGGACGGTCATTGCACACTAATAAGCATTACATGACTTAAAATCTAATATTCATTTGTCTATATATTTACAAATTTTCACTTTCTAATTACATTGCGCGCAAAAAGTTTCTTTACTAGGAAAGTCACTATACTAACATGTATTCAAGATATAATTTTGACAAGTGGATTTTTTTAAATAATGGATATTTTTCTTTCATGGCTGCAAGTATGAAAAATGTCAGACATCAATGATGTTGGTAATTGAAACCCTACGTATATTTTCTTTTGCAATAAAGATCTTTAAACTTTTTTTTTTACATTAAACATAAAAAAAATTATATTGTTGTTCCAAATAAGTGTCTTTTCATTTTTTTTATTTTTTTATTGACTCATAATTTTTTCTAATTTAAAAAATCCCACTTAGCCGGCTAAAACATATGTATTCACCATCACCCATATGAATATATTCAGACTCATAAGTATCTACAAGTCAATCCGGTCAGATACAAGATACACAATGTTCACACTACACACCGTCCTTGCTTTCATGCTCAAATGTTTGTTCGAGAACTTTGGAACCCACCCAGTGGATAACATTGCCAAAAAAAATCAGTAAATTATACCAAAGTCGTAAATAAGGTTATTTTATCCTAAACCTTTTCATTCTATAAGTTTGAAAAAATTATCCACATGCAACCTTTACTGTCTATCCATACTAATCATTTAGATATAATACTAGAGGAGAAAAAAGTTCGTCAAATCACTTGAATCAAAACGGGAGTAAATTTCACAGATAGTTATTCAAAAATTAATAATTTTTGAAAAATTAATAATTGATTATATCCGTTTGAAAAATTAGTCAAAATGTTTTCATTATTAAAAGCAATCTATATCTAGACAATTTCATTAATAATGAAAATATTTTTTGTTCATTTATTTTTATAATCAATACAAGCTATTATAGCTTTCTCAACTGTGGATTTATAACAAAATAAACGCAATCATAAACTTTGCAATCAAGTTGCTGAACTTTGATTCTTATTGTCAGCGCTAAACTTTTTATTATTCATAGTCGATGGCACTTTTAACGGGATCTGACCAACTTTTCAGTCAAATGCTAACTTAAGACACATAACCTTTGGATGTACCATCATCATTACCTTTTTCAACGATCTTTCTATTACATTGGGAAGATAAATCATAGTTAAAACACTCTTAGACGGGGTAGTTATCAGTATTAAGATTTGATTTACCTGGGTGCCAGGTTGCCGGGGTTGGGTAGCTGACTAGGCATCCACTTGGCCAACATGGAGAAGCGGGAGGAGGCATTCACGGTGGTGCTCCGAAGTGAGACTACGGTGGCGAATTTCGACTTCGAAGAGGAGAGGTTGGATGGGAAGGAGGTAATGGAGATGCCACAGCTCATCAGCGCTTTGGCGGCCATTCTGAATATGGAGAGATTGAGAAATTCTCTCAGAATTTTGGGGGGGGAGAAGGGGGAGAGAGAGTGAAGTGGAAGCGAGAAGTTTGCACTATTTGTAGCAGATAAAAAGTGAAACACGGGGATATTGGTCATTATGAAGAGGTTGTCATTGGCTCATTACCAATGGCTATGGCAATGGAATTGGGCCACGTGCTTTTGGTCAATCTCATGCATGAAGAAGACTGTTAGAATATTTAATTTATTAAATAATTTCTTCATCTAACAATTTAAACTCATAAAACATTTGACAGAAGTATCACAAAATGTTGGCATGATTGGTGCTGGCTCTTCTATTTGGGAAGAAATTATTTAGATTTGTTTTGATATGGGAAGAAATTATGTAGATTCATTTTTTGATTTCTGTAATTTTGGGAATTGCCTTATTTTTCATTGTCTTCCTTTCCTGTACTTCATCAATAAAATGGCAATCCCTCTCTCAAAGGCGATATGACAAAAGAAAACTTTGAGAGAGGATCACCCGAGGACGTAGGCACATTGCCAAACCTCGTTAAATCATATCTTCTTTAATTTCTTCATGGTATCAGAGTAGGTACGTACCTGTTTATGCATTCGACCCATTCATGTCCTTCTTCTTGGTGTATGCACGGTTGTTGTTCAAATCATGACTGATTCGAGTTTGGCCAATCTCGAACCCGGCTCCACCGCCACCGGTCAGCAACTCACCAACATATTGCTGAATGAGAAGAACTTTCTTCCATGGACTCGTGCTATTACTATGGCCCTTGCGGGCAGATCGAAGCTTGGTCATATCAATGGCCAAATAAAAGCGCCTCCTGAGAGGGATGCGAAATTTGATGAATGGCAAGCCAACGACAGTTTGGTTATGTCTTGGATTTTTAACTCTATGGAATCTCAAGTGTATGAGATTTTTGCATATTCCCCTATAGCTCTAATCTTGTGGGAATCGTTGAATAAGATGTATGGACAAGTTCATAATGCATCTCGAGTATTCGAATTGCAGCAAGAGATTGCTAACTCTAAGCGAGAAGCCTCTCAATCTTTCACCAACCATCTTGGAAATATGAAGAGAAGGTGGGATGAACTTCGTTTGTATAAGCCAGCAACCCAAAATGTGGCGGATTACATTCGACGGGAGGAGCAAGATCGCATCTTCCAGTTATTGGCTAGCATTGGGCTTGAGTACGAAGACGTGAGAAGACAAATTTTGATGAGTCCAAAATTGCCTATGTTTGATGAAGTCTATGGCTTGATTCAAGGAGAAGAGACAAGACATCGAGTGATGAGTGTCTCGCCTAGTCTTGATAAACCAATCTTTGAAATTTAAGCTCATAAGGCTGTGATGAACAACCAACGTCGGTGAATTTGTGGCGAAATTGGCAAAGGGAAAAAATAAAAAGGCTCGTTCAATTTCATTGTGACCATTGTGATAGAGATGGTCACTCCAAAGATAGGTGCTGGTTGCTTCATCCTCATCTTCGTGCCAACAAAGATAAGGTTCAAGAAGCAAAACTTGCTATTCTAGGAAACTCTACAGAGTTTCAATCGAAACTGGAGTCCTTGGCACAACAATTTCAACAACTACTTCAGATGCAAGGGCAAGGGGTGATTGGTTCGGGATCTTCTGGTCCTTCATCAGATTCGGTCAACATGGTTAAGACATCGGGCACCGCTCTTTTAACCCAATCTAGTACTCAATTCATCATAGATTCGGGAGCTACCGATCACATGTGCAGCTCAACAAATTGACCTTTTAATGTCTCTTCAAGTGCCTCATATCCACCTATTACTGTGGCTAACGGAATGCAGGTTCCAACGCAAGGAGCAGGACAACTTAAGTTGTTGTCACAAAAATTTGATGTTTTGGTTGTGCCTAATTTGTCTTCTAATTTACTTTCTGTGAGCAAGTGCACTAAAGAATTAAATTGCAATGTTATCTTCTCTCCTTCAAAGGTGTTGTTTCAAGATTGCAGTACCAAGAAGACGATTGGTGAAGGACGGCTACAAAAGGGCCTCTACGTCCTTGACTATCATACGAATGCCTTGGTGGCAAGGAAGAATGCAATGGATGCTTCAAGACTTTGGCACATGCACATGGGTCATCCTTCTGACCGTGTGTTGCAAGCTATTGATAAAAATTTATTTCATAATTGCAATACTTGTGACTCTTGTCATTATGCTAAACAACATAGATTACCTTTTCTTCAAAGCTCTAATTTAGCTTCTGAAGTGTTTGATCTAGTACATTCGGATGTTTGGAGTGCTCCAATTGATTCAAGAGATGGTTTTAAGTATTTTGTTTATTTTATTGATGACAAATCGCGAGCTACTTGGCTATACCTTCTCAAAGCTAAAAGTGATGTGGTCACTATTTTTCAGGAATTTTGTAGCATGATTCAGAATCAATTCAAAACATGCATAAAGGTCTTACGCACTGATAATGGTATAGAATATTCCAATCAGACCTTCCAATCTTATTTGAGCAGCTTGGGCATTATTAATCAAACTTCATGTGTAGATACACCTCAAAAGAATGGGGTGGCAGAACGAAAGAATCAACACCTTCTTGAGGTGACTCGAGCTTTATTATTTTTTGGAGGCATGCTAAAGACTTATTGGAGCGATGCTATTTTAACTAGCTGTTATCTTATTAATCGACTTCCTAGTCGTGTTCTGGGTTACAAGACGCCTATGGAAATTCTTTACGGGCGCAAACTTAATATCTTGCATTTAAGAGTATTTGGGTGTTTATGTTATGTCCACTCTCAAAGCGGTGGTAAGCTTGACCCTCGTGCTAAGAAGTGTGTGTTCATGGGCTATTCATCAACAAAAAAAGGATACAAGTGCTGTGATCCAACCACTAGGCGGATGTATATATCACGTGATGTTACATTTGATGAACCTACTATGTTTTTTCATCCCAGGAGTCCAATTTAGGGGGAGTACAATGAGTTGACAGTTGAATTAGCTTCTATTCCTATGGTTAATGAGTTGAACAATGGCCTTGGAGTTGAAAGTAACCCATGGAATGACCCCGAAGGAATAGATGAGACTGAAGAAATAATCAACGATAGCCTCGAATCAATGCCCTCACCAAGGACAGCTTCGGATCAGACAAATGCCGAATTGGTTCCCACTGCTTCTGAAGTGTAGATACACCAAATGAGGTATAAAAGAGCAACTTTAGCTGCAATATGTATTGCTGGCCGTCTAAGGGATTTGATCGTGATGAGCACATGAAAAGCAAAAAAAAATCAGCTATTCAAAAAATAGGAAAGTGGAGTTTTGGCCAAGAAATTCAGTGGAAACTACAACTACAAATATCAAAGGAAAGCAACTTTCAGCAGAATAAAATTGAAATATTCTGCATATTTCGCCCGAGTATGGGGGGATTTTTATGGACAAGAGACGGTTAAAAATTCGTGAGTTTTAGTAAGGGTACAGGGTACAAGGTACAGGATGAGTTAATTCCCACTCTAGAATTAGGAACCAAATCAGGTAGGGTCGGTTCTCTAATTGTGGAATCAAGAACCTATGTGCACTTGGAAATTAAACTGATCGGTCGGGTTGGATTGGGACCGACTGTAAATAACTTTTTCCTTTTATCATTGGGAAACTCCCACTTGTTGGGAATAGAAGAAACCAAAATAAAAAGAGAAGACTTTACCCAAAACGAGAGAGAGAGAGAAAGAGAGAGAGAAAAGAAATCACCGGTTCCTAAGATCGACCTAAGAACTGAACTGGATCGGATGGGCTGGTTTTCGTTTCCACAAACTGAGAACCAATTATGTCCAGTCCACTTCCAGATTTCATGGTGAGAATCGACGCTTCTTAGAACTAATCATCTCTAGATGGATCAATACGACAAGGTGACTACGTCGTGCTAATTGTGGTCTAAGCCGTGGTCTAGTTCGACTTGCTTCTATTGGGTTCTAAGTTAATATACGGCCGAGAGAATCGCTATTGCCCGCCAATAAGAGTTAAAGCAAGTGTGGGTGGGTACTGCCACAAAAATTTGCCCCCAAATATTTAAATGTTTGTCGCAATTTATCAGTTATTTTTTACTTCTATTTATATGATTTTCTCTTCACAAATGAATATAAAAATATATATTTAAATTTCAAGACATAAGAAAGAGATTATATAAGATTTCAATTTCGTGTCAACTTATATATATATATAGTGCAAGCTGGTGAATATACAACATTCTCCATCAGAAAAATTGCATTATAAAATGAGAAGTGAAAACACCCAATAAAAACAGAAGAAGAAAAAACCACCGATGCACTCTTACACGCTCTAGTTTAGAAAATTGGAAGAAGAAAAATTACACCAAAAAAAAAAGGAAAATTAGGGCATATTGGTCCGGTCTGGTTCCTTTTGCAAAATTGAGAATCATACTAGTTATTTCTGGTTTCCATTTTGGAAACTGAGAACCGACCAGCCCGCTTCTCAAGTTGGATCGGGACCATGCTCATCCCTAAATTTCAGGGCATAAATTAAGGACTATGCAATAGAACTCCATTTGTTTCACAGAAATTAAATAATTTGGAAAATATTTTTCTAAAGATAATACATTTCATCCCTTGAAATAATTAGTTAATGAAATATATCTTGATCATCGACAACAATTCTTTTACAAATATTTACGTAAAAAATGAAATTATTTTTACGTCAATTCATTTTCGTAAACGATATAAATAATTATTTAAAAAAAGTATTTTCCAAATCATTGATCTTTCACCAATCAAAAAGACCGGGGATACACACGGTTAGACTGATCTATCTCAAGCCACTACGTTGCCCGGGCTGCTCCCGAGTTTGACAGCCCATACAGCAGTTCCTCGGCGACAAGGCATCGTCGTCACCTGCACCAATCTGTTCCCTCTTAGTCCTTGTCCTCACAGCAAAGCAGTGTCCGTCAATCTGAATTTGATGAAGACACTTCGAGATTGTTGATTCCATTGCGCGGTTATTCAGGCAACCAATTCCTTGGGTGTAATTTGGCATACGCATTGTCCAGGTTTGAATACTTAAGTATTCATAAATTTTCTAGATATGCCTTGCATGTCATTTAAAGCCTAAACAATTTCATTTTCTATGAAATAAATGGAAATGTGCCTTCATTTGATGTAGGGCCTAAACGGTTTTATTTTTCGCGAAATAAATAGAGCCTAAGTATCCACACTAGGCAGATTGCATTATATCTGAGGATTAAGAGGGAACAAATCAACGATGCATTGTTGTTGAGGAACTGCTGTCTGTTTGGGCTATCAAATTCGAGAACAGCCAGGCAACATAGTAGCTTGAGACAATAAGTTGGGTGTGCGCAGCAAAGATACCTTCAGCTGGAGAGATTACCAAGAAAAAGCCCAAGTTCAATTGGATCAACTTCCATCGCCAACGTATCCAATTGGATCAACTTCCACTCAAAAGCTTAAATCAATGAGTTATGGGTCAACTAGAATACATTAACCTCTCAAAAATTTAAGTCAATGAGTTATGGGTCAATTAGAATACAGCAAGCTATCTATACCATACCAATTCTTCAATGTATTTTCACTCAAAAGCTTAAGTCAATGAATTATGGACGAACTATGATACATTAACCGCTCTACATTACACCAATTTTCCAACGTGGGACTTCTCTCTAATACAACTCACACATGCATCTTAACAAGATAAACTCACGATATTGGCAACGTGAATGATGCAGCTAGTGTCTTCTGGTTGAACATACATCTCCCAGTAGCGTGCTTCCTCCTTTCCTCTACGCTCTCTTTTTATGCGGTAATCCCCCGTGAGTGCGTGTCCCCGCCTTTTTATTCTGCAGAAGACTTCCTCTGTTCATGCCCTAAAACTCACGGATTTTTGGCCCTCTCTTTTCCAGAAAAATTGTGATCTCCGTCCCCTACAATTGGGCGAAATATGTGGGATATATCAATTCAGTTCTGCTAAAAGTTGTTCTGCTAAAGTGGCTGAAATCAGATTTATAATTTCCACTTAACTTCTTGGTTAAAACTTCACTATCCTATTCTTTTAAATGGATGGTGCTTTTTTCAACCATCCTTTAGTTCAAGCACTCCCTTTTACAATACTATGATCACATTATCCTTGTGTGGCCCACCAAGTCAAATTGACGTCTCTGTTTTCGTTTGCTTTCTTTTTTTTTTTTTTATCTTTTCCATTACAGACAATTCTCTTCTTTCCACGCCTTTGCGTCTAATGGCAAGGATGCTCTTGATGTCCAACTTACTTAATCGAAAATAATTCAAGACAAAATGTAACCTTTTTCTACAGCAAAACCACGGATTGATATCAATGGCTTGTCCTGCAGTGGTGTGCAAACTTAAAGATCTAGTGATGATAATGGCAAGGCAGCCACCAAGCTACGTATAGATAGAGGCGAATAGGCTTTAAACGGTTCAAAGACCCAAGAAACCAACAGACAAAATGAGAGAGGAAAAATCTGAGCAGACGAACAACTCAAAAAGCAATAGGAATAGAAATGACTTGATGGTGGCTTTTGTGAATCAAAGATGGTGATAAAAATAAAAATATTTGGGTTGGTGCTTTCTGGTCATGAGTGTCTCTTCTGCGTTGCCCACAATTTCTTTTCTGGTCTATAATACGTATTCTCGGTGAACTATCTCCGTCGTCCTCTTATGTGGGTCCTCATTGTCCAATCTCTGAGCATATATAATGTGGCACTTCCTTTGCTGAAAGACATATGAATAATGGTATTCCTTACTGAGCAACTACAGCCTTGCATTTCTCACTCATAACACCGGAGGCTCCAATAACTTAGTTGACTTTACTGATGACAGTCAAATACTCACCGTTGGAGCAATTAGCGAGAACCCTGTATCTGTGAATGCTGAAGAAATGTCGGCACGAGATCCGCTGGCTTTTGCCATAATGAGAACACCACCCATACCCTTTTTTTTCAGGTTGAAGGATCAAACATGTGCTCCCTTGCATATTTATTAGGTTCTACCCACCAAACTCAATTTCATCTCCCTCTTCTTCCATAGCACTACGACTCCACCAAAATGAGAAAACCTTCAACCAGCCCTTGATTGACAATGCTATACCGACTGGTATCGTTGTTAGTAGACACCAAGAGGATCCACTGTAGGAAAGAGAACATAGAGAAGTGAGTAAGAAGGAAAGGGGGACTGCAAAGAAAAGAAAAAGAAATAAAACAAAAGGATTGACTTCACTTTTTAACAAAAAGAGGGGAACTACTTTCTTTGGTAGATTTTAATTGAAATATGCTAAATGGTGGGCCAAATAATAGGTAATGTCGTCAATACACTAATAAAATGGAGTGTTTAAGCCAAAAAAGTGAAAAAAGCATGATCAAAATAGCTAAAATTTCTTGCTCTTCATGTGTTGATCACGATCAAATCCCTTTGATGGCCAGCAATACATATTGTGGCTAAGATTACTCTATCATTTGTTTGGCCAAATTCAACCAATGATTGCCCTAGTTTAGTTACAAAAATGTGAAGCCCTTTAATAGAAATTTTAGGTGTCAACATTTGTCATTAGAAAACATCTATTGAGATGCAAAGGGATTGGACCATGATGGTGTCTTTTTCATGGATATATGTGTGTGTGTGTGTATTAAGGTGACTAGTTACATCGACTTTGGAATATGCCTTTTTTTTTTTGGTTTTACTTTATTAGATATACAATATGCATTGTGTCAGATATGAATGCATGTCTTATAAAACAGCAAATAGTATCAAATTTGGTAAATGAGAAGTAAATATTCATAGACTACAACTCCTTTGAGGTAATTCATTGTGGAAGAGAGATGTGAGATTAAAGAGAGAAACCTACTAAAGTGAGAACTTTCAAGAGGGAAAAGATCAAAGAAATCCAGTATTAGTGATAGAGAGAGTGAGACCGCTGAGAGTCTGTTTGCGTGCGTGCATGCGAGAGAGAGAGAGAGAGAGAGAGAGAGAGAGAGAGAGAGTTTTTTTTTCTTTTTTTGGTTAGTAGCCTTGACAAGTTTGGTTCTTGGGTTGAACCAACCATTACAATGCATAGAAGCCAAACCTATCAAAGTCAATTTCCAATTTTTTTACAAAGGCACTAAACTAGTCTTGTATGAACTGACCAAGATGAGCTGGTTCCAAGGTTGAATAGGTCTAATTGCACACCCCTAATATTTATGGCTTTCTAAGTTGGAGATTTAAGCGATTCATTCTAAAATAACACTACAAAAAAAGTCTCACAACATCATACACAGTATCAAAGGAAGATTTTTTGAGTTCAAATTATTTAAAACCCCTTATTTGCCCTTTTTATTATATGTTTCCGCTCTTAGCCCGAGGGTGAGGGCATTGTGGGCCCTCGCCTAAATCCAAGTGAGAGAACGAAGCCTTTGCCTATTGCCAGAAAGAGTCAATCACCATTGCTGGGGCCCAAGTTATCTCGCTGGTTGGAAATCCTATGAAGGAAAATGAAAAAAGAAAAGAACAAAGAAAGAAAAAAAAATTTCATAAAACTTATTAAAATATACAAAAATCTTCATCATCACTTTTGGGAAAAATAATTGTGAAATTTCTATGTATTTTAATGTGTGTGGAAGAAGAGAACATAAGATAGGCTTTATTAAATGACTATCTAAAATAAAATAACAATCAAGGATATGTATAATCAAAATGAAATATAAGCGCAATCTTGAGAGATGAGGATAATCAAAAGAAATATCCTAATTAACCCTAACAATATGTCAGATTAAAATGTGCACATCAAGTCCAAAAAAGTGAAAGGCACACACCTGCAGAATTTCAACAATTGAAGCGTGGACAGTTTAGTAAAACAATTGGAGCATGCCTATTTTTATGTCTGCGAGGGTCGACAGGTCTTCATGCAATGTGGGTTCCATGTATTTATTTATTTAATACAAGATGCATCAAAAGGAGAAATTGACTTTGAAGACCCAATTCCACTTTTACTCCTGGTTTTATAAAATTGAAAATTCACAACGAGGAATTAATGTTAGTCCCTCATTAAACATATATAATGCAGTTCATGCTTTGTAGGGTATTAATCATGAAAATTACTTATTTTGGGAATAATGGAAGCATTTCCTACCATATGAATATTGGACCTTTTATTCAATAGCAGCACATATCTCTTTGGTTCTCAAAATTCTAAAACTCTTGGAAAGAATAAAACTTATCTTGGAGAGTAGATTTTCAAGAATATGAACCCATCAACAAATCATATTAGCAAATAACATTTATTTAAGAGTTTAAATCAATAAATTATAAGTCTAGTAAATTTATTAACTGCTCAATCCCTCTTCAATTACCCAATAGGGAATTTTTCTCTATGGTACGCTCACACTTGTACATTAATGAATACCCAACATGGATGATGACAACCCAACAATACTCTTCCTAATGCTAAAGATATATAAATAGTGAAAATGGCACTTTACCAAACACTCAACACAAACCCATTATTTCATAGAGAAAAATAGCGCACACACCAACTACGTAAAGAAAAAATTTACACGAACTATCTATTTGCCCTTAATTTAGTCACAATATCATATCAATAGTGTACAAAACTACCTGTGTAAAACTTTCTTACGTTAATATATGCTATGACCACTCTTTCATAAATTGACATTTGTATCTATAAGATTCCATTTTTTTAGAAAGTAAATCACTTCATTGATGGAAGCATGTCATATAATACAACAGGCACGAGGAGGGCGACATCACTATGCTAGTCTAACTCAAAATTAAGAAAAAATATTAGCTACACAAGTTGTGCTAGTGCCACAAAGTAGATGCTCATCTATTAAGCGACGTGTCCACGAATGGCCTATTTATCAGATTTTTCTCTCTTGTCTCTCTCCTCTTGCAGACTCGCACCTCCATTTCTCTTCTTCTTTGCCATTTCTCCCTTCTTTTTTATTTTCTTTTTTTCACTTTTTTTTCCTTCCTCAACTTGTGCAGTTAATATTTTCTCACACAAATGGCCTCATATGCCCTTAATTTACTCTTGATATCCGATCAATGGTGTACAAAACTACATGCCTAGAACTTTTTCTCACATTACTAGTGTATGCTATGAGTTTCATAAATTGACATTTGTATCTATAAAATTCCCTTTCTTGGAAAGTACATCACTTTATTGACGGAAGCATACCATATAAAACAACAGGCACAAGCAGCGCAACACCACTGCGCTAGTCCTACTTAAAACCAGGGGCGCGAAAACTAGGCTTCATACACTCACATCCATGGATGAGACTAGAACTTGCTTTTCAGCGTGAGCTCATGCTGAATCAACTTCGAGAAAACATCCATGGCGTGGCGAGTAAGCCCCAGGGACACAACCAAGTCGTCGCTCTCCCTGCTCTGGGAAGCGACCAAGATGACGTTGTTGGGGACCGTCGCCGGCGCCACCTGGAATGGCCTCCCGAACCCGAAATCCATCTTGTAGAAAGGGAGCCGGCTCCACTTGCTGATGCAGCAAGCGTTGCCCTGGCAGTCGACAAGGACCCTGTTCAGCTCGATGTGGTCGATGGCCGACCTTATGTAACTCTCGGTGACGGATGCGAGCGCCTCACGCACGGTCTGGACAGCGAACGAGAAGGGATTGCGGGTCAATTCGCCGGCACTGCACTCAGCGCAGGACCAAGCGATGCCGTTCCCGAAGTAGCCACTCGGCAGAGGGGGGTCGAACTTGGGGCGGCCGTCGACTGCAGTGAGAAGCTTTGTCGTCTCGTCAGGACCGATTCCGAGAGCTTTGGTTCGCGAGATCCACACGAGCGCCGATATGACTTCGAAGGTGGTTGGGACTACGGAAGAGCCATTCTGGGTTGTGATTCTTGCCGCTTTCTTGAGCTGAATGAGAGCGTGTGGCTTGAAGCAGAACGATCTGTAAACAAGGGGCTTGGTTTGGGGGTCGACCACGCGTCTGGGCCGCCAGTCTCTCAGAGCATACTCGTGGTGGGGGAGATCGACGCGCGGAGGTTGCCTCGGGCGCAACACCGATCGATCAAGAAAGGGAAGAACTGATGGCGGCTTGGCTCGAGCCAGGTCGCTCCAGCAAGCTATGAAGTCCGTGAGGGCTTTCCCATCGACGAGGACGTGATTCATGACGATGCCGACGACGATCCCTCCACACTTGAACGTCGTCACCTGGATTTCATGATAAACTGTAAGTGGATATCTACTTATGTGTATGTCAGTCTTGGAAAGTCTAAATCCCCTTGCACGAGTCCAGGAGAACATGCTGCTCCGCAAGAGGTTGAATGATAATAATAAATAAAATAAAATAAAATAAACAGTGCAGAAACGATCTCTTTCTGTTAGATAAATTGTTCAAAAGCAATATGTTGCTCCTTCTAGCTTGCCCCAAAAGAAAAATCTCGCACAAAGTAGCCATAATTCTCGTACAATCTCTCTAATATATGATTCATCGATGAACTAATGCAGGGGCACGCCAGAATCAGTATTTACCTGCACCGAAAGCAAAGGTACTTCCAGTATGGTCGGGGCTCCGTCGGTGTGCTTCACGAGTTTTCGCAGCATGGCAGGATTCATGGTGCTGATATCGCCCAGCGCTGCGATGTCATCCTCCGACGTCGCTTCGATGAATGGGACACCTTCTCCGGTGCATCTCACTGCCATCCTCCCATCGATCCCCATGACAAATCTGCCTGCGAACGGATAGAACTCGACCAATGCCTTGGCCAGAGATTCTCTGATTGTCTCGATTGCGGCGGGATGCCTTCCCCTCCCTTCGCCCTTGAAGGTGAACACCATCTCAATCACATACGGGAAGGTTTGGTCGAGGTTCGAGAGAGCGTAGAGCCCGCCAAACGTTTCCCTCACCGGAGAAACACAAACCGCATTCACGATCTTCACATCGAGCTTTCGCGTAGATCCAACGTTTCTCGGCTTCTCATTTCCTGCTTCTTTGCACAGAATAATTGAAACTGTATTTATTTATCTGCAAGCTTTGGCGTAGATCCGACTTGCTAGTTGCTACAAATAACTTTGACGAATTCGATTTCTACATTTCTCAAGCTATGGAACTGATTGTAAAATGCAAAACATGCAATCCCATGATCTTCATAATTAGAACAAGAGTACAGACAATCGATTAGATAAATTAACGCACCTATTTTAGAATACATTGGGAAAGCAGAAAAGCAATGATCCATCCAAATTCTTCTCCTCTATTACCCTAATCCTTCTCCTTTATTACCCTCTGTATCATTTATCAGAATCTCAATGAGACGGCTCCCTCACTCTTCGCTAGGTGAACACTCCTTTATAAGGATACTATGAGAATTAGGGTTAGAGGAAAGACTTCCAACCAGGGCCCTCTCATTACGGGCCAAGTTTAACTCGACCCACACTAGCCAACCTCATATTAAACTAATTACAAAATATTTTATCTCACTTTAGACCAACCCCATAAAACGGTAAATTACAGTATTAATTTAAGTAAGTCCACATTAGGAAAACTCTTCCACTAATCAGTCATATGTGAAATTGACCGACCATATTTGTTTATATTGGTTGCATGAAAAATTACATGATCTTGTCAATTAAATATACATATATTATTATATAATTGAATAAATGCATATTAAATTCAAAATGCGCATGCTACCTACCATTCTTGCTTTCATCCTCAAATGACTCAAATGTCCCTCTGAAAATTACGGTACCCATCCTGTGGATAACAATTATGAAACATTAAGAAAATTAACCGATTAACCATATTATTATTATTATTAGTAACAATCCATACCTATAGATTATCATTAATGATGAAAATATTTTCATCACATTCATTTTATTAAGTGATACAAGCGATCATTTTGAGAAAAATTTTCTTTTAAAAGTGTTGATTTTCTATGAGCATTCATAAATTTTGCAATCAAGTTGCCTCACTTTGATTTTTATTATTGGCACCGAACTTTTATTTCTTCACAATTAACGGCACTTAGACTAGGATTTGACCAGCTTTCCGCTCAAATTTGACTCAATAGAGACACGGACCAATTTTCTCGCTTATAAGTATCACTATAGATGTAATATTTAAACTTGCATCGATATTTTAATAAAAAAGCTCTAGTTAAAATTAATCAAACTCGAATGCATATTTAATGTGCAAGAGAAAAAAGGCACATACCTGAGCAATTTCAACAGTTGAATCTTCGAATGTTGAGTTACAGCAATTAGAGCAAATCTGTATTTATATGTGCAAGGTTTGATGGGTCTTCGCGGCCAAGCACTAGGTCAACCCAGCTATGTGGGTTCCATGCATTAATAATTTCAATAAAATATGCATTCCCATTAATAATTTCAATAAAATATGCATTCCCATTAATAATTTCAATAAAATATGCATTCCCATTAATAATTTCAATACAATATGCATTCCCAAAGAGAAAATGACTTTGAAGATCCAATTCCACTTTAGCTCCTCCTGGTTTTATAAAACCACTTTAGCTCCTCCTGGTTTTATAAAACTGAAACGGCTTTGGTAGTATAACAACACCTTTCGATTATCATAAAAATAACAATTTATTGTGAATTATAAATTATTAAAAAATTGGACCCCATAATAATTTATAATTTATAATTTTTTATTTTTTATGATTCAAAATAGACTGCTCAATAAATTATAGACTTTCACCAAATCATTTTTCAAATTAGAAAGAGAAATACTTACATGAGTATCATTGATATACTGTTAAAATAACAATTTATTTTTTCCAAAAAAATTAAATAATTATTAATTATTAATTATTATAAGATATGTTCTTTCAAGAATTTGTAACTCATAACATGTTATATTAATGATAGATCAAAAACTATTATGCTAGAAAAGCCCAATTGAAAATTCACGAATAAAATGAGAAATGAAATAGTTTCTAATATTTTACGGGCACGACAAGGAACTTCTTTTTAATCCATTATTGAATGTATAATATATAGTTCACGCCTTCCCCGGTAATTATTTTGCATATTTTTTTTAAAGTGCTCTATATTGCTAAAGCCAAAATAAATGGAAAAGTACCCAAAAAGAAGTAATTAATTAATAGAAAGGGGAGCGAAATTCTCTTTGTTTAACCTCGAAGGAAGCGAACCACACACCTCGTATTTGAAAAACCTTAATTGGTTTTCCACAATCTTGGTGCTCCAATGGGCCAAAGAATCTGCGTATTACCATTGTAACGAGGAGAGGTTTTCGTTTGGTACCGTTGAAGCCAGACTTTGACGCACCATGCAATCCTACTCCATGGGTTCATTGGTTACAAAATACAAATGTCCAACCAAGGTTTTTCAATTAGATGTCTATCAGGATAAGGATAAGGACATTATAAGTGTCATAACTTTTATATGACACTTATTTGAATACTATAATTTCTTGTTCGAACATTTGAGTGTCATAATTTAAAAAAATAATTAATTAATTTAGTGTTGAAACTTTCAATTTATTACTTGAGTCCCATAAATTTTTAAAAAGGTTCCCCTAGATATCGAAAATCTAATGTGACATAATCATTGTGCTAAATGTTTATAAAAAGTTATGATACCAAACGATTTATGAAAATATTATATGATACTTAAGTGTTTGAAAGAAAAGTTATGAAAAAAGTTATGGCACTTATAGTATCTTTTTCTTGTTATCAATCCAAATTCCCTTAAAAAAGCATCAAATTTAACTAGAGTTCGAATTTCAGCTTGAACTTTTATTTGTATTATAAAAGAGCATTAATTCTAACTCATGTACCAATTCTAACCTAAACTTTTTGTTATCTCATAAAAAAAAATAATAATGTTTCAGGCAGAACATAAATATGTCCGCCATTAAGGGCGTGTTTGATAACGTTTCTGTTTCGGGAAACAATTTTTGAACAGAAAAAGTTTTTTCTATTTCTGTTCTCAGAAGCAATTTTTGAACATGAGAACGCGCTTGGTAACTAAAAAAAAATTCTATTCTATGACTAAAAATGCGTTTAATAAAATTATATAATTTTGTTGTTTCTTTTAATTTTTATAATATTTTTATAATATTTTTCTTTTTTTTTCTTCTTTCTTTTTTATTTTTTCTTTTTTTTTCCTTGGCTTGGCCAGATCTGGGCAAGGTTGAGCCTCACCAATGGCTTCGGTGACTAGGCGAGCCTCGCCAGGCCAAGGAGAGGCCGACCTCGCGTTGGCCCAGCGAGGTCGCCGGCCCTCATCAACCGATCACTGGCCATGGCCGAGGCCAAGGACTAGCCAAAAGGAATAAGAAGGAAAGAAAAAAGAAAAAAAGAGAAGAAAAAAGAAGAGAGAAAAAAAATTTCTCAAAATTGTTCCCAAAAACAAAAAACAACTTTTTTTCTACTTTTTGTTTCTATTCCAAATATGTTCCTAGGAACAAAAAAGAATAGATTTTTTGTTTTTTAGAACAAAAATTTTACTAAACATGTTTTTGTTCTTTTTTTATTCCCCGGAACAAAAAAGAAAAAAATTTGTTCCGGGGAACATAAACACTTTTTGCCAAACAGGGCCTAAGTTTCCATCCAATAATACTATTACTAGATGTGTCATTCCACATGTATTCAACTGGGGCTTGATAGGGGCCACATTTGACTACCAGTTAAAAGTTGATGATTTTCTATTAGACAACAATAAGTTCATATTAAAATTGGACTCAACATGTTATTTTCGTAAGTTTTGACACTTAAGTGTCCATTTGTGCCAAGTTTTGGCACTCTTGGTGTCCTTGTGTCTAATCTTTTCCATTACAGACAATTCTCTTCTTTTCACGCATTTGCATCAAACGGCAAGGATGCTCTTGATGTCCAATTTACTTAATCGAAAATAATTCAAGACAAAATGTAACCATTTTCTACAGCAAAACCACGGATTGATATCAATGGCTTGTCCTGCAGTGATGTGCAAACTTAAAGATCTAGGGATGATAATGGCAAGGCAGCCACCAAGCTACGTATACATAATAGAGGCGAATGGGCTTTAAACTGCTAAAGGTGGTAACTTGGCATTTATGACTCAGTTCAAAGATCCAAGAAACCAACAGACAAAATGAGAGAGGAAAAATCTGAACAGACGAACAACGCAAAAAATCAATAGGAATAGAAATGACTTGATGGTGGCTTTTGTGAATCAAAGATGGTGATAAAAATAAAAATATCTGGGTTGGTGCTTTCTGGTCATGAGTGTCTCTCCTGCGTTGCCCATAATTTCTTTTCTGGTCTATAATATGTATTCTTGGTGAAATATCTCCGTCGTCCTCTTGTGTGGCCTTGTTGTCCAATCTCTGAGCATATATAATGTGGCACTTCCTTTGCTAAAAGACATATGAATAATGGTATTCCTTACTGAGCAACTACAGCCTTGCATTTCTCACTCATAACACCGGAGGCTCCAATAACTTAGTTGACTTTATTGATGACAATCAAATAGTCACCGTTGGAGCAATTAGCGAGAACCCTGTATCTGTGAATGCTGAAGAAATGTCGGCACAAGATCTGCTTGCTTTTGCCATAATGAGAACACCATCCATACCCTTTTTTCATATTGAAGGATCAAACATGTGCCCCTTGCATATTGATTAGGTTCTACCCACCAAACTCAATTTCATCTCCCCTTCTTCCATAGCACTACGACTCCACCAAAACGAGAAAACCTTCAACCAGCCCTTGATTGACAATGCTATACCGAATGGTATCGTTGTTGGTAGACACCAAGAGGATCCACTGTAGGAAAGAGAACAAAGAGAAGTGAGTAAGAAGGAAAGTGGGACCACAAAGAAAAAGAAAAAGAAATAAAACAAAAGGATTGACTTCACTTTTTAACAAAAAGAGGGGAACTACTTTCTTTGGTAGAGTTTAATTGAAACATGCTAAATTGGTGGGTCAAATAAGAGGTAATGTCGTCAATACACTAATAAAATGGAGTGTTTAAGCCAAAGGAGTGAAAAAAGCATGACCAAAATAGCTAAAATTTCTTGCTTTTCATGTGTTGATCACGATCAAATCCCCTTGATGGCCGGCAATACATATTGTGGCTAAAATTACTCTATCATTTGTTTGGCCAAATTCAACCAATGATTGCCCTAGTTTGGTTACAAAAATATGAAGCCCATTAGTAGAAATTTTAGGTGTCAACATTTGTCATTGAAAACAACTATTGAGATGCAAAGGGATTGGACCATGATGGTGTCCTTTTATATGGATATATATACAGAGTGAGTAATTTCCAGTCTAGTAATTTGGAAACTATCTTGTTGGAATCAATTCCCAATTTTGAAACCAGATATTGAACCAATCGACTTTGGAATGTGCCTTTTTTTCTTGGTTTTATTTTATTAGATATATAATATGCATTGTGTCAAATATGAATACATGTCTTATAAACAGACAATGGAATCAGATTTGGTAAATGAGAAGTAAATCTTCTTAGACTACAACTCCTATGAGGTAATTCATTGTGGAAGAGAGACGTGAGATCAAAGAGAGAAACCTACTAAAGTGAGAACTTTCAAGAGGGAAAAGATCAAAGAAATCCAGTATTAGTGATAGAGAGTGAGACCACTGAGAGTGCGTTTGTCTTAGAGAGAGAGAGAGAGAGAGAGAAGTAGTCATGCAAAAAAGTTCCCAAATTTTGTGTTGGTTTTGACCAGTTCTACCCTAGAGCACAAGTTTGGTTCTTGGGTAGAACCGACCATGACAGTGCATAGAAACCAAACCTGTCAAAGTCAATTTCCAAATTTTTACAAAGGCACCAAACTAGTCTTGTATGAACCGACCAAGATGAGCTTAACACTACAAAAAAAGTCTCATAACATCATGCACGGTATCAAAGGAAGTTTTTGTAGTTCAAATTATTTAAAACCCCTTATTTGTCTTTTTTATTATATACTCTTAGCCTAAGGGTGAGGGCATTGTGGGCCCTTGCCTAAATCCAAGTGAGAGAATGAAGCCTTTGCCTATTGCCAGCAAGAGTCAATAATTGTTGCTAGGGCCCAAGTTATCTTGATGGCTGGAAATCCTACGAAGGAAAAAGAAAAAAGAAATTTCATAAAACTTATTAAAATATTACAAAAATCATCATCACTACTTTTGGTATAACTTGAAATATAAAATATGGGAAGAAATAATTGTGAAATTTCTATGTATTTTAATGTGTGTAGATGAAGAGAACATAAGATAGGCTTTATTAAATGACTATCTAAAATAAAATAATACTCAAGGATATGCATAATCAAAATGAAACATAAGCGCAATCTTAAGAGATGAGGATAATCAAAAGAAATATCCTAATTAACCCTAACAATATGTTAGATTAAAATGTGCACATCAAATCCAAAAAAGTGAAAGGCACACACCTGCAGAATTTCAACAGTTGAAGCATGGACAGTTTAGTAAAACAATTGGAGCATGCCTATTTTTATGTGTGCGAGGGTCGACAGGTCTTCATGCAATGTGGGTTCCATGTATTTATTTATTTAATACAAGATGCATTAAAAGGAGAAATTGACTTTGAAGACCCAGTTCCACTTTTACTCTTGGTTTTATTAAATTGAAAATTCACAACCAGGAATTAATGTTAGTCCCTCATTAAACATATATAATGCAATTCATGCTTTGCAGGGTATTCATCATGAAAATTACTTATTTTGGGACTGGAAGCATTTCCTACTATATGAATATTGGACCTTTTGTTCCATAGCAGCACATGGACAATTGTAGCTATATCTCTTTGGTTCTCAAAATTCTAAAACTCTTGGAAAGAATAAAACTTATCTTGGAGAGTAGATTTTCAAGAATATGAACCCATCAACAAATTATATTAGTAAATCACATTTATTTAAGAGTTTAAATCAATAAATTATAAGTCTAGTAAATTATTAACTGCTCAATCCCTCTTCAATTACCCGATAGGGAATTTTTCTCTATGGTACACTCACACTTGTACATTAATGAATACCCAACAAGGATGATGACAACCCAACAATAATCTTCCTGATGCTAAAGATATATAGATAGTGAAAATGGCACTTTACCAAACACTCAACACAAACCCATTATTTCACAAAGAAAAATAGCACACACACCACCTATGTAAAGAAAAAATTTACACGAACTATCTATTTGTCCTTAATTTAGTCATGAAATCATATCAATGGTGTACAAAACTACCTGTATAAAACTTTCTTACGTTACTATATGCTATGTTCACTTTTCATAGATTGACATTTGTATCTATAAGATTCATTTTTCTTAAGAAAGTACATCACTTCATTGATGGAAGCATGTCATATAATACAACAGTCACGAGAAGGGCAACATCACTATGCTAGTCTTACTCAAAATTAAGAAAAATATTAGCTGCACAAGTTGTGCTATCGTCACAAAGTAGATGCCCATCTATTAAGCAACGTGTCCATGAATGGCCCATTTGTCAGATTTTTCTCTCCTTGTCTCGCACCTCCATTTCTCTTCTTCTTTGCTGTTTCTCCCTTCTTTTTTATTTTCTTTGTTTCACTTTCTTTTCCATCCACAACTTGTGCAGTTAATATTTTCTCACACAAATGGCCTCATATGCCCATAATTTATTCTTAATATCTGATCAATGGTGTACAAAACTATATGGGTAGAACTTTTTTTCACATTACTAGTATATGCTATGGGCACTCTTTCATAAATTGACATTTGTATCTATAAGATTCCCTTTTTTGGAAATTACATCACTTTATTGATGGAAGCATATCATATAAAACAACAGAACAAGCAGCGCAACACCACTGCCCTAGTCCTACTTAAAACCAGGGGCGCGAAAACTAAGCTTCATATGCTCATATCCATAAATGAGACTAGAACTTGCTTTTCAACGTGAGCTCATGCTGAATCAACTTCGAGAAAACATCCATGGCGTCGCGAGTAAGCCCCAGGGACACAACCAAGTCGTCGCTCTCCCTGCTCCGGGAAGCGACCAAGATGACGTTGTTGGGGACCCTCGCCGGCGCCACCTGTAACGGCCTCCCGAACCCAAAATCCATCTTGTAGAAAGGGAGCCGGCTCCACTTGCTGATGCAGCAAGCGTTGCCCCCGCAGTCGACCAGGACCTTGTTCAGCTCGACGTGGTCGATGGCCGATTTTATGTAACTCTCGGTAACAGAGGCCAGCGCCTCGTGCACGGTCCGGACAGCGAACGAGAAGGGATTGCGGGTCAATTCGCCGGCGCTGCACTCAGCGCAGGACCAAGCGATGCCGTTCCCGAAGTAGCTACTCGGCAGCGGGGGGTCGAACTTGGGACGGCCGTCGACTGCAGTGAGAAGCTTTGTCATCTCGTGAGGACCGATTCCGAGAGCTTTGGTTCGCGAGATCCACGCGAGCGCCGATATGACTTCGAAGGTGGTTGGGACTACGGAAGAGCCATTCTGGGTTGTGATTCTTGCCGCTTTCTTGAGCTGAATGAGAGCGTGAGGCTTGAAGCAGAACGATCTGTAAACGAGGGGCTTGGTTTGGGGATCAACCACGAGTCCGGGCAGCCGGTCTCTCGGAACATACTCGTGGTGGGGAGATCGACGCACGGAGGTTGCCTCGGGCGCAACACCGATCGATCAAGAAAGGGAAGAACTGATGGCGGCTTGGCTCGAGCCAGGTCGTTCCAGCAAGCTATGAAGTCCGTGAGGGCTTTCCCGTCGACAAGGACGTGATTCATGACGATGCCGACGACGATCCCTCCGCACTTGAACGTCGTCACCTGGATTTCATGATAAACTGTAAGTGGATATCTACTTATGTGTCGGATCTAGTGAAACCCACCATTTTCAATAGTATTTACCTGCACCGTCAGCAAAGGTACTTCTAATATGGTCGGGGCTCCGTCGCTGTGCTTCACGAGTTTTCGCAGCATGGCCGGATTGATGGTGCTGATATCGCCCAGCGCTGCGATATCATCGTCCGACGTCGCTTCGACGAACGGGACACCTTCTCCAGTGCATCTCACCGCCATCCTCCCGTCGCTCCCCACGACAAGTCTGCCCGCAAACGGATAGAACTCGACCAATGCCTTGGCCAGCGACTCTCTGATTGTCTCGATCGCGGCGGGACGCATTCCTCTCCCTTCGCCCTCGAAGGTGAACACGATCTCAATCACGTACGGAAAGGTCTGGTCGAGGTTCGAGAGAGCGTAGAGCCCGCCAAAAGTTTCCCTCGCCGGAGAAACACGAACAGCATTCACGATCTTAACGTCGAGCTTTTGCGTAGCTCCGGCGTTTCTCGGCTTCTCATTTCCTGCTTCTTTGAACAGAATAAACGAAGCTGTATTTATTTATCCGCAGGCTTTGGGCGATACCATGGTAAATGTACGACTTGCTAGTTGCTACAAACAACTTTGACAAATTCAATTTCTACATTTCTCAAGCTATGGAACTGATCAGTCATATGCAAAATTGACCAGCCATATTTGTTTATATTGGTTGTATGAAAAATTACATGATTTTGTCAATTAAATATACATATTATATATATATATATATATATATTATATATATTTGAATAAATGCAGATTGAATTCAAAATGCCCATACTACGTACCGTTCTTGCTTTCATCCTCAAATGACTCAAACGTCTCTCTGAGAATTGCGGTACCCATCCTGTGGATAATGATTATGAAACATTAAAAAATTAACTAATTAATCAACAGAAAATATTTTTATTATTAATAACAATCTATAAATATAGATAATTATTAATGATGAAAATAAGTTCATTACATTAATTTTGCTCTAAGCATTACAAGTGGTCATTTAAAAAATTATATATCTTTTAAAAATGTTGCTTTTCTGTGAGTATTTGTAGATTTTGCAATCAAGTTGACTAACTATGATTTTTATTATCGGCACTGAACTTTTATTTCTTCACAATTTATGGCACTTCAACTGGGATCATACCAAATTTCCGGTTGAATTTGACTCGACAGAGACTCGACCAACTTTCTTGCTTATAACTATCCCTATAGATGTAATATTTAAACTCACATTGATATTTTAATAAATAAATAAAAAAACCTCTAGTTAAAATTCATCAAACTTGAATGCATATTTAATTGCAAGAGAAAAAAAAAGGCACATACCTGAGCAATTTCAACAGTTGAATCTTCGAATGTTGAGTTACAGCAATTGGAGCAAGTCTGTATTTATATGTGCGAGGTTTGACTGGTCTTCATGGCCAAGCCCTGGGTCAACTCAGCTATGTGGGTTCCATGCATTAATAATTTCAATACAATATGCATTCCAAAGAGAAATTGACTTTGAAGACCCAATTCCACTTTACCTCCTACTGGTTTTATAAAATTGAAACAGTTTTATTAGTATAATAGTTTTTAAGACTATCATATTAATAATAATTTATTATGAGTCATAAATTCTCGAATGAATAAACTTCACAATAATTTATAATTAAAATAAACTTTTGTTCTCACAATAAATTAAGGATTTTCATCAAATCATTTCTCAAATCAAAAGGGAAATGCTTTGATGAGTATCCTTAATCTATTATGGGAATAATAATTTATTTTTTGTCATAAAAAATAAGTAACAAACAAATAGAAATTGTTATAGAGTCCCCTCCTTAAAAAATTTGTGACTCATAATACATTATTCTAACAGTGGATTAAAAATTATTATGCTAACAAAGCTTAATTGAAAATTCACGAACAAAATGAGAAATGAAATAGTTTCTAATATTTTACGGGCACGACAAGGAACTTCTTTTTAATCCATTATTGAATGTATAATAGATAGTTCACGCCTTCCCCGGTACTTATTTTGCAATTCTTTTTTTAAAGTGCTTTATATTGCTAAAGCCAAAATAAATGGAAAAGAACCCAAAAAGAAGTAATTAACTAATAGAAAGGGAAGCGAAATTCTCTTTGTTTAACCTCGAAGGAAGCGAACGACACACCTCGTATTTGAAAAACCTTAATTGGTTTTCCACAATCTTGGTGCTCCAATGGGCCAAAGAATCTGCGTATTAGCATCGTGACGAGGTAGAGGTTTTCGTTTTGGTTAGCGTGAAGCCAGCTTTGACGCACCATGCAATCCTACTCCTAGGGTCCATTGATTACAAAATACAAATGTCCAACCAAGGTTTTTCAATTAGTTATCTGTCGAGACATTATAAATGTCATAATTTTTGTATGGCAATTATTTGAATACTATAACTTTCTTTTCGAATATTTGAATGTCATAATTAAAAAAAATATTTTACTTCGAGTGTTAAAACTTTCAATTAATTACTTGAGTGCTATAAATTTTTAAAAACATTCACCTAGGTATCAAAAATCCAACATGACAAAGCCATTGTGCTAAATGTTTATAAAAAGTTACAATACTCAAATGACTTATGGAAAAATTATATGGTACTCAACTAATCGAAAAAAAAATTATGAAAAAAATTATGGCATTTATAGTGTCTTTTTCCTATTGTCAAATCAATTGCCTTAAGAAAACATCAAATTTAACTAGAGTTCTAATTTCAGCTCGAACTTTTATCTATATTTAAAAAAAAAACATTAACTTTAACCAGTGTACCAATTCTAACTTGAATTTTTTGTTATCTCATAAAAGAAATAAAGTTTCAAGCAAAACCTAAATTTGTCCCCATCATTTCCATCCAATAATTCCACATGTATTCAATGGAGATTTTTTTTTTTTTTTAACAAAGTATTCAATGGAGACTGATAGGGGCCACATTTGAGTATCATTTAAAAGTTGCTAGTTTTCTATTAGACAAAAAAATTGTCGGACCAAAATGGAGACTAAACTCAAAGTTGATGTTCTTTTAAAAGACAGAGAATTTTGGACAAGAATTGACACATGAAGTGAAGTTTGTGCCTCTTATAATATTAAAAAAGTTGGACTTTAGCCAAAGTTGAGACCCAACCTAAAGTTGATGTAGAATTGAATCATTAATTGTTTGATCAGTTGGTGTTTCTTGGAATAATATTATCACAAAAATATATTTTCTTGGGTCAAGAAAATTGGGTACTTAAAATCCCCAAAAAAGGAGTTGCCCACTTTCTAGAATTTACTTTGACACCCCTAGTTTCACGATTAAACCTATGACCCAAGACTTTGGCACCAAGCTTGGAACCCGACGGTCGGAGCCAAGACCCTAGTAACCTAACTCGGTGACCCCATCTCCTCGACCCAGGACCCTAGATTGTTTTCCAAAACCAAGTGATTTTCCGCCAATTTTATAGTCCAAGCAGGATTTGGATCCTGACGGCGCGTTTACTTTGCTTCACACGAGGGATGTTCCATTTGTTTGCCCCTCATCCACACGTCATCGTACAAATCATTAATTTTTCTTTTCCTGGTCCCATCATAATTTTTATTTTACAAATCACCGTATGTACCGATGCAACCCTCGCCCTCATTAACGGATCCCTATCTCAACCCCTGAAAAGCTAGAATCAAATCCCCCACCTCCCTTTACCATTAGAACAACCCTTCGTGATTAGTAATTAACAATTTTCCTGCAAATTAGCATGCTTTCAGGCAAGACACGGCTGCTTTATTTTTTTTTTTTTGCCAACAACTAAAACCTATTGTCTCTTCATATATCTTTGACAAAATCATTAAAGAAATACAAATTTATCTAAAATTAATTTTTTTTATCATGAAAAATCTTAAATTATTACACATGTGACAAATTTATCTCAAATGACTGCAAAAAATCATAAACTAATATATTTGTAATAAATTTACCCCAAACTAATTTGTTTGATCACCAAAAACCCCTACTTTGGTATATATGTGATAAATATACCATCCATTAAATTGAATTAATGTTATAAAAAATATAAAAATGATACAATTGTGACAAATAAATAATAAAATTTTAAATTGATATACTAGTCAACTATCATATGTCATCTAACTTAGTATTTTGATAATAAAATTTAATAGAAACTAACAAATGGTAAATTTATCACAAGTATACTAGTTTGAGATTTTTTGTGATCAAAAAATTAGTTTGAGTATATTTATCATAGGTATACCAGTTTAGGATTTTTGATGATATTAACTCTTATTATATATTCTTTCATATGTGAGGCAAAACCGCACAAATCAATTCATTTTTAAAATTTGGTATAGATAAGAATAATAAGTGTACTAGAAGTTTTAAAACTTATCTCAAAAGTCCATGCAATTAAAGTCGGAAAACTTATCAAATTGGTTCAATTAAGCTCCTTTGTCATTTTCATCCCTATTTGATTAATGAAAATGCATACCTGGGTTTTTTATCACTTTCTTGAGACATGTAAAGCCAATGTTGCATCCACCAAGCGACACATCAAAAATATATATAAAGAAAAAGGATACAAAAAAATAGAAAAAGAAAAAATGATAAGACAAACAAACCAATAATCTTCTTCATCAAGCTTACATCACCTGAATAAAATTATTTTTATTGTTGATCATTTTGTAAGATTTTATGGGATGATTACCAAATATTTTAAAAGCTCAAGCTTTTGTTAAACCTTCTAACATTTTATTAAAGTATGTGTTATCACTTTCATGTATGTGTATCCACCTTCATCATTCAAATTACACATAAGGTAGTAATTAGGCATGAGAAGGGGTGTGGAAGTGACAACAAATCCTATATACTCCAATTTAATGTAAGATTTTGTTAGACTACCAATAAACTTTTGAATTGGACTTTTTAGCATTCTTCTTCAAGCTTGGCCCCGACCACTCAAGTTTAGTCAAGTTCCCAACCATAGCCTCTTGAGCTTCTTCAAGCTAAGGCCATGGCCGCTTCAATTTCTTCGAGCTCTCGAACATAACCGCTCCAACTTCTTCTAAACATGAACAAAAGAACCAAAAACAAACACTTAAAAAAAAAAAATGGAATCAAATCAATTAAGCACAAAACATTGAGAAGAGGGCCTCAATCTCCCCCGGCACTTCTGATGCCGTGAGCCTGAACTTCCGGCGGAAGTAGAATTATTACATTTATTTTGGAAAAGCTCGAGTGGCTATGGCAGAGCTCGATGAAGTTCGAAGAAGCTCAAACCGCCATGGCCATAAATAAGATTTTATTTATCCTTTTTCCTTCTTCTTTTTTATTTTTTTAACTTTTTTATTAAAATTCTCGTTCTATTGGTAGATCAAGCAAAAATTTTAGTATTTTTAATCCACTTATCCAAAAAGAAAAGAATAGATCAGGCATGGAAGGCTCTGCTTAAAAAACCAAAAGCATCATGGTCACAAATTGCCACACATGTATATTTCCATAATCAATTTTCACTGTTTGGGGAGACTTCTTTCTTGGCAATGTGCAAGAAGCATCACTCCATGTGTAATGTGACATCCCGATTTTTCAATTCTATTTTCAATAATTTGAGACGGGCATTTCGTTGGCACGCATATAGTTCTTTTCTTTGAGTCGGCCACTCATGTGAAAACTAGTCTATCGGGTAAAGCTGTTAAGAGTTTCTAATGCATTAGACTCGAGAATTTGATCAGGAAGCGATCTTTCGACCGAGCTAATCTGCAAGGGTCATTGCGACACAATTAAAAATCGATTAGAGATCAGAGATAGGTCGACTCGACAAGGGCATGTGATCGAGCGTGGGTGATTCCACCGGATCGCACAATTCTTGTCGATCGGCACTGGGCCGACTTTTCTATCGATTGGGTACCATGTGTTCGTATTTGAAACCTTAAGATTACCCCGACAACCGAAAGTCGCCAATGTTTCAAAGATGTACATTGTGGCTTGAGATGATCAACCACAAGTCAAATGCACGAAAAATTTCTAAAGGCTACCCGGTAGGTTGGGCCGCGCTAGTATCGTGTCAAAGTGAAATTAACCGTGGAATTGATATCGAATTCAGAAATTGGAAGTCTGGGGGTGTCACAAATCATTTTAGGATCATCGACTTATCTTTGGAAGATTTGTCATGCAATCAGAGTTTTTTGGCAATTAAATCAGAAAATGGCTAATTTGGCTCGAGAAATTAGTAGGCCCGCTTTTGGTCGTACTTTTGGGACTCAAGTTGATTTTATAGACAAGTGAATATGTGAATTGAAGTGTGGTGACATTGAATTTATTTGACAGACTTCAATTTGATTCAATTGGAAGAGAATTGATGAGAATTGAAGAAATGGGACGCACAAAAATTTGGACCCCGGCGGAAAATGGAAGTGAACCCATTGGAATAATGTTGTGGGAGTTTTAGGTGAGTGGAGTATGACATCATCCATGAGGTCATGGTGGGCCACTTTTGTTGGATTAAAGAAAAAAGAAAAAGAAAAGAAAAGCCCCCCACTCCTTCTCTCTCCTCCCTCTCTTCTTCCTCTCTCCCGTTGGCTTCTCCTCCATCTTCTTTGTGCGAAGACCAGAAAATTTCAGAGAAGAAGGAGCTGCAGCCATGGCCGTTCGCTCCTGCTCGTCGCCGTCCTCGCCGTCCGCTCGCTCGCCGGTCCGCTCGCGTCCCCGCTCCGCCCGCGCTCGTCCGCGCTTGGCCGGCATCCCGAGCTGCTGTTCAGCTCGTGCAAGAGCTACCAGAGCTCGTCCCCGCCGTCGTGAACCGCCGTCGACCTCCGCCCTAGCCCGCCGGAGCTTCGCCTTGCCTCCGCCGCCCTTGGCCGCCCGAACCGGCGCCGGATCCGCCTCATCTCGGCCCCGATCAGCAACCCAGAAAAATGGGTATGCAGCACCTGTTTGGCCCGTTTTGGCCGCCTTCCCGAGCCCGGATGCTCGGCCCGCTTTGAGGAAAGTCGATCCTCGCGTCGTCCCCGTCGTTTTGGTTCGCTCGGCTCGTTAATCCGGTGAGTTTAACTCACTAAATCTTGATTAGAGGGTTAATGATGCCCTAAGTGTGCTTAGTCTAAGTTAAGTAAGATTAGGTTGGTAGATTAATTTATTTAAATATGGATTAGATTAAGTTGTTTAATTAAAGTTAAACATGTTTAGTTTAAGGGTTAGTAGGTTTATTTTTGAAATAAACCTTGATGTGACGTAAAGGAATTTACTTTTGATTTATTTAAACATTTCGAAATTATTTAATAATTTAATAATATATCATTATTCGAAATTATTAAAATATGATTATTTAATTATTTTCGGAATAAATTTAATTATTTATTAAATTCCGAAAATTTTGTCGGGACCCTAAATTCTCAAATTTTTGTGCCGGTCGCTGCTGTGTGTTCGGATTTTGAAATTGATGGTCGGATATTATAAATTGAATGTGGATTGCGAAAAATATGGATATGATTATTTAATTAATTTTCGGAATAAATTTAATTATTTATTAAAATTCGAAAATTTCGTTAGACCTTATATTCTCGAATTTCGTCTTGCATTCGCTGCTGTGTATTTAGAATTTGAATTTGATGATTGATTGTGGTAAATTGAGTGTTGATTGAGATAAATAAGGATTTTATTCATAAAAATCCAAATGTCGGGTTTTGATACAAAAATTGGATTTTAATGATTATATTAAATAGTGGGGTTTGAAAAAAGTGAGATATTGGCTTTTTGATTCGAAATTAGCGTGTCCCCACACACGTGAATAATTTATGGGATATTTTTAATATGAAGGAAAATGGTAGGGATCACTATTTTAAGTGGAAGCGTTGATTTAAATATAAAGTGTCCAAAAGTATCTGTGGTTGTGTGATAACTAAGAGGAACCGTCCGGGGTGTGAGCGGACTTGCCCCTATATGGGATGCCCACGCGGTGGTTGCGGGTCGCATGATGAGTCTCGGGGCCCATGCTCCTTGGGAATGCCGTCGACGTCTTGACGGCCGCGCTCCATGGGGAGGCGATGCCTGGTTATATGCCAGTAGATAGCCGAACTGCGAGTAGGCTATGCCCTTGTGTGGCAGTGACTAACAATTGGAATGCATGTTGGGTGTTATTGATGTGTCGGATTATGGGACGGAATTGTGTGGCATGGAATGGGACGTGTCATAACGATTTAGTCTTATAATCAGGACCCCCGCGGTTGTTGGTTATATGAAAAAGAATACGTTCTGGTTGTTAAGTTCATATTACTATCTGTGATTGAGTGATTTGAAATTGTGCTAACTCGGGGAAGGAACTAAGGCGAGGTAAGTCTTCTGTGTGATGTGGCTAGGCCACCGGGTGTATTTTCTTTCTAATAGGGGTTTAGGGGTTGAACTTTTGAGACATCGTCTCATCCCGGTTGTGGGATTAAAATTTCAGGTCCCTAGATGGCGGTCGTGGAGGACCCGAAGCCCTAAGTCTGGAAAGGTGGAGACTGAAGTATCAGTGAACATGTCCTGCTAGTTGGCTTTAGGATAGTTCCCCATTCGTTGAGCTGGTCTATTTTGTAGACAGTCTAGAGTTGTATTTAAACCTATGTGTTGTAAATGAGTGTTTGATATTGTGATTGATTGCCTGCTTTTCTATCCCAAGTTAAATGTTGTCAGGGGATTTGTTTCGCTTCCGCATGCGTAATAAAATGAATGGGTCGGCGACGTATCCTGGGATGTCGCATATTTGATCGACCGCAGTGGGATGTGCGTGACCTCGGGGTTCGGGGCGTGACATGTAAAATCACAGATCAATTAGAGTGTAATCAAGAAACCCAGTGCCCAGAACCAGAAAAATCAGTTTTGTCATCTCAGATTAGTGGATGGATTAGGAGAAATGAATCTGATCAATTACATCATAGAAGGAAGAGCTTCAAATGCTTGATGAATTCCTTAGGCTTCTCCAAGTTCACCGCATGCCCTGCATTCTTGATCACCACCAGTTCAGCACTGTCCCCAATGTGCCTGACCCAATGCCAGCATTAGCATCAGCTCAGTATCTTGTGCCTTGGTCATGTCATATGTATCGAGGGGAGTAAAAAACTGGAAAATAGGAAAGCAGGGAAGTAGATAGTTTCATATAAAATGAAGCTTCACCTTTTTAATCTGTGACCCAGCTCCAGGGGGAATATCTGATCTTGCTCTCCCCATACCAACAATGTGGGCTGCTCAAAATTGGGAAGTATTGCATAGGAAAACAATGTTCAGGAGTTTGATTCAGATAAATTTTTGTCAAAGAAGAAACAATGATTCTATAACCTTCAGGAAGCTATCAAATGGAGTTGATTTTATGCATAGTCACATGAACGTCTATCTAGCTGGGCTTTTGACTTTTTCAATCGGGTGGTTCGATTTTGCTATCACTTTCAATCAGACGACTTGCAATGACAAGTAACTGACAACATGTTGAGAACATTTTCTTTGTGATTAATGTATGATCATGGTGACAACCCATCACAGTGAGACAAAACAATCAAAGTTACAACACTACAGCAGACAGATCGAGGACAGTTGAATTTGACTTGAAAAGATTTCTTATATTTGTCATTTGATGATGGAATTGTCACACTTCTCTTGGAAGCCCAGGTCACAGAGACAAGATGCACTAGTATATGTTTCCTTGTATTCATCTTCCACAGAAAACAAAATCCAAATTCTAGACTCCAGAGCAAATTATCATTTCCATGAATTGAATTATGCTGTACTCAAGTGAAATTTGAAAGGAGATGAACCTGTCTGATTTTGGGTAGACTCGATTGTTTTCGATCTTTGAGTATCTCTTGGATCAATTCCCCCTTCTCTTCAACATACTCTGAACACATGACCTGTACAAATTCCAACTCTCTCAGAACATATAAACCCTTGTTTATGCAAATCTACTTAGACTGCTTAATCTATCTCTATTCACAACTAGCAATTTATCAAACCTTTCCAAGATATTGAATTTTCTACTGACGATGGACAGGATAAAATTCTCAGAGATTAGTGCCTGTTCATGTACATCGAACGAGATCAGAACCTTACCTTGATGAAATCACTTAGGAAAAACGAGGGAACCCCAGTGGCGGGCCGGACAAAGGAGACTCGCATCAATTCCCTAAGCTTATCGGGTGTCTGCGGCATCAAAACCAGCTTCGCCTCCTCTAGACTCTTGACCGGGAACAATCCCGCCTTCAAGTCCTTCTCCTCCAAGCAAACCCCGGTGCAGCACAAGACCAGCCGGTCCAATGCCTGCGGGTACTGCACGGCCATGCTGTATGCCACAAACCCGCCGTAGCTTATCCCGACCATGCACATTCTCTTCACGCCCTGCAAATCCATCAACCTCATCAGGCATCGTGCCTGGAATGACTCGGTCCGGTCAGGGCACGACGTGTAGGACCGGCCAAAGAAGATCAGGTCCGGGACGTAAACATTGAACCGTGGGGTGAAGTGGTGGAGGGCCTCCGCATATTGCCACATTGCATTTGCGCCAAACCCGTGGACTAGGACCAGGTTCGGCTTGGAAGGATTGCGGATTTTGGGGACCCAGCATTGCATAACCGTGCCATCCCCGAGGCTGGTAGACACGGAGCGGAAGCCCGATTTTGCGAACCAGTAGCGGTAGAACCAATCTCTAGATGCGGTGAAGCTGAAGCATTTCGACATCTTTGGAGATTTCCTTGACATTGGACGATTAATCGGAACAACAAAGTGTATCATTCGATGCTGGTTTCGCACTTATAACTTCAAATTCACAAGAGATATAATGATTTCTTCATTGCTACAATGAGTCGATGTTTTGACAAGACAGAAATTCGTCTGGGATAAAAATTTGGAATTGGGAATGAAAAAGATTTGGACCTAAGGCAAGAAGTTGGGGTTTAGAAAATTCGTTCTGCGTTGGAGGCCCTAGGACCAAAAGAAGAAACACAAATCTAGGATTTTTACAGCACAAGTATTTCTCACATCCAGAAGTTAATGTCCAAAATAGACAAGCCACAATTTGTTTCCTAATTTATAGAGCTGTCACTAACGTTTGACAATTTCTTTTTTTTTTTTTTTTGGTCGATATGTTTGACAATTTCTTACTTCATCCATTTTTGGCAAGACATCGGAATCTTGTCTTCCCAAATGATTAGGATCTTATCCGACCCGATTTGATTTAAATGAATATGCAATCCATAAGATCTCTCCATTGAACCAAGTAAAATTCTTTACTATTTATATAAAAAAAAAAAAAAACATTTGTAATTTCAACCTGATGGGGTCTAAATTTGTTATTCAGTTGGCTTTTAGACTTGATTGGTGATGTCGGATGAGGCCTTAATAAAATATTTGACCGTTTAGAGTTGTGTTTGAAATTCCCTCCGAAAGCAGAAAATCCATCATGCTGAAAATAGCTGGGGCAAAAACAGCTCAAGAAGCAACTTCTATGGTTGAAAAACTGAATGTTGGATTGCTAAACACAAAGTCCCAAAATTTCAGAGACGATGCCTTTTCAAGTTTCGTACTCCAAAGGATGAATCCATTGGAGATGATAAAAACAAGCATCAAGGAGCCAAATACTTGGTCCTCGACAAGGAAAAAAAAAAAAAAACACCTTGGGCTTTTGGGTTTTACGTGCAGATTCTGCACTCTAGGTAAGTCCAAGACGGAGGTAAATAGGAGAATCGACGTTTTGTGCAGCCAATTAGCCAATTTTCTGGGGCATCAGTAGTTCTTTGCCGTGATGATTGCCACATAATAACACTCATTTTATCAAATAAATAAATCCACTTATGTATTCGCACAGCTTCGTAAACTATGAGCAAATTACAAGCACGAATTGCAAATGAACCTACATATTGGAAGGAACAAACCAACCGCAAGCCGCACACACGAGTGCAGTAACTTTATGTATGACTTACAGAATTTAAAATTCGCAAGCTATCACCTAATTCGAAATTCATTTTTTCCCTCCAAACTTGTGCTGGATTATGAACCGGTGGACTCATGGCAACAAGCGCACGTCGCGGCATTTTTTGCCCCTATACCATTAATATACAAGACTTTGGTGCTACACCTTTAGACGAACAACGATGCAGGATATGTCATCCTTACTATCTCTTTTTACTGCTTCAGCCGCGAGGCTCTTGGCTGCCCTCAAAGGGTCCTTCATCTTCCGAGCAATGTCGACCGCCTCCTGATTAGACATGACCTGCACCAACACAGCCAATAGTAAACAACGAAAACCAAGATGAAAGGTACGGAAGATTAATGAAGAGCAAATGGAAAGGGCATGGATATCACCTTCCATAAACCATCACTCGCAAGGATGAGAAAATCAGTTTCCTCGTTGACGTGAGTGCTTTTTATATCAGGATCAGACCGCAAGTGTGATTTGAGGTTCTTGTCTCCAAAAGCACGAGACACTGCCAACTGGCCATTCACTCTTGCAACATCTCCTGATATATTGTAAGACAATCAAATTACTTATCCACGCGTGTCTACGGTCTAGCTTTCCATTCTCTTAACAGAAGATCTAGTACAAACATGATAGGTTTCAGTTAGCATTGGTGATGGTTCTCCATGAAAATAGTGACTGTTTCTGTACGCAATGTGGAACCTACTTGGCATATTAACATATGGCTTCAACTATGAGAGCACGCTTTTGATTCTACATTCTGTCATGCAAAAGGATGTACTTCTTATCACATTATCAGTCCGCTGATCTGATTCATCATGCACCAGATTTGCTTCCCTGTGCACTCATCAAATTGATCTCCCCCAGTAAGACCACATTCTTATCTACTGATCTGACTATTCTCTCCATAGAAATTCTGAATTTAACTAGGTGCACAATGAAGCAGCTACATTTTGAGGTTGCTGTCGATATCTGTTAAATAGAATTGGCCTGTAAAATAGGCATGTTTGGAAGATGGCTACAAGGTTAACTAAACTTTGCTTCATAAGAACAAGTCACGTCAGCCTATTGGTTTCTGGCATGCCAATGGAAGCCCCAAAAGTAGTTCTCCAGCCAAATACTAAGGAAGCAGAAGCTGGTGGATCAAGCTCTCCCAAATCTATAGTTGTAGAGAATGTGAGAACATTACTTTACTGTGTGAATTGTAAGATGATTGCATCCTTGTGCTTATCCTATAAGTATAAAAACTAGTGGAAATTTTCTAATCTAGGGTTCATTTTGAGAATATCAGTTGCAGATCCACAGACAAAAAGCTGAAAATACATTAAAGTTAGGAGTATAAATTTCGAAGGCAGAGAAAAAAAGAGTAAGAGGAACAACAAGAAATCCACTAGAAGAAACTGGAGAATGTGAAATGCTAAAAGTGTTTCTTTCAAAGGCATGAGAAAATAAGAATTTGACCAACAATCATGTTTTTTCTTCATGGAGTCACCAATTGAGGGTAGCATCTGACTTTTTTTAATTCTCACCAAACCCTAGCTTAAAAACAAAACCTTCACAAGAAAGAAACTAACAAAGGATAACTAAAGAAAAGCCTTAGTTATTGGCCTTAATTGGATTTTCGAACTATAAGAAAGATTCTGACATATGCCATCTCTTACATACCCACATCCCTCCTAGTCAGGACAGTGGACAAGAAGAACAGCTAACCATGCTGCTCACAAATTAGCTAAATAGGCAATGCCCATTGCTTTAAAAAACAAAGTATGATATTGAGATTCTGACTGCTGGTCTAACTGATATTGTTTTGAATGAAACAATCTAATACTCTTACTCTTTCGAAGGAAAAAAAAGGGAACTTCAAGAAATATTTTGTTGGAAATGTTAGAAACAATCTGTCGTGCCTAATCTTGAACATGGGTGGCTCCCTTTCTACAGCAACTCTGTATAGGGGCAGTAGCCCTTAGGCTACATTTGGTAGTTCAGATTTGAGTCCAGATAAGATAACAAATTATCCTATCCGGTGTTTGGTGATGCCCTACGGACTAGATTAACCTGGATATATCTGGATAAAATGCAAGATAAGAAATCCAGGGTAGGGGGTGGAATATACCCAAATTGGATTAAAATATTTTTAAAAAATAACTTAACAAAACGAAAAATAGGCATGGCACCTTCTCTGCATTTCATTTTAATCAAAAACCAGAGAGAGAAGTGGAACCTAAAGGAGAATAAAAAAAATAAAAAGATTTCGAACTCACAATCGCGAGGTTGCTCGCACCACTTCAATCCCAATTCATCACTGATCAATACCTCAATTCTGACCATCCAATCCTTGCACACCTATCATGAATTTCAACCAATCCATCACTTTTGTCTGGGGCATTGAAGGCATTGTTCCTGAGCTCTGGTGATTTTTTCTGAGTTCTGAATTTTGTCTACAGGTGTGGAGGTGTGAGTGATTGTGGATTTCAGGGAGGTGGGATTGAGGTCAGAATTTTGGGGCAGCTGGCTTTTAGTCGAGGTTTGGTAGTTGTGTGCGAGATGGATGAGAACAATCGCAAGCTTGAGGAAGGAGAAATTTCCTTTAAGATGACAAGGAATTTTAAAGATTTTAATCCTATCCTAGGTCGCACCAAACATACTAGGGGATTTTCTACAATCTGAAGGTATTTGGAGAATTTCCAATCCCAAGTTATCCTATCTTATCCCAATCCAAATCCAAACAACCATACACAGCCTTAGTACCTTCTTGTTGGTATTATGTTTATCATTTCAGAAACAAAAAGTGGAGACTGAAGATCATAAAGTACCAAAAGCCAAGCAAAGGTTGTGCGCTATGAGAGACAGAGTTCTGGGTGGTTTGATATGTGCACAATTAAACTACTGGCAGGCTCCCCATTGGATCTCTTGTTTCTCTGTGCTCTATCTAATACTACGTCCTTTTAACCATGCAGATCCTGGAGATCTTTTCCTTTAAGTCTCTCTCTGTCTCCATCAGTCTCCCATGCCCTTTTTCCTCATTCATCTCTAGAACAATATCACACCTTATTGAGAGGGACGCACAAGATACTGCTAGAGTTCCGAAGACAAACATCAATTGAAAGTGACAAATCAATTTCTATATAAGAGAAAGGATTAAATCCTTTTTAAGCATTTCAACCTTTCAAGCTGATGCCCTTTTATTTACCAAAGCTATTTCATGTAGTAAGAAAAGGAACATGTCCCCATGGTCAAGGTACATCACCCAAAAAACAATGCGTGCTTAAGATGCAAGTCAGTTCAAACAGTTACATTTGTTAGTCTCTTTCAAGAGATCTGTCATAAGCTTAGAGGACAAATGGACTCTAGATTAAGAACACATTGATCTAATTTAAGAGTCAATTACAGCACAATCTACATGGAAAGAGGTATCAAGTTTGCAATTGTGAGATTGCATTAGCTCTGTGGAGCTAGTGCCAAAGTTAAAAGTTACTCACGAGAAGGTCCCAAGGGGGTTCGAGCCGAACATATGTATCTCTTTTGTCATCAAACTTAGGGTGTGATCTACATTTTTGTGCTTCGATATAAAGCAAGAGAGTGTTTTTCTTTTTCCTTTTTCTACAAAAGCCTTCTTTTACCCTAATCTTGCATTGCAATTCTTAGGATCAACGTAACTTGCTACCACTGGATCCATCTCAAGTCCAAAATCATGTACATGCTTCATATTAAGTTATCCATTGATCCCACCAACATATGAGCAGCAAATGGGTTATCGCATAATACATTAAGGAAATAAAGGGAAAAGTCAATTGCAGTGCAGGATCAGAATGCAGGTAAAAAAAAAATAGCCAATATTGTCTACCACACGCAACCATTCTCAATGATAAGCAAGTCAGCTATTCAGCTCACAGCAACTTTCAGCAAAGTGTCATGACGAATACCAATAATTATTTAAACAGTTCCTGATCATTTCTGCCTCTGAAAATGCCACAAAATATTAAGGTAGACGGATCTAGTAAGACAACAAGTTCAAAGTCCATTGCAGTTACACATGGAGAGAGACAGGCATAAAGTCATGATAGTGCAACCCAAGACAATTACAGCAGCCTTTTCCACGTAACTAGATAGGGTACATGGATACTTTTGCGCTATTAATCTCTCTGCAGTGTTTTCTCCTCCTTGACACATGTTGGCTCATGTATATATGCATGTCAAAGAAAGAATGTTAAAACTTATGAAGTGCACCGAGAAGACATGCCAGTGCACTTACAGCCTCCAGTCACTGTGCACTCAGAGAATTTTTTTTCCTCATATATTTGCAATTTTCAGCATCACTTTTTATAGCATTCATATGCAACAACATTTGAATCAGACTAAGCTAAATGACATACTACAAAACATAGATTAGATGTTTCAAAAGTAAGAATTTTAAAGAAATATTTAGTGCTTCATAACACAAAATACATGTGTATTATGTGCTATAGCATGTGCTAGATAGCAAGAATTTAGAATAATATATTCTGCGCAGCCAAAACCAATACTAGTAAACTACCATGAATGTCCTCAGAACTGAAACGTCAGCCAAGCAGCACTCCGATCTAAGCACAATATTTGGATTTCATAGACATGGTAAGCATGTGAAATCTTCCCTGCGCAAAGCCCTTAGGACCAATCTCATTTAAGAAGTAAACTGGGGTTCACCAGGATGGCCAAATTTTTTAGCTCTGATAAATAATGATAATTGTCTTTACTCAACCTCAAGTTCAAACCTCACGCTGACAAAATGACCAAACATAACTTATTTTAAGTCCTTGCCGGAAATATAATGATCAGTGATATCATAGGCGACCCCTCTCAACTCATGTAAGCTCTATTCCATCCAGGAGGAGTTGGATAAAAACTTGTGCACCATTTATCTCCAAAGTTCATTTTTAGGCGTTAAAGATCATAAAGTAAAAGGTATACTAGCATAAACATTAGGCCAGACCTGGCATGTTCGAGACAAATCCACCTCTGTTCTCAATGCTGCCTCGCTCAGTGTTAGGCTCATGGTCTGTAGACATTTGTACTGCCTCCCCTTTCCTTGAAAGTACAGCCCGGGAATCACCAACATTTGCAACCCACAATTCACGCCCATTTACAAGGATTGCAGTGACGGCTGTGGACCCACCACGTCCTAGGTCAGGATTGTGTGTCAAGATTGCTTGATCTGTTTTCTCATAGGCTCTAGCAATAGATCGGTTGGGATCAGTCCAAAAGTTATCCTGGAATCATTAAATTGAAAGATTATATTCCAAGAACAAATCTTTCCAACGACTAAGACAATACTAAGCACAATGGATATCGCCAATATCCTTTTCCTCATAGGCTCTTCAACATATCAGCCTACCTCTTCAGGATATTCAAAATGTGAAAGGAGTACAAAAGCTGTTAGCAACAATAATTTAAACCATTGCTACTCATTCTTAAGACTCGGTAGAGTTTCCTGTACGCCAACTGAGATGCAGTAAAACATTGTATGACTAGTACGTCTGTCAGGTTGCAGTACACAGACAAAGTGTGGCATTTGCCTACTCTTAGATTTATAGTAAGTATGATCCCTCCCATGTTGGACACTGTTGAATTGGTCGAAGAGAACCATCCACATGACACAGGCAACGAACATGAGAAGAGGTTAACGACAAAGGAAAAACTCAAGCAGAGAAATGGAGGTAGCATGCCACTGGAATTAAGGTAATTGAGCCAAGCCAAGTTGACGTAAGAACTCAAACTCAAGTTGACTCAAAAAGTGGAAAACTCAATACTTGACTCAAGCTCCTTGGAGCTTCAATTTCTCACGAATAATCAACTTGAAGAATATTTGAATTGAAGGCAGGACTGAACTCATTCCATGACTACTGGAAAAAGAAGTTTATAATCAAAACTCTAATGACATTAAGCTCAGACAGGAGCTTTATTTATCTTTTTTCTTTTTTAAACAACAAGGAAGTTTGCCTTCAGGTACATAAACCACCAAACTAAGTCCTGATTGCCTTGTTCATTTCTCTTCCACCTTTTTTTATGGCTGCTTCAATAGAAAGCTCAAAATGGACTGCTTTTCGAGCAAAAGAATGAAGTTGCAGAATTATAACATAAATGTGGCTAATGAAAAATTGTGACCAAGCACTGTAGTGGATTGATTGTTGGATCCTTGACTAAGCAAGAACTACAACTTTAATCATTGTTTGATTCTGTAAAGACTAGTGTATGTGGATCATGAGAAAACTTATTAGATCTACTAGCTCCCCTATCACCATGGCAATCATCATGTGAAAGGTCATATCTTATTATTGAGAGATACTTCCAATGTAGCTAATCTGGACTTGTCCAGCAATCTATACTGAGCCACTCAAGACACAATAATTTAAAGATGGCTCCACTAGTGGCCAAATTGTTGGCATGACAAATTTAAGCTGATTGATAATCCAGTATAAGATGATATTTCAGCTTCTGATGGTTCAAAAAAGAATGCACCCCCTATTAAGCTTGCAAGCCTCCCAAACCAAGTTATAACTAATTTGACACTTTAGCTACTTACAGTCAATAAGAACCTGAGTGAACTAGACTGGCCAACAAGTCAAGCTTCTATGGCTAGTATCTTGGCACCAGGGCTGATTGAAGGGCAAAGTAATACCAAGCCACCATATTTCAATGGAAATACACAAGAGGAGGACCTTAAAAAGGGAGAATACAAAAGAAGATGAAAATGGAAAGCAAAGAGAAATCTAATTTCCAAAAGTTCACTGATGAATAAACGGTACCACAGTCATGGGCACCTTCTGAGGGTTAACATTTGTTTAGATAATTAAGCTCTGAAAGAAAAGGATATTATTTCTTTAGCTTAATGCTATACCCCTACTTTTATGAAATATTTGAATGGTCGCTCTAGACACCCTCAATCTCGAGCAGTATAAGAAACCGATAACATAGTTAGTAGTGCAAAATATTTCTAATTAAGTAAACAGCTGACCTCATTCAGGATATTATGGAAGAGATGCTTCTGTAGGTACGCAGGAACGCTATCTCCTAGATGCCCATCAAAGATGGCAAAAAGACCAAGTTCACGGCCTTGGGTCCGAAAAAATTTCGCAACATGGTAATCTTCCATGGGATGATTTGCTTTCCCTTTTATTAAGCTAAAGCCATATTTGACGGGGCTCTGATGGCTCCTCCCCTTGCCGGAGCTACATGAGGACCGCCCTCCTACAAGCTGAAGAGTGGGCAGCACAAAAACAAACAAAGAAACTCATCAATCACCGGCCATCTGGACAAGCATCAAGGCTTACATAACTAAAATATCGAGAAGGCATTTCCCTTCTTTCTCATCAGACAAAGGTACCGAAGATCACGCAGATCGAGCCAATCAATAGACATAGCAACACCAGCGCCACACAAGTTCATCCCATGTCACCAATTCAAGTCGAGGTCGATCGCTGATCAGCAACAAGTATCTCTTTTCACTCACCTGAGAATACAGAGACTTGAAGCAGCATAAATTGCCCATATAATTCAACCTCCACCGCTCACTGGCGCCCTCTGCCACCTACCATCTACCTCTGCAACATACCAATCAACACACAACCAGAGTCAACAAGAACCCAAAAACCCATCTCGAGAAAAACTCCCAAATCCCCACAAAAATCAACAACAAACCCATCAATTCTTGATCATCATCACAACAAAGTATCCACCAGAACAAACCCACCCCAACGAATCGACCCCTCAACAGATCGTGCCCAAGGTCTTACCTTTACTGGTTCCACCGAACCGAAACGAGCAGAAACAAGCTCCGCGCCCGCCGACCACCCAGAAAGAACCGAATTACGAAGATGGGTCACCAAGTGCGACGACTCTCTCCACTGCCCACGCGATGAGAAGTGAGAGAAGGGGTGAGGGTGGGGAGGAAAAAACCGACGCTAAAGATGAAAAACCCGTCTCGATTCCGTAGCTGTATGTCCACACAGAGACAGACAGAGAGAGGGGGGAGAGAGAGAGAGAGAGAGAGAGAGGGCTAGCCGGGTCGCACGTATTGACTTTGCTTGGGTTCTTTTTTTCTACTCCCTCCTGTACTCTTTCTCCGTGCGTTGGCTTTGGTTTGGTCTTGTTTGGTGTGTTTTTCCCCTTTTATTCATAGTTTTAGTGAGACACACCACTGTTCTCTTTCCTTGGCAGATACCATTTTACACAGAGATGCGGCTGTATATTTCTCCCATGTGCCCTTCCGTCAGCTCTCCTACTATTCCATTTACTGCCACCCTTTTCCCCTTCTTCTCTCTCTCTCTCTCTCTCTTCGCCTCGGGCAGTTGGTATTTAATGGCCCTTCTCTCTCTCTCTCTCTCTCTCTCTCTCTCTCTTCTCTCTGTGTACCGCAGTTTGTCCAAGTCAACTCGCCTTTTCTCCTCCTCCTTGCCGTGCGCTCTCTCCCTCTCTTCCTTCTTCTCTTTCCTGTTTTGACACCGGTTGACCCGACGGCAGCTCGCTTTTTACTGTTCCTTTCCCTTCCCTTCCTGTTCTCGTGACCCAGCGCGCGCTTCGTCTTTTAGTTTGGCGATTTCTATCGAGTACTTTGTGACTTGAATTCGACTTTGACGCGGAATTAGCGTACTTGGACTTGCGTGTTAGTCCTAGAGTGCCATTTTTTCTCGTGGGATGACGAGTAAAACCCGGTCCGATCACATTGGGGATGGGAGCAGGCTTGGTTTCATCGGGTTCTCGACTCCGCCCGAGCCCTACTAGGGCTTAAATGGGTAGGTGTTGCCGGGCGGGCTTGGGGATCAAGTTTGGCATGGATTTTGAATCATATGACAAGTAACTTCAAACTTGAATCCTACTCAATAAATCGTACAGCGATCATATTATCTTTTTAAAAAAAAAATAATAATTTCATTTCATATACATGAATTATTTCTCAACGTTCGATCTGGTAGTCATGAGTTTTTGTTCAATTAAATACGTCAATTTTCAAAATGTGGTTTAATGCAGTCCGTCCGTTAGATGAAATGTCATTTTATGAGTCTTTGTTGACTTGGTTCGTTTACTCAGTAATGATTATTTATTGTTACTCTATTTATATACTAACATTGTGAATTGCTTGGAAGAATGGGTCCACAGAAAATCATTTCATATTTAAAGAAAACCCATGTTTAAGAAAACGGTTTCTCTTTTAAGAACATAAATCATTTTTCAAAATATGACTGGATCCTAATACTCGTGCTTGAGGCCCGTAAGGCTAACCTAAAGACCTTAGGGTTCGAACTTAGGACCAAGTGATAAGGCTTAGGAATTGAGCACGGCACTCGAGACTCCTAAGACTGGGTTTGAGTCCCTCACTGTCAAGGCCGAGTCCCCAACATTAACACCTAGAAAAGAGTCCCCAATGCCCAATTTGAGTTCGTGACGCTCAGTTTAGGACCTCAGCAACATACTCTAGTCCTCAAAGCTTGAGGCCGAGACCCAAGCAACCAAACTTTCAATGCCCAACTACCATGCCTTCTCGACACCCGTGCTTGGGTCCCTAGATGTCCATGCCTAGTTCCCCAATGGTCGAGCCCGAGACCCCAACACCCATGTCAAGGTGATCAAGGCTAGGTTTTGGTCCTCCGATGCTATGACTATAGCCCCAGCAATTCGTCTAGAGTTCCCTTAGGATAGGCTTGGTTATCCCACCACCATGACCCGAATCCCACGTTATCGGGCTCGGGTCACTTAAGGTCGGGCTCCCTAGTTCCTAGCCCTAGTTCTCGGTAGTCGGACTCAAGTCCCCAAGGCCAAGCCTGAAACTCTAGTGCTCAGGGTCAATAACCCTTCCCCTGGGATCTAGTGTTCTACTTGATTTTCTGTATAAATGCGTGCTTCATAATTTTCCTTGAGAATATTTTCCAGCAAAAATCATTATAAAACAAATAGAGCCTTAACGAAAACCCATCAAATCGTCTACTTTTCACTCTTTCCAACACCACCCTTCCATAAAATTATAAGAAAACACCCACTCAAATCCATAATACTCACCATTTTAGACTTCGCTTTAGTGGTAAAAATATTAAAATGTCCACGGCACTTTAATAATTGGAAAGTGAACACCAATTCTAAAAGTTCCAATTATTGATACTATAGATAGAGATATCCACGATCGGTTGTTTTGGGTTCGTATCTTTTTAACACGGGATAAGGAGACCAAAAGTCCTTCGATTGATGCAAACCGTTCAATAAGCCCCTCGATTTTCTATCCAATCAGATCTCTAGATTATATATATATATCCTTATTCGAATCTATCCTCCTTCAAAGATATCGAAATATTAATATAATATGTATTTTTTTAAGGCAAAAGAACTGTCCATAGTGTAGATATAACTGCCAACATGGAAAAGTCTAGTGGGACCAAGTAATGGGTATGAATGGATTACATGAAATGATAAAACCAAAAGTGAAACGAGAGGAGGCAAAAGGTGGTGATTTCAGCGGCCATTTTTCTGTTGCGCAATCAACGAATATGCTACCTAGGAAGCCGTCAAACGATCACACGTACGTTTCCAATGTGAACTTGCGTGTCTTCCCCCTCTCCTCGCCACGTACTCCTTCCATTTCTCCCTTGCCATCTCATGCTGTCAAAGCCATGCAAGAATCCACCCTCTCTCTCTCTCTCTCTCTCTTTCTGAGCAACAGGAAGAACATTCTCTTCCTCAACTTCTCTGCAGATCTCGTCTGCGTTTCTTTACACGTTTTCAGGTGGGGTGGATTGACTAACGTTGATGGGTGGCGGGTCCCTGTTGAGGAGAAAGACCCTGGGTTTTGAATGGGGCAGGAGCTATTACGGCGGTGGTGATCGTGCGTCGGATTGGTGGGACGAGATCGACGAGTCCGAGCAATGGCAGAAGGGGATTTATTATTCCTTGTGTGGATCGTACGCGTTGATCTCTTTCATTGCCTTGGTATGTCGTCATCCGCTGCTCACCCTTTTCTTCAGATTTATCACGAGATCTGGGCGGTTTGGTTTCGCTGCGAATCGTTTGAGTCTTTTGTTTTGTGCGCCTGCGTGTGTTTTGTCTTCTTTCTTTTGCACGGTTGCGTCGTCTGCAGGGGAGTTTGATCCTGAAGAAGATGCAATGAGAAAATTCCTGAAGATCTTTCTTGTTGTGATTTAGAATATTTCTTTCTTTTCTTGAGGCGGAGGTTGTCTTTTTTATGTCATGGTCACACGCGGAATGCGGGTTTCCTTGCATGGACGAAGTTATTCATCATCTTGAATCGCGAAGAAGCTGAAATCTTCGGATGTTTTTTTAACCGCTGTATAGGTGCAACTGTGCCGCATTCAATTAAGAGTACCCGAATTCGGCTGGACAACGCAAAAGATTTTTCATCTGATGAATTTCGTCGTGAATGGAGGTGAGGATCGCCGGGATCTTCTGTTTTCTTTCTTGAGGCGAACCACATTCGATCTCTGTAGTAATTCTTGAATCTGCATTTTGTCAGTGAGGGCTTTCATGTTCGGCATCTACAAGAGCGTGTTTCTTCTCAGGCCCAAGGTACGTCTTGTTACCTCGCCGACGTTCATCAGTCTCTCGATCTGTAGTATCTGAGATGAGGAGTATTGTGCATTACTGTCGAAAAATGTGGTATCTGATTCTTGTAATTCTAACATTTGTTTCCCAACAGACACTTGAAATAATGCTTCTCGAGCTTCCCGGACTGTTATTTTTCTCTACGTACACATTACTAGTCTTGTTCTGGGCTGAGATATATCTGCAGGTACTGGCTTTTTTGTGCACTACTGTTGCCTTTTATGTTGTGAATCCTCACATGCAGAAAGTCAAGTTGATGGTTGCTGAAAATTTTTTAATTGGACAGGCTCGAAGTCTTCCTATCGATAAGCTTAGGCCGACGTATTATGCAATCAATGGACTTATATACTTCACACAGGTGAGGTACTTCATTCTCGTTTCTATTCACTTCTGGAAGAAACCAGATTAACAGGATTTGATTCTTGTATCTGACTTAATGTCAGTAAAATTCACAATTGTGGCAATAGGTGTGCATCTGGATCGGTCTAAAATTAAGCCGAACTCATATGGCAATCATGATTTCAAGACTCTTTTTGTCAGGTCAGTGTTGTTTAGGCAAATTACGGGACGACAAAAGCCTTTCTTTCATTGTTATTGCCTTGTTCTTTCTTCTGCTTCCTTTTACTGGTATTTGAACTAAGGATTAGTAAGTAGATTCGTGTTATGCAACTTAAGCCACGTTTCCTTTTACTGGTGTTTTACTTGTTTTGCGATTGACGCCACATATTCATTTAATGTTGGCAGCTGTCTCGTTTTGTGCTGCACTTGGGTTTCTGATATATGGAGGCAGGTAATTCCTGGAAATGACCTCAGGCCAACGGTTGCTTTCTGTACTTTGCAAAGTAACACTAACTTCACGCAGGTTGTTCGTCATGTTGAGGCGCTTTCCTATTGAATCGAGAGGCCGACAGAAGAAGCTATACGAGGTGTGTATTAGATGTAATCATCAGGTTCAATTTTGTAAGTTCAATGGATACGCGAGAACTTGCTGCTATAGAAAAGGGTACAAGCGAAGAAATTGATCTCCTTTCCACAGCAATTCGTAGGCTTCTTTGTTACATCAGGACTAACTATCCTATGCATCCCTCGCAGAATGGTTAACTTAAGCATGCCAGCTTCATGAATTTGATGAATGTGCAAAAGAACATCTGTCTAGCATACCATTAGAATTCATCTGAGAGCAGACTATTTACCCTTTGAATGATTGAGCAATCGGAATTCATATAAGAGCAGTAATTTACTTCGAGACTATGTCAATTCGGTTGCGCAGCCTAACGAACCGTATTGCAGGTGGGCTTCGTCACAGCAACTTGCTGCACTTGCTTCTTGATAAGATGTCTAGTGGTGAGTCACCCTAGTACAAGCTCTAAACTTGCTAGTAAAACCCAGAACTCCCGAGTTCCTAACGGATGTTTACGCGGTACATCTTTCAGGTCTCTATTTCGGCTTTCGACGACAATGCAGACGTCGACGTCTTGGATCATCCGATTCTAAATCTAGTCTTTTACACGGTAACTTTCATTATTGGCGTACCGTATATATCTGTGAGCGATGTTGATGTGTGAATGTGTGGCTCTTATCGTGCCCGCGGCAGCAAGAAACTTGACGGGTTCGACGTAATTTCGTTCGATGCAGTTGGTGGAGATCGTGCCCTCGGCCTTGGTTCTCTACGTCCTGCGGAAACTGCCCCCCAGGCGCATATCCGATCGATATAATCCGATTGGATGAGAGGCTTCCATGGCTGCTCACTTTACTTGTGGAATTGTTTCATTTCATTCATTTTTTTAAGATGAGATGATCATGTTCTTGAGTTGGAAAAATTTCCTGGAAACACATGCCCAATCTCTCTCTCTAATTAGCGCAACCTCCAATATTGTTTAATGTATGCCGATTTGTTTAGTAGAAAATGAATGATTTGAAAATTAATTTTCTAAAAGTAATCGTTTATATTGTCTGAAGTAATTAGTTAATGAAAAATATTTTCATCATTGACAATAATTTATGTCTAAACATATAATTAATAAAGAACATTTTTCGTTGATTCATTTTTATAAGTGATACAAGTAATCATATGTAAGAAAATTTTTGAGTTAATATCACGGAAAACCTAAAATTAGTATATGTGTAACAAATTTAGTCAAAATCAATTTTTTTATCGCTAAAAATCTCAAATTAGTACACTATGACAAACTTATCATCTATTAGTTTCTTTAAATTTTACTGTTAAATTATTAAGATAAATGACATGTGACAATTAACAATTGTACCAATTTGGGGTTTTAAAAGTGTATTAGTTTGGATATTTCATTTTTCATGATGTTAATCTAATTTATTGGAGGGTAAATATATTATAAATGTACCAATTTCAGTTTTTTGATGGTCAAAACATTAGTTTGAATAAATTTGTTAAAATTTGTTAAAAGTATATCAATTTGAGATTTTCATGATATTAATTTAAATATTTTTTATATTATTTATTTTTAACTGAGCCGTAGTTTTCATTCACCAAACTGCACGTGCATCGGTAGTTAATCAACTTTGCTAGAAGTGATTCAAAAATGAAGCTGAAAATACCTAACTTGCATTTTTTTAATAAGAAAAAAATAAATCAATAAATCCCATGATATTAATTTAAATATTTTTATATTACTTATTTTTTTACTGAGCCGTAGTTTTCATTCACCAAACCGCACGTGCACCGGTAGGTAATCAACTTTGCTAGAAGGAATCAACTTTGCTAGAAGGGATTCAAAGATGAAGCCGAAAATACCTAACTTGCATTTTTTTTTAATAAGAAAAAGATAAATCAATAAATGCCAGCCGACCCAGTAACACATAAGGAAAAAAAAAATATTAGGTCGCTATCAAGTGATAAAGTTTTAAAGAAGCGGACATAAATCAATTAAATAATTGACAAATACTTCTTCTTTTTTTGTAATAAATTAGCCATAGTTGGACTGACAATTTGCACATAGAATGATAAGAGGACTCAATACTGTTTCGTCGTGTTGTTGTAAGAATCGACAGATGCAATGGTTTGAAATGCTCAATGGCCTCAAGGATGAAATTCAGGAAAATTGTCCACAAAATTTTAATTTTATTGTATTTTTTGTCAATCCAATCCTAAATCTTTTAGATATATTAGTTGAGTCCCAAACTTTTTCATATTTCATCAATGTAGTTTATCGGGCTAATTTTAATAAGAAATTATTGACGTGAATGCCCAATTTTGCTATTTTTTTAATTTTTTTCAAAATTTTATTATTTTATTTTATTTTCTTTTCTTTTTTTCTTTTTTTCCCCTTTCTTCCCCAGCCTCAGCAATGACCGACAGCTTGCCACAAGTGACAAGTCACCGTCGCCTGCAAGGTTCAACCTTGTAGGCTTAGAGAACAAAAGACGAATATGCGTTTGAAAATTCAACGCATGACCCAAGTTTGATTGTCCATATCGTGTCAGATTTTTGACTTTTATCTTACTAAGCGGGTTTTTTTCCCTATTTGTGCTTTTATAAATTCTTTGCGATGGTTTTTGACAACCAATTCGGTCTTTCAAAAACTCTTCAATTTTGACAATTTAATTCTAAACTTATTAACAATTTGTCAATTTTGATGTAGATAATGTTACAATCATTTTAATATTCTTAACTCTTTTGCCTTTTTTCCTTTTTAGTTCCTTGTGGGGTCACCCTCGCCTACGGGCTAGAGGCGAAAGGGAAGAGAAAAAGGGAATTACAAAAAAAAAAAGGAAAGCTCGCCTCACCTACCTTCGGACGAGGAGAGGAGTTCCCTTCTGACCAGCAAGCGTTTTGACTATTCAAAAAACTCGTGCTACCGCTCTCCAATTCTGAAGATCATACATATCACATGCTAGTCGACATGGTGCACTCTCAAATTTAAACATTCCACGAGAAACTGGTGGATACTCCCGTGTTGTTCTCACCGGACCTCCCTCAGCCTCCGGTCGAGCCGCTCAGTCATCGGATTACTGAGTTCCTCGACCTGAACAGAAAGCACCTAACAAAGTCGTTTTGGCTTCCGGACAAAGCTCCGGCACAAGCGCTAGCGAGAATAGAAGTACATTTTGGCGAAGAAACTGTGTTTAAAACACTCCCAACCAACAAGAAAGCAGAACTTGACAGAAAGTAGGAAATTTCCAATTGCCTATAGGGGAATAAATGAGAGCTCGAAAGAAGCTCCAACTACCATGATTCAACATTCATTCAATGGCCTCACTTTATAGGTCCTTGGCTACGTCAACCCGTAATTAAGCCAGAACAGCTAAGGTGCAAGGGGGGAAAGAATGAAGCAAAGAGGTGACATGCCTTTATTGACCGAGTAACTGGTCTCATCCTGGAAGAAAGGACCATGAACACGATGATGTGAACGCAATGATACAGCACCTTTAAGAGCTCAAGGCATAAAATGCCCAAGTGATACAAAGAAGAGCACCATTTCATCGCTACAAAGGTAGCTCAAACACGGTTGTATATTATAATAATCTACTTGCCTTCCTTCCCTCCACTAAAACAGCAAACTACGGAAACCAGGCATTGTCTAAGATGCTGGCCAAACAATCCATCTCTCTTATACAACCACTCAAAAGTTATAACTATTGGCACATGTAAAAGGTTCCTACTATAATCAAGGCTGGGCAATTGGATTTTAAAGCAGAATAAAGCTTAACACCAAAGGGTCATACTATGCAAAATGCAAGGACCGAGTGGCTGCATAGTGCTCCAGTGTATTTGGAGAAGCATCAATCTGGCTCCATTTGATCAAAGTAATATCGCTATTAGAACCCAAAAGCCAAAGAGCAGAAGTATGAAAGCTTCATGCCTTGATCTTACATTTTCGGTGGAGATAACTAAAGCGAGAATTTTTCATTATCTCTGCTCGCTATCTTTACAAGAAGATAAGTTTTAAGTCAAACCATGCAATGATTCGGATGGTAATAGCACCCTATAGATATATACCAATGTAGCCGAAAATAAGAAAATTACCAACTCCCTTGTCAAATGTCAAGGGCCTGACAGCTTACAAGCTCTGCGGATCCTGCATTCTTAGTGGCTATGACCTTCCAAAGATTTCTTTCCGATTCCAACTTTAAGACAGAATCTTCTGCTAAAGATGAGGAAACCATTGGAAAGGGATTGACATTGTTCTGCACATCTGCTTGCATAACCGATATATTGTTATTTGCATCTCTAGTGATAACATGAAGCTTGCCCAGTAAACTAGCAAGTAAATAGGGAGACTCTGAATCAGCAAAGTCGCGAATAGGAACCTCTTCCGCAATGACTTTCCAAGCATCATCTTGGTGATCATATACCTTGATCTTAGCACTATCAAGAGAACTAGACGGATCCAACGAATACAACTCGCCTTCTACAGTGACACTCAACTTTGTGCCTGCCTGCCTTGCGGGCCAACCCTCACCCATACCAGGTGGCATTTCGACCCATGAGTCAATTTCAGGATCATACACTTCTCCTCCAACATCCACAAAGAAAGGCCAGCAGTACAAACTTTGAGGCACTAGCAACCTTCCCCTGTATGAAGTCATTCCAGTGGCAATAGGCTTAAGCAGATCGGCAAGGAATGCAGTAGGAAGCATCTGAGCTTTGGCAAAAGGCATGCTTGGTATTTGGGACCATAAACCAGTGAGGGGGTCATACACTTCTGCCGATTGAAGTGGGGTCAAGCCACCACGACCACGAGTGACCCCACCAACAACGTAAAGCTTATTGTTCAATATGCCTGTCTTACAATAAGCTCTACCAATTGACATGGGACTTACTTCACTCCATGCATTTAGAGCAGGATCATATCGCCAAACACTTGTCAAGGCTGAGGCTCTAGAAAAGCCACCGATCACATAGAGGCATCCATTAACAGCCCCAACTGCACATCCACAAAAAGCCATCCGATCTAATCCGTCCTTTCTCCCGAGCCAGCCCCTGATGACATCTGCAATTCTAATACTTGAACCCATCACATTCCACATCCGTAGGCTCCCAAGGCCTTTCCTCGATTCATCTTCAAATGAAACCATAGGCATGGGGGCAACCTTTGCCATCTCCTCGACAAAGGATCCAAAGCATGCCACAAAAGCTTATCCTCATCCACTTTTGTCAAAACATAAAGCCACTCCTCAGATGTTCCGAGCTCCTTCCTCAAACTGAAGAGTTCAGCACTTGTAATCGCATTTCTCCAAGCTCGCGACACCGACTTTACCTTCAAATAGTAGATTCTAGGAACTCTGGCCAAGATCTGAAACGATATCTCATCCGGAAGGCTGGGTATCAACCTCATATCATCCTCAAACAAGCTTGATGACACCTTCTGCCTCTTGCAAATTTCACCCGGCGCAATCTCATAGGTGTCCCTTGCTCCGCATCTGGAACCATTGAAGCTCAGAATACCCCCCATCAGTGCTCAGAGCAGAGATGATCCAGATCATCTAAAGCCGCGTCAATCTCCCCAAAGCTGCACAGACCAATACAGAGCGACCCGAATGAATGGAAAAGTGTAGAAAAAACTGGGACAGCAAATTTTATATACAGCAATTTATGTAAGCACTGACATAAGCGAATTATAGACGATAACAAAATGCTACGTTGCATAAAGCTGGAAGCGTCCAGTCAACAATGGGCAGCGCACCACCCCACCAAAAAAAAAAAAAAAAAAAAAAAAAAACCCAAAAAGAAAAGGCCCTGGATGTGCAAGAGAAAAAAATAAAGATTACAAAATCTTAGGAAATTCAACCGGCCTGGGCAATGAAATACAACCTGAGAACCAATCAAGAAATAATTTTTCCATCAAATCCTTCACCGGCACGTTCTTAAAATACTCGCCGCATGTGAATATGCCAAACTTCATGATCAAGAACGGTCACGCAGCTGGAAACCTCCCCCCGCACTCAATTCCCCTTGTCCCCTTTGCCCCTTTTTCCCCCAGGCATACCCAAAGAAACCCGAACCGATCGAGCACAGATCCCAAAGAAAGGCGACGCGCAAACCCTAAAGACTCCAACAACCCATTTGACAAAACAGGATCATTTCCACAACGAGCCACCCTCCACTCCCTTCCAAAGAAAACCAGATTCGGCTGCAAAGCACGGGGAATCACGACAACCCATCATCCATCGCGAGCAACCCAACACAAGGGGGCCGGCCCTCGTTCGAAGCGAGCCCGGATCGCGCGGCGGAGAAGGAAAACGGCCGTACCCAGAAGGAAAAAAGATCATTCCCATCGACCCCGACAACGACAACAGCACAGAGAGAGAGAGAGAGAGAGGGTACTTGGACGGCGACGGAGGAGGAGGCAAGCTAGCGAGGGAGCGGCGGATTCCAGCGAGAGGAATTCACCAGCCGCGGACGCGCACGAACGAGCACAGTATCATCGGAGATTAGGAGAGAGAGAGAGAGAGAGATTTTTGTGGGTATAACAGTGCACGAGGGGAGGAAGGATGATATGCGGGATGGGATATACATAAAACATTAACAGACCGTACGTCGCTTCTGCACACGTCATCATTTGTGAGAGTACCGTGCAGCCTTCTCTCCCTGTCCCTCTCTCGCATTTGTTTAATGTTTACTCTTCTTTTCCTCGTGTTTTTTTTTTTTTTCTTTTCAGCTGAGCCACATGTGAGTTGTTTTTTTTTTTTTTTTATGTTCGGGAACCGCCGTACAGCCGACAACCGGCATCGTAAACCCGGAGCAATTAACACGGAGACCCTACCAGAAGAGGTATGAAGTTGTGTGAAAAAAATTCTAAGTTTGACAAATTTAATTTAAATAATTTTTTTTGGTAATTGAGAACTTCACCACGAGCCTCTCGTGCCCAAACCACACCGAAGGACCGAGCCCATATACCTTGAAAAAAACTAGCTCATAACTCCAATACTATGACCTCTCACTTACAATATTAATAACTAGCAAGAAAAAAATTTGTTTTAGTTTTTTTTTAATATGTATTTATTTTTTTCTTTTTTCTTTTTGTCTTTTTCCCATACCAATCTGATGCGGTTACAAGGGCGGCCATGTGTGTTTTGAATGATGAAGAAGGAAGTACGGATATATCAGAGTGTGTGGTGATGGATATCGATGGACATTTCCAAGAGCATTCCAACAAAGGCACGGCTCATACTTAAAACCTAAGACGTGAACCTCAAATTTTGGGCACACTCTTGACTAATTCCCCAGCCTTGCATTTCTAAATCAGGTATGAAGTTGTGTCATTTTTTTTTTTTGGGTGGAGACACATGTAAGGTGGTTAATGTGTCCTTGAGATAATGAGGAAGTCGAAGTGCCACTGCTCACCTGGAGGTACAAAATTGCCATCCGAGAAGCAAGTTAAATAGTGGTTTGAAGTTGTGTTTTTTTTTTTTTTTTTTTTTTTTTAAAAAAAACTACCGAAGCGGGTGAGACTCGAAGAAACTCTTTCCACTATTTAATTACTCTCAACCTTGATGATGAGGGAGAACTCTAATACGTCACCGCGACGATGTGGGATAAGTTGTGTTTTCTTTCAAAAAAGCTCCAAATTTGACAAATTTAATTTGAACAGATTTTGTCACCATAAAATGCATACGTGGTAAATTTGCTTTTTGTTAATTTTTTAAAATTAAATTAATTATAAAAAATCTCGATATATTTATAACAAATGGAGGGTAAAACCTTAAATTAATACGTTAATCAAAAGTCATGTATCATCTAACTCAATAATTTAATGGTAAAATTTAATGAAACTCAATAAATAAATTTGTTATAGGTATACTAATTTAAGATAATTAATTTAAAATAAATTTATCACAAGTATTATAATTTGAGATTTTTCGTGATATTAATAATTTTTTTTCTTATGTAATGGTTTAATTTTCCCTATTTATATTGCAACTATTTTATTTTCATATCGATGGGACAAAGGGACTCCTTTTTTCGGCACGCGATTTATCCCGATCGAATGTGTTGTTCCGTTCATAACATACATACCAGATAATTATCGAAGACACATACAGTATGTGCTCCCCGCTTGAACTAAGCCCAGACAATTGATAATGCAACTTTTCAACGGGAAAAATTGAAGATGGCTAAGGTACTCTAAGGTTCCGATTCAAGGTCCTCTAAATTTATTTTTCTTTCACTCTATCTTGCTCTTGAAAATTCGAAAAATGGGTTAATCCATTGCAATTCGCCACATCAAAAGGGATTTTTCCGAAAGGTAAACAATAAAAGAAGTAAATTGCCTTGCCCGATACTTCAAATTCTTATCGAAAATGATTCCAAGATATGTTTTTTAGTGAATTTAGATCTTCCCAAGGTAGCACAATCAAAAAGACGGATCGTAACGAGCGAAAGGACAACATTTTTTTCCTGTCAACGTATCTTGGGAAAAATTTTAAGAACATCAAAGAATTGTCGATCAAGGACTTCCAAATGCATGAACCTTGTTGTCTACCCAAAGAGGTCATATCTCAATGCCACATGACATGGACATAAAATATAAGAAAATAAACAACAATAAAAAAATAAAAACAAATATTAGAAGAAAGAAAAAAAGGAGGTGGAGAAGGTGTTGTGATTGAACAGAGCTATCACCTGCTGCGTGACTCCTTTCACATGGTTATAAAATTGTTATGTATCTATACATTTTAAGCAAAAATTGTCATTTATCTCATTTTTTTTAAGTTTTCACACAGTGTCTAAAACATATTGATTAGAAATGCTGGTTCTAGACACTATGCAAAGCACGTGTCTAACTAGTAAGAAGCAAATTTTTGACAAAAGCTTCAAATGGTAATTTGGTATCGTAGGACCCAACCTAGATGCATTCCTTAATTTAACATACCAATACTCTGGATGTCTATCCCTTCAATTGAAAAGAAAGTTTTTTTTCTTTGCTTATGAGAATACTCCTGATTTTACATCTTAGAGTTCAAACGAAGTAGTTTTAAAATGTACTTAGATTCAGCAAAGATACCCATCTATCAAAATTAAAACTAAAAGCTGCTCTCTCTTGGTTCTACTTACCACCCAATTCACTCGTCCACCCATTTAAATAATCCTTTAAAAAAAGAGTGATTAGTTGACAAGCACATTTATTACGATTAAAAAGACTTCATGTCAATGACAATCATTCAGCTAATATTTCCAGGACATTCTTTAACGGGGATCCTTTGAAGAAAAAAACCATTCTTTTCTCATCACCAATGACTCATGCACGACCCGGAAAACTCGCGCTTTCTAAACCTAATTTATTTCAGTATGCACTTTCTTAAACGAGGGCCGGTCTAGTGGGATGAACGAGTGAACGTAGTGGCTTGCCCGGTTTTAGCCATGGAAAAAGCCAGAAGACTCCGCGGGGTTGACTTCGTGACAGGTGACGTTTCCACGATCCACGCCTCAGATCGATCGAATCAGGTCACGTCCCCATGAAACTCAAGAAGACATCGAAAGTCTTTTGCGTGGCCGCTGCGGCGTATGTCGTGTCGGCAGCCGCAAAGGCAGATGTGCAAGTTTTTTGTAAGTGTCTGTGAGAGAGAGAGAGAGAGAGATTTGATGGTTGTTGGCGTGCGAGTTGAGTTCAGTTCTCACTTCCTCACGAGTGCTGAGAAGATGTGGTCGTTGGTAAATGATGCAGCGATTGCTTGTTTGAAGAATTGGATGTTTTGCGTAGGTTTCGGGGATTAGGGGAGCAATCCATTTCGTGGGGTTTCGAGGTTTTTGATGGGGCAACTCGGGGGACTTAAACGGGTGATTTCTGCTTCCTAAGATGGAAGTTACTTGAATCTCGAACCAAGCATGTCGACTCTAGGAGATTATATATTTTGGGTTTTAAGTTTTGGCTCTGCTAAGACCTTGGGATTGGTATTGGGATGCATGTGAGCCTATTCGTAAGCATGAGATTTAATGAATTAGTTGCATGGTCAAACGATCACCCACTATGTTTAAATCCTATGGTCTTCCATTCAAAGTAGTTCGAGAACTTGTCCTATTGATATGACTTAAGGAATGTGAACGGGACAATTTAGGTATATCGATTGAGATGGATTGAGTTGAAATTGCGGATCATTTAAATGTGTTAGGGTCCACGGGTTGGCCTACCCCTTACATAATCTTTGGTTTGGGCCACATTTGAGTGTGAGATTGATGGTTGTTGGCGTGCAAGTTGAGTTCAGTTCTGATGTGTCCTTGGAAAATGTGGAAAATGCAATTCAATAAGAGTCGTTGGTAAATGATGAACTCATTGCTTGTTTGAAGAAATTGTATGTTTGCGTAGGCTTTTGGGAATTGGGAGAGCAATGCGTTTTGGGGTGTTGCAGACTTTTTGACGCGCGACTTCAGAAATCTTTTTGCATAAACTAAGTGCACAAATACAGAGGTCTAACGACCGAGAAGCCAATTAAAACAACCTGCGAATTCCATCAACTGGTCGACTTCAAATTTGTGACATGTGCAGGTGGCCCTTGTCTAAAGCGCGTTAGCATGGAATTGGTAGAATTTGTACGAGCAATTTCTGCTTCGTAAGGTGGAAACCCCCAGTGGCCCAAGTATACCAATCCTGGAGGGACACTTTTATGGACTTAAACTTTTACTTATGGCGTTCTTGCCTAGGGTTAAGGTGAAAACAAGCTCGGAATCATGTTCAAAGAAGTTAAAAGATCTTGGACTTATTCGAGGGTGGGCTAAATAAAATCTAATCCTTGTGAAGCTTGGGTTTTCTTTTTTTTTTTTTTTTTTTTTTTTTTGGGTGGGGGGTGTTGGTTGTTGATTTGCATTCTCAAGTATTTGATCTCAATTGGTTGTTTAATTGCCATTAGTAAATGTGGCCTAGGACGATTTAAGTGTATCAATGAGATTGGTTGAGCCAAGATTCCAATCTTCCAAGTCATTTATAATGTCTTATGGCCCACAAGTTTGGGGCTGATTTCGAGTATTCAATCTCAATCGGTTGATGTAATGCAATTATTAAATGTGGACTAGGATGATTGGTGCGTATCGATGGACATTGGTCAAGTCGAGATTTGGATCTACAGAGTCATTTAGAATGTGTTAAAGACCTGAAGGTTGGCATACAACTTACAAAGTAATGGGCTACGCTCCTACATCCAAGGGCCCAGCCCAGCAAGAATGCAAGGGTGAAGGCCCATCTTGAAGGTCCATGCCAACCTGGTAGTGCTTTATGTCTAACCATTTACACAATCTAGTATGCATGACAAAATTTATGTTTTTCTATTTTTTTTTGTTTTCCATAACAGATTTGAAATAAAAATCTGTTTAATAATGTTTTCATTTTTTTTATTTTTTGAACAGATTTCTATTCCAAAAATAAATTTATGGTAGAAATAAAAAACTAAAATTTTATAGCATTTCTATTTATGGAATAAAAGTGAGAAATAAAAACTTTCTTATTATTTATTTTCGTCACCACCGTCGCCCATCGGATGCCCGCCACGGGCCGCCCCCCCTAGATATATAAATTTTGTTTTATTATTAAAGGAATTTATGTTCCAGAAATATAAATTTTGAGTTATTATCAAACACATTTCTTTATTCATAAACTCATTTGACAAATAGAAATTGAGAAAGCAAGTTTTTGACCAGAAATTGATTTCCAAAACAAAAATGCTATCATGCACGCCCTAAAGAACCAAAATGAGTTTTTGAGTGAATTACTATGGCCTCCTCCAATTTTGATCAAATTATTCAGGCAGCCCGCGAAATTCCATAAATTGCTTCGGCAATCCTTCAGGTAGTTCGGATACAATAAAGTTGGATGATTAAAAATACGATGAGATTTCCAATATCTTCTACGGCGTTTGGAAAATGTCTAAATATAACATGAAAATTGATTTATGCCATCCACCATGCTTTGCGACATCTCACAGGCCATGGCGACCACAACCATGACCACCATGCCAAGCTTCAACAAAGCCTCTCCGCATCCTCCCAAATCTAGAACGGCAACCACTTCTGCCCTCCTTCTCTTGCTCTCGATTAAGGCAATTTTTTTTTCTTATTTTCAATGTTTTTTTTTCTTTATTTATTTCTAGGTAGAAAATACCCTATTTCACTGAACCCCATTCCCTGTGTGGAATCTCTTGATCCTCGTTATATTCAGATCAAGTGCTACACTGAATATTAGATAGACACTGGATAAGATATAAATCAGTTCACCAAATGTAGCCATATTATTATACATAGGGTTAATACCATGAAAAATTTTAAACCGGCATATATGTGATAACTTTACCTTAAAGTAATTTATCGCAAAAAAGATCCAAACTAGTTACTTGCCCTCTATCGTTAAATTTATCATTAAATTATTGAGTTAAATAATACATGGCAATTTTTTTTGGTCGAATAATACATAACAGTTGACGGATATATAAGCTTTTGTTTCCATACTCTATTTATTATTATAGATGTACAAGTTTGTGATTTTTTGTAATATTAATCTAAATTAATGTCATAACTATATTAATCTAGACGTGGCAAAGGGTGGAGTGATCCCAATGGATATGATGATTTTTTTTTTCCTCTACATTGGGAATTTTGGTGTATTCACGTGGATACTCCCAGCTGGCAGCTTGATTTTTGCCACATTTTAGGAGTATTGGATTAACAAAAGAGGAAGCGAAGAAGGACTCAAGAAACTAGGGGCGCGGAAATGGTCCACGCAACCTACATGAAGACGTGGAAGATGATGGAGCTCAAGTTTCTATTGGTCCGTAATCTATCCACTGTCGCTCGCTTGGATTTCCTTGCCGGATTTCGTTTATCCCACCTGGACCCTCCAGGAACGTTGATTTAGATTCTGTCCCCCCCTCTCACCTCTCAGCCTCACATCCCTAGCTCCACACCTTAGACAAGCTTCTAGAGAGAGAGAGAGAGAGAGAGAGAGAGAGAGAGACCGGCCGGCATGGCGGCGACTTCCGGTGCGGTGGTGAACGGGTTGGGGTCGGCCTTCCTGTGCGGGGGGAGGAGGAGCCGGTCCCTGTCGAGGGCGGCCAGCTTTGGGAACGAGGCAGGGAGCGGAGCCGGTTCTAGGAACCTGGTGGTCGTCGCGGCGGCGGCTAAGCCCAAGAAGTCTTGGATCCCCGCCGTGAAGGGCGGCGGCAACCTCATCGACCCCGAGTGGCTCGACGGCTCGTAAGTGTCTCTCTTTGCATGGTATTTTATGTACAAAACATGAGATGCTAAGATCTATGTAGATTCACTCAAATGTGTATAATTTGGCCTGACATTAGTACTTTGGAAAATAATCAACTGCAGGCTCCCGGGTGATTACGGTTTCGACCCGCTTGGGCTCGGCAAGGACCCGGCATTCCTCAAGTGGTACCGAGAGGCCGAGCTCATCCACGGCCGGTGGGCCATGGCTGCGGTGGTCGGCATCTTCGTCGGCCAGGCCTGGAGCGGCATCCCGTGGTTCGAGGCCGGGGCCGACCCAGGCGCCATCGCCCCGTTCTCCTTTGGTACACTCCTCGGGACCCAGCTGATCCTTATGGGGTGGGTCGAGAGCAAGCGGTGGGTCGACTTCTTCAACCCGGACTCGCAGTCGGTGGAGTGGGCCACGCCGTGGTCGAAGACGGCCGAGAACTTCGCCAACGCCACGGGGGATCAGGGCTATCCGGGCGGCAAGTTCTTCGACCCGCTCTGCTTAGCCGGGACGATCAAGGACGGTGTCTACATTCCGGATGTCGAGAAGCTGGAGAGGTTGAAGCTGGCCGAGATCAAGCACGCCCGGATTGCAATGTTGGCCATGTTGACCTTCTACTTTGAGGCTGGACAGGGCAAGACCCCACTTGGGGCTCTTGGATTGTAAAGAGTTTGAACTTGAATGAATCAAAAAATGGTTGTACTTGTAGATAAATTGGATTTGGGAAAAAAATCGAAAGCTTAGATGGATTCAAGCCTCTGTTGTTGTATGAGAAACCGTGTTCCGACAGAGTTTTCCATCCCGGATTCATTGCTAGCAATTAGTGATGTGTTTTCTAAGAGAGTTTTTATGATATGATGAATCGAGATTGAGAAAGTATTCTATGTAATTGTAAGTTGCACACAAGGGAGTTTGGTTTTGATACTTCTAATTGAATAACATGGGCAAGATCAGTTATCTTAAAGCATCAGGATTCAAATTCGAAAGTACAGCAGAATTTTTAGCAAATGGGAATTGCAATCTTTATATAAGTTACATAACCAAAGCCAAGACATTGCAAGACTGAAGTTTCCTTTTTGCTAATTACAAATGCAAAAGTACATTTTTCCAGAAATCTTTTGCGAATTTACGAGAATCAGATTGTGCCGAACTGAAGTTGCTAGATTGATGATATCAACCCATGAAGATAAACAATCCTCTCCATAGACAAGCTGGATTCTGCAACAAGGATGGTGATGACAAGGAGGTAGTAAATAATCATTAAACGGTCAAAACTGAGGGAACATTCCACATGACAAACCAGTTCGATGAAAGACAACGTGAAAACAGCCTGCCAAGGAACTTTCAGCTGAGAAGTTCCAACACAGGTGCAACAAAACCGTCTTGGATCCATTTTTAAACAAAGACATCTGATAGCTGTGGCATGATTTCACCTAAGAGCATATCTGCAATTCAATCGAGCATCCAAGCAACTATAAGCAATATCCAATACGCTATGATCGCCGCCAGATTCCCATAGAAACAAAGACGTCCACCTTCTGATGTTCAGCATGATGGGTTCCTCGAACTTGCTCGGAAAATTATTCCTTACCTTATCCATCTCGATGCTGAACCAGAGGATCAGTCTACTTCGCTATGTTACGATGGAGACGAGAGAGACGGTCTTTATGCTCTGAGAGCCGTTTTAAATAACCCTTTCTTGAACAATAACTGGACTGGCAGACACTGTTATGTGGATGAAGGGGCAAGATGGTACGGTATTCACTGCATAAATGACCGGGCCACAGGAATAGTGCTGGAAGGTATGGAGCTGAAGGGGATGATCAATTTTGATACACTCATTCGCTTCTCCGAGCTATCCATTCTGAGCTTCAAGAACAATGCTCTTCAAGGGGGAATGATGAATTTTTCGGGAAACCAGAAGTTAGCCCACCTCGACCTCTCAGGGAACAAGTTCCAGGGTCCAATCTCCCAGTCGCTCCTGAGTCTAGCTCTTCTAGCATCATTGCAGCTCCAGAACAACAACTTGACAGGGCAGATCCCGGAGTTCAAACGATCTACCGTGATCTCCTTCAATGTGTCAAACAACAATATAAGCGGGCCAATCCCATTGATGCAAAATTTCCAATTATTCGGCTTGGAGTCGTTCTCAGGAAACCCGGTACTATGCGGACCGCCCACGTGTAACTTTGTGGTTACTCAAACATCCTTGAGTCAGTGATAGATGGCCTTCCAATTTTGCAGATAATGATAGTGGAAAAAGGAAGAATCCTTCCAATTCTGGCTTTCTCATTCTTTCTCTGCTGTTCAGCATGGTGGCTCTACTTGCTGTTATCTTGCTCTGTACCTTGTCCTACAAGAAGGCCAAGAAGCTCAAAAAATTCATAAACCAAGGGAATAGCAGAGAAGAAGAAGTAAAGGATGAGAAAGAAGAGAAAAGCGAGGCGGTCGAGAGTGGCAGAGTCATGGAGAAGGGAGAAAATTGAGGGAAGCTTATATTCCTGGAAAACGGTGGAGGGTTCGAATTGAGTGATCTTTGGAAGGCATCTCCAGAGGGAATTGGGAAAGGCGTCTTCGGGAACACCTACAAGGCGATCTTGGATGACAGGCAAGCCCTTGTGGTTAAGAGTTTGAGGGATTTGAAGCCAATGAACAGGAAGGAGTTCACTAGGCAGTTGCAGTCGCTTGCCACTCAAAAGCACCCAAATCTGATTCCTCCTCTCGCCAGCTTCTTCTCGAAGCAACAAAAGCTGTTGATCTACAGATACGCAGAGAAAGGCAACTTGTTCAACCGCATTCACGGTAAGCTCTCTCTCTCTCTCTCTCTCTCTCTCTCTCTCTTCTCTCCATCCCTCCATCTCTCCATCTCTTTTATGGCATTCAAACCGAATCTATTAGTCTCCAGCACATCAATGACCACAATACCATTCCCCACGACCTGAGTATCGGCCTTAGGATTTCCTCTACTCATTCAGTGACAAGTCATTAGACATTCTATTGCTTGGTAATTTGTCTTAGAAACATAAGGAACTAAATCAGATTACATAGAAACTAGCACACCAAGAATCACCAAACTTCTAGAGCTATGGAACCTAATCACATATACTTGAAATAAGTAATTCCTATAACAAGTAGATAATGAAAGCAAGCAAATCCTACTGTTGAAACCTGCTGGGTAGATCAGATATCAGTAAACACCGGTTCCAGCCGCTGATCGGTTCCATGCTGTGGCCTCGAAAGCTGCGTGCTAGTTTATGACACGTTGCACATATTGTAATTATCATGTAATCAAAGCCACTACCACAGGAGGAAGGAAAAGCAAAGAGCGGGTGCCATTCAGGTGGAACTCCAGACTATGAGCTGCTCAAGGCGTGGCTCGTGCCCTGCACTACCTCCATGTCAACTCCAAATAAAGACCGAACGTGATCGTCCCACATGGGAACCTGAAATAGACCAATGTCCTCCTTGCTCAAGACGACGCCATCGTTGTCTCTGACTACGGCCTCTCCTCTCTCGTTGCACTCCCCATCGCCGTGAAATCCATGGTCTGCTTCAAATCCCCTGAATACCGAACCAGGCAACTGATCCACCTCAAGGCCGATGTCTGGAGCTACGGTTGTCTGCTTCTCGAACTACTCACTGGCCGAGTCTGTGCCAATGCAGCCCCACCAGGAGTCCATGGCGTGGATCTCTGCAGCCGGGTCCACCGGGCAGTGAGAGAGGAATGGACAGCTGAGATCTTCGACTCTGAGATCAGAAAGCAGAGGAGGTTAGCTGACAGGATGATCGAGTTGCTGCAGATAGCAATACGTTGCTGTGATGAGTCGTCCTGATGACCGTCCCAAGATGGCGGAGATCGTGCAGCAGATTGAGAAGATGAAGGTGGCCGATGATTGTGAGGAAGAGTTTTCCCATCGTCGGATGATTTTGTCCAAAGCTCCTGGTGATGACAGCTGATAAATGATGAGGACTTTTATTAGGTTGACCGTGAAAACAGAACTTATTATTTCATGTCATTGAATTTTCTTTGAACTGTGTCCTAATAACATTAACACGAAAACAAAGAAGACATGGAGTTCACAAGATCAGCATCTGTTATGGGTTGGTTTGCTCAAAATAACTGATATCCTTCTAGTGTGCATCTCCTTTTCAATTTCACTGTTTAAGAAGGATAATTAAAATTCTCCATAACAAGTCAGGAAGCTTTATATCAGGGAGTATGTTGGTGCATAGCCAAGTGCCCGGTTTGCTTCTAGTCAGCTACTTGTTTCCATTGACTAATTATCATAAGCGATGCCAAATCCAAAAGGTTCAACTAAATTTTTAGTCAGTTCATCTATCATTGACAAGCCATCATTGCATGATCCCAGTGCATGTGAAGGCCTATGACGACTTTTTCAAATCCAAGTGCCTCGATGGCTCGTGAGTTGATGAAGTGAATTTATTTCTCTTTTCAAAAGTTTTAAGTTTCAATTACACTTTCACAATAAGTTTTAGGATTTTTGGTATACTTATTTCTAAAATAATCATGTACCATGAGATTGAGAAAGCCAACTTGTGCAACTGATAGAGAACAGAGTGACCAAGCTTGCTAGTATTTCAATATTTTCGTCAAACGAGTTCATAGATAAGTTTTGGATAATTCATTAATCCAAATACAAATGACCCTGAAATCTTTATAGGTTCCCTCAATTTGCATAACTGGGCCTAACATTAGCACTTTGAAACCCTGCTGTTTTGAGTTTTGCTCTTCTCAAAAGCTCGTTCAGAATCCTTAAAGCTATGTAAACAATAAAATGCAGGGTCCCAAGTAATTTTGGTTTTGACCTGCTCAGGCTTCGCAACCACCCGGCTTTCGTCAAGTGGTACCGAGAGGCCGAGCTCATCCACAGCCGGTAGGCCATGACTCGAGCCTGGGCCTAACCCTGTCGCAATCGCCCTGTTCTTCAGAACTCTACTCATCCTCATGGGGTGGGTCAAGTGCAAGTGGTGGGTCGACTTCTTCAACACACCGGGTCAAAGACCACAGTTGATTAGGACTACCCAGTATTAGGTGGTTTTGGGTTTCTCTAAACCTCAAAAGTTAGATTAAAAGGTAATGCTTTCTTTTATATTTATAAATCAACCACCAATCACCAATCTCTTTCACAACTAATGTGAGATAACCTCAACACCTAAGAGGCAAGTTCTTTGACGCACACTACCTCAGCAGGAGAAGCCAGAGAGGTTAAAGCTGACCCAGATCAACCATGCCCAGATTGTCACGTTGACCATTTTATCTTTTTCTGAGGCAAGGCAGGCAAAACTCCTAGGGTGGGGCTCTTGGATTGTAAAGAGTTTGACTTGAATGAATCCAATGGTTGTCCTGGTAGATAATTGGACTCGAGAAAAAATTGAAAATTTAAGACAGATTCTAGCCTCTCCTCAAAAATCATAATCAAGAAAGTATTTTATGTAACTGTAAATTGCCGACATATCAATTGAGCAATTGAAGAATACCATAAGAGAAAGCTTATTTTCGATACTTCAAATCGAATGACTCGAACAAACATAGAGCTTATCAGAGTGGGTAATGACCAATAATTTAAAACATAGAGTTTATCAGAGGACCATCCATCAACAAAGGGTATTGACCAATAATAGTCCCAAAATATTGTTTCGTCACTGCTAACTAAAAACACAAAACGAAGTAGATTTCCAAGGAAACCTTCTGCCAATTTGCGAAAATCAGATTGCGCCAAACTAAAGTTCCTAGATTGATCATAAAAACCCAGGAAGTAAACAATTCTCTCCATGGACAAACTGGATTCCGCAACAAGGATGGTGACGATAAATGGGTAGCAAATAATTATTAGGTGGTCATAACCGAGGGAATATCCCATAAAATTTAGCAGTTCAATGAGGTACAATGTGAAGACAGCCTCCCTAGGAATCTTCAGCTGCGAAGTTCCAGGACAGATGCAACAAAACTGTCTTGTTCCATCTTCAAACAAAGCCTGGTATAGTTGTGGCATGGTTTACCTAAGAGTATATCCGTGATTCGATCGAGCATCCAAGCATATCTATAAGCAATTTCCACTACACTAAACACGCCCAGCCACCTTCCGATGTCCAGCATCATGGGTTCTACAAAGTCGCCCAGAAAATTATTCCTAGCCTTATTCCTCTCACTGTTAACCCATGGGATCACCACAAGAAGTGCTCATTCACTAGGTTACGATGAAGATGAGAGAGTTGCTCTTTATGTTCTGAGAAATATTTTCAACAACCCCTTCTTGAACAGTAACTGGACCGGCATACATTGCTATATGAACGATCCACCAAGATGGTACGGCATTCAGTGCAACAATGGCCGTGTCACAGGAATAGCACTGGAAGGTATGGGACTGAAGGGGCTGATCAGATTCAATGCCCTCCTTTACTTCTCCGAGCTGTCCATCCTGAGCTTCAAGAACAATGCCCTTCGAGGAAATATAATGAATTTTTCAGGGAATGGGAAGTTGGCCCAAATCGACCTCTCGGGGAACGAGTTCCACGGTCCAATCTCAGAGTCGCTCCTGAGTCTAGCTTCATTAGCATCGTTATGGCTCCAGAACAACAACCTGACAGGGAAAATCCCAGAGTTCAATCAATCTTCCTTGATCTCCTTCAATGTGTCAAACAATAATTTAAGTGGGCAGATCCCATTGACACAAGTTGTTCAATCATTCAGCTTGGATTCATTCTCAGGCAACCCAGGACTATGCGGACCACCCACATCTCACTCCTGTGAAAACTCTAGCACCCTCAACTCAGTGAGCGATGGCCCGTCGTCTTCCAATTCTTCTGAAAATGCACATCCTGATACTGGAAAAGGCAAGGGTTCTTCCATTAATGTCTTTCTTATTCTTTTTCTGCTGTTCGACGTGGTGGCTCTACTTGCTGTGATCTTGCTGTTCATCTTGTACAATAAGAAGGTCAAGAAGCTCAAAGAAATTATGAACCAAGAGAATAGACGAGACGAAGAAGCAGAGGAGAAAGAAGAGAGAAGCGAGGCAGTTGAGAGCAGCAGAGTTGTTGAGAGAGGAGAAGATAGAGGGAAGCTTATATTCTTGGAAAACAGTGGAGGGTTCGAATTGAGTCATCTTTTGAAGGCATCTGCAGAGGGACTTGGGAAAGGCATCTTTGGTAACACTTACAAGGCGATCTTGGATAACGGGCAAGCCCTTGTAGTAAAAAGGATGAAGAATCTGAAGCCGATGACCAGCGAGGAGTTCACAAGGCAATTGCAGTTGCTTACCAATCAGAAACACCCGAATCTGATCTCTCCTCTCGCCTACTTCTTCTCTAAGCAAGAGAAGCTGTTGATCTACCAATATGCAGAGAAAGGCAACTTGTTCAACCGCATTCATGGTGAGCTCTCTCTCTCTCTCTCTCTCTCTCTCTTATGGCTTTCGAACCAAATCAATAGTGTCTCTCTCTTAAGCCTCTCCGCTCCCTCCCTCCCTCCCTCTCTCTCTCTCTCTCTCTCTCTTATGGCTTTCAAACCAAATCAATAGTGTCCTGGAAAGCACATCCATGACCAGGAACAACACTATTTACTATGACCTCAGTATTAACCTTAGGATTTCCCTCCCACAAGTCATTAGACATTCTCTTTATTGGTAATTAGAAACATGAGGAAGTAATAAGATAATGTAGAACCCAGCATACCATGTCCCACAAAGCTAGTTAACTTCTAGAGGTATGGAACCTATTGACATGCTTAAAATATGTAATTTTCTATAAATATTAACAAAAAAGTAAGGAAAACAAGCACATCCTACCGCTGAAAGCTGCTGTGTAGATCATATATCATTAGCCACTGGTTCCAGCTGCCAATCAGTTCCATGCAGTGGCCTTCAAAGCAGCTTGAACGCCACTTCTAAGTTGTTTTCAACAGCTAATTTTTGGCAATCCCCCATCTTTAGCAAGCATTAAGCCTTCCTTATCAGCTACCGCTTCTGAAAATCACGCATCAATGATTATGCAAGCAAATTAAACACAAACGAAATAGTAAGTCCTTATCTTTCTGTAGGAAATGCACCAACTAGATGGTTCCGCTGGTAAAGAGGCTGTAAAGTTCACTAGTAGAAGATATACAGTAGGCATCGTGCCCAAAGTGAATGCCTTAGCTCAGATGGCCAACACGCTCATTGCACATCCCAGAGGTCACGGGATGTTACTGCAAATAATTCTCAACTTTTCAAAAGTCAAAGATTCAATTGACCAGTTCAACAAGGGGTCAACATCAAACTTCGCCAGCTCTTGATCAGTCAGGTCATAATCAAAAGAAGAAATGAAACAAACTGGTCCAGTTGAATCAGCCCTTTCTATCCAGGATTAGAAATGTTAATACACACTGATTTGCACCATCCATTACTATTTATTCCCTTTCCATTTTATAAGACTTCTTCATGCTCAAATTTTTATCTTTTACAGGGGTTGTCATAATCTCACTCTTCAATAACTAGAAAAATATAGAAGTTCTAATAATTTATTTGCATAAATATGGTACTTTGAGGCACTCTGTGCTTATATTGTGATTTATATCTCATAAAACCACTACAATAGGAGGAAGGGGAAGCAAAGAGCGGGTCCCGTTCAGGTGGAACTCCAGACTATCAGCTGCTCAAGGCGTGGCTCGTGCCCTACAGTACCTCCATGTCAACTCCAACTCAAGAACAAATATCATCATTCCACATGGAAACCTGAAATCGACCAATGTCCTCCTCAATCAAAACGACGTCATCCTTGTCTCTGACTATGGCCTCTCCTCGCTCATCGCTCACCCCATTGCCGCACAATCCATGGTCTGCTTCAAATCCCCTGAATGCCAAACCACACGAAGGATCTCCTCAAAGACTGACGTCTGGAGCTACGGTTGTCTGCTTCTCGAACTACTCAGTGGCCGAGTCTGCAACCATGCGGCCCCACCAGGAGTCAAAGGCATGGATCTCTGCAGCTGGGTGCACAGGGCAGTGAGAGAGGAATGGACTGCTGAGATCTTTGACCCTGAGATATCAGTGCAGCGAAGTGCTGCCCACGGGATGCTCCAGTTGCTGCAGATTGCAATCCGGTGTTGTGAAAAGTCACCAGATAAGCGTCCCGAGCTGGCAGAGATCGCACAGGAGATTGAGAATATGAAGGTGGCCGTTGATTCCGAGGACGACGAGGATGTATCGATAGATCAGTCCCTCACTGACGAGTCTTTCTCAACAACATTGTCCATTGCTGCTGCTGCTGATGACAGAGGATAAATGACAAGGATTTTTATTAGGTTGGCTGTGACAACAGCACCAACATAAATGTCACAGCAGTCAGCTAAGTAATTTTAGTTTGCAATGATGAGATAGATTATGAGTCACATAATAAATCGTGAATTTAAATATTTGTCATGTAGTTTACACAAGAATAAATGTCAATTCCCAAAGTTCCTTCTTTAGATTGATATTGAGCAATAAGGGATGCAAAAAGGAAAAGAAACTCTTAAAGTGTGGTATAGGATAACCATTCTGCTATTGAACAAATTTCAGAGTAGGAGAGATCTGATTGGTCTCAAGTTTTGAGCGTATAAAAACCTCCTTGATTGGGGTGGGATGTTCACAAACAAAGTTTGCACGCTTGAGGATAAGCCATGTGAATACTCAGCAGTGGAATCCTCCATTGCCCAAAGCTTCTAATAGAGGCGATTGTAAGATTAACTTAGCAAAAGACATAATATTGACAGCATCAAACCATAACTACTACTGGAGAAAAATCTAAACGAAAAAACAAATACAAGCAAAACAAACACAATTTAAGAAATTGTAAAATTTCCAGCAGAAATACCATGGAGAAAGTGAATGGCTGAATGGCCCCATGAAAGGCATAGTTATATGCTAAGTCATGGGTTATTCATAATATGTGAAGCAACATGATTCTACTATCAAACAAACATCCAGATTAATATTGAGACCAGAGTCCCAACCCTCCATTAACCTATACTGGAAGAAGGTTATCCTATCATAGGAAATTATACAAAAATAAAACTATTAAGCAGGTGAATGACAAGCTATCCAATCTGAAGTAGTAAACCATGGAATTTCCCCCATTGAATACATGAAAGGAGAGCATATTTTTATACGTCACAGAGCAAAGTCAATAGTAGAAAATTAAAAACCAAGACAGCAACAAAAAAAATTCAAACTAAAAAGGCTTAATTCTGCTCCTCAATATGTTACAAATTTATCATAACTATAAACCTTAGTTCTACTAAGTCATTAACCAGAGGTCCATCCGTGCACCTTCTATTTGTAACCAGGAAGTCCCTAGTATTTAAGCAACTTGTGTGAAAGTCCAGCTTTTCACTCAGTTTGCATAAACAGAAAAAATGATGGATTAGGCACGCTGTTTCATTTGGGTGTCCAACTGACTTTCTATATTACTGCAATACATACACTTTCATGCACAACTTAGTTTCCAATACAATGCTTGACATAGATGAGTCCATGGATGCTTGAGCTATTGAGATACACTTCAAGAAGGATGAAAAGACCACTCAAGAGTAACAGATCTCCAGAACCTAAGTTCGCCATTTTCTCATCTTTGGAGAGGTAAAAGACTTAACTATAGGGCACCAAGATAGTGCAAACTGATAAACGAAAAGAGCTCAAGAAACCACAAAAAGAGCTCTATTACAAGACAAACATATACTAAGTTCAGCAATTAAATTTAGAAAATTGGTTTATCATCAGCATAAGAGCACACTATCCATGTATGGACAAAAGCAACAGATCTGGTCCTGCTGCATCAGCATCAAATCAGAGAACCACTCTCTAAAGAAATCGAATATTATGTGATCTCTTGACAGATATAAAACAGCTAGGGGATAAATAGCATGTGAAGAATGAATGGCATAACACATTCCCACTTATTCTTTAGATATTTCATTCTTTTGTAAAAACAAATTCCCAGTTATGGTTGCACATAGAGATGACGCAGGCCGTTAAGGTGATAGTTCTTTGTAATCTTGATCTTAGCAGTTACCAAAAGCATCAATGTCCAATCTCATCTAAATTTTCATATTTCATACACTTCTTAGAATTTGTCAGATCTTCCTATGCTTGATCAAATCTTAAGATGTCTTGGTTGACCAATCCATGATTTGAGAATCAATTCTGAAACAGAGTAGAATTCATCATCCATCCTTAAACTTCTTCTTCATCTAAACATTGTCATAAACAAAGTACACTATGAATCGTTTACAATAGTTCAAACAAAACTAGTTGAATCTAAGGACTCACTCCAGCAGGCTGACTACTCACAAGTCTCCAATTACTTAAAGTACGGATTGTCAACAATCCTTACCAATGCCCCTTCCCCAATCTCCCCAGCTTATTGTTAGCAGTTACTACTGGTCCAATAACTTTGCGCATCCTTCATCTAATTAGAAAATTTCCAATCTCATCATCAATAATGTTCTTCTTTTTTTTGCCCTATTTTTTGAAAGATAAACAAAATTCCATGAAGAGAGTACTGCCCTATAGGGCCTGTACAAAAAAAGCTTCAGAAGGGAAGCCACGTATATACAAAACTATGCACACTTTAGTATTGTTTTGAACACCTCAAGAACATATTGCAACTATATACGATCCACCAAGAAGGACTGTAGGCTAGAAACCATTACCAGAGATCAGAAACTGAAGTAATTCTTTGGAGATAAATAAATAACTACAATAACCTTTAAACATGCCAATCATGGTAAAGTACAAGCATATAAAAAATCATAACAAGTTCTTCCCATTTCGCATATCTAACTTGCAAGTTTGAAGACTGTGTTGATGCATAGATAGTCTCTCAAGTTACATCAAATTTTCTCTGGAAGACAACAAGGAACAGTCTATGATTCGTAAAGAGGAGATGCCAAATCATCACCAATTATCAAAGATAGGCTTAAATATAGTCAAAGAATGGAAAGTACATTGATTTAATGAGGCCAATTACAATGAATACTTTGATTCTCCAATTAAAAAATGTATAATACACAAAGAAGCAGAATGGCTCAACCATGCGGACTAGCAAGGGTTGGCTATCTAAATCCTACTTCTTCGCTCTTCACCAAGAACCAACCAAAAAAAAAGAGATTACACAAATCTCTGAACATCATGTTATTCACAGCTGAGGTTCTCCTAGAAAAATATAATATCTCTATGCTATGAATCTCAACCTTATGCTCAGTATTGCCGTTATATCACAATTTAGTCTCTGACTGAAACTGGAAGGTAGTCTCAAAAACTGGTCACTTATAGATTATTTATGCCCACAAAGGGGGAAAAAATCTTGTATATACAACCATACCAGCAGGTTTAATCTCTGACCTTGATGTGTTAGAAGTTCCACCTGAAAGGCATTTAACCAGAAAGAAATTAAGCAGGATATCGATATTCATAAATTTTAGAAATGAATGGTAAATGCAAAGAGTAAAAAGATACACCACAGGCAGCTGACAGACAAACTCTGAGTTAATGCATCTCTTACTTGTGGAACTGGTCAGGGATTTCATGCATGGTTGAAACCACTTTGATTTTAACAAAGAGGCAAGCTTAAGAAGTAGCACTTCTGCAGCTTATAAGGCCTTCAGATTCAAGATGCTGCATAGAACGTCAGGTCATTGCATAAGCAAATTCTTCACTATCTGTAATCAGATCCTCCAGCAATTGAACTGCATGCAGATTACAGTCTTGGTTCAAATGCTTCATCAAAGCACTGTGGGTGACAAAATCAGGCTGCACATCTCTATTCAACATTTCTATGTATAGCCTCAGTGTTTCTTGCCAATTTCCCCTATTGCAGTTTTCATTTATTAATATGGTATAGCTATACTTGTTGGGAATGATTCCTCTCATCTCCATTAGGGCAAAAATTTCGTAAGCCCGACCAATCTTCCTCTCTCTGCAAAAACCATTGATCAAAGCATTGTAGGTGATCACATTAGGGGTAATATTCTTCTCTTGCATCTCCAAGAAGTAAGTAACAGCCATCTCTAGCCTACCCTTGCCGGCATGGGCATGGATCAACACTGTGTACGTCACAACTGAAGGTACTAATCCTTTGCTCCGCATCTCATAGAATAGCTCCCTTGCTTTTCTGAGCTGGCCCATCTCCGCGAAAGCATGGATTATGCTCGTGTAAGTAACATGATCCGGCATAATACCATTGTGAACCATATTTTGCAATAGGTCACATGCTTCTTCTAGGTTGCCTAATTTAGCAAGCCCATGCACAAATATATTGTAAGTGATCAAATCAGGAGGGAAACCCTTTGCGCGCATTTCTTCTTGCAGACCAAACACCTTACCAGGTCCACCTAGCTTGAGCTGACTAACTATATGAGTTGAGTACGAGATACGATCAGGCTCCATTCCTTTGCACAACATTTCATTGAAGAAGCTTTCAGCCAAACATAAATCTCCCAACTTACAAGATCCATTAGCCAGGATGGTATAAGTATAAACATCAGGATGAACCCCTCGATTAATCATCTCATCTTTCAAGTGTTGAGCTAACTCCAAGTCGCCGTTCCTGCAAGCGCCATCTATAAGGGTATTGTAAGTGATGGTATTAGGAACAGCATCATGATGTTGTAGCTCCTCAAACAAGAGCAAGGCCTCTTTCATATTCCCCAATCTACAATACCCATATATAAGAGTGTTGTAAGAAACCACGTCCGGATGCAGATTCCTCTTGACCATCTCTGTGAATAGCCGTCTAGCATCAACCATCTTCCCACATTTACAGAAGCCATACATCACGGCATTGTAAGTCAGCACTGTAGGAGATGCCCCTCTAACTTCCATCTCCTCCTCAATACCCAGAGCCTCAACAAGAAATCCCCTCCTGCAGTACCCAGAAATTAAAGGATTATAAGTGTGTGCCGAGACCTCTAATCCTAACTTCAGCATCTTCTCAATCAGTTCCTTGGCCTGCTCTAGCTCCCCATTCTTGGACAACCCATTTATCAGCACATTGTAAGTAACATCATTCGGGAAGCACTCTCTCTTATGCATCTCTGCCAGGAGCTCCAGCGCCTGCTGCATTTCTCCTTCCTTGCAATATGAATCCAACAAAGTATTATACGTGACGATGGTCGGCTTTATCCCAAACTCCTCCATCATCCTATAGACCACTCGAGCTTTAACTACTAGCTTCTTATCTCTAAGAATCCGGAGAATCCTATTACAGTTCTTCACGTCCGGCAAGATCCCTTTCCCTAACATCTCATCAAAGGTCGATAGGCAATGCCCAATCATCGACTTCTTGGTGTAGACCCACAGCAGCACATCCAGAACCTTCCCCAAGACCTCGAACCGCACTCCCCCGCGGACCAAAACGTCGAGCATCCCATCCATATCGAGACTCACCGCCTTATCCACGACCCAGTACGCCGACCGCATCAAATTGTTCTCCGCCAAAATCTCAAGAACCGCACAGAACGAGAGCTCGGACCGGACAAACCCGTCCTGCATCTCGACCCATCTGAACACGCGCAAAGCGATCCTGGGTTCCGCCCGAATCGAGCTGAGGACGCGGGCGAGTAACCCGGGGTTCACAACCAGCTCTCGAAACTCATCAGACACCCACTTCTTGTTCGCGAAAGCCCGGGGCCTCCTGGCGACCGTGGTCAAGACCAAGTCTCGGAACAGGGATTCGGAGACCGAACTGGGCTCCTCGGGAACCGAAGGCAGGCAGCTTTGGGAAGAGAAGCGGAGCGGGAACGGCGGCCGGACCTCGAGACGGCGGGGGCGCGGAGCAGGGAGGGCGGTGGCCAAAGCTCTTGAAGCTTTGAGAGAGAGGGTCATTGAGGAGTGAAGGTGGTGCGACCCCGCCGCCTCCGTCTAGACATTGAAGAGAGGGAGGGCCGCCGTTGGAGCTCGGATGGGGACGAGGGTAGGGCCCAAGTTGGGAGCTTGGCGGCTGCCGCTGTGGTGGGTCGAATCTCAATGGTCGATGGAGAGAGAGAAAGAGAAAGAGAGAGAGTTTTCTCGACCGTGGTCGAAGGTTGGCCCTCGCCGTCGCGGGGTCGGCGGCGAGTTTGGGAGGCTGATTGGATTGGGGTTTAGCCCTATCCCGGCGTTTAAGAGCGAATTGAGATAGAAAAACATCAAATCACAGGAAACGCTCTCTAGAGAAATTGAATATCATGTGATCTCTTGACAGGTATAGAACAGCTAGGGGATAAGTTGCGTGTAAAGAATGAATGGCGTAACACATTTCCACTTATTTTTTTAGATATTTCGTTTTTTTTTAAAGCAACAAATTCCCAGTTATGGTTGCACTTAGAGATGATGCAGGCCGTTAAGGTGATGGTTCTTTGTAATTTTGATCTTAATAGTTACCCAAAGCATCAATGTCCAATCTCATCTAACTTTGCATTGACAACGAGCTTGGAAGACTTCATGTGATGGATTACAATTGTTTCATTCCATTTTAATGACGTACGAAATGAAAAGAAGAGAATGAATCAAAATAGAAAAGTAGATCCCGACCAAAATAAATAAATAAACAGATCATGGGGAGTCTTCTAAGCTCGTTGTCAATGCAGCGGCGGTTCGCGACGGCAAAATGGATCGTGATATGCTGGCTTGGCTTGAGGATTGTCATTCGGCTCCTAAATGAGTCACATGACATTAACAAAAGTTAATTCCTGAAAATGCTTCAAATGCAATCCAGCGTGGATTGCTTTTAAATTTTAATGAAAAAGTGGACACTAAAGGCCTAGCAACTTAATTAGGGAGCATTGCTTAATGGAGCTTTCCAATTTGGGATCCTAATTGACTCCAAATCTTCCCCTTTTCCAGTCAACAATGTCTTCACTCCTTTGGACTTGATGAACTTGCTGTTCGGGTGAACTTCTGATGCTAGTGAATGAGATGTTCGAAGGCAGAAAATGGTACAGAAGGGAGTTGATAAGAAAACGAGCAACTCGGCAGGAAGAAACTCACCGATATCCTATGTGAGCAACAACCACAGGCTGGCTTGGAGGGAGATGATTTGAGATGAAATAGTTTTCAAATGGGGCCACGAAATTGACAAATTGATGCATGATGAGAATTGTTAGGAGTTGAATACGTGCTGATGGATCAATGTGTTTGTTGAAAAAAAAGAAAGAAGAAGATAAAGGTCAAGATAGATGAAGTTCACTATCAAGACTTGAAGGAACGAATTACCATCTACAAATAAAGAACTCAAGCTTCACCACCTAGGAATTGGATAAAGAACTGAAAAGGAATTCACTCACCTGAGAGTAATTCTCATGAATTATCAAACTAAATTTTGAATTCTTACAATGAGAATGCACCTCCTATTTATAAAGGGACTAGGATATGGGAACTTAAAATCAATTAAAGACATGAGAACTCTAAAACATTAAGGTTATGTTTGGTAGTCATGATAAAAATGAGTTATCATATTATTTAGTTCATGCCTCAAACAAAGGAGAGGGTTGAAAAGGTGATTACGAACTCAACCCTCAAGTCCAAGCCCTTATGTAATGGCCTGGCCTTTTTACCCATCAATTGTTTGGATCCCTGTGTTTTGATTACTATAAAGAAGTTCAATGCGAGAGTCTTTAGTTCCATTGTGTTCTCCAAGCATTAAACTCTAGTTAGGAATTCAAATACCGATAAATGCGACATGGCCTGGACAATGAGTGACAAAGACAGACCACAAAGTGTTCTTTTTTTATTCTATCTTACATATGCTAACAAGGCTTGAACTATGATCAAAATAAAGAGGGCTTAGAGAGAAGTAAAGGAGGAAAATGGTCACAAGAAAAGACAAAGAAGAAAAGAAACGGAACCATAACCGAACTCAAAAAGATGTTTCAAAAAGGTGGGACTCACAAGAGGTTAATATTATCAAAAATAATGTGATGGGAAATGTTTTAGTCACGGTGGGAGCGAAAGAAAGCGTAATCCTTTATGTGATTATCCCTTTCTTTTTGGCTCGGACCGGCCCACTTCGGCCAGGTGGCCCGGCCCGTGGTAACCCCAGCCCGAGCAAATCGATCCGGGCCCATCCGGGCCGTGCGGGCTTTTGGCGTTGTCGGACTATTTTGCGCACCTGATGCACGAAGTATCACGGAAAGAAGGAACCATTTTTTCCAAGTCAAGGCGTGGGGACACCGCCTGTCTGACCAAAAGCCCGCAAGAAACAGTGACAACTCCTCCCAAAACCCAAAGCCGAACCCAATCTTCTCGGCACGCACGCTTCGCAAATCTACAGGACACAAAGCCACGCCAAGATCCACGAATCCTGCACCAACAGCGACCCCTCGGACACGTCTCTCCAGATGCCCTTTTGGGTTTTATAAATCTTGTTTGAATCTCTGTTCCCCCTCCACCGCCTCCCACGTTTGACCCACGAGAGAAAGAGCGGAGCGAGAGAGAGAGGCGGAGGAGCGATGACGGGGGAGAGGGACGCGAAGAAGAAGAGCAAGAAGAAGAAGCGCGGCGGCAGCAAGAGGAAGATGACGGTGGAGCAGGCGGTGGCCTTCAGGTCCGTGAGCGAGTGGGTGTTCTTGGATTCTCAGTCGCCGTCGTCGTCGCTGAGCGAGTGGGTCGATGACTTCGGGGTCCAGAAGAGCGCCGGGCGGCGGGTGGTCTTCGAGCTGCACTGCCACTCCAAGTTTAGTGATGGGTACTTGCCTCCTTCCAAGCTCGTTGAGCGAGCTCATGCCAATGGGGTCAGTTCTTTTTTTAGCCTTTCTGTGGTGCAATCTCTAAAGGGATGATTTTGGGGCTTGAGATGTTTTTCTTGAGGCTATTCTATCTAGATATAAAGTTGTTTGTTCATTCCAAAAAAGAGAAAACGAAGGAAACAGAGGAATGTGTAGGTTGGTGTTTTTCTGTGTATCTTTTCAGTTCAGTGGCTTGCAAAATGGAGAGTACCTCAAACTGTTAAAGAGTAAAACGAAACCTGGTTCTTGCTCTTAAACTTCTTTTAGCTTTCTTCCAAGCTCGTTGAGCGAGCTCATGCCAATGGGGTCAGTTCTTTCTTCTTTTTTTTGCCTTGAATGTTTTTTTTAGCCCTTCTAGTGGTGCATTCTCTAAAGGGGTGATTTTGGGGCTTGAGATGCTTTTCTTGAGGCTATTCTATCTAAATATAAAGTTGTTTGTTCATTCCAAAAAAGAGAAAACGAAGGAAACAGAGGAATGTGTAGGTTGGTGTTTTCGTCTGTGTATCTTCTCAGTTCAGTGGCTTGCAGAAATGGAGAGTACCTCAAACTGTTAAGAGTAAAACGAAACCTGGCTCTTGCTCTTAAACTTCTTTTAGCTTTCTTTCCTTTTCACTTGCAATGCACATTGATGGGACATTTTGTTAGAAACTGATTATGCCTGTGTGTTGGGAAATGGGTCCATCTTTGAATACTCCCCCTCGCTTGTATACCAGACATCACGCAGGATGCGGACGTGAAAGCAGCCACTTCAAGAAACAATAGGAGATAAATAACACCACGGTTTAAGGAAATGAACATAATGTCAATAAGAGGCAATGGCATAGTTCAAACTTTTGGTCTCTGCTCTGAACCAAAATACGGATGGATAAAGAAACAAGTATGTTTATCCATGAGGAGACATGCGTGAAAAGTACTACCGTACTTACATGTTTCATAAAACTTTTCTATGTGAAGGCACAATTAAGTTTCTAGAAATTTATTTGGATAAGCTGTCTGTCCAAAAATGTTTGGTTTCTTAGCATATTGTGAATGATCAGAAAGTTTCATTTTTTTAAAATTAATCCATTCTTTTTGTTTGCTTACAGAGGTTTGCTGAAGAAAAAGTGAGCTAATTAAAAGAAAACTATTGAACATTGCCATACGAATTGGTGCTCTTTAAGATTTGGTAGGTTGGAAGTATATCGGGAAGGGGAAGGATGTTTTTGCTGTCAATACCACTTTCACCTTGTGTGACAGGAGACAAGCCATGTTCTGGTTTGGTAGGAGTAATTTCCAGCATTTAAAAACTCTCTTTTAGACTCATTCCTTATTTCTGTCTATAAAGATGGGATTGGAGCCAATGTTCTTAAGGTTCAATAATGGATGTCTCCTTTGGGTCCAAAATTGTTCACTGTTCCAGTATCTTTAAGAGATCCACGTTTCAAATTTCCTTAGAAGTTGAATGGATTGAGAATCCAGGGGGCAACAAAAAGAAGCTGACGTGAAATCTAACAAAAACGTGTGTTTACTTTCAGGTCCTTTTACAAGGTTTTTTTAGTTTCTTGCAAACCCAGTTTCCTTAAGAGCAGATCAGAAATTTTTGATCGCCTTCTAAAGTTAACCTTACTACTTCGTGTAATCAGATACATTTACTAATATATGTAAGAGGAAGGTGATTATAGTTGGATATAATTCCAACTGTGGAAAGATCATGAGTCAGTTAATCACCTATTCCTCACTGTCGTCGCCATTTGGCTTTGGTATTCAGAACCAGCAAAATTTATTCTGATTTTGATCAAGCCGAAGTTAGTGAAAGGCTTGTGGAAAAGCTGGGGTGTATTGGTGGTAATAAGAGATTCAAGGATTCAAAATATGGGAACATTTCATTCAGTGGAAGTTGTAATTATCGAAAAAACTCACCTTTGTTAACCTCCAAAGCCATTACCAAATTATTTATCAGGGGGGACTTCAGCTCTCTTTTGCAATTTTTTGTGATAGTTTTTTTGTGTTCCAGTTAAAGTTGTATTGCCCTTGTGTTTTATTAGCTTCTCTACATTCCGTAGATCCAGTGCGTAGTAAGGTCTTCTTGTCATGAAAAAGGAAAAGAGAGCTTAATTAAGGATAACTCATGAGCAACTCTCAAGGCTTGACTCATATTACCGATGCATATTCCTTATTTTCTGTGTATGTGTTTAGTTGTTGCTTCTGCTGTTGATGTTTTTTGGGTAGCACAAGTTAATTAGTACAATGTACTCATAACAGGTGAAAGTTCTTGCTCTGACAGATCACGACACTTTATCGGGTATCCCTGAAGCTTTGGAAGCAGCTTGGAAATTCGGCATTAAGATTATTCCAGGCGTTGAAATCAGCACCATATTTAATTCAAGGTGCCACTCCTGCTTTCTGACTTAAGGATGAAGAAAAGTTTGAGGGGTCATGTATTTGTTGTATCTACAAAAAGAGCAATCTTCATGCATTGTAATAAAAGCAGACAAATCTTGCCAATGATTACTGAACTTTTTACTTTATATATTTAGTAGTTAGTGTTGCTTGCCATCACATTTGAGATTATAATCCATTGGTTTCTTGGTGGTAGTGGTTCTGCTAAAGCTGTAATGATCATTGCCTTTTGTTGATGCAATTTTCTTTTTTTAGTTTCTTTAATCTGACATCTGGGTGATTAAATCTATAGAGGAGAGTCATCTGTGGAGGAACCAGTGCACATTCTTGCTTACTACAGTAGCTGTGGACCCACAAGGCTTGAGGAGTTGGAGAAGGTCTTGAGTAACATAAGGGATGGTCGATTTCTCCGGGCAAAGAACATGGTTACAAAACTGAATAAGCTTAAGCTACCTCTGAAGTGGGAACATGTTGCCAGGATTGCTGGCAAGGATGTGGCTCCAGGAAGACTGCATGTGGCTCGTGCTTTGGTTGAGGCAGGTCATGTGGAGAATCTAAAACAAGCTTTTGCACGATACCTTTTTGATGGTGGACCTGCTTATGCCGTGTAATTTTCTTGTGCTTAATATTGTTTTTTGTTTTTTTTTTTTTTTTTTGAGAGGCAACTGCATTGCAATTAGCAGACATGAAAGTATGATTGTGTTTTTTCCTTCTCAGAGGTAGTGAACCTCCCGCTGAAGAAACCGTGCGACTAATATCTGAGACAGGGGGTGTAGCTGTGCTTGCTCATCCATGGGCACTGAAAAACCCTGTGCCAATTATTGAAAGTTTGAAGGATGCTGGTCTTCATGGAGTGGAAGTCTATAGAAGTGATGGCAAATTGGCAGGTAAATATATGGAGTTTTGAATGCTAGGGTGCTATGATGTCTCAGTTTCTGCTTAATGCCTTTGGATGATGTTGGTATTATGAATGATTCAACTAGTTTGCCATTTTTCAGATAAGTAGGAATGACATCTGGTTGATATCTTAATGTGTGTTAAAAGTGATGCATGTCAAGGTTTAGAGTTTGAAACTGTTCAGAATGTTGGACTGGATTTGAATTCTGTACATGCAATTTCATGTGTTGGCAAAAGTTAGTTATAAAATATTAGCAGCTAAGCATGTATATTCTAAAGATGGACTCTGTTCTTTGAACAGCATACAGTGACCTCGCGGATGCCTATGGTCTCTTGAAGATTGGGGGATCTGATTATCATGGAAGAGGAGGACATAGTGAATCTGATCTTGGAAGTGTTAATCTTCCTGTGCTTGCCTTGCATGAATTTCTGACAGTTGCACGACCAATTTGGTGTGGAGCCATAAAAGACATGCTACAATTGTATGCCAATGAGCCCTCCGATGCAAATTTGGCAAGGATTAAAAGATTCGCAAAAATCAGGGTTCCAAAAGGAAATCTGCCTCCAAGCCAAGGGGAAGACTTGATCGAGGGTTGCCTATCATCATGGTTAACAGTTGATGAAAGGCGAAATGTGGAGTTTGAGGACATCAGATCTAGGTTTTTGAATACTTCAATCAAACAGGCATCTGCTGAGGTGATTCTTGAGAAAAATTAGGCTGGTTTAGGTATACGTAGAATCATCAATGAGCAATTGAATTTTACAGGATTTTCCTTCTTTTTTCTTTAGGGATTTATGCAATCAAATATGATATTAAGGCACAGGTCAATTTACATTTTGCCCCTCCATTGGTCGCAATCACAAGAAAATGCTTTAGTGCAGGTTTTATTCGGAAGAAACTTATCTTGATTTGTTGGTAAGTCACAGGTAAACTGCTGGCATGGCCATTGTGCAGCCTGGACTTATACCCCATCAACTAGATTTATATGAAGAAACTCTTCGCATCAATCTCAATCTACTCTTAATTTTGTGCTCATAGATTTGTCACTACATTCTAGCCTTGATAAATCAGTCACATTTTGGATTCATTCTTGTGCTATGAAACCTCTTCAGGTGTAGGATTTATCTTTCAAAGCTGATCCTAAGCCCATATAAAAGAGGGGTGTTTTTGTTAGTTAAGAAACAATGGAGTTACTGAAAATTAATGTGCAAGCTCAAATGAGAATAATTTGGCTTAAAGTAGTTAATTTGATTGCATTGAACAAGGGCCAATTGGGTGTTTTAGTTAGAAATATGTCAATAAGAAGTTGACGGAAAATCAGGTTACAAAACACTGAGGTAGACCTACAAATATGCGCCATCAAAATTACGTTTAGGAAAGTGTCAGGCATCAAAGGTCCCTGATCTTCAAGTTCTGTAATTTGGATGAGAGGGCAGTCTTCATTTCTCTATTCTCATTCATTTAAGGGTCATTAACTGTCTAATTCACCATGACCAACCATATGTGGGAGTTGGGCCGCCGTATCACTCCGACAAACTTCAAACGGCCACAACCCAACCTTAGTTGAAGCACTCCTTTCTTTAAATAATTCTCGAGCTCCACAACAAGTACGAAGTGCAGGCTGGACGAATGAGATGAGATCAAGACAAAGTCAATGTCTCTCCCAGGGGATGAAAGCAAGTGAAACACTGGAAACTCAAGAAATCAGGCACATAGAAGAAAGAATTTGCCTTTAATGATTAAATCCTCAGAAAAGCCACGCTGCAGGCGACCTGCAGATGGCTTTAACTGGAGATGAGAGGTCGCTGAAAGCAAAAATAGACACTCAAATCTCATAAACTACTACCAAAACCTATTCATCACACCAATTTTAGGACTCTAACAACCCTCCGCCCTAATATAGAACAGTTTTGCGCTTTCTCCACCAAGGCCTAACCAAATCGCTGGGTCAACAGGTGCAAGCAGCAAAGGTCAACTGAATTTCCCAATTTCCCTCTTCTTCATGGCCTTTTGTCCATGGTATATGAATGAATCCACTATTCCAGCAACTGTGAATACTCCTGAGCCAAGCAAACCATATACAAAACCGTTTCAGTCAATCAAAAAGCAATGACCAAATAACTAATTTTACGACCCAGCAGAGAAACAGAACTAAACATAATATCACACAGAAATCCAATAAAATAAGTTCAAAATTTCCTCCATGCTTTCTCACATATTATGTGTGAATCACCTAATGATAAGGCTCCAAATTTCCAATTTATTGCTCCTATTAGTTTAGTAGTCAACATTGAGTGGTCCTAAGCCTTTCTCACTCCAAAAGCTAGCTCAAAAGACGAGGCTTTTCCTATATATATTAACTGGCCACTAGTGCGATGAGAGATTAACCCCAACAATTTCCTTTCCACAAATCACTTTCCCTCACATATAAACTAACCACCAGCCCATTTCACAACAAATGTAAGATAACCCCACTATCTTCCCTTCACACATTGGGCCTTGGTTGGAGCAACAACTACCTGTATCTCCTGTGTGACCATTGATCCAGACTAGCTAATAAACTGAACTCTGAGAGCAATATTGGGTGATCTTGAGCCGCTCTCGCATTAGAAATTAAGATCAAATGGTGAAAATTTCCCTTTACATTTATAAATTGACCACCAGCTCCTTCCACAACTAATGTGAGATAACCTCATAGTCGAAGCCAAAACCTTTTAAGTTGTATACAAAAGTGCTATTGGCATCTCTTATTGAAGCTACCAGCTCATAATTTGCATGTTATGTTATGTTCATGTTAACCACAGAGATCTCTTTGAATATCTAAAATAAAAGAAAATAAAGAAATTAATATTGAATGAGAAAACACAAATGGAGACTTGAATTTTAGGATTACCAGCACATGGAACCAAAAGTTATAACTTAAGAAAGGATCTCACTTTAGAAGGTAATATCGATGTGGGCATTGATAACGAATGAACCCTAATGCAATATGTAAGTTAACAAAAAATGGAAATAACACTTTCTAAGACATTTTTGAAAAATGAAGAACTACTCATTTCACTAAAGTCACTCACTTCAAATATTAAATTAAATTTCTAAAGCACATTTAATAAGGCCTAAGAAGTTCTAAGGGGAACTCTTGACATTTTCCTGTCAATATAAGTATGATTCCAATTAGGGTAAAGTGTAATAGTTCCAAATAAGTCAGATGGTAATAACATACAACAAGTAGCAAATTAAAATTAGAACACCTATTGTTGTGCAAGCACGTAGGAAAATCAATGTAATTGTGAAAAACTGTCGAGACAAAATATGATCAATCCTGAAAAATAACTCCCTTGAGTGCAATCTTTGCTCTCTAAAGTAACTTTTCCCCTTACAGCCTCAGGTCCACAATTAATCATACACAGTAAAGAGAGAAACAAGGCCAACATGTCTGGTTTCTAAAAAAATTTCTTGACCTCCCCCACCTCACCTCCTTATGTCAAGATTCATACCCCAATAGCCTAGTTATCTAAATTAAGGGCATGCAAGTGTCTCGTCTCTAGGGTCAGGATTTATAATGCATTGAACTTTGACACGACTCGTGTTTGCATATATTGTTGGCTGCAGTGATAGATTCCAAGAGGAACTTGTCAGAAAAACCAAAGCCAACAGGCCAGGGCCTTAATCAGATCAACAAAACCAAATACTATGATGCCCCAAAAGATTCTCATTACATAATAACATTGGAAAATGATTGACCGCAGCCAAAAAAAAAAAAATATACGAAGAATTGTGATAGGCCAGTGTCAAATAAAGCACACGGTAAGAGTAGGCACATTTGGATGCACAGTCCCTCACACCGAAAAAATATGCATGCCTACATCGATGCATGTATGGACATGAGTATGTTGGAGGTGCATACACACACAAACATGCACTGCAAACAGGGGAACACTGGCATCACCACCCACCTGCATGCAAATGTGCACAGAGAGAGAGAGAGAGAGAGAGAGAGAGAGAGATCACCTCCAACGATGGCACAAATGTGGGTTATGAAGTGCAAAAATGGAATGTGCTCCTCTTTAAACGTAACCTGCTCCATGGTATTCTCAATTATGTTAAAAACAATCATTACTTAAAAAAATGTAGATTTAATTGAACACTTTGCACACTGATGCAATTGTCTTGTTTTTACAGCTTTTATGGTATGAAAATGTAATTTGTTTGGCCAAGAACAATGCATCAAAATATACTAAGAGTGAAGCAAGACTACCATGGAAAGAGCAACAGAGACCATAACCAAATCTCTACGAAACGTTTCTTCAGTTCAATAGTCACGACAGGCTCCAATAACATACAAGGATAGAAGACACTACCTTTATTGGAGAAAAATCATAGAAGAAAAATACGCCAGGAAGTAACTGAGGACGCCCCATCTCATTATTCCTAAAATGCTCGGTCACAGAATACTGTGCAGAAACAACAATGGCGCATCAAGACTTGTTCAACCAAACATTCCATTGGCAGAAAGATATTTCTCCAATCTTTTAATATACCTGATTTGAGTTTACTGTTCGACCTCTGATATCTTTATATATAGTGGGGACAACCTGCAGTGCAAAGTGATGCCAAAAAAATAGGAATTTAAGTTGTGAGCTGATTGAGAAAAATCATGCCCATACAGCCACAGTGAACAGAAAAGGAAAACTATAGCAGCGCTTATAGATAGAAGAGTACAGGTTCCCTGTACTCTCTGATAGATTCAGCAATGTTGGAATGCCTTCATCACAACTAAGGCATACATATTATGGAGAACAAAAGGAAAACTAATGCATACCCAATAAAGTTGATGAACTGGGGATCTGAAAATTAAAAAAAAAGCGAAAGAGAACAGAAATAAAGAAGCAACTAACTAAAGATTCAGCAACGTTTATTTCACAATTAACAGCTTACAACTCATCTTAACTGCGGAACCATACTCATTTGTTTACTTCCATTATCCTCACACACAATAGAGTGTGAACCTACAAAAACAAAAAGTTGGTTTACCACACTCCATGCTTTCCCAGAACCTCACAATGTAACGGGTAGGGAGAGTCTCATGTTTTGCCAAGTACATTCCCAGAGCTCATTGTTTTGTTGTATTTCACGTCCTGATTCAATTCACTCCTTTCTTCACTTAAGATGGTTTCTTTCAGAAGAAACGTCTAGACTCACTGTCAAGCAAAATTATTACAAATTTCAAAGAATCACTTTTTTAATTATTTCCTGTGAATCTGCTCTTTTTGACCTCTCCAATTGCTCCAATCACCATCTACGTCTTAATAAATAATTTGTACTAGTAACAGCATGTCAAAAGAATTGCCCGCACTCATTGGTCATTAGTCACGATGCTTTCGTTTGTTTCTTCCATAAGAAATTTCTTTATTTCCTTTTGCACAAAAGTCCACACTGCATAGATCTAACGAAAAAGGATATAGTATGATTTTGGACAAGAATTATCCCTAAGTTAGAACAGTCGTGCATAACCAGAAAATATGGATCATATGAATATACTAACCTTGATGAAGTACTGGTACATGCCATTCTGTGTTTCGTGTGCCCATTGTACCCTATGAAAGTAGCAAAATGTCAACAAAAGAATCAAGTTCAAGGATCATATAAACAGAAGTCCTCTCCACATTACATCAGGTTATCTTGATTTCCAGAAATTTGCTTTTTGATGATTAAACATTATTATACCATATGCAGGATCCACTTGTACTTTTAGGCATTGGAGCTTAACAAAAGAAAAGTAGGTCCCTCTGTTTTCTGCTCAGTGGGTTTGTAGTTGTACTTTTGCTCAATTACCTTCAGTCTCCTATGAACCAGGTTTTAAAACAGGAGAGCTGATTAGGTCTTTCCAGTTTCATCTTCCTATCATACATAGCCAGTATGAAGATATATAGCAACTATACTAACAGTCCATTTGGTATAACAGGGTTTGGACTACAACTGCGAAACATTGTTGCTTGAGTATTTGGCACTAGATATTTTAAAGCTGCAGTAACTGCCATACCTCATGGGTAATGCAGCAATGAGGTGTTTTTAAATATATTATGAAAGATGTGTCACCCCCATTTTTAGCTATAGCTGTTGCGTCCAAGCTGTACAAACAAACTCTTAAGGGGTTTAACCTTCTCAAGAGACAAATTCTTCACAAGCAGCAACTATAGACTCGACTCCCTTCTATTTCTAAGGAGACAATCCAAGAAGATGAGCTAATACTCTTCTAATGCCCACAGAGTGGATAGAACATTCATAGTCGAAGGTTTCACTTCGCCTAGTGGTGGTTTTGACAAAAGACACATCAAGACAAAAGCAAACAGGATAACCTAGAAAAGCAAATGGATTCTATAATGGGATATTATAGAATCTGTACAATAAGGGTACAAGGGGAAATAAGTACAAGAAAATAATTAATCAAACATGTTAAGAGTTAGATCCTAAAGTTTGTATGACATAAATTTCCACACTAATTCCACTAAGTATCTGCAGAAGTTCTTCAGATTTCTTCAATTTATAATCCTAAAATCACGCCATGCCATGATTGCCCAAAAAAAAAAAAAAAAAAAAGAAGTGTTTCTCAAGTGTGGAGAGTTCCCTTTTCTTTAATTTTTGTTTTGGGTTGGGTGGGGTGAGGAGAAGGAAAAAATTACCCATTTAAAGGATTCACCACACCGGGAAAGTAATCACCAAAACTTAAACTGTTGATCTTGTGACTGATCTGATTCAATATCATGCAAGAAAACAACACCGATCAGAACATTTGGATGACAAAGTAGCAATTCTAGATTAATTCCTGTAACTGAATAGGCATGTAAGTGTTGAGCCTTACATTGTAGCTCTCTGCTTGGAAAGCAATCAAATCTTGCCATTGGAAATTTGATAAGTGAAAACTCTTCCCAGCTGCAAAATGAAAATTTCCAGCCACTTTATTAACCTCTAGAGATCCGTGGATATTACATCCTTCACCTGCTTCATCTTTTATTTTTTGGACAAAGCCTTCTCGCTTACACTGATGGCAAAGAAAATAAAAAGAACTTAGAAAGATATACATTATAAACTAGTTAAAAATATGGGAGAAAAGTAGCTCTCCATATGCTCAGGTTTGAGGAGGCATCAGGATGACAACACCAAATGTTTACTGGTTCTAAGCCTACATCATAAGGAATAAGAAAGCTTCAACACATTCCAACCAAAAGCCAGGTCATTCAGTAGAGAAGAATGCACACATATAATGCTGGGATATATTTCTCAAACAGACAATGTGAAGTTAACTTTGACAAACTTTCTCACATGCAAACCAAATGAAGAACATTACATGATACTGAAGAACAGGAAGTGAGACCAAAAAAGTCCACACGGAAGCAAAATGTGACTTGGGTGAATAAATTGGAACTTGGCTATGATGGAAGGATGTTCCAGCTCAAAAGTTAACTTAAGTTTCTACAATAAGTGGCTGTCTGACGCAATTAATGCAAAGACATTGTTCGTCTTCTTATTTTTTCTGCTAACCGGACAATGCTATCAACAGTCAGATGCAATGTAACATTTTTCCCTTTTAATTTTGGTACTAACTCTTTGAGAATTCTGTATCCCATAATAAGCAAGTTTATGGAGAAATGAGCTAGGCAAAGGCAAGGAAAACAATGATTTGCAGATATCAACAAGTTCTTCACCACCTATGGAGAATTCGTCAGATTTGAAAAGTTATCTTATGGTATAAAATTCAATTAACAGTTCACACATACTCAGCCCTGCATTTGTACAATCAAGATTTATAAGTGTAATTCCACAAGAAACTTCACGTAAACTCCTGTTCACTAGCCACGTTATCAACATCTGACCCACAATATGAGTAGTTCATTGACATGCCACTGGCTCTCAATGTTCAGACAGCTGATCAGCAATTTGAGACTAGCAAGTGAATCTTCGGTCTATCTTTATACTAGACCTACTAGTGCTTGGAGCAGCCAAATTGAAGTTATAAAAGCATGGGCTATTAACATAGGACTGTTGTGTCTGCCCAAAATTCACATGACCTTTTGTAGTGATGTAATTGTGAATAAACCTGGTTCCAAATGTAAGAGTAATAAAACCTTCATTTCTTGAGTTTCAAGAGACAAACATTGTCAGGGGTCTCCCTCTTACCAAAAAAAAAAAAACATTGTCAGGGGTCTTACGGGATATTCAGACTAACCTGGTCAATTAGATCAAAATTTGTCATTGCCCAACCTTTTTTTCTGTATGCCTCACGAACCTCTTCGCATGTATTGCAACAATCATCATCTGCCTGGATGCATATGAGACAAAAAGTGAGAACAGCAGACACAAAAATGTGAGAATGAAACTACAGTCCCCAAGGTCCTTAGGACTAAGAATCACAATCCAAGCCCCAGTCCAGCATAACAAAAACTTCTTGCCACTTTATTTTTCAAAGAATTTGTAGTACTTTCATGCAAGAAAGAGAAGGACAAACAAAAGCGATCAAATCAAAGCAGATCATTTATCGTGTTGCCCACTATAAATGGGGTCTTTGAAGTTACTTAGTACCCCAGACACAAGGATATTATGAGCACCTATCTAATCCTTGTTATGAACTATGATTTGGGAAGACCCACATGAGGACCTAATCTGGAGCCTTTTAGGTTGTGTTGAAGCAAAAAAAGTTAGGTCTACATAAATGTTTACTAACTGAATTAAGCAAAGTATATTGATACGTCCATCTACAGCATATATCCTGGAAAATAAAAGCAGAAATAAATAGATTTCTGAAACAAAGTAGAACCGGTGGTGACCATTTCGAATAAGAAAGCTAGCCAAAATATGAAAAGGACACGAATATTGATTCCTGAACAAGAACAAGCATATAAATTGTCACAGCCAACTAACTAAGTATGTATATCTGACAAGAGGACGATGCTGCTATTATGGATAAGCCAAATTGCCTCCCCAGAGTGTGCACCACTGATGGCAGAGCCATTTTCACCAAAAAAAAAAAAAGAATAGCAAGACTTGCAGACAACTTTTGCTGATTACTTACAAGAGGTGGAGCATTATTTGTGCAAATTTAGTAAGGTTTGCCAAAAAAGGGGGAAAGAAAACTTCTCAATGCATCTTAGTAACACGAATCTCGATCAATACACACTCAAGCACATTCTATAACCTTCTTATTTTGAAATGATTGGGGGCATTACAACAAGAAAAGGCATTAAAAATGGGATTCAGCAACTTAAACAAAGAATCATATATAGGTGCATTTCAGACAATGCAGTTCCATGCAGAAGTGCACAATAGTGACAGAGACTAAAAACAGTCATCATACCGCTTCAGCACCATAACAGGTCCCACAGTACGTTTCATCATGCTCAAGCCTACCACCATGTCTCTGTAAAGGCTTCTCAATCTGAGTGAAGAACAAGGCCAGTGATTAGAAAAGGAAGGAAGCATAAGAACAGAATCTATAAGCATTTAAAAATTAGAGAAACAAGATGAGCCTGAATTACATATAGTGAAAAATTAGTAAAGAAAACAGAAATTACAGTAAACGATGTGATAAAGATAGCAAAAATGGAGCCACTTAAGTAACAGGGATGCACGTATTAATAATTGCTCAAACACTTTAGTGAGATACAAGTAAGAATTCAGTAGTAAACAATACAAAGACCCATCAACAGGCTCTGAAAGATGCTTTCAAGTGAAAGCTGACTAGCGGACCCAGACTTGACTGGCTGTTTTACAGGAAACAGGTGGACATAAGTTACAGACAAAAACTACAAATAGCACCTCATTACTTAAGTGCAGTAAGAAGAAAATCTGAATTTTGGATCAGTTTATTTGACCATTCAAAATGGTTGGTTCAGAATAAGTGCATGCACAAATAGTTCAACAAGCAAGAAAAAGATCCTGCTGAACCCAAAAAGAAGAGGGAAAAAAACTGTCACCTGTCTCAAGTCGACTTTACTGTCCACCACAACATGAGCATTACCAAAAGACTTAAACAGTTCCAAACAAAATTAACACCAAACGAAAAAGTCTAGCATTCACCTTTGGTGCACCGATCACATCAGGCCTGGCTTCGATAACATTATGAAGAGGATCAATCCTTTTCTTGACTATGTCATGTCTCTGAGGAAAACATATCAACATCAAAGACAAGTCAGAAAGACAGCAAAAGTCTAGAAATAGGGTAACAGGAATGCAAACCAGTAACAGTCAAACAAGTCTCGTGGTAACAAAAGAGGAGCTATAAGTTGCTTAGTCAAAGAAGTGCATACTATATCAAGGTGTTGCTCTCCACTGATATCCATTGCATCAACACTGAGTAATGAACATGGAATGGCAGGGAAGGTAACATCAAACTGCACATTTGCAAAGATGGGAAAGAGTTATGAGCTCAATATCAGCCATCCAGTTGGAAACTCAACAAACGGTAAAATCATAATAAGAACCACAAGAAAAACACAATATGGATCACTATTAAGAACTCAATGCCACCAAAAATTGTAGGGTACATTTATTTGCCAATACGTTTCATTTCACTACATGGTAACATACTGCTTCTTGATGCACAAAAATACACTTTTTCCCCTTTATGTGATGGAAACAGATGGGAATTACATTTATTTTCAACTTTTCTCCTCTTGAAGTATCAACAAGTAGCTTTGTCTCAGTAACAGTATGAAGATACAATCCTGCAAAATGACAGAGAAGGACAAACATTAGCGGATAAGCCAATTCAGATTTCACAGCATAAGCAATGGCTGGTCGTGATTGCTATAATTTTACAAAGGCGCTCGCAGGCAACAGGTAAAGCATATGAGAAATTAGGCAAGCAAACAATCCCACATTAGAGAAGAACAAAAAATCCCAATAGCCCGACAGCTCTCACTCTCGACAGCCCCATTATCCAAAACCCGTAAAACCCATCAACAGCATCACTCCTCGGGCAAGGAGGCAACGTCAAACGGGGACTCAACCACAGAATTCACGCTCAAAACCTGCTCTCAATCTCAGCCCGACCCTAAAACTACCACCTCGCAAACTCCAAGAATTCTTTTAGATCCTTTCCCGAACTTCCAAGGGGCCCAAAAACGAAAACCCAAATCCGCAAATTCGAGCCTCCTCGACTCCCGCGGCATGAAAACGGGGGAGACGCCGGCGAAATCCGACAGAACCAAGAAAGCGGAGGAGGAAGGGGACGTACGGAACTCGGAGAAGAAGAGGAGGAGCATGAGGAGGGAGGAGACGAGGGTGATGACGCCCCCGGAGAGCGTGCGGCTGTAGAAGTCCTCATTGATCTTGGGGTAGGCGTCCAAGCTCCGCAGCTTGCTCAGCGCCCTGTCCATGTCCCAACCACCACCACAACCACCACCAGCAGAAGGCGACCCACGACCCGAAACCCGAAACCCGCTTCAACGCCCGCCGATTCCGCCCTCGCGCATCCGGCGATCGCTCCGAGGAAGGAAGGAATCAACCTCTCTCTCTCTCTCTCTCTCTCTCTCTCTCTCTCTTTCTCTGTGTGCTGCGGAATCGAATGATTGAATTATAGGAGACGACGGACGGACGGACGGACCGGTCGACGGATTTGTCTTCGGGACACTGCGCCTCTTTGGTCAACCGTTCAAACGAAAAATCGTTTCTTTTTTTTTTTTTTTTAATATATTGACATAGGGAAGAAGGTTTCCAAATAAAGAAGTTTTTGGTTTTTTTATTTTCTCGCCTGCCCCGGAAGTTCTTCTGAATTGCGAAAAAGTACTCCCTTCGTTACGCTTGTGTCAAAAGCCGCCCTCTGATTTTCGAATATTTAGAGTAATATCGAGTTGCGGTCAACATGGTTCGCAGGCTCCGTTCCATTCACATGCTCGTTACGCTGGCCGAGGACGCGTGTTTGCTATGTAACTTAAAGCCCTTCGGCTTTGAGGAAATGCCTTACCAGAATAGATAAAGTAAAAAATATCCGTGTTTTTAAGATAAAGGGGCGTGACATACTTCTCAACTTTTAAGCGGAAATGTTAGATCTCGCTTTGGTAAATTATAACTTTGAAATAAAACATAATGATAAATACCATTTGGCAAAATTCACATTTGTAATTAGCTTTTGTTATTTTTTTTTTTTTAAAGTCTAAAATAAAATTCACGTTTGCTTCTTCTTGCTCCATGATATGGCGCCATTGTTCGCAAGAAAGCAAATCCGAGGTAGATTTCCTTTCATCTAAATCTCCTCCCCAATCGCATACGAATAGCCTTCAAGGCCTTGATACCACCTTTCGAGATACCTCGATATTCTCTTCACGGCTTTCCAATGTTTGGACCCGGGTTGGATTGGTATCTACTCACCATTCCAACCGCAAAACATATGTCGGGTCTTGTACACATCATAGCGTACATCAAGCTCCCAACAGCACTAGCATAAGGAACATTTTTCATTTGTTCCTTCTCTTGTGGAGTCCCAGACACGATTTATGGCTCAATCCTTCACCTTTTGCAATAGGAGTGTCTATGGGTTTACAGTCTTGCATACGAAATCGTTCAAGAACCTTATTTATGTACGAAAGAGACAACGGAAATCTTAACTCCAAGAATGTATGCAGCCTCACCCATATCCTTCATCTCAAAGTTAGAAGACAACCATCTTTGCAATTAGTATATCATCAACATATAATGATATGATCACAAATTGATCCGTTGATCTTTTGGATCATTGTAAAATCATATGCCATTATGGCATTATGAAAACGTATATACCATTGTCTTGGATCGTTAAGACCATATATCGACCTCAAAAAGTCGAGGTCGCAAAGGCCTAATTCTCCGGCCATTGATGTAACTCAAGGGCGCCGGCTCGCTCGAGAGCAACCATAAAAGTTTCCCCATTGTGCTCCCACTTGGATGAACACCACTAATATCATTATCTTGATCCAAAGTCTCAAATAGGGAGTGATCTTCCCCTATTTCGCCCTTCTTAGGAAACTCATCCTCTAAGAATGTGCGACACCAACCTCAATAGCTTAACAATGCATCACTCCAAAAGGTGATTGGTAAGTTAGCATGCGCGCCCGAGGTCAATGCTTTTATTTTCTTGCTAGGCTTCATTGGACCACGAGACATCGAAATTCAGCTCTTTTTCCTTTTCCAAATGGTTTTCGTGTTGCTTTCCCTTCCAGGCAATGCTTACATACGGGCAAATCGACTTTTCCAATATTGCCTAACAAGCCCTCTTTGGCTAGTCTATTCATACGTTGTTGGCCAATGTGACCAAGTCTAGCATGCCACACATTCACATCATTATCATATTTATTAGGAGACGTGAGAAGGGAATAACAAACATTAGCATTAACATAATCAACATCTAATACAATAAAACCATTTAGAAAATAGCCACAACCGTAATTTGTATTCAAGAACAAATTCCTTAGTCTAGTCACCGAAGTATGACCAAACCTAGCTTCCGGTGCCTCCCACATTTCTTTGGCATTGTCAAAACGCTCGAAACTCTCGCATGACATCATTTTCCATGCCGCTCAAAGCAACGTGATGCGAGCTAGAGAGTTCATTCTTTTCCACGCAAGAAAAGCTTCTTTGTCCTTTTTGTGCTGTTCAGTGGGTCCCTCTTCAGGTTCTACCATGGTCATGACAAGAGCCTCAAGTGATTCTTGCTCTTCCAAAGCACATACTGGATTTTCATTTGCCAGATTTCATAGTTGTCTCCAGTAAGTTTTTCACCTTTGTTCAACTCAAGCAACTATGCTTTTAGTGGTGAAGCCATTGATCGAACACATCGACAAATATGCACGAATTATTAATGCCTATCATTTATGCATCCCTATTTGCATGACCCATCATATTAATGAATAATTTCAAGTAAGGCTTCGTAATCAAAAGGTCACTACGTTTCCAATCATCCTCCAAAAATCCTAACTTAAAATTATCATTGCCACCAAGGGGCCAGATTTGGCCGCTCGCAACTAAGCGCCGCCCACCGCAAAGAAGAAGACGAACGGCGAAGAAGAAGGCGAACGACGGAGGAGACGATGAGTAGTGACTCGGTGAACAGTAAAATCGTATCTCCAAAATGCCCGATACTCAAAGCTGGTCCTTCCCGGCATTCGACTTTCGGCATTTAAAATGCCTGCATTTCGCAAATGGGCATTCAAAAGCCCAACCAAACACACAAAATTTTCCCCAAGGCCCCAAAGCCCAACCAAACGAGGCCTTACTTATAAAAGCAGTAAATGGAGAAGGAAACGGTTTCTGGTTTGAGTATTTTTCAATGTCGTGAGGGGTCTGGCCGCATGCAATTTGGTACTCGAATTATATTTGATTGCGCAATTTTGAACCATTCCGACAGCAATACAACGGAACCTATTCATTCAAAGCAATACTATTTAGGAATTTCCGATTTAACTTTCTATTCACTGTGCAACCAAGATCTACTCATCGAACTTTCCCGAACCAAACTATTGGCTCGCGAAAAATGATTGGCATGCCGACTCTCAGAGTCCTAATGTTGGGCAGCGAAAAAACCACCCCCCGAGTAGCTGTTACTTACAGCTTGTGCCCTTGAGTCTGATTTGGCATAATTTCTGCTTCAGCGGTCGTACGCACTCTCTGTTTGGCATGACAAAGAGGAAATTTGTCCAAAGGGGTACTTCAGACATCCCCAAGACATTCGTTTGAATCCAGAAGCTCTCCGGCTTATCGAATTCGGGTCGGTCTTCGTATATGGAAATACAAGAGACATGACCGCAAACGAGCATTCGCTAAGTGGCCCAAGCAAAAACAGCCGCGGTCACGATCTGTTAAATTATGGTACGGAATTTGGGGATCCACCTAAAGACCAAAATTCTCGAGCAACCTAGCTTTCATAATTACATTGGCGGCCACATGTACCAACACGAGATAAACCCACAGGTAATGCAGTAAAATCTCGATTCTTCAGGTGTTGTTTATACAGAGATCGTGTGAAAATAAGTATGTGTTGTACAATGGCAAAAGCTTTTCATGATCAGCGTCAGCCCTAGGACACCTATTCTGCATCAGCAACAGCTTCCTCTTGTCCGGTGTCTCTTTCGTTCTTTACAGGTGGACTGGTGACAGACCTATGAATCTATTGATTAAGAAGGAACGGATGAGCAAATTGGAAAAGATAAATGAAGATGAGGAAAAGATTTGCCTGGAACTTATGAAGCTAATCAGTGCTTTACCATGACATGGGACTTGGGAGAAGAAGCATTGCTACCAGGCAATGCAGACGGATCCGAGGGTCGGTGAAACAATAAATGTGCCACAGAACGATCTATCGGATTAGTGTCAGTTTCCATATCCATGAATCCATTACACCTGAACAATAGATTGTAGAAAATCAATAAATGCTTTTCAAAATAAGAGCATAAAAAATGTTCAACTTATAAACCGCAAGCTCCTCCATTTAGCATAACATTCAGCTCTAATTACACCTGGTTTAGGAAAATGTATAGAGTTCTTCTCATATTGAAATTGATTTAAGTTCTACCACACTAACCTAACATTGATCAGATATTTGTATTACTAAAAACAATGTAGTTTGGAACTGCTTTCCTTCTCTAAACTTGTTTCAATGACTAATTAAGATGAGTGCCCAGCCACATGCAATTCACATGACTATAGCACTGAATTTTCTCAATCATATATCAAACAAGGAACACCAGTTACATGATCTATTTTGTGGTAAAAGAAAAATTACATGGTCTATTTAATTGTTTCACTCTTTTGTTTTGACATGAGTGCTCAAGAGAACTTGGTACTTCTAGAATTTGACAATATTAGAAGAGAGATTTGGGTTTATATTATTATCTTTTAGCAACTTTTCACCCCCAACAAAGGTATTTCAAACCTCCCCACATTTTGTGATATCAGATTTACTACAGTAGTTTTTTTTGCATATTAGATCATCGCAAGACATCTTAAAGTTTCAAAGTTTCAAATAGATTGCCCAAGTAGAATGAAGGACCTATCTACAGATGCACATTGCTTAATGACCAGCCACGTTGTTCTTGTTAAAGGATTGACTGAGGTTTTGTATGGTTCCAAACAAGAATCAGTGTATAATCTATCTAAACAAAACTAGCTGACAGTGTGTTCAGGAAAAAACTCAAAAGGATTCTGTGATGCCTATGCTTACTTGTTTGTTTCTTCAGCAGTCAATACTCCACTATGACCCCCATCATTTTTGCTATCTATGATAGGAATCCCACCACTATGTCTCTGTTCAGCACTCCTTGCTAAGCGGTACAGACTATCCCTTATGCAAAGCTTTGTCTTGATATCCAACTGAGACAGAAAAAAGTTACCAGTCAAAATTTGCACTACCACAAAAGCAGAGGTTGCTATAGCAAAAGTATTCGAAGAGACCTTTGGTCTATAAGTCAAAATGAAGGTTTAACCACATGAAGAAATTACAAATTGAAGACATTAATCAAGACACGTACAAAACAAAGGGAACAATATAGCTATAACAAACAATGACTTTACATGAACAACGATACTAACCAACCTGTACCCCTCTAGGTTAGGTTGTCCATATGAATCTTTCCATGCCACTAATCATATATGAAGCCCTCCGTAAGTTCTAGGTGCTGTATATCTTCCCTTATTGTCTACTTTTATATTCTTTCGATCTTCCCTATACCCCTCATACCCAGATCTCCCTCCTCTGATCACATCTCATTAATGGAGCATCCAAAGACATATATCCAATGTGACAAAGACATCTCCAACAAGCCTCTCATCTATCCTCAACTGGAACCACACGTACTTTCCCCAATCTTCAGATTGTCTTTTCTCATGTGTGCACGCATCCAATAAAACATTCTCATCAACCCCATCCTCTGTTCATGCATATGTTGGTATTTAACCCCCCAAAATTCTGTCACATGAGGCATCCCAGCCTTACAGTTGTCCTATAGGATTCACCATTGAGCTTACATGACATTCAACCTCCATAGAGACTACCAAATTCTCATTTTTGCTTCATTAATTTTAGTGAATTTACATTAATTCTCCCAAACTGAAAAGAACCTTTTTCCCAGGCATAGCAAATGCAAAGAGTATCTCCCTTCCACTTCATGTAAACATCTTTTCAATTGACAAGTAGTGGGGTAGATGGGAATTGCACCAATGATGATCATATCTTCATAAGACTGGACCAACAACACATGAAAAATACATTGACATCTTATCGAATGAGAAATGAAAAATATGCAGTGCCCTGAACTCTATTAAGCAAAGTACTATAATATCAGGTGCCCTATACCTAGCATACACAGGTTTAGAATAATGGCTCAAGATACATGCAACTTGACCAAAAATCCCAATTATCTAGTCTAAGCAGTGCAGAGAATTGTATGGCATAACAACTCATACTGAATGAGCCAAGCTGACTAACTAGGACCGTCTTCCTCTTCCTACTAGAAACCAAAAAGTCACTTGAAATTATCTGACAACAGGTTCTTTCCCATAGCTCAATGTGTTCCATCTATTGTGAATCAAGATAAGCACTTAAACATGTTGCATTCTAATAATTGGCAAAAACATTATCTTGATGGTTATACTGCATGATTTTTCCCAACAACAATTTGTCTTTTTTATGGGCATTTCAACTCTAAACGGAACTGGTGCTAGGTATTTAAAACATAAAACAGAAACCCAAATTCTTGTAAATGCAGCAGACATCCAACTTCACTCCAGAACTGATTTTCCCCAGTTATCCCTATGTTTTGTGCTTGTTGGCAAATCAGACAATGGTCATACATATTAGCCAACATAACACATCTATACACAGGACATACCTCCACTAGAAGCATCAATTTAACTGCAAATCAACGGCTTTGTCTTTAAGGCAGGCAAGGAACCCCGGAAAAAATATACTTCTGGTTCCAACAAGCATAAAGTGGACACTAAGTGAGAACAGTATGTTTATCTTCTATTCTATCTTACCAAACCAAAAACAGTCGATCATCACTGACAGAAAGTCATTCTTCCATTAGCACCATGCTTTAAACCAGAACTATTTATCTATAAGTCGCTAACTCCTTACAGCCTTATTCCTTTATGCTCCAAATCTGAAACACCAATATGTGACCATCCATACAGCATATGGAACCTTCTAAACAATTGATATTTAAAAAAAGAAAAAAAAAAAAAAGAGGCTTTCTGTGCAAAAGCATAAGGAGAAAAAAGAGGAAGACTGATCCACCAAAACGGAAGCTAGCTTTCTAGATGCATCACAACTATTCCTCAACTAACTCCTCCAATGGTCCTATTTATTTAACTTCGCTCCAACATCACAGGAAATATCCCATTTCCAGACGAAGTGTTCAATCTCTTTTCAGAGAAAAGAAGATGTCAGACCATTGAGAAGGACCAAACAACCTAGCAAGATCCCTTTTCTCCTAAGTTGAAGAGCCAGCATTAAAATACATGCCATGATAGAATGACGAACACTTCGCGTAGCTGGAGTGGTAATGGAACATTGAAATACAACTTATTTTGCAATGATTACTCTCCTTTATTTCAACACTTTGCGCAGAAATTGCAATAAAATTACGCTTCTCTCTAGGGTTGGAATATCCACAAGTTCAAAATGACTAGAATGATACAGTCAGTAGACCTTCTATTGGCCATGACATAAGAATGGTACTGGAAGCAGTCATCCCTAAGGAAGAATGAAATAAAAGTAGAAGCAAACCCTATGAAATGAACCAAAAGGATAGAAACCTCAGACAAAGAAAGGATCCTATCTGTAAAAGTGGGGACAGACTTTCAGTTTTGTGAATCAGTATGCAATGTTCAATGTACAGCAAGAAAATATCACGTGATCTACACTAAACAACGAGCAAAAAGTACCAAAGTTACGCCAAGAAAATATCAATGGATACTTTCAAACTACACAAAGCCCAGTGGAAATCACAGATCCATCCAATATATATAGAACTTATCCTTTTAGATTCTTGGATCTGCTTTATCTACTGACTGGAAGATTGTGCTTATTTGTTGAACTCATTGTAAAATAGAAGAAACATAAAATAAAAATCATAGACTCCAAAATATAAAGTGGAAAAGCCTCTTGCTTGTCTTGAAGAAGATGGCCGGTTTACAAGTCAAACGAATGATGCTATGACAATAATTTTGTGTCTTTAATAATGTACTAAAAGGAGAATCCCAAGACAGGCTGCCACCCCCATGTGGATCTGCTGAAGTGAATGTTCCCATTTCTAGCATTATTGAGTCAGCATCAAGCCACCAGCCATTTTTTTTTCTCCTTGGCAAGAAGATTCAGGATAAAATTGCATAATTATCCCCAGTTGTTGCCCTATGTTCTGCCCAAATTCTAACAGGAAAGCAGCATACATTTTCTCCTCCATCATACAATACAAGTGCACAAAAAGGTTTATGAATATACCATGCATCAATGCAGATAATCTTAAATATTGTGTAAGTAATAACTGGACCCAAGAAAGACTGAAATTGAGACTAGCAAAGCATATCACCTGTTCCATGACTCGTTGAAGTTGACGAAAGCTGGCTGCTTCTAATGAAATTTCATCCAATGCAGAGCTCATGCAAGAGCTTTCTTGCACCAGGGAAGAGTCCATATCTGCTGGAACACCTAGGCTGACTTCACCATTACTCTGACTTTCTATTCCATTTTCACTGGAATGCAGACCTTTCAGAACTGCATCTGGGTCACAGATTGATGCATTTGGACTCGTCACATCAGCAGGATTAAAGTTCCTAGGCAAAGAGACCTGTAAAATTCGGCAGTCATATGCTTTCCTCCCCTAATAATGTCATTATTGCCACAAATTGAGGCCCAAAAATTACAATGATCGGAACTTTCAATATACTGCACCTGATTTGATGAATACGAAGATTCCTTTGGAGTAGGAGATAGCTGGTCATCAGACTTTACACTAGATAAAGTCGAGCATCCTGAGATTTGGTTAACATGATGAAAGTACCCCGAGTGCACGTATTCATTATGCATCTGCAAATGTATCAAAGAATTAGATCTTTTTCTAGTGTCCAATGTTACAAAATGTGAGAAGAACCAACCTGATTGGGTGAGTTAGAAAAGGGAACTTCCACATGAGGAAATTGATCTAGGAGACTATGATGTCCGAAAGAACCACCATTTTCTTGGTATCTGTCTTTCCTTTTCAATTCTGATTGGTTTTGAGGATTTGACTGCTTTTTGTGCTTATTCATCTGTCACATAGCAGAAAGAATTCAGATAAGAACATATTTTGTAAAGACCAGCAATACAGAACAAGTGCAAGAACAAGAATTGTACAATGCCCAAATTCCAAAGAAACATTGTAGTCGAATTTACAAGCTAATAATAATCATGAAGGCCATATACATATTGAAAGAACAAAAGAAAAATTGCACGTTTTTAGCAGACTTGTGTAAAATTTCTTCAAATAAAATGAGGTTGTTAATCACAAACTGCTTCACTAGAGCAACAAACAAGGCTTTATTCTAAAATAAACATTTATTCTTCTTTGGGTATTATGTTAAGCAAACCTCAAGTTAGTGAAATTAATACATATCCTAATATGTGTAGGAGCATGCCACAGAAAAAACAAGGCACAAAGTCATAATGCATGTCATTGATGAAAACCATGAATAAAAAATAAATAAATAAATAAAAGCACACTTGTGCATTTGAGAGAAACCAAGAACTAAGTAAAACCACAGAAAAAAATTGGCAAGTTTTAGTTGCACTGTTCAAATAAGAGATAGAGACCTGGGTGACAATAAACATTCTAAAGCTAGTTGCCCCAAAAAGTTGGAATCTGACACAAGCTTATAAATCAATGGGAAGGACAGAAGGAAGCTCTGAAAAGAATCCTAGTAAGAGTTTTAATGTTTGATAATTATTAGACAATCACAGCCATTTCACTCATGCAAGAATCAAGTGAAACTGGAAAAATTGAAAATTAAAATGCACGTGCCCACACATGAGTTCAGCACAGCATTGCCATGCACCTAGGCACACCCTGAATTTAAACTAACCATAGAACACACAAACGTAGAATTATGGAGTAACCTCACCAATAACAATCATATTAACAATAAGTAAAAACTTGTAGAATTTTTACAACCTCTTTTTCACTCATTGAGTCTTCCTTACTTTCAGATTGTGCACCTGACCCATTCATAGATGATGTGTGACTGAAAGCAGCAGTTTCACCAGAACCATCGACCTGCATGCTTGAATTGTCACACATGGTTGCACTTTTCTTCTTGGGATCATTGTGTGAAAGGATATAGCCATGTGGCAAAGAATTTCCACAAGCTTCTGATGCTTTGTTAGCTACTTTTGAATCCGAGCATGAAAATTCTAACTCGGATTTTATAGCATCTTCAGATCCTTCAATAGCCTCAGAGGTGAGCCATTCCAAATCATCATCATTACTCAGACTTCCAACTCCAAATGTGGAATCACAGCTCCTGGAAGAACTGATGTCAGGATAGATCCTCAAAAAGTAATTATAAACATCATAAGAAAGTACTGCTAGGTTCAACGTGTACCTGAACATTTTGTCAACATCTTCAAAATTCCCTATGTCAGGCCATCCATAGTATAGATCATTGCTTTCTTTGTCTTCGTGATTGAAAAAGTTGAGATTACTCTCTGTTGGAGAAATATGGTTGAGAGAATAACTGTACATGTTATTGTCAACTGCTGCACATCTCTCATCGATAACAGGGTCATCAGCACAAAAAACACCATCAGTGCTGCTTTTGAAACAGTGTGCAGACATTCTTGAATCATCAGATGCCACATTTCTAACTTCTTTTGAAGACGGGTTATCACATGAAGCAGGAAACATGCCATCAGGTGTGTGAGACCATGCATCCTTTTCCAGCATTTTCTCCTTCTTAGTCAGGGTCTCTGGATTTGTTTCTTTCCTTCCCAAAACAACAGAGTTAGTCCCGCTGTCAGCATTACTTGTGATCCCAGTTACTTGAAGACGAAGTTTCTTGCGGCTATCACTCTGAACTAGACACTGAGATTTGGCTTCATCAGCAGCATGGGGTACTATATGGTCATCACTCTCACCAAATTCATCCCACACATTGTCTTGAAGCTGCATTCATGATTATAATTAGCTAAGGCCAAATAGTTGCCAGAAAATTCAAACTGGACAAACAAAATTAGAGAAAACAGTTTTGCTATTTTAAGATGACATAGTGAAGTTGAATATCATAACTCACAAAATCACATCCTCAACCTTAAGAAGAAAGAGCATTCAGAGTTAAAACTTGTGCATACAGTAAGAAGCTATGATACCAAAGTTTATTAAGATAACATGAGTACATGGATCAGTCATGCTGCCATTTCTTTTTTTGTATAGACAGAGAGAGCCTAACAAGTCACGGATCACCATGATTACTTAAGGACATAAGAAATAAATAAGATACCTGCAAATAGGAGTGTCTCTACATTCAAATGAAAACTGATGAAACAATTCAAGGTTTAAACATCTGAGGTAACCATAGGGCAAAACCAGAACATCCAGAAAGGCGCTAGAAGCAAAACTCACAGCAAGTTAATCACAAAATATGCTTTTCTTTTTTTTTTTGGTTTATCCTTCTGGTTATCAAAAGATTATCATTGCCAGACTCCCAAGAAAGTTTAAGTAACATATTTGAACAGATATACCTTCACGTTGGCAAAAAACTCACATGTTATTTGACTCGTCACCATCTGTGATGCAATATAAGTTCCCTCTCAACAGCAATTAGATGTCAAGTCTCTATTTAGTAGTATATTGCAACCCAGTCCTAAAAATGCAATGTGAAAATGGATGACAGGTAAGGAACAGGTTCTCTCTGACATGCTGCCATATGCTGTTACTTTTCTAGGTACTACATAAGTGGCATATTGCCTGTTTTATTTTTTCATGAAAGCCATGGATGTTCAAGCTAAAATGAATAGATTTCCCCTTTTATGTCATGCTATCACAGCTCAGATCTTTCTGTAGCAGCATCGTGCTCCAAGATAGGGCAATCTCTCTTTCTTTCTTCTAGCCTAGTTAGAAAAAACAAAACAATTTTGCGCAATTTTCTTCCTCAAATTTCTTTCCAGTGTGGTGTCCAAAATATTTAAATTTTTAATCACCATTGATCCAAAAATGTTAAGGCCAAACTTAAGGAATCATGCATATGACATAGGAGGAAGAACACAGGCCAAGTTACCAAGAGCAAGATTTAAGTAGATTATGAAGACTGTTGCTAGATAACTCCAAATTGCCTTTATTGAGGAGAAAAGACATGTGAATCTCATCACTCTCAAGTCAGGAAACTCCTACACCTAGAAAAGGAGATTAGGCATCATACATAAACTCAACTCAAAAATGGTCCATGACTCAAAAATTGACTTTGATCTTAAAGATGGATCAGTTGGAAAAGGCAAATTTGGTCCCTTTTGTAAAAATCTTTGCTGTGAGGATCCTTGTTTCCTATTGCTATGGCTACAAGAGCTATTAGGGAGATCACTATCCCTTATCTATTTCTCATCATTGACAAGAGGTTCTGATTATCATGCCTCAGAAATAAGGCAACAACAGCATATTGATTACATTCACCAATATCCTGATGGCTCAGAAGAGAAGTTGCCTGATCTTTTGTTTACTCAGGATACTGTCTTTACAAAGATTGTCCACGATTTTAGATTTTAACTAATGTATTCCCATAAGGTTCAACATAAATAGCTAGTGCTTTTAATGTGCAACTGTATACTAGGTCGGTTATTCAGCGAATCTTTTCATCATGAGCGGGGCTTGTGCTGCTTTATCACGGATAAATAAAGAGTTCTTGCAAATCCACACAAAAACAAGACAATGCGAAACAAAATTGCAGGTTTTTCCTTGTCAGTAAACCTCAACTACAGTGGCTTATTCCAAACAACCTCCCCAAAAAAAGATAATAAAAAGAGAAGGGGGGGAGCTTCTACAGAATGATTCATAAGAACAGGCAGACAAATCGATACTTCTCTCTACCACATGTAGTCAACATGAAATTGGAAGGACGACATCTTTAACTATGTAGGATAATTACAAGAACAATGTTAAACAATGACCAACAATAACAAACTACAAAAGGTATCATGCTGCATAATGAGATATGGTTATGGTGGGCAGTGCTAGCTTTACTAAAACATATAAAATTAGCTGAACATATAGCTTCCAATTTTCTGAGCAACCCATGTTCAAAAGGAGAAATGGAACAAGATTCCCTAGAAGCCTTCTAAAGTGCAGTAATGATGAGATTCCAGCCTAAATAAGATTGCATTGAAGAGGCAGGCCAATGAGCAGAGACACTTGCAAGAATTTGCTAGAATCAATGACCTCAAAGTGGCAATTGTTTCTTTATTCTATCAGTACTACTACAATACATCTAACATGGCTAAACTTTAGTCTGGACTGATGGTTTAACAATTTTTTGAATAACTCATCAATCCTAATGAGGCCAAAATCAAATTTGTTAATGATCAATTGGTTGAAAATTTGAGTAACAGCTATGTTACATCAGGCTAGCATTGGCTTCTTTAACTCGTGGTCATATTTAGAACATCTGTGCTTTGGCTTGGAGTCACAACACTGACCACTGGCCATAAAATTAAGAGACAGATAATTTGATAATGCTCCGACCTCATCTATTTCCCAATCATCCAGGATAATAGTCCATGTATCAAATGGACAACTAATCACATAAATCATAAAGTCCAAACAAAAAAGACTGAATTCCCACCTCATATACGCACAAGTCTGACATTCCTTTGAGATCTTTTACCCGCCACCGAATACACATGTAGCTGTATAATCCAATTTCATATTTTTTGGCTGAATTTCTTTATCCACGCTCACTTTTCTGCAAATAAAATTGACCATTAGAAATGGTGTGGAAAGGCAATTCAATGATGATGCCAGGCCGATATATCAAGGCAGGATTTTAGTTCAATCACCCAGCTCAATTCCTATCAAATAAGTAATCGTCGCGCAAGCATATCAGTTGAAAGCCATTGCAGCACTACTCAGAAGTTACAACTTTCCTGGGTTCCTAGCAGATAACAATTGTTTGATTTTCCTATCATTAATTAGAGGTACCAATGACAACCAAATGCAAGTCAAAAAATAAAAATTTGCATCACTGTTTATCAGTATATCAAAGCTAAAAGAAACAGCGCATAAAGAATCCCATCTTCAAGCTCTGCGCACAGTGTAAGCACTTGCAGAAGATGAATCTCAAGTAATGGAGTAAGGTTAATGCCTTTCAGTTAGTTTTTTAAGTATTATAATTGTATGCAGACAAACTATCTAAACGTAAGTTCTAATTTCACCACAAAACAAGAATTACATTCAATCAAGTTGGACTCTGTTTAAAGCAGAACAGCTTCACTTAACAATTCCAGTTAGTCGAATAGACAAAAGTTAAGCATATCCTCACTCAATCACCAAAGCAAGCTGCAGCAACATCGTCACTCCCAAAAAAAAAAAAAAACCTCAAACATAATGTCACAGCACGAAGGTATATACTTCATTTGTCAACAACATCTCCCAGCTCCACCCCACCATCCAAAGAAATCCTTCTGAGCAAAACTTCAGCTCGATTTTACTACCGTAAACTCATTCAAACTCCAATACCAAAAAAAAAAAAAACCGACACGTCCACCGTACCTGACCATTCACCAAAATCCTCCATAAGAAACCACACCCCTTTCCTACTTCACAAACAAAAACAGGACCAAAATCGGCGAGCTGATCGACTTAATCACGCAAAAACTAACTTTTTCTGCTTCTAATCCTAACCATCCTCCCCCCTAGTCCCGCTTCCACCCAGTTTCCAGCCAAATTTTAGAACTTCTCCATCCTCAACTTCCCCCAAACTCCCCAACCACAACAACCACAACCGAACAGAGCTGGAAGCATGAACTACTCCAGCTCAAACCTCACAGCTCCTCGACCTCCGAATCCCTCAAAAACCTCATCAAACACAGATCTGAAGCCGCGAACTCACCTCCGAACTCCGATCCCCGCCGACGAAACGAAGGATCCGACGCCGCCGCCCGGGGCCGACGAACACCACAGAAGCCGACGGCCGATTCACCTCGAGAAACCCTAGAATCCGAGAGTGAGCTCGACGATGGCTGAAGCCGAAAATCTTCTGGCAGCTTCCGGAGCTTCTTCTTCTTCTCTCTCTCTCTCTCTCTCTCTCTCTCTGTGCTTGCGAACCAAAGCACTCCACGAGTAGTGCCAATAAAAAAAAAAAAAGCCTTTTCTGAAATTTTTAATTGATTTTTCGTTTCGTCAGATAAAAGGAGTCACGGAGCGCGCGCCACGTGGCCGTGAGGTGGGGGAGGCAGGCCGGGGGGTGTTCGATGCGATATCAGAATTCGTGGACGAGAGCGCGTCGGGAGATCCGATCAGTTTAGGCCGAGTGATTGGTCCACGTACGCCGCGGGCTCCCCGAATGCCGACACGTGTACGGCTGGCGCTCGACGGGTGGGGCCTGGGATTCGGCTTTGTTTAATGCGGGGTGCCGGGGGGGCACGTGGCGCCCGGCCAGGTGATCCGCCGTCGTATCCGACGTGTGCCGTGTGGTATTTTTGGATTTTCGTGAAATACGTTGTTTTAAATTCCTGGACAGTAATTAATTTGATTTAGGTAGTATTTTTTAATAAATGAAAATAGAGTATGCAGACACGTGTCGACCCATGTTGAATCTACAGTCGACTGTAAGAGCGAATTAGAGACGAGCGCGTGTCATACTAGGATTTTTGTAATAGTGTCCAATCATGTTAAATTTGGAAAAAAAAAATTGTGCACGTCTTTATCTTGAATACTTAATTATTATTATTATTTTTTGTGGTCAAACTTGAACACTTTATTTGAGAGCTTGAAAAATGTAGGAGAGCGAAATGGGATACAAAGAAGAGTTGGGGAAAGGAGAGAGAAATTTGCTAGGAAGGGCCTAGGGAAAAATTTGAGAAAAGATTGGTGTGTCTATGAAAAAAAATCGTGGCTTACAAAAAACCTATGTATCCTAATTTTTAAAGAATACTAGAAGGAATACCAAGCTAATATGAATCTAAATGAAGTTTTACTTATACTAATATTGAGACCGTGAGATGCGATGTACTTAAATGAAATTATCATAAAGTTGATAACAACTAAAAAGAAAGTAATAAAGAGAACATATTCTTTTGTTGATTTATAAAATGAATTGAAATAAAAAGATATTCTAGAATCTAGATAATAACGTAATTACATAATATCACGTGATTGATTTAATTTTGTTACGAAAAAGTTAAAGTAATTAGGCTAAATAAATTAAAAGTCTGAGGACTGGATTAAATATTTGAAAATGATTCAAGGATTATGGTGATCGAATTATGAATGCAAAAATGACATTACCCATTAAGCCAAAATATAGAGATTGTTAGTGTCAATTTCGGAAGAAAGAAAAACATGTTAAGTCATCCTAGCAACTTTCTCTAGAGATTGCTCAAGAGCTCAAGTTGGTGGAGTCGAGCATTAGCCGGTTGCCCGGTTGTATTACATTAAAAGCCGTGAGTTGACAAAAGTTGAGAGTCAAGAGATGGAGAAATTGAGGGAGTTGCTGGAGAAAGTTGAGACGAGAGAGATCGAGATGAGAATAGGTGATTAATCAGCAAGATTAGGTATTATGGTTTTAATTTTTCTTAAAAATTATATATATTATTAGTCATGTCCAAGTGGATAGTCTCACACTTGGAATCAGGGAACTAGACTAGTACTCGTCAAAATTAGAACCCGGAATCAGCTTAGTTTCTTTGGAAAACCACCGATTTGAGCGATTCATGCAATCCCGGATTTCTTTGCATAACCCTATTTGTCATGATGTCATAATGAGATCACGTGGTCTCATTAACCAATGGGTTCTTGACACATGCCCCGACATGTTTTCTCTTTAAGCCAATGGTTCGAGTGCATGGGAAGACTTAGCAAAACATGATTATGAGGTTTGAGCTACATGATAAACAACATCCTCTAATCTTCATCGAGGGAAAGAACCTTATCCGAAAGGTCAAACATCCACTGGTCGTTCCCTCATTAATATGAATGTCATTCGTCAAGTTGTCTCGTCGACTTATCAATAAAGAGTCGCCACTAGTCAAGCACGACGCAACAACTTACTAAAAAGGTAAGCTACAAATAACAGTTCACTATCATTACCTCTTTAATTCAAGTTCACTGTTATTACCTCTTTAATTCTCCCTCAATCTCTCTCTCTCCTCTCATACAAAATCCGGATTTCTTGACTTGATTTTTGTGGTGTAGGTCAATCTCCGACGAAAGCTCCGGCCAAGTTCGTGCTTCCCACTTCAAGGATCAACAATTCCAACAAAGCCTCAATCCAATGCCGAAGTAAACTTAATGCCCAAAATACATGCAAAAATACCTCTAACAGTTTGAAAACTTGGATAAAATGGGGAAGAACATGAATGTAAAGAGAAGGTGGCAGAATTGTCATTACAGAGCAAGGGCAATAGAGGAAAAAAACTATAACATGACCAAGTTCTTCCCAGAATTAAAACCTCAACTTATGCTAAGAAAGCACAGCCTTGACACTTTGCTTTTGCGAGTCTAGAAAATGCTCGGGAAGGGCATGAATACAAAGAAAACTTGGGAAGAAATTTTAGACCAAAAAAATTCCTCATCTTTCTCTTTCTTTCTTTCTTTCTTTTTACCCTGGAGTCAATTTAATTAACCCATTATGTATTAAGCTTCCGTTTGTTTTGTGAAAAATGAATATTTAGAAAAAAAAAATTGAAAAATGGTTGCTTATATTACTTGAAACAATTAGTTAATGAAAAATATTTTAACAGTTTATACCTAAACATTTCTATAGACAATGAAATATTTTACGTTCATTCATTTTTACAAGTGATATAGTCAATCATTTTTAAGAAAATATCTTCTAGACTATTTATTTTTTCGTAGAATAAACACACCTTATGTAAGATTTGGTATACATAATAATTTAGAGTGACAAATCAATACTCGAATGTGAAACAAAGAGGATATTCGAGGAAGAAAATGGTTGAGATCCCTTAAAAAGATAAGGTTTTCATATATAGATCAAGCAATTCTCGTAAATTCAAATACATAAGTTTTTGTTCATGACTTGAAGATATTTTTGGCTAACCGATTTTTCTTCAGGGTAACAAATTGCGGAAAACCAAGAAAATATCCCTATTCCTTAAAATAAGAGCGTGTTTGGATTGAATTTTCTTTTCATGCACTATCATAGAATCGAGCATTTATTTAGAATGCCTGTGACATCCCGATTTTCCAATCTTATTTTCAATAAATTGAGACGGGCATTTCATTGGCACGCATATAGTTCTTTTCCTTGAGTTGGCCACTCATGTGAAAACTAGTCTATCGGGTGAAGCTGTTAAGAGTTTGTAATGCATCGACTTGAGAATTTGACCAGGAAGTGACCTTTCGACCGAGCTAATCCGCAAGGGTCATTACGGCACGATTAAAATCGATTAGAGATCGGAGATAGGTCGACTGGACAAAGGCATGTGATCAAGTGTGGGTGATTCCACCAGATCGCACAATTCTTGTCGATCGACACTGGACCGACTTTTTCTATCGATTGGGTACCCTGTGTTCGTATTTGAAACCTCGAGATTACCTCGACAACCGAAAGTCGTCAATGTTTCAAAGATGTACATTGTGGCTTGAGATGATCAACCACAAGTCGAATGCATGAAAATTTATAAATGCTACCCGGTAGGTTGGGCCGCGCTAGTATCGTGCCAAAGTGAAATTAACCGTGGAATTGAGATCGAATTCAGAAATTGGAAGCCTGGGTGTGTCACAAATCATTTTAAGATCATTAACTCATCTTTGGAAGATTTTTCATGCAATCAGAGTTCTTTGGCAAATTAAATCCGAGAATGGCTATTTTAGCTCGAGAAATTAGTAAGCCCGCCTTTGGTCTTGCTTTTGGGACTTAAGTTGGCTCTATGGGGAAGTGAAGATGTGAATTGAAGTGTGGTGACATTGGGTTAATTTTATGGACTTTAATTGGACTCAGTTGGAAGAGAATCGATTGGAAATTAAAGACTTTGATGTACAAAGAAATGGACCCCGGCGGAAATTGATTTGGACCCATTGAAATATGTTGTAGAGGAAATGAGTTAGTGGATGATGACATCATGGAGTGATGTCATGGTGGGCCAATTTGTTAGATTAAAGAAAGGCAAAAAGAAAAGAAAAAGCCCCCTTCTTCTCTCTCCTCCCTTTCTTCTTCCTCCCCTCTCTCCTCCATCGACCGAACCCCATCTTTCTTCTTCTTGCTGCTCAGGTTCCTGCTGTGCGAAGAACCAGCAGCTCGCCGGCCTGCTCGGCCGCTCGTTGCCGGCCGCCCCTCCGACCGCTCGCCGTCGCTCAGCCCGCGCCATCGTCGTTCTCTCTCTCTCGCTCCTTTCCGTTCGTCGCCCAGCAAACCAGCGAACCAGAGCATCCCCGTCCAAAGCCGCACGCCACCGGGGGAGCCTCTGCCACCGCCCGTCGCCGCCCTTGCGCGCCGTTGCTGCCGCGCGCCTCCGCCTCCCTCTTGTCGTCGTCCTTGCTAGTCCTCACTTCCAGGCGGCTGTTCGGCTAGCTCAAGCCGCGGATCGGCCACCTCCGGCCACCGTTCGGGCCCCGCCTTGGTCCGGTTCGACCCCTCAACCTTCCCCGATCCTTCCCCATCTCATCCAAGCTCCGGATCTACCCTTCCTCGGCCTCAAATCGCAATGGGCAGCAGCTGAAAAAAATGGGTATGCAGCGGACGTTTGGCCCATTTTGGCCGCCTTCCCGAGCCCGGATGCTCGGCCCGCTTTGAGGAAAGTTGTTCTCCTCGGCGTCCCTGTCGTTTTGGTCCGTTCGGCTCGCTAATCCGGTGAGTTTAACTCACTAAACCTCGCTTAGAGGGTTAATTACGCTTTAGGTGTGCTTAGTTTATGTTAATTGTGATTAGGTGGTTAGTTTAATTTATTTAAGTGTGGATTATATTAATGTGTTTAATTAGCTTAAAGTGAGTTTAATTTAAAGCTAAATGAAGGTTTACATTAATATAAAGCTTGATGTGACATAAAGGAATTTACTTTTGATTTATTTAAATATTTCAAAATCATTTAATAATTTAATAATATATCATTATTCGAAATTATTAAAATATTATTATTTAATTATTTTCGGAATAAATTTAATTATTTATTAAATTCGAAAATTTTGTCGGGACCCTAAATTCTCGAGAATTTCGTGCGGTCACTAGCTTGTGTATTTGGATTTTGAAATTGATGGCCATATATTATAAATTGAATGTGGATTGCGAAAAATATGGATATTATTATTTAATTAATTTTCGGAATAAATTTAATTATTTAATAATCCGAAAAATTATTTTGGGACCCTAAATTCCCTGAATTTTGTGCTGATCTTCTTTGTGTATTTAGAATTTGAATTTGATGATTGATTGTGGCAAATTGAGTGTTGATTGTGATAAATATGGATTTTATTCATAAAAACCCAAGTGTCGGGTTTTGATGCAAAAGTTGGATTTTAATTATTATATTAATTAGTGGGATTTGAAAAAGTGAGATATTTGCTTTTGATTTGAAATTAGCGTGTCCCCACACACGTGAGTAATTTCTGGAATATTTTTAATATGAAGAAAAATGGCCGGGATTACTATTTTAAGTGGAAGCATTGAGTTAAATGCAAAGTGTCCCGGGCCGAGTATGATTTGGCTGTGTGATAATTAAGAGGAATCGTCCTGGGCTGTTGAGCCGGACTTGCCCCTATATGGGATGCCCACGCGGTGGTTGCGAGTCGCAGTAGATTCTGGGCCCATGCTCCTTCGGGAATGCCGTCGACGTACTGACGAAGCCGCGCTCCATGGGGGGAGGCAATGCTTGGTTATATGCCAGTAGATAGCTGAACTGCGAGTAGGCTATGCCCTTGTGTGGCAGTGAATAATAATTGGAATGCATGCTAAGTACGATTGTGATTATATGAAAGTGATGGCGTTCCAATGGTTTGAGTTCCTATTACTATCTGTGATTGGGTGATTTGAATTGTGCTAACCTGCAGGAAGGAATTGAGGCGAGGTAAGTTCTCTGTGTGATGTGGCTAGGCCACCCGGGGCGTATTTTCTTTCTAATAGGGGTTTAGGGGGTTGAACTTGCTGAGATATCGTCTCATCCCGGTTGTGGGATTAAAATTTCAAGTCCCTAGATGGCGGTCGTGGAGGACCTGAAGCTTTAAGTCTGGAAAAGTGGAGACTGAAGTATCGGTGAATGTGTCATGCTAGTCGGTCCCCTTTTGTCGAGCCGGTCTACTTTGTAGACAGTCTAGAGTGGTATTTAAACCTATTTGTTTGTAAATGAGTGTTTGGTATTGTGATTGATTGCCTGCTTTTCTATCCCAAGTTAAATGTTGTCAGGGGATTTGTTTCACTTCTGCATGCGTAATATAAATGAATGGGTCGGCGACGTATCCTGGGATGTCGCATATTTGATCGACAGTGCGATGTGCGCGCGCTCGGGGTTCGGGGCGTGACAATGCCTTTTAGATTAGACCCTTTAGATGATGCACTTCGACATTTTTAAACTGGCTACATTTGATTCAACTTTGGAAATGGGTTTGGGAAATGTAAATTGCTTTGGCCTAAAGGATTTTGGAGAATTGCAAATCGCATTTAGTAAAAAATCCATTATAAAGCTACTTTGGCCTAAGTATTGTTTGGCAAACTTTTTTGGCACGGAGCTTCTAGGTTTACTTTTTCCTTTCTATTAAAATATATCAAACCCTTGGCGTCTCACGCCCAAGACCCAAGTGGTTGTTGCTTGGAGTCGCAATCACATCGGCCGCCCTAACACAAATAAGATGAATAGTAACAACATGGGACCAAAATTGAACAATAAAAGAATTGGTAATGTTAGTTTTGGAAATAAATATTATGGCTAAATGCTGAAACTCAAAGTTTGTCCTTACCAACATTGGGTTTTCAACTTTCCTAAGCCTATTTTTGGCCAAAAATCCATTGAGAAAACTTGCCAAATACCCTTGCATTTTCTCAAGGGGCTCGAAAATGCTAAACCAAATGGATTAAACAGCTGAAATATTCATATATACACATATTGACTCATCGATTTACATTTAATTGTAGTCTTTAAACACTAATTAATATATTTTAGAATTTATGGCGAAAGGTGAAAGTTACTTTTACTCGAAAAGTTTAGACAAATGACCCTTTATGGCATTCGCATTTCGACATCTCTTTTAAGCCGAAAAAGCTGAAGGTTTCATAAAATGTCGACATGCAGAATAGCGCACGATTCTTTTCAATAATTTTTAAATTTAGATAATATTGTTAGGTTGTGATTAGGACAGTTTGTACCTAAAAACTTTTCATCATAAAAAGTGTTAGGAAAATCTTAAACCTAACACTGTCACCAATTTTATCCTAAATATTTTGACTTAGAGCCTTTTGGCCGAAATTACTGATGTAGATACCAAGTGGCTGATGTGGTTCGGTTAGCATTAATGTGGATATTTAAAAAAAATAATTTTGAATTTTTTCCTTTTTGATTTTTATTCTCTTTTTTTTCCTCCTCTTTCCTTCATTTGCTGGCATGGCCATGTCCAACGAGAGCGGCTTGTCGGCACTTGCCCTAGCAAGGCCGGCCCCACAAGGGCCACCCTCGCATAGGTGAGCCTAGTCCTCGCAGACCATCAGAGGAAGAGAAGAGGAAAAAAAGATGAAAATTTGAAAATATTATTAAAAATGTCACGTCAATGCTAGATATGTCACATTGACTATCATTTATGTTAGTGATATTTAGCCAAAATTAGTCGAAATAATTGAATTGACTTTAAGTAAAATAATTTAGGACCATATCGATATAATTAAAATGTTTAAAACTTAATTGGTATTAATACAATGAGTTTATATAATTTTTCTAACACTTTTCTCCTTTCATTTATGGAAAAGATAGCAAATGGTGTTTTTGAAACACCTTGAAAATACTTGCTGTGAAGCAAATTTTAAAATAATAGAAAAAAGAGAACAAATTAGAGCTCAAGCAATGGAGGAGAGTTCAAGCAATAGACTTCGAGATCATGCGACCTAGCGACCTTGATCTTGTGGGACCCTAAGCAATGGGTCGTCGAGATTGCGCAATCTCAGGGAAGGCAAGGCCGATGTCTCGCAATCCCAAGTAGCAATTGTTAAGATTCATGACCGCCTATGATAAGCCAATACCACACGACGTTGGTAAGATTTGAGCTTACCTAGGTCCTTGTGTTGCTTGTCAAATCTACACAAGAAAGTAGGTGCACGGATAAAATTGAAATTTAGGCAGTTTAGAGAGGGCAAAATTGAAAAAGAAATTCATAGAGTATTAGCAATTCTGAAAGTGCTAAGAGCCCAAAGCTAGGGCGGAAGCTGTCTTGACAATTCTTTGCATAAGCGCTGTTATGAGATTCCTCACCAAACACCAAAAATTGGGCTCGATGGGTCTTTTTTTCTTGGTCAGAAAATACTTTTATTTATAATATAAAAGCCCAAATCGCTTGCAAGCTGAACTAGACGCTTGTTTACTTGGACGCTTCTTTTTCTTTCTTTTTTTTGATTTTAGAAAGGTGGTGATTTTTTCACCTTTTGTATGACTAAATCCACCCTATTTACATTAAAAAGAAAAAAAAATTGCGCTCTAAAGTTCAATTGCAAAGCGATGGCCTAACTCATCCTTTTTTCTATTTTCTTCTATTTTCTATTTAAGATTTATTTTCCATAATTGACATTTCACATGTTCTTTTTAGTGAATTCTTAAATAATCCAATTACATTTTACATGTCCAATGTAAAAGTATCTCATTAATAGTATTGATACAGTAAAAAATTGAAAAGTCTCTTTTTTATCATCACTCTTATAACAACTTGTGTATTCTTTCACCATCGCCTGCGATAGCCTAGCTGGATAAGAGCCTCCATGATATCTATCCAGGATAGAGGGGTTCAAATCTCGCAGGACGCACGGGATCTTAAACGTGATGTTGGAGTAGTGGATTGGAGGGTTTACTTGTACACTAGCGTCGATAGTGGGTTGGAGGGTTTACTTGTAACTAGCGTCCCTTCAAGGTTTACTTGCCAGCCGCCGGCTGTACGGGGTTCCCTGAGTATAAAAAAAAAAAAAACTTGTGTATTCTTTCTCTCTCTTATCTTTTTTTTTTTCTATTTCATTCGGTCTCTCTTAAAAGTTCACTTTGTTAATGAATTTCTTACTTTTTAGTTTCATTAGTCTAAAATATATATCAAATCTCTTTGCAAACTTTATTAAAGAATGTATCTTTTTATCTTACTATTGGTGAGATATTCTTTTATACAGCATGCAAGACATTATAGAAATATCTAAGATAACGTTAAAAACATTATACAAGATGAGATATCATGATATCTTTTCATAAATGCTTTGTAGATATTAATTGTTGTTAATCCAAAATAATGAGGTTTCTAAGATAACATTAAAAACATTATACAAGATGAGATATCATGATATCTTTTCATAAATGCTTTGTAGATATTAATTGTTGTTAATCCAAAATAATGTGGTTTCTAAGATAACATTAAAAACATTATACAAGATGAGATATCATGATATCTTTTCATAAATGCTTTGTAGATATTAATTGTTGTTAATCCAAAATAATGAGGTTTCTAAGATAACATTAGAAACATTATACAAGACGAGATATCATGATATCTTTTCATAAATGCTTTATAGATATTAATTGTTGTTAATCCAAAATAATGAGGTTTCTAAGATAACATTAAAAACATTATACAAGATGAGATATCATGATATCTTTTCATAAATGCTTTATAGATATTAATTGTTGTTAATCCAAAATAATGAGGTTTCATTGGCATTTTAAAAACTATTATTTATGAAATATTTTTTAATTAAATTTCATCTTTAAAGTTTCGCATTGGAGAACGTAATTATGATTTTATATTAAAAAACCTTGAAAGATATCTTTTTTCTTTACATATTAATTGATCATCCCATTATATCTATATGTAGACAAGACTGATAAGAAGGGATTTGATGGCGGTGTACATAACAAAAACGAAAGTTTATAAATAAATGATTAGGTTAAATAATTGTCTATGTTTAATCTTTTTCAGATTCTACTGAACAATTCATCAATAAATTTGCCTAACAATGTAGAAAAGAATTGGGTTTCTAATTTTTTTTTTCTTTTTGATACAGCTAACTTTGGTGAAAGTACAATCTAACAATAAGAAAAAATACTGCCTGTAATCTACTTCGAAATTTTGTCCTTTTGGTGGTAACTAGATCCCACATAGAGATTAAAAAAAGGAAAATAAATATATTTGGAGCTATCACTTTAAATTGAATTGAATAATTGATGGCAATTTGATTTTTTGAGTAATAATTGGGTGGATTTAGTTATACAAAGGGCAAAAATAGTGTTGGCACCTTTTTAATGATGATAAAATGATCATTGAACTTTTACTCAGTATGTGACACATTGTTCTTAAACTTTTAATTTGTTTAATATCTTTGAAATATTAACTCAATTTATAATGTTGTCCTTGAATTTTAAAATTGATCATTAGTTTCTAGAATTTTGATATACGTTTAACTTAGTCTCTAAATTGTATAAAGAAATATTGAACATTTTTATATGGCTTAAGGATTAGATTGAGCAATAAATCAAAAATTTATGGATGAGATTTAAAGATTCAACGATTACATCCAACAAACAAAAAGTCATTCCCCCGTTATCACGTGCGCATCACGTGAGGGAACGGATATTTCTTCAAGAACCTTCCCCCCCCCTCCCTCTTCCTCCTCCTCCTTAATTCCCACTCAACCCAAGCCCTAGCCAGTACCTCATCTCTCTCTCTCTCTCTCTCACTCTTTCTCTCTCTTCGCCGGAGCGCGGCGGCGGACGGCGGCGGAGATGTCGCACTTCGGGCGATCGGGCCCGCCGGACATCACCGACACCTACTCCCTCCTCGTCCTCAACATCACCTTCCGTACGTCCCTCCCTCCCTCCTCCTCCTTCTTCGTTCGAACTTCCGGCAATCCGCCGTCGTTTCGAGCGCTCGCTTCTGCGTGTCGTGGTTTTTTGCTGATATCCGTTTGCGTTTTCTCGTTTCCCTTGTGCGCGGCCGCTTCCGGTTTCAGGTACGACCGCCGATGATCTGTTCCCGCTCTTCGACAAGTACGGCAAGGTCGTCGACATCTTCATCCCGCGGGATCGCAGGTCCGTGCTTTTTCTCCGCCGCGTGCGCTTGCGTGCTGTTTTTAGCGGCGTCGTATTGGTATGGGGGGAAATTGATTGAATTGATTTGAGTTTGTTAGGGAAGGAAGTGTAGAAATCGACAAGAAGGGTTTCGCGTGAACTAGTTCTGGAAAAGTGGAAATCTTGCTGCCTTTTTTGCTTGATTCAATCGTGGAAATTGGTAGTGTAGGATGCGTGAATGCTGCCTCGGCTTTTACTAGTGGGATTGCTTCACTCCGCAGCAGCAGACTGCATTCAACTGTTTTAATAATGACACCTTCACTGCAGCTGCATAGAGAGCTTTGGCTCTGCCGTGTGCTGTGCTCGTGGGTGGTTCCGTGTGCTCTTGCGAATCTGCCTCTTTTATCTTTGTGTGTTTCTACGTTACTTCTATTCTTTCAAGGAATGAAATTTCTTCTGAAAGTTCGATTTTTTTAAATTAATTGTGGGCTGAATTTTGTGGTGAATGCCTTCTGCTAGTAAAGGCATTAGCTTGATGAGTTTTGCGTTTGCTGTGTGGTGAACCTGTTACGCTATTGAAGGCCTTAGCATATCAAGTTTTGTATTTACCGCATCAGATTGATTGATTTGGCCCTGATCAAGAGTACTGACTTCTAGATTTGATAGAGCCTATTGGTCTAAATTGAATGACTCGTGTTTTTTGCTTATATATGTATTTTTACATCACATTATATAATGCATAAAATTGTGTAGAAATGGAAGATAAGACTATGCAGTTGATGAGTATTGCGCCGTTCTGTCTATGATATAGCACTGATTCTTTAATACTGTGCAATGCAATTAGGACGGGTGAGTCACGGGGTTTTGCATTTGTTCGCTACAAGTATGCTGATGAGGCCCAGAAGGCTGTGGAGAAGCTTGATGGTATGTCTTTATTTCTGCATCCAGACAAGTCAATTGGAGCATGTCTATGTTATCCATATTAATGTTCTGCTATACTCATCTGTTTACAGGAAGAGTTGTTGATGGCCGAGAAATCACTGTGCAGTTTGCAAAATATGGGCCTAATGCTGAGAGGATGTAAGTGCTGATTCTTTGGTCAATTTAGTTTTCAGATACTCTAGTATAGCAGTACTTTAGTTAGGTTTCTTTCTCATAAGCTAGGGTTATAAATGATGAAAGGATGTAGTTCTGATTCATTGGTCAATCCACTTGGCAGTTTACTCTGATATATTACTGCGTTTGGGTTTTTCTGATAAAAAGGAGCTGTGATTTATACAATTACTTTAGAAGTTGACTGACCAGATTTTTATTTGTTAGAAAAGTGCCTCCCTGGAATAATTGGACATGTAAATGCCTAACCTGGAGGTGATTGGAATCTGATTTTCTGGGCTGTCTCCGATAGTATGCTTCAGTTGTTTTAGCATGGCATTGTGAGGATGGGTGGGATGGATCTTTAGATTGGTTTGAGAAGTTGCTGTGTCTCCATGTTTGAACATACTCAACTGGCAATTATGAGTTTTTTAACAAACTGCCTGCATCTTTATTCTGGGGTCATTATGAGGAAAACTTCAGCTAAACGGGGTTACTTTTAATGAGTACTCTGATTGCACAATCCATGTCTGCTGGTGGTGCTTAATGTGGTAGAACCATACAATAACAAAAATAAGACCTTTACAGATTGATGATTAAATATGAAGCAAAAAGACACATGGTCAGATGTGGATGTACTTGCGTGATAATGTTATCCATGTTAGATATTTATGCTAATAAAAGAAAACGATGGCTCATTTTTATTTCAGATATCTATGGGCATCTAATCACTTGGGGAGCTGATATGATTTTGTTTCGGCTGCTCACTGATGGCTCATTTTTATTTCCTTTTGCAGTCACAAGGGGAAGATAAGTGAAAATTTACCAAGATCAAGGTACAGATCAAGAAGTCGCAGCCCTCGGAGGAGGTAATTTCATGTCAGATCAAAATTTTATTTACTTTCGGAGATGGTTTTCTTTAACATGTTTCATAATTTTTGGAGATGCACCTCTAAAAAATTGGAATTTTAGTGCATATCTGGATTGATCACCTTTTGTCTTTTGCGTATAAATCTCGTGGCACCCGTAGTTTGATAATTTTTAATTCGAAACACCAAAACTCATGTATATTATATTTTTAAATTTGGTGTATATTTTAATTTTTGACAGAAAAAATAAATTCTGCTTATACTTGAATATCCTTGAACAAACAAGCTATACAAGTTTCATTTTATTCATTCTGCGGTTTCAGAATTTTCGATACTGCTATTGTTCATTTATACTTTTTGGAGTTAGCTCTTGCAACTTTTCAAACCATTATTATAGATTGTGTCTTTCCCTGGTTCGTGTTATTTTTACTGGCTAGTGGTATGGGATAGCATGTTTGTCCTTCATGCGCAACTTTCTTTTCTATTGAAAGTGTAGTCTTCTCACTATGGTTTTTTTCTACTGAGTTTGTAAACATGTATCGAAGTGTGTCGGTTACAGCTTCTGATGCATGTCAATAGAATATGACTAACAAATTTGGGATCATGATTTTCTGTATGATATTTGAAATTTTTTGTGCCGTCGTTTTATTTAGAAGCATGAGTGGATTTGTCTAAACAAAAATCAAGTCATTTTCTTTCTCTAGTTCAAAAGTCAGAAGGAAATTTTTGAAAAATTATGGAAAGGTTACATGTATTGTCAATATGTATGTTTTGAAAGTTTTCAAGGGTTCTGCATTTGATAAAAGTCACATTGTGTCGTCCGCAACATCTAAGAAAAGCCAAAAATACTTTAAAAGAAGTTTTACCAAAATGTCAAAGAGTATCAAACTCTCCTCTTTGGGGTTTTGAGTGTCCCTTCACCTAATAGCTTAAGGGCCTATCTTAATCGATTTTTACTTGATTAAAATTGTGGAATACTCAATTTGATTAATTTAAATTCTGAACTTTCACAGAATGTGAATGTTGACACAGAGATTCACATGTAAATTTTTTCAAAAATAGATTTTGGTGGGGGTCAAAAAAGTACCTTTTGCTTCTACTTTAGTACAAATAAACAGGCCTTCAGTTTTTCATTTGGATGTTCTACATGGTATCAGAGCTGAATATCATTCTTCACGATCCATTTACTATTTTGGATTGTGTGTTGTTCTTGTCTGACTTATTTCCTGTTCGCCAATTTCTCGTGTTGTTCTTAGTCCGTTTTGCATGTAAAATAGGGTGTTAAGGATTTTTACATCCCTTGTCTATGGGGGGTATCAATAAGTTTTGTGGACATGTAATTTTCCTTGCTTAATAGTTGAAGCTTTTGGATTGGATGTTCACAAACAATCAATTGATTTCAATATCTGGCCTCTCTTACTTTTTCTTCACTTCTTTCCAATCCAAAAAATTTGGTTGCTGGATTTTATATCAGATCCTTTTACCTGTGTTTTTCCCCTTTTTCTGAGTTAGCTGTGTTCCATGGTTGCTGTGTCTTCATTGTGAAGTCTCATTCAAGTGCATCGATTTGTTTTTTGCCTGTGGAAAAAAGTTGGCCTCTCTCTGAAGTTGTTGAAAAGATTGTCAATAAAGGCCTAGGGTAGGTTGTTTTGATGATAGATTAGACAAATATATTACAACTCATGTATCTGATCACCTTAGCTCCATTTCTGTCATCTTACTTATGCATTTGTTTTCCATATAAAGCAATTATTTCTCTTCAGAATTTTGTCAGCCCCTTTCTCTTTGTTTTCTTTAAATTAAATTATATAAACATTTTTGGGACTGCGTTTGTTTTATTTGTCTGAGATGGTTTTACTAACAATTGATGCCATAAGCTTTTGTAATTTGTTTGTCCCGATACAAATTTTTTCATCTCCATTAAATAAATCAGTTGATGTTACCATCTGCCAGGTATCGAGATGACTACAGGGACAGGGATAGGGATAGGAGGAGAAGTCGCAGCCGAAGTAGGGATAGGTATGATCGTGATAGGTATCGTGGGAGGGACAAAGATGATCGTCGGCGGAGCAGAAGCCGCAGTGCAAGTCCTGATTACTACAAAAGTCGGGGTAGAGGCCGCTATGATGATGAGCGCAGGAGCAGGAGCAGGAGCAGGAGTCGGAGTCGGAGTCGAAGTCTAAGTCGCTCCATGGACAGGTTGTGTCATGATGATCGTCTCCATGCTTTGCACCGTTTGAACTGCCTTTTTACTGATTTTTCTTTGTTTCTGTTTTCTCTTGTAGTGCTTCCCCTCGGCGCAGTCCACCACCTCGCCACAGCGCCAGCCCTGGAAGGAGTCCTTCTCCACGCAGGTCTCTCACTCCTAGGGGTGAAAGCCCTGATAGACGAAGTCGTGATGGACGATCTCCGGTTCGAAGTGTTTCGCCCCGAGGTCGACGTTCTGATTCTCGAAGTCCTTCTCCTAGGAATTCAGACGTCGACGTGAGTTATTGCTTGGTTACGGCTTATTATTGAGTGGGAGGCCCCATAATTGGATGCTGACATTTACTATTCTTCTGTGGCAGGACTAAGTGTTCTGGAAAGCATTGGGCGGATGGGGAATGCTTGGCTCTTTAAAAATCTCTTTTCTGCGGCTTCAACTGTTGAACCTAGATATGGTTGTTGTTATCTGAACTTAATTGCTGCTTTTGTTAGAACTGGATCTTTTAGGTGTTTTATTTACCTTCTGAACTTTCATGCATTCTAGAGTTAGCCAGCCAGATGGTATCTATGAACACTATGGTGTCCTAGCTTGCTTGAAGTTTTGTGCACAATGTTTTGTCATAGACTCTCTATCTCTCTCTCTCTCTCTCTCGGCCCCTGCTATGTTTCTTTTAGATCCTGTAGTGTCTGTCGCCTTTGATTTCTATTCATTGCTTTGGCTAAGAATTGATGGTTGTGTTGCATCTATATTCATTGTGTCCATTTACACATTTTATAGTTATGCTCGGGAAGCTGAGTGATGGGCATGAGTTGTTGATACTGTTGCTGTTGATTCACGTGATTGATCGTTGGTGGATGATCGAGATTTTGGTGATGGGTGCATCAAATTGGCTGATATAGCAGTAGATAGCAGGGCAGGACAGTAACTAATGTTGCCTAGATGTTTCGATATGGTAAGGTCTATTGCTGTTAATCTTCATTTTAGGAAACTTAATATCCTTGCAGATGCTGATTCTTGACTTGATTGTTGCGATGGTTGATGCCGATTCCGTCCGTAATGAATGAACCTGTGAGTTTGCTGTGATGGTCTGAGGTGGCCAACGAGTGAAAATGCTTGATCTGTAGCAGTTGCTGCATCTGGGCTTTGTTGATTCGTTAATCTCGATGCTGATGCTTAGTAAGAATGGCTTTTGCCAATCTCTTTCCAGCTACTTTTTAGGAAATGGTAACATCTTTATAGTTGGTTATGCCGTCTGGGATTTTTTTCCCCTTCACTAAACCACCTTTAATTCATCTTGGAGGGATTGTAACTTCTGTTGCTTAATGTAGTGAGGATGTAGATTGGGTCCGTGATTGTTGCAGTTGAAGTGGTAGCTGCTTTGTTAATGGTTATACGTGTGTTCGTGCATAACTTTCCGGCCTTAAGATATAAACAACTGTAGCGGGGCTGTTGCTGGGATCGGGTCAGAAGCAGCAGCTATTATTGTGGACCATCGCTGCGTAGCTGGTCTTGCTGGCTTGTGGTTAATCAGTTATGAACTGATTTTGTTGAGCACTGACAAGTATGTTTCGTCTGCGGTGGAATGGTTTATCTTATGGTTAATGGTATCACAGACCTCACATTTAACTTAACTAGTGGTTATTTCTCCTATCTAAGCAATCGTCTTTTTTAATATTTCATATGAGAGGCTGTCATTGTATACAAGCGGAGCATATGAAATTTACTGATGTGCTTTCCTATATAATATTCCACAGGTGCTTGTAAAGCTGTAGATAATGCACAAGTCGGTTTGGACACATATTGTAGGTCTCTTGTTCTTGATGTTGCGTGTACTGACGTCTAACTTCCAAATATTTACTATTCCAAAAGTTGACATTTCTAGATTACTATTTTCAGGCTGGCTAGGCATGCTTGGTAGTACTGTTGTTTAAAATTGAATTGATAGGACACGCATAAACCATGCTTTATGGTAGTGGCTTTATGCGTCCTCGTGGTCTGTGGAGTAAGATTGCAGATAGATAACAGGCTGATGCCCTGCTTATACCCATTGAAGAAAAGTTGATGCTGCTCCAGACATCATGATCACTTCGAGTTGCAGAAGTCAGCATTTCCCTTTGTTTTTAATGGTGACTTTGGCTTGAACTTTTAGTTACCGGTTAATTCTATCTTTCTTCAAACGGGTGTGGGAATGATAAGAATCAGTTGAAGATTAGGCAGGTTCATTCTATCTTCCAGTTCTGGTCTCTTAGGTGTTTGTGGGGATCGACTTTGGTAGATAATGTCTCAACGAAAATGTGAAAAATTGTTGAAAGCTGTCGGTAAGCCCTTGGAATTATTGGCAGTCCTTTTTATTTAGATCATGAAAAGTTTGAGAAGCAGGGATGTGCTTTGAGGGGAAAATGAGGGAGGGAGAAGAAATCTACCTTATTGTAGATAGTTTAAACAGTGGCTAAGATTTACAGATCATAAGCTGAGGTGAAAATGAGGATAATGCCCAAATTTGAGAACCTCATACGATGGAGAGGGGTCATTGTGTTTGCGGTAACTTACTCGCAAGAGTCATGAGGGAGGGTCCGTGCTAGATGTTGGTTTTCTCATTCCTTGGTCGTTTTGGCATTTACTTGTCGGTTTTGCTGAGTTTTAGGATCTGTGGAGAGCCGTAGCTTAAATTACATCATTGGTCACAATATCGAAGCCATATGGCCTTCGGCTGAAAACTTTGGATAGTTCTCTAACAGATACTATATTTATCCCAGGGCTCGTCATTGGCAATGATCCTTAGCTAACCTAAAGAAGGAATTTTACTCCAAATTAAACATGTGCAAATCCAACTTTTGTTGCATGGCACTCTTCAGGTTATCAGGAAAATACACCTTGAATATTTTATGCCAGATTGTATATGCTTCGGTGGCCCTCTAACAAGCACTATTCAGTTTGAGTGGTCAGGAGGAGATCCGGTCTGATTGGAAAGTGCATCTTGATTTCAAGCAAGAAAAACATTGTACTTCAAACTACAAAACGACCAAAACCTTGCGCTCTTTTAACTCTCGAATGCACACCTTGCTAGTTGTCACGGGGTCTTTCATCGTCAAGCAGATCCATCATGTTCTTATATTGCTGATCAGTCTGCTATCTGCGAATCAGCGACCAGCAGCTTGGCGCGCTTTCTCTTTTTAGGGACGCGGCGTCCCTAGTTTGAAAACAGGGAGAAGAAGGCGAAAGGGAGCAGAGGTCGAATCCTTTGGACTCACCCGACTGCTAAGCAATCATAGTCCTTTGGACTCACCCGACTGCTAAGCAATCATAGTCCTGATTTGCCCATCGCTTTTGCTTTAAAGCTCCCGTATTATCGCATTCAGTTTTGAGAACAATTGGGTTTTCTTCGAAGACGTCTACTTGGAGGAAATTAAGGGACAAGCAGGAAGGCGGTGGAATCCTCGCTTCCGATCTTTGATTTCCAGAACGATGCATGTAGTAATTGTCATAGAAAAGAAAACAAGAAAATCCGAAAGACATCAATTTGCAAACGAAATCAAATCTCGAAAGCGCAGTCTGTCATGTCCGTGTCTATTCTGAGGCAGCTAATAGTCATTCCGCTTTCAAGTTATAATATATAAAAACACCTCCAAACAGCCGCATTACAGCTTTAGGGGGGCAAAGAAGGATTTAAGCAACTTCTTGCTTGGCTTACCACTTGCGGCACTGTTTAAGCCTGATCGTGTTTGTGAGGATATAAAAGGCTCAAGTACGTTCCGAATGGAACTCGAGTGGACCTCGTGTAAATCTCTGCACTTCAATATCGTCAGGCAAGTTTCAAGAAAAGTCCTACATCTTCCTTTTTGAGTTTTGAATACCAGAGCTATGAGCAAAGCAATAAATGAGGACAGAGTTGCTGGAACAAATACAACTTGCGGATACAATCTGTTTGGTGTACACCCAACCTTTGTAACGACGTGAGCACAGTTGATAGACTATACAAAAACCTTACTTCACAGGACTCAACCTTTCCACCCTTTTCATGCATCTCAGGAATGCACATCAAAGGAAAATCCTATGTAGACATCTCAGCCAGTCTCAATGAGCATCCACGTGGCTTTTGGTTGACAGAAATCTGGGAATTTACCCATCTTCCATAAAGGAGCTGAATGAAACCAAAGTTTCATGTTTGGTTTTGAATTAGAGACCTTAAAAATGATGAATCGATGTTTTCTTCTGAATCCTCACTATTCGAGAAAGGATGCATGTGTGCGTGTTCTTTGGCTCAGATGATTTCCTGTTAGCGTGTTAAAATGTCCATCCCTTGATTTATTCCCTCCAGGTAGCATTAGAAAAGCTCTTCATTTCCGTTTTCTGGTCTGCAACATTGGTATTCAAATGGACTGTTGGGGGCAATCTAGATATCTTGTTTTGTTTTGAGGAAAATTTGAACCTCAACAATAATGAATTTGCCATCACACCAACTGAACTCAGTCCCATGAGAGCTCCAGCAATTGAGGGAGTGAGTGTTATCCCAGTCATTGGCAGCAACACTCCAGCAGCAATTGGAATCCCCACCTACAAAGAGTCAATAGTCAAAATGCTGCAATTCAATGGGTGAATAATGTATTCAGGCATACCTATAAATTCGACAGTCAATAATATATTATTCAGATAAACCTCTAAATGTATGCATGCACGTATCAAGATGCTTAAGAATGGATAGAAAAGTGTAACCATATGTGCAATGTGCCAACTTCAGAGGTAACCTTTGAATCGTTTACATGATTATGGCAGCTAATCTAATGGACTGCATTTCAGGTCATCTGAAACAAGCCATCAACTAGTAACAAAGTGGCGTAACTGTGATCTTACATCTTGCTCAATTATTCTCACTTTGAATTATTCCAATTCATCATACAAGCAGACCAACAAATATCTTTCTTTTTCTGATTTTGTATATTCAAACTTGGAATTATCGGCAATGTTTGCATCTTTTATCTTGATGGCAATGTGCAGAAGTATCAGTGATGGTTTTAAAGGTCCTATATGTATTGGCTAGGCAAAACTGCAGGAAGAGAGAATCTCACTCAAATCCCCAAATGTTCCTGAGTGGAATGGCTCCGATGGTCGAGTAAATTCCCAAAATTTGTTTGTGAGATGGAGTTACTGGCAACTAAACTTAATGACGTAATTTAAATTGTCTGCTATTTCTAGAGGCATAATGTTGCAGATATTCTTCTGATGCCCAAAAAAGAAGGGTAACTGTAGAAAAGTACAAACCCCAAGTACTTAATGCACGACTTACAATGTTGTAGGCAAATGCCCACCAAAGATTTTGCTTGATAGTTTTCATAGTCAGCTGGCTCAGCTCCAAAGCATCAAGCAACTGCACGGAGACAAATCAAATCGAACCCAATATTGGAAACAAAACAAAATAACCATTAAGATAACACCAGAATAAACAAATCAACATTAAGTGGAGCTCAAAGTAGAGAGATCTTTTTAGTGTACAAACAGGCAAAAGAGTCTTATGGGTGTTTTAACGAGACATCATACGGTCATCTTGAAGTATGAAAAAAAGATTAATTGCAATCATTATGCACGGTCAGTTGCATGGGTTTTTGTCATAGTGTTCCAAATAAAAGTACACTGTACTAGATACAGATATCCAGGGCGCATTCAGTGTGCTGGGACCAACTTTATATCCTAGTGAACAATGTTTTCCTAAAGTCTGTCCTCATAAGCCACCCTCCACCCTTTAAACAATGCTCTTACTCTAGATTTGTATCTTCTTACTTAAGCCTCTAGAGTTTGTCTTTGCTTGTGTTCAAATAACGTGAAACCTATATGGAACAATCTAATCCAATATAAATCAGGAATGAAGGTGCTGACGGTGAACAGTAAATTTAGTGTTCAGGTTGAATTATTAGGCATTTTAGCAGAAATGGATGAATGTTTGTAGAAAAGGTTTGATTGAAGTACTTGTTTAAAACAGGGGATTTCAGAGAAAGGGTCGTTAATCTTTAGCCATCATATCTAAGGTTCTTATGCATCACAATTAAAAAAAATAACATAAAATTGTATCACACAACTTAATAGCAAACGCTTGCTCAAAATGCAAACTTTATTACGTCAATGACTCTACTAAACCCTGCTCCAAGTTGAAACTGGAAACTCTTGAACAGAAATATAGTATCCTAATCAAATAGGAGTTGCAAACACAATATCCATTTCCAAATAGGAAATTATAAGAAGTGAGGAGTGACAGTCTCCTGCTGATTTGAGATGTGCAAAGTTCTTTAGTAAAAGGTGCTAAAATGTCTCTAGGAATTTTATTAACTGTTATTAGAGTTACAGTCTATTGCTCAAAATGCAAAATTTATTACGTCAATGACTCTACTACACCCTGCTCCAAGTTGAAACTGGAAACTCTTAAAACAGAAATATAGTATCCTAATCAAATAGGAGCTGCAAACATGATATCCTTTCCAAATAGGAAATTACAAGAAGTGAGGAGTGACAGTCTCCTGCTGATTTGAGATGAGCAAAGTTCTTTAGTAAAAGGTGCAAAAATGTCTCTAGGAATTTTATAAACTGTTATTAGAGTGCGGATGTAACATGTAACTTAATAATGAGGTTGTTGTAAACTGTAATTAACCCGTGAGATAGAATGTAAAATGTAAGGAATGAACTACTTTACTAACCTGAGAGAGCCTGTTTCCCATCAGGACAACAGAAGACACCTCAGTAGCAGCTCCAACACCACCGCCCATTGCCACTCCAACATGTGATGAAGCTAAGGCAGCAGCATCATTTATCCCATCACCAACCATAGCTACAACTTTATCATCCTGCTGTAATTCACTGATGAATTTCTTCTTTTGATCTGGTTTAACCCCAGAAATCACCTGCTTATTCAGCATTATCATGCTTATTTTGTAAGCAATTCCCTCTAGCTTTTCTAAAAGCAATGAATCGCTATCTACATTAACGAGATTAAAAAAATACCTTTTCCAAGGGAATGCCAACCATGGATGCAATGTAGTCAGCAGTACTTCTTCTGTCCCCTGATAGCATGTATACATCAACTCCATGTTTGGACAATGATGATACAACATGCCTAGCATCTTCTCTGATTTGATCCTCGATATATATAAGACCAGCAAGACTATTATCTACTCCGACATAGACGACAGACTGATTCTTTGGCTCTTCCATCAGTCTGATGTCTGCATCGACTCCATGCCTAAAAAAGGAACATATGCACAGGGAGAAACAACAGTAAACGTTGTCAATGGTCTAAAAGTGGCAAGATCCCACTGTGGTAATGACACATGCGAAAATACATAAAGACAGACAGCCAAAGGTAGCTTTCATGATCTAAGCTGTTTGGTTGAAAATATCGCCATAGCCCTACTGAGCTCCAGTTGATTTTTTCCTACTCACAGCTAGCAGACTCATGTTTTTGTACCACTATGTTATGTGTGCGAGGAGGTTCAGGCAAGGATCATGCATCAGAATGGGGTAGAGCATTCTTTTTTAAGTCTAGCTCTTTTCCCATGTTCATCAAATAGGCAAAAAGGGAAAAAAAACAGAGCAATTGCGATGAAAGAAATTATAAATGTTAAGTTGCTTTAATTGAGTTTCCTTTATTATCAAAGTTTTATTTCCTTTTTTACTTACATAAGGGTATTATTGTAATATACAGTTTATAGTCAATATAAATACAATGGATGTAGGGTTTCTGTTACAACAGAAATCTACAGCCCCTCTTTCTTTCTTTTACGTTCTCCTTCTCTTCTTCTCTATTCCTTCTCTCTTCTTCTTTCTCTCTTACTATTCACTGCGAGTTCTCTAATCAGCTTTGTGACATGGTATCAGAGCGGATCTAACTATCTGATTACTTAATCATATTGCTGGTTTGAGAGTCCCCTAGTAACCCTACTTCTTCTCTGGTGTGTAGCCACCTAAAGCTGCAATTTTTATCTGTTTTCTCTTCAAGTCTCAATACATATGAGATTAGAAGATATTGGATTCATCAGGTTCGGTTTATGAACATGGATTACAACACTTGCTGATCAACGGATTCAAGAATCAGAGTATTCTATTGATTATGGTTGACTGGTCTTGCTGGTTTTCCATCAAACATATAATTATTTGAATTGAGATTTCTGGTCAAATATTTTCTTCTATACAGCAATCTCTATTTATGAGTTTTCAGCATCCCTTTGGTTAATTGATGGAGCCAATTACATGTGATTATACATTAGTGTTGCTGCTTTGTTACTTGCACTAAAGTTTCAGCCTTCTTGATTAGTGGTAGATATACTTATATTGAGATTATCATCATGAGTGATGCTAAGGCTCCTACAGATAGTGTCAACGTTCAAATTACTACTATTAAATTAAATGGATCCTCTAATTACTTGTTATGGGCCCAAGCTGTGAAGGTCTATATTAATGCCAAAGGAAAACTTCATTATCTTACCACAAACCCTCCTGCTGAAAATTCTGGAAACTATAGTAGTTGGATGAGAGAGAATGATACACTTCTGGTGTGGTTATGGAATAGCATGGAACCATCCATCGCTGCTAATGTCATGTTCCACACAACTGCTAAGGGAGTGTGGGATGATCTTATGGAGAGTTACTCACAAGACAATAATATGTCTAGAGTTTATGAACTATATGAGAAGATCTTTAATTTTAAACAGGGAGACGAGTCTCTTGGAGAATATTGTAGTGCCTTGAAAGGAACTCAATCTTTATCAGCCCATCACTACTGATCTTGAGAGACTAAAGACACAACGAGCTGAATTTCAAGTGGCCAAATTTTTATCTGGCTTGAATGCTAACTTACAGCCTGTGAAGAGTCAGCTTCTTGTTAGAGAGAGAGTTCCTTCTATGAATGAAGCATTTTGTCGAATTCAGCGCATTGTCCCTCCGTCTTCTACGTCATCTAAAGACAATTCAGCATTTGTGGCTAGTAGTGGTGGTCGTGGTCGTGGTCGTGGTGGATTTTCCAATAGAGGTCGTGGTGGTGGACGTAGTGGACAAAATTTTGATTGAGATAGCCGTCAATGTATACACTGCAGCAAATCCAATTATATTGTTGGACACTTGTTGGGCCAAGCATAGCAAGCCTGAGTAGGCTCAATGATTAGTTACTGCAAATACTGCTGTGTCTGAAGGGAGTGCTCGAAATGTGTCTTACAGCGACATGAACCCATCTCTCCCATCTGGGGATAGTTCTTCTAAGTCTACGGCTCGAGATGATATGGTTGCACAACTCATCAAACGTGTCCAACAACTAGAGGCTTCCAATTTCTCATCCACTGCTACTCTTGCACGTACAGGTAACATGACCTCTTTTTCTACTTTGTCTCCTAACACCTCTTGGGTCATTGACTCGGGGGCTTCCAGTCATATGACAGGTAAGCAAGAACTATTTTCTTCCCACACTAACTCTAGTCCTTCATCCGAAGTTATTTTAGCTAATGGTTCATCGATTCAAGTGGTTGGATCAGGGACTGTTTCACTTACATCTTCCTTATCTTTGTCCTCTGTTTTACATGTTCCCAAACTTCCTTTAAATTTGTTATCTGTTAGTCAGTTAACTAAAGCTTTTAGTTGTTTAGTTACATTTTATCCATCTCATTGCGTTTTCAGGACCTTCAGACAAAGAAGATGATTGGTGGAGGGCATGAATGTGATGGACTCTACTATCTCAATGGTGTCTCCACTGCTGATGCCAATGGTCTAGCTGCTAGTTCTATTACCCCCCTATTATGGCATTCTCGTTTAGGGCATTTATCTTTATTTAAGTTACAACAAATAATTCCCGAGCGTAAATCAATTTCTACTCTTGAGTGTGAGGCTTGTGAACTTGGGCAACATCATCGTAGTTCCTTTCCTAGTCGTAATAATTCTCGTGCATCTACTTTACTTGAACTTGTTCATTCGGACATCTGGGGACCTTCCCGTATTGCTAGTAGAAATGGTTTTAAGTATTTTGTTACTTTTGTGGATGATTATTCTCGTTTAACATGGCTCTATATGTTTCATGACCGCTCTGAATTTTTACATGTTTTTCAATTATTTCATCGTGAGGTTACTAATCAGTTTAATACATCCCTTAAAATTTTGCAAACATATAATGCTCTAGAATATACACAGAAATCAATTTCTTTGTTTTGTTCTAATCTTGGCATTATACATCAAACAAGTTGTACTTATACTCCTCAGCAGAATGGTGTGGTCGAGAGAAAATACCGTCACCTTCTAGAAGTTGCTCGTTCACTCTTATTTCATATGAATGTGCCAAAATCATTTTGGAGTGATGCTGTCCTTACCGCATGTTACCTCATAAATCATATGCCTTCCACCGTCCTCAATCATCAGTCACCAATCAGTGTTGTATTTCCTGACAAGCCGTTATTCTCTCTTACCCCGCGCGTTTTTGGGTGTGTCTGTTTTGTTCATAACCTACGTTTCGGTTCTGATAAACTATCTCCTCGTGCTACTAAATGTATTTTTCTCGGGTATTCACGTACACAAAAGGGATATCGGTGTTATGATCCTACAACTTATACTCAATACGTTAGTGCTGATGTTACTTTTTTCGAGGGCACACTACTATTCTATTGAGGGTAAAGAGTTTTCAACTGACATTATAGCTGATCCTCCTATCCCACAACAAATCCCCCTAGATTCTATTAGTCCGTCTCTAGTATCTCCTCCCTTGCAGGTGTATCAGCGGCGAAAGCAGTCTACGGCACCACCAATCTCCAGCTCTTCAATGCCCTCCAATCAATCTTCCTCCGTGTCTCCTGGTCCAGACGATCTTCCTATTGCCCTTCGCAAAGGTACTCGGTCTTGCACATAAAAATCCTCTTTGGCTTACCCTATTGAGCGTTATGTGTCTCTCTCACATCTTCTCCATTACATGACTTTGCTCTATCATTACACACTCACACAATTCCTACTTCTACCACTGAGGCTTTGTCTCGCCTTGAGTGGAAGAAAGCTATGGATAAGGAAATGGAAGCTCTAGTGTCTCGCCAAACGTGGTCATTGGTTGATCTTCCTCTTGGGAAAGATGTGGTGAAGTGTCGTTGGGTGTACACTATCAAGTACAATCCGGACGGCTCAATCGAGCGTCTTAAAGCTCGACTCGTTGCTAAAGGTTTTACTCAAACTTTCGGAGTAGATTATTTTGAGACTTTTTCTCCTATGGCACGTCTTAACTCTGTTCGTGTTATTATTTTTCTTGCTGTGAATTTCGATTGGCCATTATATCAATTGGATGTCAAGAATGCTTTTCTTTATGGTGATTTGTTTGAAGAAGTATATATGGAGCAACCTCCTGGGTATGTTGCTCAGGGGGAGAATCGTAGTAAAGTATGTCGGCTACATAAGGCCATTTATGGGTTGAAACAGTCTCCAAGAGCATGGTTTGAAAAATTCAGTTCGGTAATTTCTATATGTGGTTTCCACCAATGTTATTCTGATCATTCTATTTTTGTTCGCAAGAAGGAATCGGAGGTAGTCATTCTTGTGGTATATGTGGATGATATAATTATATCTGGTAGTGATATGACTGGCATTTCTGAGATTAAGTCATTTCTTCAGCAGCAATTTCAGATTAAAGACTTGAGAACTCTTAAGTATTTTCTGGGCATTGAAGTTTTACGAAGTAAAAAAGGTATTAATTTGTCTCAGCGAAAGTATGTTCTTGATCTTTTGTCTGAGACAGGTACACTAGCTTCCAAGCCAGTTGATACTCCTATGGATCCAAATCAAAAGTTTGGAGTTGATGATGGAAAAGAAATTGAAGACAAGCATCAATATCGGCGTCTAGTTGGGAAACTAATTTATCTTACTGTTACACGTCCTGATATTTCTTTTGCTGTTGGTGTGGTGAGTCAGTTTATGGAGTCATCTAAGAAAGCTCATTAGGATGCTGTATGTCGCATTTTTCGATATCTTAAAAGCTCTCCTGGTAAGGGACTAATTTATAAATCTAATAGTTCTTCCACTTTGGTTGGCTATTCTGATGCTGATTGGGCTGGGTCAACATATGATCGACGGTCTACAACTGGGTATTCAACTTGTATTGCACTTTTATTGGTGGTAATTTGGTTACTTGGAGAAGCAAGAAACAGACTACCATTGCCAGGTCTAGTGCAGAGGCTGAATATCGTGCTATGGCACATACTATGGCTGAATTGTTGTGGTTGAAATCTCTTCTCCAGGAGCTTGGATTTTCTATTAATCAACCTATTGACATGATGTGTGATAATCAAGCAGCTATTTATATTGCTGGGAATCCTGTTTTTCAAGAGCGAACTAAGTATATAGAAGTTGACTGTCACTTTGTTCGTGATGCTGTGAAGCAGAAGTTGGTTGCTACTCCTTACGTTGCCTCTAGAGATCAATTTGCTGATATGTTTACCAAAGCATTATTCCGTCCTGCTTTTGTTGTTGGTTGCTCCAAGCTGGGCATGGGTGACCTATATGCTCCAGCTTGAGGGGAGTGTTAAGTTGCTTTAATTGAGTTTCCTTTATTATCAAAGTTTTATTTCCTTTTTTACTTACATAAGGGTATTATTGTAATATACAGTTTATAGTCAATATAAATACAATGGGTGTAGGGTTTCTGTTACAACAGAAATCTACAGCCCCTCTTTCTTTCTTTTACGTTCTCCTTCTCTTCTTTTCTATTCCTTCTCTCTTCTTCTTTCTCTCTTACTATTCGCTGCGAGTTCTCTAATCAGCTTTGTGACAATAAACCTGACAATTCAATGCTCGATTGGATTCCTATCATGCATTCTGTTGCTCATGGGGTACACTTGCATCGTGCTTTATTATTAATCTCTTCTTTAAGGTATGGCTTGCCTCACTCTGTTAATAGAAATGATGCTTTGAGCTTTGTAACTGAACTAGAAATGCCTCCTTGGCTTCTTTGGAGAGTGAAATAGGAGGGCCATTGAGAGTCAAAGTGTTTGTTTTTTTAAATGTAATGAAAAGATGGTTACAGGTTTTGGAGTTGGATTACTGAAAAACTACTGTTTAGGATGGATGGTTTGTTAGACTTTGTAGGCTCTCTCTAATTTTTGAATAGGGGTGGTACCCACCCACTCACAAACACAAAAAAATTAATGCATCCTTTACTCACAAAATCAAATAAAACAGAGGATTTCTCACATGCAACTGATTGAATGGACAAATTGAGATGTCATAGCTGTTGACCAATGTATGAATCATGGATGTGGAACAAATAGTCACTAATCAAACATCATGAATTGAACCAAGTCAACAACTCTGCAAGTAATTCCTATAATCAAATCCTGGCGATTATGCATATTGATGGCAGGATGATAAGGCGTTACACAATGTCGAGTCATTATCTGTTCACTTAAAGGGTATTCATCTATTGTTCACTTAAATGGCATCCTTCAAAAAGCAATGCATGCTTAGTCAAGCTGGTCATAAGACATTCTCACCTCCCCTACGAGGACATAATACGTTTCTAATCTCAATGAGAAATTGTAAATTCCAGGTAAATTGTTATGAAAATGTTAGAAGACATAAGCAAGCAGCAGAGACATCTTTCAGAGAGTCCATGTCAGAACAGCACTAGAGCAAGTGTTGAGTTGTTCATTAGTTAGAAATTATTATATGAGCAAGTACAGAGATGTCTTGATGAATAGACAAAAATCAACTAAAGACAAAAATCAATTAAGATTTAATTGTCGAATAGATAACAATTTTTTTTCTTATACAGACCAAATGTAAAACTAAGTAAAATAATGAAAACAGTACAAATATTTGGTGACTGAGTTTACAAAAGGGCAAAGTTAGAAGAGATCATGCAAGGATTAAAATTAGCTTCTATGAAAAAGGACATTATAATGTAGGGAAGTATTTGGGAACTTAATTACCAATTCTGATTTATATGTGGAGAACAGTAAGGAATAGAGGGTACCTCCTAATCCATTCCAAGTTCCCTACAGAAACTCTTTTGTTGTTAATAACTGCCACTGCACCAGAACCAGGTTCTTCAATGAAAGTTCCATCTACCGCCTACAAAATAATTCAATCCTTACGCAGAGAGAATTTTTTTTTTTTTTTTTTTGGGGAGGGGGATCATATAGTAAATTTTGCACTAAGAATTTTAAACTGACAACCCAATACCCACACAAGTCTTATCATGTACTAACTAATTCAGCAGATACAAAGTTCACTTGTTGACACAATTTGTTGATTTCAAATTCCTGCTCACGAATGTAAAGCACAGAGAAAATACTAGAATGGGAAACACGGGTTGACTATCCGATTGTCATGCATTCTGACAAACCTTACTGTCCGCAGGTTGACATAGGAAAAATTGTTAAGCTTTTAACCAATTGATCATTGCTGAGAACTATTGTTCATAATCTAAAGAAAGCACCTTCACTTTTGGGCAATTCCGAGCTTGAGCTGCTTCTACAATTGCTTTGCCAACAGGATGAATTGTATTTGATTCAACTCCAGCAGCAAACTGAAGAACCTCAACTTCTGACAATGTGTCATCTGAATTATGTCTGTATAAATGACATATGTATGGTTACTTACCTTGTCAATAGTAATAACAACTCATGCATACAGCACTTCAGATAAATCATCTTTCACAGTGCTCCAATGTGATACAGAAGTAACAAACAAGATTACATTGAGCAATCATTCATTTCTTCTCAGAAACATGTCATGCATAATGGACACACTAAAAAGTTTCCTAGCTTGTTTTGTACATAGGCTAGTAGAGATTTTTAGTAGATTTATCCAGCAGAATGAGGGTCAACTAGTTTGAAGATGTCTTAGTAACATTTAGTGTCACTTTAACATCCTCAATCCTCATCAGGGTAACTTTTATAAAAAAAAAGTTCATCTTATGGTAAAAATGATGAGGCCATGCAATAATCGCATAGGATTAAGCAAGCATCTCCTTATCCAAGCAATTAACAGTTCTCAGGAATTAAATCGTGCAGGAAAACACTTCTTTTATGGCAATAATCATCCAGTTCCCTTTTTTAATGGGTTTGGATCCTAGATTAGAGAAAATGAATTATTTACCCTCAAAGGAATTATGTTCTTCTAATCCTGTGTATGTAAAATTGGTACGGGAGTAATAGAAATGTAAATCTAATAGCTTCCTGACGTTGAACTCGTGTGGTTCCACATTGATCTGATTGCGAAGCACATTACTCATCCAAGTTTGGCCATATAGTGTGAATTACCTACCCACAATGAGAAACATCAAATCCTTTTCTTCCAAATTGACAACAACAAGAAAAACATGAAAGCAATTTTTTCTTTCCAATTATGACGGAAGCTATACTCTACCTAAAAAGTATCATGCACCAAAAAAAATGCAGGAAAGTTGAATCAACTTATTGTAAAAGCGACCTGGTCTCTGCTCAACCTGGAATCTATTGGTTGTGCACATCCTGGGGTCACAACCTTTGTCACAACAGGTTTGCCAAGCGTTAAGGTCCCGGTCTTATCAAACACAACTGTGTTTACCATGGAAAACTTCTCCAGAACACTTCCACCACGTAAAAGCAAACCTTTTGTTGCTCCGAGTGAAGTTCCAACGAGCACAGCAGTAGGTGTGGCCAAGCCAAGTGCACATGGACATGCAACTACCTATAGTTACAAATAAAAAATCCAGTAAAAACCTGAAACCAACGTCCAATCGTTTTGTAGCCAAAGATAATAGTTCTTTATGTACTTAGTCTTTATTTGTTCTATGCATTTTAGAATGTCAATAAATCTAGGGCCATAAGATCTTACTGTTTCAGCAATTCTGGCAAAACTCTGGCCAAGAACTGGCTGTGCAATAATAGTGATTAGATTTGTCACATCGCCAGGAGTTTGTAAGATTTCACAAAACTCAACTATGAGTCACGGTTTTAACTATACAAAATTTTTTAGTTTATGTTGCACAAGCATTGACGGCCTTTTTCCCTTCTGCTTTAGCTAGGGGCATTCCATGGTTGCACGAGACCCAAAATGCACTTCTTTGCTTCATTCATCTTACTAGTACTCCATGGGCAAGATCTCCATCAATTCCTCCATCCTTTTGCTAAATGGATCCAGGATATCAAAAGCACTCACATTTTAGGTCCTCCTAATCTTCAATTCTCACCATTTATAGCATTTGAACCTCTACTCTCACTTAAATACACCCCTTAGACTCTCTCTTAGATCAAGTTAAATAAAAAAAACCCTATGTTCCAATTTACTCCAGTTTGGTTTCATCTGCTAAAACCTTCATTTGCAAAAAGCATACACCAAGAATATCATCCTGAATATGTCCTGTTTCATCCATTACCTGTGCAAAGAGTAATAACTTAGGGCTGAGCCTTGAAGTAACCTAATGGTTTTAGGTTTCAGTTTCTCTCCCTGCATACCTACTAAAGTCTTTGCCCCATCATACATGTCCTTCGTCAGTTATATATAGGAAGCAAAGTATCTCTTTTCTTCTCTATAATCCTGTAAATTCTCCTATTTAAAATTTGCGAATTCTTTTGTTGATCACTGTACCTTTTCAACCATATTCCTGAAAAGCAATTTCTTCCAGGATTCAACTTAAGAAAAGAGTACTCATGCTACATAACACACCCCATCCCCTACTCCTTTATTGTGGCTAGGGTCCAGCCCAAGGGACAAAACTTACACAGGCGGTGAATCCATAATGAATGATATAAAACTATATTAAATTAATATTGAAAGTAATAAATATGTACTAGAATATGGCAGAGTTTAACCTGTGAGTTCCATCTTTTTCTACATAAAATATTTATAAATCCAAAACAATCTCTCTTTTTTCATGTACAACATTGTCGTAGTTTAGAAGTAAAAAACAAATGGTATTGAATACATAAAAAGAAGGAGAAAAGACAATTGGTCTGGTGCAGTTTACAAAAAATGTCAAACCAAAAGTAGAACCAAATTTGTCGTTTTTGCTAATTCCCTGACTAAAACCAAACTAATATACCGAAAATCGAAGGTACTGGTGAGGCTGATTCCAAGGGGTTTTTATAAGTCAAATTTGCTTCTTGTAGAAAATAGTGCTTCTTCCTGTTAGATCCATTTCAACAGAGAAAGAAGTTCCCCAAACTTGAGCATTTGGTATCCTAACCCCTATTGGGCACTTCCTACTTTTGTCAACTAAAGATTGTTATGTGATGATCCAACACTTAATAATTCAACTAAATCAATCTTGAAAGACAAAAGAAGAAAACTGGATGAACGACAGCCATAGACACTCCTGACATCGAGAGTCAAAAGTGCAATCATGGTTCACTAATTATCAGTGACTATGTAAAGTAATTAACAAAGCATTGCAGCAACATGTGAGCACACGAAGTAAAAACACAACCTCGGAGGAAGTTTTGACATACCAGGACACTGCATGAAAGCTGCAGAGCCAAAGATACAGAACTTCCTTGATTAAGAGCAGCAGGTAGAATTCGTGAACCAAACACGTTCCAGAATACAAATGTAGCAGCAGAGAGAGCCATTACTCCATAAGTAAAATGCCCTGACACCTGATCAATCATTAGCAAAAATGGGTAAATCCACTTCAAGGAGATTTACTTTAACTGTCTCTCCCTAGTGGTAAGACAGATTCCGGTCTTTCCATATAGTTGCAATTTTTCAGTCAATTCCCATGCCTTTGTATTAATTGGCAGCCTACTTTCCAAATGCCCCATGCCAATTTTGTTTAGCACAAATTTTTTGAATTTGCATCCTCGAAACTGGTAAGTTGTTTCCTCTTTCAAATGTAAATATTCAATAAAAGGGTACCATATCAAAAAATGCTTACAAGACAGAGCGTCCGCTATACATGTATGAATGAATGATAAATAAGATTTTATTAAGAAGGTACCAAGGGGACACTGCGCCCATAAAAAGTGGCTTCAGGTAGAAGCCACTCACATATAAAATTATGGACAAAACTGTGTCTAACATTTCCAACAAAGTAGCGTCCATCAAGGTCAGAGATTATGACACAGTTCGCTTTGTTTGAGCCAGAAATTCAGCAATATAAAATATATTTCAGATTCTTCCCTTTTGAAAGATCTAAGAATTATAGCCCTTTCAACTTATTCGGGAAAAAAAAAAAAATCCTTCTAGGCACAAGAGATAGAATTTTCCTGTTTTCCTTGTCACAAGCAAATTAAAAAATTTGGCTATGAGTTTATTTACCTAGTTTTCAAGATCAACATTAGCATCCCTTGGGGGTTCATCATATCAAGAGTACCATGAAAGAGGTTTTGACTCAATATGGGTCCTTAGAGTCAACTTATTGTAGGTAGGAAATAATTTGTTTCTTATTCTATTGCAGACTCTGGGTAACAAGAGCAATGAATTCCACAGGAGAAGGATGAATATTAGCAACATACTGGATAAGAGGCTCCTATAGAAATCTATCTCAAGCAAATGCCAAAAAGAGTAAGTGCAAGTAAGACTCGTTTGAGATGATTGTCATGTCGCCTTGTTGCTTGACCACATACTCACCAGTTGAGGTTTTGAGAAGACTGGTGCTAAGACCAGAGTTTTGATGCCGTATGGATCATGCAAAATGACAAGGAGAAGTCATGTAGTCTCTCCTAAGGGTACGACATATTCACTTCGCATACAAAATACTATATTCCAGAACTTAAATTGACAATCAATTCATGAGCAAGCTACAAATTGTGTATTCTTCCTTCTTCCACCGGTAATCTGCAATTTGTCTGGCATGATCCACCCAAAACATAGCAGTAAGTAATCATATCCTAACCGCATGGGTGATAACCAAATTGTGGTTCAAGAAGAAAGTGACACAACCAATTCATTTGTCGAGACAGAAACATTGTGAAACAGATGACAGTCTAATTTAAAATTGAAAAGGCTAACTTTTCCAGTCCCTCTTAAAGCAAAGTATTTGATCAGGGTCTCTGGCATATTTATTTAATCATGCTAGGGTAAATTATAAGAACCTTGTCAGCCAACCGCTGTACAGGAGCTTCCCTAGTCTGTGCTTCTTCTACAAGACGAACTATATCTCCCATAGCAGTCTCACCACCTGGCCTTTGCACTTCAACTGTAAGTGTGCCATTAAGATTTATACTTCCGGCAGCAACTTGGCTCTGGTACAGATGAAAACATGTAGCAACAAGATACTAAAAGCTTATAAATCTGGAAAGGAGAACCTCCACCGGCAACAAGAGAACTTCCACAAAAGAGTCAAGGGGAATAAAGAACCAAAACTTGATCATAAACAACTCATAAGGGGAATGAAGAGACATTAAACAATGCGGCGATTTTGCAAATGCAAAACTGTAAGATATAAATGAAGAAAATACCCCCGGTAATTTAGTTGCTGGTAACGGCTCTCCTGTAAAACTAGATTCATCGACAGTGCTTCTACCAGCTCTCACTACACCATCTGCAGGAACACGGTCCTAAAATCACAGAAATTAAGATTATGGATCATAATCCTACCAGGAAACAGGTCAATGAATCATGTCTTCCAAGTGTATTTGGACATATCAATTGAAGGTAAATCCACAACCCTTAGACAATTTCTCAAATATGAGGTCCTACAATCGCACATATAAGAAAAAGGTGAGATGAAAATGACCAGAAAAAAAGAAAAAAAACTGAAGACCTGCAATCGAACATTTAATGACATTGTTCATGTGAATTGCGTCTATTAAGTAGATAATAGTATCTCTTCAATTTGGTTGTCCAGGTGGATTGTGTCAACAACGAAATGATTCTTCCAACATTTTTGAAGTTTCTTGTTGCAGAGACTTGAAGATACAGTTAATTTCAGTCAAATAGTCCAATAAAAAACTTAGCTATTAGATGGAGGAATATTGCACAAATATACGACCCATATAAACCTTGTGTACAAGCAATGTGAGATACTTTAACATCCCCTCTCACGTGCAACCTGGTATGAAAACATGTGGAATTGACGAATGGGAAGCCTCACACAAGAAATAATCTAGGGCAGAACCTGGCTCTGAATTCATGTTAGAAAGTCCAACTAAAGCTTAAACTATTAAATGGAGGGAGACTATATGAATATAAAGCCCATATAAACCCATAGACAAGCGATGTGGAATATTTCGACAAATTCAAAAACAAAAGAGGCAATTAGATCTCCAGTACAGGGAAAATTCTTAACAACAAAAATTCCAAAAGAAAATGGATAGCAATTTCACAAACACATGTTGATTCATCACATTTTTTAAATTTGAGATGTCTTAAGCATGAAAAATTGTAACATCTCCATATCAAACAAATAGTATACTAGTAAAGCTTAGCAAAAAATAAACAAAATGCAAGACTCTAGCTGTAGAATTTATGCATCACGGTGAAGTAAAAGTACATTTACTCACTCCAGGTAGTATAACAATCCGATCTCCAACAGCCAGAGTGTTACAAGGAACTTCCACAATTGAGCCCAAGTCTTCTTCATCACCAGAAACCAATAGACGAGCTTTTGAGGGTAGAATACTTAAAAGTCCAGTCATATCACTCGTGGCTTTGATTTTAGCTCTTTGTTCAAGGTTTCTTCCCAACAAGACAAATGCTACTAACATTATGGGTTCCTCAAAGAATGCCTTCCAACCCTGCATTAAAAACTCTGTTCAATATAATAACATATAGACTTTATCTCAAGTTAGCCATTACTAATTATTAGTCCTTCACATATCATGGAGAAAACAACCTACAGAAAAGTTTTGATACGACACCAGCTGTAGAGGTTACACCATAGTTAGAATTTACTTTCCCATAATGTAACATGTAAAAAAGCACCCAATGGTCCTCATAATTAGCATCCCAATGGTCCTCATATTGCTGTGCAAGCATATCTAAACGAAAAAGAAAGAATTCACAGTAGCAGAGACGTTCATGTAGGCACACACTGCAAACATAAATAAGTTCCAAAATCCTGTTCTTATTCCATGCAACATAAACTTGCCCAAATGGAACAATATGTCAGACTCATGGGTCATAATCAAAGACAGAAGAATCTGATGCAAGAGTAGTTATGAGAACTGAGAAAGAGAAAATTAATAAATGCATGCTCAGTTCAAAGTAAAGGTAATTTATGCATCACTGACAGAAGATCCCCACAGAAGATCTAAATATTACAAGGTCACAAAAATGATCATGTTTTCAGGATGCCAATTTTTTTTTTTTTTTCAAAGTATCATGTTGCTGTTTTATCTAAGTATACCCGAAGCTCGACCTTTCAAGGTACCAGAGACAGCACAGTTTCATACATCAAGGAACTTGGTATATTTCCAGGATATTGTTCACACTAGCCTATACAAAGCAGCATGTCAACATCTGAGACTCTCATAAACACTATAATACCTCAGATAGTTGAAAGCCTTTTTCTTCTTTTCAAATAATTGATTGTTGCAAGAAAAAATAAACAGAAAAACTTAATAATGCACCTCCATGTGCTTGGCCAAATCACACATCTGTCCCTATGTTCAAATAGCCTAAACTTTGTCCACCAAAAAAAGGGACAAAGAATTACCACACCAACTTTTTCTTCATGGATGCAACTTTGCCTGCACTCTATGTCCTAAGCCTAAACATAACTTTTATCAAAGAGTGTTTAACAGACCAAGTCCTGTTTTTTGGATGTAAATTTAGTCCAGTCAAATAATTTTAAGCATCAAATATTAGATGGCTAGACTAAATCTGCAGTAAGAGCACTATTACAGAAAAAGTAAAAGCACTTTCAATACAGAACAGAGAGTAGAATTTTACAAAGAGTATTAATCTACAAAATTATATGGGATCGGAATTAACTGCTTTAAAAACTTCAGCTGTGAGATGAATACGTGGTATAATATTTAAATACTCTAACAATCACTCCCATGGGTAGGTTGCACTGTGGACATAAGACTAAAGTGAATATATAACTGGGAAGGAAATAAGGAGCTTGACAAAAATTCGAACCCAAAAGCTCCTGCTATGGTATCGTGTAGAATTTTGTAAGACCACAACCAACTTCTGCAAAAGCTTATGCTGTTAGAAAAAAGGCATGGTTTTAATATTCAAATACTTTAACATAACCAAAGGTTATGGAGTTTCAATAGAATTTTTCTATACAACACCACCATTTACTCATAGAATGATGTCATCTTTTCTTTGGCTATGATGGTTCATGAAAGGTACAAAAATCTAAAACTCACGCTTTGCAAAATTATGAAATTCATGGAAGACACTGTCGCTGGTCGATCGCAACTTGAGAAGATGGAAGGCTACCAAAATTAACTCTTCGTTAGGATTTTAATTTAAAAAATGACTAATACTAGCAAAATGACTAAAGGAATGGACAGAAACATGTATTGAGCCACTGTTTCTGTCCAGCACAAGCATTTACCAGAGAAAAGATGGGCACTGTGCATGATACTTCATACCAATACAACAGAATATTGGTAAATATGAACAGGTCTCAGACGAAACATATATTCATAAAAGAATCAACTGATGTGCAACAAAGCTTTGGCAATGCCAAGAGCTATATAAGACTATTTGTCATGACATACCAGTTTTGGCACCAAGGTAGCCAATGTACTGACACAAAATGATGATAAAGCCCCAAGACCAACCAAAGTGTTCATGTTTGGAGCCCCCTTCAAAAGGTTTCTCAGACCGTCAAAGATAAGTCCACGGCCCGGACCAATCAAAGTAAACAATGATAAGGACAGATGAAATCCAGTCGAATGAAAAGCATGGATCCAAGGAGCCTTAGCTCCAAAGAAATGTGAGAGATGGCCCAAGAGGCAAACAGCACATAGTGCCCATGAAACTGCAAGCTGGCGACCTGTGAAATAATAATTTATGGGAAATACTTAGATACATCAAAACAAAGAAACAGATAATCAAAATGTTTCAAAAAGAATGCCTAGGCTTTTTTCAATGATTTGGAAGAACAGAATGTCCAGATACTTACCACTTTCTTTGAGGCGATCATGCTTTTCATTCATCTTTCTCTCAAAAACTTTGAAAAAATTGTGTCCTCCTCCATCTGCATTGTCAATTATAGGCATAAGATCGAGACTTCTCAGAGGAATTCATATATACTGGCATAAAGCTATGGGAAGGATTTTTCCCGGTTTTGAACTTCCATAGTTGAACCCTCTTTGAGATATGGAAGATTTTTTTCCATTCTTTCTCAGTCAATGTAAAAGAGAAATGAGGTAAATTTGAAAAGCTCAACCGACCTCTTTGACAGGTTCTACTACCATACTTCCTAACTAAACCCTTAGAAACAATACAGAACATATTAAAGAAGGCAAATAAGGCATAATTGGTAAATTTTGGCATTTGTCCCATGCACATTCTCTTTCTGCCCCTCCACATTCGTCTCTTCCTCCAAGCCTTTAAATCCAGCTTTCTAAGTCCGAATTTAATTGCATGTGTTGCAAATATGTGGAGGGTGAGAACAGGATGACTGAAAGTACACTCATGAAAGTTGCCCATTTTATCATTAAAACATAACATAACACTTGATTGTAGCACGTACTTATGTGTATGGTTGTATGTTTGTGTACATAATGAACAAACGAATAGCCCTTCCTACCATATGCAAGAATCTAGACATATGAGGACCAATACTTTCCATCATTTGCAGATTTTTCACCATGTCATGCATATGGCAAAAGAGCTGAAAAAAGCAATGACTGCAGGTATTACACGTGTGCTTTTGAAAGAGCAAGAATATATTGCAGAAGTGTACAGGTCCTGATGGGAAAGTAGCAAACAAGTTCATGCAAATATGATGACCCAACATGGTTTTCAAGTGAACAGGATTCTTTGATGCTGAGAAAGACACAACAGCAGTCAGCAAAGTACTGTTTCTAGAAGGTATAATGGGGCACACAAACCAGCTACATACAAACCTCAGAAGGTCAATGAATGATTATGCAAAAGATCTCCATCTGGATGATATAAGCACTGTTCCTAATAATTTTATACTTTCATTAAGATCAAATATTCAGCACCACTCCAATTCAAATTGAATCTGCATGGCTCATTAATACCCAATACCCATCCCCATATTTCCAAGGAGAGAATCAATTATGCACATCATCTACCACTCCTTATCTATCCTTAAGAGATCCGCCATTTACTTATTTTATGTTTTATCTTTGCAAAGACTTTATTCCTTATGGTCTAGTATGTACAAAAACAGTGAGAAAAACAGCACTAAGTCATTGAGAGATTGAAGCCCATCAATGCTTAAAACCAAAAGACAGAAGAACGTCAAGTTTTTAGATCTGTTCAACATGGAAATCTTTTAAACAGACTGCATTGTTTGCGTGCTGGATAGGATATTCTAACAAATTTTCTTCTCTCAGGAAGAATTGAGTCTCCCTTTTTGTGATAAAAATTTAAGTCAATCATCCCAAGCTGCAGGAAGCACTAGTGGGTGGGATGTGTATGCACGAGAGAGAGAGAGAGAGAGAGAGAGAGAGAGAGAGAGAGAGAGAGAGAGGATAATGCAATATATAGATGCAGTACCGCAAGTCCGCAGCCTAATTTAACATGTAAATTACCAGCTTGCATCATCATTGTGCAATATCGTGAACCGACAGCGAAAGTCCTCCTTTGAAGAGTGGAAGATAATATTCAACAATTCACAACCTTATAGCGGCACGACATTACTGGTTGCTCACTGTGGACTTAGTAATATAAAAATAAATGTAGGTTTTGCAGACATAGGTTATAATGAATTCTTCTCAAGTGTTGATAACTTGATTTTTATCAGGGGTCTTTCCTCTTATAAAGATAGTCAACAAGTTTGACATATACATAAAGGTCTTTCCTGAAAGCAGATTTCTATTCTCCAATTTCCTAAATGTGCTTGAGGCAGTAAAAACCCCCAAAAAAATAGAATCCGTTATTGACATTGTAGGAACTACTTATATTGGGAGGTTCTTAGAGCTACAAAGACACAAGAAAGATCATGCTGTCAACAATCAACTTGAAAGGGCCCATAGTTTTAATTTATATGTCAACTTCCATGCTGGTCCCCAAATCACATCATCATCAGTTTAGATCTTATTCTATTCTTTCCCAGGACAATCATCAACACATAGTAAGCATACAACTGATTTTAGATGACCCGCATATATTTCTTAAATAAGTCTTTCTGGAATAGAAGAAGGTAACCCCAATACATTACAGTTAGAAGCGGGTGAGATTAATAAAATACAAATTGCCGCCTATTGCGCACAAATTCAAAACAACCAGTACAGGATCATTCTTCTTTGTTTCTTAACAATAACTAACTCAGATTTGCTTCCCCCATTCACCCATCCAGCACCGATGATCTTGAACCAGTTCCTTGAGAAGCCACTGATACTCACCTATTGAAGGGATAAATTGCAATGATTAATTGAGAACCTAGGTTTTCATATCTGAGGTATGCGACTAGTTTCCTTACTCACAAGTCCAGATTATAAAAAGTTTCAGAACACAATGGAACAGGGACATACCAAAGTTTTCTACTGTTACTCCTCACTTGGATCTTTATCATTCCTATGGTACAACATTGCCTTCAGTAGCTTCCTGACCTGCGACTCGTTTATCCATCTTTCCATCAATGCATATTAAACAGTGAACTTAAATAGGCTAACATCTTAACTAATTCAATTTAGGAGGCTGCATGTCTATGGTATGATGTTAAAATATCTTTATCTCATTGATGAAATTTGCAGTCATAATAAGGGTAAGAAAGTTTAAGGCAAGACATTCCCTATCGAGGCTCATGATGGAAAGCTTTAGACGGAGAGCTTGAAGTTTCTTGCAGAAAACAAGAGTTGATACAGGTAGTTTTACTCCCACTTATAAAAGGTATATAAAATAGATCACCCAGATGTTCTCAATAACTAGAATTTCAAAGATGACTTCTCATGAATTTTCGGTTACAGGAATTTCAAAATTTAGCAAGAAAAGGCTTTAAAATAAGAACTTTTATACATTCAAATAATTCAGTTCCAGGAAACGTCTTTGTACATTAAACGTTTTAAATTACTTGTGGAAGAGATATTAATCTGTTGATTCATGCGAAAGTTTTAGCCAGACTTCAATTATTGCAAGACTTACAATTGGGTTTGCTATTCGACTAAATTGGATAGATTCTGAAAAGCAGCGCCCATGAGAGTCAAAATTCACACAAGACTAGTCACCATTTATCTCTCCAGAACCTGCCTGACAGGATAATGCTTAACAATCAAAAGCAGCATGTAAGGGATCCTAGCAATTAACAATTGCTGATAAACCCTTCACTCACAAAATGTCATGATGGAACCAGAAAATAAGACAATCCAAAGTAAAGGGAAGACCATAGGGATGAGTCAGTTGTCAAAAATCTTTAAAATGTTATGTGACACTTGATTGAACGAATTTAACACTTACAAATCTGTCTGTATCTGTAACAAGCTAAAGAGATACAGAAGCTAGTACTTCTAATTACTAGATGGAATCATCGACACAGAACATCTGTGATAAAACATACGTTGTATGTGGCAATGATATTCACGAATATAAGCCAAACACCATTTTACGATGACAGGCAGATGGTGAATAAAACTGCTTACCTCGTGGGTTAGACTCAAAGCCACAATTCGTCAAGTGTTTAGCAAGTGTTTCTCCCAACTCTTTTTGCCAGTCAGGCACAGCCTTGGCTTCAGATACAGGCCATACAATTGCTGTCTCGGTTGTAAGATTGACACTGGCAGCGGATACTTTTGGCTGTCCAAAGTCAGAGCAGAAGAAAAAACACGGGGTTCAAATCTAACCACAAAAATTGATGAAAGTCATTTCTCCTGCAATTCTTTCCACCCCCATAAGAGATAATTTGGAACCTTATTTCTCTTTACATTTATGAGAAGACAAAATGCATAACCCAGTAGATACATATTCTGTCACACTCAAGTTCAATTCAAGCTGATAACAATTCATTTCATAAAGAAAAATTGGACGATCCTAGCAACCTTAGAGAGTATAATAGCAACCTCACTTCAAGAATTACAATAAAGACAAAAGAAAATGGTAAACTCACTTGATTTTCCAGAATTCTCTTCACACTCGCTGCACATCCCCCACAGGTCATTCCCTGCAGAGACGAAACAGAGACTCTCAAGTGACCGAACAATTAAAAAACATGATGTGCACCACGGAATAACATCCTCAGCAATACAATGCAGGGAAAGTTGGACAAGCATTGACAAAATCGAAGCTTTAGCTCGTACATTCACATAAACTGCTAGAGAAATATATATATATAGAGAGAGAGGGGCTTACTCCGACGTCGAGAATTATGACATCAGAGGAAACAGCTGAGGCCTCCTCGGCCCCATCCACGACCGATTTCGCCTTCCCATCCTCACCGTCGACTCCGCCGCCACCGCCGCCGCCGCCGCCGCCTCCTGCGCCGCCACTACCGCCGCCGCCGCCGGGTCCGCCGAACGCGCCGAGAGGAGCAGCGGAGCTCGAAACGCAGCGCAAGCGGAACCTCGCGGGAGCCGCCGGAGGGGACAGGGACGGGGCCGGAGCGAGGGTCGGGGTGCGGATGCGGTCGGCGTAGATGCAGCGGAGCCGGTGGGCGATGAGCCGAGAGGGGAGGCATCGGCGGTGCAGCGAGGGGGAGACGTAGCGGTGGAGGCGGAAGAGGAAGGGGTTGAGGGAGGAGGGAGATGAGGATAGAGAGAGAGTCCTGGATATGGTTGACTCCATCGAAGCTCGCGTTCGCGCTCTCTCTCTCTCTCTCTCTCTGGTAAGCCTATCGGTTTGAGCAGCCACCGGACGGAAGGGAGGAGATGAACATGGTCGCAAGCTGCTGGGGTCAATGGATTGACTGGAAAATTTCAATTAAGGACGCGAGTGTTCTTATTTCTCATAAAAGGATATAAAGTTAACGTTACTTCAAGTAAAGGTTTAACGCCTTTATTTTCTTAAATAAGCGCATAAAATGATCATATCAATTTCGAATAAGGACTTGAACTCTTTAGTTTGGTGAAGGGCAATTGAACTCTTTTAAATTTTTTAAATTTTTTTCCTTTTTTCTATTTTCCTTTACAAACATGAAAAAAACAAAAGAATGGAGGGCTCTCTTTGTTTGTGGCCACCACCCTATTATTGGTGGGGCAATGGTGACAATTGACAGAGTCACCAATACCTATGCGAGGGCCGGCGCCCCTTGTTGACTAGAGATAAGGGCTAGTAGGCCCACGCTAGAGATGAGAGAGGTGGTGACTCTCTCTCTCTGATCTGGGCGAGACCATCGACCCTAGTGTAGGTCTAATAGCAAGTCTGGGGCAGTTTGGAGGGTGCTAGGCGAGGGTCGCTTGGCTTGCATGAGTACCGGCGACCCTCGCCTAGACCGGGGCAAAGGCGGGTGACTCTCTCCTCTGGTTGATGAGGGTCGTTGATACTTGCCTAGGTATTGATGACCTCACTGGCCATCACCGTTGCCCTATCAGCGATGGGATGGTGGCCACAGGCGGGAGGGAGCTCTCCCGCCTTTCTTTTCGTTTTTCGTTTTTTAAATTTTTCTTTCTTTAATTTTTAATCTAGTTTACTTAATTTATATTTTGATGAAAATATCCCTAATCAACTTGCATTTTTCGTTAGCCGGTAAGTTGGTAAGGCTAGACCTTTATTTGAAATAGTCATAATCATTTTAAGTCATTATTTGAAATTTATATGGTTACTTTATGCCTTTATTTGAATAGAGTCCATTTTAGGCTTTTATTTGAAAAAATGCGGGCACTTATTTAAAATCTTCCCTAGATTGACCTATTTAACAACATTTAAAAAAAAAAAAATTCCATACATGATAATTATATGGGATTTGGCAATTTCCAATATGGTATTTATTTGTGAAATATATGAGAATATATTTAATAAGTCCATTGTTCACGTTAACGAGATAGTATTTCACGTACCGCCGTAAGTAATGGCCCGGTAATAAAGGAATCACACAGTAATGACAATCAAGTCATATTATGAGAGAACCTTTGGCCCGACATACTTGTACATTTATTGGTGAAACTCAATATTTCGAGATGGGCATGGACCTTTATAGTAATGCCTCAATGGGGTTACCTGTTTCCGCCCTTTTATTGATAAAAAAATCACCAATTTCACATTCAAATTTCCTAAGATCTTGCATAAGTTATCTTATATATCTTATATTTGATTTTAATCTGAAGGTGATGAGTGAGTGACCATTTTGCATTTGAATTTTATCTATAGTTACCAAAATATTCATCTATGCTGCTACACTATAAAATGGTGTTTATCAAGAGTAAATTCGAGGAGAGTAATTTTAAAATTAAGAACTTGTTTGATACCTTAATTAAGTCTTGAAAATTAAAATATTTAGCCCTCCATAAAATTAAACAAATTTGATCATCATAACTTGTTTAAGCAATGCTTGTTTGAGTTGGAAAATCACTAATTTGCTGCGTAAGGAAAGGCCACTTAATTCACTCAATAGAAAAAAGATATTTATTGGCTCTTAGAATCTTGCTAAATATTTTGCAAATACTTATTGAAAGTGCTCCTGATTAGTTAACGAACTGGTATCATCCGGTATTGAATATTCAACTATTATTAAACATATCTTATTTTCATTTTTCAATAGTGATTAAATTAAAATTTAAATGCTGGAAATTTTGGGGCCTTGATGACCTTGTATCCGGCAGAGTTTTGCGTTCCTGAAAAATATTTTGAATTCTAAAAAGAACAATTCCATAAATTTTCGGTATGTCTTCATCTATCGGAGATATTAAAATAAATGGAGAGATCCTCTTATTCAGAAAGAGGAAAAGAGTCTTACCTCGTAATTGAATTAACAACTTTAAGATTTTCCATTCATACTTTAGAATTAAAAGGTATATCCAATCTTGTCACGAATTGAAATGGAAAAGAGACACGAAGAAGGGAAAGAGAAGAAAATACATGAATGTGTATAATACAAATAATGATTAATAAAAAGGAAGAGTTTACTTTCCCAATCTAGGCGTATCAATTCTAATCGTAAATTGATTCAATTAATCACAATCCCTATATCATTTTTAATACGGATGAATCTCGAGCATATCTTCTAACTTTCCCCCTCAAGTTGGTGACTTGTATACGTCCAAAGTGACTTGTATATGTCCAAAATGCCCAACTTGTTTAATAGATATGTATGTTGCCTTTGACATAGAGGTTTAGTAAAGATATCGGCGGGTTGCTTGGTGGTTCTAATTCCTCTTGTCTCAACTATCCATTCTTAATTCTTTTCTCGAGTAAAATGACAATCATTCTTACATGTATTATGGGATTTGCCACAAGTTTAAATGTCGAACCATTGTCACAAAATAGCAAGGTTGGTCCTTTAACATGCACCTCAAGATCCATAGGTAGGCCTTGTAACCATACTATTTCACAAATAGTTTTAGCCATAGATCGATACTTGGCCCTAGCTGATGATAAAGACACAATGGATTGTTTCTTTGTCTTCCATGAAAGTAATGATTTTATAAGTTTGATGTAGAAATTGGTGATAGAGCTCCTACTCATAGGGCAAGTTGCATAATGCACATCACAATAAGCTATCATTTTTGTTGACACCTAAATTTTAGCAACCCCGATTAGTTATTTATCACTTTAAAAATTAGAAATTAATTTTTAACCCCTAAACAAAAATATCATAATTAAATTATATAACATGTAGTTTCAAGAGCATTTTTTTCATTGCATTTGCATTAGGTTGGTAATAGATGACTTAATGATTCTGAGCTTAAATTTAGCAAGATGGATTAAGCCTGCGGTGAAATGGAATTGGCTCAAGCCCATTATTTTTTGATAACCAAAGATTAACTTATAAGAATTGACGATTTGATACTTTCGGTGATATGACGGATGATTTTTTGTATGTTCATGCAATCTATTCATATATCCTTGGTAATGGCAAGTGTGAGAAGGAGATATTATAAGCTCGTCTTTGCAAGATTTGGAATTTGAGAAAATCCTATTACGATCTTGAATTTTTGACAATATGTGATAAAAATAGGTTGATAATATTCATTTATTATTTTTTTTTTTTTGCATAGTCCAATGTGGAAAGATATGAAGTGCATACAAAGGAAATCAAACAAGGCAAGAAAAGATGTGAAAAATAAAAAGAAATATTGCGTGTAGGGTACATATTTCGACAATATATTCTGAAAAGCCTTAAGTCCGTCGCCTATAAAAGCCGCTCACAAACGGACGAAGAAATGGGGCGGAGATCGGATTTAAAAAGACTTCTCTTTTGTCTTTTTGCCTAGGTCAACCAAAGGACATCCCTTTCTCTGACAAGGTGCAGAGGGAAAAGAAAGGAAGGACGCGAGAGAACGGAAAAGTGGGCAGCCCACGAAAAGGAAAAAGGAAGAAAAAAAAAAGATATAAGAAAGGGAAGGGGAAGTCTTCTTCTTCATCTTCTCCGACCAGCCCGACGACACTGCCCATATCTGCTTCGTTGCTGCGTCGTCACCACTGCAGCTTGCCCAAATCGATGCCCATCGTTCTCGGCTGCCGCTGCTGCTTGACCAAACTGACGCCCACATTGCCGTTGCGGCATCCATGGTCTGTGTCATGCTAGATTTTGGTTAGTCCCTCTTCCCTCTCTAGCTCTCTAGTAATGTGTCCAATATCTCCAAGCATTCCATCAAGTTTTTCAATAAAACTAATCAATTCCTCATAAATTAATGATGTTGCCAAAAAAAATGATAACAATAATTTGGTTATATTTCAGTGCACCTTTTTTTTTTTGGGTCTTCTTAGCAAGAATTATTGCAGTAGGATAATGGTTAGGAGGATTTGAAAGGCATCTTGGTGGTTTAGCCAAGGCTTAGCTTAGGACCCCACTACTCGTAGTATTTGGTTTGGTATTGTGACCACGCATGACTTTGAGAGTCATGATGCATGTAGCTTGGCAAGGAAATTTTGAGGCATGGGTATAGGACCCCTTACGTGTAAGACCTATTGCTCGTGAAATTTGGGATTCTCATTTTGGTCAACCTGGTCGTGGAAGCTTTTACTCGAGGGGGTGCTCTTGGTCCAGTGAATATCGCTTATTCGGGTGTTTACCAATGGTGGTATACAATTGGTTTACGTACTAATGAAGATCTTTATACTCAACGTATTTATCATATTACTCGCTTGATTAAAAGTTTAAGACTACTCTCTTATTATATATATAAAGGATTTTATGATCTATAATATAAGTAGTAGTAATCATAAATATATTACCAATTGGGTTTTTTCTAAAAGGAGTTTGAATACTTCATTTTATTGGTCCAACCAATCCAACCATAAATTATTCTAGACTTTTCTAATTGATAATAGAAATTTGAATACCCTCCAAAACAAAAAAGGATATAATTTCACTTGATTTCACTTCACGCTCCAATTAAAACCGTGTGCTATGGCTCGAATCCGTATTCAATCTATTTTCGATAGGAGCAGTTGAGAATTGAATCAAATTTTTTCCATTATTTTCGTATCCGTAATAGTGTGAAACGAAGGCCGGCTCCAAGTTGTTCAAAAATAGTGGAATAGTTGCGTTGAGTTTCTCGACCCTTTGTCTTAGGATTAGTTAGTTCTATTTCTTGATGGGAGCAGGGAAGGGATATAACTCAATGGTAGAGTGTCATCTTAACGTGGTGGAAGTCATCAGTTCCAGCCTGATTATCCCTAAAACCAATTTGAGTTTTTCTATTTTGACTTACTCCCTTGCCATAATCGAATGAGAATGGATAAGAGGCTCATGGGATTGACGTGAGGGGGTAGGGATGGCTATATTTCTGGGAGCGAACTCCAGGGGAATATGAAGCGCATGGATACAGGTTATGCCTTGGAATGAAAGACAATTTCGAATCAGCTTTGTCTACGAATAAGGAAGCTATAAGTAATGCAACTATGAATCTCATGGAGAGTTCGATCCTGGTTTAGGATGAACGCTGGTGGCATGCTTAACACATGCAAGTCGGACGGGAAGTGGTGTTCCCAGTGGCGGACGGGTGAGTAACGCGTAAGAACCTGCCCTTGGGAGGGAACAACAGCTATCTTTTTTTTTTTTTTTTTTTTTTTTTTTTTTTTTAATGCATAAAAAGGCAACAAAAATTACTTAACTTTGGATAGTGTCATCCACTTTTTTTCTTCTTTTTTAGCCAATTTGGGATAAATCATTTTGTAATATAGTTCACAGAATATTTTCTTTTTCATTTTTTTTTGTTTTCAATTTCTTATATATGGTTAGATTTACTTGGAACCTTAGCATAACAAATAATATTTTTAGCAGAAATAGGAGTGATGAGCGAGACTAGTGCATACATAAAGGAAGATCTACAATTGAGTAGTAAGGATGATGATTTGTGGCTAGCAATTTCTAAACTCTTCTCACTTTTTGGGTTGGCACTAGTTGGGTTGACCTCTAATAGATTCGTAGCCGTATCAAGATTGTGTTGGGTGCAGCCATTCTCTTTGTCAGCCCTCTCTTCATGATCAATGGGCCAGGTTTCTTCAACTTAGTACTTAGCCGCCTCATCATCAATATTGGGGTGGGTTATACTCTTACTATAGCTTCAGTCTAGATATTTCCTACTTTTTAATGTGGCCTGCTCACATCGTTCCTAGAAGTAGTCATTTCTTTTCTTTTATTTTTCCTTAACTTTGTATCATATATTTATTTTTTAAAATTTATCAGCAATTTTTGCCTAGGTACAAATTAAGGTAAGAAAATTTAAGTTAAAGAAGATATTGTTTTTCATACTTGTTTGGGTGTTTTAGGTTTTCATGAACGGGGCACCCCTTAGCCTACATTTTGCACCAATTCACATGGTCTTACCGACTCCATTTGAGAGGAAAAGAAAGAGAGCATCTCTCCCTAAGTGTCCGTCTCTCTGTCTCTGTCCGAGTTGCGTGCGAACTAAGATCATTATAGGTTCTAGGTTCGTCCGATTTTCTCTGCGCTTCTACTTGTGCCCGCGCTCCCCTCTTGTCAAATGTACTCTATCTTTTCCATGTGTATAGTGTCGATCGACGAGAATTTTGCAATTTGGTGAAATCATCCACGTTTAACCATACAGCTCAGTCGAACCGACCTATCTCTGATCTCTAATAAATTTTTAACTGTGTAGTAATAATCTTTGCAGACGAGCACAGTCGAGTAGTCGATTTCTGGTCGAATTTTCAAATCTATTGTATTAAAATCCCCTAATGACTTCCCCAGATAGTCTAGTTATCTCATGAGTGATCAACTCAAAAAATAGCACTATAGGCGCATTGATGAAATGCTCGATTCATTCAATTGAAAACATGACTGAAATTCTAGGATGTCACAAGAATTAATATCAAAATATTATCTCTTAGATCCAAGCGTTTAACCTGTTATATTAATATGTAAATTGAATTTTGCATCTTGAATACTAATAGATGAATTACTATGATCTTTAACATTTAAATATAGTCATATTGTTATTTAAGAAATTATTGGAATTATGAAAAACTAGGCGTCCGTTTAATCCCAAAGTATATGTATATTTTGGATGAAATCCCAAAGGTCAATAGCTTAGTAAAAAATGAAACAAGTTGTAGTTGGCAGATGGTATTAAATTAAAGAAGTGTGAAAGTTCAAGTCGAGTCAACAATTCTTTTTCTCCTTGTTTTGAAAAGGCGCAACCTAAAAGTACTAATATTACCTCAAAGAGGGAGGTGAATAGGTGTAAAAACGAATTTAGCCAATAAAAGCTGTAAAGGTTATTTTCTTCAAACAAAGTCTGACTAACACTAGACTTTTGATATAAATTCAGATTGAAATAAGATTTTTTGAAAATTAACAGAACTTAGAAAAATATCACAACAAACAAATTAAAGGAGTTAAGAGAAGAGAAAACTAAACACAAGATTTATAGTGGTTCAACTTAGATCAAGCTTATGTCCACTATCCCACCTCGATAGCTTTTTGGCTGGATTTCACTATGAATCAAAAGAGAATTACAACGATTTGAGTACGATCATTCAGTGAAGAGTTTCTTTTTCTCTCACTAAGTCACTCCTTTGTGTTTTTCTCTCTTGGGTACAAATGTAAGCTCTATCGATGAAGAATAAGTGATTTGAAAGGCTTTAGACTTTGGAATTTTAATTCTCAGGCACTTTCTCAAATGAACCGAATGACCTTCTTAAATACTCCTCTATGCCTTTATAACTATTGGTACTTTCCAGAGGAATTTCTTCCAATCAACTCGTTGGATAGAATCAATTTAGGAAATCTTATAGCTGTTTGAAGATAGATGTGAAAATTCGATAATTCTGGTCGCCTATCCCAAAAAGAAACTTGTCTTCAAAATTGATTTCACCAATCCGTGATTGATTTCATCAATATATTTAGAAAAGGTAAGTGAGATTTTCCATCATAAAGCTAGATATATCTTGTTTGTATTGAATCCTTGTTGAAATATCAATAATCCTGAGTCTGATTATATCTTTGTTCTTGATTTGGGTTCAGTTTGGATCTTCGTCAAAGTGGAAAAGACTTCTGATGTAAAAATAGACTTTGACAGCATTCCATGATATAACATAGAAGTCCAATATTCCTCAGAATAAGAATAAGAGAAGAAAAGTTTTGTCAACTTCAAAACTTGATAAGAGTTTTCTCAACACAATTGAGACAATTCACATGATAAAAGTCGTGGGAACATCAATGCTGCTTTGTCCTTCCAAACTTTTGTTTGCTCTTGTTTCTTAGAATCAAGGAATTATAAACAAAGACCCAATTATAAAAAGTCATAATACGGGATTTTTAGCTAATTATTAGACACACACCACCTGTCCTTACTTGATCTAATTGGGTTATGTCCTCGTGCTTGATGGGGAAAGATGATTCTTTGGTGTTGAATCCAAGGGAGGGTGTTTAGTGTTGTACTTTCCAAAAGCAATGGTAGAGAAAAAGACCATAAAAAGAAGGCAATGTCATTCGGTGATGTGGGACAAAGAGGGATTCGTGGAATTACTTTGTATCCTTTGTACTAACTATGCATTTTTTAAGCAAAGTCTTCATCAAGAAATTTAAATTTTATATTGGATTAGATTCCTACTTACATAAAGTTGTACACATCACCCCTAGACTGTAGAATTTGTAATGAGAAATGCTAATTAAGTGTAATATGCTAAAGTTTCGTTGGTGCTTTCGTAGTGATTGAATAGTATACTAGAAAAAGATTGAGGATAGAAAGAATATGTAGCTGATCAAAATAGAAAAGTGAAAAATGCAAAAGTTCTTGAATAAGGTATGTTAGTTCCAATTAGTTAGATTTGGAGTTGAAGGGATTTAATTGGAAAAAGCTATACAAATTCAATGACTTGATGAGACAAACTAATAGTTAAGAGGAGTTGATTGGAACAAAAGAAGAAGCTCAAGTTGATTTAACAAAAGTATAGTTTTATCATTTTAATGGAGCATATAGGGGATATGAAATGAGTTGACTTACCCTTTAGATAAGGACACATCATACAAATAATAAATATACAATTAGGTCCGTCAAATGGTTGGAGCAGGTCAAATTTGAGTTAGGTAAAAAATCATGCGACCCATATTGATATATTTAACCTACCCATTTATATGCAACACAATTTTTATGACCCAAACCAATCCCAACCCTGACCTCGACCCAATCCATATTAGAAAAACGTATCTATATTAAATCCAACTTATGAAAGCCCATACCCACCCATTCATCCCACTTGTAGATCTTCATGTGAATATGTTACTTGTATGATATTTCATATCAAATTAACAAAGTAAAAATTTAATAAATAAAATGAAAGATGTAAGAAACTTAAAGATTATATACTTATGAAGAATTAGAAAAGTGTGCACGCGTTGCGACAGACTTTAGTTTCGTCAAGATCGTTTAAACTTGGTCTAATAAGATGAAAAGTTCTTTTTTTTTTCAATGAAAAATCGGTTGAAATTTATTGAAAATATATCACTTTCAAGTTATTAACATTCTACGACCAAAAAAGTTATTAACATTCACGTATGTCATAATCAACTTTGGATATTTTGTTCTAAATTCTGCACGAGAAATGAATATCCTAAACAATGCAAGCAGTCTCGAAATTGACCACAAAAGACTCATCATTGCTAATTGTCAGTGTAACGACCCAATCCGTTGAGGGCGGGAGCCATCGTTGGGGCTCTGGAGAGGCTTTGGAGCTTGGAAAAAGTGCGGCTTCGACTCGAGAATGGTGAATAGGGCATGAATGAACTGAATTTCACATCTGGTGAGGTAAAGTTTCATATATAGGATGGCATAAGTCTTAACTTGTAATGAGGCATTTTCTGAGCAAAGCCCAGAAGAACAAAACCGTGTGGACTTTAGCCCAAAGCAAACAACATCGTTACAAGCGGGACTTGGGCTTGAGAGTAGCTTCTAGTAATATTTCAGCTAAATTATTATTATAATTTCAGCTAACCTAGGGTGATGAAGTTTGACGAATTCAATAATTAAGACGGAGAGATAGAACCAGAGTATGTAACTATCGGTGCTTAATGAGATTACGCCGACTAGGAAATGAACGACGCTTTGCCCGAAATTAGTTAGTGAAGAGGGACCTCATCGATTTTGATCTTGATAACCTCTCCGTCCTCAAACCGGTCCTTCCCCGGAGGGGCAGGAGGAGCAGCCACCCGCGGAGGACCTCTCCCTTTCTTCTTGTCCCGTGGTCTCGCCTCCACCCCAATCCCCGTGGCCCCGACCAGGAAAAGGAAAATTTCAAAATTCGTTCAAATCCACAAGAACTAATCAAATTTAATTCCTATACAAAAGGACCAAGAGCCCTTAGAGAGTCCGAAGATAGATAAGCGATAAAAAAAATTAGAAAAACGACTAGCTCTGAGACTAAAGAAACAATTGTAAAGAAAATCACATACGATAATAGAAAATTGACAGAATGTACTGTCGGGCTCTACTTGAAAATTTCCCGATGGTTCTGTAAATTCCTGCTGAGCATATTGATGAAATTGCAAATTTCATCTCCAAATTTTTTAGACAATCATAGTGGGACAAGAAAATATTCATTTATAGAGCCATTGTTGAGAATGCACAATAACCTTAATCAAGTCCCTACAGAGAAAAACACTGCCAGCTGAAAAGGTGAGGATCAGATCCAGTGATTGCTTTATGCCAAGAGTTGTAACACATCTAGGAGCCAGAGTCAGTCTCAGATTGGAGCAAGCACAACTTCTAAAGGAATTAATGGAAAATAGATGATCAATCAGAAATGACCAGCTGAAAGTGCACGGCAACGATCATTAATGCAGAAAATGCAAGTTGATGCGCGCACGGCGAACCAAGCAAAAAGAACCAAGTGTTTATAAGTAAAACTGCCCATTCAGAGGGAGAGCCGTCATTACACCGGAAAGGGAAACTTATCCAGGAAATCTAATAAAATTGTGTTGGTAGTTTGTTTATAAAACAAAAGAAGAGGTGCATTGTCCCACATTGAAAAGATGTGAGTGGGCACGTGGACATGATTTGGCATTAACCAATAATCATTATTTTTATTTATTGAAAAAATTTGGATTTATTTCTATAAAAATTAACTATAAAGTCTTGTTGAAACAATGTAATTATTCATGAAAAGTTACAATTATATTTTATTTTTTATTTATTTAATTCCGAAATTTTTTTTTTTTATGTATTTTCAACATAACCTTTAAGACATACTTATTCATTTTGCAACATTTCTGAAAGGTTGCCTTTGTTTTTTGTTTTTTTTTTTTTGCAACATTTTGAAGAGTTGTCTCTATTCGAAATATAAAGATAAGTAACGTTGTTTTGAGATCAAACAATCATCTTCTTCCATTTTTGTCTTCTTTTGAAAGATTATACAACCATTGTTTTCAATTGTTTCCATGAGAGACCTTGGAGATATACTAGAGTTGCTATTTAGTATTCTCATTTAAGACTTTACCGTATCCTGGATGAAATTTGCCGGTGACCATTAGTAACTTTGTGGAGCAAATAAATCTTTAAAGAAAGTAATATTACACCTCAAAATCCGACTTGATTACTCTAAATATCCGACTTCATTGTTCTACCCAATTCGAAGCCGTATTTTCCCAACAGATTGTAGCACATTCACACAGAGCATACAGAGGCCAGCGATCTTCCACTGAAGATGGTGATAAGAGACAGGAGATTGCTAGGAAGAAGACAATGCAAATATAATTGCCATGCTCACCAAAGCTTCGAAAAGATCTCCTCGTTTTACTAAGAAAGGAGCTCCTTCGTTAGTACAATGTGTGGAAGTTGAGACGGAATTTTCCAGAGTTAATTGCATATAGGAATGGCTTCTTGAGGCCAAAAGGACTTTCCAAATTTTTAAGACTAAAACCGCTTCCTATAAGATGAGAGTTAACGGGACCATGTACCAAAAATACCACAAACAGCCAAGAATCCTGCCGAAAGCTTAGCAAAGTTAATATAGTGCAAACAATAGACAGAAAGCTCACATACTAAATGTGTAAGAAAAAACGTAGACTTTACCTGTTTCACTCCTTTTCAAAAAGTTAGACATTTGAAAGATCGTCGCAAATTGGGCATTCATTTCTAACCCAGCTTCTCTTTTGCAAAGAGAAAAGGCATTACTTCCATAGGTGAATCTCTCGCCCTTTCCTCAAAAGAGCCATCTAGACACCAAAAAGCTGTCTGCACTATGCAGTCGCGAATGCCAATGAAGAAGTCAGCCAACCAAGAATGATCTCACATGCATTTGCAATTGCTAAATCATGTAACTGAAAGAGGATCCAGTACCCATCACAGAATTGAAAGAGTAAGGCCAAATTTGACTCAGCAGAGATGTGCTGTCCTGGCATCTTTCTTGAATTGGTAAAGAGGGAATCGAAGTGGTGTATCATACCCTTTGAGTCATTTTAAGGTCTGCATCTCATGAAGCGCCGTTGCTCGAAATTCCCTTCCCATGTCATTCAAGAATGTCAAACGGAAGCAAGGCTTGCTCTGGTTCTGCTGGGTGTGCGAATGAGACTTGCAAGTGAACAGTGGACAAGAAATAGCAAATGTGTAGAAGAAAACATGTGGTTTACCCTCTTAACTCCTTTTCAAAAAGTTGGACATCTGAAAAATCGTAGCCAAAACAAGCATTCGATTCTGAAGCAGCTTCTCTTTTGCATAGAGAAAACGCATTACTTCCACAGGCAAATCTCTCGCCCTATCCTCAAAAGAGCCATCTAGACACCGAAAGCTGCCCACACTCCACAGCCGCAAATGCCAATGAAGAAGTCAACTGAGATCGATCTCAGATGCATTTGCCATTGCTATAGCATGTAAGGAAAAGAGAATCCTGTACCCATCAACCATTGAAAGAGTATGGCCAAATTTGATTGTTTAAGTCAAGCAAGCATTGTCATCACACCAAAACATCAAAACGAGCATTCACGGACATTAAACAGTTGAGCCAAAGTTCGCACATCAAAGGAGTGATACAAGCAGATTTGTCCACACAGAGGACAATAAAGAAAGATGCAACAGAAGAGACTTTGACACATCCAGCAAGAAAGAGCAGGATCTCCCATTGCCCTTCTACAAGCACAGAATATTTTTCGATCAGCACAGAATCAACTGCTTTACTATAACTGGAAAAAATCGTGTGCATACCTTTCAGGAGTGTTCTTTCTACCCCAAACGGAAGTTTCCCGCACCACAACGTTCATAAGGACCAGAACGGTCCCGATTAGAGCAGTCGTTTCCTGATCCTCCTTGAGTATTACTATTTCTATTGTGCCCGCCAGAGCGATCACCCTTTCGATCGGGACCAGAGCGCCCACAACCACCACCTTCTCCTACCTCCTCCGCCCCCTTCACTAGGACACTCCCAGACAAAATGCCCAGGCTTGCCACAAGCACTCTCCACTTCCACCTCCACGTCCACCACCGTAGTCCCGATTAGGGCCATGATCATGACTGTGATCACCATCTTGATCTCTACATGAAACTTGAGGCTGAGCTTTTTCCACAATGATATTTCTCCAATCCAAGTCCATCCCATTCATAGCTTCAATGGCCTCAATCATTGCTTGGTTCTCATCAAAAGTTACAAAACCAAATCCACGGGAACGTCCATAGAACTTGTCAACCACCACCTGCATTAAAAATATTCTTCTCGGAGTTAGTTTGTATTATATGATAGGGAAAATTATAGATATCATCCTATATTTTGCTCCTCATATCAAACACCCCATTCTCACATTTCAAAGCCTACAATTGCCATTCTCACTTTTTTTTTTTTTTAATTATCGAATTTCAAGTCACATCTCCTATCTACACATACTTCTCAAATTACCCCATCCTCAACGTTGGATTTCACATTCTAGTTATAGATCTCAGGCGTGCATAAGGTCAAATAGTCAATTTAGGTTGGGGAGATGCATGGTGTACATTTTGAAACGTGAGGAGGTTACTTGATATGGAAGGAAAAATTGAGGATCGTTATTGCAATTAGGCTTATATGATATTGGGATAAGTGCATTGTATGTCATAAGACTTGTCACATGCAATTGAGTCTTAACACTTTCAACAAGTGCAATCAAGTTCTAAAACTTGTCAAATTAATTCAATCAAGTCATTCCATTGATTACACTTTTTAATATTTTAGGATTCAATTGCACTTTCAAGTCATTCCGTTGATTACACTTTTTAATAAGTTTTACGACTTAATTATACTTTTTGAAAGTTTTAGGACTCATTACACTTTCGTGACAAGTTTTAGGACTTGATTACACTTTCGTGACAAGTTTTACGATTTAATTGCACTTTTTAAAAATTTTAAAACTCAATCTCACTTTTGTGACAAGTTTTAAGACTTCTAATATATTTATCCATATGATATTAATATGCTTATTTCATCACCACATTATCATATATAAAATGAAATAGGGAGGACATTAGAAGTGTCAAAAGTTGTATATGGCACTCACTTTAGTGGTAAAAGTTTTTTTTGAATCACTTAAGCATCATTTTTTAAAAAAATAACCACTTAAGTGCCAACTTCGATTAGAGTTATCAGAACTCTGACGTGGCGATATTTTATTAATTTCTCGATCCTACATAGCTTGCTGGCATATGTAGTAAGTATATAACCCCTAAATGATGTCGTTTAAAAGTTGTAAAAAGTGATCATTTGAGTGTCAAGTTTTGTTTAAAGAGATCATTTCAGTGCTAGTCGTTCTTGAAAAGTGATCACTTCAATGCCAAGCACGTCACGTGGAAATGCCACGTGAATTGGATATTTTAAATAATTTAATTATAAAAGCCATCTATTATTTTGGCTAGAATTTCTCGCCGTTGGCATTTAAGTAATTGTTTATTTATTTATTTATCAATTTGACATTTAAGTGATTTGGAAACTTTTGGCACTAAAGTAAGTGCCCTCTACAATTTTTGGCACTTCTAGTAGTCTTCTGCCAAATGAAATATCATGAAATTGCAGCAACAAGGCATCAGGAATTAATTGATCCTAAGCATACAAACTAATCATAATGCCAGAGCAGTTGTTGGCCATACTCACTGAACTAGACTTACCGATCAAATTACAAAATACAGGGGACCCACACTAAATCACAAAAGAAAACACAATTACTGACATTTTCCAACACTAGATTTGTTCTATCGACTTTCTATAAAATTCGACTTTCTATAAATTGTGTCTACAATAAATTTTTATAGATGATATAAAACCCATTAGTAGATAAGACCACCGATCCAAAAATTGGTGAGTTCAGCCGATGAACACAAAGTATCAACTTTGATCCATTTAAAAAGCAATACCACGAGCCTCTAAAACTACTCTAAGAGATATTTTATTCAAATCCAACCAGGGACCTGCTCTAAGTGTTCAGCAACAATAAGTAACAAGGGTTCTTGGAGTCTAAAACTACCTATCAAATTAAATTGTTCAGTCAAATCAGGGACCTCAATTCAGTCTCCATTACAACGAATATGGTTTTTCCACAAGAAAAGCTAGCAAAAGAACATATTGTATCCTTCACAATTTGCCCCTTTTTTCCCTAGCTAGGTTCTCAAGGTTTCAAATTTATAAATAAATACGATGCATTAGTTTAGTCAGAACTATGAACTTTTATTCGGTCCTCCTCTCCTGTCATGCATTGTAGCTGCCAAATTCCAACACTAAAATAAGTACAGTATTTGCTGTATCGCATGATGATGGCACTCTGTGGCTTGTTAAATCCCAAAATCTCAATGAGCAACAGAGACTCCACCTCCATGTTGAGCACAGTGGAACTAAGAATTCCTGGAATAATCTCAATATGCAACAGAAATTCATAAAATCAATACCGTAATGCTAATTTAATGTATATGGGCCATGTGGCATGATTATGCCATATGGTTTGTCACATGGCAAGCATAGAGGTATAGTTTGTCATGTGGTGATCACAAAGTGCATATTCTCTCAGTTCCGATTTTATCTTTAGATATAAGATGAACAGATATTGACATATGTAATCACATATTCTTTTCATAAGCTTTTATAAATTCAACCATTATTTAACTTTTAGAGGAAAGTCATTTAGTATATAAATTTTGGTTTTAAAAGCCAAAACAAACAGGCCAGGTTTGGAAGAGAGCAAGACAAGCGTCCATACTATCAGATGTCTGGAGGTAAAAATATTAGAAGCTAAAGCAAAACAACACATTTAAATTCCGTAGATCTTCCTCGGATTGCTAAGTCACTGGTCTCCAATACTTGTGGTTTTGCTATTGCCAGTTTCCAATTGTCTTTGAATGGAAAAATTCCATATCCACTTCCAGACAAACCAATGATCATGAAGACCCCATGACTCCATATGAAATTCGAGTTTCACATCAACTAGGCAATGACAATGAACTCAAGAAGTTTCTTCTTGATTTTTTGGAGTTTAGTCAATGCACTGCCGATGTCCATTCGTTCCCTAGTAGAGTCAAAAGAGCAAGCAACTCCTATTTCAATGATTGAAACCAAACACTCTTGAATACTACACCAGCTTTTGTTCTTGCCCTTTGGAGTGATTTTTCATCTCTTCTCCGTCTCCTCAAATTCTTGAAGTAGAACGAAATCAATTATCTTTTCCACTCGATCAGCCAGAGCTGCCTTTGCAAAGTGATGAAGGTCCAGCTCATTTTCAAACATGTCATCAGTCGGCCTCTTGCCTATGAACATCTCCAAAACAAGGACTCCAAAGCTATACACATCTCCTTTTGTGGATACCGCAATTCCCATGCCGTACTCTACAACAATCAATAGCACATAGGGAAGATGAATAGTAAAGATTGAAATATAGGTGATGTTTCGTGTCGATATCTTTTGGTCCCAGGATTGATCTCCAATTAAATATTCAATATAATAATAATAATTAAAAAAAAAAACTGAAAGACCCAAGTTGTGCATCAATACCTGGAGCTACATAGCCGAAGGATCCTTTTACTCCGACAGAGCTCGATTGATTGGCCAATAACTTATGCGTTGCTTCTGGGAGAAACCTAGCAAGCCCAAAATCGCCTACATGTCCAGTCTTTTCATCGTCAAGAAGGACATTACTTGGCTTTAGATCACAATGAACTATGGGCGTTTCATAGTGATGATGGAGATAATCTAGTGCACAAGCAACATTGGTGGCAATATTCACTCTCTCGAGTAGACTCAACTTGCTTCTCTTAGTATGTTGGGATGCAGTTGGGTGCAACCATTCATCCAAGCTCCTGTTCGACATGAATTCATAGACTAATGCTTTGAAATCATTTCCATTAAAATCAAACCCAGAACATGCTGTGAGTACCTTCACAAGATTGCGGTGTCGAATTCTTCTCAAGATTGTGCACTCGGCTATGAAACTTTTTGAAGCTCCATGATGCGTAAGGTTGAGAATCTTGATGGCCACAATTGACTGAGTTTGATCAAGAAGCCCTCTATACACGGACCCAAAACTGCCCACACCGAGCAAATTAGTGGAGGAGAATCCACCCGTTGCTTTTAGTAGACTGTGATAAGAAACGTGCAAAAGCCCATCTTCAAAAGAGCTTGAAGCTAATGCCTTCTTATTATGTCTATACCAGAGGAAGTATAACAAGCAGAATATGTTGGCTACTCCTGCAAGAGTGGAGAATGTTGATATCAGAATTTTTGTAGCTCTGCTTATTCTCATCCGTTTTGACTCATTGTAGTCACATTTTGGTAATTGAAAATCTAGTAGACCCCCACAAAGCTTCTTGTTTCCAACAACTGAAGTTGAAATGGCACTTTTAAAAACTCCTCTTATAGGTAGTGCACCCTCGAAATCGTCGTAAGAAAGGCTCAAATTCGTCAAGTTCAGCAACCCTAGAAATTTCGGGATATGGCCGACTAGTCGGTTGTTGGAAACATTCAAAACTTGAAGGCCTTTCATGGAACTCATAATCAATGGTAGAGGCCCTTCAAATAAATTATCCTGTACATATAGGCTTTCCATGCTTATACAACTACCGATACTGCTTGGAATCTGTTGAGATAATCTGTTCCCATCAAGAACTAATTTCCCAAGATTTTTTAAGTTTCCAATTTCTCTTGGAAGGGAGCCGCTAAGATTATTTCGAGATAAGTTGAGATAAATCGACAAAGATGAGAGGCTCATAATTTCTAGGGGAATGTTACCGTTAAGGTGGTTGGTCGAAAGGTCCAAGTAAAGGAGATTCCGGCAGTTTCCTAGCGACGATGGTATTGGGCCCTGGAGATCATTTCCACTCAAGTCCAATCCGGTTAACCTCCTTAAATTCCCAATAGATTTTGGTATCTGCCCGGAGAATTTATTTTTTTGGAGAGTCATAAGGCTCAGTTTGTTCAGATTTCCTATCTCGGAAGGAATGCTTCCTGAGATGTCATTGCCCCCCATTCCCAAGAACGCCAAGTTGATGAGATTTCCGATTCCAGAAGGTAAGTATCCAGAAATGTAATTCAAACTAAACGAAAACCACGAAAGGGTGATGGAGAGATTACCTACACAATCGGGTATTGATCCTCCAAAAACATTGTGAGATATACCCAATGTTCCCAAGTTTGTGGAATTGGTTAAAGAGCACATGAAGTCAAGATCAGCAGATTGCCTATCTCCCAAGTTGTTTCTGTCAATACTAAACCAATGAAGGTTTCTCATCTTTGAGAAGGAAGGAACTTTCCCGATAAAGTTGTTCACTGAAATTTGGATTTGACCGAGATTAGAGGCGTTGGATATTGACTCTGGAATGGGTCCTGTGAGGCGGTTGTAATTCAAATAGATTCCTATGAGATTCGGAAGAGTCAAGCCTAAGTGGTTAGGTAAGCTCCCCTCTAATTGGTTTTCAACCATATCAAGGAATATCAGGGTGGATATATTAAAGATTGAGGAAGGAATCATACCGATGAAATTATTTGAGCCGAGAAGGAGGATACTTAGATATCTCAATTGGCCGAGAGTTTTTGGGATCATACCACTAAGGTTGTTTATCGATGTTGAGAAAATCAAAAGAGAGGATAAGTTTCCAAATGACGGTGAAATATTTCCCATCAAGCTATTGGCTTCAAGTATAATTTCTCTGAGCTTGGACAAGGAGGCAAGTTCTAAAGGCAAATTTCCTTCAAGCATGTTGAAGCCTAAGTCAAGAGTGAGCAAATTTGAGCAATGGGAGAGATTCGACGGGATTTGTCCACTGAATGAATTGTTATAGAGAAACAACCGTTGCAGCCGAAACAAGCGGCCGAATTGTGGGGGAATTTTGGAGTGGAAACCATTATTCCCAAGATGGACTTTCCTTAGAAAGCTCAAGTTACCAATATGAGGTGGCACAGCCCCGGCCAGGTTGTTGGAGTTGAGGTTCAATATGGTGACTCTTCGGTGTCTGCGACCACATGTCACACCATGCCACTCACAAAAGTGGCTAGTATCATTCCATGAGCTGAAAACCCCGCCGGGATCAACTGTTCGAGCCTTGAATTCCAGCAAAGTGAGCCGATCTGTTTCGTTCTCCCCAGCTTCTACTAAAGGTAGGACGCTCCCCAACACAAGAATGATTGTAGGTAAGAATGAGAATGACCCAGATAAAACCCGATCTCTATTGGGAAGGCCCATGAGGATTTGCAGCAAAGCCCTCTCAGCTTGAGTCTCTTTCAGTCTTCTTGCTATGATGTTTTAAAACGATTCGCGAATATATAGTAGTGGGCAACATTTATTAAGACATGTTAATGTCCTCAAATGCAAGAATAGTCATGACAGATCTTTCATTGTCCTCTCAGGTTGAGAAAGTTACAAGGCCGTGACAAGCAAGTTAATAATTTTTCATCAAGTCAGTCAATGAAAGGTGAAACACCACGGGGGCCTACTTTTGTTCATTGTCAATTGTCTCTTCCAATCCTTTTTTTCCGGGCTGTTTAGTAGGGGCGACAACTTTAGTCTCTTCCACGCGTACAAAATCTAGACTTTCCAGTACTCAGAAGCATAACACTCTTAACTGTACATGTAAAAGAATCTATTTCATAATTTATAATCAACTTTACTTCCATTTGTCAATTATAGTATACATCTTTTCTATAAATTATACATTTTGGAATTTTGTTTGTCATTATAAAATTGAAAATAGTGCTCATACATAAAAGAGAGCAAAATCCCTATTATGGTGAAGAAGAATTTATTTCAAAATATTACCTCTTAGATTACTGTTGTACTGGCATTATTAATTGATAGTAACAAATCCCACACTATTATATTACGATCTTTAACATTTTAATATAGTCATATTGTTATTTAAAAAAATATTGAATTATAAGAAATATGTATGTATTTTATCCCAAAGGTATTAAGGTAGTTAGAAAAGTAAGCAAGTTGCTGCTGACAGATGATATTTAACTGAAGAAGTGGGAGAGTTCAAGTCAATTCTACGATCCTTCTTCTCCTTACAAATCACGTGAAAAAAGTCAAAGGAACGTGTTTCGTCTGTCCAACCTTTCGTTTGCTCTTCAACATGTGAAAATGGGAAAAGCCATAGGAACGTGTTTTATCTGTCCAACATTTCGTTTGCTCTTTAACCCTGAATCAAGGAATTAAAAGAACAACCCAATTATGGAACGTCATAATACTGGAGTTGGCTAATTATTAGACACTACCACGTGTCCCTAATGTAATAAATAGGGCCCAGCCCAAAGCCCAATTAATTGCAAAGCCTCAGCCCACTTTGCTTCAACCACCTGAGGAGATTAATAATAAAACGTATAGAAGGGAGAGAGAGAGAGAGAGAGAGAGAGAGAGGTCCGCAAGAACAATAAATCATAAACAAAGCAACAAAAAGAAAAAAGAGAAACGGGTTTCACGTATGGGCGCTCCCAATGTCCCCACAAGTCAAACTAACTTCATCTCGTAATGCTCAGTAAGAATTCGTACTCTTTGTTAGTCTAATCAGAGATTTTTTTTTTCGTGAGAAGAAAATAAATTTGGTGTTAGGGCATAAATACAAATCCATGGCAATTCTGAGTTGCTGCATTCAATTTCAGAATTGTTTGGCTGTGAAATTACGTCGAAATGATAGATTAGGATCTTGTGGAGCCATGGTAATTTATAAAGGTCGATTTGAGTCACGATTTGGTTGGAATGAATATCTAAAACTCTCGCGCGTGTTGTTGCGTAGTTCCAAATTTCTGCTTGTAGAGATGGTTTTTGCTCGTCTTTGACCATCTTTTGAGTTGGTGAAGCTTATGATCCTTTAGCACATGAAAAGCACTTTCTCTTGATAGTAAGCTTGCTCGAACTGGAATTCAGTGGAGAGAGATAAAACGAAGAAGATTCGTAGTGCTTGCCCAAATGTTTGCTCATCACATGAGTGGCGATTTGTCGCAAAAGTGGTTTGAGGTCTTTTGTCGACCTATACTGAATGATTCGACCCCAAAAATAGTTTCGCCTAGTAGGGTCCCAGTTGAAATTAGTTGGCCCGTAAATTTGACTTCTGCTTAATGTCTTTTTAATATGACTTTTGAAGCTTTCTGGGCGGCGTAGCTTCTAATTTGGGCTTTGGTGAGTGGTGAATGGTTTTTGTCTCTTCTTTGAGTTTGTATATTCATTTTTCAGAAGTGATATGGATTATATATATAATGACTTATGAAATGATATTTTTGTTGCATAAAATCAAGATTGGGTCTTTACTACTCATTATTTATTTGTAAATGGTTTGAAAAATGTGTTATGAAAGGTATTGTGAAAGGTTATGTATATTACTTTGCGACTTTGGTTTATAAAATGGATTTTGAAATGATTTGAGAAATACTTTACTAAAGATATTCCGACTAATGAGCCGAGTTATGAAAAATATATGTTTTAGTTTGTGAAATGGATTTTGATTTATTATATTGATTCTAGATTGATTTTGTGGATTATTTGAGGATGATGGTTTGATGTTCATTATCAGTGTGAATCCGGTTAGAGGTTTCTAGATATGCATATTAGTTTTTAGATTTTTTTTAGGCCGAGCCACTGGCAGATAATACGTAGAGACCTTGCCAAGAGCGGAATCTCGATCATCTTGTTACCAGGTATTGTGCTATAACCATAGTTGGATATTGAGCATGAGATTGATTAATGAAGTAGACCATTGATGTGTAATTTGATGTTGTTGATTTTAATGAGTATATGTGATATATGTAAAGGTTTATTGAAAAGATATAACTCATTTTTACGAGATAAGTACACTAAAAGTGCTAAAAGTTGTGTATGTCGCTCACTTTAGTGTAAAAAGTTTTTGTTGGCTCACTTAGGGGGTGCATGACAACCCAAAATTTCTGTTCCAGAAATAGTTTTTCTATTCCAAACCTGTTTCTGGAAGAGAAATTCGTTTTATAAACCTATTCAGTTTTTCTAATTATGGAATAGATTTCTATTCCAGAAATAGGTTTGGAAGAGAAATCAGAAGCTAAAATTTTATACTTCTGATTTCTGGAAGAGAAATAAGAAATAATTTCTCTCACTAAACCCTAATTTCGGTAAGTCCTCCCTCATCTCCTCTACGTCTTTGCCTCCTCCTCTTCCTCCGCCTCTCCTCAATTTATTAAAAATAAAAATAAATAAAAATAAATATATTCATTTTATTCATTTAAAAATAAAAATAAATTTATTAAAATAAATAAATTATTTTTATTTATCATTTTATTTTTAGTTTATTAAAAATAAATTTATTTATGATAAATAAAAATAATTTATTTTTATTAAAAATAAATTTATTATTATTTTCCTTGAGTGTTTTGCCAAATCAATTTTTTATTCGTTTTAAAATAAATTTATTCATAAAATAAAATAAAATAGAATAAATAAAATAAAATTTATTTTTATATTTTTATTTTAAAATAAAATGATATTTTTAATTTTAAAATAAAAGGATATTTTAATTTTAAAATAAAATGATATTTTTTAATTTTAAAATAAAATGATTTTTTTATTTTATTTTTTTTTTATGATTTATTTTATTTTATTTTATTCATTATTTTTTTTGTTACTAAATCATTTTTATTTTTATTTTTTATATTAAAGGTCGTCGATCGTCGCCACCGTTCGAAAGGAAGAAATTTTGTGTCGTTATCAAACGAATTTCTATTTTTAGAGTAGAAATTTTGTGTCGTTATTAAACGGTTATTTTTGCTTAGAAACTCTTCTAGAAATAGAAATAGAAAAATCTATTTCTGTTCCAGAAATAATTTCTGGAACAGAATGGTTGTCATGCGCGCCCTTAAGTGCTAAATCAGAGAAAAAAATGATCATTTAAATGTCAACGGCAAGAAATTCCGGTCAAATTGAGTATGTGTCATTTATAATTAAACTTTTAATATAACTTGGCAATTTTTTTTTAAAAACTCCATTCTTTGTGTCATTTCCATATGGCATGTTTGGCATTGAAATACTTGCTTTTTAACAATCATTGGCACTAAAGTGATACTTTTAAATAAAATTTGGTACTCAAATGATCACTTTAAATAAAATTTAGTACTTAAATGATCACTATTTACAATTTTTGGAAGATGTCGTTTATGGGTTATATGTTGACTAGGCATGTTGGCAAGCCATGCAGGACTGAACAATTAATAAAATATAGTCACATTTGATTTTTGACGACCTAGACTGGAATTAGCACTTAAATGATTGTTTTTTTTTTTTTTAAAGTAGTGCTTAAATGATTTGAAAAAAAACTTTTGGTACTAAAGTAAGTGCCGTATATAACCTTTGACACTAAAGTGTACTTATCCCCATTTTTACTTTTGTTAGGACTTACCTTTTTCATTTTAGGAGGGGAAAAACATACATTTAGGGTTATCACCCAATGGTAGGCCAATGGCTCCTCGATTAGACATGGGTTCTCTCAAGCCCATACCTTATGCAGCGTTGGATTTCGTTTTTAGTTCTTAACAATCTAACACCAAAAAAAGTATAATAAAGACAATATGTAGGCTACTCCTAAAAATAGGAGAGATTGTGGATATAAATTTTTTTGCAATTCTGCTTATTCTTGTCCATTTTGACTCTTCATAGTTGCATTTCAATTGTTGAAAATCTTGGAGACCCCTGCAAAACTTTATGTTTCCAACAAGCTGAAGTCGAAATGGCACTTTTGAAAACTCCTCCTGTAGGCAATGCACCCTCGGAATTGTTGTAAGATAGGCTCAAATTTGTCAAATTAAGTGACTTTAGATATTTTGGGATTTGGCCAAAACGTACAAAACCTGAAGGCCTCTCATGGAACTAATAGTCGATGGTAGTGGCCCTTCAAAAAAGTTATCCTTTATGTATAGGCATTCCATAAGTGTTGGTTTAGGAATTCTAGGATCAAGGACCGACCCAATCTCCCTGGGAACCGGACCAGGACAAACAGGGTTAGGCCAGTCCAGGGTTGGTCCAGGGTTGACCCTGGACCGATGCTCACCCCTAGTTGCATGTTATGGCATCCTAGTAAATTTTGAGGGGCAGCTATACAAGTTCATTGATCCACATTTCCCTTTGTCTCTTTTGTATGCTACATGACTACACTTCGGATAGATGCAAGTCCATTGATCGGCCGTATCACCTATCGCTTCGTGGTGCTTTACGTCAACATTGGAGGTTATCTGAGTGGTCCTCTACTTTTCTCATAGGACAATAGTAGTAGTGATGACAAGGACGGTGCTAGTGAGGAGCCGTAGATGAGGGTGACAAGAGGTGGTAGGAATTCATTTTTGAGACATAGTTCTGGCACTTTTTGAGATCAAGCTGTGTGGATGGGTGGTAAGTTGTGGATAGTTTCGAGGGTGTGGATGATGGCTAAGTGGATAGCCAGTGGGAGTAGTATATCTGTTTGACCTCCTAGTGTAGCCCTATTATCACCCATGTTCATAAATAATACATGAAATAGAAGTTGTTGATTGTTTCTCTTTTGTGTTCATCCTTTATTGTTGACGGTTTTATTGTTGACGGTTGCTTGATGTTTAATTTCATCTTCTGCTTATGGTAAAAAGTGAAAGATTAACATCTCACGTTAGTAAGGTGGTGGACTGGGAGGCCACAGCTCTCACATCCTGTTTTTGATATTAGAGCATAGGTTTACCCTTGGAGTGATAAGGTGTGCTAGTGGTGGAGGTGAATAGGACAGATGTATGTGGTTTAAAACACTAAATGCATGTGTTTACTTTGTTTTGAGAAACAAGTAAAATTGCCACGTAGGATTTTCGACCATCTTTGCCGGACTTGGCACTCAAGCGTCTTATTTTTCAAGAGAAAGTGACACTTAAGTATAACTTTCGTAATTTTTGATACTTAAGTATCTCCTGTGCCAAGTTTTGGCACTTTAGGTGTTCTTTTACCAAAAGAAAAAAGGTTAAAAAGACTTTTAATGTTTTGTTCTTCGAATGGCTGTAGATTTTTATGTTTATGATTAAGGCTGCCTTTAGTTAGATTTTGCAAATGGACTTTAGGGACTTCAAAGGCAACTTAAGACAACCAGGGTTTAGATTCCCTATTGATCGTGCTTTCCATTTATTGCTCACGAGAGTCTTGTCCCGGGATGTAATAACAAGGTATTGTATAAATTTTGTCTGGCTCGAGCTATTTTGCTTTCCTTACTCTATATGCTTTAGTTTTGATTTGTAATAACAAAGTCCACTCTATTATATTATGATCTTTAACATTTTAATAGAGTCTGCATTAATTTTCCAAAGCATTGGAATTATAATAAACTAGGTAAGAATTTAATACTCAAGGTATACAGCTATTTTTTATTTTTATTTTTGTCAATAGGTATACAGTTTCTTAGAAAATGAAACAAGTTGCAGTTGGCAAATGATATTTAATTGAAGAAGTGAGTCAAGTCAACAATCCTTTTTTTTTTTTTTTTATCCTCCTCTAACTCTCAACTAACTCTCAGATTTTTTTGTCATTTCTTTTTGTTAAATGTGAAAATCAAAATCCACACCTGAAACTAAACATCCCCACCCTTAACCCCATTGAGAAGGTGATGAATCAAACTTCCCATCTCTCCTTTTTCATGTGGGAAGAGTGACTATGGGGGCAACGCCTAGTGGTTTATTATTCTCTGTCTTCTTCTTTTGACAGATCACGTGGGAAAAATCAAAGGAACGTGTGTCATCTGTCCAACCTTTCCTTTGATCTTTGACATGAGAAAAATGGAAAAGTCGTAGGAATGTATTTCATCTATCTAACCTTTCGATTGCACTTTGACATGGGAAAATGGGGGAATCATTTCACCTATCCAATCTTTTCGTTTACTTTTTCTTTTTTTGGTCGGAAACCTTTCGTTTACTTATTAACATGGAAAATGGGAATAGTCGTAGGGACGTGTTTCCATCTGTCCGACCTCTCATCTGCTCTTTGACATTAGAAAATTGGAAAAGTCCTAGGAACGTATCCGTCCAACCTTTCCTTTGCTCTTTAACCCAAAAACAAAGAATTAAAAGAAAAACCGAATTGCGGAAAGTCCGGATTTAGCTAATTATTACACACCGGTCTTTACTTGATCTGACCGATTACATGCCCGTGCCTGATGGGTGAAGATGGTTCTTTGATATTGAAAATCCAAATGAGGGTGTTCAGTGTTATACTTTCCAAAAGCTAAAATAGAGAAAAAGACCATATAAAGAAGGTGGGAATTCAAAGTTGCTCAAGTATAAGAAAGCGACTTAGGCACATTCCTCAAAGTGCACGGCAAGCCAACCTTACCTCCTCTGCTAACCAAATTTCCTCCACGTATATGCCCATTAGATCGTAATTGGATTTATTTTCTTTAATTAACTCCACATTATTCTTTGATTAGTTGTGACGTCCGGGCGAAAAAAAGAAAAAGAAAAAATAGTTTTAGGGTCATCAAATCTTTTTGATGCAACGTAACTAAAAGGAATTTATTTTTTTCAGCAATCACCTAAAACTAATTAGAACTAGACAAACAAAAAATGAATATTAACCATATTGGGAATAAGACTGTAATTGGGACATGATAAGATTCTTGTTGAACGACATGATCCTTCCTTATCCAAGGGGAATCAAACAAGAATGGTATGAGAAGACAATATGATTGGGTGACGTGGGACAAAGAGGGAATTGTGGAATTACTTTGCGTCCTTTGTGCTAACTATGCATTTTTAGGCAAAGTATTCGTCAACAAATTTAAATTGTATTTGGGTTAGATTCCCGCGACTCATTATATAGAGTTGTAAATATCACCCTTAGACTATAGAATTTGTAAGAAGAGAAGTACTAATTAAGTTATAGGGAACAACTTTTGCAACTAAAACAAGCAATCGAATTACGGAGGAAGTTCGGAGCCGAAACCTTTGTCCCGTAGATTGACCTCCCTCATAAGTTACCAATATGGGGCGGCACGACCCTTGCTAGGTTCTTGGAGCTGAGGTCCAATCTACAACCACATATAGCATTAGTACCCCTCGCAGATGTGCTTAGTATCATACCACGAGCTTAAAACCCTGCCAGGATCAGCTATTCAAGTCTTGAAATCTAGTAGAGCCAGCCGTTCAGTCTCATCCCCGCTGGCTTCTACCAAAGCTAAGACACTCCCCAACGGAAGAATGATAAAGAATGAAGGCAGTTAAGCATGAGAATGACCTGGATAAAACTCGATCTCTACTGGGAAGGTCCATGAGGATTTGTAGCAGAGTCCTATTAGCTCAAGTCTCTTTAGGTGTTTTGAAACAATTTAAAATACACAAATGGGCTCTTCAATACTAAGGCATGTCGATGACAGAGATATCGTGGGCCTCTCAAGTTGAAGGGAATGAGGCTGTGAGTTGCAAGGAAAACTATTGATGATCAAGTCAGTCAATAAAATCTGAAACATCATGGGCCTAGTTTGGTTCAGTATCACTTGTGTCCCCATCTTATAATCCCCTTTGCCCGGGCCCTTTAGTAGTGGATATTTTTCTGTTTAGGGATAAAATTAATCTTCACCTTTAGTGACATTCAATCCAATTTTTCCTCTTGATCTTCCTTGTTCACACCTAAATTTTCACTAACATACTCATCATTCATTTTATAGAAATTATGGATCGAACTTGTCGATGATGACATAATATTATCCCTAAACAAAAAAATCCATACCATGCGTCGTTCCAATTTCATTCTCTATATTATTCTTCCGCATTGAAATAAGGGACATCTTTTATTTAAGAATGTCATCTCGGCATCGAAGTTGAGTAAGAGGGGGACTAGAGAAAAACAAATGTGAGTGGGGAACGAAACAAAAGAACAAGAGGGGAGCAGATCAAAGGAATTCGGCCATTATCATCCACTATCAACACCAGACATCTCACGCTTTTCTTTTTATTTTCTGAGGCCTCTTCATCATCGTTCACTATCTACACCAGCTTCATCTTCCAACTTCAATTATATGGGTCATGATTCATATTGGATTTTCTGGATCACTAATCTGTTTTATTTTCAAGGTTGCATCTCTCGCGGGTATGATTTTCGAAAATATGTGCAAAACGTGTCATGCCAATAGGTGCTTTCTTTGCTTCTAATAATAATTTGGCAACATTGTTTACTTGCGCATATTTGTGTCCTCCAACGTTACATCACGTTTAATTAAGTTTTCGTCTTGATTTTCATCATTGCGTTACGTCCTGTTTCGACGTGTGCTAACTCTGTTCCTGCAGGAAACATAAAGTTGAAAGTCCAAATGAATGTCAGTTAGTCATTGGTGCTAAATTTTGTAAGATTTGGAATCGTATTACAAGATTGGTCAGCATTTAGTTTATTCTTAGGTTTTAATTGGCTTTTATATTAAATAAATGTGAAGGATAAAAACTGATAAAAAGAAAAAGATTAGACTCTGCAAATGAGCTTTGGGGCTTTAAAGGTAGCTTAAGACATCCAGGGTTTAGATTACTTATTGATTATACTTTCCATTTACCGCTCACGGGGGTCTGGCATGGTTTTGTATTAATTTTGTCTGATACAGCTCGAGCTATTTTGCTTTCCATATTTTTCATGCTTTATTATTGATTATTTTGCTTGTGCATGGACATCTAGAGGCATGTTAAGGAGTTAGAAAATATTGCAAGAAAAAATCCTCTTTAAAAGAGAAAAGGTAGTAAAAGTGCATCAAGTTAATCTAGCATAATCAAGTATCCAAACTCGTGAATCTCTTGATCGTAGGAGTAAAATGGGCTACTGTGTCTTACTCGAGCTTCTGACCAACCTATAATAGGTTAATGGTTAACGATGACTCCAAAGTAAATCAAATTCAATAATCAAATAAGAAAACCAAATTAAGATCAGTAGAGTTTGGGAGGCCGGTATCAGGTGCTAGCACCACCGGGCAAGAGAGACCGTTTGTGCCCGCTCAGTAATTCGTCAAACCTCCTCAGGACATCTTATAGCCTTAGGGAAGGTTGCGACTTTCCTAATAATGTGATTAGAATATTTTTGATTTCATAGAACTTGGAATCTTGGGCTGAGTGTAATATAAAATTTGCATGCATGGTACTTCAACCATTAGAAAATATGAAAATTACTATGTCTTTTGCAAAGAGAAAAGGCATTACTTCCACAGGTGAATCTCTCGCCCTATGAACCATCTAGACATCAAAAAGCCGTCTGCACTATGCAGTCGCAAATGCTAATGAAGAAGTCGACCAACCAAGAATGATCTCAGATGCATTTGCAATTGCTAAAGCATGTAACCGAAAGAGAATCTAGTACCCATCATAGAATTGAAATAGTAAGGTCAAATTTGACTTTAGAAGTCAAGCAAGCATGTCATCAGACCATAACATCAAAACAAGCATTCACGGAAATTAAACAGTTGAATCTATTGGCCATACATCGAAAGACTGATCAAGCAGACTTGTCCACCCAGAAAACACGAAGAAGAGATGCGACAGAAGAGACTTGACAGAAGCCTTGCTACAAGCACAAATTATTTTCAGCACATAATCAATTGCTTTACTATAACTGAAAACCATTGTGTGCAATGTGCATACCTCCCGGGAGTATTCTTTCTACCCGGACAGAAGTTTCCTGTACCACGACGTTCATAGGGACAACAATGAGGTTGGGACACCTGGAGTGCCATAACTTGGCACGGAGGGACACATAAGTGTCATAACTTTAAAATGGTACACTTAAGTGCCAATATCGGAGTAAAATGGGACACTTAAATACCACTCCAGCGAAAATCTGGCCAAATGGCTGACGTGGCAATTTTCCGGCGAGTTTGGTCCAAAACGGTGTCGTTTTGCACGCTGACGTGGCGGAGAAAACGCAAAAACGACGCCGTTTCGTGTCTACGTGTAAATAATAATATATAAATTAATTAAATTAGATTTAAAATATTAAAAAAATAAGAAAAATTTAAAATTTTAAAAAAATTAAGAAAAATTAAAAAAATTTAAAAATTAAGAAAAATTAAAAATTAAGAAAAATTAAAAATTAAGAAAAATTAAAAATTAAAAATTAAAAATTAAGAAAAATTAAAAATTTAAAAAAAGGGGAGGTCGAACGGGCGGCTCCTTGCCGCCGCCACCTCCCCGCCATCGCCGGGAAGGGCCGGCGACGGAGGGGGGAGGGTCGGCCGGGGTCGCGGCCTAGATCTGGGTGAGGGCTTGTGGGCCCTCGCCGGCCCCTGGCCAGGGCTCGGTGACCCCGGCCGACCCTCCCCACTCCCCGGCCGGGAAGGGCCGGTGACGGAGTGGGGAGGGCCCGCGAGCCTCGCCCGGATCCGGGGCGGCCGGTCGTGGCCCTTCGGCCGCGATCGGCGGCGAGGGCCGCGAGCCCTCACCCGTCGGGGCCGGGGTCGTGGCCCTTGCCGCGATCCGTCCCTCCGGGGCGGCGACCCCACGGGGACCCTCCCCCTCCCGGCGCGGTGGGTGGGCGGCGGCGGCGAGGGAGCCGCCCGTTCGACCTCCCCCTCCTTTTTTTCTTAATTTTTAAAATTTTAAAATTTTTAAAATTTTAAAATTTTTTTTTTCTCAATTTTTAAAATTTTTAAAATTTTCTTAATTTTTCAATTTTTAAAATTTTTAAAATTTTTTAATTTTTTAAATTTTTAAATTTTTTTAAATTTTCTTTTTTTTTAAATTTTTTGAATATTTTAGATTTAATTAAATTAATTTTTATATTATTATTTACACGTGGACACGAAACGGTGTCATTTTTGCATTTTCTCCGCCACGTCAGCGTGCACAACGACGCTGTTTTGGACCAAGTTCGCCGGAAAGTCGCCACGTAAGCCATTTGGCCGGATCTTTGCCGGAGTGGCACTTAAGTGTTCCATTTAACTTCAAAACTGGCACTCAAGTGTACCATTTTAAAGTTATAGTACTTAAGTGTCCCTCGGTGCCAAGTTATGGCACTTGCGCTGTACTTCTGCCGGACAACAATAGGAACCGATTAAAGCGTCATTTCCCGATCCTCCTCAAGTACCACCATCCCTATTGCACCTGGCAGATCTTGTAGATTGTTCTAGCTAAAAGTGTCGTATGTAATGTGGCACATTATGCGTTTGAATATAGTTTTTCATTTTAAAATTTGAAATAGTTCCTATACTGAAAAGAGAGCAAAGTCTACCATGGTGAAGGAGAATTTACTTAAAAATATACTACTTTTCTTGACCCATATTAATAAGGAAAGTAAATTTTACATCTTCAATAGTTCTAGATGAATCATTGATTAATAACAACAGAGTCCACATTATCATAATATAACTATGTGATTGTAAATAAACCCAGGTATTGTATTGAATTCCACCGATATATAGCTAGCTAGAAAAATAAACAAGCAGCAGTTGGCAAATGCGCTTAATTGAAGAAGTGTGAGAATTTAAGTCCAGTCAACCCTACTCGTCTTTTTCTTTCGATAGTGGCATACAAATTGCAGTGGTTAAAGGAAGAAGCTGATAAGGCAGTTGAAGAGTTCCAAAAGCAACTTAACATGGCCACTGAATTTGTTATCAAGGGAAATTGTCGACGTAACGATCCATAGAATGTTATTTCAACTAAAGTTGTCTAGTGCCATGTAGGACAGCTGAATATGATTAAACGTCACGTCAGTAATTTTCTCGTTGATAATCGACCAAGAAAATTATATTAGAATTTCACACAAAAATTTAATATTACATTAAGAAAATTGAAAAGTTTAAGACTGAATTGATGTACGTATAATAGATTTAAAACTACTTTGGTATTCATCCCAGCTATAAATAAGGTCATCACAAGCATTCGTTTGGCAAGCCACAAAACAATGAGCTTTAGTGAATGCCACACAAAAGCCGCAACAGCCACAGCTTCACAATTAGAGAGAAAAAAAGAAAGTTTCCCGTCCGGAAGGGAGAGAAAAATAAAAGAGTTGCGGGTGTGTCTTCATATAAGCTGATTTGCTTGAAGTGTTTTGTGTGTGGCGTGAGAAAATTAAATTGTAATAGTTGTGGGAGATGATATTTTATTGTAGTGCTATACTTGTACTGCAATTAAGTATAAATATTTCTAAAGTTGTCTGGTACAATTTTCTCATATTATCTCTGCGATGCTTCTACAGCCAACAAGTGATATTTTATAATTCTCTTTCTTTTCTTTTCTTTAGATTGTTTTCCCTCCATTTAGGGCCAGTGACAGTCGCAAGCCGACCCTCATTAACACTAGGTGGGCCCATATCGGGTGAGGGCCACAAAGCTCTCGCCTGGCCAGATCTGGCAAGGGCATTGTGACCCTCACTAGATCTAAGCAAGGGGCCGGACGCCTGCACCCTCACTTGTGGCCGGCGAGAGTTGACAAACATTTCAGATTTTAAGCCATTTCTTCATATCCACCGCTTGTACCTTGAGTTTTTGGCACAAAATTGCACTGCATCAGACTGTCAACCTGTGCAAGATCATCCACACCGTGAGGAGGAATTAGGAGACTTCACTTCTTCTACACCACCTCTGGTCCAAGAGGCTATTATGACACCATTCATGCTCTATTGTGGTAAATCGTGAATTAGAGAGACTTCACTTCTTCTACACCACCTCTGGTCCAAGAGGCTATTATGACACCATTCATGCTCTATTGTGGTGAATTGCTAACGAAGTACTTTAATCTCAACTCGGCATGACCAAAGGAAGCGGCGAGAGCGACCGTCAAGAAGGGTAGACAAATCTCAATGATAATCAGTAGTTTTACATATTTGTAGTATACTTCCCTGGAAATAATGGGGACAAAGAAACAGCGTAGAGATTCTTATTAGAAATATCGAAAAAGAAGCCAAGTACAACCACAAGAATGAATTTCCGAAGCACCTTGATCACTACATTGAACCCTAAAAGCGAGTCACTTGACCTTGACGAGACAGAGAAGCCGTACCGATTGATTGGGAGGGTCATTATCGATATGTAGTAGGGAAAGAGCGTGATCATATCAAAGGGGTGACCTGAAAACACAGGCGCTGAGATAATAGCGAGAATCGTATGAATGAATACCGGATGCACGCAAAGGAACAGCGCCTGTGTTGCCAAGATCACCCATCAAAGACGCCTCCCTTTCTAGGGTCCGTGCGAGATTGGGTTGTGGTGGGTCTCCTGCCTCGAGCTTTTCTTATATAGGAAGAGTCAAAGCTTGGGGCACTCACAACATCATGTCGCTAGGATGTGCTCATCCTGGCGACACCCCGAGACTGTACCATTATCTTTGAGATGTGCTGTCCCTGCTTGTCGTATATGGAGGCGTAAGAGACGAAAACACTCCGCCCCAGAAAGAACGGGACCCGCGTGCACAACGCACCCCGTTCTGATCAATCAAATTTTGCAGTCGTTGAGCTCGCTAGAACGAAATCCTGTCGTCTTTCTTGAATTCGTAAAGACGGAATCGAAGTGGTGTATCATCCCATTTGAGTCATTTTAAGGTCTGCATCTCATGAAGCGCGGTTGCTCAAAATACCCTTGCCGGGTCATTCAAGTATGTGAAACGGAGGCAAGGCTTGCTCTGTTCAAGAACCGCCTCTGCTGGGTATGTGAATGAGGCTTGCAAGTGAACAATGGGCAAGAAATGGTCATATTACTCGGACTATGAGACGTGCGAAACAACAATCCACAATTTTGTATACCAACTAGAACAAAAAAGTTTAGGGGGTGCTGGAGAGATTTCTCCAACTTAAAATGACTCGAAACATTTACAGAGCCGTAGTTAAGAATGCACAATAACCTTAACCAAGTAACTACAGAGAAAATCTGTAAAGGAAATGATCATATCCAGTTTTTGCTAATGCTAAGAGTATACCTCATCTACGAGTTACAAACCCAGTATCGATTTCAGATGGAGCAAGCACAACTTTTAAAAGAATTAGGGGAAGATACATGATCATTAATGCAGAAATGTAAGTCAATGCACGCAAAGCCACTGAAGTGAAAAGAACCATGTGTTTATAACAACATTGCGGATTCATAGGAAGAGACGTCATTACACCTGAAAGGGAAATTTATAAAGGAAACCTAAGACGATAGCAGCACCATGCACATGGAGGAGACAGAGACCAGCAATCATGTGGGGAAGGTGAGACGGATTTTACGGAGTTAATTGCATAAAGGAATAGCTTCTTGAGGCCAAAAGGACTTTTCAGAATTTTTACGACTACAGCCATGTCCTATGACATGAAAGCAACATGACCGTGCATCAAAACACCAAAACAGCCAAGACTCCTGTCAGAAGCTTAGAAGGATTAATAGAGGGCTAACTAAATGTGTATAAAAACATAGAACTTACCCGCTTAACTTCTTTTCAAAAAGTAAGACATCTGAAAATTTGTAGCCAAAGAGGGCATCCATTTCTAAGGCAGCTTCTCTTTTGCATAGAAATAACACATTACGTCCACAGGTGAATCTCTTGTCCTATCCTCAAAAGAGCCATCTAGACACCAAAAAGCTGTCTGCACTCCACAGTCACAAATGCCAATGAAGAAGTCAACCAAGATTGATCTCAGATGCATTTGCAATTGCTAAAGCATGTAAGCGAAAGAGAATCTAGTAACCATCATATCATTGAAAGCTTAAGCCCAAATTTGATTGTTTAAGTCAAGCAAGCAATGCCATTAGACCATAACATCAAACAAGCATTCATGGATATTAAACAGTTGAATCTTTTAGCCAAAGTTCCCAAATCAAAAGATTGATCAAGCAGATAATAAAAAAGAAAAGATCAACAGAAGGGACTTTGACACCTCCAGAAAGTAACAGCAGTACCTTCAATTGCTCTGCTACAAGCACAAAATATTTTTTGATCAGCACAGAATCAACTGCTTTACTATAACTGGAAAAAATTGTGTGCATAGCTATCAGGAGTATTCTTTCTACCCCAGACGGAAGTTCCCTGTATCACAATGTTCATAGGGACCAGAACGGTCCTGATTATCCTGATCCTCCTGAGTACCACTATCCCTAATGCGCCCTCCAGATCAATCACCGTTTCGATCAGGATCATAGTGCCCACCATGACCAACTCCATACCTGTCATCCCTCCCCCCATATCTACGTCCTCAGCCCCCTTCATGAGGACACTCCCTTGCAAAATGCCCAGGCTTGTCACACTTAAAGCACTCTCCACCTCCACATCCATGTCCACCACCATAGTCCTGATTGGGGCCACAATCATGACCACAATCACGACTGCAATCACCATCTCAGTCTCTACCTGAACCTCAAGGCTGACCTTTTTTCCTCAATGATATTTTTCCCATCCAAGTCCATTCATTTCCTCAATAGCCTCATCCATTGCTTGCTTCTCATAACCAAATCCACAAGAGCATCCAGAGAACTTGTCAACCAACCCCTACATTAAAAATATTCTTCTCCAAGTTAATTTGTATCATATGACAGAAAATTACAATTATAAGAGCTTGTTCTTCCAACTTTTAGATGGAGTCATAAACACAGAAAATCTGCGATAAAATGTACATTTTATGTGGCAATGATAATCACAAATGTCAGCCAAACCTCATTCAGATGCAACAAGCAGATGGTGAATAAGAACGGCTTACCTCGAGGGTTAGACATAAAGCCAAAATTTGTCAAGTCTTCTGCAAGTGTTTCTCCCAACTCTTTTTGCCATCCTTGGCTTCAGATACTGGCCATACAACTGCTGCTATCCTGGTTGTCAGCTTGACACTTGTGGCAGATACTTGTGGCTGTCCAATGTTTAGAGCAGAAAAAAGAGAAAACCATGCCTGGTTCAAATCACACCCAGAAAATGACATTTCTCAAGTTAAATTGAAGTCGATGGCAATTCTTTTCATGAAGAAAAATGGATGATTCTTCACGAGTTACGAGAAAGAGAAAAGCAATGTAAACTCACTTTGACTTAAGCCACAATTTGTCTGAGTGTTTTGCAAGTGTTCATCCCCAACTCCTTTTGCCAATTAGGTATAGCCTTGGCTTCAGAAAGAGGGCATACAATTGCTGTCTCAGTTGTAAGATTGATGCTTCCGGCGGATACCTGTGGCTGTCCAAAGTTAGAGCAGAAAAATAAAAAACACGCAGGGTTCAAATCTTAGCACAAAAATTGATGAAAGCCATTACTAACAATTCTTTCCACCCACATAAGGGATAATTTGGAACCTTATTTCACTTAACCCACTAGATGAATATCCTGTCACACTAAGTTCAATTCAAGTTGATGACGATTTATCTTCATGTGAAAAATGGATTACTTTAGAGAATATAATAGCAACCACTCTTCACGAATTAGAAGAAAGACAAAAGCAAATGGCGAACTCACTTGATTTTCCAGAATTCTCTTCAAGCTCGCTGTACATCCCCCACAAGTCATTCCCTGCAGAGACGAAACAGAGCCACTCAACTGACCGCACAAAAGAAAAGGAAAAAGAAAAAAAAAATGATATGCACCGTGGAGTAACAGCTTCAGCAACATAATGCAGAATTATGACATCCGAGCAGACGGCTGAGGCCTCCTCGGCTCCATCCACGGCCGATTTCGCCTTCCCATCCTCACCGTCAACTCCGCCGCCGCCGTGTCAGCCGCAGCGAAGCTCGGAACGCACCGCAAGCGGAACCCCGCGAGAGCCGGAGCAGGCGAAGGGATTGAGGGAGGAGGGAGTCTTGGATATGGTTGACTCCATCGAAGCTCGTCTTCTCTCTCTCTCTAAACTCTCTGCAAGCCTCTCAGTTTGAGCAGAGCCACCGGACGGAAGGGAGGAGATGAACATGGTCGGAAACTGACGGCGTCGAAAACATTAATTATAAAAAATGCAAAAATTCAATACACGATAATTATCTGGGATTTGGCATTGTCCAATATATATATGGTATTTATTTTATAAAAAATATGTGAGAAAACATTTCATAAGTCAGATTTTTCATATTTACAAGATACTATCTTGTATATCACCTAACAAGGCAGCTAGATATAAAATAGTTAGTCACAATCAAGCAATGTCATGAAAAAAAATTCTAGCTCAAAGTGTTTGTATAGTTACAATTGCATTGAAAAGTCATGATTAAAATCTAATATTCTGCAATGATAATGAGACCTAACATCTAGAGAGTAACCCACGATTGCCTATTTCCACTTTTTTTACTGATAAAAGAAATTAAGGAAAATTCTATATAACGGTCCGAAATACCCTTATTTTCTTAAATAATGACTTGAAATTAATATTATTTCAAGTAAGGACTCAAAGTAAATTTGATTTCAAATAAGAGTTTAAAATGATAATGTAAGTTTCAAAAAAGAACTTTGACTTTGCAGTTGGTCAAAGGCATTTTCATAATTTATTTTGTTTTGAATTTTTTTTTTTTGGGTTAATACCCTGAAAAACCCAAAACTGGTACACTTGTGACAAATTTACCCCAAACTATTTTTTTGACCATGAAAAACCCCAAACTGGTAAACTTGTGACAAATTTACCCCGACTGACTATAAAAAACCCCTAAATTGGTACATTTATGACAAATTTACCCCAAACTAATTTATTCGACTACAAAAAACCCTAAACTGGTAAATTTGTAACAAATATACTCTATGCTAAATTGGATTAATACCACAAAAAAATCATAAAAATTGTAAACTGTGACAAACGGAGTGTAAAATCCTAAATTAGTATACTGGTTAACTGTCACGTGTTATTTAACTTAATAATTTGAGAATAAAATTTAACAAAAATTAACATAGGGTAAATTTGTCACAAGTGTACCAGTTTGGATAAATTTATCAAAGGTATACTAGTTTGGGGTTTTTGGTGGTAAAAAAAATAATTTGAGGTAAATTTGTTACAAGTGTACCAGTTTGGGGTTTTTTTAGGGTATTAACCCTTTTTTCTTTACCAATGGCTGGTCTCAAGTTATGGCTAGCCACTAGCGATGCCCTAGCCATAAACAAGGGACGGCCTCATCGACCTTAAGTGAGGCAAGCCCTCACCAAATCTAGGCAAGGGTCGCAACCGTCGCACTAGTGACCGACAAGGGCTTGCAAGTCCTCACCCAATGGTTAGCAAGGGTCGCCGGCTCTCATCGACGCTTATTGGAAAGAAATTTTTTTTTGACAAAAATACCCTTGATCAGCTAGAATATCTAGTTGGCCAGTGATCGGCGAGATCAAGCTTATTTAATCATAGCTACTTCAGGCTCTTATTTGAGATTGACATGACCACTTCTTACCCTTATTTGACACACTATAACCACTTCAAGCTCTTATTTGAGAAAGTGAGAACATTTCAAGTCTTTATTTGAAATTTTCTCAAGAAATTACTATCTCATATTTAAAATTCCCAAAGTCTACATGAAATATATAATATTTGAATTTCAATATCAAGGTAATCAGTAACTTACCAGTTTGCATTAAATTTTATGTATAGTTGTAAAATTTACATCTATGCTACAATACATTGAAATGGTGTTGACTAAGAATAAATCCGAGGAGAGTAGTTTTGAAATTTGTAGGTTATTTGATAACTCGATTGAGTCTTGAAAACTTAAATATTTAGCACTCAATAAAATTAAACACATTCAGTTATCATAATAAGAATAAACTTAAAAGGTTTAATTAAGTTAGAAAACCACAAATTTGCTAGGTAAGGAAAGGCCACTTAATCATTCGATAGAAAAAAGATAGTTATTTGCAATAAGAATCTTGCTAAATATTTTACCAAAGTATTATTTGGTATTCAATATTAAGTTATTATGAAGCATATTTTATTTTCATTTTCAACATTGATAAATATAAGCACCGAAAAATTGAGGGCCTTCATGGCTTAATCTCAAATAATTCAAAAAAGTTCAAATCCTTAGGTCCTGATGACCTTGAATCCAATAGAGCTTCGTGTTTGTATGAAATATACTATTATCCAAGAAAGAACAATTCGATGAATTTTTGGTATTTCTTCGTCTATCACAGGTATCGAAATAAATGGACAACCCCATTCACAAAAAGGAAAGTACTCTCTATCCTCGTACTTGAGTTGACAAATTTAGGGTTTTCCATTCATAATATGGAATTAAAGGGTATATCCAATCTATTTCAAATTTCAGTTGCATAAATGTAAATGACTCCTTGTCAAATTAAGTGGATTTTGGGAAAGAATATTTTAAATTTAGTGCATATTAATTAAAATATATTCAAGAAATCAAATTAGTTATCAATCACATTATTTGAATTTAATTTTGAGTTAAATGGATAATTGATGATTTTATTCATGTAGTTAACATGAACTGTACTTCAAAAATTAAGAGAGTTATCCATTTAATATGATATATTTATTTTTTTGAATTAATTTCAAATTAAATAGATTAGTTGCATAATTAAAGAGACTTTATCTTTATTTGCTCTCTTTTCAAATATAAAATCAATCACATAAGCCAAAAGAAGATAAACTTTAGGAAGGATAATCGAAATGTATTTCAAGATTTTATTTTATTTTATTTTTTATTGACGAATACAGTAAAGAATAATACACTTGCTTTCATCCATTCTTGAGTTTAAATTCAAATACAATAAATTATAGATACTTGAGGATGATTAATCATGAAGCTAATACTAATTGGAGGAATAAGGGCCATGTGGCACGATTATGCCATATGATTTGCACATTGCAATAATAGAGGTAAAATTTGTCTTCTCTTAGCGCTGGCTTCATCTATAGATATAAGATGAATAAATATTGACACATGTAATCACATATTCCTTTTCATAAGCTTGTATGAAATTGAAACACCATTTAGTAATTTTTTTTTTTTTTTCATTTAAGCTACTTTCAAAAGTAAAACAAATAGGCCAAGTTTGCAAAATAGCAAGAAAAAAGTCCATATTACCCGATGTCTATAAATACTTACATTAGGAGCTATCGTTTGGTGATTTTTATATTAATTACATTTTCTTGGTGCAACTCTCAATTAGGTTATAATTTCTTTCTTTTGGGCTAAAACAAAATAAAGTACAATAATTTTTCATACAGCTCAAAGATAGTGCTCTTTTGCTTAAGACAACATAAACTATTTTGACCTTCCTTCAACTGCTAAGTCATAGCTAGATTCAAACTGTTCGCGAATGACAAAACAACATATCTAGTTCCAAACAAAGCAATGACCACAAAGACCACATGACTCCATATGAAGTTCATATTTGATATCAACTAGGCAATGACAATGAAATTAAGAAGTTTCTTCTTGATTCCTTGGAGTATAGTCAATGCATCGCTGATGTCCATTCGTTCACTTGGAGACTTAGAAGAGCAAGCGACTTCTATTTTGATAATTGAAGCCAAACAGTCCTGAATATTGCTCCAGCTTTTGTTCTTGCCCTCTAGAGTGACTCTTTGTCTCTTATCCAATTCCTCAATTTCCTGAAGCAGAACGGGATCAATTGCCTTCTCCACTCGGTCTGTCAAAGTTGCCTTTGCAAAGTGATGAAGGTCTAACCCATTTTCAAACATGTCATCGGTTGGCCTCTTGCCTGTGAACATCTCCAAAATGAGGACCCCGAAACTATACACATCTCCTTGTGTGGATACCGCACTTCCCATGCTGTACTCTACAACAATAAACAAAGCATAGTGATGCAAGGTGAATAATTGATGTTGAAATATCATGTCGATGATGTTTCGTGTGCCTTTCTTTTCACATTTTCTTATAAAGAGATAGACTTAAAAGCCTAACTTGTGCGTCATTACCTGGAGCTATGTAGCCGAAAGATCCTTTGACTTTGACAGAGCTTGATTGATTGGCCAGTAACTTATGCATTGCTTCTGGGAGGAACCTGGCAAGCCCGAAATCGCCCAAATGTCCAGTCTTTTCATCATCAAGAAGGATATTGCTTGGCTTTAGATCACAATGAACTATTGGCATTTCACAGTGATGATGGAGATAATCTAGTGCACAAGTAGCATCAATGGAAATGTTCACTCTCTCAAGTAGAGTCAACTTGCTTCTCTCCGTATATTGTGATGCAGTTGGGTGCAACCATTCATCCAAGCTTCCGTTTGACATGAATTCGTAGACCAGTGCCTTGAAATCATTTCCATTAAAATCAAACCCAGAACATGCGGTGAGCACCTTCACAAGATTACGGTGTCAAATTCTTCTCAAGACCTCGCACTCGGCTATGAAGCTCTTGGAAGCTCCATCACATGTAAGGTCGAGAATCTTGATGGCCACAACTAACTGAGTTTGATCAAGAAGTCCTCTATACACGGACCCAAAATTGCCCACGCCAAGTAGATTGGTGGAGGAGAATCCACCTGTCGCTTTTAGTAGATTGTGATAAGAAACATGCAAAAACCCATCTTCAGAAGAGCTTGAAGTAGACACTTTCTTATTGTGTCTAAACCAGAAGAAGTATAACAAAGACAGTATGCAGGCTACTCCAACAAGAGCAGAGACTGTAGATATAAGAATTTTTGCAATTCCGCTTATTCTCGTCTGTTTTGACTCTATGTAGTAGCATTTCGGTAGTTGAAATTCTAGGAGACCTCCGCAAAGCTTCTTGTTTCCAACAACCGAAGTTGAAATGGCACTTATGAAAACTCCTCCTATAGGCAATGCACCCTCGAAATTGTTGTAAGATAGGCTTAAATTCGTCAGATTTAGCGACTCTAGAAATTTCGGGATTTGGCCGGACAATTGGTTGTTGGAAACATTCAAAACTTGGAGGCCTCTCATGGAACTCATAATTGGTAGGGGCCCTTCAAAGAAGTTATCCTGTACATATAGGCGTTCCATGCTTTTGCAACTGCCTATACTGCTTGGAATCTGTTGTGATAATCTGTTCCCATCAAGACGTAATTCACCAAGATTTTGCAATTTTCCAACTTCTTCTGGAAGGCAACCGGTAAGACTATTTCGAGACAAGTCGAGGTAAATCGACAAAGATGAGAGGCCCATAATTTCTGAGGGTACATAACTGCTAAGGTTGTTGGTCGAAAGGTTCAAGAGAAGTAGATTTTGGCAATTTTTTAGAGACGATGGTATCGAGCCCCAAAACTTATTGCTATCCAAGTTCAATTCGATTAACATCCTTAAATTCCCAAAAGATTCCGATATTTGCCCCGAGAGTTCATTGTAGCCAAGATCCAAATACTTCAGTTTATTCAGATTTTTGATCTCCGAAGGAATGTTTCCTGAGATGTGATTGCCCCTCATTTCCAAGAGCTCCAAATTGATGAGATTTCCAATCCCAAAAGGTAAGGTTCCAGAAATATGGTTGTATACTAATGCAAACATGGAAAGGGTGGTTGAGAGGTTACTAATACAATCGGGTATTAGTCCTCGAAAAGCATTTTTTGATATATCCAAAAGATCCAATTTTGTGGAAGTTAAAGAGCAAAGGAAGTCCAAATTAGTAGATTGCTCACCTCCTAAGTTGTTGAGGTCAATATTAAACCGATTGAGTCCTCTTATCTTTGAAAAAGAAGGAACTTTCCCGGTAAAATTGTTAAGGGCGATTTGGATTTCCTCAAGGTTAGAGGCGTTGGATATTGACTCGGGAATGGGTCCAGTGAGGTAGTTTTGCCACGTACTAATAATCTCAATATTCGGAAGAGTGAAGCCTAAGTTGCTAGGTAAACCCCCTTCTAATTGGTTTTCACCTACATCAAGCCATGCTAGAGTAGATATATTGAAGATTGAGATGGGAATTGTACCAACAAATTTATTTGTGGCGAGATAGAGGATCTTTAGATTTCTCAACTGGCCAAGAGTCTCTGGGATCGTACCATCAAAGTTATTCCCCATTATTCCGAATGCTTGAAGAGATGATATGTTTCCAATAGACGGCGGGATGTTTCCCATCAAGCTGTTGACTTGAAGTATAAGTTCTCGGAGCTTGCACAATGAGCTCAGTTTTGTCGGCAAATTTCCTTTGAGCATGTTGAAGCCTAAGTCAAGAAAGAGTAGATTAGAGCAATAGGAGAGATTTGAAGGGATTTCACCGCTGAACGAGTTGTTATTAAGGAACAACTTCTGCAACCGAAGCAAGCGGCCAAAATGCGGGGGAATTTTGGCATAAAAACTGTTGTTCTCCAAATTGACGCCTCTCAGAAAGCTCAGATTACCGATATGGGGAGGCACGACCCTAGATAACTTCTTGGAGCCAAGGTCTAGTATGGTGACTCTTCGGTGTTTGCGACCGCAAGTGACGCCATCCCAATTGCAAAAGTGGCTAGAATCATTCCATGAGCTCAAAACCCCATTAGGATAAGCTATTCGAGCCTTGAATTCTAATAAAGCCAATCGATTAATCTCGTCCCGGCCATCTTTTACTAAAGCTAGGACACTCCCTAATAGAAGAACGATTGTAGTTAGGCATGAGAATGACATGTGCAAAAGCTGATATCTAAAGGCAAGGTCCATGAGGATTTGTAGCAAAACACTCTCAACTCGAGTCTTTTTGGTTCTCTCTTGGCGTTTGTTTCGAAACAATTCATGAATATATACTAGCAGGCAATATGTTCGACCATACTAAGACATGATGATATCATCAAATGCAAGAATAGTCATGACATAAATTTTTATCCCCCTCTCAAAATGAGAAAATTACAAGGCTGTGACATTCAAGTTAACAATTGGTGATTAGGTTGGTCAATGAAAGCTGAAAACACCATGGGGGCCTACTTTTTTTTCATTGTCAATTGTGTCTTTTACCATCCCTGAATTTTCGGACCGGCTAGTAGGAATTTCTATACATATAAAATTTTGACTTTATAGTATTCAAAAGCGGAACAGTATTAACCGTACATGTAAGTAGATCTATTTCACAATTTAAAATTAACTTTACCTTCATTTGTCAATTATTATACATATCTTTCTTTATATATAAATTATACATTTTGGAATATTGTTTGTTAAGATTTAAATTGAAAATAGTGCTTATACATAGAAGAGAGCGAAATTTCTAATATGATGAAGAAGAATTTATTTCAAAATATTATCTCTTAGATTAATGTTGCAGCCACGTTTAGCTTGTTATATTGATATGCAAATTGAACTTTGCTTCTAGAGTACTTATAGATGAATTATAAATTGATAGTAACAAAGCCCACGCTATTATATTGTAATTGTTAACATTTTGATATAGTTGTATTGTTATTTAAAAATTATCGGAATTATAAAAAACTAGGTATCTATTTAATCCCAAGGGTAAATATCTAGTCTAAAAGTAAACAAGTTGTAATTGGCATATGACATGTAATTGAAAAAGCGTGATGATTCAAGTCAAGCAAACCATCTTTCTTGTCCTCCTCCTCCTTCTTTTGACAACGCCTAATTGAGACAGTTCCCACGGAAAAAGTCGTGGGAACATCAACATGTTTTTCATCCGTCCAACCTTTTGTTAATTATCAGACACACATCAAGTGTCCTTACTTGATTTTAGTTAATTAAGGAATTATAAACAAAGACCCAATTCGATAAAGTCATAATACTGAATTTTAATTAATTATTGGACACACACCACGTGTGCTTACTTGATTTGACTGGTTACGTGCCTGAACCTAATGGGTGAAGATATTCTAATTCAGTATTGTACTTTTCAAAAGCAAAAGTACAGAAAAAGATCATAGAAAGAAGGTAGGAATTCGATGCTGTTCACATGTAAGAAAGCAACTTATGTGCATCGCATCAAAGTGCATGACAAGCCAACTTTGCCTCCCACACTAACCAAATTCTCTCCACGTATAGGACCATTCAATTGTAATTGAATTTACTCCCTTTAATTAACTTCAAATTATCCTCTAATTAGTCATAAAGACCGCACACAAAAAATGAAAAAATAATTCTAGGGTTGTCAAATCATTTTGGTGCGATGGAAGTAAAAATGAACATTAAACATCTTGGGAATGAGAGAAATAATTAATACATTTAGTGATTAGGTCACAGTGTTTTCAATTACATCATTCGCAATTTGATAATTCAGACATTTGCACTATTTCATCGTGATCCCTGGGTTTCCTATTTTGGCTCCCGTTTTCACTTTTACAAAATTATGAAATGATTTTGACATCATGAAGAATCTATTTAAGATCCTTAACATGTGAGAATCAAGTTATGTACATGACTAGCTCTAAGACTAAAGAAACAACAGTAGAGAAAGTTGCAGAGGATAACAGAAAATTGATAGAATGTACCATCAAGCTCTACTTGAAAATTTCCCAATAGTTTGGTGAAATTCCTGCTGAGCACATGGATCAAGTTGCATATTTGATCTCCAAAATTCTCGACAATCATAGCAGGATAAGAAAATATTCATTTACAGAGCCATTGTTGAGAAAGCACAATAAACTAAATCAAATCACTACAGAGAAAAAGAATGCCCACTGTGATCATGTCCAGTTTTGGCTTATGCCAAGAGTAAACCCTAGGAGTCTCAAACCCAGAGCCAATCTCAGATTGGAGCAAGCACAACTTCTAACAGAATTAAAGTAATCACAGATGGCCGGCTGAAAGTGCACGGCGATGATCATTAATATGCAGAAATGCAAGTCGATGCACGCACAGCTGCCCAAGCAAAAAGAACCGTGCGTATCAACCAAAATAAGCCGATTCAAAGGGAGAGCCATGATTATTTCAAAATGTTACCTTTTTCTGTCCATGTTGTACCGACCTTTAACTTCTTATACCAATATGCAAATTGCTTTTGGCATCTTGAATAATTTATAGATGGATTATTAATTAATAACAACAAAGTAATGATCTTTAATATTTTGATATAGTTCGCATTAATATTCATATTATTGGAATTATAAGAAAAGGTATGTATTTAATCTCCAAGGTATAACACTAATTAAAAAAGTAAAAAGTTGCAGCTGGCAGATGATATATAATTGAAGAAGTGGGAAAGCTCAAGTCAAGTCAACGATCCTTATTCTTCTCCTTCTTTAGTCAGTTCACATCAGAAAAGTCAGTTCAAAGGGGGCCTTGACATGCTAGGTTAACTATTAAAGATCAAGTCTGTCATTGAAAGCGGAGAACACTATGGGGACCTCCTTTTTCTTTCATTATCAATTGTGTCTTTCCAATCTCTAAATTTACGGGCCGTTTAGTAGGGGTGACGACTCTAGTCTTTTCTGCTCACATAAAATCTTTACTTTCCTCGGAAGCATAACAGAATTAACCATATATGTAAGTAGGTCTATTTCACAATTTGCAATCAACTTTACTTTCATTTGTTAATTATAGTATATATCTTTTCTATAAATCATACATTTTGGAATTATTATTTAAATTGAAAATGGTGGTTATACATAAAAGAGAGTAAATCTCTATTATGATAAAAAAAGAATTTATTTCAAAATATTACCTTTGAGATTAATGTGGTACCGGCATTTAAAACTTGTTATATTGATATGCAAATTGAATTTTGCTTCTTGAGTATTTATAGATGAATTATTAATTGAAAGTAACAAAGCCCACGCTATTATACCATGACCTTTAACATTTTAATCTATTCATATTGTTATTTAATAAATTGTTGGAATAAAAAAAAACTAGGCATATATATTTAATCCCAAAGGTATATAGCTAGTCAAAAAAGTAAACAAGTTATAGTTGGCATATATTTGACAGGGCGTAATCAAGACACTTCACATGGAAAAAGTTGTGGGAACGTCAATTTGTTACATTTGTCCAACCTTTCATTTGTTCTTACTTCCCTAAAATCAAGGAATTATAAACAAAAACCAAATTATAGAAAGCCACAACACCAATGTAGCTAATTATTAGACATGCACCGCAGTGTCCTTAATTGATCTGACATATCAAATGCCGTGCTGTGTCGTGCTATCGGTATTGAAAGTCCGCGGGAGGGTGTTCAGCATTATATTTTCCAAAAGCGAAAGTAGAGAAAAAGACCATAAAAGAACGGGGGAATTCGAACCTGTTAACATGTAAGAAAGCAACTTAGGCACCTCGAAAGTGCACGGTAAGCCATCTTTGGTTCCCACGCCAACTAAATTTCCTACACGTATAGGCCCATTGAATAGTAATTGGATTTACTTCCATGAATTAACTCTAAATTGTCCTTTGATTAGCCGTGACGTCCACGCAAAAGATAAAGAAGAAATAGTTCAGGAATCACCTAAGACCAATTAGTCGTGAAAACCACACAAAAAAAAAAAAAATGAAAAAAATGGTTCTAGGGATGTCAAATCTTTTTGGTGCGATGGAACTAAAGAGAATTTATTTTTTTAGGCAATCACCTCAAACCAATTAGGACTAGACGAACAAAAAATGAACATTAAACATCTTGGGAATAAGAGAAATAATCAACATTTGTGTCGCACGACATGATCCTTATCGAAGGGGAATCAAACAAGAATGGCATGAGAAGGCAACTTGATTGGGTGATGTGGGACAAAGAGAGACGTGGAATTGCTTGATGTCCTTTGGACTATGCATCTTTAAGGAAGATGTTCGTTGACAAATTTGAAAGTTAAAATAGATAAGATTCCTGCAAGTCTTAATATAAAATTGTAAAGATCACCCTCAGACCATAGAATTTGTAAGAAGAGATACTAATTAAGTGTAATATGCTAAAATTTTATTGGTGTGTTCAAAGTAATTAAATAGTATGCCACAAAACTCAAAGTTTAGAGGATTTGATTGGAAAAAAATGCTCGAACTTAGGGATCAAAAGTATAGTTTTATTATATTAATGAATCATGCGAGGTAGTATGAGATAAGTGGACTTACCCTTCAAATAAGGACACATCGTGAAATGAGTTGAATTATGGGGACAAACCGAGATCACGCTAGTTTGCCAATGACATGCTTGTGCAAGAACTCCGAGAAGAAAGAGATGGAGAGATCAGCATGATTTCCATGACCACTTAATGCGTATAGGAAGCTGTATTCAGTGAACTACATTAGTCTCTCTTCGCTTGTCATGTACTAGGTAATGATATAGGTTGCCATGTTCAGTGTACTTCCCTTTAAAGCACAAAAGAAGAAAAATGATTAATATTGCTTGAGAAAGTTGTTATATTAAGTTAATACGAGATATTATGCCAATCACATATTAAGAGATAATGTGATTCATATTGAACCCAACTAATAAGCAAAAGTTTTTGCACGGTTTCACATATTATGATTGACTTTGTCCATCGAGTCATCCAAAGGCTATTCACTATATATTTAGTTTTTTTTATTGGGATACCAAAATGATTTTGAAATTATTAAAAATTGATTTGAGAAGACCTTTGACATTAGAAATCAAGTTATGTATGTGTCTGACTCTGAGACTAAAGAAATAACTATATAAATAAAGTTGCATTTATTAACAGAAAATTGACAGAATGTACTGTCAAGCTCTACTTGAAAATTATCCAATACTTTGGTAAAATTCCTCTGATTGATTATGCCAATCACCTATTAAGAGTTAATATGATTCACATTGGATTCAACTGAAAAACACAAGTTTTACGTAATGTTTGTATGTTATAATTGACTCTGTCCAGCACGTCATTAATTGGACATTTGATATTTTTTTCACTAATTTCCAAAGCTCCAATATTTCCTACATATATGAGCAATCCCTTGTGGAGTTTATAAGCTAACCTCCTTCAGCCACTTCTCTTACAGACAAGCGCACAAAACTTAAAACATAGATGGAACCACACAAGCATTTCAGCCATCCACACAAGTTGAGAAAATTACAAGGCCATTACAAGCAAGGTAATTATTGATGATCAAGTCAGTCAATGAAAGGTGAAACACAAGTTTTACGTAATTATTGATGATAAAGTCAGTCAATGGGGCCTTAGTTTTCTTCATTATATATCAATTGTGTCCTTTTATCCTATAATCTATCTTTCAATCCTTGAATTGCCGGGCTGTTTAGTAGGGGCATTGACTTTAGTTTTTTCCACACATATAAAATCTTGATTTTCGGGTTCTCAGAACAAGAACACTATTAATTGTACATGTAAGTAGGTCTATTTCACAACTTATAATCACCTTTACTTCCATTTGTCAATTATAATGCATATCTTTTCTATAAATTAAACATTTGTAATGTCCCATTTCATGCGGTTGAAATATCATTTTATTATTAAAATTGAAAATAATACACATAAATAAAAAGGGAGAAAACTCTATTTGGTGAAGAAGAATATATTTCAAACTACGATATTTTAGATCCATTCTATACCGGCATTGAACTTGTTACATTGATATGCAAATTATATTTTGCATCTTGAATACTAATTGATGAATTACTAATTAATAATGACAAAGTCCATGCTATTATATTATGATATTTAGCATTTTAATATAGCCACATTGTTATTTTAAAAATTATTGGAAATATAAAAAAACTACGCATATATTTAATCCTAAAGGTATGTAGCTATTCAAAAAGTAAACAAGTTGTCACTGGCATATGATATTAAACTGAAATAATGCGACAGTTCAAGTCAAGTTAAGTCAAGTAAACGATCCTTCTTCTTTTGACATGCCATAATCGAGATAGTTCACATGGGAACAATTATGGGAATGTTAGTATGTTTCATCCATCCAACCTTTCATTTGCTTTGATTTTCCTGTAATCAAGTAATTACGAACAAAAACCCAATTAGGAAAAGTCATAATACCAGATTTTAGCTAATTATTAGACACACACCATGTGTCCTTACTTGATTTGACTAGTTACTGCTCGTGCCCGATTGGTGATCATGATCCTAATATGAGGGAGGGTGTTCAATATTATACTTTCCAAAAGAAAAAGTACAGAAAAAGGCCAAAGAAAGAAGGTGGGAATTCGGAGCTATTCACATGTAAGAAAGCTATTTAGGCGCATTGCATCAAAGTGTACAGCAAGCCAACCTTACCTCCCACGTTGACCAAATTCTCTTCACATATAGGCCCATTCAATTGTAATTGGATTTACTTCCTTTAATTAACTTCCAATTATACTCTAATTAGTCGTGACAACCACGCAAAAAAGTGAAAAAATAATCCCAGCGTGTCAATTGTGTCCTTAATCCTATAACCTATCTTTCAATATCTGAATTTCCGGGCTGTTTAGTAGGGGCAATGACTTTAGTCGTTTCTGCGCTTATCAAATCCTGATTTTTGAGTTCTCAGAAACAGAACACTATTAACCATACATGTAAGTAGGTCTATTTCATAATTTATAATAACGTTTACTTCCATTTGTCAATTATAATACTAGTCTCATCAGAGGAAGCATTTAATCGAGTCCTTTCCATAATAGCTATGTTGCAACACTAATTGCACTAACTATGTCGTCCGATCGAGATTTTTTAATAATCTTGATTGACATAGATAATCAATAGTAATGTCATAATTGTCTTTAACATAGGATAATATTCTATAGAAAATCTTAAGAATCTTTGATATAATATCACTAACAATTAAAAACCAGGCATATATTTAATCCTAAAGGTATATAGCTAGTCAAAAAGGAAACAAGTTGTCATCGGCAGATGATAATGAACTGAAAAGTGCAATTGTTCAAGTCAACAAAAATTAACGATCCTTCTTCTCCTCCTTCTTTTGACAGAGCATACTCGAGACAGTTCACATGAGAAAATTCATGAGAACATCAATATGTTTCATCCATCCAACCTTTTGTTTGCTCTTGTATCCCTAGAATCAAGGAATTATAAACAAAGACACAATTAGGTAAAGTCATAATATCAAATTTTTAGCTAATTACCATACATACATCACTTGTCCTTGCTTGATTTGATTGATTACATGCCGTGCTTGATGGGTGAAGATGGTCCTAATCCAAGGGAGGATGTTCGATATCATACTTTCCAAAAGCAAAAGTAGAGAAAAAGACTATACAAAGAAAGTGGAAATTCGAAGCTATTCACATGTAAGAAAGCAACTTAGGTGCATTGCATCGAAGTGCACGGCAAGTCAACTTTGCCTCTCATGATGACCAAATGCTCTCCACATATAGGACCATTCGATTGTAATTGGATTTACATCCTTTAATTAACTCCAAATTATCCTCTAATTAGTCGTGACCTCCACACCCAAAAAAAAATGAAGAAATAATTTTAGGGTCATCAAATCTTTTTGATGTGATGTAACTAAAATGATTTTTTTTTTTAGCAATCACCTTAGACCAATAAGAACTAGACAAAAAAAAAAAAAAAAAGAACATTGACCATTGTGGGAATAAGACTGTAATTAGGAAATAATTCAGATTTGAGTTACACGGTCCTTATCAAAGGGGGAATCAAACAAGAATGGCATGAGAGGGCAATGTGATTGGGTAACGTGGGAGAAAGAGAGACACGTGGAATTTCTTTATATCTTTTGTACTACACATTTTTTTTAACTCGTCTACAAATTTAATTTTTAAATGGATTAGATTGCTACAAATCATTATATAGAGTTGTTGACATCACCCCTAAACCGTAGAATTGGTAAGAAGAGAAATACTAATTTAGTGTAATATGCTAAATTTTTATTAATTTGCTTGTGTAATTAAATGGTATGCCAAAAAAATTGAGGATAGAAAGAATACGTAGGTGATGAGAATAGAATAGTGAAAAAAGAAAATGTTAATGAAGAAGAAATGTCAGTTCCAATCAATTAGATTTGGAGCTAAAGGAATTTTCATTAGAAAAAGCTATACAATTTCAATGATCTGATCGGACAAAACTCAAAGTTTAGAGGATCTAATAGGAAAAAAGAGCTTGAACTTAGGGATCAAGAGTATAGTTTTATCATATTAATGAAGCATATGGGCAATATGATACAAGTTCACTTACCCTTCAAATAAGGAAAAACCGAGATCTTACTACTTTGCCAATAACATGCATGAGCATGAACTCGAAGAAGAGAGAGACAAAGAGATTAGCAGGATTTCAAAGACCACTTCATGCATGTAGGAAGCCGTATCTAGTGAACTGCATTAGTATCTCTTCTTTCGCACGTTATATACTAGGTTGTGTTATAGGTTACCATGTTCAATGTACTTCCCCTTAAAGTCCAAAAGAAGACAAATGATTAATATTGCTTGAGAAAGTTGTTATATGGAGTTAATACAATGTACTATGCTGATCACATATTAAGAGATAATGTGATTCATATTGAATCTAATTGATAAACAAAAACTTTTCACACGCTTTTTGCATATTATGATTGATTCTATTTATTGAGTCATCCAAAAGACATACAATTTTTATTTTTATTTTTGGATTGCAAAATGATTTTGATATATTACAAAATCTTTATAAGAAGACCCTTGACATTAGAAATCAAGTTATGTATGTGACTAGCTTTGAGATTAAAAAAATGGCTATATCAATAAAGTCTCATAAATTAACGGAAAATTGACATGATCTACTACAAAGCCCTTCTTGATAAATTATACCAATCACCTATCCAGAGATAATGTGATTCACATTGGATCCAACTAAAAAACACAAGTTTACGTAATTTTCGTACATTATAATTGATATTTTTTTTTCACTGATTTCCAAACCTCCAATATTTCCTGCATGTATGAGCAATTCCATGTGGAGTTTATAAGCCAACCTCCCTTCGCCCTTTCTCTTACATACAGCACACAGAACCTAAAACATAGATGGAACCACATAAGCATTTCAGCCATTCACACGAGTTGAGAAAATTACAAGACCGTTACAAGCAAGGCAATTATTGATGATCCAGTCAGTCAATGAAAGGTGAAACGGCATGGGCCTTACCTGGTTTTCTTCATTATTTATCAATTGCGTCCTTATTCATTCCCTGAATTGCCGGGCAGTTTAGTGGGGGCAATGACTTTAGTCTTTTCCGCACATTTAGAATCTTGATTTTCGGTTCTCAAAAACAGAACACTATTGACCATACATGTAAGTAAGTCTATTTCACAATTTATAATCACCTTTACTTTCATTTGTCAATTATAATACATATCTTTTTTTTTTTTTTATATAAATGATACATTTGTAATGTCTCATTTTATCCTGTTGAAATATCGTTTCATATTATTAAAATTGAAAGAAATGCATGTAAATAAAAGAGAGCTAAATGTCTACTTTGGTGAAGAAGAATCTATTTCAAAATACTACCTTTTAGATCCATGTTGTATTGGCATTGAACTTGTCATATTGATATGCAAGTTGTATCTTACATCTTGAATACTAATAGGTGAATTACTAATTAATAAAGACAAAGCACTATTATATTATGATCTTTAACTTTTTAATATAGTCACATTGTTATTTTAAGAAATTGGAATTATAAACAAATTAGGTATATATCTAATCCTAAAAGTATATAGCTAGCCAAAAAAATAAACAAGTTGTTGTTGGCAAATAATATTAAATTGAATAAGTGTGATATTTCAAGTCAAGTCAAGTAAACGATCCTTCTTCTTCTCCTTCTTTTGATGGGGTGTAATCAAGACAATTCACATGGAAAAAGTCATGGGAACATCAATCAATTTCATCTGCCCAATCTTTTGTTTGCTCTTATTTCCCTAGAGTCAAGGAATTATAAACAGAGACCAATTAGGTGAAGTCATAATACTGGATTTTAGTTAATTATTATAGACACACCACGTGTCCTTACTTGATTTGATTGGTTACGTGCCCGTGCCTATGGGGGAAGATGATCCTAATCCGAGGGAGGGTGTTCAGTACTATACTTTCCAAAAGCAAAAGTATAGAAAATGACCATAAAAAGAAGGTGGGAATTAGATGTTGTTCTCACGCATCAAAGTGCACAGCAAGCCAACTCTCCCACCCATGCTAACCAAATTCTCTCCATGTATAGACCCATTCGATTGTAATTGGACTTACTTTCTTTAATTAATTTCCAATTATTCTTTAATTAGTCGTGACAACCATGAAAAAATAGTTCTAGGGTATTTGAATCTATTTGGTGCGATGTAACTAAAAAGAATTTTTTTTTTTTTTTTTTTAGCAATCACCTAAGACCAATTAGAAATAGACAAACCAAAAATGAACAATAAACATGTTGGAAATAAGACTATAATTAGGAAATAATTAAGATTCGCATCACACGACATGATCTTTATCAAAGGGGAATCAAACAAGAATGGCATGAAACGGCAATGTGATTGGGTGATGTAGGACAAAGAAAGACGTGGGATTACTTTATGTCCTTACTGTGCATTCTTTAGGCAAAGTCTTGGCCGACAAATTTGAAATTTAGCCTATGTTTGTTTTATAAAAAATAAATAATTTGAAAAATATTTTCCTAAAACTAATAGCTTGTGTCACTTACAAAACTAAGTAAACTAAAAATATATTTATTGCCCATGAAAATGTTTAGACAAAAATTGTTGTCAATAATGAACACATTTTCCATTAACGGTTTCTTTTAGCGATATAAGCGATCATTCATAAAAATTAAATTTTCCGATTCATTCGTTTTCCGTGAAACAAATGAAGCATTCAAATGAATTAGATTCCTACAAGTTGTTATATAGAGTTGTAGATATCACCCCTAAACTGTAGAATTTGTAAGAAGAGAAATACTAATTAAGTGTAATATGCTAAAATTTTTATTAATGTGATCATAGTAATTAAATGGTATGCCAAAAAAAAAAAAACTGAGGATAGAAAGAATAGATAGGCAAATGTCAAATCTCATATCAATTACGAAATATTTTTAAAAAAGAAAAAATTGTCTGCTATAGTGAAAGATTAGGGGAAAAAAAGAAAAAAAATCTAAAAATTTAAAAAATAAATCAAAACGACATCATTTTATTTAAAAAAATTGTCCGCATGAGCCACCGATCACATCACATAAGATGACAAACATGAATTAGACCATCATATCAATGATTTTTTTAGGAAAGAAAGATCAAAAGAGAACAGAGAAAAATGTGAAAGTTCAGGAATAAAATTTGTCAGTTCTAATTAATTAGATCCAGAGCTAAAGAGACTCAATTAAAAAAGTTATGCAAGTTCAATTGATTGGAAAAGAAAATGCTCAAATTCAAGGACCAAAAGTAGTTTTATTATTTTAATAAGCTCACGTTATTTCCATCTCTTTGTTGGCTATTAACACCCTATTACATTGAATTAACTATATCATCTTTTTTGGTCCTACTCTTAATTTAAGATGATTTCTTATCTTTTTTTAGAGACAAAACTTCATATATTTATTTCAAACAACATTTATTAAGATTAACTATAGGGTCCAATCTTAATTTAAGACTAATGTTTGCCCCTTTTTTTTTGGTTTTTTCCTTTTCTTTATCTATTTGGAACTAAGTTGGTGTATCTGTTTTCTAAAAACTAGTTTATTTGGTAGATAGCTAACTAAATATTGTGCACGGACCCAAAAAAAAGAAGCTAAATTTTATGTTTCTGAGAAAAACAATTAATTATTATGTTAATGACTTGCATATTTCTTTATTTTTTGTACTACTATTACTTAAAAAAATAACTTAACACAGGAAAATCTTTGAGTAAATTCTTTGTGCATATGAATTCAAATTATGGTGCAAACAATTATATACTCAGTAATGTCATAAATTGCCATGTTTAATGCACTTCCCCTCGAACGATGGGGACACATCCTCCTACCACTGCTTGATCTGCCATTATGACCTCCACGAGCACCCTCCCGCATCATATTATTCCTAACGCAAGCGCGGAGCCTGATTAACAACAGGTACCGGGGAAGCATCGCCGAGGGTTGCTGGCACTACTATTGCACGGACTACGATTATGGGAGTATGATGGAGGAGATGAGACTGAAAATACAAGACTTATGATGATGAAGCTTCGGCACCAGATGAAAATGCAGTCCATGCTTGCTAATATCCTCTTCCATCAACCTAACGTTGTGAGCCCAGACCTTTCACTCCAAGGTGTGCCCTACGTAATTTAATTCCACTTCTTGAATTTTCTTAAATTTCAAGTTCGTGGCTTGTTAGGGTTGTGATCATTTCATGTGTAGTTATCATAACACATTTGGTGATTAGGTCACAGTGTTCTCAATTACATCCTTCGCAATTTGATAATTCAGACATTCGCACTATTTCATCGTGATCCCTGGATCTCCTATTTTAGCTCCCGTTTTCACTTTTGCAAAATTATGAAATGATTTTGACAACATGAAGAATCTATTTAGGATCCTTAACATGTGAGGATCAAGTTATGTACGTGACCAGCTCTAAGACTAAAGAAACAACAGTAGAGAAAGTCGCATAGGATAACAGAAAATTGATAGAATGTACTATCAAGTCTACTTGAAAATTTCCCAATAGTTTGGTGAAATTCCCGCTGGGCACATGGATCAAATTGCATATTTGATCTCCAAAATTCTCGACAATCATAGCAGGATAAGAGAATATTCATTTACAGAGCCATTGTTGAGAATGCACAATAAAATAAACAAAATTACTACAGAGAAAAAGAATGGCCACTGTTATCATGTCCAGTTTTGGCTTATGCCAAGAGTAAACCCTAGGAGCCACGAACCCAGAGCCAATCTCAGATTGGAGCAAGCACAACGTCTAACAGAATTAAAGGAAAATACAAGAGCAATCACAGATGACTGGCTGAAAGTGCACGGCGATGATAATTAATATGAAGAAATGCAAGTCGATGCATGCACAGCTGGCTAAGCAAAAAGAACCATGTGTATCAACCAAAATATGCCGATTCAAAGGGAGAGCTCTCATTACACCTGAAGGAGAAACTTATCCAGGAAACCTAACAAGATAGCAGCACCGTGCACATGGAGGAGACAGCGACGGGCAATCTTCCACTGAAGGTGGTGATACAATACCAGAGATCGCTAGGAAGAAGACAATGCAAATCAAATTGCCATGCTCACCAAAGCTTCCAAAAGATCTCCACGTTTTACCGAGAAAGGAACTCCTCCATCAGTACAGTGTATGGAAGGTGAGACGGAATTTTACCAAGTTAATTGCATATTGGAATAGCTTTTTGAGGCCATAAGGACTTTTCAGAATTTTTAAGACTAATACCTCGTCCTATGACATGAAAGTAACAGGACCGTGTATCAAAACACCACAAACAGCCAAGAATACTGCCAAAAGCTTAGCAGAGTTAATGTAGTGCAGGCTATGGACAGGAAGCTCACATACTAAATGTGTATAAGAAAAGATAGCATTTACCCACTTAACTCCTCTTCAAAAAGTTAAAGACTTTTGAAAAATCGTAGCCAAAAGAGGCATTCATTTCTAAGGCAACTTCTCTTTTGCAAATAGAGAATGCATTATTTCCACAGCTGAATCTCTTGCCCTATCCTCAAAAGAGCCATCTAGACACCAGAAAGCTGTCCACACTCCACAGTCGCAAATGCCAATGAAGAAGTCAACCAAGATCAATCTCAGATGCATTTGCAATTGCTAAAGCTTGTAAGCAAAAGAGAATCCACTACCCATTGTAGCCTTGACAGAGTAAGGCCAAATTTGATTGTTTAAGTCAAGCAAGCAATGTCATCAGACCACAATATCAAATTGAGCATTCACGGACATTAAATAGTTGAATCTTTTAGCCAAAGTTTATCATAATCAAGCAATGTTATGAAAAAAAAAAAAAATCTCAGCTCCACGTGTTTGCATATTTATTGTTGCATTGAAAAGTCATGGTTAAAATCTAATATTCCATGATGACAATGAGACCTAACATTTAGAGGGTAAATGTTGATCGCCTATTTCCTCCTTTCTTTACTGGTAAAAGAAATTACTATCTCATATTTAAATTTCCTAAAGTCAACATAAAATATCTAGTATTTGAATTTCATTGTCGAGGTGATTAATAACTTACTAGTTTGCATCTAAATTTTATGTATAGTCACCAAAATTTACATCCATGCTACAATACATTAAAACGGTATTTACTAAGAGTACATGGGAGGAGAGTAGTTTCCAAATTTGTAGGCTATTTGATAACTCGATTAAATCTTCAAAACTTAAATATTTAGCACTCAGTAAAATTACACATTCCATTATCCTAATAAAAATAAGCTTAACAAGTTTAATTAAGTCAAAAAATCACTAATTCGCTAGGCAAGGGAAGGTCACTTATTCATTCAATAGAAAAAGATACTTATTGGCAATAGAATCTTGCTAAATATTTTGCAAAAAACTTATTAAAGGTGCTCATGCTTAATTAACAAATTGGTATTATTTGGTATTCAATATTCAGTTATTATGAAGCATATTTTATTTTCATTTCAACATTGATAAATACAAGTATTAAAAAAATTGAGGGCCTTCATGGCCAAATCTCAAATCACTCAAAAAAAAAAAAATTTTCAAATCCTCATGTCCTGAGGACCTTGAATTCAGCAGAGCTTTATTTTGGGTGAAATATGCTGTATCCAAGAAAGAAAAATTCGATAAATTTTCGATATTTCTTCGTCTATCAAAGGTGTTGAAATAAATGGATAGCCCCCATCCACAAAAAGGAAAGTAGTCTTTATTGGACAAAACATCTTCAAGAGATTTTGATTATGCTCAAACTATCCTTAGTATATTACGTACTTTGTTGTTTGCAAATGTTTGGACCAAAGGACCATGCAACATCCATGGTGTGACCAACTAGAAAAAGTTTAAGATTCTCCTATTATTACAAACAACACTAGTCAACCAAAAAGATAAGGTACTTGTCATGCCCCGATCCTCGGGCACGCACACATCCTTTTCACTTGGTCGATTTTATAATGCAATATCCCAAGACAATGTATCACCGACCCTTTTATTTTTTAAGCACATGCGGAAGCAGTTAAAATCCCTAGACAATAAAACGATGGGATAGAAAAGCAAGGCCATATTTTTTCATATTGAAATTTATAACCAAATTTTTATACAAAACACAAACCGCTTCATAACTATTCACTTCAAAAGGAATTCTCAAAAGAAGATAGACTCTTAGTCCATCCAGGCCGCACTCAAGACCCCTCTCGGGTTTATCTTCTTCTTCCAAAATCTTTCTCCTCAGGTTTTACCTCCGAGTCCTCCTTCCCAAACTTCTCCTCCTCAACTTCTCATCGAGGTACTGAAATGTTTTCCCCAAACTGGGATGAGACTATGTCTCAGCGAGTTCTACCCCACTAAGGTCTGATTAGTAAACCATTATACTTTAGGCTGCCTAAACACGCACAGGTCAGATGACTTACCTTGGCCTCCGTTCCTTCCTGCAAGTTAGTATATATATCAAATATACATCATCACATCACATCACATCACCCAATCAGATCGAATCATCGATCAATCGACCTAGTTGATTACATGTCATCCAAATTATCTCTTGATTGACTCATTCCATACTTTTTATAAGTCTGATCAAACATCCAAGACTACTCACCCTAGGTGATATATATATATATAGTATGTTATCTTATCTTCAGACGACATATAGAGTCATCGAGCTATCAAATCATACCGTACTGTCTCAAGATGATTTGTAAGATTATCGAGCCGGTATATTATACCGTACTGTCTCAAGATGACATATAAAGTCATCGAGCCGGTATACACACAATTTATCATACCGTACTGTCTCTAGATGCTCCGTAGAGTCATCGAGTTGGTAGATCATACCGTCATGTCTCAAGATGCTCCGTGGAGTCATCGAGTCGGTATACATACAATTTATCATACCGTACTGTCTCCAGATGCTCCGTAGAGTCATTGAGCCGGTAGATCATACTGTCCTGTCTCAAGATTCTCCGTGGAGTCATCGAGCCGATATACACACAATTTATCATACCGTACTGTCTCCAGATGCTCCGTAGAGTCATCGAGCCAATATACATGTCATTCCAAGCAAACAATCAAATAACTGGTTTTATCATTTCCAATAAAATGCCATGTGTGGGTACTCGATCGGCCCTAGCCAAAATATAATAATTTCCTTTTTTTATAAATTCCACCATTTTCTGTAGCCCACTCAGATCCTTTTGGCATTATCAACCGATGCCCGGCTCTTTTTCAATTACTGACCAAAGATTATTCAATTAAAGAAGGGAAAAAGCCACGAAAAATCCTGAACTTTGCCAAAAGTGACACATTTACCCCAAACTTTTTTTTGTGACGTGAAAAACCCCAAACTTTCCAAACCGTGACACATTTACCCCATCAATGGCATTTTTGTCTTTTTATTCTATTTTTTCCTTTTTTTTTTCTTTTTTTCTTCTTCTTCCTTCCGCCTGCCATGGTGGAGTCGACGGAGGGAAGCCAGCGTCGGGCGGCCCTCGGTGGCATTGGGTGAGTACGGCCCTCGCTAGATTTGGCGAGGGCAGGGACACCCTCGCCGACGCAGGCGAGGGCGGCCCTGCCGGCGTCGGGCGAGGGCAGGGACACCCTCGCTCTACGTAGGCGAGGGCGGCCCTCGCCGGCGTTGGGCGAGGACGGCCCTTGCCAGATCTAGCGAGGGCACCCCTCGCCCGACGTAGGTGAGGGCGGCCTTCGCCCGACGCCGGCGAGGGCCGCCCTAGCCCGAGGCCGGCGAGGGTGACCCTCGCCCGACGCCAGAGAGGGCAGCCCTCGCAGGACGTCGGCTTCCCTTCGCCGGACGCCGGCGAAGGGAAGAGAAAAGAAAAGAAAATTTAAAAAATTTAAAAAGTAAAATTTTTTTTAAAAAAAATTAAAAATGAAAAGAGCAAAATGCCCTCTAATTTTGGGGTAAATGTGTCACATAACGAAAGTTCAGGTTTTTTTGTGTCACAAAAAAAAGTTTGGGGTAAATGTGTCACGGTTTGGAAAGTTTGAGGTTTTTCACATCACAAAAAAAAGTTTGGGGTAAATGTGTCACTTTGGGTAAAGTTTAGGGTTTTTCATAGCTTTTTCCCATTAAAGATAATTCATTCTTTCACAAATAATTAAATTCAGCATGAAATAGAGCTTAATTAAATAAATGGACTACGCCACGACAATCAGCATAAAATTTTGGTCGTCAGCCATCTCAACCTTAATTTCCGAAAAATAAATAAATAATTAATTAATTTCGAAATTTAAATAATTAATATGAAAAATTCAATTTAGCACAAAATAAAGCCCGATTCAATAAACGGACTTCACCATGGTCATCAGCATAATAATCCGGTCACTAGCCATCCCAGTTGAATTTTCGAAAAATAAATAAATTAATTTAATTTCGAAAATTAATATTTAAATACCAAAAATCCCACTTAGGCCCGAAAAGCCTAATTGAAGCCCACTAAGGGTCGGGGAAAATCCCGAGGCACTTCCAATAAATAATAGACCACGTCTACTTGCTAATTACACAATCAATTTATCTAATTCGCATTACAATTGACTAATAATTGCTAATTTATTCTAATCTAACAGCCTACACATAATTAATTAAAACTAAACCAACCTTAAGCATAATTAGCCAACTAATCCGGGATTAGTGAGATTACTCACTGGAATCGCGCGCAAATCGGATCAATCCGACGGGGGCGACGCGAGGGACAATAAACTCCAAAGCGGCTCTCGGGTTCGGGGCTCGAAAACGGCCCAAAAGTGGGCCCAAAGTCGCTGGATACCCACTCGGCCACTTGCTGTTCAAGGTTGGCCGAGGCTGGTCCGGTGGCTAGAGTGGCGAGGGGAGGTTGGCGGAGGGCGAGGGGAGCTTCGGCGGTCCGAACGGTGGCCGGAGATGGAGCTGGTCGGCGGTCCGGCAGCTTCTTCAGCTACTCTCGAAGCTGGACAGAGACCAAATAGCTGCTGGACGGAGTTGCTAGGTGGCGGGGTTGCGAGGGATGAGCGGTGGGATGCATGGGTGGCGTGCGAGCGATGGAGCGCGGCGGCGGGAAGGGCGGCCACGGCGAGCTGCAGCTTCTGCGAGCTACTGTTCTTGTTCTTCTGCTTCTGGTTTTTCACGAACAAGAAGAAAGGAAGAGGGGGGGTTTCGGTCACGTGGGGTGGGGAAGAAGAGAGAGGAGAGAGAAGAAGAGATAAGAGAGAGAAGAGATAGGTTTGAATGGTCAAAGAGAGAGGGAGAAGCCAAATTGAAATTGGCCAAGGGGTAGGCGGTCGGTGGGGAAAACGCATGAGGGGGAGGGGAGAGAAGAGAGAAGAGAGAGAGAAAAAGAGAGAAAAGGGAGAGAGAGAAAAACAAATAAAATAATAGTCTTATTCTTATTTTTCTTTTCTCTTCCCTTTCCCTTTCTATTTTCCTTTGATCTTCGATTTTTCCTCCGATAATTTCTTTCTTGAAATTTCAGGCGCGTCAATAATTTGACGGACGATGAGACGGGATCATAAAAATGAATTGTGACATGTTCGAATATTCGATTCCCAAAACCAAATTAAATTCCATGGTTATAATCAATTAAACGCGATTTTAGTCCAATTCAACCAATTGAGTAGCTTTTAGGGGTTTTACTGTAGATACATCCCTTAACGACTTCACCCAATAGGTTAGTTAACTTGTGAGTGATCAGCTTAGAGAAAAAAGATCATAGGCACGTTGACGACATGCCCATTTCACTTTATCGAAACGGGATCGAATTTCAGGATGTCACAACTCTTCCCCTCTTATAAAAATTTCGTCCTCGAAATTTAAACCATTGCACACTTTCCTAAAAAAGGCGGGGGTACAACTGTGTCATCGACTCTTCAGTCTCCCAAGTCGCTCCTTCAGTATCGTGGTGTTGCTAGACCACTTTGACCAATGAAATGGTCTTTGTACGCAGAACTTGCTCTTTACGATCGACAATCTGGACCGGGCTTTCAACGTATGACACATGGTCATCCACGTCCAATTCCTCGAAATTGAGCACGTGGGTCGGGTCAGGCTCGTACTTTCTTAACATCGACATGGGAAAGACGTCATGCACTTGCGCCAATCTTGGCGGCAATGCAAGACGATACGCTAGGTTTCCGATTCTTTCTAGAATCTCAAACGGACCTACGTACCTCGGACTCAGCTTGCCTTTCTTACCAAAGCGTGAAGTTCCCCTCATTGGTGATACTTTCAAAAAAACGTGATCACCAATTTGGAATTCCAAAGACCTTCGACGCTTATCTGGATAACTTTTCTGCCTGCTCTGCGCTGTCTTTAATCTGTCTTTGATCACTGCCACGCATCTATTGATTGTTGAACCAACTCTAGGCCTGTTATTTTCCTTTCCTCGACTTCATGCCAACATACTGGAGTTCTGCATGCTCTGCTATACAACGCTTCAAATGAAGCCATCTTGATGCTCTGCTGATAACTGTTGTTGTAGGCGAATTCCACCAGATGAAGCTGATCCTCCCAACTTCCTTTGAAGTCTATTACACACGCTCTCAACATGTCTTCAAGAGTTTGAATTGTCCTTTTAGATTGGCCATCCGTCTGAGAATGATATGCCGTACTGTACTGAAGCTTTGTACCCAAAGCACTCTGCAAGCTCTTCCAAAAAGCAGCAGTAAACCTCGGGTCTTTATAGGATGTTATCATAATTGGCACTCCATACATACGAACCACCTGACGCACATATAGGTCTGCGTGTCTATCCAGACTCAGGTCCTTTCTAACTGCAATGAAGTGAGCCGACTTTGTCAGCCTGTCGACTACTACCCAAATCAAATCATTTCCTTTTTGACTCCTTGGTAGTCCAGTCACGAAATCCATCGTGATATGCTCCCACTTCCATTTTGGGATAGCGAGAGGTTGCAAAAGTCCTCCCGGCTTGCAATGTTGGGCTTTTACTTGCTGACAAGTCAAACGCTTGGCCACATGTTTAGCGATATCCGCCTTCATACCTGACCACCAGTAGTGTTGACGTAGATTTTGATACATTTTATTGCTTCCAGGATGAATGCTATAAGTGCTACAATGTGCTTCAAATAAAATTTCTTCTCTAAGCTCAACATCGTCAGGTACAACCAAATGTCCTTGGAACCTTAGAGTCCAGTCATCATTAACTTGAAAATCAGCCTTTCTTTTATCGGTATCCTCTTGAAGAATTTTTTGTACATCTAGATCTGTCGGTTGGAGTTCTTTAATTCTAACTTGGACATCCGGTTCAATTCTGAGGGTGGCCATAAAACTTGAAAGGTGGCCTACTTCAAATTTAAATTCCGAATCCCGAGCTTTCTCGATTAAGTTCCACTCCTTAACCAAGATTTGCGCTATTGAAGACTTCCGACTCAATGCATCGGCGACCTTGTTCACCTTTCCCGGGTGATATAGAATATCACAGTCATAGTCTTTAAGCAATTCCATTCATTGCGCTGTCTCATGTTCAACTCTTTTGAGAGAACAAATACTTGAGACTTTGATGGTCTGTGAAGATCTGAAACTTTTCTTCGCACAAGTAGTGCCTCCAAATCTTCAATGCAAATATGATGGCTGCGAGTTCTAAGTCATGCATCGGATAATTCAATTCATGAGGTCTCAACTGCCGGGAAACGTATGCAACAACTCTACCATGTTGCATCAGCACGCAACCTAATCCCCTAAATGACGCATCACTATAGATCTCGAATCCTCCAAGACTAGATGGAATTGTCAGCACAGGTGCGGTAGTCAGCTTTTCCTTCAGCTCTTAGAAACTACGCTCGCATTTGTCTGTCCACACAAATTTATTTTCTTTCTTCAAGAGTTTTGTCAGAGGCGACGTTATCAATGAGAACCTTTTCACAAACCGTCTGTAATAACCTGCTAACCCCAGAAAACTTCTGATTTATGTTACTGATGTCGGTCTTGGCCACTTGATCACGACTTCTATCTTGCTTGGGTCGACAAAGATTCCTTCTTCGGAAATCACATGACCTAAGAACACAACACGAGTCAACCAAAACTCACATTTGCTAAACTTAGCATACAATTGATGAGTTCTTAAGGTCTGGAGTACTATTCTTAAATGATTCTCATGCTCTTCATCACTTCTCGACTAGACTAAGATGTCATCAATGAACATGATCACAAATTGATCCAAATATTCCTTGAACACTTTGTTTGTCAAATCCATGACAGCAACTGGAGTGTTCACCAAGCCAAACGATCTTACAATACTCTCGTAATGACCATATCAAGTATGAACAGCTGTCTTTCGTACAACCTCCTTCCTGGATCATAACTGACGACATCTTGTTCTCAAGTTGATCCTTGAAAACATCGACACTCTTGATGTTTGGTCATCCAATTCGTCTATCTTTTATAATGGACGCTTGTCCTAGATCGTTACCTAATTGAGTTGACGATGGTCGATGCACACTCGCAACAAACAATCTTTCTTTTTCTCACAAACAAAACTGATGTTTCCCCAAAGTGATGCACTGATATGCATGAATTCCTCATTCACCAATCTTCACATTTGCATCTTCAATTCTACCAATTCAGACAACAACAGCTAGTAAGAAGCCTTCGAGAGTAGTTCTATCTTGGTGCTAGCTCGATCGCACTTTCTATCTCTTTTGGCGGTAACCCAAGCAATTCCTTTAGAACCATCTTAGAAATTTTCTGTATCACGGCCACCTTCTTCACATTCTATTTCTTAACTGACACATCCACTATAGTTGTCAAATCAATCTTGGCAACCTTCATCTAACAAACAAGTTGCCTTCAGCCAACGAGATTAATGAAATTGAAGATTCTTTTCGACTCTCAATAACCTTGACACTTTCACATATTAATGGACTAAACTAGATTACTCCAAGATCGTGATTCATTATCACTAGGTGCTCCATGAGCCAACACTATTCATGTGGCATCAAACTCACACCTCAGCAACTAGTCAAGCACAACTATTGCTAGTGATTCCCTCTCTTTCACTTTTACGTCAACAATTTAAGTTCTACCAACTCAGCATAAAGCTCTGCTGCACTGCTCTGATAAAATCACTTCCAACACATTCTTTCTCTGATCGGTGCAAGGTCCATTCTACTCCCATTCCTTTTGGCTGTAGTAGCGATGTCTATGCTACCTTAGACTTCCACTGACAGTCTTTCACCTGGTAGCCATGCTGATCATCATCACCACATGTTCTAGTCATACTCGGACATTGAATTTATCCATGCTTCATTTACAATTCGGACACCTATCAGGTGAGTCTTCCATCTCCTGCCAAGTGACAGCACACACTCTTTCTGGTTGCCCCATCAGTCTGCTAGGAACGCTCCTGACCAGATATTCTTGTTGGTTATACTCCAAACAATCTCGCATCCTAGGAAGGACGTAAGATTGATCTCCATCATCGCGTCTAGAAACAACCTGATCTATTTGACTCGGTGCTGACTTGACTACCCCACCATTCCTCGTGAGTGAAATAGAATACTTTTCTCTCGACCTCGGTCTTTTCCCTAACCGATTTCCATTTCTACCTGAACTGGATCTATACCTCAGCTTGAATGCAATGACTCGCTCTCGGATCACATCTCCACTCTGGATCTTAGCAGGTGAGGCGACAACGGCGGTTGTAGCACTGATGGCGACTCAATCCTAAGCTTGCTGGCTCATCCAGTTCCCAAGGAACACTAGCATCAAAACGATCCTATCGAACTTAGGATCATTCGACGTTGCTACACTAGTACCAACCTGCGGTGGTACTCTTACACTCAAGCTGGCCAGAGCCAACACTCTGCCACAACCACCTCGGGTACCGACCTTTGTCAATGTATTATCTCGAGTCACAGAGGACATTGTCCTCTTACTAGGAGTTCTCAGCTCCTGCTCGCTCATGGTTCAGTCTTTACACTAAAATCCATCTTCCACATCCACACTGGATTAGAAGATGAACGATCCTCACATGACAATCAATTCTAGCATCCAGCTAACACAGACATGCACCAGCATGAATTTAAAGGCCTTTCCTACTAACTATCCCATGGTCAACACTCCTTATCACTCCAATACCTAACCATTGCTCTGATACCACTTAACACATCCTTCTCACTTGGTCAATTTTATAATGTGATATCCCAGGATAATATATCGCCGACCCTTTCATTTTTTAAGCACATGCGGAAGCAGTTAAAATCCCCAGACAATAAAACGATGGGATAGAAAAACAAGACCATATTTTTTCATATTGAAATTTATAACCAAATTTTTATACAAAACACAAACCGCTTCATAACTATTCACTTCAAAAGGAATTCTCAAAAGAAGATAGACTCTCAGTCCATCCAGGCCACACTCAAGACCCCTCTCGGGATTATCTTCTTCTTCCAAAATCTTTCTCCTCAGGTTTTACCTCCAAGTCCTCCTTCCCAGACTTCTCCTCCTCATCTTCTCATCGGGGTCCTGAAATGTTTTCTCCAAACTGGGGTGAGACTATGTCCCAGCGAGTTTTACCCCACTAAGGCCAGATTAGTAAACCATTGTATTATAGGCTGCCTAAACACGCACAAGTCAAAGGACTTACCTTAGCCTCTGTTCCTTCCTGCAAGTTAGTATATATATCAAATATACATCATCACATCATATCACATCACCCAATCAGATCGAATCATCGATCAATCGACCTAGTCGATTACATGTCATCCAAATTATCTCTTGATTGACTCCTTCCATACTTTCTATAAGTCTGATCAAACATCCAAGACTACTCACCCTAGGTGATATATAGATAGTATGTTATCTTATCTCCAGACGACATATAGAGTCATCGAGCTATCAAATCATACCGTACTGTCTCCAGATGCTCCGTAGAGTCATCGAGCCGATATACATGTCATTCCAAGCAAACAATCAAATGACCGATTTTATCATTTCCGATAAAATGCCATGTGTGGGTACTCGATCGGCTCTAGCCAAAATATAATAATTTCATTTTTTTTATAAATTCCACCATTTTTAGTAGCCCACTCAGATCCTTTTGGCATTATCAATCGATGCCCGGTTCTTTTTCAATTAATAACCAAAGATTATTCAATTAAAGAATAATTCATTCTTTCACAAATAATTCAATTCAGCATGAAATATAGCTCAATTAAATAAACGGACTGCACCACGACAATCAGCATAAAATTTTGGTCGTCGGCCATCTCAACCTTAATTTCCGAAAAATAAATAAGTAAATAATTAATTTCAAAATTTAAATAATTAATATTAAAAATTCAATTTAGCACAAAATAAAGCCCGATTCAATAAACGGACTTCACCATGGTCATCAGCATAATATTCCGGTCACTGGCCATCCCAGTTGAATTTTCGAAAAATAAATAATTAATTAATTTAATTCCGAAAATTAATAATTAAATACCATAAATCCCACTTAGGCCCGAAAAGCCTAATTGAAGCCCACTAAGGGTCGGGGAAAATCTCGAGGCACTTCCAATAAATAATAGACCACGTCTACTTGCTAATTACACAATCATTTATCTCAATAGCATCACAATTGACTAATAATTGCTAATTTATTCTAATCTAATAACCTAAACATAATTAATTAAAACTAAACAAACCTTAAGCATAATTAGCCAAAATAATCCGGGATTAGTGAGATTACTCATTGGAATCGCGCGCAAATTGGATCAATCTGACGGGGGTGACGCGAGGGACAATAATCTCCAAAGCAGGTCTTGGGTTCGGGGCCCAAAAATGGCCCAAAAGCGGGCCCGAAGTCGCTGGATACCCACTCGGCCACTTGCTGTTCAAGGTTGGCCGAGGCTGGTCTGGCGGCTAGAGCAGCGAGGGGAGGCCGACGGAGGGCAAGGGGAGCTCCGGCGGTCCGAATGGTGGCCGGAGATGGAACTGGTCGGCGGTCCGGCAGCTTCTTCAACTACTCCCGAAGCTGGATAGAGACCAAACAGCTGCTAGACAGAGCTGCTAGGTGGCGGGGATGCGAGGGACGAGCGGTGGGATGCGTGGGCGGCGTGCGGGAGATGGAGCGCGGCGGCGGGAAGGGCGGCGACAGCGAGCTGTAGCTTCTGCGAGCTGTTGTTCTCCTTCTTCCGCGTCTGGTTTTTCACGAACAAGAAGAAAGGAAGGGGGGTTTTGGTCACGTGGGGTGGGGAAGAAGTGAGAGGAGAGAGAAGAAGATATAAGAGAGAGAAGAGATAGGTTTGAATGGTCAAAGGGAGAGGGAGAAGCCAAATTGAAATTGGCCAAGGGGTAGGTGGTGGGTGGGGAAAACGCACGAGGGGGAGGGAGAGAAGAGAGAAGAGAGAGAGAGAGAAAAAGAGAGAAAATGGAGAGAGAGAAAAACAAATAAAATAATAGTCTTATTCTTATTTTTCTTTTCTCTTCCCTTTCCTTTCTATTTTCTTTTGATCTTCGATTTTTCCTCCGATAATTTCTTTCTTGAAATTTCGGGTTGTCAATAATTTGATGGACGATGAGACGGGATCATAAAAATGAATTGTGACACGCTCGAATATTCGATTCCCGAAACCAAATTAAATTCCATGGTTAGAATCAATCAAACGCGATTTTAGTCCAATCCAACCAATTGAGTAGCTTTTAGGGGTTTTACTGCAGATACATCCCTTAACGGCTTCACGCAATAGGTTAGTTAACTTGTGAGTGATCAGCTCAGAGAAAAAGGACCATAGGCACGTTGACGACATGCCCATTTCACTTTATTGAAACGGGGTTGAATTTCAGGATGTCACAGTACTAATGATGTTTATATTAGAGTAGTAAAGATCAGGTTGATGGTGATGTAATAACCAACTACGTCAATTGATGTTCGTTGAATTAGCTAAAGAGCTATTGTAAGATTTGGATTCTTAAAGCAGCAAAATCGAAATAAAGCATGTAGTAGAGTAGCTAGAGTATCTAATAAGTTAGTTAAAAACTATAGTTAGTTAAAAACTATAGTAAGAAGACAATAGCAATTGTCATTTTTGGTCAATCTGCAGGAGTCCTAGAAAAGAAATTGTATCAGTAGTATCTTCCTAGACAGCAGTTCAATGGAAACTCTTCAACGATCACCTATCTCTCTAAATCAACCTCAATGAATAGTTTGAGAAAGATTATAAAAGGGAAGGATTTAAGGAACCAAGAGAATGCGGCACATAAAAGATCAAGTAGCTTACGTACTATTATTCTCATATTAAAGCTCTCTATTTTACTGTCTTGCTTATTGTGCTATTTAGCAATTGTGCTATGGATTAAATGTACAAGTGTAAGAATAGTAACCGAGTCTAGATAGTGTGATCTATCACATAAAAGATCAATGCTAGCCGATTATAACTTTCCAAGTATATTGTTAGTGGAATCCAGGTTGTTTTGAGGCTATTAGTCTAAAGAGTGGACAAAAGTTTGAGAATAAAGCCAAACCACTATAACTCTCTGTGTCCCCGCTATTTTTCATCTTCTCATTCATATTGGTATATAGTTAGTGTGAGTTGGTTAAATATTAGGTCATGGTGATCTTTATTTAGCTATTAGCTAATTTCCGCAAAAGATCATCAAAGTTTGAAAACAACATATTCACTCCCTCTAGGTTGTATTGTTAACCTCAACAATTGGTATCAAAGCTTTGTTGTTCTTTATCTAAAGTGTATTTCTTCTGAATACAAAGATCCTTTATCATGGCTAATCTTGGCGGCTTCTTTACCAATGATGCTCAAGCTCCCAACAAGCCGCCTTACTTTGATGGAAGGAATTGTGGCTATTGGAAGCAAAGAATGAAATCATATATTGAAGCCGTAGACAAAACTCAAAGATTAGAGGATTTGAACGGAAAAGAATGCTCAAACGTTGGGATTAAAATTATAGTTTTATCATTTGATGAAGTAACGGGGAATATGAGACAAGTGGACTTACCCTTCAAATAAGGACACATTGTGAAACAAGTTTGAATCACGGGGCCAGATCGAGATCACACTACTTTGCCAATAACATGCACAAGCATGAACTTGAAAGCAGAGAGAGAGATGGGGAGATCCGCATTATTTCCAAGACCACTTCATTTATGTAGGAAGCCGTATTCAATGAGCTGCATCAGTCTTTCTTCTTTCACATATAGCCATGTTCAATGTTTCGGGGGTTCGGTTTCCACATGGAAGGGGGAGGTAGTTCAAATCCCCACCTCCTCACGCGTAAGTTTCAAGTGTTACTCCCATGCCCTGCAAGAGGTAGGGCACAAGTCTGCGAGTGAGTGTAGAATAGGAATAGAGTAGGACTGACCAAAAAAAAAAATGTACTTCCCCTTAAAGCGCAAAAGAAGAAAAATGATTACATTGCTTAAAAAGTTGTTATATAGAGTTAATACAATATATTATGCCAATCTCATATTAAGAGATAATGGGATTCATGTTGAATCCAAGTGAAAAAAAGAAAAAGAAAAAGATTTCACACAGTTCTGTATATTATGTTTGACTTTATTCATCAAATCATCCAAAGGATATTCGATATTTTAAACATTCATTCTTGAACCTTCGCTGTTTCCTACATACACGAGCAGTTCCTAGTTAAAACAAAAGCCAACCTTCCTCCCTCCCTTCGCTCTTTCACACACATAAGCACGCGCGCAGCCTAATGCAGAGATGAAGTCACACGAGCATTTCAGCCATCCACACAGCGTGGTCTTTTGTCAAACCTTCAACAACAGCTTCACCATCCAATTCAATGCTCTGGATGCAAACTCCCGGCCTCCTCCCAGTGTACTTTGTATATTGATGATTAAGATCATTGTATTGTTTGAATGTGGTCCTTTTGGTTTCTTGTTTCAGCTTCCGTTCTTTTCTTTTGGATTCTGAAATGATTTTGAAATTATGGAAAATCTATTTAAGATAGGGATCAACTTAAGTATGTGACTAGCTCTGACATAAAAGAAATAAGTATATAAAGAAAGTCGCAAAGATGAACAGAAAATCGATACAATGTACTATTAAGCTCTACTTGAGAATTAACCAGTCCTTCGGTAAAATTCCTTTCTATTTCAAACAAGAATAGATAACACTTTCTTGCTGAGCACGTATTGCCAATTTGATCTCCAAATTTGTTGACAAGCATAACGGGAAAAGAAAATATTCACTTACAAAGCCATAGTTAAGAATGCCCAATAACCTTAACCAAGTAATTACAGAGAGAGAGCTGAAAAGTAAATGATCATATCCGCTTTTTTTGCTTGTGGCGAGAATATCCACATCTAGGAGTCACAAAGCCAATATCAATTTCAAATGGAGCTAGCACAACTTCTGAAAGAATTCAGGGAAGATACATTATCAATCGCAAATGACTGGCTGCAAGAGCATGGCGAAGATCATTAATGCAGAAGCGAAAAAACCGCCTGTCTATTAGCAACATAGCTGATTCATAGGAAGAGCCGCATTACACCTAAAAGGGAAATTTATCCAGGAAACCTAAGACAATAGCAGCATCATGTACACGGGTGAGACAGAGACCAGCAATCCTCCACTGAAGATGGCGATAAGAGACAGCAGATAGCTAGGAAGAAGATCGTGAAAATCAAATTGCCATGCTCACTAAAGCTTCCAAAAGATCTCTACATTTTACTGAGAAAGGAACTCCTCCATCAGTACAATGTGTGGAAGGTGTGATGAAATTTACTGAATTAATTGCACAGAACAGCTTCTTGAGACCAAAAGGACTTTTCAGAGTTTTTAAGACTAAACCCACTTATCATGATATAAGAGTAACGGAATTGCGCATCAAAACAACACAAACAGCATAGAATCCTGCCAAAAGCTTAGCAGAGTTAAGATAGTGCAAACTATAGGCAGAAAGCTCACATACTAAATGTGTAGAAGAAAACATAGAGTTTACCCGCTTAACTCCTTTTCAAAAAGTTAAACATTTGAAAAATCGTAGCCAAAACAGGCATTCATTTCTAAGGCAACTTCTCTTTTGTGAAGAGAAAACGCATTACTTCCTTAGGTGAATCTCGTCCTATCCTCAAAAGAGCCATCCAGACACCAAAAAGCTGTCCACACTCCATAGTCACAAATGCCAATGAAGAAGTCAACCAAGATCGATCTCAGATGCATTTGCAATTGCTAAAGCATGTAAGCAAAAGAAAATCCAGTACTCATCATAGCACTGAAATTAGTAAGGCCAAATTTGATTGCTTAAGTAAAGCAAGCAATGCCATTGGATCCAAAACATCAAAACGAGCATTCACAGACATTAAACAGTTGAATCTTTTAGCCAAAGATCGCACATCAACAGTTGGATCAAGCAGATTTGTCCACCTGGAGAACCATGAAGAAGAGATGCAACAGAAGAGACTTTGACACCTCCAGCAAGTAACAGCAGTATCTTCAATTACTCTGTTGCAAGCACTTTTCAATCAGCACAGGATCAACTACTTCACTATAAAAGGAAAAACCTGTGCGCATACCTATCAGGAGAATTCTTTCTACCCTGAACAGAAGTTTCCTGTACGACAACATCCATAGGGACCAGAACGGTCCTAATTATAGCAGTTATTTCATGATCCTCCTTGACTACCACTATCTCTATTGCACCCGCCAGGTCGACCACCATTTCGATCAGGACCATAGTGTCCACCACCTCCACCTCCATACCTGTCATTGCTCCCCGCATAACTACCTCCTCTGCCCTCTTCACTAGGACACTTGCTTGTAGAATGTCCAGGCTTTCCGCAAGCACTCTCCATCTCCACCTCCACATCCACCACCACGGGCCGATTAGGGCCACGATCACGACCACGGTCACGACTGCAATCACCATGTTGGTCACTACACGAACCTCGAGGCGAGAGAACTTGTCAACCACCACCTGCTTTAGAAATATTCATCCTGGAGTTAGTTTGTAGTATATGACATGGAAAATTACAGATATCATCCTAGACTTTGCTACTCATATCAAACGCGCTATTCTCATATTTCAGACATCCAATCATCACTTTCCAAATTTTTATTTTATTTTATTTTATTTTATTTATTTTTTTTTTTCGGGTTGCATCTCGCACCCACACATATTTCTCGAATTACCCCATCCTCAATGTTTCATTCCACTTTCTAGGTGTAGATCTCATGTGTGCATAAGGGCAACTAAGTTAATTTAGGTTGGGAGATGCACAATATAGATTTTGAAATGTGAGGAGGGTATTTGATATGAAAAGCAAAATTGAGGATAGTTTTTGCAATTACGCTATGTAATATTAATATGCTTGCTTCATCACCACATAATCATATCAAGGATAAAAACTATACTAAATCAAATTTCGCAAAGATGCATCTCATGTTCCAAAAAATGAGAACCTTAGGTTTCTAGAGTTAATTGATCCTAAGCATACACAATAACCCCTTTTTTTCACCAGATGTGTTCTATCAACTGTTCTATTAAAAGAGTCTACAATTTTTTAATTGATGACACAAAAGCATTTTGTAGATAAGAGCAACAATCCAAACTTGGCAAGTTCAGCCAATATCGACTCGGATCCATTCTAAAAGCAATATGACTAGCCCCTAAAAGTACAAAAAGAGATTTTTCATTCGAATCCAACCAACGATCTGAACCTAAGCATTTGGAAAGAATAAGAAATGAGGATTCTTAGAGTCTAAAACTACTTATCAAATTAAATTGTTTCAGTCAAATCAGGGACCACAATTCAGTCTCCATTGCCACAAATATGGTTTTTCCACAAGAAAAGCTACCAAAAGCAGCATGTTTTATCCTTCATAGTTTGCCCCTTTTTCCCTAGCTAGGTTCTCAGGGTTTCAAACCGCAAGTCAATATGCCGCATAAGTTTAGTTAGAACTATGAAGTTTTTTTTGGTTGTCCTCTCTTGTCATGCATTGTGACTGCCAAATTTCAACACTAAAATAAGTACGGTATTTGCACGTTGTGTAGCATGTTAAACCCAAAAATCTCAATGAGTAACCGAGATTTCAACTCCACATAGAGATCGGTTGAGGTAAGAATTTCTGGACTACTCTCAATGAGCAGCAAAGATTCATGAAGTCAAGGGTGACCAATGACAATGACATAAAGGAAAAATTAGTTATTGCAACCACCATGTTGGACTAATGTAGCAACTCAAGGGCTGGCAACATTTCTATATTGCCGACAACTCTAACTGTTTGATTACAAACGTGACTGAGATTCTCCATACTCAAGAAAGATTCCTGCCAGTTCAATATTTCAAAAGAAAACCTTTTGCAGTCGTGCCCAACAGCTTTCCTTGTTACGTAACCTTTGGCCTTTTTTTCCTTCTAACAAGGAAGTGCATCTTGACATGTATCTGTGACAGGCCAAAGAGATATAAAAGCTCATTCTTCAACCCAGTAGATGGAGTAATCGACACAGAAAATCTGTGATAAAAAGGACGTTATATGCAGCAATGATATTCCCAAATGATAGCCAAACCTCATTCTACTGCAACAAGCATATAGTGAATAAAAATTGCTTACCTCGAGGGTTAGACATAAAGCCACAATTTGTCAAGTGTTTTGCAACTGTTTCTCCCAACTCTTTTTGCCAGTTATGTACAGCCTTGGCTTCAAATAGAGGCCATATAACTGCTGTCTCGGCTGTAAGATTGACACTGGCGGCAGGTATTTGTGACTGTTCAATGTTAGAGCAGAAAGTAGAAAAAAACATGCAGGGTTCAAATCTTATCGGGAAAAAAAGAAGAGGAGGAAAGTCATTTCTCCTGCCATTCTTTCACCCCACATAAGAGATCATTTAAAACCTTACTTCTCTTCACATTTACGAGAGGACAAAAAGCGTAACACGGGGGATGACTGTGCCGTCACACTAAGTTTAATTTAAGTTGATGACCATTTTTTTTATTATGAAAAATGGACAATCCCAGTTACCTTAGAGAGTATAATAGCAAAACAAAAGCAATGGCAAACTCAATTGATTTTCCCAAATTCTCTTCACGCTCACTGCACATCCCCCACGAGTCATTCCCTGCAGAGACGAAACAGAGACATTCAAGTGGCCGTACACCAAAAAAAAAAAAATCGAACCTTTAGCTCGTGCATTCACATAGAGAGAGAGAGGGGCTTACTCCACGTCGAGAATTATGACTTCGGAGGTAACACCCCTGAGGCCGCCTCGGCTCCATCCAAGACCGATTTTGCCTTCCCATCCTCACCATCAACTCCGCCGCCGCCACCGCGTCCGCCGAATTCGCTAAGAGGAGCAGCGGAGCTCGGAGTGCACCGCAAGCGGAACATCGTGGGAACCGGGGGAGACAAAGACGGGGTTGGAGTGAGGCTCAGGGTGTGGATGCGGTTGGCGTAGATGCAGCGGAGCCTGTGGGCAATTAGCCGAGATGGGTGTTTGGCACCAATGATCGCATCACCATTGGCATAACCCCCAAAGGGTTGAGTGAAGCTTGATATGAGTTTGTTGCCAGCAAAGTCTGACCACTATAAGAATTTCTTTCTTATATTGAGTCACAAAGTTCAAGGTCCCAATGACTCAATATAAGGAAGAAATTCTTATAGTCACTTTGCCGGCAACAAACTCATATCAAGCTTCACTCAATTCTCCGGGGTTATGCCGAAGGTGATGCAATCATGGGTGCCAGAAACCCACTCGCATCGGTGATGTAGGATGAGTGACGTAGCGGTAGAGGCGGAAGACGAAGAGGTTGAGGGAGGATGGAGATGAGGATAGAGAGAGAGTCTTGGATATGGTTGACTCTATTGAAGCTCACCTTCTCTCTCTAAACTCTCCCTGTAAGCCTCTCAATTTGAGCAAAGCCATGGGACGGGAGCGAGGAGATGAACATGGACACATAAATATACCAAATGAAATTTCAGCACATATGCATCTCATGTTCCAAAAAATGAGAACCTTAGGTTTCTAGAGTTAATTGATCCGAAGCATACAAACTAAATGCAATGCTAGAGCAATTATTGCCCACACTCACTAAACTAGACCTGACTGATCAACTTACAAAATTCTGGGGACCCACACTCGCTCATAATGGGAAACACAACTTCCCCTACATTTTCCATACTAGATTTGTTCTATCAGATGTTCTATTGAAAGAGTCTAGAATTTTTTAATAGACGACACAAAACCATTTTGTAGATAGGAGTACCAATCCAAAACTTGGTGAGTTCTGCCAATGAACATGGAGTGCTGACTTTGATCCATTTAAAAAGCAATACGACTAGCCTCTAAAACTACAACAAGAGATTTTTCTTTCAAATCCAACTAGCAACCCGCATCCAAGCGTTCAGCAAGAATAAGTAATGAGGATTGTAGAGTCTAAAACTAGCTATCAAATTAAATTTTTCAGTCAAATCAGGGACCACAATTCAGTCTCCATTGCTACAAATATGGTTTTTCCACAAGAAAAGCTACCAAAAGCAACATGTTTTATCCTTCATAGTTTGCCCTTTTTTCCTAGCTAGGTTCTCAAGGTTTCAAACCGCAAGTCAAAATGCCGCATAAGTTTAGTCAGAACTATGAAGTTTTATTTGGTGTTCTCTCCTATCATGCATTGTGACTGCCGGATTTCCACGCTAAAATAAGTACACCAAATCTTAATGAGCAACAGAGATTTCAACTCCACGTTGAGCTCGGTTGAAGTAAGAATTTCTGGACTACTCTTAATGAGCAACAAAGATTCATGAAGCCAAGGTTGACCAATGACGATGACATAAAAAAAAGGTATAGTTATTGCAAGCACCATGTTGGACTAATGTAGCAACTCAAGGGCTGGCAACATTTCTGTACCGGCGACAACTCTAACTGTTTGATTATAATCGTGACTGAGACTCTCCATACTAAAGAAAGATTTCCAAAGTGGCCAGTTTAATATTTCAAAAGAAAACCTTTTATAGTCGTGCCCAACCGCTTTCCTTGTTATGTAACCTTTGGCCTTTTTTTTTCCATCTAACAAGGAAGTGCATCATAAACGAGTAAAACCCAACTCTTGATATGTATATGTGACAAGCCAAAGATATATAAAAGCTTACACTTCAACCTAGTAGATGGAATAAACGACACAGAAAACCTGTGATAAAAGGCACGTTATATGCAGCAATGATATTCCCAAATGACAGCCAAACCTCATTCTACTGCAACAAGCATATAGTGAATAAAATTGCTTACCTCGAGGGTTATGTACAGTCTTGGCTTCAAATAGAGGCCGTATAACTGCTGTCTCGGCTGTAAGATTGACACTAGCGGTAGGTATTTGTGGCTGTTCAATGTTGAAGCAGAAAAAAGAAAATAACACGCGGGTTCAAATCTTACCGAAAACCATCGCTGCCATGGCTGTCGCCTCCGAACACCATCCATTACTACAACACCGCCATCGACCCCCACCGATTGTTCGAAGATCTTCGAACACACAGTGTCACAGATAATAATTCAACACATGAACAACACGATGAAAAATATAAAAGGAGAAAAAGATCGAGAAAAGCTCACCTCCAGTCATCATTGTCGAAGCGTTACACAAACTCAGGGCTACTTCTCATAGATAGACCAGCATTGTCGACGACCCAGAAATGGCTCAATGAAATGGAGTTCTAATTCACCATTGATGATCAAGCGAAACGCCGAGATAGCCATGGAAACTCATCGCCAATGAAGATACGGGTTGGGTGGCAAAGCTTCGATGGAGACCGGGATCAATTAGACTTCTTGGCCTAGGGGAGAAATGGAGCCCAGCGGCGATGAATGACCGCCTGGAAGATCGATTTTTCACTCTCTCGAAGCCTCTTTGAGTCTCTGCGTACGGTATCCGTTTCTCTCTCTAAAAAACGGCGCCTCCAAAGAAGAAAACCGCTGCGGTTAACTTGAGACGCCATGATGGAAGGCAATATCTACGATAACCGACGCTCCAGACGGTTTTCACAGATGAAAAAAGACCTCCAGATCCCCGAAAAAAGACAGGGTTTAAAATCCCTGCGCTTCCCTCCTCAAAGCTACCTCTGCCAGATAAAATTGCATAATTCATCCATTAACTTTAAATTTATTTCATATGGTCCCTAAATTCTAATTTATTGTACAATGAGGTCCCTAGATTTTCAATATATATTCAATTTAGTCTATGAATTATATTAAAATATTTAATGTTGTCTCCAAATTTAAATTGTCATATTATTGTCACTCGAGAGATGAATTTGAAAAAAAAAACGTAAAAACTACTTTTTGTTGGTAGACCAATCTAGCTATTATAGAACTTATCAAAGGTTTGTTTCGGTGCGTAGATTTGAGGAATCAATTATGAATTTCAACCTATTAAATTATATTTCTATCTAGATTATATATTGAAAACCAAAGCCATTACAGCATCTCGAGCTTCCTCTAGTCAAAATTAAATTCTATTCTTTTGTTCGTCATGCCCCGTCATTGATATCTGCCTACATTTATAATACTCGTTTTCCACCTATGTCCAATATACATGCGGAAGAGCTTCAAACTGGATGTCAGCGCGCCTTGGGATCCCGGTCGTCTCGGAAACAAGGGGGTGCGCACGGCTTTGGAATGGCGAGAAACAGCGGCGAAAAGATGGCCGAAGGCGTGGGGAGGGCGACGAGGGAAATCCTCTGTAGTGATGGCGCAAAGTTTAAATCAGCGAGGAAAAGTGACTCCAACTCCTTCAGTAACCGTAATCGAAAAAATCGCCGTTTCCCTCTCAACCTCTTGGCCTGAACGTGAAGTCTTACAGGTGAGTTTCAAAGCCTTGACTGAGATTAATGGGTGGACTTGGTGAATTCAATTCTGATGGGCTTGAAGGGAATGGGCTGCGTAGAGTGCACTCAGTTGATGAGTTTGCCTTGGGATGTGCAATGATAAGCCTAGGGCTTCGGAATGATTTTCGAACTTAGGCATAGTGCACAACATGGTCCGTAAACTTTAATTTATTTAATATGAGCTGAACTTTAATTCAATATGCGATGTGATCTTTGGATTTTAATATATTCAATGGGGTTTAATGAACTTTTGATGTATGTTCAGTTTAATTCGTAAATATGTAAAAATATTTAATGTTTCTTGTACATCACCCAACGAGGTAGCCCAATATAAAAGAGTTAATCACAGTCAAGAAATGTTATGAAGAAAGTCCTGACTCGACATGTTTGTATACTTACTATTGCATTGAAAAGTCATGGTTAAAATCTAATATTTCACGATGACAGCGAGACCTAACATATAGAGAGTAAATAATCATCGCCTATTTTCACCGTTTTTTTTTTTTTTACTTGTAAAAGAAATTACTACTTCATATTTAAATTTACTAAAGTCAACATAAAATATCTAATATTTGAATTTCAATTTCAAGGTGATCAGTAACTTACTGGTTTGCATCTAAATTTTATGTATAGTCAACAAATTTACATCTATGCTACAATATATTAAAATGGTGTTTACTAAGAGTAAATCCAAGGCGAGTAGTTTCCAAATTTGCAGGTTATTTAATAACTTGATTAAGTCTTGAAAACATAAATATTTAGCACTTAGTAAAATTAAACACATTATGTTATCATAATAAAAATAAGCTTAAAAGGTTTCATTAAGTCAGAAAATCACCAAATTGCTAGCCAAGGGAAGGCCACTTATTCATTCAATAGAAAAAAGATACTTACTGGCAATAAGAATCTTGCTAAATATTTTGCAAAAAACTTATTAAAGGTGCTCATGCTTAGTTAACAAACTGGTATTATTTGGTATTCAATATTCAGTTATTATGGAGCATATTTTACGTTCATTTTCAACATTGATAAATATAAGTACTGAAAAATTAAGGGCCTTTATGGCTTAGTCTCAATTGTTTTTTCTAGATGGCAATCAACCAAAAAAATTACATTAGAATTTCACTTAAATATTTAAGACTACATTCAGAAAATCAAAGAAGTTATGATTGAATTGGCATATGTACAATAAATTAAAGACTAATTTGGTATTTATCCTAGCTATGAATTAAGGCCATCAGAAGCATTCGTTTGGCAAGCCACAAAATGATGAACTTTGGTGAAAACCACACAAAAGCTGCAACGGCGATAGCTTCACAATTAGAAAAAAGAAAGTTGCCCGTCTGTAAGGGATAGAGAAATAAGAGTTGCGGGTGTGTCTTCATAAAAGCTAGTTTGCTTTTAAGTGTTTTGTGTGTGGTGCGAGAAAATTAAAATGTAATAGTTGTGGGAGACGATATTTTATTAGAGTGTTATACTTGTACTACAATTAGGTATAAATGTTTCTCAAGTTGCCTGGTACAGTTTTCTCATATTCTCTCTAGAACACTTCCACAACCAATTAGAAATATTTTATAATTCTTTCTCTGTCTTTGCTTTTCTTTATTTTTTTCCTCCATTTAGGCTGGTGATGGTCACCGGCTGACCCTCACTAGCACTAGGCAGGCCCAAATCGAGTGAGGGCCGCCATGCCCTCGTCTGGCCAGATCTGGCAAGGGCATTGCAACCCTCGCTAGATCTGGGCAAGGGACCGAGCACCCACACCCTCACTTGTGGCTGGCGAGGGTTGGCATACATTTCAGACGTAAAGCCATTTCTTCATATTTACCACTTGTACCTTGAGTTTTTGGCATAAAATTGCACCACATCAAACTGTCAACTTGTGCAAGATCATCCAAACTGTGAGGAGGAATTGGAGAGATTTTAATTCTACACCACCTCTAGTCCAAGAGGTTATTATGACCTCACTCATGCTCTATTGGGGCGAATCACTAACGAGCACTTTAATCTCAACTCGTCGTGACCAAAGGAAGCGGCTAGAGCAACAATCAGTAGTTTTCCATAATTGTAGTATACTTTCCTAGAAATAATGGCGACAAAAAATTGGCACAGAGATTCTTATTACAAATATGGAAAAAGAAGCTAAGTACAACCATGAAAATGAACAATCACTACATTGAACCCTAAAAGCGAGTCACCTGATCTCAACGAGACAAAGAAGCAGTACCGATTAATTTGGGAGGGTCCTTATTGATATGTGGAAGGGAGAGAGTGTGATCATCTCAAATGGGTGACCTGAAAACACAGTGCTGATATAATAGCGAGAATCGTATGAATGAATACCGGATACATGCAAAGGAACAGCGCCTGTGTTGCCAAGATCACCCATCAGGAACAGCTTTTCTTATGTAGGAAGAGTCAAAGCACTCACAACATCATGTCGTTAGAATGTGCTCATCCTAGCGACACCCTGAGACTGTACCATTATCTTTGAGATGTGCTGTCCCTGCTTGTCGTATATGGAAGTGTAAGAGACGAAAACACTCCGCCCCAGAAAGAACGGGACCCGCGTGCACAACGCACCCCGTTCTGATCAATCAAATTTTGCAGTCGTTGAGCTCGCTAGACCGAAATCCTGTCATCTTTCTTGAATTGGTAAAGAGGGAATCGAAGCGGTGTATCGTCCCATTTGAGTCATTTTAAGGTCTGCATCTCATGAAGCGCGGTTGCTCAAAATACCCTTGCCGGGTCATTCAAGTATGTGAAACGGAGGCAAGGCTTGCTCTGTTCAAGAACCGCCTCTGCTGGGTATGTGAATGAGGCTTGCAAGTGAACAATGGGCAAGAAATGGTCATATTACTCGGACTATGAGACGTGCGAAACAACAATCCACAATTTTGTATGCCAACTAGAACAAAAAAGTTTAGGGGGTGCTGCAGAGATTTCTCCAACTTAAAATGACTCGAAACATTTACAGAGCCGTAGTTAAGAATGCACAATAACCTTAACCAAGTAACTACAGAGAAAATCTGAAAAGGAAATGATCATATCCAGTTTTTGCTAATGCTAAGAGTGTATCTCATCTAGGAGTTACAAACCCAGTATCGATTTCAGATGGAGCAAGCACAACTTCTAAAAGAATTAGGGGAAGATACATGATCATTAATGCAGAAATGCAAGTCAATGCGCGCAAAGCCGCTGAAGTGAAAAGAACCATGTGTTTATAACAACATTGCATAGGAAGAGACGTCATTACACCTGAAAGGGAAATTTATCAAGGAAACCGAAGACAATAGCAGTACCATGCATGTTATATTGTGTCTCAAGTTTGAGCCCGTTAGATTAATACGCATAAGTTTGGCCAAATAACAAAGTTCAGGGGAGACTTTGTGATGTCTTCGAATTTTCTTGTTCCAGCATTAATCCCATCTCTTCGTGCGTATGCGTAGAAGGAAGAAGCCAAAAGCTGCATGGGGTTTTATTCTTCAAGCAGGCAAGCAAAGTCAGAGAAGAGATATTGTCTTCTGCCGAAAGAGGAAGTCCACAATCTTCTGCATTAAATATTGGACCCACCACCTGCTGCAAGTGCACGAAGAAGACGCATGAAGAAGACTTCTTTTACGCATGCCTCTCTCCGAGAACAAGAAATTTGAAGACTGCAGCCCACCTCATTTCACGGATCAACGGCACACGTTTATGATTATTATCCCTCATCTCTGCCGCCTCATTAAATGCTTGCCCATGCACATGCATGATCTGCATGCATGCCTACAAATATGGTGGGCGTTCGGTGCCGATTGCGGCTTGTCTTGTGGGCGCCTGCGCTGCAGCATTTAATGAGGCCATTTATTTTCATTTGTTTTGTCTTGTCCTCTGCCGTTCTCCTTATATAAGGAGAAGACGTCTGAAGATGCAATATAGAGCAAAACAGAAAAGAGCTCGAGAGAGAGCAAGAAGAAAGAGCTTGGTGGAGTGTGAGAGACGAGAGAGCTCAGAGAGGTTTTGTGCTGAGTTGAGTCCATTGAGTTGTTTTGTTAAACACCGTGGGTATCGGGTATAAAGTAGGGCTGGGAAACACTTGAGTGTATGAGTGTGATTGTAATCTGTAATTTTCGATTTATAGTGGATTGATTTGCTGGCTCTCCCCGTGGACGCAGGTTCTGACATTCGGACCGAACCACGTTAATTTCTGGCGTCATTGTCCTTTTATTGTTCCTCATTTTATTTCGATCGATTTCTATAGCTCCCGACATAATTGCAAATTGACGATCCGCTTCCGCTGTGACACCGATTACAACAATGCACATGGAGGAGATAGAGACTAGCAATCATGTGGGGAAGGTGCTACTGGATTTTACGGAGTTAATTGCATAAAGGAATAGCTTCTTGAGGCCAAAAGGACTTTTCAGAATTTTTAAGACTACAGCCATGTCCTATGACAAGAAAGCAACATGAACATGCATCCAAACAGCCAATAATCCCGCCAGAAATTGAGCAGGATTAATAGAGCGCTAACCAAAAGTGTATAAAAAACATAGAGCTTACCCGGTTAACTCCTTTTCAAAAAGTAAGACATCTGAAAATTTGTAGCCAAAACGGGCATCCATTTCTAAGGCAGCTTCTCTTTTGCATAGAAAAAACGCATTACGTCCACAGTTGAATTTCTTGCCCTATCCTCAAAAGAGCCATATAGACACCAAAAAGCTGTCCGCACTCCACAGTCACAAATGCCAATGAAGAAGTCGACCAAGATTGATCTCAAACACATTTGCAATTGCTAAAGCATGTAAGTGAAAGAGAATCCAGTACCTATCATATCATTGAAAGCTTAAGGCCAAATTGGGTTGTTTAAGTCAAGCAACCAATGCCGTCAGACCATAACATCAAAACAAGCATTCACGGATATTAAACAGTTGAATCTTTTAGTCAAAGTTCGCACAATAAAAGACCGATCAAGCAGATTTGTCCACCCAGAGAATAATAAATAATAGATTCAGCAGAAGGGACTTTGACACCTGCAGAAAGTAACAGCAGTACCTCCAATTGCTCTGCTACAAGCACAAAATATTTTTCAATCCGCGCAGAATCAACTGCGTTACTATAACTGGAAAAAATTATGTGCATAGCTATCAGTAGTATTCTTTCTACCCCGGACAGAAGTTCCCTGTACCACAATGTTCATAGGGACCAGAACGGTCCTGATTAAAGGAGCATTTCCTGATCCTCCTTGAGTACCACTATCCCTCTTGCACACTCCAGATCAATCACCATTTCGGTCAGGACCATAGTGCCCACCACCACCAACTCCATACCTGTCATCCCTCCCCTCATACCTACCTCCCCAGCCCCCTTCACGAGGACACTCCCTTCCACAATGCCCAGGCTTGTCACACTTAGGCAGCGCATGGCAACGCTCCTGTTTCTCCCAATTTCTGTTCTTTTGTTCCCCGGAACAAAAAAAGAACAGAAACCTGTTTGGTAAAACAAGCAGATAGTGAATAGAACTACTTATATCGAGGGTTAGACATAAAGGCAAAATTTGTCAAGTCTTCTGCAAGTGTTTCTGCAAACACTTTTTGCTATCCTTGGCTTCAGATACTGGCCATACGACTACTATCCTGGTTGTCAGATTGACGCTGGTGGCAGATACTTGTGGCTGTCCAATGTTTAGAGCAGAAAAAAGAGAAAACCATGCCTGTTTCAAATCACACCCAGAAAATGACATTTCTCACACTAAGTTTAATTGAAGTCAATGGCGATTCTTTTCATGAGGAAAAATGGATGATTCTTCACAAGTTACGAGAAAGAGAAAAGCAATGGTAACTCACTTAGACTTGAGCCTCAATTTGTCTGAGTGATTTGCAAGTGTTTATCCCCAACTCCTTTTGCCAATTAGGCATAGCCTTGGCTTCAGAAACAGGCCATACAATTGCTGTCTCAGTTGTAAGATTGACCCTTGCGGCGGATACCTGTGGCTGTCCAAAGTTAGAGCAGAAAAATAAAAAACACACAGGGTTCAAATCTTAGCACAAAAATTGATGAAAGCCATTTCTCCTACAATTCTTTCGACCCACTCAAGGGATAATTTGGAACCTTATTTCACTTAACCCACTAGATGAATATCCTGTCACACTAAGTTCAATTCAAGTTGATGACGATTTATCTTCATGTGAAAAATGGACGATCCTTGTGACATCCTGAAATTCGATCCCGTTTCGATAAAATGAAATGTGCATATCGTCGGCATGCCTATAGTCCTTTTTCTCTGAGCTAATCACTCACGAGTTAACTAATTTATTGGGTGAAGCCGTTAAGGGATATATCAGCGGTAAAATCCGTAAAAGCTACCTAATTTGTTGGATTGGACTAAAATCACGTTCGGTCGATTTTAATCATGAAATTTAATTCGTTTTTGGGAATCGAATATCCGAGCGTGTCACAATTCATTTTTTAGGACCTTGTCTCATCGATCGTCAAATTATCGACAAGTCCGAAATTTCAAGAAAGAAATAATTGGAGGAAAAATTGAAGATCGGAAGAAATTAGAAAGGGAAATGAAAAGAGAAAAGAAAATTTAGAATGGTATTATTCTTTTTCTTTTTCTCTCTTTCTCCCTTTTCTCTCTTTCTTTTCTCTCTTTTCTCTCTCTCCTCTCCCCTCCCCCTTCGTGCGGACACCCCTTCCCCACGCCGACTCTCTCTCCTTTTCCTTTGCCGTTTCCTACTTTGCTTTCTCTTCCCCATTTGACTTTTCAACCATTATCTCTTCTTCTTCTCTCTCCTCTCTCTTCTCCCCCACTACCCCACGTGACCTCTTCTTCTTCTTCTTCTTCGTTCTTCTTTGTGCGAACCAAACCAAAACCAGCAAAGAAGAGCAGCAACTGGCCGAGGACCACCGTCGCCCGTCCCGCCGCCGCACCGGAGCCGAACCGCCCGCGCGCCCGCCGCTCATCGCCGTGTGCCGCCAGCCCCGTTCCTCGTGCGACCCGGCCCTGTTCGCCTCTGCCAGCCCTCGTTCCGCCGTCGTCCAGCCGCCTCCAGCGGTCGCTCGCCGCCGTCCCGACCCCTCGGCATCCCCCTCACCCTCCGCCGGCCTTCCCTCGCCGTTGTAGCCGCCGGAGCAGCCCCGGCCAGCCCCGACCAGCAACCCACGAAATGGGTTTCTAGCGGCTTTAGGCCTGCTTTTGGGCCGTTTCCGGGCCCCGAACCCGAGCCATGCTTTGGGAAGAATCGTTCATCGTGTCGCCCCATCGGATTGATCCGATTTGTGCGCGATTTGGTGAGTAATCTCACTAATCCTGGATTAGTTGGCTAATTATGCTTAAGGTTGGTTTAGTTTTAATTAATTATGTTTATGTTGTTAGATTAGAATAAATTAGTAATTATTAGTCAATTGTGATGTGATTTAAATAAATTGATTGTGCAATTAGCAAGTAGACGTGATCTACTAATTATTGGAAATGCCTCGGGATTTTTCCCAACCCTTAGTGGGCTTCAATTAGGCTTTTCGAGCCTAAGTGGAATTTTTGGTATTTAAATATTATTTTTCGGAATTAAATTAATTAATTAATTATTTTCCGAAAATTCAATTGAGATGGCTAGTGACCGGAATATTACGTTGATGATCATGGTGAAGTCTGTTTATTTAACTGAGCGCCAATTTGAGCTAAATTGGATTTATTATAATTAATTATTAATTCTCTAAATTAATTAATTAATTATTTATTTTCCGGAAATTCAAGCTGAGATGGCCCGTGACCGGAAAATTATGCTGATGACCGTGGTGAAGTCTGTCTATTTAATTGGGCCTTAATTTGATCTAAATTGAATTTTTAGTATTTATTAATTAATTTTCGAAAAATTAATTAATTAATTATTTTTCGGAAATTAAGTTTGACATGGCCGACGACCGAAATCGCGTGCTGATTGTTGTGGCATAGTCCGTCTATTTAATTGAGCTTTAATTTGTGCTGAATTGATTTAATTGTGGATATTTAGGATATGTTCCTAAATTGATTATTTGAATAAATTGAGTACGAATTAAGGTTGTGGATAATTACTTTAGAAATGGGATGAATCATCATGAAAGGCACATGGCTCGGTGAATCGTACATCATCTCGGAGAATGCACGTGGCTCGGTGATTTGGTATATCGCTTCAAAGAATGCACGTGGCTCGATGATTAGTACGTCGCCTTGGAGAATGCACGGGGCTTGATGATTAGACATATCACCTCGGAGAATGCACATGGCTCGGTGACGAAGTATGTTGCCTTGGAGAATGCATGTGGCTCGGTGATTAAGTGTGGCATCTTAAAAGAGACATGTGGGCTCGGTAATTTGATGCATTACCTCGGAGAATGCACGTGGTCTCAATGAGTACATTTGGCATCTTGAAGAGACACGTGGGCTCGGTAATTTGATGCATTACCTCGGAGAATGCACGTGGTCTCAATGAGTACATTTGGCATCTTGAAGAGACACGTGGGCTCGGTGACTTGATGCATCGCCTCGGAGAATGCACGTAGGCCCGCTGATTCAGAATGGCATTTTAAAGGGCACGTGGGCTCGGTAAAGTAATGCATTACCTCGGAGAATGCACGTGGCTTGGTGATTGGTTTTATTAGTTGAGACTGAATAGCAATAGCTTGAATGACTGGGAAATGGTCAAGCTGACATGTAATCGACGAGGTCGATTGATCATTGCTTTGATTTGATGTTGTGAATTGATTGACTGAATGGAAATGACCGTGAGTGGTCTTGTTGGCATTTAATCGTCTAGGTCGATTTGATCGATGCTTCGATCAGCGATATGATTGCTTGAGTGTCTATTATGAATTGTACTGACTTGCAGGTGGAATATGAGTCCAAGTTACGTCTTCTGCCCTGTGCGTGTATAGGCAGCCTATAGTATAATGGTTTACTAATCGGGCTTAGTGGGGTAGAACTCGCTGAGACGTAGTCTCATCCCAGTTTGGGGAAAACATTTCAGGACCCCGATGATGAGCTGATGAGGAGGAGACTGAGAAGGAGAACTAGGAGGTGAAACTTGAGGAGAAGGATTTTTGGAAGAAGAAGATAATCCCGAGAGGGGCCTTAAGTACGGCTTGGATGGACTAAGAGTCTATCTTCTTTTGAGAATTCCTTTTGAAGTGAATAGTTATGAATTGGTTTGTATTTTGTATAAAAGTTTGGTTATAAATTTCAATATGAAAAATATGGCCATGCTTTTCTATCACATCGTTTTATTGTCTGGGGATTTTAACTGCTTCCGCATGTGCTTAATAAAAGAAAAGGGTCGGCGATATATAGTCCTGGGATATCGCATTATAAAATCGACCAATTGAGAAGGATGTGTGCGTGCCCGAGGATCGGGGCGTGACAATCTTAGTTACTTTAGAGAATATAATAGCAAACACTCTTCACGAATTAGAAGAAAGACAAAAGCAAATGGCAAACTCACTTGATTTTCCAGAATTCTCTTCAAGCTCGCTGCACATCCCCCACAAGTCATTCCCTGCAAAGACGAAACAGAGCCACTCAACTGACCGCACAAAAGAAAAGGAAAAAGAAAAAAAAATGATATGCACCATGGAGTAACATCTTTAGCAATATAATGCAGGGAAAGTTGGACACACATAGACAAAATCGAAGCTTTAGCTAGGACATTCACATAAACTGCAAGAGAAATATATAAAGAGAGAGAGGCTTACTCCGACATTGAGAATTATGACATCCAAGCACACGGCTGAGGCTTCCTAGGCTCCATCCACGGCTGATTTCGCCTTCCCATCCTCATTGTCAACTCCGCCACCGCCGTCGTTGCCGTGTCAGCCGCAGCAAAGCTGGGAACGAACTGCAAGCAAAACCTTGTAAAATTGAGGATGGTTTTTGCAATTACGCTATATGACATTAATATGATATTATGCTATACCAAATGAAATTTCAGCAAAGATACATCTCATGTTCAAAAAATTGAAAACCTTAGGTTTCTAGAGTTAATTAATCTCAAGCACGCAAACTAACCTCAATGCTAGAGCAGTTATTGCCCATACACTGATCAAATTACAAAATTCTAGGGACCCACACTAGCTCACATTGGGAAATACAACTTCACACACATTTTCCATCTCCAGATATGCTCTGTCAACTGTTCTATCAAAAAAGTATACAATGTCCTAATAGATGACACAAAACCATGTTGTAGATGAGAGCACCAATCCAAAACTTGGTCAGTTCCATCAATGAACATGGAGTATCAACTCTGATCCATTTAAAAAGCAATAAGTACGCCAAATCTCAATGAGCAACAAAGATTCCAACTCCATGTTAAGCTCGGTTGAAGTAAGAATTTCCAGACTAATCTCAATGAGCAACAAAGATTCAAGAAGCCAAGGCTGACCAATGACGATGACACAAAAAAGGTACAGTTATTGCAAGCACCATGTTGAACTAATGTAGCAACTCAAGGGCTGGCCACATTTCTGTACTAGCGACAACTCTAACTATTTGATTACTAACGTGACTGAGATTCTCCATACTAAAGAAAGATACCTATAGTGGCCAGTTCAATATTTCAAAAGAAAACCTTTTACAGTTGTGCCCAACATCTTTCCTTATTACGTAAGCTTTGGCCTTTGTTTTCTTCTGATGACAAGGAAGTGCATCTTATGCGAGTAAAACCCAACTCTTGATATGTACCTGTGACAAGCCAAAGAGATAGAAGTTCATACTTTAAACTAGTAGATGGAGCAATCGACACAGAAAATCTGTGATAAAGGGCACGTTTTATGCAGCACTGATATTCCCAAATGACAGCCAAACCTCATTCTACTACAACAAGCAGATGATCCCTTGAGGATTAGACTTAAATCTACAATTTGTCAAGTGTTTTGCAACTGTTTGGCACAACTTTTTTTGCCAATTATGTACGGCCTTGGCTTCAAATAGAGGGCATATAACTGCTGTTCTCAGCTGTAAGATTGACACTGGCGGAACATATTTGTGGCTGTTCCATGTTAGAGCAGAAAAAAGAAAAAAAAACACACGAGTTCAAATCTTACCCCAAAAAAAAATTGATGAAAGCCATTTCTCCTGCCATTCTTTGACCCCACATAAGATAATTTAAAACCTTATTTCTCTTCACATATATGAGAGGACAAAAAGCATAACCCGGGGGATGACTGTTCTGTCACACTAAGTTTAATTTAAGTTGATGAACAATTTTTTATTATGAAAAATGGACGATCCCAGTTACCTTAGAGATTATAATAGCAAAACGAAAGCAATGGCAAGCTCACTTGATTTTCCCAAATTCTCTTCACACTCATTGCACATCCCCCATGAGTCATTCCCTAAAGAGACGAAACAGAGACACTCAAGTGGCCGCACACCATAAAAAATAAAAAAATCGAACCTTTAGCTCGTGCATTCACACCATCCAAGACCGATTTCTCCTTCCCATCCTCACCGTCGACTCCGCTGCCGCTGCATACGCCGAGAGGAGTAGCGGAGCTCGGAACGCACCACAAGCGGAACCTCGTGGGAACCAAGGAGACAGATGGGGCCGGAGCGAGGCTCGGGGTGTGGATGCGGTTGGCGTAGATGCAGCGGAGCCTTTGGGGGATTTGTCATGCCCCGATCCTCAAGCATGCGCACATCCCTTACTTTTGGTTGATTTTAAATTGCGATATCCCCCAGGACTACATATCGCCGATCCTTTCATTTTTAATAGCACATGCGGAAGCAGTTATAAAAATCCTCAGACAATAAAGCAATGGAATATATAAGTAGGACTAGAAACTTGAACCTGAAAACCACACTGTTATGTACATATATACAACTCAGTCATACATGTATATATATCAGCCATGCTAAAAAGGTTGGTTTCTACTCAAACGGATTCTACGGCAAGGGTCATCAAATAGGAGTGGAGTCTCAATCCTCATCAGGATCCTACTCTGGATCATCCCCGGAGTTCTCCTTCTGGTACTCCTCTTCGGGTTCTTTCTCCTCAGGTTCTTCATCAAGGTCCTGAAATTTTTTCCCCAAACCGGGATGAGACTACGTCTCAGCAAGTTCTACCCCCTAAGACCCGATTAGTAAACTAATACACCTTAGGGCTGCCTATGCACAACATGAGTTAGAGGACTTACCTTGGCCTCAGATTCCACCTGCATGTTAGCAAAGATCAAATAGGCACCCAAGCAATCACATCACAGATCGAAGCATCGATCTAATCGACTTAGTCGATTTCATATCAATCGGACCATTTCTAGGTCATTCATCCCACACCAAGCAATTCCTTAGATTTAGTGGCTTTACAGTCCCACTTGACCCTCTCAAGATATAGTGGCTTTACGGTCCTACACGACCCTCTCAAGATCTAGTGGCTTTACGGTCTGGTCCCACCCGACCCTCTCAAGATCTAGTGGCTTTACGGTCCCACCCGACCTTTTCAAGACTTAGTGGCTTTATGGTCCCACCCGACTTTTCCAAGATTTAGTGGCTTTATGGTCCCACCCGACCCTCTCAAGATCTAGTGGCTTTACGGTCCCACCCGACCTTTCCAAGATTTAGTGGCTTTATGGTCCCACCCGACCTTTCCAAGATTTAGTGGCTTTATGGTTCCACCCGACCCCTTTCTACGATGACATACTCTGTCACCGAGCCATGTGCATTCTCCAAGAAGACATACCGAGTCTCCAAGCCACGTGCATTCTCTAAGGCTACCTTTTCGCCAAGATGACATATCCAATCACCGAGCCACGTGTCTTTCCCAAGTGACATTCCAATTCACTGGGCCACGTGCATTCTCTAGGTGATTTACCAACTCATTTTCAATACTGACAATCGATACCCGACCAATTCTCAATCATAAGGCCAAAATTGCATTATTTAATAACGTAACTAAAAAATGCACCATTAAATCAATTCGACACGAGTTAAAGCTCAATTAAATAAACGGATCACTCCACGACAATCAGCACGAAATTCTGGTCACCAGCCATCCCGGTTGAATTTTCGGAAAATAAATAATTAAATAATTAATTTCGAAAATTAAATAAATAAATACAAATAAATTCAATTTAGCACAATATAGAGCTCAATTAAATAAACAGACTGCGCCATGATCATCAACATAAAATCCCGGTCACTGGCCATCCCAGTTGAATTTTTGGAAAATTAAATAATTAAATAATTAATTTCGAAAATTAATATTTAATTCCTAAAAATACCACTTAGGCCCAAGTTGCCTAATTAACACCCGATAAGGGTTGGGAAAAATCCCACGAAGCATCCAATAAATACTATAGGCAATTCACTATCCAAGTACACTTGAAATTTTATCACCTAACACCTTATGGCTTGACTTTGAATTTTGGGATGCCACAATTCTCCCCTCCTTAGAGAATTTCGTCCTCGAAATTCAAACACCACTCGCACCTTCTTGAAACAAATAGGGGTACTTTTCCTTCATCTGATCCTCACTTTCCCATGTGGCTTCCTCCATATCATGATGTCGCCATAACACCTTAACCAATGGGATCTTCTTGGTCCTAAGAATTTGCTCCTTTCAATCCAATATCTGCACAGGCTCATCAATGTACCTTACTCTCTCATCCATTATGATGGCTTCATGATAGAGTATGTGACCAGGATCCGGCTGGTACTCCCTCAACATCGATACATGAAACACATCGTGCAGATTTTCTAACTTAGGAGGTAACGCTAAATGATAAGCTACATCCCCTATCCTCTTGAGTATTTCAAAAGGTCCAACAAATCTAGGGCTTAACTTACCCTTCATCCCGAATTGAGATATTCCTTTCATTGGAGATACCTTAAGGAATACATGGTCTCCTACACTAAATTCCAAAGGCCTTCTACGCCTATCTGCGTAGCCTTTCTGTCTACTCTGAGCTATTCTAAGTCTTTCTTTGATAATTTCAACAGCCTCAGTGGTAACTTGTACCAGTTCAGGTCCTGTCAACTTCCTTTCACCTACTTCACTCCAACAGATAGGAGTCCTACATCTCCTTCCATATAATGCTTCATAAGGAGCCATGCCTATACTCTTCTGAAAGCTATTGTTATAGGCAAACTCTACCAAATGCAATCTTTCATCCCAATTTCCTTTGAAATCGATTACACAAGCCCTTAACATATCCTCCACTATCTAGATTACTCTTTCTGTTTGTCCATCGGTCTGGGAATGAAAAGCAGTACTAAACTGAAGCTTAGTCCCTAACGCAACTTGAAGACTTCTCCAAAAATTCGAAGTAAACCTCGAATCCCGATCTGAAGTAATGGTCACTGGAACACCATGTAAGCGTACCACTTGACTTACATACATGTCCGCATACTTATCCATTGGGTAGTCCATGCGAATCGCTAAGAAATGTGCTGACTTAGTCAAATGATCCACTATCACCCAAATTGAGTCATGACTACTTGATGTCCTTGGCAATCCTTGAACAAAGTCCATCGTTATATGTTCCCATTTCCATTTTGGAATGTCTAATGGTCTCAAAAGTCCTGCGGGTTTACGATGTTCCGCTTTTACTTGCTGACACGTCAAACATTGAGATACGTACTTAGCCGTGTTTGCCTTCATACCATTCCACCAAAATTGCTTATGCAAATTTCTGTACATCTTTGTACTACCTTGGTGGATACTATAATTACTCTTATGTGCCTCCGACAGAATTTCCTTTCTCAATTCTTCATTGTCGGGAACACAAAGTCGTCCTTGACATCTTACTATTCCATCATCAGAGATCTAAAATTCTGATCTTTTCCCTAAAGATACAACATCTTTCACTTTCAAAATCTCTGGGTCAGATTCTTGCAGGATTTTAATTTTCTGGATAATTTTAGGCTCAATCCTTAATGCACTAAGCATGCCAGTAAGACAATTCATTTCCAATTTTAAATTTGGAGTTTGCTACAGATTCTAACAACTCCCATTCTGCCATCCTCAAACTGGCCATTTCCATAGCCGACTTTCGACTAAGAGCATCTGCTACTCTATTCGCTTTTCCTGGATGATATCTTATCTCACAGTCATAATCCTTCAACAACTCCATCCATCTCCTTTGTCTCATGTTCAACTCCTTTTGTGAAAACAGATACTTCAAACTTTTATGATCCATATAAATCTCAAACTTTTCCCCATATAAATAGTGTCTCCATATCTTCAAGGCAAACATTATAGTTGCTAGTTCTAAATCATGCGTCGGGTATTTCAGCTCATGGGGTTTCAATTGTCTGGATGCATATGCTACAACTTTGCCATGCTGCATCAACACACATCCTAGTCCTTTGTGAGATGCATCACTATACACTGTGAAACCGTCAGGTCCAGTAGGTATAGTCAGAATTGGAGCCGAAGTCAATTTCCTTTTGAGCTCCTGAAAACTCCTTTCACATTCTCCATTCCATTCAAACTTCACATTCTTTCGGGTCAATTTAGTTAAAGGTCCTGCTAGTCGTGAAAATCCTTCAATGAACCTTCTATAATAACTAGCCAGTCCTAAGAAACTTCGTATTTCAGTAGGTGTCGTTGGTCTCGGCCAATTTACTACCATTTCAACTTTTGCTGGGTCTACTGCAATTCCTTTTCCTGACACCACATGTCCTAGAAATATTATCTGGGCTAACCAGAACTCACACTTACTAAACTTAGCATACAACTAATGCTCTCTCAGGGTCTGCAAAACTATCCTCAAATGTTGCTCATGCTCTTTAGGCCCTTTTGAATATACCAGAATATCATCAATAAAAACAATCACAAACTGGTCTAAATAAGGCTGAAATATTCTATTCATCAAATCCATAAATGCAGCCGGCGCGTTAGTCAATCCAAATGGCATAACAAGGAACTCATAGTGTCCATAACGAGTCCTGAACGTAGTCTTAGGAATGTCATCTTTCTTAATCCTTAACTGATGGTATCCCGACCTCAAGTCAATCTTAGAGAAGACCGAACTTCCCTGGAGTTGGTCAAATAAGTCATCAATTCTAGGCAAAGGATACTTATTCTTAATGGTCACCTGATTCAACTGCCTATAGTCAATACACAAGTGCATCGATCCATCTTTCTTTTTCACAAACAAGATCGGTGCACCCCAAGGTGAAGC